>JANTQA010000012.1:6320500-7609500 GCA_027625915.1 Anaeramoeba flamelloides
TTTTTTGAGATTAAATAAATTTAATTGAGAAAATATGTCAAAATAATAAAAATTCCTGGACTTTTTTTTGGTATAAATAGGAATTCTGATTTAAATTAAAACATCATAACAAAATTAGTATCTTATTTAGATTTTCTTTGTACTAATTCCAATTTAATTAGATCAAGTAAAAATTTTAAAAACTCAATATTTCATTTTTAAAGAAAATATTACTAAAACAAAGAAAGAAAGATGATCACTATTTTTTATATTCTTCATAATAAATTTTCTTTCAGAAAATAACTATGAAAGGTTTAATATTTTGAATTTTATATCAATTTATTTGTATTTTTGTTTTATAATCTTGATATACTAAGTAATTTTTTTAAAAAATAAAATTTTTAATTTCATTTATAAAAAAATGTAAAATTAGAAGATTAACCATTTTTACAGTTTTATTTTCAGTATATGAATTTTGTTTATCTGAAGTAATCTCAAAATAATTAAAATTGAATATTATAGGTTATTTGTAAAACTTAATGTTTAGGATATATATATATATATATATATATATATATATATTGCCTTAAATTATTACTTTTAACTCATCCTGGTCATTCTTTGCTATTAAAAAGAAAGTTCTTTGGTTTTTAAATTAATCTATTATGGTCTACTTGATTTATATTAATAAAATTGAAAGTAATAAAATCTAAATAAATAGTTAAAGTTCTTGAGAGGTATAAATTTTGATTTAAAATCTTATTAATTATTAAAAATTATTATATTTTCAATTTTTTTTATTAATATTCTCAATTAAAATTGATGATTTTTTGAAAAAAAAAATAGACCTCTGATTTTAATATTTCTCGATTTTATCTCACAGCATTAACAATTCAAAAACTCTCGTTTTCAAAAAATTAATTAAATTTACAGTCTATGTTTAGTAAAAAAATTTTTAATCATTTTAAAAGAGGAATTCTTTTTTTTTTAGGATTGAAAAATCAGTTGAATTGTTAAATAGATTTTTAATCTCTTATAAAATGAGATACTCACAATTTATCACAAAAATAATTCCTGTTTTCAAGTGAATAGTGATGAAAAATCATTTATATATTTTCAAATAGTATTGGAAAATATTATTATTTTTTGAAAAATAAAATGAAAATAATTTTCTTTACTCTTATGTTGGAAAATAAACTATCCAAATAAAAATTATTCAAAGAAATAATTCCAAGAAGCCTATACTAAACTGTAAAACATCTAATATAAATGTTTCAATATCCACATGGTTTTCAGAATTATATCTTCTATAAGAAATACTTTTCTGGCTCGTAACACTTTTTTTGAGTGAAAAGAAGGCTGACCCAAGGACACAGTCTTGTTTTAAAAGTTAGCTTTGTTTGATAAGCAAATTAATAATTGGGAAATCACCTTTTTGTGTTACAATTTTTGATATTAAAATAAATATAGTTAGAAAGATAAAATTTTCTAATTCAAACATCCCTTCACTTTCTTGTAAAGTGTGTGAGAGTTGGATGTGAAACTATACTTGAAAATAAATTGGAATGGACTTTTTGAAATTTGTAAAATAAATCGTTTTTATTTTACCTTGTTATTTTTGAATTTTTGAAAAGTTTTTTACATAAAAATCTTTCTTTAATTATCGCTCAAAAGTGCCTCAAAACTGATAAAATGCAACTTTACATAAATTTAAGGGACTAGTCTCTATTATTTTTTTTTTTTGACCAATTTCTAAATAAGGATTCCTTATCTAGAAATATGTTTAATATTGAAAATAAACAGAGTTTTTCAAATCTAAGTAATTAACAAAAAATGTTCTCAATCTCTATTAAATTTAGCTATAAAAATTAAATAGAGATTAGTCCCTTAACATACTTTAAAATCATTTTTTCGATTTACCGTTTTGTACTTCAACCCTGAGAGAACATAAAATTGGAATAGTCAAATAAGTGTTCAAATTTGATCTGATCTTTGTTCCTTAATATTGCTATTATCCAATTAAGAAATGATAATTTTTATTTGAATTCCCAAAATAATTATTACTGTTTTAGCAATTAAATTAGTAGACTAAAAAATTTGTCCTTGAGTTAAATCAGGTTGTTTAATTTATTGTCTAAAAATATCATTTCTTAATGATTGTGCCAAGATCTTTGGGTTTTCTTCAACTTATAAAAAGAAAAATATTTTGGGATGTGAACCAAAAATTTTCTTTTTTTAATTGAATAATAATAGTCTGAAAAAAAAGAAGGAAAATTTTTTTTCAATTTATTTGACAACAAATAGTTTTAAGGAAAGCAAATGTATAAGAGTTTTTTACTTGATATTAAAAGAAAAACTTCAACGTTCTTTAATAATATTTTTTATTTTAAAGTTGTTTTAATAAAAGTGTGTATCAATCGATTTCAAAAGTGTCTCCAAAACCGTTGATAGTATTTAGTCTGAAATATTTTTGTTCTTTTTTCATTACTTTTTTAATTCTATTTTTCTCAAATAACAGATCATCATTTTTTTTTTTTTTTGAAACCCTTTACTTGGTGTATTTAAAAATGATATCAATCTTCAAGCAATCAGCCTTTCAATTATCTCAAACCCCCTTTTCGCTTTCTTTTGGATCGTTCAAACGTAATTTTATGAACAAGACACAGAGCACAACAGACAGTAGTGTGAACAACAATCCTGAAAAGGATCTTAATAAACAGCCTGAAAAGGATCTCAACACCAAACCTGAAAAAGATGAAAAAACCGTTTTACAAGAAAAAGTTATTGGATTAGAAAAGGAACTTAAAGAAAGTAAAGACACACTCTTAAGATCGCTTGCTGAACAGCAAAACCAATCTAAAAGATTACGAAAGCAAATGAAAGAAACACGTAATTTTGCTGTAACAGACTTTTCAAAATCCTTGTTGGAAATTGCTGACAATTTACAAAGGGCGCTCAAGAATTCAGCAAAGCCATCTGACGAGCTTTCAAAGGAATACAAAAGCTTACACGAAGGTGTTGTTCTTACCGAAAAGATTTTGCATAAGGTCTTTGCAAAATATGGTATTGTTCAGATTGATTGTAAGCAAGGTGACAAATTTGATTACAAGGTTCACAATGCTGTTTTAACCCTTGCAAATTCTAAATTTAATGATGGCGAGCTTGGTTTAATTATTCAACGTGGATACAAAATTAAAGAAAGAATTCTGAGGGCTGCAAGGGTTGGTGTTGTTAAAAAAGAAGCTGAAGAAGAAAAAAAGAATTAAACTACAAGTAGAATAGTTGAATAAAAATTCTCTTTGGGTTTTGTCAAACAACAACAAAACTTTTAATTTTTTTGAGAAAGCAAATTCACATTATTGTTATTTTTGTTGAAGCTTGTTTCCTTTTTTTGAATAATTTTCATTGACATTAAATTAATTTAGTCATAGAATAAGCGTTTTCAGTTTTCTATTTCTTACAATCTAGTTTTATTTTTTAAGGGGAAGAGATCACAATATATGGTTTTACAAAAAACTTGTCTTTATTTTGATATTTGTTTTCTTTGGTACAAGATTTTCCAATTGGACTTTTGTAATATTCATGAGGAATTGATTGGCTACAAACAAATTCCAAATAACCACATAAGACGTTTTTCCATCTCATTTATTGTAGCACATTTGATTCATCAAAGAGAAATTCAATTAGAAAACGATCAGATCTCAAGTTATATGAACCCATAGTCTTTAACAGATGACCATAAAAGTTTTTATGAAATTAAAATCCATTTCAAAAATTGTGACTCACTTGAAATAATAAATTGAAAAAAAAAATATATCCTTTGTTATTCAAAAATAACTAATAATTAAATCTGATTTGTAATTCACTTTTAAATCATTCCAAATATATAAAAACCTGATATTTTTAAAAAATAAAAAAAAATGAAATCAAAAACTAAAAAAAAGTGAGAAACAATTTTTGAAATGAGCATTATGGATTGTTTATTGCTGAACTTTCACTTAAAAAAAGGTTAACGAGAAGATTTTTTACTATTAATTAAATTCATTTTAAAAGACAACATAGTCTCAATTTTCGAAATGATTATTTGTCTTTTCGAAGATCTTTTTTTTTTCAAGATGTTCTTTTGTAAAAAAATAAGAACAAAAAAAAAAAAGAATTAAAACAAAAAAAAAAGAAAAAGATGAAGAAAAAAAGAAAAACAAAAAAAAGAAAAAGAAAAAGAAAAATTAGAAAAAATGATTCTAATCCAAATATTTGAAAATATTTTTTTGACAAGAATACAAGTAATAAACCCTTAAAACAACTTCCATTAACATTATAAAGTATGTCAAAATTTTTGAAAAATAGTTTAACTTCATATTTTGATTGATTTTTTATCGGACTATGCTAATTTTATCTTCTCTGAGGGTTGAAATACAGGATATTATTCTCAAAAAATGATTTTTATTTTTTAGTGAATTCAAGAAAAATCAAAATATTGCAGTTTTTATTTTTTTTATTTTAAAAATTTGAAATGTTGAAAAAAGTAGGAAATAAAAAAAGAATAGAAATTATTATTATTATCAAAAACTAGCAAAATAATATCATTTTGTTTAGTAATTATGAAAAATTAATACTTTTAAAATAAAAATAATATTCTCATATACATACACACAGACACATACACACACACACACATATATATATATATATATATATATATATATATATATATATAGATACGATTTAACAAGTATTATTTATTAATTATTATTAAATTAGAAAAGTAATTCTCCTTCTTTGACTTCGTTTTTCTTAATTTCCATTTTTTTCTTAATTATCTTTTTTTTAGGAAGGTTTTCACCATTTTTGCCAAATAATTTTTTACAAAGAGTTATTGACTTTTTTGACTTGTTTCCATAAGGAAGAAAGTTTTTATTTACTTTACAAACGGAGTTAATTGAATTTAATGTCTCCAAATGATTTTTAAATAATAATTCTAAAATGGAATTATTAATCTTTTGATTGTATTCAACTGCAGTAAAAACTTTGTTAAATTTTTTTTTCCCCTCACAAATTTTCCATAGTACGTCTAAATAAGGTTCTGCGACTAATTGAATTTGTTTAATGTTATTTGTAAGATCTGTAATAAATTTAAAAATATGTTCAGCCATGGAGTCATTATTTCTGATTGCAATTTTTGTTAAGGCTGTCACTGCAGATGTTTTGATATTCCATGAGCCAAAAAATGCCATATATTGGATTCGAATGATCATTGATTTCAAAGTGAAATCAGTTGGCATATCATGAAGAGTTTGATTGCCATTCTTACTATTATTACTGTTGTCTACATTCATGAAATCTATGATATTGTTCTCATTATTTTGCTGATCATTTTGATTTTCCTTTTCCTTTTGTTTCTTTTTTTCATCTTCCTTATCGCTATCATTCATACTGAGGGTATTTATGTATTCGCCTAAAAACCAAACCGCGTTTTTTTTAAAATTGTCTATTTTGATTTGATTATAGTCTAGGATTGCGAATAAATGTTTAATCAATAACTTCCCAGCCATTGGGTTATTCTTGACTTGGTCTTTAGTTGAATGCCAAATTTGGAAAACGAGATCTTGTGGGATTAATTTTGGTATATTTCGAAGAGTGTATCCAAGAAAAATTAAGCATACGGGAGTAAAAGAACTACAAACACTTGATTTTTTTTGTAAGGAATTAAAAATTAATTCCAAATCATATTTTGTAAAATATTGACTTTTTTTGATATCCTTTAAATATGTTTTTGCCAAGAATGACAAATGCTTTTTCGATTCACCATTATCATGCACCAGCCAAAATAAGGATCGGTACACATTCAGACGGTATTGCTTATCTAACTCAAGTTTAATAATCCTGACCAGTAGAGTGGCAATTTTTTTAAGTGATGGGAAGGCGTTAAATTTAGATTCACTCCCAAATTCACCAATATATTTGCTATAGGATTTTGCAAAATGATTAAGGGATTGAAGTGCAGTAAAAAATTCAGACCTTGCAAATTTAGTCGATTCATGTATTTCTATTCCCGAATTTTTGGGATCCAATTGATTATTGCTATTTTTATTATCATTTTTGGTATTATTAATATTACTCTGATTTTTTTTTTTTTTTTTTATTATTGTCTTTTTCATGATTTTGATTTTTGATTTTTAAAGATGGTTGGTTTGAAATGTTGGAATCCCTATTGATATTTGATTTTTGCTGATTAATTTCAGCTGAATTTTCTTCATGGAAATTGCTTAGATACTGATATAATTTACGAATAATTATTCCAGATAAAGGCATTTGTGTATTATCTATCGGCAGTTTTTTTGTGTTTAATTTAACCCAAGAGTTGCTTATTGAACATAAATCTATAATACAATGGAAAAATATTATATCGCATTGATCAAATATTAAATATGTCAAACAGTTTTCTAATTGAATATAAATTTGCTTTCCAATGATTTCCTCTTCGAATTGTAATAAGGACGCTAACAATCTTAAAAAAATGATTCTTGAAATAACGTTTGGTAGTTGAATATATTGGAATTTAGATTTTTCAAAATTACTATTCGGATTCTTCCTCGACTTTGGATTATAATTATTAAATAAATTTGGTGGTGGTAAGATTTTTACAAGTGATTTGGCCACAGAATTTGGTTTATGGCGTGCAAAATGTAATAACATTTCCAATGACTTTCTACACGCAAATTCATCGGGGGACACAACATTTTGAATTAAATACTATATTTGTTGTCAATCGGTTGATTATGGTTGGTGTTATTTGTATTGTTTTTGTTTTATAGAAAAATTGTTTTTGTTATATTAAATTAAGAATTATAATTAATTGGTTACAAGAGAAATAATACACATTTTGTATTTTCAAACAATTTATGGAATTAGCCATAACCATAAATAAAATTGTTTTTTATATTTCTTAAAAATTTCTTTATCAAATAAAGTATCAAAATTTCAATTTGAAGGTATTAATAATAAATTTTTAAAGTGGAAAAATACAAAATAATATCCCTTTTCATAATTTTTTTTTTTCAAAATAAACAAGAAATACATTTTTTTTTTAATTTATGAAACTTCTTTCTTGATATTTAATATGTTTAAGAAAAATAATATTAATAATATACTTAATATATCTTATTATTATTGAATTTTAATATCTTTCCTTTTATTTTTTATACTTTTTATTTTTTCGAAATGTTTCTTTTTTAAGTTGTTTGGGTTCCTTGGGTTCCTTGGGTTCCTTTGGTTCCTTAGGTTCGCCCTCCTTTTTGTTTTTTAAGTGTTGGGAGGAGGTAAAAGGAATAAAAAATCATTATAAGAATTGATAAACTTGATCATGATTAAATCTTAATCAAACAGAACTTGTTCTGATTAGATCTGAAGGAAACAAAACTTAATCAAAGCAACTGAAGCAAACTGGGCTTAACTGAATCCAACTTTAGAGATTTGATATTAACTGAAGTGAAATGTTTTAACTTTCCACACAGCCTTGCTAGCTGGTACTTGAACTAAGTTAATGCTGCTCAATACAGTATCTTGTACTGGAATTTTGCCAAAAGAAGATGTGGAAAACTTGTAAAAAAAAAGAAAAGAAAAGAAAAGAATCAAATAAAAGGAAAAAAAAATTTATTCTTAAAAACTCAAAACTTTGTAGACATCTTACCATCAATAAAAATTCTTATTTAAAACTTATTAAAGTCAACCTATTATATTTGATCTATGATTGATCAAATATTTAGGTCTCTTTATTAAAATAAATAATGGGAGTAATCCAGAAATTTTCTACAAAAAAAGGAAACAACCACCAGCCCATTCGACACTTGGTATATAAAAAAAATCGGAACTCTACATTATTTGAAGACACTCTACGTCATGACTGTGAATTGGTGTTATTATTATATCTCATAATTTTTTATATATTCTTGATCTTTTCATTCAGTTCTATTTATTGTTAAGTTTTGTCCAAAATTATTTAAATTTTTATTTTAAGTTTTCTATTTCACAATTAATATTTTAATTATCTTTTTTTGAAAACTTTTAAATTTTATGAAATGTATTTCATGAAAACCCAAAAAGTCGTAATTTTTTTTTGGTTTATATCTTCTTTTATAGATCGAAATTTTGGATTGATCAAGTTTTGCCTCATTTTTATTAATTATTCTTTGGGAATGTGTTGATTAATTTTTAAAAATTTTGTTAACTTTTTTTTTTGATCCAATTATTAATAGAATTTCGATGCTTTTTTTGGGTTAAATTAAAAATGGCTAATCCTTAAAATAATTGGCAGTGCATATTGATTTAAACATTTGAAATTTTACTCCATTATCTAAATATTTTGTTGTTTACTAAAAATTAACTTTTATTTTTTTAAAGCTATCTTTTACTTTTTTGAAGTATTTTTGTAGATGTTTTTCTTTTTCTAAATATTTGATTTTGGATAAATTATTTGATTGTGGTGTTTTATCAGTACCTGTATTCATTTCAAATTCTTGGGTAATCCTGATATGGTAGGCTTCACCATCAATCAGTACAGAATACATGATAATGTAATTCTTCTGTTTAAATGTCAATTATTTTGCGAATAATTTTATTTTTCTGAAAAGATCTATTTTGATTGCGAAAAAGACAATTACCGAAAAAAAGTAATTTGATTTTCCCAATTTTGAAAAAAAAAATGATCATTTTTTAACATATAATATTATTTTTTAAATCTTTTGAATTTTCCCTAATTCCCAAGTCATTATATCAATCGATTTTTATTGAAAATGCCTATTTATAAGTTGATAATTTTTTGTTGAACACCAAAAACTAATTCTTTTTTAAAAAATGAACATAAAACAAACAAAAATACATCAATGATCAGATCAAAGCAATTATTGAATGTTGTTTTTGGTTTGTTGAAAATTTTATCTACCCTTTTCATAAACTCAATTCAAATACCTAAGGTAGATTATCATTTCCCCAATCCATCATAACATCATACACTGTTATGAAAATAAAATACTTTGGACACTATCCACCATAATAAAATTCTGTATTTGGTTACCCCTCAACAAAACAATTTTCAAAAGTATCTGCAATATGAAAGGAAGTGGATATTTTTTAAAGTTTTTTCAATATCAGAATCATACGACCACAAATAAGTAATGTTTGAAAAGTTTGTTATCTTCTTTAAGTTTTTCTTCTTTTCTTGATTTTACATTTTTAAGAAATTTCAACACAAAAGTTGAATGATTTGTTTTTTTTTTTAATTAATGGCTTAGATCTAATGAATTTCTCTTTCTTCTTGAGAATTTGACTTTTGAAGGTAAAATACCTTTTTTTAAAAACTCTTCTATTTTTTTTTTTTTTTTTTTTATTTTTGAAGAGAGAAAATTGCTTTTCTCCTGTGTGCCCTAATTTCTAAACTTTTTTTTAGAAATTTTGTTAAAGAATCACAAATTTTATTATCACTTACTAATGATAATATATATGATGAATTTTTTTTATTAATAATATCTCTGATATTATTAATTTTTTTTATTTTTTCAAAAAATTCAGATATCCAGATTTTTCGATTTATTTTATAGGCCGGACAGTCCCATAGAAAATGATCGAAATCTTCAATGATATCAATATTTAACTTTTCTTTACATAAATCACAATTTTTATTTTTATTTTTACTTGTTACATAAGAGTACCTATTTAAACAATTAGTAAAATTTCGAAATTTTAGAATTGTTTTTGAAGCTTTCCAGTTTAAATATTTTTGTTGTTTGAAATTGCAATTTTGTTGTTTTATAATTTTTAGATATTGTTGAACTTTCCAACTAGGTGAATTTTCCAATTCGGTTAATCGAAAAACTTTTAATTCTAAATCTAATAATTTTAATCCCTTAGTGTGCCAATTAATATTTTCATTTTCCAATTTTCGAAAATTTAGTATTGTTTTTAATTTTTTTAAATTTAAGAAATCTAATTTTTCTATCAATTTATATTTTCTTCGGTATACTTTTAATCTAGCGAGATCAATTTTTGCTTCAGTTTTATAAATTAATCGAGGTGAATGGATATTAATTTGTAAGAAATTTGTGACTGATTTATTGATAAATCTATCAATTCTTTCAAAATCATTTTGTTTCAAATCAAATATTTCAAGACCATAATAAAGTTGACTTAAAATGAGAGCTTTGAAAGAAGTTATTTTGACTCCATTGTTGAGTTTATTTTGTTGAAACAATCGATTAAGTGTTTCCAAGGACTTTTCTACTTTTTTGAAATTATATTCAAGATGTGTGTTTTTTTCTAACCAAATCCCAAGATAAAAAATATCTTTTAATTCTTTTTTATATTTGGTTTTATTATTATGTGGGTTCATCCCGAATCTTTTTATTATTTCAAAAAATCCTTTCTAAATTAATTTTTAGAGAGATTAATGGCCCTTTCATAATAAGAATAAGATCATCTGCATACATTTGAACATGAACAGCTAAAGTTTTTAACTTTTCTAGTAGGAAATGAGATATAAATGCGAAGAGAATTGGTGATAAGGGATCTCCTTGGTAAACTCCAATTCCTTCTTTTTTTGTAATATCTCAAGAGCCAATTTTTAATTGTTTCATTTTTTGATAAATTTTTTAATAGATTGATATATTAACGAGTGTTGTATAGAGTCAAAACATTTTTGTATGTCTATAGTAACTACAAAGTATTCTGTATTTTTATTTTTATTTTTTATTTTTTTAAATTTTCTTAATAAATTTAAAACAGCAATTCTTGTTCCAAAATATTTTTTAAATCCAAATTGTTTTTTTTGAAATCAAGTCCCATGAGTCTTGAATTCAAATGTATATTAATTTTAAAAAAAATCTTGGAAGAGATTGATTTATAGAGATAGGTCGATAATTTAATGGTTCGCCTTCATCCCCCCGATTTATGAATAAATAATAAATTTCTTTTTTTTAATAAAATATATACTTTTTTTCAGTTTCGTCTGTTATCCAATTTAAAAAAATATTTTGAACTGTTTTAATAAAATAATTATAATTTAATAAAAATTGAATTGGTTGGTTTTTTTATAAACTTATAATGATTTATTTTGTCAAATTCTTTAACTGATTTATTTTTTTTGAAATTTGATTATTTCTTTAATTTTATCTTGATCAAAAATTTCCTTTATGTCAATTGGATTTAATGAATTTTTATTAATTTTAAATTTTTTAATATACTTAATTATATTTGTATTAGGTTTTTTGACTAATTGATTTTACAAAATCGTTATACACTGTGAATATGGTTTCATTATTTAAAAAACATTTTTGTAGAAGTTTCTCTTATTTTATTTAATGTTTTCCAAAAGTTTTTATTTTTATTATATTCTTCATTTATTTGATTAAGTAATTTTAAGTAATTTAATTCATTAATTTTTTTGATTTTATGTAAAGTTTCATTTTTTATCAAACAATTTATAAAGTAAATTATTAATTTTTTAATTTATCTTGTTTGATATCAAATACTATTCTTTCTTTCTGTTTATATTTTTTTTTTAAATAAAATAAAATTTTCTTCATTTAAATTAAAATTCTGTCGAGAAAAGAATTGGAGAAAGTCTTCTTGAAAGGTTGGAATATCTTTAATTTTATAGATATCATTGATTTCCCAATTTGAGTTTATTTCAAATTTATTCATAATTGTATTATGATCACTAATAAAATTTTTGATAGTCTTTGATTTATTGAGTTTTAAATTATTAAAATTTGTTAAAAAAATAATCCAAATTGTTTGGTTTTCTACTTGGTTTATTATTAAGAAATATTTTAAAATTAAATTTTTCAAATAATTTTATTTTATTTTCATTTAAATTAAAATCACCACCAATAATTGTTTTATTGTTTTGGTATTTTCTTAAGATATTTATTATTTTTTTATTAATTTCAATATTTCGGTCATTTCTCCGATATATATTAATAATGATTAAATCAGTAAATTGTATTCCCATTACATCTAAATCAGCAATTAATATTTCACGAAAAAATTCTAGAAATATCTTTTTTATTATTATTAATAAACCACCCTTATTTCCAAAAAACTCTTCTATTCTAGATTTCAACACTTCTAATTCTAAATTAGTTGTTAATCGTTTGTTTGTCACTGAATTTGGAATTTTAATGAATTTTGTAACAAAAAATATTTTTCTTTTCCTCAATTTTATTTTTGCTGAACTGTATAAATAAATTTAAAATTAATTCTTTGTAAATCTTTTTTTTTGGGTTTTAATTTGCAAAAAAAATAGTTTTTTAATTAAAGATCTGAAACAACAAGACCTTCAAATTGATATAGTGTTTTTCAATAAACCATCTTATTGTTTGATGTGTTTTATTCGCCAAAAATAGTACCCGTGCGTGAAACCACCAACTTTTCAGGAAAAAAACACTTATTCACCAAAAAAAAAAAAAGCTTATTCACAAAAAAATATTTATTCGAGAAAAAGTACTTCTTTTTTCGAAAAAAAATTATCTGCAAAAAATAATTCATTCTCGAAAAATATAATCTTTTACGAACAAGTAACAATATCTGTGAATGTGTTACATTTTGATAGAAAATTATATTATTACTAATTTTTTATCAGTTTTTGATATTTTCCTTCCATTATCAAAAGCAAATCACCTGAAAACGTTTAATCATATTTTACTAGATGTTTAATTTTTTCTATTTAAAAATGTCTGATAAAACCAAATATTAAAGGTGATAACAATTATCTTTGATAAACTACTAATCCTTCTTTTTTTATAGTAATTTTTAATCCATATTTTTATTTTTTTAATATATTTGTCTAGATCAGAGTGTACTAAAATGTGACTAATCAAAACATTTTTTAATATCAATTGCAATAACAAAAAATTCTTAATTTTTAATCACCATTTATAAGTTTTTAAGATTCAAAAAGATAAATTAAAACGGCAATTTTGGTATCAAAAAGTTGTAATGATTTTATATTAAATAACAATTTTATAAACTATATCATTCATTGAAATTAGAACTGTCAATTGCCCTGATAATTAATTATGAAACAAAATCTTTGGATTTTTCAAAAATTCCTGATTTTTTGAAAAAAGCAAAAATCTAATGTTTTTTATTGGGTTTCTTCAATTAAAAATTGAAGAAATGAATTTTCTTTTAATTGGGCAATTATATTATAATAGTATTTTGATTTTCAATGGTAAAAAAATCACATTCAAGGTGTCAGTCCTCCATAAAAACTGTTCAAAATATTAAAATATGTTATTGGTGATATTCTATACTTACAAATTTTGTACAAACAAAATTCTAAAAAATTATGATCTACTACTATCAGAAACCCAGAAAACTAACTTTTTTTCATGGGTTTAAAAATTTTTTTTTTTCCATTTTTTCTGGAAAAGAAAATTATTTTATTGATTTTATTTCTCAGAATATAAAAAAAAAATTTATATTCATGGTCATTTCCATCATTATTATACAATATCATAAATGGCTTTTATTGTAATAAATATTAAAGTTTTTTTTTTCTTTTTTTTTGTGATAATTTTTTTGGTTAAACAAAAATCCTTTTTCTTTCAACCTTTGAAGAATATTTATTTTGTTTGAATAGGAATAATTTTCTCCATTAAAGTTTTTTTTTCAAATCTTTTAAAAAAATTACTGCTAAATTGTGTTTATATTTTAATGTGATATTTGATTTTTTTCAAATAAAAATTTTTAAAAGATATTTGTGAATTAGGTAAATTTCCTCAAAATTCAAAATCAATTTTTTTATGCCAAAAATGAAAAATGGTGTAAAAATTTGATTATTACAAAATCAAATTTATTTTTAAAGCTATTTTCCGAAATGAATTATTGTTTTTAAAAGTTTGATCTCATTTTTCTCATATATTGTAAAGTTCAAAATTCAACATATTTCTGAATTTATTCAAAAAAAAATTATTTTCTTTGAAAGAAGAAAGAAATCTTATGTTCTGTAAAGGAAGTGTACTAAAATACTCTTTAAAAATGAAATCACTTCGTTCTAAAATAACCCAGTATAAAAAATCTCCTTAATTAAAAAAAAATTACCATAATTATTTTAAACTTGAATAAAAATATAATTTTTTGATTCAAAGAACAGTTCAAATCAATTCTTTTTTTTTATTGAATAAAAAGATACCAAAAAAGAAACCAAACAATCAAATTAAAAATTCTCCCACTATACTTTTATAAAACCTGGAAAATTCAACTTATAATCTAAAGAAATACTTTTTTAATTTGATTATTTTTAATCAATAATTAATAACCTGATTTTAATTTTTACAATGGGTTATTAACAACCCAAAGATTAAATGTATCAATAGACTTTACAATTAGTTCTCGATTTTTTCAAAGATTTTTAAACAAATAAAATCAATTCAAATAAATAATTCTAATAAAAAAATAAAATAATAGATATTATCAAATAACTGATTTAAATATTAACAGTTCCTTGTTTATACTCTGAATATTTGAAAAAGAATATTGCCCTAATCTTTTAAATTTCAAGAAATTTAATAAAAATTTTTGAATAAAATAAATGATCAATTTTTTTTAGATCTTTAAGGATTCAATATTTGATTTCTTTTTATTATACTTTTTAAATAAGATTAAAGGTTCAAGGTTATTAGCCCATAAAAAAATATCAGAAATTACTCAAAAGTGAGATTTCTTCATAATAAAAATTTTTTGCAAATTTTTCTTTTCCTAATTTGATCCCTAAAATCTAAACAAAAAAGAATGAGATCTTTTTTGACTGAAAATTTCAATGGAGAAAATCAACTCTTTATAAAAATGATAACTCATTTCTCTATAGTTGATAAATGAAGTTTCATATCGGATTTAATCGTATCATTGTGTAAATAATTACTCTATTACCTTTTTCTTTTTTTTTTTTTTTTTTTTTTTTTTTTTTTGGGAGGGGATAAATAAGAGTAACTAGTCCCATAAGCAAAAACACAATTTCAAAGTAAATATTGTAAAAGACTTTAAAACTTTAATGGTTATAACTATCTTTCTTAAAGCAATACTAATAATTTTCAGTATATTGAATAAATCAATTTTTTGGCAAGTTAGTCAAAAGAATTATCCCAAAAATGTAAATAAAATTCTTTGTGTTAAGATTCCTCACAATAAAGAAAATGTATTGTGTAATAATGATGAAAATGATGATGAATGGGGTAAAAGTTTCTTGTTATAGTGTTTGAAATAAAATGAATTTTATAGTTTTCTTTTTCAGAAAAAATGGAAAAAAAAAACTTTATTTTCTCTTTTATGGGTTTCTTAGTCGATCAGAATCTTTTGACACTTTGCATCTCCAAAATTTGTAAGTAGAGAATATCACCAATAGCATATTTTAAAATTTTGACTTGTTTTCGAGCAAGACTGACACCTTAAATTGTTTTTGTATTTTAAACCTTTATGGGGTTCTTAATAAAAATAATAAAAAAATAAAATTAAAAGGAAAATTGGGACTTACTGGAAGAATACTTTCATCCTTTGGTGATCTTGTTTGGTAAATTTTTATACAGTCTGATTGAAAATATATGTTATTTCGAAAACTAGTTTTTTTTTGTTTGGTACTTAAATTGTGTTTTGGATCAAATTTCATTCCTTCAGTAACTTGTTTCGACAATTTGTCTTTTGTGTTTGTTTAATAATTTTTTTTGGGTGTTGATCAATTATTGTTTTGTTTGGTCATTAGTTTTATGAATTAACAACAAATAAGATCATAAAAAAGAAAAATGTTGTTATTTTTTTTATTATTCGCCAAAAACTTTCTCAATAAAAAAAAAAACAAATTGTTGCGTAAATTACTTACTATTATATACTTCTTTTGGAAGTGTTTTATTTAAAGTGTTTAAAATTAAACTTTTTAAAGACGTGTTTGTTGTAAGAAGTTTTGGGATCAAACAATCGGCTAATTCCTTTTTTTTTTATTATTATTATTTGAAAAGAAACAAAGAGTTTTGTTAAATATTTATTCGTTCGTTCTTTCTTTTTAATTTTTTTTTTTTCTTTTTTGATAAAATTGAAAAACTATAAAACAAACTTTAGAATTGGCAGTTGATATATTTGGAATCCGAGATATTAATTGTGTAGCCAACAAAAATATTTTATTTTCTTCGAATACTTGAATAGCTAAATAAGGGAAAGAAGAAATATTTTGTTAAAAAAATGGAGGAATAAAAAAGAAGAGTGTTTGTTTTTTGGTTTAAGATCGAGTTTAATTTTTTTTTTTAATTAAAAGTAAAATTACTTTGAAGGAGGTAGTGGAAGTGGTCGTTTGTTAGTCTGTAAAATGTTAAATTTTCTAAAATTGCAATGACTTTATTTGTTTGTTTTTTTTCAGGTGTAATAAGAAAGCGCTTTAAATTGTTAATGTGGTTCTGAAGTGGTTCTCCGAATCCTTGAAACTTTTTGTCAAATACATATTGGTTTAGTATTGTATTTGGATCTATTGACATTGTTAGATGAGAAACAAATTTTGAACAAAAAATGAATTTCCTTTTTTTTCCAAAGTATTTTTTTTCTTGTTTAAAGTTTAATACTCATTCAAATTGGTGTCCATTGTTTGTGTTTTCGACTGTGTGAAAAACTCTGGAATTTTTGTTTGTATTTAAAATTAAATTGAGTTTTTGATATTTCAGCTGATTATCTTTTTTTCAATTCTGAAATTTCTATTTCATTTTTGATTGTTGTTTCACATATTGTATACCAAAAAATTTTACAAAAAAAAAGAGTCTCCAAATAAAATCGAGATCACAAATTTCAATCTCTTTCTCAGTAAAATCTTATTTTTACTGTTATTTAAAATTGAAATGGAATTCAATTTTTGTTGATTACTATTTTTTCAATAACAACATTTAGGTTTTTTTTATATATTCCTAGTTAACCCCAAATATAATAATAAAAAAATACCAAACAGAAATAAATAGAGTTCACAAATGAAAACCTTTTTCTTTGTAAACCAAATTTGTTAAGAAAAAAGGAATAGAAGTGAATTTTTTTTTTAGCATTTATTATATAATTACTAATCTTATTGTAGTTTTTTGTATAAATTTGAAAACTTTTAATTGTTGAGAATGAAACCAAGAGATGGTCAAATATTTATGGTATGTTAATATATAGGCAAATTCTTTGTTTTACTTTGTTCAAGTCTCTCTAAAAATTGTATTTATAAAATAATACCAAAAGTTAATATAATCTATGAAAAAAAAAACTATATATTCCTGAAAAATCCAAGAATTTCTTGAAATATGTATTTTGATAAATTTAAAGGTTGGGTAATCACCAATATAAAACTTTTGGTTTGAATAATATGTTTTTTAAATTTGTCTTGAAAGGTAAATTAGTTGATATAAAATTTGATTTATACTTTATTTTTTTATTATTGTCCAGGAAAAAGGATAATCTTGATAGATGGTGCACCATGTTAGCATAAAGTACTCAATGTAAATAGATTTGTTTTATTTGATATTGATTTAGGTAAATCTTGATCTCATAGAAGAGTTTTTCTTTCAAAAAAAAAAAAAAAGAGAAAATAATATTTTTTTTTTATTTTTTTTATATTGAAGAAATGTAAATTAAAATCCGAATGCTATTTTTCTAAATTTCCCTTGAATATAATTTAAGTGCAAAATTATAGATTTCATGATTTTTTAAGGTGTAGAAATACCCAAAATTTCCTTATATTTAAAAAAAAAATATAAATTTGAAAAGAAAGGGGAAATAAAGTAAAGGGGGAGTAGAAGAAATTTAAAAAGGGTTTATACGATTCAATTGGGAAAAGGGTAAAAACAAAAAAACAATCCAATCTTCTATTATGAGTGTCCAAAATCACAGCCACGATATTTTTGGTTAATTTAATTTAATTTAGTAATTGATAATAAATGTTCGTTTGTGAATCATTGTTTAATTATTATAATTTCTTCTTTCTTTTTTATCTTGTTTGCTTTAGACTTTTGGGTATTTTTTAACTTTGCTTTTAGTTTTTTTACCGATTATGCATGCTTCCATGTTTCAGTAGCACAGTATTAACAAATAAAAACATGACCTTTTTCCTTAATAACAATTCTTCAAAAAATATAAAGAAGATTTGCAAAGTAAAAAAAGGAAAAAATTCAGAAATAACATTTGAAAACTTTACTAAAAGAAAAGGAGTTAGAATGGGTAGAAATATAAGGGGTGTGATTTATTGGTAAAGATTAAGCGCCAAGAGCTCTTTATCTGCTGAGGAGATAGTACTGAATAAATTAAATTTGTGAATCCTAATTCCAAGGGTAGTCAAAAGAACCTTTAAATTACAGTCATTAGAAGTGTTTTAAACTCGATTTAGTTTTCTGTAATATAAGGGGGGGGGGGTAAAAAAAAATAATAGAATGTGAAAAAGATTTTTTTTTCGACGTCGGGTGTTGAGTTGGTTTATTGTTGTTATCATTTATGTATAAAATTCCAGGATTGATTTCATAATTACTATTAAATAAAAACATATAGGCACTTGTTAAACTAAAATCAAATGAAAAATATTACTTAGGCCAGTTTTAAATTAGAATAGTATTGATAAAATAAACTTAAAAATAGTTGATTTGCCAGAACAAAAATTTGTTTCAAATTTTCTTTTATTGTTTTTATTGTTTTATATTTTAATTTCAAATTTTTTATTTGTTTTTTGTATATTTTTAGCTCTTTTTTTATTTTTTTTGTCATTATATTTATAAGTTCCCCTAATCCTGGTTTTGTAAAAACGGGGGATGAAAGATGGTAAAGAACTGGTTTAAGTACTCATTGGTAATATTGTGTAAGTGGTGTTTATTTGGTTCATTCATGGTGGTTTCAATTTACCTCGGTGGGTATATCTTTGGTCCAATTAACTTAATTTGCTTTATTTGTGATTTGATATGAGCGATTTCAATTTTGCAAGACTAATTTTAAGATGTTTTTTTTTCATTTATATAATGGTTATTGATTTCATACTTATTATAAAACTCTAAGAAATAAAAAGATAAACCCAAATTACTTTTAAAAAAATTGGAAAAAGTAAAAAGTCTAAAATATAAAAATTTGATTCTTTTAAAAAAATATTTTTGGCATATTTCAAATATATTGTAAAAAAAATACACTTGTTGGAAAAAAATAATAATCATTGGATTTGTAATTTTTGTACTAATAATTATTGAGAAAATCTCAAAATTAAAAAATAAAAAGCCGAGTTGCTTTTTCTGGGTGTGTATGTGTGGTCAGGATATATTACAATACTTGAATGGTAATATCTTGGTTTTTATTTTTATATTTGAAAGAATAAATATAATAATTATAATAAAATAATGTTTTAATTGTGATTGTTTATAAAACATTATTAGTCTCAAATAATTCCATTGTTCTAATCCTTTAGAAATTTTTCAAATTAACTCTATTATATTTTATTTTTTAAAATATAAGATTTTTTTACCTTAGATTTCACTTTCAAAAAATCTGTGCCAGTATAAAAATTTTATTCCTATATAAAATTTTAATTGGTAAAGTTTTTTCATGAATATTATTTATTTTTATCTCAAAATTCAATAATTAAGCTTGATTAATTTTTTCTAAAATATTATTTTGAAATGTTATTATGAAGATTTTAGTTTTTTTCCTCTAGTAATTAGTATAATATATTCAAAATTAAAAATTGAAATTTTCATTCGTTCATTTATATATATTGGTGATCATTTAATCCAAGTGTATTGTCCTTATATGGGAGAATTTTTTTATTACCATAATCGTTGGTTTGAATATATATTTTTAATTTATGTTAGTTTGTCGAACATACGTTTTTTTTCTAATATTAGTTTTTTGATTCTTTCAATATTTTCCTTTTTAGGTTAATTATTTTTTCTTGAATTTTCTTTTTTTGGGTTTTTGAAAGTTTTAGGTATTCAAATTTTACCAATTCTTGGAAAGAGTCTCTCCCCAATTATCTAAAGATCGGATATTCTCATAACATGTACGGTATATTTTTGACAAAACTCTATTTTTTCAGACGTTCATATTTATCATTGTGATTTAATAAGAATATAACAACAGCAAACCCTATATTTAATATTACAAAAATTGAAGATATCTTCATAAATTTTCATTTGTTAAGAGGGAAAAACCAGTAATTCAAAAAGTTATTGTTTTGTTTTAGTTTGTATAGTACAAATTAGAGATGAACCAAGTAAAAAAAAAAAATTGGAATTTTATTTGAATAATTCATGGATTCTTGTACAGGCACTTTTTAAAAAAGACAATAACATAACAAAAAAAAAATATTTAATTCACAACTCATAAAGACAAAGAATAAATAATTTTTTTTTTAGATTATTGTTTGAGTTGAAAAAAAAAATGTGCGTTTTTACAGCAAATTGTTTTTTTCCTTCTGATTTTTTTTGTGCCTTATTTGCTATCTTTGATCTTATAATGTGTGCGAAAAAATACCATGACTGTATTACAAATATCTTGGTTAAATTAATTGGCTTTTTTTATGTGATTATTCACTAAAAATCCAGTAGGCTTCGAGGTGTGTCCTTAGAGTTATTGAAAAATCAATTGATGGGATTATTAGAGGATCGAAAATTTATTTTCAGAAAACTTCAAAATTTAAAAAAAAATAAAAAAAAAAAATAAAAGTAAAAAAGATATGGATCAGTTATTTTTATTCCAAAAATAAAACAAGTTCATCTGTGTTCTAAGTTCAAGTGAAGAAGCACATTTATTAATAACTTTTTGTAAAAATAAATAAATAAATTAATCAAAAATCAGAAAAAAGAAAAAAAAATAAATTAATTAATAAATTAAAATAACATAAATGTATGTTTCGATACAATAAATGTTTCCAAAACCCAAAATAATTATTTCATATCTTTTCTAGCCTTAAGTTCACGAGCCTGTTGTGTGTTAGAATTAATGTTTGAAAATTTCAAGTAAGTTTTATTTAAAATAGAGGTAAAAAAAAAATTATGAATAAGAAAAAAGTTTTGTTTAGGAATTCGATTGTGAAAGGGAATCAAGAAAGAAGAAAAATAATTAAGAAGGAGAGTTTTACATCTTGACATAAAGCTAACATTAATAATGGTGGTGTGGTCATAAGACAATCCATTAAAACGGATTCTTCAAATCCGTATTTGCTTCTAATTTGTTGTCTTGTAAAGTACTCACGTGGACAACCTAAAATTTTGAGAAAAATTAAAAAAATTTTGAGAAAAATTAAAAAAATTTTTTCAATAAATAAAAAATCAAAAACAAAAACGAAAACGAAATGAGATTTGTTTTTAAAAAAAAAAATTGTATTGTTGGAGAACTTACATAAACAATCACATAAATTACATTCTCTTTCATCAGCACCTGCTTTGTTCCCAGCAAGTACTAAACATGGGCAAAAGATTGTTTTCAAACCTAAGAAGTCGTAGAAAATTATGTTTCAGGTTTTTGTTTTGTTGTGTAAATGGTTTGTTGATTTAGTTTAAAATAAAAAAAGGAAAGAAAAAATTTTTTTATTTAACACAAAAAAAAAAAAAAAAAAAAAAAAAAAAAAAAACTTACAGACTGGAATATCTGATAAACATTGGAGAAAGCTTGTGTCCCAGTAATTAGTCACTAATCAAAATTAAATTCAAAAAAAAAAAAAAATTATGAAGAAAAGCAATAAAAGAAGAAGGTTTAGAGAATGATAAATTTAGATCGTGTTATGTGTGTGTTGGCTTTTTCCTTGAAGATTAAAAAGAAAAAAAAAAATTACTTTTTTTTGTTGTGTGATTGAAAAATTAAAAAAGAGAAAAAATGTTTTTTAAAATTTTAGGAACAATTTTTACCTCAGATCAGAAAAAACAATGAACAGTTCAACAAATTGAATTACTACTATTTCCTAAATTTAAACCCTTTTGGTTTTTATTTTTGACGAGATTCAACACAAAAAAATTCACTGCTTTTCGAAAAAAACATGAAAGAGTTAAAACCCAATTCTTTTTTAAAAGAAATCGTTCTTGATTTTTTTATTTTGAACAGAAATAACTTTAAAATTTTTGATTCTTTTCATACAAACCAATTTTTAAAACGAAAACAAGGTTGAAAAACTGGACTTATTCCTGGTGTTAAACGATTAATAGTGGAGGATTTTTTGAAGAAATATTCAGAAAAACATAAGGTTGAAGACTTTTTCAAAAAGATCCAAAATATCGATTTCAAAAATGATTAGAAATCAGTTTTTTCACAAAAAACTTCGAAATTATTCTTGCTTCTTTCTAGGCTTTGAGAAATATTAGTGTTCTATTTTTTATCCAATTTTTTACTCTCAAAGAGCAAATCAAAGAATACTGTTTTGAGTTTCCAAGAGTAATTGTAGAACAAACTTTTGTGAAAGTAAATTAAATTTTTTTAGAAAAGAATAAACATGAAGGCGACTAATTTATCAAAAAACTTTGAATAAATTTCATAACCAAACAAAAAAAATTTTCCTTCTTATTGAAATGAAAAAAATACAAAAAACCTTATTCTAGATGATCAAAGTTACCTTTAATGCTATTGTCAGAGACGAGATCTTATTTTGAGAAAGTTAATCTATTTATCTCAATTAAAAAGTTCAAAATACACTTCTTTCCAAATTATTCAAACAATTATTTTCTTTGAAAGAAGGAAGAAATCTTATTGTCTTTGAAAAAAGTGTACCAAAGTACTCTTTCAAAATAAAAAAAAACCACCCAGTTCTAAAATAGCTCAGTTTAAAAAATCGACTTAATTAAAAAAAAATTACAATAATTATTTTAAACTTGAAAAAATATCATATTATTTTCATTCAAATAGTTTATCTCAATTTTTTCTCTTTATTGAACACAAAAACAAGAATGGAAAATCAACCAAATCCAGAAATTAACAATTCTCTCAAAATACCCTTTTAAAACCTGGATAATTCAACTTCAAACTGAAAAAGAACAACCTTTTAATTTTATTATTACAAAATAAATATTTAATAACACAATCTTATTTCTTTCAGTGAATTATTTTAATAGATTATTAATAACCACACAATTAAAAGTCTCAATAGGTTATCCTTTAATTTCTTGATTTTTGAAATATTTCCAAGCAAACAAAATCAATTCAAATTAATAATTATAATATTAAATAATTATAATAATATTAAAAGAATAATTTAAACAATAAAATTTCATTATTTAGACTTTGATAAACTAAAAAAATAATACATAATTTTTGTAATTTGAAGAAATTTAATATATTATTGAAAATCAAATTAAAGATCAATTTTTTCATCAGGCCAATAATTCAAAATTTAATTTACTATTATTGTATGTTCAAATTAGTATTAACTTTTCCAAGTTTTTTTTTCCATACAAACTCCCTCGTAAATGACTCACAGTATGATTTCATAAAAATAAATATGATTGTGGAATTTTTCTGTTTCTTTTTCTTTTTCAATTCAGAATTCAAAATAAAAAGATTTATTATCTTTTGGCTTAATATAATTGGGAAAAATGAAAATATTTTAAAAATAGAAACTCACCCATCTAAAGTTAAAAAAAAAAGATGGATTATTATGGTTAATTTCAAACTTATAAATACAAGTAAAACATCAACTCTTGGAGGAAAAATACTAAATATGTACTTGAACTTTAAGTCCCTAAGTACTTGCAAAATGAAAACAAAAAAAAAAAATATCATATTATAAGTGTGAGGAATTTTTATTTTTGATCTTAACAGATTGGCCTTTGGATTTGCATATATGTCTACACTTATCAAAAAGCACCCCTTAAAGAAAAATTTTCCCTTTTTCTGAAATCTGTAATTAAAAAGTTTTAAACTTATAAATTGATATTTAAGTAAATAAAAAAATATGATTTTTGGATTTTTATTACAATTTTTTATTCAGGAGTTGTTATTTTTTTTTTTGTTTTTTTTTCAAAAATTTGTTATTTTTTTTATCAAAATTTAGTATATGTATGTGCATTAACTATAATTTTTGTTCTTTTGATTATAAAAAAATTAAACATTTG
Source organism: Anaeramoeba flamelloides (assembly GCA_027625915.1). Taxonomy (NCBI): domain Eukaryota; family Anaeramoebidae; genus Anaeramoeba; species Anaeramoeba flamelloides. Next base: position 6,344,551 of record JANTQA010000012.1, read on the forward strand.
TTTTGATATTTTTATTATTTATTATTGACAAGAGGTGATTCAACATAATTATACCCCTTGAAAAACGTTTATCAATAAAAACAAAATGATAATCATCTATCATTACTTCATTACAAAAAAAAAATTAAAATCAATTTTTTCATTATTTTTGATGTTTTTTTACAAATCCAACTTTTTGATTTTTAACTCAACAAAAAACTCTTGAAATTTACACTTCGAAAAACCTAAAAAAAAAAATCTAATGACTTTTTCAACACAACCAAAAAAAAAAAAATAAAATGTGGGTAAATCATAACAGAGGAAGAAAAATATTTTTAACACAATGGAAAAGTCAGAATACATATTAAATACTTTTCGAAACAACATAAAAACAATACTCACAGCTTTAGTTACTTTTAAATTGCCTAATACCCAATGAGCGACTTCCTACTAAAAATATATCATAAAATTGCACTTATTTTGATTGAAACAATACAAATAACATTAATAAACAATTAAAAGAGATTCCAATTGGTAAAAAATTAAACCAAAAGAATAAAGTAAAAAGAAATCTCGAAAATTTAAAGAATCGAAAATTTAGAAAAAAAATTACTATTTCTCTTATTTTATATTTCCAAAAAGCTAAATTTCAATGATTTTTAAAACAAATAGTTTTCTCTAAGTACACAATCAATTTAATTTTATTTTATCTAATTTTTGGTGATTTTTTAACCCTTTATTTTTAACAAAGTTTGGATTAAGTAAAATAGTTTCGATTTAAAAATAACTCATAAATTGAACAAAAAATATGAAAAAAAAAAAATTAAATAAATTCCAATAGGCCACAAATAGACACACTTAATAATTGATAGACCTGCCTTCCAAATTATTATAGACAACCATTAAAATTAGAAATTGGATATCTCTCATTCGAGCTTCTTTCTAAAAATATACTAGTTTTTGAATATTGATTTTTGGAGATCGATTGTACATTACATTTTGGTTAGTTATAAAATTAGTATTAGATACTCATAAAACTTACTAAACAATTTTTAAGAGAAACCAGAAAATAGCTTTATAGGCGTTAATTGACCTTTTTAAAGACAATTTTAAATTTTTTTTGTTGAAATTTTTCTGAAAAGTTACTGGGGGTATAAAAACAAAAATGACTCTAAGAACTTTTTTTTTCTTCAAATAATTTTTATTTCATAATAAAATCTTTTTATTTTTCATTTTTGATCTCAAATTCAAAACAAGATCACACTGACTGAAAGTAACTGACAAAATTAAGCAAAAATCTCTTTATTTTTTTCCAATATCATAAATGCACTTATTTAATTATTTAATATTGATTACTAATACTGATTTTAATATAATTTTGAAAATAAAAAAATTGAAAAAGTTAACAAAAAATTCCTTAATTTGGTGAGAACTAAAATGAAAACAATCAAAATATAACTTGTATAGTTAATAATTTTTAGAATTGAGTTTGTTTTATTTTCATTATAAATATTAGAATGATTTATTCTCGTTCCAGCTGTAATAACCAAAAATATACTTCCAGACAAATTAAATAGAAAATAAAATTGAAATAAACTTTGTTTAAGTCCAAGGTGTCCAACAAAACATTTTTTTCAAATATCAAAAATTTTTTATAATTGAACTTTGAAGAACAAATAAGAAATAAGTAAAATAATAAACACCAAAGAATAGTTGATATCGGTCTGTAACGAAACTTAAAGGTTGAAAAAAAAAATTCTGAGTGCCAAATTGAGAAAAACAATATTGTTCATTTTGATCTTCTATTAATATCAAAGAAAAATTCAATAGAAATCAAAATGATTTATCTACAATCATTTCCACTATTTCAATATCATTAGAATAACATCTTTTAACTTAACGACTCTAGATCTTTTAATGAAAAAAATATTTGCAATTGAATTACATATCAAAAAAAAACTTTTTAAAAAATAAAAGTAAAAAAAAAGCTTTAAATTTTCAAAATAATTTTTTTACTTTTAATACCCATTCATACCCTTTAAACACATATAATTCATCTCTAACAACAAGTACCTTTTTGACTGGAAACCAGTTTATATTAAATTAACAAAAAGTCCAATTATAATATAATATAAAATTAATAATTCCATTAAAAGCAATTATCTCCAAAATAATTATGCCCACAAGCAAATTCTAAACTAGAGGAAGGGATAACTTCTTTAACAGTCAATATCAACTCATTTATTTTTTTAAATTTGAGTGATTTATTTGAGATTTGAGAGATTTCAACCAATTGACGATAATTTAATTGCGAATGTAAAAATTTTTGAATTATCTGAGTATTTTCTTTGTATATCCCATTTGAAAAGAGGTCAATATAAGGTTTAATTCCCTGTAAAAATTTTTTACGTGACTTTTTTTTGTTAAACCCAATAATTCTTTGGGTTGTTATCCCCTTTCTATTTTTTAATTGCAGTAGTACCAATTCTTTATACTCTTTCACCTTTTTCAATAGTATTTGAGAATAATGACTATTGGCCATTGACACGAGACGGATATCTTGCAAATTGACTTCTCTTTTGATGATTGAATTATTCAAAGGTTTATTTTGATCATTATTATTCTTTTGATTATTGCTATTATTTTCGTTATTATTATTATTATCGGTGCTATTGCCTGTATTTTGAATAGTTTGGCTTCGTAAAAATTGCTTTATTTTACTTTGCTTGGCGGTTTTGTTTATCGGAAGAAATAATAATTTGAAAGGTGTTAATATTATTCGATAATAATGCAATGAATTTCGAGATTTACTCGGATTAGTTTTTGTTTTTAAAATTTTATTATCAAACATTATTTCTGTAATAAGATCTCTTTTGATTTTTGTTACCCACAAAAGTACTTGGATAAAATGCTCTTTTTGCAAGGATTTTTTGTTTAACAGAAATCTGATATACAATATTCCTGTACCCATTGCTCTTATTAAATATTCCGAAGGATCAATTCTGAAGGAAACCCAATTCAAAAATGAAATTGTTTTGAAAAAAATATTATGTATTTTTTTTGGTTTTTTCACGACTAAAGATAAGCAGAGTTTTGAATTTTTCATTACACACTCGATTATTTGCCGAGTCGCTAGATTTTCAGGCTGTGTTTTATAATTAATCCTACAAAAGTTCATCAACACGTTGTTATATAATTTAAATAACTGATAATTCTCAGGAAATTTATATTTGGATCGTGAAAAAAAGCAATTAAATGAATTTTGGGATATTAAACTAATCTTATAGATATACCAATAATTCTTTTCATTTAATTTTGTAATTGCTTTTTGCTTTTCTTCCTTTTCAAAGACTAAAACATTTAATTTTGGCTCACTTAATAATTCCATCCCAATGTTTGAACATAATCCAAAAATAATCCCTTTAATCCCATTGAGGGCTAAACTGTATATTTCTTTTTCCTGATCATTTTCTTTTTCAACATTATCATTATCATTATCATTATCATTATCATTATCATTATCATTATCATTATCATTATCATTATCATTGTCATTTTCATTATCATTGCCATTGTCATTGCTTTGCATATTACCCAATAAAAATTCCATTTTTTTAACATCTTCAATATTTTTGTGCTTGATGTTATTCGCTAAAAATAATTTATTAAACATTGTTTCTAATAAAATTGTGAATTTTTTTAATAAATCTATTGATTTAAAGTAATTTAAATTTGATTTTAACATTTCAGAAAATTCCAAAAAAAAATCTGGCAATTCTTCAAAAGTTAAACATTTAATACAAGAAACAGAAGTATAAACAAAAGACAATAATAATGATATTGTTGGAAATTTTGTTAATAAATAACTTTCTAATTCAAATTTATTATTCCAAATTGTGAATTTTGAAAATAATTTATTTTCTTCATCGTCTTTATCTTGGTTTTGATCATATATTTCTATTTTTTTATTTTCTTGTTTTGTGTTTGTAATTTTTTCATTTGCATTAATTTTTTTTTTTTTATTATTATTATTGTTGTTGTTACCGATACTGCTGCTATTGTTACTTCCTTTTCTTTTATTAATTATTTCAATTGTTTCAAGTGTTTGATTTAAAATATTAAACGTTTTAATTATATAATTTTTTAATTCTGATTTTTGATTAAAATCATTATTTTTAAAAACTGAAACCAAAATAGAAATTACAAAACTGGTAAAAATTTTGATTACAAACAAATTATCGATAATTTTTAAAAGATGTGTTGTTTTATGATTGAAAATTTGTACTCTTTTCATAATATTTTGAAATCTTTGAATCATAAAGTCAATTAATAATTTAAAATAATTATAATCGATTTTTTCTTTAAATTTTGACAAGGTAATTATAAAATGACCAACCCACTTAATTAATTTAAATTCAATTTTTGATTTTTTTTCTTCATTTGTCAGATTGATTGATTCTTGAAACAATCCAAAAATTTTGATTAATTTTTGTTTTTGCTTTTTAAATTCTTCGTTTTGTTCTTTTTTGTTCTTGTTTAATTGCTTTTGACTTTCAAAAAATTGGTACAATTGAATTTTAGCACCAACCATCGATAACAAATTATTAGAAATTTTTGTATTTTCTCTTGGATTTAACTTCTCTTTTAACCAATTTTGGACTTTATTAAATGCGTTTTTGATAATTTCATTATTTAAAACACAATTGTTATTATCAAGCAAACAAATACAAAGAATTTTTAAATACTCTTTTTTATATTTGTAACGATTTAAAATTGCTCTTTGTTCTAATTTTTTAATGCACCATTCTGATTGCTTGATAAATATATTATTATTTCCTGGCTCAAATAATAACCAAAACCGATTTAACTGTATTATTCTTATTTCGTATTGTTCTTGATTTTGATCCTTGCCTTTTGCTTGCATAATTCCTTTGTTTTTTTCTTTTTCTTCTTCTTCTTTATCTTTTTCTCCTTTGCATGCTTTTAATTTTTTTTTTTCTTGTGTGCTGTTGTTGATTTTTGAATGATGTATACAGTCTCGAGTATAAATGCAAGTTAAAGTTCGATAAGCTAATAACTTTTTTTGGAAGAATTGCATACGTTCGTTGTGTAATTGGGTTTTTGAAGAAGGAACCAAGACTTTACATGAAAGCTGATCTAATTCGATTTTGGTTTTAAAATATAATTTATGAATTTTTGTTTTGAATCCAAAATCATCTTCACTTTCAGATCTCGATGCTAGTGCTCTCTTACAAAAATCTAAAACAGAAAAGCATGGTACTTTTTGACAATAAAATTTGTATTCCTTTTGAAGTGTTTCAAAATTCATTAATTTTAAAGACAACAAAAAGGTTTATTGGTAAAAAGAGGAAAAATGAAAAAAAAGCTCAATGCCAAAGTAAAAATATAAAAGTATGATAGAAATATTTTTGAACTCATAATACATCTTTTTTACTGAAATTATGTTTAAACTGGCAAGTTTTAAAAAGATCATAATCAAATAACTTTCAATTAAGAAGTTTTATCAATTCAAAGTTATAAAAAGGTTCCTTTTTTATAGGCTTTTGAAAAACAGTTTCTGGTGTTGAAATTAACCAAATAAAGTTAAAGATGGGGGAAACTAAGGAATTTGTGGTATGAAATATAATCCAAACTATTACTGGTATTTAAAATTTTTGTGAGGAAATTTCAGTAGGTTTTCTTAATTTTAAATTCTTCAAATCAAGGATTCTTATCTCACCCAACGTAGATCAAAAAAAAGAAACCAATTCCTAAATAGATTTCACAAAAATTGTGGTAAAGTAGTGAAAAAAATACCTAGACATGAAAATAATCCCAGACATGATTTTTAATTGTGAATATTAGTAAAATTGTTGTGAAATTCTTTTATAAAGAACAAATCATCCTTTTTTGTTGAATCAAACTTTTTAAATTATAGCCCCCCCACTATTAAAATGATGATTAATTAAATTACACTTGTATAAAATACTATTCAATCAATCAAAAAACAAGAATAAAAAATATCATTTTACAAACCCATAGCAAACCTCTATAAAACTGGATTGTTTTTCAAAAAAAGGAGATCTACTTAGGCTACCAAACAATTACTTGGGTATTCTAGATACACCCTCCTTTAATGAACTTTGGGTAGGTTTATTACTTGGTCTAATAAAAAAAATGGTTATTTATAATAAGGATTTGATTGAAAATAAAAGAATTTACACAAAAATTTTCCTAATATTTACAATTAAAAATATTGTCAGGGATTATTTTCATTCCCCGTAGTTTTTTCACTACTATATAATAATTTTTAAACTATTATGAAAAAAAAAAAAGGAAAGTGAGTTAAAAAATTTTTTGGATTTATTCGATATTATGAGTAATATTTGACTTTTTATATCAAATTGACGAATATGTGACTAGTTAATCTTATTACCACATGGCAAATTATCGCCAATCTGAGTTATTTTACTAGTAATATGAGATATTTCTGATAATATTAAAAACTCACAATAATGGACACATTAATGATAATCAAAAAAAAAGTTGTATTAAATTGGAAATAAAATTCACTTAAATTATGTTAAAAACACGAACTTAAAAAACAAATAAATATTAAAAAAATATGAAAAAAAAATGTCTCTGATACTTTGGTTTTTTAGATTTTTTGTTATAGATTCAAATTAGATCTTAAATTTTTGATTTGAAAAAGAATTTTTTTCTGGAATTAGTGTAAAATTCTCAAAAAAGATTTGTATTGGTGATAAAATCAAAAATTAGTGATGTTCAGATATTTTAGACCATCTCTGGATTTATTTAACTCAATTGTTAACACCTTGGGGAAATATATTGAAGATTCATATAAAATAAATTCAAACTACATTCAATTTAGTTTCAAATAGATATAGCAATTATCACTTTGAAGACAAAATTTCAACCAAATTTTGGCACAAAAAATTTTCAAATTAAGGCACATTTTTTGAAATTTTTTTTTACACAATTCTTTTACTAGATATCGAATTTGATTTTTGTTCTCTAATTTAAATTTTTTTTTTTATATCTTAAATATATTTCAAAGTTTGTGTCCTAAAAGTGAAACTGACTGTATTGGGAAAAATTAAAAAAAAAGTTAATGATCTAAAAAATTTGATGAATTTCTCAAAAACAACACAAAAAAAAACAAGAAAAAAAACTATTATTTTAACTTTTAATATTATTGTTGATTAAGATTTAATTTTCAAGTTATTTTGTACAACCTTCTTATACTTATTGAATATTTTAAAATGAAGCGGATAGTTAAACCAATGAGAGAATTTCGACTTTCTTCAGCTATCAAGGTAAATTTCGATTTTGGAGGAGAGGAAATGTTTTTCACAAAATGACAACTTTACAAAAAAAGATCTAAATGTATAATTTGATGAATATATCTTGCCTTGTGGTTATTTTTTAGTATAAAAAAATGTTTTTATTCCTAAACGTAACATCCAGAGACAATAAAATTTGGATACTCTTTAAGGACTAGTAAACTAAAAAAAATCTTCAAGTAAATTTAATAGTAAAGTAAAAAAAAAATTTATCAAAGCTTGAAATTGAAAAATAAAGTCAAAATTTGATTACTAAAAGAGAAAACTTACTTTTAACGCTATTTTCAGAAAAGAATTATTGTTTTTAAAAGTTTGATCTCATTTTTTTTATTTTTTGAAAAGTTCAAAATTTAACATATTTCTGAAATTATTTTAAAAAAAAATTTTTTCTTTGAAGAGGAAAGAAATCTTATTATTTTCGAAGGAAGCTGTACCAAAATACCCTTTAAAAATAAAGCCACCAAGTTCTAAGATAACAATATAAAAAAATATACTTAATTATAAAGAAATTACAATAATTATTTTAAATTTGAAAAAAAAATAAGTTTTTAATTCAAAGAACAGTTCAAATCAATTTTTTCATTTTATTGAAATAAATAAATACACGAAAAAAAACCAAACAATTAATTTAATAATTCTCTTAACAAAATTAAATTTAATAATAAATGCCCCAATTTTTTTTATATTTTTTTATTTTACTTTTTTTTATTTTATTTTTAGAAGAAAAACAAATACTTCCCAAGTTTAGAACTGAATACCAAAATAGAAATTTTGATATATGAATAGATAACTTCAATTTATCAAAATATTAATTTTCAAAATTTGATTTTTAAAGGGTTACAATTATTTTGAAATGGAGTTTACTTTTGTAAAACCTGGATAACTCAACTTATAATCTAAAGAAATACTTTTTTATTTTGATTTTATTAATCAATAATTAATAATTCAATCTCAACCTTTTTAGTGAGTTATTAAAAACAACCCAAAGAAAAAATGTATCAAAGAACTTTATAATTATAATTTTATTTTTGAAAAATTGTCCAACAAATTAAAAACATTCAAATTAATAATTCTAATAATAAAAAAAATAATAGATATTTTCAAATAACTGATTATAGTACAAAAAATTCCTTGTTTATACTCTGAATATTTTAAAAAGAATATTTTTTCATCTTTAAAATTTCAAGAAATTTCATAAATATTTGTGAATAAAAGAGATAATCAATTTTTTGAGATCTTCAAGGATACAATATTTGATTTATTTTTCATGTATTTTTAAAATAAGGTTAAAATTTCAAGGTTATTTATTTGTTCAACAAACTCTCATAAATTACTAAAAGTGAGATTTCAGAAAATATAAAAAATCTTTGGGTAAATTTTTCTTTTTTTAAATTGATCCAAAAATCCAAATAAAAAGGAATGAGATCTTTTTTAACTGAAAATTTCAATGGGAAAAAAATCAACTCTTTTTAAAAATGATAACTCATCTCTCGGTAGTTGATAAATGAAGTTTCATATCAGGTTTAATTGTATCCTTGTGTAAATATTTACTCTATTGCCTTTGGGAAAAAAAAATAAATAAGAGTTACTGGAACTTAAGGTGAAAAAACAACCATTTTGATGAATAATAAAAGTCTTTATTTCTGATTTCTTGAATAAAAAAGAAAACTAGAATAATTGTTCTTAAAAAGTAATAATAAGTTTTAGTATTCATACATACTTTTAAAACTGTTTTCAAATATGACCACGTTTTCTGGAATTTTCTAAAAAATAAACAAATTTTTTGGCATAGTTAACTTTTTTTGGTCAGTAATTCAAACAATTAAATTTTATTTGTGGAATTCGCAAGATTAAAAATAAACAGAAAAGCGAACATAGATTTTAAAGTTATTCGAAAAATTTAATGAAAGTCATTGTTTCTCAAAAAAATAATTGATGAAAAAAGATAAAAAAAATTTAAACACAAGAAAACCTTTGCTTTTTTTTTCGGTGTTGTTTGGGTTATATTACGAGAACAAATTGAAGTAATATTTTTTTAATAAATAAACTTTTTTTTTACTTTTATAAGGAAATTAGTTGTGATGAACAACAATTTTTGTTCTTCCTCAAAAGGAAAAAAAGGAAAAACAAAAGAGAAAAAAAAAGGAAAAAAAAGTAAATCAAACCAAAAAAAGAAAAAAGCAAAAAGAAAACATTTCTGATAAAAAAGAAGTCCAACCTTATTTTTGAATAAAGAATAATTTTTCTTGGGTGTTTTTATTTGAGTGTTCGAGTTAATTTGTAGGCATCTTTTACGTCAATATTTTTATAATAGTCCTTCACAGTTTCTGTTATTTGAAAGCCAAATTTTTTATAAAATTCGATCGCAAGATCGTTTGAAACTTGGACATGAAGGTACACTTCCTTAATTTCTTCGTCTTCACGACAATATGTTAAAACTTTTCTTAATAATTCAGAGCCAATACCTTCTCGGCGGTAGCTCTCGAGCACGGAAAAAGTTAGGATGTAGCATCGATAAATGCCGAGATCATTTCGGTTGGTTGGCCTTTCCTTACGATAGCTAATTGCACCAACGACGACATCTTTACAATAAAAGGCTACATTTGTATGGTAGTCGTGGTCAAGAAGGGTGTTATGATAAAATTGATTTGAGTATCTTGCTGGAAGGACAGCCGAATTTAAAAGTTTTAATTGTTTGATATTTTTTTCGTTCAATTCTCCATAAGTTACATAATTTGACATTGCTGAAATGATCTTTTATTTGAATAAATTGAAATGAAAATTTCGTTTGAAAAAAGATAAGTTGCTGTGTGAGTTGAAAAAATTGTTCTTTTAGTATCAAGGATTTATTCCTTAGATTTTTTTGTTGAAGAAAAACAAGAAAACTAATGTAAAAAAATGATCATTATTTCTAAAAAAAAAAAAAGTATTATAGTGGTTATACACTTCTCTCAAAGCCCCAGGTTATGACCAAACAAATAGTTTTTGTATTATAGAAGATGTAAATTTCTGATATTTATCAATTAGCATACAAAAAAATTTTTTTCAATTTACTAAATAATTATAATTTTACAATTATGAATAAAAAAAACCCAAATTTTAACAAAACTGTAAATCAAACTACTATAAATTTTAATTGAATTTAACTTTTCTATTCAAAAAATATCTTAGTTTCAGTTATAACCAAGTACAAGTTGGAAAAATTGTATCTTCAAGTTCATATTTAAACTTTATTAAATTTTTTCAAAATATCATTTCTAATTGATTTTGGGGGGACTTTAGGTTTTTTGAACATAAATATTTTCTTTCAAATCAAACATACAGTACTATTATTTTATAAACCAAAATCTAATTATTTAAATAAGGTATAAAAAAAAAAATATTATTTTTATTTTCTCTGGAACTGCCCAGCCTATGAAAATAATCGTAAAATGTGGATTTCTGAATTAGAAAAAAATAATTTTTCACTTATTTTAAATAATTATAATATTTTTAATATTATTAAAAAACAAGATTCAATATCTTTATTAGCTCTAGTAGATAATAAAACTATGTTTGAATCTTTTATACAATTTCTAAATTCAAGTTTAACAATTCGGGCAAACAAGAGGGGCAAATAACCCCCCCTTAAATTCCAATAAAAAAAAATATTTTTTTTAGGTACAATTCTTTGATTCTGTTGTTTTCAATTTAATTTATAAAAAAGTTTAGTTCAGAATCCATTTTTAATCAATCACAGAACTTCAACTTTGTAAAAAGTACTTTACAAAGAATGTTTTGGAAGATCATCTACTTTTATATAGTTGTTTTTTTACACTAAAAAAAATAGAGTACTTTAATCAAAACTTTGTAAAATAATTGGAAAAATGAACTATGAAGTCAAAATTTTCTAACATTTATTTGAATTTCTCAGTATAAGGTACATACTTTTTTTTTCTTTTGGTAATTGTTTTTGTCGAAAAAAAAAGAAAGATCGAGTGTTAATTCTTGGCTAATTTAATTTAATTTGTTAATCGAACATGGCTTTTAATTTTAGGACTGTTTTTTAAGTTGTTGCCATTTATTTATTTTTTTTTTTGATCTAGATTTAGCTTTAAAGTTTTGGTTTTTTTTAGCATTTGCTTTTTTGTTTTTATTTTCAAGTTGCCCATACTTTTGTGTTTCAGTTTTTCAGTATTGACAAGTAATATCATAATATTTTTCCTTTGTAACTCTTCTTCCCCAATAAAAATAAAATTCGGCCAGTGGAAAAATGAAAAAAAATGAAAAAAAATCTTATTTAATCAATTCTAGAAGAAATACCAAATCAAAACCTTTCACTAATTGAAATGTTAACAATTGTTTATAAATTACGATACAAATAATAACAAAAAAAAATAAAAATAACAAAGTATCAACCTAAAAAAGAAAAAATGTTTTCAAAGTTCAGAAGGGAAGGCTTATTGTTAAAAACCACTCAATTTTTTTTTTTTTTTTTTTTTTTTTTTTTGGGGTGGTGGTGAAGTACTAAATCCGCACCTTATAATTGGAATAATATTTTCTAGATAGTCATCAGAAGAATTATTTACTCAATTTTGTTTTCGATTAAAAATTTTAATATAAGACAAAAAAAATGAATTTGTGCATTACCTGAAATTTTACAACAAGTATTGATCAATCAAACATTTGATAATATATAATAATTTTAAGTATTTTTTGTAATTTAAAAGGTCTTGAATTTGATCTTGGTATCAATCATCGATAAAAATGCTAATTGAAAATCATGAAAACTATTATTTCTTTTAAAAAAATGATGTGAAAACAAAAACGGAAAAGACAAAAAATGAAAAATATTTTACAAATCAAAATTAAAGTGTAGGGCTTTTATTCTTTTCAGAGTTCGAAACATGTCCAAACTTTTTGAATTTTTGTTTGTATTCAGACAATAATTGGATCTCAAATATAAAAAATTGAACTTTAGGACTGTTTATACTCTTCTTAACTCAACCATTTTCCAGTCAAAGGGGCCCAATTATGGTGGGTGAATTTTTATGTTTAAAGGGTTTTGAATGGATATCTGAAAAAAAAAATTATTTTGGAAATTTTCAAAATTGAAATCATTTTTTCATATTTTTACACATTACTTTTCTTGAAATTTTTTTTTTAAAACCTAATTCATTTGTAACTTTTTTTTAATTGCAAGATCGATGGTCACTTGTAAAAATGTGTTATTCTAAGGTTATCGATAAAGTAATAATGATTGTAGAGAAATCATTTTGATTTTTTTTGAAATTTTATTTGATCTTTAATGTAGATCAATAAGAACATCGTTGTTTTTCTCAATAGGATTTACTAAGAATTTAGGTTTTTCGATTTTTTTGAAAATCTATTGATTTATTAATTTAATTTCGGGCAGATTTCAATTATTCTTTGATGTTGTTTTATACTATTTATTTCTTATTTGTTCTTCAAATGTCATTTGTAAAAAATTTTTGATATTTGAAAGAATTGTTTTTTTTTTTTGGATACCTCCTTTTGACTGAAACAACTTTTAGATAAAGTAAAAAATGGAAAGGTAAAATCTTGATTGAACCAATACATCAATTATTAATCTGAAATAAGTTTAAAAAAAACCATATCAAATAATATCCCTTATTTGTCCGAGAAATTCTTTTAAAAACTTTAAATTTTCTTATCAAAATAAAAAGTAAAAATATTTTTACTTCTATTCGAAAAAAAACCTCTGTTGTCAAATTCCATAATTTCTTTAGAAATTTAAAATTATTAACAATTTTTATTTTGATAAGAAATATTTTTGTTTCAATCACAATTACAAATCTCAATTTTCTACATGTTTGCTTGTTTCTTTAAACATTTTTTTTTTAAATTGAATTATGTTATTAAAAAAAAAAGAATAATATTTATATATATATATATAAAAATAGAATAAAGAAAAGAAAAATTAAACAAAAAAGATGCTTGATAATCAAAAAACCGAGATAAATATTTATTTGTATCTTTTTTTAATATCTATAAAGCGTAACAATTTAAATATTTATATATTATTATTTGTTTTTTTACTTTTTGGATAAGATAAGAATGTTTTGTATTGAGGAATAATCTAAATCTAATAAGGTTTGTTGGTTTGTTTTTTTAAAAAATAAAAAAAATAAACACAAATTAACTAATTAGTTTTTTTTCTTTTTATTACCACCTCTCTTCTTTTTTTTTCTATTAACTTTCTTTCCTGTTTCTTTTTTTTTCTTTGTTTCAAATCCATGTAATTTAAGAATTGTGTCAACATCAACCTTTGGTGTTTTTAAGACTTTCATTTTTCTCAGATAGACATTTTGTAATGGGAAAACGCTTTGGCACTGTTTGGTAATTTCCTTTGGAACAGACTCTGAAATAAGTTTGAGTGTTAATTCTTTTAATGTACAGTTGGATTCTTTGATCATGATGTTAACCATTCTTCTTCTAATTTCTCTGACTTGTGAGCTTTGTGCGTAACATGTTTTTTTGACTTGGTTTCGGTCTTTTTTTGTAAATCCAATACAAAAGATTCTTACGGTGTAGCCTATTCAATTCGTTTGATTATTTTTGTTTGTGTTTTTTTTTGTTTATTATTTTTGTTTTTATTGAATGAAAAAAGAAAGTCGAAGGATGAGTAACACAAATGAAAAAGTTTTTTGAAAATTGGAAGGAAAAGGGACAAAAGTCCATAAAGACTAACCCCTTTTAAAAGGAATTGTTTGTTTGAAAGGTTATATACAAGTTATGAAAAAAAAATGCAACACAAGAAAAAATAAAAAATAAAAAATAAAAAGCAAGACAAGTTTTTTTGAAAGCATAAAAATTTAACAAAAAATTTTTAAAGAAAAGCAAGAAAAAGAAATTCAAGTCAAATTATAAAAAAAACAACTTAATTCCATCACAAAACAATTTGGTTTTGGTTTGTAACATTTCCTTTATCCTTTGTCCTTTACCCTTTTTCGTTTTTAGTTTTTAATTTTTTGTTTGATGTTTTGTGTTTGTTTTTTTTTTTTATGGTTGTGATGCAAAAAAAAAAGAAAGTATATTACCATCAGTAGTTTTTACATTGACAACAGCTTCAATTAAAGTGTGGTATTTGACAACAAGTGATTGAACCTTGTCATTGGTCAGTCTCATTCCATAAAAGTTAGTGAAACAGTTAGTACCAGAAACATGTTCGACACGGAATTTAAATTGCATATAGGATTTTCTTTCATCTTTATTAAGATCGCCTAAGCTTACTTCGAACATTCTTTTGTCTAATTGTTGTTCAGATGTTTTTCCACCTCCAGTTGGGTTGACACATGTTTTTCCAATTTGAGTTTCTCTAAAAATGTTTGGTGCTTTCACATCATACCAAACTTTTTTTAAAAAGGGATCGGCTTTTTGTTTTCTTCCTTTCTTTCTGAATTGTCTATTAGATTTTCCAATTGTCATTCTGTAAATAAAAATAAGATGATGAACTAAAAAAAATGATTATTCATTTTTTTTGAACATAAACCACCTTTCTTCAATCATTTCTCAGAAAATGTTGGTACTTTTTAAAGCATATTGGGACACTTCTTTCACAATAAAGATCTTTTCATCAATAGACAACTGAACCATTAATTCTGAATTGAAATATTCAGATTCAATATCTCATTCCAGACAGAAATTCAATAATTTTAATATTTAATCAGACAAAGGACACACTATTGTAAGGGGCCTATTTATTGTAAACATCAAACGTGACTTGTTAGTTTTGGAAATTAAAGAATTTTTTCTTAGTGTTCAAGTTTTTACTTTTTCTTTTTTCGATTTTTGTTTGGTTTGTTTATTTAAATACAAGACTCTGTTTTAAATTCTGATTAGGAAGTAAAAAAAAATAATTATTTATACGTGATATCAGAAAAAAAAATGACTTTGGAGGGAATTAGAGATATAGTAGCTGTTGTTGGATTGGTGTGTGACAAAAAATGAATCTTTAATTTGTTGTTGGCCACGTCTCAATGAATCTTTTTTGGGTTCTGACAATTTTTCTCTAGAAATTACTATGATTTTTGAAGAAACAACAGGTTAAAATTATCATTTTTTCCTTTTTTGTTTTCTTTTTTATTAAAAAAAGTATCAACCAAAATTTAAAAAAAAAATAAAAAATAATTTTTAAAATATTATTTAAGGATAAAAAAAATAATCTTCAAAACCAAGAAATTCATTTTTGAATTTTGATATTAGTAAAAATTTGAATTTTACAATCTAAATTAATACAAATCTTGGAAAATAATTTATGATCTATGGTAACTTATTCAATACTATTGTTTATTTTATGTAGAGATTATAAAAAGTCAAAAATTAAAAAATTGTAAATTTTTAAAAAAAAAATCAATTATTAATCTGACCCCAAATATTGAACAAATCATTTAAAATTGAAAAAAATTCTTGTTGATTAAATTTCCAAATTTTACAAAGAAAAAAAAATTTTTTTTTTAATTATAATTTATAATTTTTTTTTTATTTTTTATTTTTTTAGAATCAAATATCTTATATATATAAGATCGGTCCTATATTGCTAAAACTGATAATTTATGATTTACACATACCTTAAATATACCTTTTTTTCTTGAATCAAATAACCACTTATGAAAAAATATTATTTAAATAAATATGTATAAGTTCAATTAGGAAACTTTGAAAATAATAATGATACCAATAATTATTTTCCCTTTTAATAAATATTTTTTATAAATTATTTTTACTGAGAGAACAGTTGTAATTAACTAGTTAAATTGTAGTTGTTATATTGAACATAAAAAAAAGGAATTTTTTATTTATTTATTGAGAGAAACGAGTAATTAACAACATTTTTATCAAATGAAAAAGATAAGAAGAAAAAGAATTCAAATATCATGAGATATAAATATAATAATCCCATTTGCACGACTCAATTTAAAAACTTATTCACATCGTAAAAGGAGGAGTAAAAACCCGATAGAAAGATTATTACCAATAAATATATTCCACAAACTGTGATTAATAAATTGGTATTCAACTTTCGTTAGGTTTTTTTTAATTTCAGAAATAGAAAGAAAAATTTAAAAAATTTCTTTTAATTTTATAATTTAAAAAAACCACCTTTAACTTTTCTTGAGTTTTCTGCTTGTTTGGAAAATCGATAGATTGCCGACAGCTTTTGAATTTTCTGTTTATTAAGAAAATCCATAGATTTTCGTTCGATTTTTTTTGATATTTCTATTTATTTGGAAAATCAATAGATTTTCGTTAGTTTTTTTTTAATTTAGAAATAAAATAGAAAATTTATTTAATTTTTATTTTATTTCTAAACCTCCAAAAAACCTAGAAGAACTCACAAAGAAAATAGAAAATCTCAAAAAAACCTAGGGAAATCTATTTATTTTCAAAATAAATAGAAAACTCGAAAAAAAAACATAACGAAAATCAATAGATTTTCCAAATAAAATAGAAAACCTCAAAAAAACCTAGAACACTTTGCAAATAAAATAGAAAATCTCAAAAAAGAACCTAGATCAATTAACATATAAAAAAGAAAATAGAAAACAAACCTAGGCACTAGACGTGACTATTGTTTAGTTTTTCCAGGATTTGAAATAATTTAGTTAAATATTTGATTTTACTCTATTTTTGAATTTTGAAAAAGATAGGCACTCTACAGCCTTTGAAAACACGCCCCCCTGAATCAACTGATGATAAAAAAATGAATTTTTCCTCTTGAATTGATTTAAATAGAATTATTTTAATAAAGGTTTAATATACTTATAAAAATGTTAAAAAACAATTTCGAGTGTCATTTTACCAATTTAATTTGGATAATTATTTTTACTCTAAGCATGGTATCATTTTGGATTTTTTTCACCTAAAATTAGTAATAAAATATTTTTTAGTATTTTCTTGAATTTCTTATTTATTTTATTTTGATTTTTTTTTTTCATTTAGATCAATAAGATAATTCAAAGTTACAAAGTTTTCAATACGAAAAAATGAAATAGTTAAAAATAAAAAAAAATTTAAAATTTTTTTATTATATCTTCCCTCTTTACACCAAAGACAAAAAATGGTTACATACTCCCCACCCCACTTACTCTATTTTTATCAAATTCAATAAAATAAAATAATTTCTTTCAAAAGAATTTACAATTGAAAACTCTTAAAAAAATGGATCCATACCCCCAACAAATACAAATAAATATATATATTTATATAAATTAATTAAATTACCATTCAAATTGTTTAAAACATTAAAATATAATTTTCGAAAAAAAAACTTATAATAAATTCTAGAAAAAATACCCAAATTACTTTCAGATAATCATTTAATTCTTAATAATTGCTTATTATTTACAATAATCACAAAAAATTATCATAAATAACTATCAAAACAAATAAATTAAAAATCTGATAAAAATGATTAATATAACAAAACAATAAAAATATTTGTAAATTTGCTGAAATTCTATTAATAATTATTAATTGATCAATAGCAAAATATTACCAACTAATAATATTGGAGTTCTTCTATTCAAAAGAACTCAACTATAACCCAACACTAATCTTTCTATAAAATATTTTTGATTGAAGGAAATATATTATTTATTTCAAGAAATGAAATGAAAATAAAAAAATAAAAAACAAAAAATGATTTTCATATTTATAAAACAACATATTTATTTCCAATTTGAATGGAATTGCATGCTTGTGATTTTTTGGATCATTTTAGCTGTGTTGAAAAATTTGAATTATAGTTTATATTATTAATATTTTAACTCAAAAATTAATAAAAAATAATTTTGATTATGAATTTTTTTCTATTTTTGTGACATATCAATCATCACTAATTATCTGTGTTTCGAAAAAAAAAAAAAAAATAAACACTTTTTCAGTCAAAGTGACTCAGTTTTATCCTAGAAATTGAACATATTCTATGATCCGAATTCATTATTCTACAAAAACCAAAATTTATTTTTAATTTTCAAATCTAGATCATTTTTTCTTTTTTTAATCAAATTTTTTTTTTTTTTTTTTTTTTATTTATTTAATTCTGTTTAGATTTTTTCTTTCTTTTCTTTTCTTGATTTTTAAAAATCAATTTAAACAAAAAAAAAAAAAAATTGAGAAACCTCAAATTAACTTTAAGAAAATTGAGTCTTTGTAATTTCTTTTGAAATGAATACAATTACTATTAAAAAATCTTATTGTCAACAATTTTAATTTCCTAAAGAAATTGAAAAATTTTGCATACATGTTCCAATTAAAGGGTACCAAAAATTTTTTAGACATTTTAATTTATTTCTAAAATTTAAAGTTTGTTCATGCATTTCTTTTATGAATATTAACTTTAATCAAAAGTTTATAATTTCTCTTATTTCTAAACAATTGTATGTTGGCTGATTTTTCAAAAAAAAAAAAATGAAATTTTCATTTTTAGCTTTCCCTTTTTGAGTGGAATGGAATTTATTATTTGTGATTCTTTTAACCATTTTAACTGTGTAGAAAAAATTTGAATTTTAGTTGAGTTGAGATCTCTCGCGTGCCAATCCTGAAAGAGGTATCAAGATAAATAATGATAATAATTTGAAGGATATTAATTTGACAAAGAATTTATTTTTATATAAAATTATAATTAGTAAAAAAAAATTAACAAAGTTAAATTTTTCAGGAATATGAAAAGATAAAAAAAATTAATAAAAATACTTATGTAACAATATTATTCAAAAAATAAATATTAAAAAATAAAAATATAATTCATATAATTTTGAGAAATTATTATCTATTATTTTCGTTTAAAAACTCTGTCGGGAAATATAAATGCACATTGGAAAATAAATATTGATTGATATCGTTTAATTTGATATTTGACTCCTTTTCGGATAAAATTTTCAATGGGATTTCAAAGGCGGCGAATTTTTTAACAGAATAAAAGCGTGTTGAAGGAACGTTTTCAAAATAATGATGCACTTTACTTAAAAAATATTGAATCAAATATTTCTTTTCTGGTGAATGTTTTAATAAGAGTTGTTGCGAATCCTCTCGATTATTTAAATGTGTGATAAGTTTATAAATTAATGTAAAATCTTCATTAGATTTGATGAAATCAACGACAAAGTCAATATCGATTTTGAAAATGTTGTGCTCTAAGTATGAATAAAAAATTTTTGCAGGAAGCGAAGCATAAGCTAATTTTACAAACAATTTATGAAAATTTTTTGGTGGCAATAAAAATAATTCTTGAATTATTGTATACATGTTTTCAAAAATTTTAAACCATAATTTCGAACTTTTTTTGGAATTTAAAACATTATCGTCGATGACTTTCGATTTGATCATTTCCCATATTTTTTTTAATTGGTTATTTTGGGTTGTTATATAACCAAGACTTAATTTACGAGAATCTTGTATTTTTTTCCCGATATTGATACCAATGAATTTTTTGTCCAACACACTTTGTATAATCCTTTGTTTATTATTTAGCATTCCAATTTGACTTTCATTTCCATTTGGCAGTTCTTCCACTAGTTCTTGTTCTAACTCACCACCTTTCTCCGACAACTGCACCTGCCCAGATTCTCCCCACCCCCCTTGTGTTTTTTTTTCTTGCTTTATCACCAATTCCTTCCTATTTTTTTGTTTTATTTTATTTGGGATTTTATGATTGCTCATTACATATTTTTCATAAGTAAATTGAATTTTTTTGCTTTTCATCCAAAGATCCCAAACATGATCAAAATCTAAAGGTTTGATTTTTTTAAACCTCAATTTGTTGTTTTTTTTTTGAAATTTACAAAGATATTTTTGAAATTTATGAACCTTTGCGTTATTAACATTCTTGTTAAGATTTTTTTTTGCTTTCCTTATCTTCTTTTTATTTTTTAAATGCATACTTTCAAAATGAGTTTTATTATTTATCTTTCTTTCAATGCTTTGGAACTTTGGAATCGTTGTAATGGGTAAAATTAAATGGAATGATAAATTATACTCGGGGAATATTTTTTTAAATTGGTTATAAGTTGAATTTATTATATATTCTTTGAAAAACCTTTTATTAAGATTATGCTTGCCATAATAAATAATAAATTTGGTGATCATTTGAATCGAATGTTCTAATTCTTCCTTTTCTTCATTTGGATTCTTAAAATGCGAAAGACAGAAATGTATAATCAAATCAGAATATTGTTTCCCTCTTTTAGATGCTATTAGATATATAATGTTTTGAAAATCGATTTTATATCTGTACGCACATCCAGTGCGAAGATCATAAATGATTTTTTTTTTATCATATGATAATGAAATTAAATGAGGAGGGAGAATTTTTTGATTTTGAATTTTTTTTGATTCAATATTTAGATTTGTATTTTCCTCTGAATTTGTGTTTGTGTTTGCGTTTGTATTTATGTTTGTGTTTGTGCTTGTACTTGTGCTTGTGTTTGTGCTGGTCTTTGTCTTTTTCTTTTTCTTTGTGCTTGTGTTTGTGCTTGTGTTTGTTTCTTTAGTAACATTTTTGCTTGTATATGTGCTTAAGTTATTATTAATTAATTGTATATCTGTAAGAAACGGGGAATCGGATTCAAAAAGAAAGGATGTGCATGTGCTATGATCCAATTCACAATCAATTAAATGGAAATAATGATTTGGAATCCAAATTAATAATAAGTCTCGCCTTATTGAACCAAAAAATATTTTTGTTTTTAATATTGATTCTCTTGAAAGGCCTTCAGTAGGGATATTGAAAACCAATTTTTCGAATTTTTCTAAAATAAATATCGTTGCAATGAAACTAATGATATTTTTATCAACATTACGAACTTCTTGTTTACAAAGGCAATGTACCTCGTTACTAAGTGTCACAACCTTAAAATCACCTTTAATTGTGATCCCCTTTAAATTTGCTAATCTTTTGGAATTATTCATTTCATAATGATAATCAAAACTATTTAAACGAGATTTTGAATAATGCTGTGGTTGGAAATCAAGAAAACCCTTTGATTTATTGTTATTGTTATTCTTACCCTGCTTATCAAATTGTTGTTTTGATTTAACCAAATCATTTTTTTTATTTTTTTTATTTATTAATTGATGAAGAGATAATGATTTGAATTTATTTAAATTATTCGGATTATTGTTCTTTTTTTTTTTCGCTGATTCTTGTTGACCTTTGTTGGAAGTTTTATTTATATTTTTAAATTCGTTAATGTCTATTATTTCATAATCTTCATTTATTGTGCCAATTACCTCATCACCTTCACTTATAGTACCCACACCTTTTTCTTCTTTTTTTTGATTTTCATTACCATCCACTTTTTCTATTTCTATTTCTATTTCTATTTTATTTTCTTGTTCCTTTTTTTTGTTGGTTTTTTTTGCAATCTTTAATTCGTTCTCTTTTTCTCCTTTCTTTTTATTTTCTTCCATTTTTTTGTCTTTTTCTTGTTCTTCTATTTCTATTTCTATTTCCTGAAATTGTTCTTTTTCGTTTTCTTTTTCTATTTCTATTTCTATTTCTCTTTCCTTTTCTTGTTTTTTTTCCTTTTCCTTTTCTTGTTCTTTTTCAGTTTTTGTTTTTGGTTGATGATTACAAAGCTTATCTTTTTCTTTCATAATATTCAGATTATAAGTTTTAAATTTTTTAAATTTATTTTTGGCTGTAAATATAAAAAGCTGTAATTCAAAACCATTTTCATAATCTCTTGTTGTTAAAATCCACAAGTATTGGTTAGCTTGGTCAAATTGTGACCATATATGTTGATCGGTCAATTTTTGATGTTTCTTATTGTTGACTTTCCAATTTTTTGATTTAAACAAGAAACTTGAAGGGATGGACAAAGAATGGAGAAAAATTTGTCGTCTTGGAAAAATGATTAAATAAAATTTCGTTTCCTGTTGTTTTGTTTTGTTGTTTTGATTCTTGTGACTTGAAGACAAGAAATATACTAATTTGTTTGAATGTGTCCCTTTAAAAATTTCAATGTGGTTGTCAGTTACTAAATCAATTAAATATGTCTGAAAGACCTTCTTTCTTCTTGCTCTGTTTTTGCTTTTCGATTGCACAGTTATGATTTTGTAGGCTGTCAAAATCATCATTGAAGAGTCATAACTTATTGACGCTTGCGATGCTATGTAGTTATATTCAGTATTCCAAAGCGGAGTTGAATTAATATACACATTTTGCGAGAGATCGGAAATTGTATAAAGATCACACCAAACTCCTTTTTCATTCTTTTTTTTGATCGAGATCAATGTTGGCCGATCATAGTCATTACCAATAATTCTTATATTATGATTTTCAGTCCCTATTATTTTTTTAAACAATTTTTTAAGTTCAAAATAAGTGACGAGATTTAGCATTGAAAATTAGCCGTCGGGATTTAAAAAAAAAATTTATAAAAAGATTTTTCGTAAAAAATGATTTCTTCTGTATTGAAAATTTGTTGTAAATCATAGTGTCTATGACACTGATAGATTGACCATGTTAAAATAGGTTAAATATGACATCTGACGGTAATTTCATTTTTAAATTGGAAAAGATTTTGACTGATTAACTTTGATTCAATTCTCAAGTCTGTGTTATTTAGGATTGTTATTTTCATCCAACATTATCTCCAAGTAAAAAAGCGAAATAACAAATTACTTGAGATCAGAATTTACAAATCATGGTTTGAAGATCCTCTTTGTAGAAGAAACAAAAAAAGAGAAAAATAGGAAAAGGAAGTATAAAGTTTTTACCTTTAATATTCACAAACAAGTAAATTTCATTAAGGTCAGAAACCCTGTTTGTATTACTAAAAATAACTTCTTTCTTTTTATACCTTATAAGTACTATAGTTCAAAATATTGTAAAGTTTTTTTACTTGAAAGTAACCCTTCTTGAAAAATTTCGTCAAATAAAAATTTTTAAAAAATTTTAGTTTTTAAATCGGTGGTGATAGGGAAAATCTATTAAAAATTTTTTTGCTTTTTTTTCACTGTTAAATTAAGATATATGAAATTGAAAATATTGAAACTGAAATAATAAATATTAGTAAACCCTTAAAGCAAAATTTATACCATAAGAAAAATTAGCTCAATAAAAAATCCAAAAAAAGTCCATTTTACTAATGTTTTCAAAAAAATTTCAAATATTCAAAATTGAACATGCCTAAATTTTGGTTTAATTTGAGGTTTTGAATTCTATTTTAATTTCAATAACCAATCTAATCTTTGGGCTTAGTTTTTTGTTTTAAAATCAATAAAAAAAACAAATAAAATAAAAATTGAAAATTTGAACATTACTACTAATTTAGTACATAAAACTGATCTTTAAATTTTTTTTTTTAGGTTAGGAAAAGTTAATAAATTTATATTGAAACAACGATTAATGGTTGTTATTTGAACTTTCAAAAGTTGATTTATTTTCTAATAGTTTTTCGGATTTTCAATTGTTTTAAAAAATTAAAAAATCTAATTTCATTTTTTTTTTTTTTTTTACAAAAAAAGAACTTTATAAAAATTTATACAAACAGTTATTTTAGTGAAATTTTTATTTAATCAAATTTTTTTCAAATATTTTTGTAAATACTAGTAAATTCAGAAAAAAAAAGTGAAAACATTGTTTGTATAAATACAATTTTGTGTATCAATAACTCTACTTTGAAAAAAGTTCATTATAAAACAATTTTTGAAGATCAAATATATGTATATATTGTAACATTTGAATCAATAAAATTCTCTATTCAAAGTTAATTGTAAAACATTTAAAAACCGGGAAATATATAATAAAAACTTTTAAACGTTATTTTAATTTCTAAATAATTAAAAAACAAAATATTTATTTTTTCAATTTTTAATTATTATTATTAACAAATTTTATATTGCAAATAAATTTATATAAATTAGATATACTTAATAAATTTCATTTTTGGAGAAGAACTTAAATCACATTATATGAAGTTTTCAAAATCTTTTTGTCATCTGTTTGATCTTTTTATAAATATAAATTACCATTTCATAAAAATTATAGATAAATTTTGAAAAAATTTTCTAATAATAAATTCTTTTTTTTATTGTCTATATTCTCACATTCTCTAACAATTTTCACATATGAGGTCTATTTTTACAATTTTAATGTTTTAAAAATATAATTAAAGTGCCTATGTTTTCCAAAAAAAAAAAAAAAAAAAAAAAAAAAAATAATAATAATAATAATAATAATAATAATAATGATAATAATAATAATAATAATAATAATAATAATAATAATAATAATAATAATAATAATAATAATAATAATAATAATAATGATAATCATGATAATTTGAAAAGATCAACAAGATATTATTATGAAAACAAGAACTTCGATATTTCTTAAAAGTTATCATATTATTTTTAAAATATACAAAAATATGTTTTTAATTACATTTTTACAAATAAATTATGATCAATAATTGCTTATATTTCCATTATAAATAGTTAAGAAGGGTATTAAAAAGATAACCAAACTTACTATAATAATAAATGATTCAAGAAAGAAAATATTAAAAAAATAAAAATAATTCTATTAAATTTGTATAAATAAACTCATATTATAAATTAAGAAGGAAAAAACAAAAATTCATCTAAAAACGAAAATGGTAACATTATATAATCATACTAAGTATTCAAAAATATATTTCATCGAAAAAATTGACATGTAAATTTTGGTAAAATATGAGGTCGAAGAAGTATATATAAGATACATTTTAAGCTAATAAAAGACCTAATTGGACTCTAATAATAAGAAGAAAAAAACATGAAATTAAAAAGATACTCAAAAATAACGATTTAAGAAAAAATTTAAATGTTGAACAAAAATTTATCAACTGGAAATTACCAAAAAATATATTTAAAAAGAAATATTATTCAATTATATTTAAAATACACTCAGCTTCAAATTTAAAGTAAAAACTTTCATGGCAATTTAAGGCACATTAAAATCTCAAATTAAAGTGTATCTGTTGGAAATTACAAAAACTCAAATTATTTTACTAGAATTTGAATTTTATGCCTTAATTTGAGAATTTTCTTGTACCTTAAATTTCGTTCAAAGTTTGTCAATTAAAAGTGGAACTGACTGCAACTGCTTTTAAATTTCTGTTTTTCGATATGAAAAATCACTTTTAACTTTTTTCAGATTTCGATTATTCTGTCAATTGCTATAATATTCTTAATTTTTGAGCAAAAAATTTGTCTAAGAGTAAATTTTGATTGAAGGAACTAGTTAATACATTTTCCTTACTAAAACACATCAAATTATAATTAGGTATAATTAAACTTAATAAAAAACTTATTTTCCAACTTTTATGTAAAAAATGATAGTTTTCATTCAGTTCATTTTATTTCTCCTTAATTTTCAGTAAAAGATCTGATCCTTTTTGTTTGCTTTTTTAGATTTAAAAATAAAAAAAAAAAAAATAGAAAAATTTTTTGTTTTATTTTTAAAGAATCTCGCTTTTAGTCATTTCTTGTAGTTTGTTGGAAAAAACTAAATTTCCAAATTTAATAATATAAAAAAAAAGAAAAATAAATGTATATTTAAATCATAAATATAAGAAATAACAATTAATTTATGCTATATACAAATATTTATATTTTTTTGGAATTTGCAAGATAAGGGAAAATCTTTTTTTCAAATATTACGAGTATTAAAAATGAACTTTTATTATTAAAACAAGTTATTTGATAATTTAATTTTATTTATTTATTATAATGATTGTTTTTATTTGTTTGAAAAACTAAAAAAAAATTGATTAAAAACTAATAAAAATATTTTTTTTTACAATCTTTGTGTTATTACTAACTCGCTGAAATAATTAAGAATCCGTTTAATTAATTATTGATTATAAATAATCAAATTCAAAAGTTAATCTTTTTTGTTTTTAGTTGGATTCTACAAGCTTTGAAAAAAAGTATTTTTGTAACATTTTTAATTTAAGTTTTTCATTGATTTTTGAATATATTTTGAAACAAAAAGCTAAAATTATTTTGAATTGTACTTTGAAAAAATAAATTATATTTTTTACAAATTTAAAATAATTATACTTTTGTTGAAATTAAGTAGATTTTTTATACGGGAGTTATTTTATAATTTTAGGGGTATATTTTTTAATGTGTATTTTTGTACACTTTCTTTACCGACAATAAAATTCTTTTCTTCTTTAATGGATATAATATTTTTTCCCAATAATTTTTGAAATATGTTGACTTTTGAATTTATTTAAAAATGAGAAAAAGGGATCAAACTTTTAAAACCAATAATTCAAATCTGAATAATAACATAAAAAATAATTTTGGATTGTAGTAATTAGATTTTTACTTCATTTTTCTATTCCAAGATACTGTAATTTTTTTTTAATTCTCTATTAAATTTTATAGAAAATTTTTTGAATTAACAATTTTAAGAATTAAAAAAATATTTTACCTAGAAGGATCTTTTTTATAATAGATTTCTTAATATTTGTTGAGAAAGAGTGATATTTTTTAACATATACAAAAGGTAGTAATAAATTAATGAATTCCTTACATTCAGTTCCACTTTTAAGTACAATTTTTCTCTAAAAATTAATGCACACAAAATAATTACAAATTAAGTCAGAAAATTCAAGATTCTATCAAAATAATTATTAAAAAATATTTCCTCAAAAAATGTACTTTAATTTAAGGTTTTTTGTACCCAAATTTCGTTGAAAGTTTGTTTCTTAAAAGTGGAGCTTGTGGTAACTGTTTTTGTTATTGATTTATAGAACTTTTTAAAACCAAACGTATCATTAAATCAGAGACCTATGAGAATAATCTTGTTTTTTTAATGATTAAATTTTCAATCAAAGTCAAAAACAAATTCACAAATTCTTCTGTTCATTGAAATTTAAAAGAGATAAAATTTTAACTGATGTATCTTTTTTGCAAATTGGAAATTATTTTTCATTTAGGATTATGAGCTTGCCATAACGTAAAAAAAAATCAAGAATAAAATCTTAGCAAAAAAATAATTAAAGATCATTTATTGAAATATATGACTTGAACATCTATCACTTTGAATAGAAGCAATATGAAGTGAAAATTTTTTCCTATTTAAGATTTAAACTCAGGTAAGAAATATGGTAGTTTCCAAAAATATTTGACTCAACAATCTATTTATTATAAAGTTAATCAATTCTTTAATAGAATTTAACATTAATTTTGATATTGGACTCATAATTATATAATTTGGTTCTGTCTTTGGTACCATCAAAATGAGTGTTAAAAAATTATCTAAGATTCTAATTTCATTTTTCGTAAAAATTTGTATTGATAGAATCTTATTAATAATCCAATGGACAAATCATATGAAACACAACTTCAAGAAATTATGCAAATTTATGAAAATCTATGCTTCCTTGAAAAGGTTCTTATTCAAACTTTCCTTTTTTTTTTAAAACTCAAAAAAGAATCACTTTCAAAAATTGGTTAATTTTAACAGTCACCTAAAAAAAAACAAAACAAAAAAAAACGTACTGTAAAATCAAAATAATCTGTAACGAACCTAAAATCAATAAAAACTCGATTTTTTGAGTTAAAAGTACAATTATTGCAAACCAAGAAAATAATAAACCAAAAAAAAACTCAAAACAAATCAAAAAAAAGTTACCTTAATTTAAAATTAATACCAAGATCCCCAACAAAATCAATTAAATTAAATTTTCTTAATGTCTTTTTTTTTTGTCTTACCTTTACTCTTCAAAACAAAAACAAAAACACAAAACACAAAACACAAAACAAAAACAACAAAAAAAAAAAAAAACAAAAAAAAAACAAAACAAAAAAACACAAAAAAAAAACAGCACCCAAGCGATCCATTATCCCTAATGGACAACATTTTGGACACAACCTCATATTTCAGTTACAAGTCACCCAAAATCACGAAACAACTGATAAAGGTATTAACAAAATTTGTCGAATATAATGTTCTTGACACTGATTTAGTTGTTCGTAAAATGTTGGAACAATTGAAAGAGCTGTTAACGCATAATGAAAAAGCGTCGTATGCCACAATTAAGTCTCTGTGCAAGATCCTCTCCAAGATCTTAGTCTCTTATTCAAATCCTTCTGAAATTTTAAAAGAATTTTTGAGTATGCTGCGTAACCCCGAAATCTCTGAAAAGATCATGGTCAACGCTAAAAAAGTGTTAAAAGCAGCTGTGTCCTTATTGCCGCACTACTATTCGATGAACGAAATCGGGCTTAAAGATCAAGAGTTACACCCTGTCTGCAACAAGTTGGTCACCAAATTTGAGATCAGTGCGAATCGATTTATTTCGTTGCTAACGCCCGTCGATTTGTGCACTTACACTCTGTTTGTCCCCCAAAGGTATTCCAAGCAAAGCATAAGAGGGAAGGATGACATTACGCTCAGGATGATCTTGAAAAATTTTGAAAATTTCAAAAGCGACCCGATCCGAAGGCAGCACTTGGCAAAGAACATTTTCTACCAAATGATCCAAAGGAGATGCTTTGCCAAGGAATTCATCTCACTGATTGATCGTAACCCGTTTCTATTTACAAAGACTGCGCTTCGGAAGGCAATGGTCGAGGCCTGTATTAATTTGGTCGAGCAAGAAAAAAAATATAATTATAAGGGATGGTATGAGGTTACGCGCGGCCCCTCAGAGGAGTTCCACATCTGGAAGAGTCTGCTGTTTTTTTGTGAAACACTCTATCGGCTCTTTGGCAAATACCTGGATTTCAGCCAATTTTTTTTAGATTTGTCCAGCTATAATATTAAAAACAACGCGCTCATTTGGATCGCAGCGCAATGCTTTGTCTGCGAAGGTGGGATTGCAGCGATGAGAGAGGACTACAACAACGGGCAATTGTTCTTGCTATCAACGATCATGAATTTTTTTGATGAGAAGCAGGACAAATTCCATCAAAGGGATTATGCAATCCATTCTTTAATCTCCAGAGTCAACATAACGATCGACATCCGAGAGGACATTATTAATGAGCAATTGATTTCCTTTGTCTCGAGTATTAAAAAGACGATCAAAGATGAAATTTATTTACAAAACGAGAATTTGAAAAGACTACGGCAAAAATCTGAAAGGGTACAACGGATCGATCCAAACATGATGACCGCATTTGCCCTGAAGTCAATGCGATCCACAGCGCCACCCGCGGACTATTTTTTCCAATGGATCAAATCACTTTCGAACCGAGAAGATTTACAACATTTACGTAAGCCCATTGCCTCTTTAAGTATTAAAACGAGAATTAGGATTTTGGATGATCTTGATCAGTATCTGATTAAAGCACTAAACACAGAGAGCCTAAGCCAAATAGATATAATTTTAAAGGCCTTTACACAAGTTCTTGATTTAACCCCCTCATGTTTGTATGATATGAAAATTTTAAAACCTTTAAATAACCCTACCTTGCTACAATATATATTATCAGATTTTTTTAAATATTATGAAATGTTTGATTCAAATAATGAATTTTATAAACTAATCCGAAGTTATCAAAAATTTTTCATCTTAAAAACTGCCAATGCTGGATTATTATTAACAAAACTATTTATGAAAATCTCCAATTTTGTAGAAATTCATTGGATGATAACTAATAGTCAAAGATCTACAACGAGTTATGAATTTTTTTCGCGACATGCAATTTTTTGCTTATCCAGAGTAAATAAAGTTTATGATTTAGGTCTTCCAGAAAATTCTAAACCAACTGATACAACTAGTAGTAAAAGTTCAAGTAATACTAATAATAGCAGTAATAACAATAAAATGGAAATTGAAAAAGAAATAAAAGGCCAACAGCAACAGCAGCAACAGCAGCAACAGCAACAACAACAACAAAAACAACAACAACAACAACAACAACAACAACAACAACGATCACATGGTATAATTGAAACTTTTATTAATAATTTATATATAGTCTATTGGTCAGAAAAAACTATTGAACATTTCCCAGAACCAATAAAAACAATTATTAAAAAAAGAAATCAAATTAATAAAGAAGAAGTACAAAAAAAGATCAGAGAATTAAGAAAGAATTTATCTGAAGGTTTCAATAAATTAAAGCAACTAAATTCACAAAATAATAATAATAGAAATCCAATAAATGCGAGACAGGATTATATTCAATGCTATCTTTATGAATTATTTAAATCACCAACAAATAAACAACAAAATTATAATTTCTTAACAATTAGTCATAAACGATTGCCATTTGTAAACAAATATCAATGTGCAGCATATCTTGTCGATTATATTTTAGATATTAACACCCAACAGGAATTTCAATTTTTCAACAAATATTTGTTTAATTCACAAGTACCAAAAATAAATTTTTCACTGGTGATCTTAATTTTATCAGATCGATTACATATAGATGCAGGGTTTGCATTATTAAAATTACTATTGGACAACAAAAGCCAATACTATTCAGGATATGCTAATAGGAAAAAGGAAGCCGAAATTGGATGGGCAAAAAGGATCTTACCGCCATTTGATTATTTAATCTATAGGCTGATTGAACACGAGCAATTTAATTTTTTATTTCAATTGTTAACATTATATTCGAGTCTATATCGTTATCATACATTCCCCATTTTTTATTTAAAAAATTTATTTCATTATTTTTATCTGTTTTTGCAAGCCAAATGGGAAATTAAATGGAAATTGTGTGAAATCATTTTGCCCAAGCAGTTTGAGAGCAAGGGCTTCTATTTGGAAAAAGAAGAGGAAATTAAAAACACTCAGACAAGTAAGAAATTGCGATCATTATTAAACCCCAAAGTTCAATTCAGTTCGCAAATACTCGAATTGGTTTTTTCAATTGTCTATAGATTCATACAGACACCAGATTTGATGACCTTCCACTTCAAACGATTGCCAGAAATGCCCTCATATGTAGAGGAAATCATACAATCTGCCTTATTGGTTTTCCTAGTACACAACACAGAAAAGATCTTTAAATCCTTCTGCTTCAATTTAAATAACCAGACAAGAAAATATAATAAAGTAATTGCCTTCATCGCTTCACAATTGCCACACAATTTCCATATCATAATCTTCCAACTAATGAAGCAATGCATAGCAGACGTTTGTAAAAATAATTTACAAGAAAACATTAAATTAAATTATTTAGAAATGTTTCAAATTTTCTTGAATTTTTCAAAGCCTCAGTCCGATATAATCATACAATTAATAGATTTTTCTTCCAATTTAATCAAAACAGTTGACCATTTAAAATTTTTAATCAAAATTTTTGCACCCTCTTCTCATAATTTTTTAACAAACAAATTTAAAATTAAAATCATAATTAAAAAAATCTTACAAATAATCGAACAACTGATTATTTCAAATAAAAACTTGAATGTTACACATCTATTGCCATTGATAGATTTTATACAATATCTTTCCACTTTTAGTGGACCAGATAAAGAAATTCAAAAAACATTGAAAAAATACCACTTAAAATTTTAATGAAATTTTTCGTTTTAAAAAATAAAAATATTAACTATTTTTTTTTTTTTTTTTTTTTTTTTTTTTTTTTTTAGGTTTTTAAGTATGGATCAGATTACTAAAATAAAGTTTTTCAGAAATTAAAAAAGACAAAATAAATACATTTTGGAAAATATAATAATTGATTGAATAGATCCTTTGGAAAAGGAGAATGGCTTAAATAAAAAAGGTGATGTTAAATAATTTTGACAATCAAACTCCATTTTAATCAGAGGATCTGAGAATAATAAAATGTGAAAAAAAATTTGAGATAATACAATTGTAATAAACTTTGCTTCAGTCAAAGTTGCCTAATAGTTTTTTCAAATATCAATTCATTTTTTTATAAATTGAACTTTGAAGAAGAAATTAAACATAAGTAGAACAATACACATCAATGGATAGATGCGATCCTTCTGGAATAAAACTAATAAAATCAATATATTTTCTGAAAAATTGAAAAACTCAACATCTTTCGTTCACTATTGAGAAAAACACAACAATGATCATTTTGATCTTCAATTGAAGATCAAAATAAAATCACATGAGAAAGAAATCAATATGATTTTTCAACGATAATTTTGGCTGCTTCAGTAACATTTATATAACAGTTTTTTACCAAGTTACTAGCGATCTTGCAATAAAAAAAAAAATTTGTAAATGATTTACATTTCAAAGAAAATATCAAATAAAAAAAATGTGTAAAAATGTAAATAAGTGATTTGAAAAAAGATATCAATTTTGACATTTCCAAAATTAAAATTTTGTTTCTAATCGCTATTCAAACATTTTAAACTTATTATTTTTCATACATTACTATTGTACTACTTTGACTGGAAAATGGTTCATAAATGAAATAATGTATAATTATGTCAGGAAATAAAAAATTTTTTAAAATAACTTTTTCTAAAGTAATACCAACCTATTATTTTCATAAAAAAATAGATAAAATATATTAAATGAAAGAAAAATAAACGAAGATTAAATTAAAAAGGGAAATATAAAAGAAAAAAAATAACAAATTAAAGTTAATAAAGATTAAATAAGTTCAACGTTAAAAAAAAGATTAGTTTTTTTACTTGATAAATGTGATTTCCAAAAAATAATATAAATAAAAAAAACCTTGAACTAAATTAGAAAAATATTCCAGATCTAAAAAATTGAAAATTAATATATCAAGATGTTTATTAAATAAAATGTTTTGAATTTATTCTTTTTAATAAATTAAACTGGAGAGTTCTAACTGAAAAATAGTTCATAGTATTTTTACAATATACTTTTTTGGTACTGATTTGTTTAAAATTGATTATAATTTTGATTATATTTTTGTAACATTTTTTTGAATTTTAAAAAACATAATAATATTATATAAGTTATTTTTTTAAATAAACTATCCTTACACATTTCGAATTAAGAATGTTCTTTAATTTGCTAAAGTTGGAAAAGTTGTGAAAAAGAATGAAAATATTAATTTCATTTTTATTTATTTTGTAAAGAGATTTAAAAAATCTACCCAAATTTACGAAAACCTTAGTTTATAATTAAATCTACAATTTAATTATTATTCTTGTTCTAAAAAAAATATTTAATTCAGTATTCAAATATATAAGTAAGTTCAAAATAAATATGAAAAGTAAAAATTAGGGACTTTTTCAGTAAAATTTAAATTATAAAATAGAATATTAAATTTTTTTTTGTGATTTTCATCATTTTAATGTTTTTTAGAGGAAAAAATTCTCTAAATTGTGTATATTTTTAGTTATAGTAATTTTAAGAAAAAATTTATATTGGCCTTTCCTTTTTGATTTTAAAATTTAAAAGAAACTAATCTCAGATTTACTTATTGTTTCTTGTCAATTTTTTTTATCAATTAATCTATTAACCTATTAGAAAAAAAAGAAGAAAAAAGACTTTTCTATTTAGAAAATTGTTTTCCAAAGTTTGTACAGAATATTTTTATAAGTTTATTTCCCCTAGAATCATCTAAATATCTTATGAATGATTATATCCAATTACAGAACTTTAATTCGAAATACATTGTAAAAATTATAAATCTATGATTTCTTTTTCAATATATAGAATATCTTGTAATATCTTATAACAATGAAGAAAGTAGAGTATTTACCAATTTTAACCTATAAAAGTCTAAACAAAAAAAACTTTTTCTACTTCGATTACAATCTTAAAAAAAAAACAGACTTATTACATAAATTTTCTTAACAAAATTTTACTTAGTACTCAAAAAAATAAAAAAAAAATAATAAAGTGAATATAACAACTTGAAAGAACAAATAAAATAACCCCTCTTGGATCAAAGTTAGAAAATTGGCAACACTATACTGTACCCCCCCCAAAAAAAAAAAAAATAAAAAAAAATAAAATAAAAATAAAAAAAATGATATTATAATCTTTTTAAAAATGAAAAAATTAATCAACAAATAATAAATTATCTATAATTTAAATCTAGAAATATTTCTGAATTTTGGAACTACTCTTATATATTAAATATATTTTAATATGTTTTTTTTTAAAAAAATAGGTCCTATAATGGTTCAGGAAGAAAAACCACAAAATGTAAAAAATTTGGTTACTGCTTCAAATAGTATTAAATATAAAACAATTTATTTGGGAATGTGAAAGATATCTATTTATGAGAATCAAATAGGAAAAAAAAAATCTCCAAAATGCGAGGCAAAATAATTATATGAAAAAGTTATTCATATAAAAAATACTCAGAAAATCTTTACAGTCAGTTCGGCTTTCAAGGTGGAGCTTTTAGAAAATAGTTAAGGTACAAAAAAATCTTAAGGGATTAATCTCTAAAAAAATTTTTTTACCAAAATTTAATAGAGATTGATAAATTTTTTTGACAATTACTTAGATTTAAAAAAACCTATTTATTTTCAATATTAAAAATATTTCTAGATATGGAACCCTTACAGTCAGTTCTAGTTTTAAGGCACATGTTTTCAACGAAAATTAATGCATAATAAAAATCTCAAATTAAAACACAAAATTCGGATTCGAGTAAAATACTTTGTAAAAAAAAAATTCCCAATTTTGTGCTTAAATCTGAGTTTTGTTTTGTAACTTAAATTTTTTTCAAAGTTTGTGGGTTAAAAGTGGAACTGGCTGTATTTAGAAATTGTAAAACAAAAATAATAGAAAATAATCCCTTTTATTAGGAAAAATTATTTTACCACAAAACGAATTGAGAGATTTAATTTGAGATTTTTTTTTTGTCTAAATTTTTGTACTAGAATCTATATCTAGTGTCTTAATTTGAGATTTTTATTGTGCCTTAATTTTTTTTAGAAAGTATGTATCATAAGGGTAGAACTGACTGAATAAAATACATGGTTTTTGGGGATTCAAAAGAATTGAGTAAAATCAAATAATATTTTCATATTAAATCTGGGAAAACCAATCGAAAAGTGTCTTCGAGTGCTATAGAGTACCTAGACTTTTTTTAATATTGGGAATGAAAAGAAAATTAAATAAATTTTCTTTTTATTTCAAAAAGTAAAAAAAATCTAACTTTATTTTACCAGAATTCAAAAGAATTGAGTAAAATCTTTGTT
Source organism: Anaeramoeba flamelloides (assembly GCA_027625915.1). Lineage (NCBI taxonomy): Eukaryota > Anaeramoebidae > Anaeramoeba > Anaeramoeba flamelloides. Next base: position 6,379,999 of record JANTQA010000012.1, read on the forward strand.
TTTATTTCATTTCTTTGAATTATGAATAAACTACTGGATTTTTTTTTTTTTTTTAATTTCTCAAATTTTGAAAAAAAAAACCTAACGACAGTTGATATGTTTTAAACTTGGTCATACAAATGATATTATTATTTTTTTATTATAATATTTTTATTATTGTTTTTACCCTTCTTTTATTTTGATAAATTTTCTTTCATTACTCCTTTCACTTAATAACAAAATAAATTTATAAAATTCAAAAAATAAAAATGGTAAAAAAATGTGAAAAAATATTTATTAATAAATAATAGTTTTTGTGAAAAAATTGCTTATTCAAATAAAGCTATTATAAATTAGTGTTAATTGTTTAAATGTAAATAAAATTGGTTGTATTGAATCAAATTCAAATATTTCATTCATTGAGTATTAAACAAATACATAAAATATAATAAGAAATATATCTATCCATCAATATATAAACATAAATTCTAGATTGAGAAAAAAATAATTTTTTATTTATTTTTTTTTTTATTTATTTTACGTTTCATCAATTAGAGCCATTCATTACTTCTGCCTTGAATTGAGGATTGTTGCATTTTTTTATAATTCATTTCCTCAAGTTTTGGGCAATTGGTAATTCTGTGACCTAGCCCACTACAAAAGGCACATTCCACTAATTCCCCATTTTTATCTCTGACCACATCCTCCGGGTCTGAAAGTGATTGCAAGACGGGGGGTATCCTTTGTTTGGCTTCCATTAGCAAATGCTTCAGATCTATTAAAATTGATTCACTGGAATTTTGATTGATAAATGTGGTAGCAATTCCTGTTTTACCGCACCTACCTGTTCTTCCAATTCTATGTACATAGGACTCAATATCTTCTGGCATGTCATAATTAATTACATGCTGCACTTGTCTAAAATCTAACCCCTTACCCGCTATATCCGTTGCAATAAGCACATCAACTTTCATATCCTTAAAGGTTCGAATTGCTTCGTTTCTTTCCTTTTGGTTTTTACCAGAGTGGATCCCCACCGAGCTAACTCCTTTAATTAACAAGTACTCATTAATTTCGTCAACATCATTTCTATTTTCGCAAAAGACGATTACCGGTGGCGGTGTTTTTTGTAGGCACTCGAGTAAATATATTAATTTGGATTCCTGTTTGACATACTCCACTTCCTGTATGACATCCATATTTGCAGCACCGGCCCTACCCACATTGACAATTACGGGCTTGACCAACGCAGACATGGCAAAGTTTAAAATCTTTTTCGGCATTGTGGCAGAAAATAATAGGGTTTGTCTTTGATGGCGGAAGAAATCCAGGATCGATCGGACGTCTTCCTCAAAGCCCGTGTCGATCATTCGATCTGCCTCATCAAAGGCAAGGTGTCTGCATAATTCCAAATCAAACTTTTTCCGATCCAGAAAGTCTAAGAGCCGCCCAGGAGTGGCAACAATGATGTGCACACCCCTTTTAATGCCGTCCAATTGTTCCCTTTTATCAATACCGCCAATGCATAGCATCGTGCGTAAGAGAGGATAGCCTCCGTGCTTGTGCATTTGCGCAGAATAAAAATTAATTTCGTCATAGATTTGCCCGGCCAATTCCCTTGATGGGCAAACAACCAGCCCGATCGGCCCCTCGCCAGCGCCGATTGGCATTTTCAATTCCTCGTCGATACAAAACAAAATTATGGGCAAGATGAAGACTAACGTCTTGCCGGATCCTGTAAACGCAATGCCAATCATGTCGCGGCCAGACAGAACCAACGGGAAGCCCTGGATTTGGATCGGCGAGGGCTTACGAATGCCACGCTCAGCGAGCCCCTTCACGAGAGACCTTGGGAACCGTAGAAGTTTGAAGGACTTGATAGGGTTGCAGACATCGTCGCCATGGACAATGATGTGCAGCTTCTTTCGGAGTTCGTTCGACTCCTCTTGGCTCATCTTTTGAACGCGGTACGGAGCCTCCCACCCGGTCTTGATCGGATCCTTGTAAATGACACCAGAGGAACGTTCAGAGACAGCAAGCAATGGCTTGAGTGGGTCCAATTGCTGTAAGAGCTCTTCCTCTTCAAGCTTTAATTTCTCTTGCTTCGAGATTTGGTTTTGTTCTACTAATGGCTGTTGGTTCATAAGCTCAATCTTTTGTTCCAACAAGGTCTTCGTTGCTTTTGGACCCAAGAGGATTTCTTCATCTTCCTCATTCATTTTATTTTCATTTTCATATTGCTCCTCAAGCCTCTTTCGAATCGGGACATACTCTTCTTGTTCTGGTTCAGATTCAACTTCGGTTTTTTGGTGATCTGAATTGATCATTCTGTAATAAAGAAATGAATGTAAAGGATAAAATAAATTAAAAAAATGATAATTTTCTCGATCAAATAACCATCTTTTAGTTTTTTGCATTATAAAGTTATGATTTATTTGAAAGTGTGTCTTTGGAGGTATTGCATTTAAAGTCTCAAACAAAGCAGTAGTTTCTGTTCTTGGAATTGTTTTTAAAAGTGCTATTTTCATTCGGCTTACCTCTCTTTATTTTTTGTAATTCTTAAAATAAGGAACCAATTCAAATAAAAATTTTTATTGGATTGTATGATCCCAAAGACTACTAGAATTATGGAAACAAAAATGAAAGGTTTCTGAGTTCTTCAAAATATTAATTTAAGGGATTTTATTGTCCAAAATAATTCAAGTCACCAATCTCAAAAAACATCCAATAATTTTTATTCTTAGAGATCTGAAATAACTCTTTTTTATTATACATCAAGTTAATTTCTTCTCAGCAGAAATCATTTTGGTTTATAATTATTTAAACTTGATTTGACTTTTGGATTTTATTTATGAGAATTAACTTATAAAAATCAAAATTAATTTTTGACAAATAAAACAATCAAAAGAAATGAAATTTTCAAAGAGAGATAATAAAAATATTCTTCAAAACTCATAATCAACAACCTCTATTTCAATACACCTCTTTAAGTCTTGATTAAGTTTTGGAATATTTCAAAGAAAAGAGGAATTATTTCCTAAATAAAGAAACACTAAATATTTTAAAAGAGGGAATAACATAGTTAGACTTCAAAAAAGTTTCTACTTTAGTGATCAACTCACGAAAGAGAAGAAATTAGCCCAAATATTTGTCTCTTAACAAAATTAACAAAAGGTTTACAAAAACCGGAAAACTGAATTGAAATTTTCATCCAGTCGATTAATTTATTTTTATTGATAAAAATCAGAACTTTTCTCGTAAGTGGAGCGTTTTTTTTTTTACTATGACTTGTTACAAATGAATATTTTATGTTTTACACCAGAAAAATTTGACAATAATTATCTTTGAATATAAAAATTAAGAAAAATTGAAGGTATTAGTACCACTAGAGGATTAAAGAATCTAACCTAAATACTAAAGTAACAATGTATTAACAGAGCAATAAAAGAAAGTAAGAAAAAATACATATTATTTTAATGGATTAGCTAGGTACATGAATATAAAAATAAATATATATAAATTTGTTGATTTTAAATACTAAAACTTTTCTGAAAATAAAGGGCAATATTGCTGATAATATATTGATATATTGAATGAAATTTAATTGATTATAATTTTAAATAGCCAATGGGAGTTACTGAGAAAAAAATCAAAAAATGATTTCTATTGTTCAATTTCCAAAATAAATTTTTTGTTCTAATATCAATGAAAACCCTTTAAACACATGTAATTCGTTCATAACAATTCAGACACTTTAACTTGAAAATGGTTCAATTTATCCTAAAAATTTTTGCCAAAATACCAACCAATTTGTTCTTTTTTTAGTAATTAAATAAATTTCAAAATTCTTTTCTTCAGAAATATCTATTTTGTGGAAAAATAATTTATTTTTTATTGGAACAATGAGATCTTTATCTAATTGAAAATTTTATCATTTATTCAAATAAAAATTTTTACTGTCTAGACGATCAACAAATAAAAATAAAAAATGAGGATTCTTAAAATATTAAATATATGTAATCATATCAATCACAGAATCGGGTCAAACGAAAAAATTAAATTGAGAAAAAGAAAAATTGGAAATAAATTATTTCTTTAACTAATAGAAAAAAAAAAAAATGGATTAAAAGAGTTTTGTAAAAATTATATATTTTTAAATATTTATAAATTAAATCAAAATTAATTTTAAAGGATAAAATACTAAAGCAACAATTTTTATTATTCGCTGTTATAAAAATAAAATATTTCCATAATTTGAAAAAAATAGATTAGAAATTTCCATCAACTTGATCTGCATTAAATTCAAAAAGTAATTTTCGTATCTCTGGTAACAATCCTTCAAACGCTAACAAGAGACGATAATCTAAAGTATTTGTGCACGTGATTTTTCCATTTGCTGTGTTTAAAACAACACCGCCAGAACTAGAAATAAATATCAAAATAAAAAATAAATACAAAATAAGAAATTAAAAATAGAAAATAAAACAATTTAATCAAGAATACAGATAAGTATATAAAGCCAAAGTTAGAACCTTAGTGGCAAATAGACGAAATAAATTAAAGGCAAACAAATCTATTGACTTGATTAAATTTAATAAATGCTGAGTTTAAACTTTGGTACTATTTAATTGTTTGAATTTTTAATTCGAAAAATTTTAAAATAATTTATTATTTATTGGATTGTTTACACATGTATAAACATAATTTCTCCATTTTTAGAGTTTTTTTTTATAAGATTTGTTTTTAGAACTAAATATTTGTGCCATATTCCACGAGTTATATTATCCAAAACCGCCATTAATAACAAAAATGATGTGTGGCACTTTTCATATTTAATTAAAGAATGAATTTATCTGGATTTTTTTTAAATTATATTTTATTTTATTTTTTTTTTTGAAATCTATTTTATACTCAGACAAATTTAGATGAATTTCATTAATTTCAGAATAAAACAAAAAACTTTTCTTAAACTTGTTTTTCTTTGACATATCACGATCATGAAAAAATTTTTTCAAAAAAAAATCAAATATTTGCTAATTTTACCCTTTTTACTAACTTCAATTAGAATATAAACTATTGGTTAATAAAGGATCTTTGATCAAAAAATATTTTTAAAGATATTTTACAATTTAAATTGGAAAATCCAATTTTCCAGTAATATTTTTTTTCAATTTAATAGTAAAAAATTTGAAAACTTTTTTCTTCACAGATAAGGTGTCATTTTATTAATACTTTAAAAGTATTTTAAATCTGACGAATATCTTTCAAATAGGGAACTCATCATTTGGACTATTAAAGAATAATTTAATGTTTTAAATTGGAAAAAATATTTTTTCTTTGATTTTCCAATATTTATCATCAGTTATTTTTTTTCTGTATTTGAGTTTTTTTAAATGAGTAGAGTGTTTTCAAAACTATTAGTTATTATCTCTTCAAAAAAATATCCTAAAGTTGAGTTTAAAGAAAATTCATTGTCACATCCATTGAAAATTTTTTACCCCAAAATAGACCTTTTTTTCTAGACTAGAGACTTTTCAAAATCGTGGTACTATTGACAACAATAAATACAATAGCCCCAAGAAGTTTAAGAACTGTTATGTTGGTTATATTGTGAATAAGCTCAATTAACAAGTATGAAATGATAATTGTAATTGTAGTTTTGTCTAACTTTTTTTTTTCAATTTTATTTTTTCATACTAGTGATAGGAAAGATTGAAAAGTAAAGTATATTTTAAAGTGTTGAAAAAAGGATCAAAATTGATGAATTTTTGAATTATTTTTTCCATGCTGTTATTAATAATCTTTATTGTAAAAAACCCATTAGTAATCTCTTATTTTAATATCGACAAAGTTTCATTTTTTTTTTTTTTTTTTTTTTTTTGATTAAAAACATTTTTGTGGTTTTAATATCTCTAGTCGAAAGATAAAGAAATTAAAAATAATTACACTTAAAGGAAAAACGAAATAAGTATTCAGCACCCAAGGTTCAAAACAAAACTTTTATTATTTTTTTTTAATTTTTTTTTTAATCTCTTTTAATTCTTGATTTTCCTTTCTCTTTTTATTGTCTTTATTTAGAAATAAACTTTTTCCTTTTCATTTTTTTTAAAAAAGAAAAGTTATCCTCTGAGAGATAATCTTGCCTACATTATAGATCTAGGATCAAAAAACTCTAAAAACAAGTTTAAGAGTTTCAGGAAGTGTGGTAGAGTGCCGTAGAGTGTAGTAGAATGTAGTAGAGTGTCTAGCTTTTCTTGAGGTTTTTTTGAGGTTTTCTATTTTATTTGGAAAATCGGCGCATTTTTGTTCGGTTTTTTTTACTTTTCTGTTTATTTGGAAAATCTATTGATTTTCGTTAGGTTTTTTTGAGTTTTCTATTTATTTAGAAAATCAATAGATTTTCGTTAGGTTTTTTTTGAGTTTTCTATTTTATTTCAAAAATTTATTAAAATTTTCTGTTTATTTCTAAAGTAAAAAAAACCTAGAACACTTCACAAATAAATAGAAAACTCAAAAAAACCAAACGAAAATCTATTGATTTTCCAAATAAACAGAAAACTCAAGAAAAGCTAACAACGATTTTTCAGAATTCAAAAAAAATAGAGTAAATCAAAAATTTTACTCAATTCTTTTGAATTCTGGAAAAGCTAACGGCAATTTTTTTTTAATTTAAGAAATAAACCGAAAATTATATAAATTTTCTTTTTATTTCTTAAATTAAAAAAAAATCGAACGGTTAATAAAAGGTAATTTTTTGAATTGCCTCCTCTATTAACAATTAAAAAAAAATTATTGGATTTTTTCAAGAGCTCAACTAAAAATTGTCAATTTGTAAATTTTTTTTTAATTAATTTTCCAAATTTAAAGAGAGAAACAAAAATAATGGTATCAAAGTATCTAATAATTCATATTTAGAACCTTCAAAAGTAACTAAACTAAAATCCAAAATTTTCCACACAGTTAAAACAGTTCAAACAATTACAATAATCCAATTTCATTCAAATTGGAATTAATTTTGATTTTTGAAAAATATGAAAATAATTTTTTTTATCATATAAGGTTTTTTTTTTCATTTCATTTTTTGAATTATGTAACTTGTTTCGTACTATCGAAATATTTTTTTCAACGATTGATATTATGCTAAAGTTGGGTTGTTCCAAATAGAAGAACTCAAATAAAATTAATTGATGGTATCTAAACCTTTTGATCGATCAATATTCCTAATAGAATTTTTAACATTTATCATTGCATTTTTTTCTTGTGCTTCCAATCTCAAAAATTTTTAACACACCGATAATTTATTAGTATTAATAATTATTTATTTTTTGAGTATTGTGATTTATAAGTAATTGTTAACATTTCAAATAGTGAATGGTTCTAATTTAGTATTTCTTCAAGAATTGATTAAATAGGATTTTTTTTTAAAAAATTGAATTTTAGTGCGTTAAAAATTTTGAATTGGAGTTTACATGGATTACTAAATATATATATTTAAATATATTTGAATTTAAAAATAAAGAAATTTGTTTGAATAGGAGATTGCATTCCATTTTACCGATTATTTCATAACAAAGAAAAAAACTTAAATGATATCGACAATTTTATCTTCACCTATACCCCTTAAATCTTGAAACTAAAAAAAAAAAAATACATAGTGCAGTTACCATTCTGGAAAAAAATTGTCAAATCGGTTTTAATTTTTGAAAAATGGTAGTGATTAGGAAAATTTTTCAAATATTGTTTTTACTTATTTTTAACTGATCAATAAAGATATCTGATAAATTCAAATAAATGTTTGAAAATTTATTCAAAAAAAAATCTCTAAATTTTGTATTTTTGAAATACATCCATATAATATACATTATTATACATAACAATTTTGAAAAAGGTTTTACAACTTATTAGATATTAATAGGAATTGTAAAAAAAAATAAAAATTTTCAGAAATATTTTTTTCATTTTCATTTGTAAAATTTTTCAAATTTTTATTTGATTTAGTGGAGAGATTATTTTAAGCTATTTTTTTAAATAGTCTAAAAAGAATCATATTTTTCAATTTTAAAATAAAATCGAATATTTCTTTCAAAAGATATTGCTAAATTAAATTGAAAAAACTAATTTTTTTTCTGTTTTTGAAATATTTTTTTATCATTTTTTGTTTTTTTTCCATATTTGAGTTTTTATATAAACTAGATTCCAAAAATTTGGACACAGTTTAAACAGTGGAAAGAACATCATTACTGCACTTTTAATTCAAATTGGAAAGAATTTTGATTTTACAAACAATTTCATTTTTTGTCTTTTTTGTTTTGTTTTCTTTTCCTTTTTTGCAGTTACGTAATCTGTTTCGTTAGATCTAACATTTTTTTTCAATGGTTGATAGAGGGTTAGTGCTGAGTTTGTTAAATTGGAAAATCACATACAATTGGTAGATGGTATCTTAACATTTGATCGATCAACAATTGTTGGTGAAATTTCAACAAATTTATCAATACATTTTTTGTTCAGCTCGTTTCATTATTTTGGACACACCTGTTTTTATTTTTGAGTTTTATATTTTTTTCTTTTATTTGGGTTCAAATGATTACTTATTAAAACATTAATACGGGGTAACTTAAATGTGGTTTTATATTAGGTTTGGAAAAATACAATAAATTGGGTTTTATTTTGCCTATTTTTGATTTTGGGTGTGTCCAAATTTTTGGAACGGGGTTTATATTCCTTGTTTTTTTCTTCAAATTGTTTTTAACATATATTCTTTTTTTTCTTAATTTACAATCAAAAATATTCTTCATTGCAACGTTTTTCAAAAAAAAAATACTGCAAAAATAGGCGTTTTTTTTCCAAAATCTGGTAATTTTGAAAAAGGTGGTATTCGAATCTTAATGATTTTAATAGCTATCTTTTCTTAATTACATAAAGTTATCATAACTTTAAAAAAAATAATTTATAAAAGATGTATAACTGGAATCCAATATGTAGTTTTGGCTAACTTTAATTTTTGGAATTTATTTTTTCCTTGTAGTGCTTCATTTTGTAAATTTTTTTTTATCTTTAATTGAAGAATTTTATTGGCTTAAATGAGAAGAAACTCTGTAAAATTAGTTGAACCTTTAAAATATTCTTTGACAAGAACTGTTTTAAAAGTAGAGCTCTAAGATTTGTAAAATGAAAATTTAACTAAAAATTTTTTGAAATTTTTTAGAATTTATCAGTATCTGAAATTGAAATTTCTCAAACTGGATTAGTACCTATCACTAAAACTTTTAAAACCAATTTCACCATAAATAGAAAAAATCCAAAAAAAGTCATTTTTTCTAATGTTTTTCAATTAAAATTTAAATTTGGAAAATTGAAGATGCTTCCATTTTTGGTTTAATTTGGTATTTTGTTTTGGGCTCTATTTCAATTCTAATAACCAATCTGATTTTAAGACTTGATTTTTGTTTTAAAATGTAGCAAAAAAAATAATTGAAAATGAGAAGTTTTATAATTATTTTACTGTTGAGAGAAAAATGTTGGACACAGAAAAATGGTTGGACACCATTTTTAATTGTGAACATTACTGAAATTGAAAATCAAATCCTATTGATAACTAGGTGAATTTTATATAAATCCAGGTTTAAAGCTGTTACAAGTTCATTAATCTGGGGTGTGTGTAGAATACTCATTTGAATGGTTGATAACTCAAGTAGATCATGCTATTTTAACAAAAATCCAAGTTGTAGTAAAGTTTACTATTAATTCTGAAAATGGTAATTTTTAAACTTGATTTAGATTATAAGAGATAAGGTTTTGAAAAAGTAGAATTACATTAATCGTTATTCTAATAAGTAGATTATTGATATTTTCTTTAGTTATTTCACAAATGATTGAAATTAAAAATCATTTTTAGTAATGTTCCCAATTAAAAATGCTGTCCAACCATTTTTCTGTGTCCAACATTTTTCTCTCTACAGTTAACAATTAAAACCGATTTGACAATTTTTTTCAGGTATGGAGATTTCATTTTCATCAAGAAGCCTAACAATTTCTGATCCCGAAATTATTATTACTGTAATTTCCTCATGGAAGGTAGTCACAGAATATGGATCAAAAAACATCAATATTTTGTTAATTGGGAAGTGTATTTTTTTTACTTTGTTCATTTCTTTTTCACAAAGAAGTTCGGCAAATATGATTAGCATTAAATCTTCTGGGGTTTATGTATTATGAAGTGCCCCAAAAATAATCCAAAAGATAAAAAATCAGAAAAAAAATCAAAAGAAAAAGAAAAGATCATACCAAGAAGGTCTATTTGAATTTTTTTGTGGTGGGGGAGGCAAGAATTGTTTTTCTAAAACAAGCACTTTACAATCCATTTGAGTTAAATTTTTGAATTCTTGTATTATTCCTTTTAGAAGCTTTTTAACCAAACCAAGATCACATTTTCGACACATCAAAATTACTCTTTCTTCCATCATTTTTAAAAGCCCCTTTTTTATGGGGTTGTGAAGGAGAAAGGTTTTGGTATTTTTTTAATTTTTGTTTTTGTTTTTGTTTTTGTTTTTATAATTAATAGTTCTTGTTATTTTTTATTCCTACACTCACTTAAAAATATCCTCAAAAAATAAAATATTTGATAAGAGAATAAGATCAAATGTAGTTACCTGAAGAATTAATTCTTTTAATACTTTTGGATATTTTTCATGATCTTGAGAGATCTGAACGAGTTTAAAGTGTGCCAATTTTAAAGAATTTTGGACATATTGATATTTGGCCTTTAAAATTTTTAGACGGGATTGGTTTATGAGGCTTGACTGTGATCTTTGAATAAGTTCAATAAATGATGGTTCGTTGTTGTTTTTTTGTTTTTAATTTTTTGTTTTTGAAGAGATGAAAAAAAAAGAAAAATTAGAAATAAAAAAAAGTCTTTAATCTTGGAGGAAAACTCAATCGCAACAAAGAAGAATTATGTGATTATAAATAGTAATGAATAAATTCTTTTTAATGAAGAAAAATACATTTTTCTTTTCACATCTAATTGTTTTCTTTTTCTTTCAAATTCTTCAATGATTCTTTTTCTTTCTTCATCGACAAGATTTGATTTTTCATTTTCAAATTCCTCATCTGCTTGTTCTTGAATTTTTATGATTGTTTCTTCAGCTTCGTCTTGAATAAAATCAATCATTTTTTGAGTTTGTTCAACTCTTTGTGAATAGTTCATTTTTTGGGTTATTACTGAGAAATTCAATAAAAAACTAAAAGACAAAAAATAAATTATGGTTAAAAATTAATATTGTCTTGAAGATTATTAAGGTTCAAAATTTCAATTATTGGTATTGACAAGTAATATGAAGTCTTCATTTTTGTTACATAATAAAGCAATCATTGAGAGTAAAATTGTCCAAAAATTATCAATAAACACCAAAATTTTACAATTTTTTCTTGTTTTTAATCTTAACTTCAGATTTTAATATAACTCTTCTATGTATGGATTCTTTAGAAATAAATATAAAGTATGAAAAGTAAAATCTTGATAAATTTTACCAGAAAAAGGAAAAATAAGAAAAGCATAAGTAATCAATCTTTACAAAATTATATGAGAATAAAAAATATATTTAATTTTATCAAAGAATACTGAAAATCTTATTAAAATGCTTTTAGAAGTGTTTTTGTTTCAAATTCGGTTATTATGATCTATTTATAAAGTAAACCCCGTTCCAAAAATTTGGACACACCCAAAATCAAAAATAGGCAAAATAAAACCCAATTTATTGTATTTTTCCAAACCTAATATAAAACCACATTTAAGTTACAAGGTATTAATGTTTTTAATAAGTAATCATTTTCATCCAAATAAAAGAAAAAAATATAAAACTCAAAAATAAAAACAGGTGTGTCCAAAATAATGAAACGAGCTGAACAAAAAATGTATTGATAAATTTGTTGAAATTTCACCAACAATTGTTGATCGATCAAATGTTAAGATACCATCTACCAATTGGATTTGATTTTCCAATTTAACAAACTCAGCACTAACCCTCTATCAACCATTGAAAAAAATTTCGAGATCTAACCAAAAAGATTACGTAACTGCAAAAAAGGAAAAGAAAACAAAACAAAAAAGACAAAAAATGAAATTGTTTGTAAAATCAAAATTCTTTCCAATTTGAATTAAAAGTACAGTAATGATGTTCTTTCAACTGTATAAACTGTGTCCAAATTTTTGGAATCAAGTTTATAATGTTTTTTTTTTAACTCAAAATTTGTACCTTAAAAGATTATATTTTACAAAACGATCAAAACTGAATTGATCTTTTCTTTAAAATACTAAAAGAATTGAATAGGAATAATTAACTAACTTTAGATCATAATAAAAATATTTAAAAAAATAATTCAAGAAAATTACCGAACCAAAATAATAAGAATAAAATTATTTTTTTAACATAATCTTTTAAACTAATTTTAAACAACCTTTTTAAAGTCTAATTATTCAAAAATTAAAAATTTCAAACAAATTATTGAAATTAAAATTAATAATAATCATGATTTAGTAATTTTTAAGCTTGAAATTAATAAGTATTAATTTACTGTTATTTTTTCATATGTTTAAACAACTTTTAATTATTTTTATTATTTTTGAGTCCGTGAAAATTACACTTTATATATCCTTTTACTTAAAATTCCTGAAAAGTGGTTTAGGTTAAAAATCATAGATTTTATGATTACTCAAGAGAAATACACACCCAAATTATTTTTATCGTTGAAGAACAAAAATAGAAAATTTATAAAAAAAGAAAAAAGAAAAAAGAAAAAAAATAGAAAATTTATCATGAGATTTATCAGAAGAGATTAGTAAAAAAATCAAAAAAAAAAAGAAAAATAAATATAATAAACTATTTTTCAGTCAGAGGGGCCCAGTTATAATAGGTATATTACATGTGTTTAAAGTATTTGCATAGATATTAGAAGAAAAATTTTAATTTCACAAATTTTCAAAATTGAAATCATTTTTTCACATTTTTGTTTCGATTTTTTTTACAAAACCTAATTCAGTTGCAAAAATTTTTTTTTATTGCAAGATCAATAGTCACTTGGTAAAAATGTGTCATTCTAAGGTTATTGAAACCATGAAAATGATTGTTGAGAAATTATATTGATTTCTATTGGAATTCTATTCAATCTTTGATCTTGATATTTGTTTCATAAAGGTGAAAATTTTGTACTTCATTTTCTTTTCCTTTTTCAAATCGAGACCTCAAATACCAACAAACTTTGTTTGGGGGCTTGGTTTCACAAAGCAAAGTATTAAAAATGAAGTTAAAAATTTTTGCTATTTATTTTTCAAATATCAATAGAAATTCAAAACCAACATTGTTGTTTTTCTCAATAGGGCACTTAGAATTTGAGTTTTTCTTTTTTTAAAGAAAATTTATTGATTAATGAGTTTTCTTTTAGACATATATCAACAATTAATTGGTATTTATTATTCTGTTTATTTCTTATTTGTTGTTTAAAATTCAATTATTTAAAATAATTGACATATGAAAAAAACCTTGTGTCCCTTTGACTGAAACAGAGTTTACTATCTTTAATTAATAGCCTCAAAATCCTTTATAAAATGATTTTAATTCATTTGATTTTATTTTATAAGTGACAAGGAAAATACATAATAGCGGGAGGTTAGTTCAAATTTATTTTTTTCTCTATGATCTCATTGGTTTTTTTTTACTCTTAGTTGTTTTTGAAATTTGCTTTACGTTGTTATTTTCAATTTATATATACAGTAGTTTTTGTATTTTCTCAATATTAACATTTATTGACTTAATCTTAATCATTACAATCCCTTTTTCTCTCTAATAAAAAGATGATTCAACCTGATGAGTAAATAGAAAAAAAATCAACTTAGTTGTGTTATATTTTAATGTATATTTTTGTAACTTTCTTTTACAAATAATAAACCTTCTTTCTTTTGAGTAGAAAATATTTTTTTTTTTGAAATAAATTGAAACTTTCTTAGATTTTGAACTTTTCCAAAACTTAACAAAAATGAATTATAAACTTTTTAAAAAACAATAAAATAAATCTGAAAATAGAATTTTCAAGGAACATTGTACTTGTTTTCAATCTAATAATAAAATCTATTTTGCAATTCCAAGTTTTTTTAATTTTTTGTTTTTTGAATTTATTAGGATATTTTATATCATATTTTTGATATGTTAAGAATTTCTCTTAATTATACCAAAAAATCATATTTTTTTACAAATTTCTAAATAAAACAAGGAATATATATATATATAAACTCTTTTTCAAAAATTGTGACTCACCTGAAATAATAAATTGAAAAAAAAAAATTAACCTTTAGTATTCAAGAACAATTAATAACTAAATCTGATTGGTAATTCAGTTTTAAGTCATTCTAAATGTATGAAAGCCTAATATATTAAAAAATAAAAAAAATAAAACCAAAAACTATAAAAAAAGTGAGTCACATTTTATGAAATGAGCATTACGGATTTTTTATTACTGAACTTTCACTGAAAAAAAGTTGAACAACAAGATTTTTTATGAATAATTAAATCCATTTTCAAAGACATTACAAAGTCGAAATTTTCTTAGTGATTGTTTGTCTTTTCGAAGATCTCTTTTTTTTCCACATGATCTTTTTAAAAAAAAAAGAAAAAGAAAAAGAAAAACAAAAGAAAAACAAAAATTTGAAAAAGCAAAACTAAAATTTGCAAAATTAGAAAAAATGATTCTGATCCAAAAATTGGAGAATATTTTTTGTTAAGAATACTGGATTAAAAACTCAAAACAACTCTCATTAACATTATAAAGTGAGTCAAAATTTTTGAAAAATAGTTTATATATATATATATATATATAATAATTGAGTTTTGTAAATTATTAAAAAAAAATAATTGAGAATATTAGTAAAAATGATCAAAGATATGATATATTTCAAAAATATAATAAAAATAAAATAAAGATTTAAAGTATTATGAAATACAAAATATTTAATTTCAATTATCTTGATTGTATTTTTATCAAGATTATTCAATTTATCTCTTTTTTTAATAATTAAAAAATAATGAAAATATTGAAAAATAACTATTTATTTAGAAAAAATATTTTTAGTATCTTAATATTTAATAAAAAAATCTTCTGATTCTTTAATTTTTCTCTATTCTGATATTTCTATAATTTTTTAATTGTTTTTTACTATTTTTTTACGACCACATCAAAAAAATAATGGGATTATAATTATGGAATGACAATTCTCAAAGTATTATATCTTGAAAAGTCGATAAATCTCACAATTTGACGAATTTGAGTTATTATAAATTAATACCGACCTTTTGATGGGCATTAAAATGGCATTATTAAAATAAAATTTGCATATGTATTTCTATAAAAATTAAAAAAAATAACTTGTTTTCAAAAAAAAAATTCTAAAAAAAGTGAAAACTACAACGTTTTTTGAATATTTTGGTATTCATTAAAAATTATCTAGTGGTTACTAAAACCCATGTTAATTTTATGGATTACTTTGATAAAAACTTTGATTTTGAATAAATATAAAAATATTCAAAAATGTTGTACATTTTCACTTTTTTTATATTAGGTTTTTTCTGAAAAGAAAAAATATTAAGATTTCTACTCTTTACATAAAATCATTCTTTATTTTGGAATTTCCAAAATTATATTTTTTTTACTTCTAATACCCGTTAAAATTATTTAAATCTGGATAATTCAATAACAAAAAATGTATTAATAATATTGAAAATAAGTTTAGAGTGTTGTTAATTTAACATAACTTTGTAAATAAGAAAGAGTACTGAAAATGAAAGATTTTTATTATTTTTTATATTTAATCTTTTTAAATTTTATTTTAAAAATATTTATCTTTTGTGTTAGTTCTTTGAATTTTAAATCGATTCATTTTGTTCTAATCCTTAGTCTTGAGATTTAATTCTTTTTTTTTAAAAAATAATTTTCAAGTTCGATTTACAATTAAAAATTTAAACATTTTCACAAATGGTATATTTCAATAAGAAAGGGTGTTTTCTCAACTGCTCACTAAATTCTTAAGATTAAATATGTAGGGTTATTTCTGTAAGATGTATTTTACCAGATATGGATTGTCCCAAAAATTTATTTTTTACTTATTTTTGTGTTTTAATTAAAATCAAAAAATAAAGTATTTGATTTTGAATCTATTCTAGTTAAAGGATCCGTTGAAATTTAAATTAAGTGAATCTAAGTTAGATGACTTGTTTGTTTTAAGGTTTTAATCTTCATTTTAATTACTTATTATCTTTAAAAAAAATCTGGTTTATTCAAGATCGGATTTACAAATGTTTACAATTGAATTTACAAAATTTTACAAAAAACAAATGTATTACTTTTGTTACACATACTATTTTTTTTTTAACAACAACAACCAAGCCAAAATTCAGCTTGAAAAAATGAATTTTGAATCTAAATTAAAAAAAGTGTTTATTTTCTTCAATTTAAGGGATTAGTGTCACCCTAGATTTCTAAATAATCAAAGTATGTAGAAATAGGTTAAAATGATATTAGTGCTACATTGCTCAAATAGCCGAATTGATCTAAAAATCAATTTTAAATCTTATTACACAATAAATTATTAGATTATTTACTTAGGATCACTATTAAAAATTTTTACTTTTTGAATTTTTTTTTAAACCTTTACCAAATCTAAAAATAGAAACTCAAAATAATATTATTTTAGTATTTAATAATTCATATTTAGAACTTCCAAAAGAAAACTATTTTTGATAATAATTTAATTAAAAGTTTAACTCAATAATCATTAACATAAAAGCAGAAAGACTAAATATGTTTGTTTCCTTTTTTTAAAGCAAATTATAACTTCAATATTTTGCTATGATTTCAGAAATAATATGACAAAAAAATATATTCGTTAATTATAAAATTTTTAAAAAAAACGATTTTTTTAACAACTAATCTACATTTCACCTTAAATTTAAGAAAGATACTATGCAACTTTGGAGTCTGAATATTGATAATTCAACCTTTAAATTTGTAGTGAAATTCAGATTTTTTTCTGAAATTGTTGTGTTTTTACTAATTCAAAAGATAATTTTTAATTGATGAGATCAACAAATATTTGTACTTGATTAATCGATTTTTTAGAGACATTCGAACCATGTAATACTAATTTTGTTACACCCAATAACAATACACTTTGATTGTAGGCTTCTTCTGGGTATACACTAATCTCTTAAGGGCTATATATTATCACTTGGGGAAATTTTATCAAAATTTTTTCCAAGGGTGTCACAAAAATAGTTGACAAAATTAAAATAAACGATTTTATAGGCTTAAATTATAAAATAGTTTTGCACACTTTTCTCAAAAAATTATAATTTTTAATATAAATAAGAATTTTTAATTGGCTCAATAAATTGACTTTATTTTTTATTTATTTATTTCTTCGTATTTTTGGAGATAAGTATATTAGACCCTTGATGTAATTTAATTTGATTTCTATATGGGTATTTAAGTGTGAAAAAATAGCATAGGTATTATAAATAATCTCAAATTAATTGACCTTAAGAAAGTGTTTTTTTCTTACTGTAGAGAAAAAAATATTGGAAAGAGAAAAATGGTTGTACAGCAATTTTAATTTGAAACATTACTGAAAATCATTTTTAATTTCTTTCTTTTGTGTAATGTCTAATAAAAATAACAATAATCTACTTATTAGAATAACGATTAATGTCATTCTACTTTTTCAAAACCTTATCTCTTATAATCTAAAGCAAGTTTAAAAATTACTATTTTCAGAATTAGTTGTAAACTTTACTAAAACTTGGATTTTTGTTAAAATATCATGATCTACTTTAGTTATCAATAATTCAAATGAGTATTCTACTCAAACCACAGATTAATGAACTTATAACACCTTTAAACCTGGATTTATATAAAATTCACCTAATTATCAATAGTATTTGATTTTCAATTTTACTAAGGTTCCCAATTAAAAATGGTGTCCAACCATTTTTCTGTTTCAAATCATTTTTCTCTCAACAGTTAATACATTTAAGGGACTAGTCTATATTAAATTTTTTTAGGTAAATTTAATTGAGATTTAGAATTTTTTTTGCCAATTACTTAGATTTGAAATCAAAGTGAAAAACTTCTTAGTATAGTAATGAAATCTTGCTAAATGTCATTCATTAAATTTAGTTATTGTTTTTATAGAAAAAACAAAATTTTGCATTTTTTCACTTTTTTGAAAGTTGCTTTTTTTCAACTTTTCGCAAAAATACAAAAAATAAAAAAAAATATGAGTAAGAAAGCAAAACCTTGTTATATTTGTGGAAGACCTACAAAAAATAGTTTGAAAAATAAACCTGAAAGGGTTTTTTAGGATTTACATGAAAACATAGTTTGATTCAAAAAAATATACAATATATGCTTTACTCTTAATAAAAAATTTTCTTTCTTTTCTTGTACCATTCTTTTTTTTTATGAATCTACTTTTTCAGTTTACACTCTTTTGTTTTTGTTGAATTTGAAGTTTTTTTAAGTGATCCAAATTACCATCCCAAAAGTTTTTGTCAGAATCAAAAAAAATCAAAGAAAAGAATAAGAACTATTTTTTTAAAAAGTAATTATTGATAAAACAAATTGGGTTCTTTATAGAGTCAAGTTGGATGAACAGAAGTGAAGGAGAAAATATTCACCAGTTTGAAATTAGGTTTTCATTTTTAAAAATGAGAATAAATATTATTTTTGAAACAATACTTAAATCCAAAATTAATTAAAAAATTCTCATCCGTTAAAGATCTTTTTTCAAAAAAAAATTTTTCAAAGTCACTTTTTTTGGCAGAATTGTAAAATTTTAAAAAAACAAGAACTACAAGTTCTAACATTGAAAAAACCTATTTATTTTCAATTTTAAACATATTTCAAGATAAGGATTCCTTATTTAGTTATTGGTCAAAAAAAAAATTAATAGAGACTAGTCCCTTAAGAAAAAAGATCTTTTTAGACAAAACTTTTAGCTCTTTAAATTTTAAATCAGAGTTTATAAATAGAACCCCTAATTTATTTTCAAAAATCAATTAATCTTGATTTTACTTTTATTATATCATGTATGCACTGATATCCAACGAAAAGAACTTTTGAAATTTTTCAAGATGTATTTTATATATAAATATAAAGATCTCATTATTTCTTCACTTGATATTCATTTAATACAAACCGAAACTTTTTAAAAAGATTTATTTTGGAGTATGTATCTTCAGAATTAAACACAAAACTAAATTTTTGAGTTTTTATCAAAAATAATTTGATCAATAATTTATATTTATCTTCTCAAAAACAATTATTTAGATCTAACACCTAATTTTAAAAACAAACACTAAAAAAAAAAAAGTTTAGCTGATCATTTAAGATTAAATAACATTCCAAAAAAAAATTAACATTTTTCTTTTTGAAAAAATTTTGGATATTTCCAAAAGGGAGAACAGAAATAAAGAATCGAAAACGAAATGTTCAACTAATTTTCCAAATTTAACCTTGTGTTTTTTAAATACCCAAGCATTTTTTATTCCAAAAAACAAAAGTGGTTTCATTTTTTCCAGGTTTTTAGTTAATTTTTTTCTTTTATTTTATTGTATTTCTCCCTTATAATGAGTTATTTGCCTAAAAGGTATCCTATTCCTCACGCTTTTTTACCATCAGTACGATAAAAGTTTTATTCACTTCAGACGAAAAATAACTTTGTCGTTTCTAAGATTGACAATTAATTTTGCGATTTTATTTTAATGTATCTGTTACTTTATTTAATTTTTTTTTTTTATAAAAATAATGAATTAATTTTGATCAAAACCTATGAACCATTATTTGCTGATCCAACCTGAAGCACAAATGAATTTTCATCGAAAAGAAGACGTATTAAAATTAGTTTGCTCTCAAGCAACATTTATGAAGAAAACTTTGATCAAAACGATGACACTTTTAGGCGGAACAGAAAAAGGGAAGCATTCAAAACAATCAACAAAATAGAAGAAGAAAACCAACCACAACAAAACATTCCATTCAACACTTTACAATCAAAAAAGTCAACCACACACCAAAACATCCAATTAAAATTACCTATCTGTGGCTTGGAGTTATTCCGAAAACAAAATTTTGGTTTTGCAAACCCAACAAACCACCCCCACACAAAGGGTAGTGTGAATTCCCAAAACCTCAAAAATTCCTTCATTTCACAAGAAAAGTTTATTGTTCTCAGTTCCATTGAGGTTGATTTACACTTCTAAATCCCCCCCAAAAAAATATAAAAAAAAAAAAAAAATTTCAGTTAATACTGAAATGATCAGTTGTCAATTCTATGAGTACCAAGAGAAAAAATAACTTCATATTATTTTAGATGAACAAAACATTTATATGCTTTGATGTCTTATTTGTAAAAGAATGTATTGTTTATTTCTTTTTTTCATAATAATAAATATTATTTTTGTTTTATTTTAAGGTCTTTCATTGTTTATGATCAATCCTTAAGGAGGCTTTGTTGGTGTTCTTCTCTGTTAACAATCCTTCAAAAAGATAATTGGTTTGATAATTTCAGATGGATTTCTGATTACAACACCAATAATCAGCATTAAAAATTACAATTATAATTAATTCTATTCCTTTTATTATTTTTCCATTGAAAAAACTATTCAATACAAAATCTACCAATTCCCAAAGAATGATTATTTATTCTCAAAATGAGCAAAATGTGGAAATTTGTTAAATCCATAAAGCTTTGAATTATATTACAGCAGTTTTATAAAGGTGGGGTCTTTTTTGAAACATTTTATCAAGTTTTCTGTTTTAATTAAGTGAAAACTTTTTGAAAGTTTTCGATTTTAATAAAGTGATAACTATTTCAGAATTACAACTTTTTAAAAATTTTCCATTTTATTAAACTAAAGAGGTAGGTCTTTAAATGTGCTTTAGAAGTTGCAACATGAATAAAAGCTCTTCAAAAAAAAAAAAAAAAGTCCACTCCTTGGTTAAACATAAAACACCAAGAAGTTATCAATTCTGACAAAATCAGAAAAACAAAAGTCTTTACTATTTTAAAGGGGTTGTATTTTTCATTAATATCTATATCTTATGGGATTATTATCAAAAATAATTTTTTTCTAAAAATAATCATTTTTTGAGATTATCGTTATTATTTTTTAAAAAATTCTTTTTTGAGGATATTCTTGCAAATAAAACATTTTATATTTAATAAATATTTTTAAACAATATGATATTTAAAAAAGTTGAGAGAAACAAGAAATAATTTAAAAAAAATATATAATTTCAGATAATTTATAAAACTTTAAATTGTGGAGTTATTTGTCGATAATCCGTCTTATTATTATTTTTTTTTTTTTTTTTTTTCCAATTGTATTACTCTCATTTCTAATTTTATGAGATTTTTCAGATTAATTACTTCAAAATTAGTAATAAGCCTATTGAAACAATGTTATATTAAATTAAGGAAAATCTATTTTTTATTCAATTTATTTTTTACAAAATAAAAGATTTTTGAATTAATTGTTAATTAGAACCATTATCATAAAATTGTATTACTGGAAGAAATAAAAAGAGTTTTGAATCTTTCAAATTTAGCTCGAATATTTATTAAAAAATATTAATGAAGACTTTTATTTCGATTTATTTTTTGATATTAGTTCTTTTATACGTGGAAAATTATAAAACATTCGATTAGTGTCAATAGAATTTATAATGAATTTTCCGATTCCTAATATCTTAATTTGAGGTTTATTATATTTTTTATTTAATTTACTTTATTTATTTTTTGTTTGTTTGATTTTTCTTTGGTCTTATTAAAATGAAAATGAGTTAATTGAACACATAAATTATTCTCCAAAAAAAAAAAAAAAAAAAAACACCAAACCTATTATATATAAGTATATAATGAGCCAGTAATATTAACAAGGGCGTTTCACTAAACAAATTATTATTATTATTTTAATAGAATTTCATTTTTAAATCTAAACAGAAAATCTTAATCTTACAATTGTTTTTGGTTATATGAAAATTCAACTTTCAATTGATAAAATTATTAATTTCAACAATATTTTCTGAATAGTAACATTTTTTAAAAATATTGAAAGAAAGTAAAATAATAAATTTATCATTTCATATTAAAGTGTGTTGATTTTCTCATATCAGCTTTAGGTTTTTTTGGTTTTTGTTTTAATTATAAAATGGATAGATTTTAGAAATAAAACGAGAATTCAAAAATCATGTAGTTATATTTTCTTGGATTTTAGAAATTAATATATAATTAAAGAAATTTACATTTTATTTCTAAAATAAAAAAATCTCGTAAACTTTTTTCTTGGGTTTTCTGTTTATTCATAAAATCAATGTATTTTCGTTAGTTTTTTTTGAGTTTTCTATTTATTAGGAAAATCAATAAATTTTCATTACAGTCAGTTTCAAATTTAAGGCACAAACTTTCAACGAAATTTAAAGCACAAAAAAACCCAAATTAAGGCACCAAATTTGGAATATTTTTATTTACACAAATTATTTTCCTAGAATCTGAATATTGTGCCTTAATTTGAGATTTTTATTGTGTCTTAATTTTAGTTGAAGTTTTTGGCTTAAAAGTGGAACTAACTTTAATCTTTTTGCATAAAAATGTCTCCCTGGGTAGAAATTCCAAAATCAATTTTTATTGAAATTCTCAAAATTGATTATCTTTTTAGATCATCTTTTTGATGAATATAAATTATGGGGCAGAAATTCCAAAATAGATGATTTTTTAAAATTAAAACATCAAAAAGATCAAAAAGTGTATTTTAATTAAAAAAAAATGAAATTAAACAATAAATTAAAAGTTTTGGCTTATATTATTTATTTTATAGCTATTATTTTAATTATTATAATAATTTATCAATATGTATAATTTTTTATTAAATTTATACTGCTCATAAATACTTCAGTTTTGTATGGATATTATAAAATATATAATGTGTTATTAACTATAGTTTATTAATCTAAAAATAGTTTCTTATCTCTTGAAATTCTTTTTTTTATTAAAATGTGTTTCTTTTCATAGAGGTCTCTGTTTTGTGGTTTCAAATATGTAACAGTCAATTTGAATTATTTTAGTTTAACATTTTTACTTAATAATTTAATTTTGTAAAAAAATTTTTCATAAAAATGTGTTTAAAAAAAGAAATTATATACAGTCAGTTTCATTTTTAAGGCACAAACTATCAACGAAATTTAAAGCACAAAAAAAATCTCAAATTAAAGCACAAAATTCAAATTCTAGTAAAAATAAATTGTAAAAAAAAAAAATTCCAAATTTTGGGCCTTAATTTGAGATTTTTTTGTGCCTTAAATTTCGTTGAAAGTTTATGCCTTAAAAGTGAAACTGACTGTAATATCTTTATCTGAAATAAATTATCTACAATATATATTATGTAAAATACAATATGAAACATAAATTATATCATATATAATATATATTAAAAGAATAGATACCTAAAGATGGGGTAATAACTTTTCATTTTGTTTTAAGTATTTTTAATTCCTACTTGGTGTGCCAAATCAAAACAATATTTTTATTCCAAAATATTGTTTGTTATTCAAAAATATAAATTATAGAAAATCCATATTCAATTAATATACAAGAATAAATAACTTGAAATTTATTTAAAAAAAATCGTATAATTTAAATATGTAATAACCTTTGAAAAAATAATATTTAGGTGTTTTTATTTGTTAATATCTAAAAAAAAAAAAAAATGGAATAGAATAATGATTTCAACTAAATGAGTTCCTCCCAAATTATTTTAAAATATTTTTTTAATGAAAATTTAATTTTTTATTATTGAAAAAAAAAATAGAAATGTTAAAAATTGAGAAATAAAAATCAACATATTTCAAAAATATTCTGAAATTCTTTCTTATAACATTATTTTTTTAATTAAAA
Source organism: Anaeramoeba flamelloides (assembly GCA_027625915.1). Taxonomy (NCBI): domain Eukaryota; family Anaeramoebidae; genus Anaeramoeba; species Anaeramoeba flamelloides. Next base: position 6,403,973 of record JANTQA010000012.1, read on the forward strand.
ATATGATATCAAAAAATAGGGCAAATTAAAAAGAACTGATCTAATTTATTATTGAAAGAAAATCCATAAAAAGGTACAAAATAATTTTAAAAACGAGAAAAACGTGTGAAAGGGATGGATCTGATTCATAAGTGTGAACCATTAAAAATGGGAAATAAAAATAAGAAAACAGACATTGAAAGTTTGATTATGATTATTATTTTTAAATGTTGTTGTTTTTGTTGTTACTACCAAAATCAGTGATGTTGTTGATATTGTTAATGATTGTCACATTATTGTTAATTGTAGTTGATGTGATTTTTTCTGACTTTTACAAACTTATAAAAATAAAAAAAAAAATAAAAACAGTTAAAAGGTAAACTAATTCAACATTCCAAAAACAGAAATTGTACACTTATTTAAAACTAATATAATTATTTTGTTTAATTTTTTAAATTTTTTCATTTTTTATGAATCAGGCATTTTATAACTTATCAATATTTGAAATTTTTAAAACATTTAATAAAAAAAATAAAAAATTAAATAGACCGTAATTGCTCTGAAATACTCGGAAGAGTTAAGATTATAATTTATTATCATCCCAATACTAAAAACCTTTAATCGATTAATAGATTATGATAAGTTATGAAAGGGTTTAATTGGAAAGGGTTGCTAAAGAATAGTAAAATTTTTATGTGATAAATAAATTTGAATAGATAAATAAGTCAAGATAAAAAGTGATTTTTACGAATTTGTTTTTTTCGAAAATTTTTAAACAAGTATTAAATTAAAAAAAAATACAATAATATTATTAAATAAAGTTTGAAATTATGAGATAAAATTCCAATAAAATAGTGAAATATTATAAAATAACTGTTAAAGGTGTTTAAATACAAAAAATATCCTAGAATATATAATTTTAATATGATTATTAAACTACAAAAATATCAAAAAAATAGATAGTATTAAAAATCAAAATTTGAAATTTTTCACAATTTGTATATTATTTATTTCTATTTACTACAAAACAAAAAAGTTTTTTCTAAAATTAAAAACAAAAAAGGAGATATCAAGAGGTTGAGAACCCTATACAACGACATATTTGTAACCGAGGCATACCGAACCAAAGTAATATGATCTCAAATTCCCTATAAAGTCATCCCTTTTTACTAATATCTTGTTTAAATGAATACTTCTTTTTAGGAATAAAAATGAAAAAAAGTCTCTTTTTTAAAATTGTCAAACCCAAACTATTAGAGATCTTCAAAAGACCATTTATAAGGAACCAAAATGTATACAAAATAAAGAAATAAATCAAATTAGTAGATCTCCAAAACTGTTGTGTATCATTTTCGTGTTTACAATAAAAAGGATCTTAAGAATGGTGTGTTTTTTCTTTGAGAAAAAATTTTTTTTCAAAATTACCTTCTCAAATAAAAAATTAATAATAAAGTAATAATTTACATGATAATTATCTGAACTAATCTGAATGAAACTGAAATGTAAAACACTTAAATTTGGATCAATACCTCTTAAATTGATTTCGAAAAATTTAATATAATTTTTACGAATTTGTTTTTTTAAGAATTTTCGCAATTAAAACTAAAAAAAATACATTATTTTTTTTTAGAAAGTTAACAATTTTTTGTGTTCTAAAGCAACATAAAAAGTGAAAAATAAAAATAAAAACAACTTTACTTCAAAAAACTTGAAAAAACATTTTTAGACTTGAAAGGAAGAGTCAAAATTATAAGAGATCCAAATTTTGGTTGTATAAATAATTTATAACAGATACAATACACAGAATGTGAAATAATCTGTGTAATTATATTTTAATAAATCTAAAGTTGTTTTCGAAATTTTTTCATGATAATTGTTTTTTTCCAATTTTTCCTTTAAAAGTGTTTCAAATACTTTTGTTTTTTTTTAATTTCTATTTTGTAGTCATATTTTGCTTTCAGGTGAACCTTTGAAATTTTATTGTTAGTAATTGTCTTTTTAAAAGGAAAAATTTTTGAAAAAGAAGTTATCGCTTTTATAAAAAGTAAAAGTTCTCAAAGTATTTTTTTCGAAATATCCTTGAATGGTTTTTTAGATTGTTTCTAAAACTTCATGTTTTCAAACTACATGTTAGGTAAAGTATATGAGTTCAATGGAAAAATTGTGTTTTATCAGAAACATAAAATAATTATTAAGAAAAAACTTTAAGAAAAAAATAAATTGTTTTCAACAAAAAAACAATCATAATTTATTATATTTCTATAGTCAAATTTTTGAACACACAAATAGATCAGAAAACATGGGTTATTGAACATTCATAGCAAACAATTAAAAAAATGTGAAAATCTATTCCTAATTTATTCAAATCTTTTTATCTTTTAAACCAAACCTTCATTCTTGCAAAAAACAACCCTTCTCTCTGTTTTCGTCCTTTCCAAAAACAATTTTAATATGATAAATACATACAGGGAACTATACGATACAAAATTATTTTCATTTTTTATTATTTGATTTAAAGCAAACAAAATGGATCTAGGGAACTACCTCTTTCAAAAACTACTCAGAAAATTTTATAATGTATCTGAGTTATTACTCAAAAAGTTTGATGAACAAATTACCATTGAGGAAATTAAAGTGCAAGATTCAAATTTCACTTTATTGCACCGATCTCTCAGTACTTTAGACTCTTCATTTCTTGGAACTACAATTAAAACCCTGATCGAGTGGTATACCGAACAAGATAAAAAAATACTTGAGATTGACACAAAAACAAGAAACCAAAATAAATTTATTTCTTTTATTGGGAGGAAAAAAAAAGGGCAAATACAAAAAATGTAAGTTGTTTTTTTTGTTTTCTACGAAAAAGAAAAGTTACCTTTTATTCAAAACAAAATTGTTAATCTTATTTTTAAACACTTGTCTCTTCAATCAGATTAATCCCCAATCTCATTAACTCAAGATCTAAGAAGTTTTTCAATTCAATTACTTTTTGTAAATTATTTTGCTAGATGAGATTTGATAAATGAAATCATTACGAAAAATTGCGAAAATAATCGAAATTTAACAACATTTTTTACAGGTGTGACTGTTCATTGTGAGGGATTTCAGATCGTTATTTGTTCTATTGATTGCATCATTTAAAGCAGTACATTGTTGGACTCTTTTTAGTTTGAATAAATTAAGGATATTCAGTTACTTTGAAAGTATTTTCTCATACAATAGGAAAAGTAAGATTCTTGTATTGCTCTAGATCTCTGAAAAAAAATACAAAAAATTGAGTCTTCTTCTTAAAGTTTTTCCCTTGCTGAATTTTCTTTATATTGGAAAAAAGAGTTAGAACGGAAAAAGATCAAGTGGTTAATTGCTAATAATGTGATACTGCAGTATGAGTAACTTGAAAATAAAAAAAGAAAAAAGCAAAGACAAAAAATATCGAAGGTTTAAAGCAAATCTGATCAAAAATTTGAAAAAAAAAAAATTACAACAATTAAATAACTACCTCCAAAAGGAATGTTTGTGATTAGTTATCAAATTAAACTGAATTAATCAAAAGTATTGTGACTGTGATTTTCTGTGTTCTTATTTTAAATATAACATTTTTTTTTTTTTTTTTTTTTTTTTTTACAGCCGTCCCATTCCTGCCTTGAAAATTTGTAATACATAGAACTTGATTTTCTATGATAAGATTTTATCCTGCATGACAAACCGTAAAAATGTTATGAAAGTTTATCATAAACGGTAAAATTTTATAATTGAAGAAAAAAAATTTGCACACAACAAGTTGGATTAACTTTACAAACAGGTTTAAAAACAAAAACTTTGAAGATCTTTCATTCAAATATTTCAAAAGAAGGAATTCAATTTTTTATTTACTTTTGGAGGAGCAAATCACAGAAAATTGAATCCCTATTTGTGATAGTCTTTTTGGGATTTATTTCTCAGAGCCTATTAGGCCACTTTATATGTTTTACTTATTCTAAATTAATTTTACAAGATGTCTCAAAATGAAAAAAATTTAAAATTATCGTAAATAAGAAGATTTAAGGTTTCTGTGATTTCAAATTGAAAATTAAATTAATTTTCCAGTAAGAGTTTTAATAGGGGTAAAATATCCCTTTTTCATAATTCATACAATACATTTTTCAAACCCAAAAACACTTGTTGTTTCACTGAAAATTAATTCCAATTTTTTTGAAAAGATTATGAAGATTTGATTTAAATTCAGAGAGAAAAATCTTTTATCCTTTTTCTTTATTATATTTTAAGGAAGAAGTTTTTAACCCCCCTTTGAAAAATCTATGGATCTTTGAAAAAAAAAACAAAATACTCTGAAAAAAAATTAAATTTCAAAATTAAATCTTTCAGTGAACTCAGAGTTATAATTATATTCCCAAGTATAGAACAAAGAATTCAAATAATTTAAACAAGAAATTTGAATAAAAATAAAAAAAAAAATTGTTATTTGGGAGATAAGAAAAGTATTAAGCAATGTTAAATCAAAATTTTTAATTTGAAAAAAATTTAAAAATCTAAATTATTTTTAATTGGGCTTTTTTAAAGAATCAACTATATTGATAATTATCATATTATTATAAGTTATTCAGCCTATATTATTCAAAACAAGCACATTTATTAAATTTCAAGAAAAAAAATTATAAATCAATTTCAAAATTGCTCGTTAAAATTAAACAAAAAATTCAAAATCAAATGTAATAATTAACATTCAAATATTTCTCTATAATTATTTTATATTTATTTATTATAATATTTTAACACACTTCTTACTTTATCATATCATAAGGGATAATGATTCTAATTTACTACTGGAACTAATCTTTGAAAGAAAAATTGATAAAAGCATTTATTTAAAATATTTATTTTTATTTACATTAAAAGAAATTGTCACTGATCAACAAAAATTGAATGCTAAGGTTTCACGATTAATTCAACAATATTTTTCAATAATAATTGAACAATTGCATTCAAAAAATTTTTTAAATAAGAATAATTCTTTAATTAGATATCGAAACATTCAAACAAATTTGGAATTAATAAAAAGAACAATAGCTTTAATTACTATACATTATCCGATAAATTTTTCTTTTTCTTTATTTGAAACGTTGGAACTAAAAAAACCACAACAAAACATTACACCGCTAATACCGTATTGTTCTTTCAACATTGAGCAAACCACTGGTGTGAATTTAACAATTCGTTTATTAAAATTCATTGAAAAAAGATTAAATCAAAAATTGACAAGTAGAGAATATGATTACATTTTAGGATTAATCAATATTTATAAACAAATTGGCTTAAATTTAAAAAAGATAAAAACCATTCCAACAAAATTGGAACAAGTTATTAATACAATTAATGACTATGTTTTCAAAATCGTTCAAAAAAATCTCTCAAATTCATTATTTGGAAGATTATATATTTGCACAGAAACTTGCAACCAATTGATAAAGCATTATGCCACTCAAGAAAAAAAAAACGAATTAGACCAAGAAAAAGAAAACGAAAATGAACTAGATCAAGAGATTGGCCAAGAGCAGGAGCAAGATCAAGAACAAAAGAAAAGGAAAGAAAAAATAAAATTAATTGAATTAAAGCAGGGCTCTGAAAGTTATAATCGTGTTATTAATTTATTAACAACAACATTAAAAACAAAACGAATCAAAGGGAAATCAAATGATTGCTATAATATTCTATTAGGTATTTATGATTATATTGAAATTATTATTCAAGAATATCATAATAACAATTTATTTACAAATCCAGAATTGGAATTAATTTTTACAGAATTAGTTAATCAAATATTTTTTTTAAATAATGATTATGATCTGCAATATTTCCAAATAACAGAAATTTTAACAAACATATGCTTAAAAATGTCTGAATGGAATTTAAATTTTGTTATGAAAAAGGTAATTGAGCAATTGATAAACTTCAATGAGAACAAAAGTAAAAATAATAATAGAAATAAAGCAATCTTATTGTCAATTCGATGCTTTTCAAAAATTTATTTTAATTCCAAAAAAATTGAAAAAAAAAATAATTTTAATAATAAAAAGGTAATTGGTTATTATTTAGAGCATTATGGTGAATTATTAACAAAATTTTTTGAAAAAAGTTTTTTAGAAATAAATAAATATAACAACTATGCCAAAAAACAAAAAAAAATCAAGGAAATGAATATAGGTAAAAACGAATCACAGTATTTTTTAATATTGGAAGAAATTTTAAAACTTATTCCTTCAATTTTGCCCTCACCAAAACATTTATTCAAGTCTTTACTCATATTAACAAATAACCAATCAAAGAAAATATCGTTTCTGGCCTTTAAATGTCTAAAGAAGTCTATTAATAGGAAATTGGAATTAAGACCATATATAATTTCCACTTTTTTAGATTATTTAAAGAACATTAAACCAAATCGTTTATATTCAAAGAAAAAAATTTTACACACATTGATGAAATTAAAAAAATTAATTGACAATTGGATAACAAATGCGAAAATGGAGGTCAATAATCCCAGAATAAATATTAAAAATAGAATTTTGGCTTATAGCCCCTCAAATCCGTTATTACTATTATTAAAGGATTTTGATTTGAATGAAATAGAAGGAAATATATGTGTTTATTTATTATTTTTTGATATTAGAATTCGATTTATTTCAATTGAAATTTTAGAAAAAATTAAAATTTTGGATGGCTTATTAAATGAAAAAGAAAAGAAAATGAATACTATTATACAGAAATCTTATGTGATGATTAAAAAGGAAAAACTTGATGAAGAAAAACTTGATGAAGAAAAACTAGATGAAGAACTGAAAGAAGATGATGGTGGCAATGATAATACAGAAGAAGAGGAAGAGGAAGAAGTAGATGGGGGTGATGATGAAGTAAAGGAAAGGGAGTGGAAGAATCAAAAAACAAATACAATTTATTTAATTGATTCCTTAAATTTAGCTTATAAAGAAAAAAATAATCATTTTGATCCAATAATCCCTTTATCGAAGAATGAATTAAATACTTATTTTTCAATTCAAAATAATAATATCAAGATTAATGATGATGGTGATAATAATCATAATGATAATGATAATATAAAAACAATTTGTAAAAAGGAATATTTATTCCATAAATGGATTTTTTTAATTGCAAAAGCATTAAGAAAAATTTTAATTATTAATGAAAAAAAAATCAATGTATTATATATAAATTTAAAGACAAAATCTTTTGATAAAATTTTAAATATAAACACAAAACTAGACAATAATGAAAACAATATTAAAAAACAAATGGGATTTTTAATTATCTTTTGTTCAATTTTAAATAATAAATTCGTAGAAGAAAATGAAATAATTGCCTTTTTTAATAGAATTATTAAATTATTAGATTCACCATTCCAAATTCAAAAAGAATTAGCAATTCTATCTTTGGGTTCTGTTAATATTAGTTGTTTTAATTTATTAATGAATTCGTTTTATAAAAAATTAGAAGAATTAAACGAAACAAAACAAAATAGTACAAATATTAACGATCAAGATCATGAAAACAAATCAATCAATAATAATAATAATAATAATAATAACATGAAGGAAAAAGATAAAAGAAAAAACAAAATAAAATATAAAATAAAATATAAAATAAAAGCAAAGGAAAATGATTTAGAAAATGAAAAAACAAAAGGTTATTTAATGAAATTTACCAAAAAAGAATGTTTTTTATTTTCTATCATTAATATATGTAAAATCTCAACGGGACAAATGGAAAAAGAAATGATCTATGAAAAAAAAAATATAATTTTAAATTTAATTTCAAGATTATTAAAATTTCTTTCCAATATTCAAAACTTATCAATCAAAAAAAACCCTTTATTAATGTTAAAAACTCGATATGATTTAATCTTTTTATGTTTAAATTGCATTTCATTTTTAAGGAAAAATAAAAAGACATTAGTCTCGAATAGAAGAATTGATTTTTTAAACTTATTTTTATTAAATTGTGGAGTTGGGAAAACATTTGCAACAAACGAAAATGAAGAAAACTTTGAAATTAACAAATATCTACAACTGAATGAAAAATTGATTTCTAATAAAAAAGAATTTTGGGATGAAATTAATAATTTATACAAATCAATAATGCTTTTATCAAAAAGGGGGATTTCTATAATCCTATATGGTGAATTAATGACTAAAAAGCATTTATTACCCGAAGGGGCTGTCTTTACTTATTTATCTGAATTGGTACAGAAAAAGAAGAAATTGAAGAATAATATTATTATTAACGATACTTTAAATAACTTTCTAGATAACAATTTTGAGCAATTATTCGATATTTTTTTAAATTTCTCTTTAACACATTCAACAAAGGTTTCCCTATTTTATACTAATGCATTGATCCAGTATTTATTAAAAAAAAAAATTGATATCAAGTTTTTAAATAGCAAACAAGTGGGGGCAAAGTTTATTAATTTTATATTATACCATTTAACTGATGAAACATTATTGATAAGAACGCAGATATTTAGAATAATAGAGAAATATAAGTCAATTTTATTATCAAAAAATTTGAAAAAAAAGAAACTAACCTTAATCAAGTTTGAGGTATCTGAAATCAAAGAAAAGATTGTCAACAATTGCGTAAATCAAAGCGAACTCTTTACTAAAGAAAATCCAAAAATTATTTTGAATGTCATTTTTGAAATAAATGAGAAATTTTGGTCGTTGGAAAGGAATTATCGAAAGGGTCCAAATGGATTTAAAAACATCCAATCAAAGCAGGAATCTATATTGAAATATTTAATACCATGGCTGAAAACAATCCGATATGATAATAGTAAGCAAATCACAATCAAGAATTTTAAAAGGATTTTAATCATGCTTTTCAAATTTTCAATGAAAAAAAACACTCAAAATAATATTATCCAATCGCTCTGGAATTCCATAATTTATAATAAGAATAAGAATGCCAATGCAATTAGCAATAATACCCAGAAGGAAGATCCAAAGAAGGGAAACGATGACAATAGGATCAATAAAAGCAACAGCGAGGTTCGTGATAATTATACAGGCACGAATTTAGATGGGATTTATAAATTTATTATTTCGAATTGCATTGGGAAATTTAATGAAAAATATTTAGATACATCAAAAATAATTTGTGTTTATTTGAATAAAAATAATAAATTGCAGTTATTTGATAAATTATTAAATATAGACAAATTGATATATTATAAATTTAATCAAAAGCAAAAAAAGTCAAAGTTTTTGAATAACAAAGAGAAAAAAAAAGCAATGGCCATTGAAAAAATCCATTCGGTGATTGTCTATGGAAATAATGTGATGAAAAGGGATGGGAAAGAAGAAATAATAACAATAAAATCTACAATATTAATTTTATTAAGTGAAATAATTTCTGAAAATTTGGAATCAACAAAAAATTATTTATCTCGAATCATTTTTTTAATAATTATAAATTTTGATAATAATAATAACTATATTGTCAAGCATTGTAAAATCATTTTGATTCAATTGCTATTATCCTTAATAGTTAAAAACAAGAATTCAAAAATTAAAGATATCGAAAACTGTAAAAAATTGATATTAAAACTTGGGAAAAATGAAGAAAACAATCATTTGAACAATACGAGCAATGGTAACAACAAAATTAAATATTGGCAATATGAAGAAATAAACGAATTAAAATTAAAGACCAAATCTGAATTAAAGATCAAACAATTTTTATTAAATTTATTAACCATTTTTAATAAAAATCTGATCAATGACGATTTAAATGATAGCCTGATCCGTGAATATCTGCTCTGGATTACAAAGACTAATGATAATTTAAATATGAATAAACAAGTATTAGATCTGCATTATTATACCCGAATCCAACAGCTTTTTAGGTGTTTAAAATGCGATAATAAATATTCTTTGCCTATTTTTAACCAACTGATCACCACATTACAATATTTTATTCGTAAAAATTTGAAAAAAATAAATTCAATCGTTTTAGAAAATTTGAAAACTTTAGAGTATTTATTAAACCATTTAGACACAATCACACTTATACCTAATTTCTTTTGGTTATCTTTCCAATTGTTAAAATCAAATAATGTTATTATTTATAAATATGGCCTGACATTTCTGAATAATATAATTGCAAATGAAGAATTTGTTAACGAAAAATACCAAAAAAAATTAATCAAATTAAAACCAAAAAATTATTCGAATAAGCAATTAATCTCGTTAATATCTAAAAGCTTTTTATTTTCAAAATTAGAAGCAAACTTGATACTTGAATGCCTTTTCAATTATTTAAAATTAAATAATGAAACATTCATAGAGTCTCATGAAAAGCAAATTATCTCCAGTTTGGTATTATTAATTCCACATTTATCTAGTCATTTTAATTTGAAAAGTAGAAATAGACGTATAGCAAAAAACCTTAAATTGCTAATACAGTATACACAGGATTTGGATTTTAATCTAATTTCTCAAAATTTGGAAAACTTTCAAAATCAAAAATTTTCATCAAAGGATTCCTTCATTCAAAAAATATCATCAAATTTATCAAAATTATTAATCAAGTACAATTTGCGTGACCATTATTACCAATTTTTATTGAATGTCATCACCAATTGTAATATTATTTTCAGAGTGGAATTTTTAAATTTATTTAAATACCTGTATATTGAAATTGATTATAAACCAAAAAAAGATAAGGCGACACAATTAAATAAAAATATACTGAGAAAATTAATTAAAATACAAAATAATGAGAATTCTGATTTAATAATGTTAATTTTTTCTTCATTTTTATCCAAAATGAAATTTTCTAAAAAATATTTTAACAAAAAACAATTATTAGCTACTCGTTGGGATTCAGTGCCAAATTTAAATGTTTTTAAGGATGGAAATAATATTAATAAAAATGTTAAAGATGATGAGAACAAAGATGATGATCATGATGTCGAGGATCAAGATGAAAATCTTCACTCCATATTTAATACTAAAAATAAAAAATTAATTATTTTTGAAGAAGAAAAGAAAGACACAGAACTAGAGTTAAAGCAAAAAGAAAATACAGGAATTAATGGAAAAGGTAAAGTTAAAAAAAATAATAAATTGAAACCAAATTCAAAAATTACTGTAACTTCAAATATTAAAGTTGAACCATTAACCAAGAATAGTAAAACGAGAACAAAAAAAAAAAAGAGATCAAAAAGATCTCAAAGTAAATTAAAAATTAAAAATAATCTTGTGAAAAAGGAAAAAGCAAATAAAAATCATAAAGAGGAAAAGGAAAAGGAAAGGGAAAAGGGAAAGGATCAGGAAAAGGAAAATGAAAAGGAAAAGAATAAGAAATCAACAGACCGTCCCATCGATAAAATCCCAAATGAATTTGCATTGAAAGGGAAAATAAATAATGACAAAATGATTTCTGCGTTTTTACATTTTGTTTCTGTTGACAATGATGTTACCGAAGGATTTATTAGTGATCAAGAAGACGATGATGAAATCGAAGCATATTTATTAATTCAAGAATTAGAAGACGAAGCTGAAGATGAGGAAGGAGAAATTCCAAAAAATGAAAATCAAAATGAGAATGAAAATGAAAATACAATTGAAAATGCAATTGATCGTGAATCCATAAATGTTAAAGAAAAAGGTGGATCAAATAATTGTCTTTCGGATGATGAAATGGATATGTTACAAAATTCAGATACCCTCTCCTTTTCAGATTTAGAGTCCGCTGAAAGTTCTGACTCGGAACTTTTAAATCAGCTATTGAGCACAAGGCAAGATCCAGTTTCAGACCCAGGGTCGGATTCTGAATTAGAATTAGACGATATTCTTGGCTATACTCCTGATCCTAAGAAGATAGGAAATCCAAATGTAAATTCTGATTCTGATACAGAAAGGGCAATTGATTCAAATGAAAGCCATACTTCTGACACGGAAAGGGCTATTGATTCAAATGAAAACTCTGATTCGGAACTTTTAGATTATCTTTTAAGTGAAAAGAAAGATGCAGTTTTAGATACAGATCCAAATTCGGATTTGGATATACACTTAAATTCCAATTCCCATTTGAATTCTGTCCAAGAGGAAGATCCAGAAATAGATCTTAATTTCTTAGATTCATTTGAAGATTTGGATTCCGAATTGGATTCAAATCCAGATTTTGATTCAAGTTCAGATTCATTTTCTGATGAATTTTTGAATTAAGTAAATAACAATAAACAAGATTAATACCATGACAATTAAATAAATACAAAGAAACAGAAATCAAATAAAAAACATTTAATATTCGGTTTATATTATATATTAAAATTTCAAGTTTTTTTTTTTTTTTTTAATTGTTTATTGATTAATTGATTTATTTATTTTTGAATCTATCAAATATTCCCGAAAATACCCGAAAATCGAAAATACCCGAAAATTTTTTAACCTCATAAAAACACTTTTTGAACAACTTCAAAGAAACACTAGTGCCAATATACTCAGTTTAAAGGTAAATTTAGAATTTTAATTTGGAAAAAAAATTTTTTTCTGAATATATCAAAATTCAAAAAAATTAAAATTTGAGGTAAAGATATTCAACACATTTTGTCTAAAAGGGGTTGACGTATCCTTAGATGACTGTAATATTTTTGATCATTTCGAGATGGTATTAACTAAATGAGAGAAAATGTACTTGTAAAGAAAATTTCTAATTCTGTATCATTACCTATAATTTTGTAATCTTAATTACAATCCTAAAATAACCGAGTATTATCTAATCGTACAACACATACCTATATCCGACACAAGGTGACCCAAGCCAAACTTTATTTAACTTCCGATTCCATAAAAGGAACTGGCTTAACCAAAACATACTAACACACACCATACCAAACCGAACACAGCCTATACCAATATCCTGGCATACCAATACACATACCCTAATAAGTACCAACAATTACTCAAATATACTCAAAAAGCACCAAAATCTCTTCAGATTAGTTTAAAGTAGAAAATTCAAAAAAAAAAATATTTTGTCTGGAAGTAAAATTGTTATTTTATCATTAAACTGAGTATATTGGCATCGGGTTTCTTCAAAGTTGTCCATAACGTGTTTTTATGTGGTTTAAAATTTTTCGGGTATTTTCGGTTTTCGGGTATTTTCAGAAATATTTCAAATACCCTTTATTTTTAAAATAGAGATCCAATATTGTCAAAAAATAAAATTCTACTACTTTTAATAATTCATTTGTTATTTAAACTCTTTTTCAGTCAAAGGGGTGCAGTTTTATTGAAGATATAGAACATTTCCTATGAGTTTAATTCATTATTCTTCTCAAACTAAAATTTCAAATTTTTAAATCTAAATCATTTTTTCTCATTTTGCTTTCTTTTGTATTTTGCTTTTTAATTTTTTTTTTTTTTTTTTTTTAACAAATAAATTCGAAAAAAACAAATGTTTGAAACTCTAAATTAACATTAAGAAAAGTTAGGCGTTTGTATGTCTTTTTATAATTCATTCATTTTCAAAATAAAAAATCTTATAGTTAACAATTTTAATTTCCCTAAGAAATTGATAATTTTGCACGAGATGGTCGAATGAAAAGGGACCAAAAATTTTTTTAAGGGACTAGTCTTCTACGACAACAAGGCAATATTTTAAAATATGTTATTGGTGGTATTCTCTACTTTCGTATTTATGATCCCATGTGTCAAAAAATTCTGATCGACTAAGAAAACCATAAAAGAAAATTAGTTTATTGAGATCAATTTTTTTTTTCCATTTTTTCCGAAAAAGAAAACTATTAAATTCATTTTATTTCTCACAATTTAACAAGTTTTTACCCCTTTTATTGTCATTTTGATCATTATTATACTATAACATTTCTTTGTTACTAGTAATATTAATATAAATATTTTTGTTCCTTTTTAAGATAAAACTTTTGGTTAACCAAAAAAATTGATATATTTAACGGATTAAAAAATAATTGTATTTTTTTAAGAAGAGTAGTTATAATAATCAAAGTTTTGTGGTCACTTAAAAATTTTACTCAGGAATTTTGTTTTTGTTTTAAGATGAAATTAGATTTTTCAAAATAAAATTTTCTTGAAGATATTTGGGAATTAGTTAATTTTATCCTCAAAATTCAAAATCATTTTTTTTCTGCCAAAAATGATTTGAAATGTTATAAGAATTTTTGTGAATAAGACCAAACAATTTGTTAAAAAAATTTTTCAAAATTAAAAATTTTTTATCAATTTTTTTTCATTTTTTGAAAACCAGAAAACAACTTTTTCAAAACATTAAAAAAAAAATTTTTTTTTACCTAATAGATCTCAATTTAATAGATAAACTGTAGTCAAGCTTCTACTGAATATTCCTTTATTAAATCACCTAAACCACGAATAGTTTTAATGGCTAAGATTTGAATTGAAATATTAATCAAAGAAAAAGAAACTAAATAAAAAATTTGCTTTCGGAATCAATACTTTCCAACATAAAACGAAAAATATGTTTTACCATTTTCAAGAATTAACTTAATTCTTAAACAAAATAATAGGTTACTTTTTTTCGTTTTATATCGGAAAGATGCAAATTTTGAATTTCAAAAAAGAGACTCAAATCAATAAATTGTTTAAATGAGGTTAACTCATCCATTTCATAAGTCAAAACACAAATTACAAAAAAAAATTTTTTCAAGATCTTGACAAGATTTCATTTTATTTTCAAAAATGACTACTCCCTTAAACATTTTTGTTTTTAGAAATTTATGTTTTTTTCAGGCTTTTCTTTTATTATTATCGACTCTAATATGAAGTTTAATATTTCTCATATTTCTAAACAATCTAAGTTTTTTTTATTCTTTAAAATAAAGTGAATTTTTCATTTTTAGCTGGGCAACTTTGAGTAAAATGGAGTTTAAATGTGTACAAATTTTTGGAATGGGGTTCACTTGAATAAAATTTGGATATATAAAAAAATTGAGAAAATTAATATTGTTACAAAGGGGTATATTCTATAGTGTTATTTAAATTCATCAAAATTTCTTTTTATGTTGTTAAAATTTATTATAAAATAAACAATATAAAAATCCAAGTAAAAAAATTAATTAGAATATTCAAATTCTCAAATAGGTCATATTTTTTTTTTTTTTTTGGGGGGGGGCTTGTGAAAATTAATCATTTCTCTTCTAATTAATTATAAGGAATGAATGATTAATAAAATTAAAATCAATTTTATTTATTTTTTGATTATCGGTTTTTTGTTTTGTTTTGTGATTATTTAAAAAAGATTTTAGTTGGTTGTATTAGTTTTATGTCAAAAGTCACTTCCTATTTCTTTTAAGTTATCAAATTATTAAAAAAAAACCAAATTTACAGAAGAAAAGAAAAGAAGGAAAAGTTACAAATCTTAAGTTGTAAAATATAAAGTAATTCCATAAAGGTACTTTAATCATGTTAAAAAATAATCAGCTTTTTAGTTTCTCAATAATTTTTTATTTAACTATCTATATTTTCAATTTTTTTATTATAATCACCAAAAATTTTCCTAGCAAGATTTCGTAAATGGAATCTCACCATAATCTACAACACAATTCATATCTCTTTCAAATAAACAAGGTATATGTCAAAGTCGCCAATCATTTTTTTCAAAATTAAAATTTGAAGAGTAGAGAAGAAATAAGTAGAATAATACAAATCAAAGAAATAGTTGATATATGTAGGAGTAAAAACCAATAAATCAATAGTTTTCATAAAAATTTAAAAACTTCAATTCTTAGTTACATTTTGAAAAAAATAACAATAACCAACATGATCACTAATAAAAAATCAAATAAAATTCCAATAGAAATAAACATGATTTTTCTATAATCATTTTTACTTTATTAATAACATTAGAACGACCTTGTTTTACCAAAAGTACTATTGCCTTATTATAAAAAAAAATATCAATGGATTAGGTCAAAAAACAATTAGAAAAAAAAAATGTACTAAATTTAAAAAAATATTAAAAAAAGATTTTGGAAATAAATTTTTTCTACGAAAATCTATTCAATAATGTTGAAAATATCTAATTAACTCATTATAACTGATACCTTTTAACTGGAAAATTATTGATAACCAAATCATTTTAGTTATATTTATAGTGAATTTGAATACGTTATAAATTCATTTTAACCATTTTATACCCCCGTGCTTCTACTTTTTAAATAATCTTTTTTTTTTTTTTAGCCTTAAACTTTCGGGGATATAAAATAAAATAAAAATAAATAAAGAAAAAAAAAGAAGAAATTAACTCAAAAGTTGCAAAAAGTACAGTCAGTTCCACTTTTAAGGAAGAAATTTAAACCCCAATGTAAGGTACAAAAAAATCTCAAATAAAGGCTCATTTTGTGGGATTTTTGTTTCCACAAATTATTTTCTAGAATCTGAGTTTTGTTCTTTTATTTGTGATTTTTTTATGCATAAATTTTTTTGAAAGTTTATCCTTTAAAATTGAAACTGACTGTCATGAAAATTTTTTCTTCAATCAAAAATATATATATATATTTGGTTAATTTTACATAGGAAAAAAACAGTAATAAAACAATGTAAAAATTAAAAATCTCTGGATTTGTTTAAAAGTCGATTAGTTACAGTAAAAAGGGTAATAAAAAAATTTTAGAAAGTAGTCTTTCTTTATAGTTGAAAAACTTTACTAAATCTATTTTGTCAAACTCTATTAAAATATTTTTTTAACACTTCTATAAAATGAATTTCCCTACAAACTTGTGAATTAGTGTTCAAAAAATGAAAACAAAGGTAAAAAAAATAATAAAAATAAAAAAATTATTTATTGTTCCAAAAAATAATAAAAATAGAAATACATATTTCTCATTTATGATAAAATTAAAAAACTGTTTTATTAATTTTTCCAAGAATTAATGAATATTAAATTAGCTTAATTTTATTAGTCTTAGAAAAAGAAGTAAATTGATTTTGATTTTTTAATAAATTGTAATGAGTTTTTACCAGAATAGTTTTTTTTTTTTTTTTTTTAAACAAGTTATTTAAACAAATCATTCAAGATTGGTTTTAATTTAGCAATTAAAGTATTTGAAATTGTAAATATTAAATAATATATATATATATATATAATAAATATATTTTTTAAAAGTTTATTAAAAAATATTAACAATCTTAAATAAAACCAAAGAATTTATATATCTATATCTCTATAAAATTAAATAGATGTTTAGATAGATAAATGGTTAGTTGACTGTAAATTTCGGTTTGTTAGGTTAGTGGGTCCAATTGGCGGGTAGATAAATAAACAGGGATAAACATGTGGATATATGAAATTTATTAATCAAATTTCAAAGTTGACAATTCAAACTCGTTTTCTGCCATTGATATAAAATTTGAGAAATACTCGGTTTCAAATTGGTAAGACAATACTGATTCGCATTGCTGTTGGCTTTCATTGCCTGGTTGTATTTCAGAGAGGAAAGGCGAATTAATAGGCGAATCGGATTGTAAATCGTTTGAATTTTGTGTTGACTCTTCCCAGAGGCAATCAATAAAGGGGTTCGATTGGTGAATCGAGAAAAAATCTTTTTCAAAATTTGGAAAATCATTTTTTGATTTTTGATCAACAAAATCAATTGTGTTTACTTTTTGTTGTTCCGTTCCATTCATGAAAATTTTTTGTTTTTTTTGATTAAAATTTGTGAGTTTTGAATTTACTTTTGTTTTTCCTTTTCTTGTTTTTGTTTTTATTGCTTTTCTTTTTGTTTTTGAATGTGTTGTTGTTTTTTTTGTCTTAGATCGTTTTGGCTTTAATTTGAATTGAATTTTTAATTTTTTTTTTTTTGAAATCAATCTCCTTTTTTTGGATATGTTGGGTTGTTTTTTTTGCACTTTTTGGCGTTTACGCTGAAGAAGGCGCTTTTGTTTTTCCTCCTGTTCTTCTTTTTTTTTTTCTTCTTTTTCAAATTTCCTTTTCCTGATCTCTTGTTTCTTCTGTTCTCTTTTGACATAGTCATTTGTGACAAAGACCATTCCTGTATTTTTCCTCCGAACAGTAAGATTTTGATACCCTTGTCGTTTAAAATAACTTCCAAGGCAACTGCGTACATTAGTCCTTCCTTGGCCATAGGCATAGCACAGCAGATTTATTATTCGTGCAGAAAATTCTACTCTTCCCTTGTTCCAACTAAAGGTGATCTCCTCGGGAAAAATGGTATACAATTTTGCAATTCGATCTTCTCTTTTCCTCATACTTGCAACATCGATCAGGGATAATTGCTCTTCCTCTGTTGCAGACCCAAATTCAGTTTCCTCAACTTTGTCTGGGTAATAGGACTTACAAGAAGCTCTGTTCCTTTCTTTCTTTTTTTGGAGTTTGTAATTCGACTTCTTATTTGCTTTCAGATTGTTAGTGGAATTCATACTAGTTGTGTTATTTGGATTTCAAAGTTAGCAATTAAAAATGACTTTTTGGAGAAAAATAATAAAGTAAATTTCAAAAAAAAGAGAGAAAAAAAAATGAAACTGAAAAAAAAAATAACTGAGAAAATCAGTTTTATTTTATAGGACACCGATTAAAAAGTATGTGCTGGTATTCTTTCACCTTTTTCAGAACAATCAATTAAAGTTTTTTTTTTTTTGAATTTTTGAAAATATCAAAAGTTTTTAATGATAGATCCAACCAAATAAATTGATTTATACAATTTAAGCGGATCATTTCTTTTCTATTAGATTTTATGACTAAAATAAAATTTTCCTTTTTTTTTCTTTACAAGTTAGATTGTTATGAAAACAAAGTTGGTTCTTTATTTCAGAGGACACAATTCTTTTTTGAAAATACTCTTTAAAATATCCAAATAAAGATTTAGAATTTTGAAATATTGTAAAATATTGAGAATTTTACAATAAAGAATTAAAAAAGATTTACAGGTCATTAGGTGATTATATATCATATTTAAAATCCTCCTTGATTAGTTTCAGTAATAGAAACTATAGAGAAAAAAAGATATTTCGTTAATCTCATTTTTAGAGAAAGTGAATATTTCAAAAGTAAGACAAATTTAGATGATTGTTTGTGTTGAAGATTTTTTCATTGTGAGGACTTTAATTTGTATTATTGTGAGTGGTTTTTTAAGATCCTGTTTTTAAAAGATCTAATTCAAACAAACAATTTTTGAGAAGGATTGAATTTTTTTAAAAAGCAGAAAAAAACTATTTTTGATCTATATATATTCAAAGTGGTTTCTTGAATTCTTGATTTCTTCATCACACCTAAATATATCGTTGATTTAAGGAAGCTACTAATTTTAAAAAAGACCTTTAACTTGAAAATATTTTTTCTATTTTGAATAGAAAAAAAAGACAGGAGAGTGTATATTTTGCAGACAAATTTTAAATATCAAATATTGGATGAAAGGTTTTAATTTTTCTTTGATTGAAAAGGAATAAATTATTATTTATTTTATGATTATTTACTGTTATTTGACTATTAAAGGGGAAAAATTTTCACTAGATTAACAATTTCCTTTTTCAAACAAACCCACAAATTACAACCTACTTTTTTGAAAACTAGATTTTTTAAAAAAATAAAAAAAACTGGGAAAAGTACAGTGGCGTAAAGAACCCCTGTTGACAACCTTTAACCCATTACTAAAATTTAACTGGTGTTTTTTTTTCAGACTTGGGTATTTGAAAATAGGAAGACACAAATATATTCTCGGTTTGGATTTAAATTGGCTTTAGAGGTTAGATCTTTGATTAAACAAAATGGTTAGATAATATCAAATACATTTGTTTCAAAAATTTCGCCATTTTTTCAAAATTTCTGAGATTAAATGATTTTTTTAAAAAAATTCAAAAAATAAAATTTATCTCATTTTTTTGTCAATTAAAAAATTACATTTCAATCTTCCAATATCTTCATAATTCTTTTTCAAAATTGATTGAAAGAACCCTATTTCTTGTTTATATACCATTTTCATCCTATTGGTTTGATTCTTTGATTTCTACAGTAAGTCAATATTTTTTTCATGAGTTAAATTTTCATAATGGGTTAAAATTTAAAAGGATTATTTATACCATGGTAGTGAATATACCAGTTCCACTTTTAAGACACAAACATCCATGGAAAAAATAAGGCATGTAATAATCTCAAATTAAGAAATGGCAATTTGGATTCCTGTAAAATACTTTGTGAAAATTAAAATTTCACATTTTATGCCTAGATGTGACATTTTATTTGTACCTTAAATTTCGTTAAAATTTTGAACTGGAAAGCAAAACTGACTGTAATTAGTACTATTTTAAAAATTTTGGATGTAACATAATAACAAAATGAATTGATAATCTATTTTATTTCAAATTATAATTATTATGGGAATTAATTATTTAAATAACTAAACTAATTTTATTTGGGTTCTTCTATTTTGAATAAAAAATTTAATATAATATCAATTGTTCGAAAAAAATTCTGATCAACCGGAAAAATTTTAGGCTATAACAAAAATAAAAGAAAAAACTAAAAAATAAAAAAAAAATGATATTCCTATTGTACAAAAAATCAATTTTATTTCTAATTTAAATCAAATTGTAAATACAGTGGGTCTTTTAACTATTTTAACCGTGTTAAAAATTTCATAGGAATTAGTGCGATAAAATTGAAACAGGCTGTATCTGGTTAATACATTTTTCATTATTTTCATATTATTTCAATTTAATAATTTTATTAACATCTCTTTTCATTAATCCAAACTTATATATTGATATTTGATCTTATGATTTTTTTATGAATAACCATTTCCAAAAAAAAAAAAAAAACGGGACATTTTTTTTTACATTTCATAAAAAATAATCTTTGTTAGTGGTATTATTTATAAATTGACAATACTAAAAAAAAGTTTAGTCTTAATACCGATTGAATCAACGAACAAAGTATTTATTTCAAAATATTTTCATTGAAATATTTCCCTAAAAATGAAAAAAAAAATAACTACTTTTTTTGGTTTAAACGATGTATGACCAATTCCAATAAAAAAACGGAAATATGTAAACGGAATAAATGGTTTTTTAAACTAAAAAAACATATTTATATGTTTTCCATTCTATTTGATAATTTCTTAAGATTAAAAAAGTTTTGAAAACAATTTTTTCGACCAAAAAGAAAACAATAAACACTAATTTCCACCCCTAAAAAATATCAGATAAAACCAAGATCGGAAAATTTAATATCTATTATCCAAGTAATACAATACTAAGAAATAAATTAAATTATTAACAAGACTCACGAAATGTTGATTAATTATTTTGTCTATTTAATACTTTTTGAAGATTGGGTTTAAAAGTTATATTTTAAAATAATTTCCACACTTTTTTGGAAATAGCTTATTTTTGTTAATTTTTTATGAACACCTTTATCACAGATTCAATTTTTTTTCCAATTTAAAAATATGTTTTAATTTATCCGAAAATATCTCTAAAGTTTTTTCATAAGACTTCCAAACCTTGATAGTAAGATAGTTAACACAATTTGTCATTTTATTCCAATTTTAAAATTATAACTGCAAATTGAAATACATATTGCCAATTAAAGTCAGAATATTAATATAAAATTCCAACCAGTTCCACTTTTAAGGCACAAATTTTGAACAAAAATTAAGGCAAAAGTAAAATTCCAAATTCAAATACAATTTTCAGATTCTAATAAAATAATTTTCTGTAAAAAAAAAATCTTCCAAATTTTGCCTTAATTCGAGATTTAACCATGTATTAAATTTCGTTCAAAGTTTATGTCTTAAAAATTGAACTGTTGGTAATAAATAAAATTATTTTGTTCAATTTTTATATTATTAAAGGTTCAAATAATACAGTCAGTTCCACCTTTAAGGCACAAAATTTCAACGATATTTAAGGCACAATAAAAACCTTAACTTAATGCACAAATTTGTAATTTTTTTTTAGAATTAATTTTTCTAAATTACAATTTTATGCCTTAATTTGAGATTTTTATTGTGATATAAATTTTGTTGAAAGTTTATGCCTTAAAAGTGGAACTGTCTGTAATTATCACCAAATTATTTGTTTTGATAATGGGAATATTGGAAATTTCAAATTTACAATTCAAAAAAACTAATACTAAAAGAATTATTGATTTCCATAAGAAAAATAATAACTTCTTGGATTTCAGTGAAATTTAAAGATAAAGATTAATTATATTTTCTCAATTTTGTTATAAAAATATTTTAATTTGTAGAGAGTCGATTATAATAAAATTTTTGATGATTTACATTCATTTCCTCTTTTAAGGCACAGACTTTTTACGAAATTTAAGACAGAAAAAATCTCAACTTAAAGCACATTTTTTATAATTTTTTTTTACAGAAATTATTTATCTAGAATTTGAATTTTGTTTCTTAATTTGTGATTTTTTTATAGCTTAAATTACGTTAAAAGTTTGTATCTTAAAAGAGCAACCGGCTGTATTATCTTGTAAAATAAGAAATAATCAAAACCAGGCATGAAATTAAATAATATTATGTTCTAAATAGTTGAATTTGAAAGAATTGGAAGAACGAAGTGAATGGGCAAAGATTTTAGTTCAAAATAAACAATATAATATGAAAACATAATTTATTTTGGTTTATTAGCTTCTCATAATTCACCCAACAAACAAACAAACAAACAAAAATATAATATTTGCAATATTTAAAAATTCCTTTACAATCTTCCCTTTTTAATACTATTTTTTCAAGTTAACACACATGAAATGAAAATTTTATAAATTATTTATTTAAATTAGTGAAAAAAACACGGACATGAAAATAATCCAGGTCAAGACGTTTCATTGTTAATATTTGGGAAATTGCTGTGTAATTTCATTTATTTTGAATCAAATATTTTTTTTAAGAATCAAACTTTTTAAAATTTAACTTACCCGCTTATTCGAACAATTGATACTAATGATACCTAACTTGTTCAAAACATCATTCAATCAATCAAAAAACTAAGAAAAAAAAATCCTTTTTCAAACTCTAGTAAACCTTAATAAAACTTGATTGTTTTTAAAAAAAAGTTGATCTTCTTAATTCTATCAAGTAATTAATTGAGTATTCTTAAGAAAACCGACTTTAGTGAACTTTACGTGTGTTTATTAATAGCCTCATAAAAAAATTGATTATTTATAATAAGGATTTAATTTATAATAAAAGAAATTACACGACAATTTTACTAATAGTCACAATTAAAATGCTTGCCCTGGATTACTTTCCTGTCCGGTATTTTTTTCCTATTATAATCAATTATTTTTGAGACATTAAGCAGCAATATAATTTTCACATAATGCCAAAATGATACAGTATTGAAATTGATTTTGCTATTAATAGTTCCTTAAAGATCTTGACCCCAGTTGGATTTAATAAACAGGAGACGGTTTTGAATTTGTTCTGGGAACCTTTGTGTAATAACCTATGTGGTATTTTTTAGAGGATATCACCTTAAGGATTACAATCTCTAAAATTTGAAAAAAGATTATCTTGTGTAGAGTGTAGTGAGTTGTCGATTTGGTTGTTAGCTGATCGATCTTGTACTTGGTATGGATTTTAATAGTGGTTCAAAATGGCAAATTTTTGACAATTTATTTTTTTTTTCTTCCGAAATCCAAATTGAAGAGTGTAAGATTAATAGATTGAGAAGTGTTCAAGAATAACTTTTGAATTTTGGGTTGTAGAAAAGAATCTTGATTTAATTTTTTGTCAATTAACCAAATGAAAATATAAAATTTTTTTAAAAGCCCAATAAAACCAAACTTAACCAAAAATTCCGATCAACAACCTACAAACTACATTTTTTATAACTTAAGTTCCGATATATTATTCTTACACTCTTCAATTTGGATTTCGGAAAAAAAAAAAAATAAATTGTCAAAAATTTGCCATTTTGAACCACTTTTAAAACTCATACCAAATACAAGATCGATCAGATAAGAACCAAAACGACAACTCAATACACCCTACACAAGATAATTATTTTTCAAATTTCAGGGATTGTAAACCTTAAATGTTTTTTCTCACTTGAAATTTTTTATTTTATTTTGAACTTGTAAAATTCTTTGTTTGTTTTTGAGACAGAAAAACAACAGTTTTCTTTGTAAACAAACTTAAATCGTTTTCAAATAGTTCCCTCAAAATTCTTCACTTGTACAACACTTCCAAAAAGCGAATTTTAAATGTTTTACTAAAAGCCCAACATTTAATCTTACTTTTTTTTCCAAAATGTTCATAAGATTCTTCCATCTCAATTTCTAGATTTTAGAATCAAGGAATTAAATCCACTTTCTCAAAATAAGACTTTTATTCAAAAGGAAAAAATTTTTAGTTTTTCAAAAAAAAAAATTAAATATGAATCAAAAAAAATTAACTTAAAGCTTTTAGATTATTAATTGAACAAAAAAAGTTTCACGAAATATAAAAAAGGCGAATTGGTTTTAGGAATTCTCTTGTGAAGTTGAAATTATTTTTCAAATAAAAGGAAAAATGTACACAGCATTATTTTTTTAGCTAATTGCAAATTTCCATTTTCTGTCTTTTTTAATTAAAAAAAAATCTTTTTGTAATTTTACGAATAGCTCACCAACAAATAAAAACAAGTAAACAAATTTCTTCTTTTGATGTCTCAAATAAAGGTTTTAACAAGTGAAAACAAAACTTGTAATTCAAATAATCTAAATGGATCAGTGCCCCAAAGCCAATCCAATCAAAATTTACAAAACAAAGAAAATGATGGAATAGTGAATAAAAAAAAAAACCAAAACCCAAACAACAATGGAGAATTTAAATTGAAACCCAAAAATGGCATAACACCAAATATAAACCCAAACAAACCAAAAAAACAAAACAACATTTTTCCGAAAAAAGAAATACCGCTTTTAAATAAAACAGATAACAAAACAATAAATTCAATGAACAGAATTCAAAATGTTTTTAGAGGCTACCAAACACGAAAAAAGATTCTTGAGCGTTTGTCTTTATTTTTTTTTAACCCTGAGGATCGACAAAATAATTTAAAAACAAAAAAATTTATTATTTTTTTCTTCTCGTTCTTATTAATTAACAACTTATTCAAACTGTGTCTTTTTATTTTAGCTGAATTTGAAAATGCTTTAACAAGAAGATACCTAATACAAGAAATCATTGAAACAGAAAAAACTTATGTTTCCCTGCTTGATATTTTAGTTAAAGTTTGTTTCACTCCATTTTCTCTTATTTTTGAATATCCTTTTGACCAAACATCCGATTCCTTTTCAAAAAAAAAAACCATTTTTTAAGAAAAATTATTCCTTAAATTAAAGGATTTGTTTTTAAGGAACCGTGGAAGAGAAAAAGAAAAACGAAATATAAATCCAAATGAAAAAGAAAAAGAAAAAGAAAAAGAAAAAGAAAAGAAAAGAAAAAGAACATTCAAAAAGAAAAATAAAAAGAATAAGAACAGATTAAGAACAAAAAAACAAAATCCTACTAGATTGTAAAAACCAAATTAAAACGAAAAAGATGGAAAGGTATATATCTAAAAATATCCCAAATTTCATCAGAAATATCTGGAAATATTATTTAACAATAACAAAAAAATAGTTTTCTAAAGGATGTCCTATCAAACGAAATCTTCATATACACCATTTCCACCTTCCTTTTTGTTTTTGTTTGATTAAGGTGCAGGTGATCCTTTATCCAAAGGATTAAAATAAATTAACTTTCGAAAGATTGACTTTTTTTTGTTCTTTATTTTTTGTTCTACTCGACAACCTTCACCTACCGATCCCTTAGAAATATACCTAAGAAGGCATTTATCCAATTACTTTTTCATTTAAGCAAGTTATCAGTACCTTTGTACTAATAACCCAATAAAATCCAATAATTTCCCCATAAATTAATACTACTCTTAACTACTACGTTGCAGTAAGTGAAGTATTTACCATCGAACAAAAACCCCCAAAAAAACGAAAAAAGCATCCTTTTTCGAAAAATAATTTATTTTAATCCTTTAGATACCAGATCGACTGAACCTTAACCAAAATAAAACCAAAATGAAAGGATATCATTTGTAAGGTATCTGAAGAAGTCATTTAGAACGACCCCCCCCCTTAATAATGACAAGCCAAATCGTTAATAAAAAAAGTTAATTTTCTTAAAGCCATTTTTAAAAAAATGAATAAAAAAAAGTTTCAAAGTAAACACAAAAATATGTAAAAAGAAGAAAAATGCAATGCATTACTAAGGCTGGATAATAAATGGGAATTAATTTTCACTTCATTTTCCTATTTTCCGTTTTTTATTTCTATGATACTGTTAGTTGGAATTTAAATGGGATAAAATATCAACTGATTAACATTCCTTTTTTTTCATTAAGGGTTTTTAGTTCACCCAAAATATACTAATACTCAATATAAAAGTGGTACCAAAAAAAAATAGTGATGACAAATTTCAATCCATTTCTTGAAAGCTCTTTGTATAAAAAATGAAAATGAAAATGAAAATGAAAATGAAGTTACAATTGTTTCTCATTTATTATTCCAGCACAGTATAGAGTTTTCAAAGAAATAGATTGGATTATTTGTTTGTATTTATTTATTTGTTTGGTCCTTTTTTATATTATATATTGAATGAATTGAGAATCACAAATGAAAGTCAGATTTCAGAATTGAAAAAAAAAGATAATCAGTTGATATTTTACCCCATTTAAATTTCAAATACCAGAAGAATACTTGTAAAAAACTTTTATTTTTTTAACTTTTAAAAAATAAATTCTATTTTAAAATTTCAATAAGTGTGTTTCACCTTTTTTTTTTTTTTTTGCTCACATTTTAAATCAGACTTTCTATTACCAACCTAAATCTTAATTAAAAAGTATTAAAAATCACACCCTTTTCCAACAATTCTGAAATATAAGGTATTTTTTTTGAAATATTATCAATAATAGTTTGCTGTTTTTTTTCTCAAAAGTTTAAGAAATTAAAACAAACTTTTAAATAGTTACTTAGTGCAAAGAAAAGAAAAAATAATAATTTTTTTGGTATTTGGGAATATATCATTTCTTATTTTAACACTTTAATATAATGTTTACCTTTTTTATTTTAATTTTTTTTTTCCAGTTCAAAAAAGAGTTTTTTTTTTATTTTTGAAGGGGGGAAATTAATTTCCTCTTACAGCCGTTAGGTTTTCCAGAATTCAAAAGAATAGAACAAAATCATAAATTATATTTAATTCTTTTGAATTCTGGAAAACCTCCGTTAGCTTTTTTTTGATTTGAGAAATAAAAAGAAAATTTTTTAAATTTTCTTTTAATTTCTTAAATTAAAAAAAAGCTAGGCACTTGACGGCACCTTTTCATTAGTTTTTTTTTAATTTAAGAAATAAACCGAAAATTAAATAAATTTTCTGTTTATTTCAAAAATTAAAAAAAAACGCCGTTAGCCATTCCAGAATTCAAAAGAATCGAGAAAAATCTTTGATTTTTCTCTATTCTTTTGAATTCTGGAAAAGCTAGGCACTTGGCGACACGATCCCATAAAAAATGATCGATATCTTCATTTGTATCTAATTTTAAATATTTTTTACATATCTTGCAAAATTTTGTTTTTATTTTATTCTTATCATAAACATAAGAAGATCTATTTAGATAATTCGTGAAATTTCTTAGTTTTAAAATGGAGGCAGAACCCTTCCATATTAAATATTTTTTGTCATTAGGTTTTCTTGAGTTTTCTGTTTATTTGGAAAATCAATAGATTTTCGTTAGGTTTTTTTGAGTTTTCTATTTATTTGGAAAACCTAGAACACTTCACATATAAAATAGAAAACCTCAGAAAAACCTAGGCACTAGACGGCACTTGACGACACGGCTGTTTGTTTATATTATTATTATACATAATAATTTTTAAATATTCCTGACCTTTCCACCCAGAACTCTTTATTATTAAGTTTTCTCTAAATTGATTAACATTTTTATTTAGTAGTTTTTCAACTTTCTACTTTCCAATTAATATTTTTGTTGTCTTTTTTTGTAAATTTTAACTTATTTGATATGTGTTCAAAACCAAGAATTTCTAATTTTTTTTGAGTTTAAATCTTCTTTTATATATCAAAATTCTGAATTGGTCTATTTTAGCTTCGGTTTTATAAATTATCCTAGGAGAATGTGTTTTGATTTTTAAAAATTTGGTGACTTTTTTATTTATCCAAACATCTATCATGTCAAAATATTTTTGAGTTAAATTAAAAATTACTAATCCATAGAATAATTGACTAATGCATATTGCTTTAAACATTTGTAAATTTTGCCCCATTAGCTAAATTTTATTGGTTAAAAATCAATTTGATTTTTTTAAAATTTTCTTTTACTTTTTTAAAGTTTTTTAATGTAAATGTTTCTCTTTTTCTTAGCCAAATTCCTAAATATTTTATTTCTGATAATTGATTTGATTTTAAAAGTTTTATCAATATTTGGATTCATTCCAAATTCTTGGATAATGTTATACATTATTATCAACTTTTTGTCAATTTCTGGAATTGGTACCTTCAATTATCAAAACCAAGTCATCTGCAAACATTTGAACATGATGAACTAAATCTTTAATTTTTTCAATCAAAAAATGGCTAATGAATCCAAACATTAAAAGGGGAAAGAGGATCAAAAAAGAGTTTTTTTATTCATCAAAAAATAATTTTTAATAACAGAAAATTCCCTTTTTTTTTTTTTTTTTTTTGACGAAACCAGAGAAATTAAAACACAAATTCTTTTTTTTCGTGAAAAAATGTAAAAATTAAAAACAACTCTTTCATTAAGACCAACTTTTGATAATAATCCCACACAAATTTTTGAAAAATATCCTTCAGAAATTTTTTTACAAACTCAAATCTTTAACCAAGTATTTGATAAAATATATTTCAAATAAAAATGATTCTGGTTTAGTATTAAGGGTTAAATGAAGGAAACATTTAATATGGTAAGGAGAGAATTTTGAAGTGGCCAATTTTATGTCTTCTAATTCAAAGAACGTCTAGATATTAACGCATCGAAACGGCCATTAAAATAATTTTAAACTTCATTTAGTTTTCTAAAAACAAATAAAACTTAAAGAGTTGACATGAAAAAAAATGAAGAGTAGAAAAAAGAAGAAAAATAAAGAATTTACAAATAAGTAATATGAAAGAACAAATAAGAATTATTCATTTCCAAGTTGGCAAATTTTTACAAAATTTTTTTTATTAATTTTTTTGCCATTTCCTTTTCTTGAAGGCATAAAAACAATCCGTTATAACTACATTTTCATTTTTTACTTTAGTTTTTAACAATTTTATTTTTGTTCAATAATTGAAATCTTATTATTTTTAATCACCCATAATTATTTTAATAAGTCTATGCATATTTAAATATTTCATTAATTCCTTTTTTTTTTTTTAGACAAAAAATTTATATAATAATTAGATTAATATTTATAAAATTTTCCTTTCAAAAAACTGTCTTAATATGAAAAAGCACTTGGGTAGTTATTTTTAAAAAAGAATTTTTATTTAAATCAAACAATAATTCTTTCCTAACAAACAAAATTTATCTTTTTATAATATCTCAAACACACACACATGCACACACACACACACACACACACACACACACACACACACACACACACACACACACACACATACACACACACATATATATATACATACATACACGCATACATATATATATACTCTTTATAGGAATTTCTTATACCTTTAAAAAAACAAGAAATTTTAGATCAAACCCAATTGTCAAAAATATTTAGCAACATTGAAACAATATTTGGTCTCAATCAAAAATTATATGAAGGCTTTTTAGAAAGAAGAAGCAATCTTGAAACAAGAACTTGGTCTGATCTTTTTAGCAGATTTGTACCCTTTTTAAAAATTTATTCTCTCTTTATTAGCAATTATAACACTGCTCTTAAAACCCTTGAAACAAATATTTCAACGAATGAGACATTTAATAACTTTTTAAATAAGGTACATAGTTTGGAACAATTGAATGAATTAAAAATATTTGATCTATTAATAACGCCAGTGCAACGAATACCAAGATATGTCCTTTTAATTCGTGTAAATTAACATATTCCAATTGATTTGAAAAAAAAAAATAATAATTTTTTGATATATTTTTTTTCCTTTTGTTCTTCTTTATATTTATTACATTTCTATTTCTATTTGAATTTAACTTGAATCTTTTCTTTTTCACATATTATACCACAAACCCCACGCCCCACACCCCCCACACTCACACCCCGTGCCTTCCACACACAATCTTCTTTACACTTAACTTTCTTTTCGCCTTTATTTAAAATTATATTACGCAATAGGGAGTCATAAAATCGATGGATCAAAATCATAAAGAAAGAGAAGAATTTTGTAAAGTATTAAGAAAACTAAAAGAAGTTGCCAATCATGTTAACAAAATCAAATTGCTTTCTGACAATTTTCGAAAACTAATTAATTTACAGATTAAATTGCCAAATTCTGATGAAACACTCGAAATCATTTCTGGCCGACGATTAATCAAAGAAGGGCATTTAATTGAAATCCGACATCAAAATCCAGACATTAGTTGGGGCATTTTATTTAATGATATTTTTATTTCCGCAACGAAAATAGGGGAAAGGAAATTTGAAGCAAGGGTAATTTTGCCCATTGACGGTTTATCAATCCGAGATCTCAAATTTTCAAAGGGCATTTCAAAGAATTTTAGTTTAACAGGGGAAAACGACACATTTATTTTCCAATGCAACAATTCGAGGATCAAAACGGAATGGATCAAAGTCTTAAAGTCCACACAGGAAGAAAACATTCAGCGGAAAAAGCTATCGATGGACGGAGTCCAATGGGCAAAGATTGAGACCCATGGCAAGTTCCCACCAAACATTCATAACACAAAGGGCTGCATATTAAACAAACAGTTATATATATTTAGTGGGAACAGAACAAACAGTACAACAGAAAATATGTTTACCAACCTATATATCCTAAATCTGGATAATTGGGAGTGGGAAACTAAGCATTCCATGAATGGTAGCCCGCCAACGCCGCGTTCAGGCAACACCATGAGCCTAATTGAAGATAGGATTTTTATATTTGGTGGTATGAGCGATAAGAAAAGGTTATCTGACTTGCACATCTTTTCAATTTCCTATGATCTCTGGATCAATAATCCAGAAACGTATGGGACGCCACCAACAAAGCGCTCTGGCCATTCTGCGTCTGTAATCAAAAACCAGCTATGGATCTTTGGGGGCAAATCCGGGGAAAGGGAATTTCTTAATGATTTATACTGCCTTGACACAACTACATTCACTTGGTATAGAGTCATCTTTGAAGGTTTCAAGCCACTGCCGAGAGCCTTGCATAGCAGCATATGCCTGGGGAAACAATTGCTAGTCTTTGGAGGCATATCCCAGGCTTCGACCTATGATGATCTATGGGTATTTGATCTCGAAAATTTTTATTGGTATGAAGGAAACATCCAGGGGAAGCAGCCAACGGCAAAGTATTCACATTCATGCATTATAATCAATAACATGATTTGGTTTGTTGGCGGGAATTCTTTCAATAACGAAAGGGATTTAACTTTTCTAGATTTAGAAAAATTAAAGTGGAGCGTTGTACACGAAGAAGGCGAAATCCCAAATAAAAATGAAAGAATCACCATATTATCCGATCAGTCTTTAAATGGCAATTTATTTTTTCGAACAGAACAAAACGAATCGAAAGTTTCTAATATCATTTATACTCTTGATACCATGTTTCGAAAGGGGATTTCATATCAAGAAGAAAAAAATATAGAATCTGAATATGAAATCATTGAAACAACAAAAATTAAAAGACAAATAAACGTGAAAATTAAAAGACAAATAAACTTGAAAATTAACACGAAAAATTTGAAAAATGATTTAAATTTAAATAATAATGAGCAGCCTCCACAAAATGACAAAATTGCAAACTCCAAAAAAGGCGAACAACCGAAAATTGAAAATAATAATAGTTCAACAGTTGGCGAATTTAAAAACAATACTGATGATGAAGAAAAAGCACAAGACGAAAAAAAAGTCCCAGAAATAAATGAAAATATTCAAGAAAATAACAATCATAATATCCAACAGCATAGCAATAAAAAAAAAAACCTAAAAAAAAAAAAAAAAAAAAAAAAAAAAAAAAAACGTAATAATAATAAAAATAACAAAATAAAAAACCAAAATGGAAAAAGTGATCATGAAAATGAAATTGATCTGGAAATCAAACCAACAACAAACTCGAAATCAGATTTTCAAAACAAAAATTATCGAAAAAATTCATTAACAAAACATAAAATTAAGCAGCGATCAAAAAGTGATCCAAAAGAAATTCGAGAAATGAATAAAAAAAAACAACAAATAATTGAAAAAAAAAAAAAAAACAAAAAATTCAGATTTGCAAATAATAAGAATAAAAAACTAACCAAAACTAAAGACAAAAATCAGTATCCGCCACAATTACTATTTTCGAAGCAATATTTAATAAATGTCCCAAAAATCCCTGAAAAAATTTCAAATCCGAAAAAAAATATAAAACATTCAAATTCAACATTAGAATTGTCAAATAAAAAGAGTAAAAAGTCTTCGTTGAAATCACCCAAAATGAGGGATAAGCAATCACAAAAAAGATATAGATTAAGTTGGTTTCGAAAAAATGATGAAAAATGAGTCCCATTGTATAAATAAAAAAAAAATAGTTTTTTTTTTTTAAAGTTGGAATTCATGGAATTAATTTTAAAATCGATATAGATTTATATTTATTTATGATCTTCTTTTCAAAAATTATTTCGATTTTTTTTTTATATTAATTAATTATCATCATTTTAACACCTTTTTGATTCTTAATGTATATAAGCATTTTCAAAAATAAAATTAATTATATATTATTACTCCTTATTTAGAAATATTAATGTTTTTCTTTTCAAAATTACCAATCTGTACAATAGATTTTTTTTCTTTTTTTATCTTTAAATTTGCAGTTGTAAACCATTTCGGTAATTTTTAATTTTAAAGTAAGAAATTTCTAATATTTTATATATTAAAATTACAACACTTCACATAACAGGATTTACCCAGTAGGTTCATTTTTCCAATTTCGAGTGTCTCAGTTTCTAAGAAATTGAATTTTTAAAAACATTTCTTCAGTTAAATCAAGAAAAATTTAAAAGATATGAGAGTGTGATATTATTCTAGTATAATATATTTACAGATTAATTAAAAAATGGAAATAAAAATAATTAAAAAATTGAGAAACAAAACATAAATAAAAACCATTTATTTCTTGATCTTATCTATAATATTTGTTACAATTATTTACTCTTTTTTTTGTAAATGCTTTAACTTCTCTATGATAACTTTTTTTTTGAAAATTTTTGAGTAAATAAATACTTTTTATTACTAAATAATTAATAAAATTTATAAAATCCTATTTTCATTTTTTAAATCGAATTCTAGATTTAGTTCAGAATATCGGATATTTTTTGAATTTTTTTTGAGAAAAATAATTGGTTCTTTTGATAATTATTTTTTTTTGCATTAAAATTATGACAAAAAAATTATACATTTGAGATCATTGAAAGTTTTCTTTTGATTTCAATTCTTTACGATAAAACTGTTTATCGGACTGATTTATAGGTGAAAAAAAGAAATAAAAAACGACAGGAGCAGGATTCGAACCTGCGCTCCACGAGGGAATTTGATTTCTAGTCAAACGCCTTAACCACTCGGCCATCCTGCCAAAAAGTACATTTAAACCTTCCACTTTTAAATTTTGAAAATTATAAGATAATATATAAAACAATGAAAAAACAATTAAAATATAATCAATTTTTTTTCCCACAAAACCTACATCTGCAGTAACAAAATCAAACTTTATTTAAAAATATCGATTTAATTTCACAGTTCATCAAAATAAAACTCAAATTAATACAAATAATATAATTTTATCTTTACCTACAATATTTACATATTTTTTAATAAGGGAGTAAGTCGATTTTTATTACAAATTATGAGTGCAATCATTTATTCAAAACAAATGATTCAAATCATTTCTCTAACCAAATATATTGATATTTTAATAAATATAGGGGTGGAATATATCCTAGTATAAATATTTTCATACCAAACTAAAAAATGAAATTCAAAAAAAAAATGAAAAAATAGATCAAGAAAAAATAAATAAAAATCATTTATTTCTTGATCTTATCTAGACTTTTGGTACAATTCTTTATTTTTAATTTGGTTTTGTTTTTAATTCTTCAAGGAAAACACTTTTGTTTGGTAAAATATTTGTTAAAAAACAATTACTTTTTATTTCTAAAGAATTTCCCAAATGAATTTAAAAATCCTATTTGGATTTAATTAATCTAATTCATGATTGGTCTCAGAAGTGAGGATGCTTTTTTATATTCTTATTCAGAAATAAAAGATTTCTTGGACAAATTTGTTTGATTTTATAATCATCAATTTTCGATCAAATTATAAAACCTAAAAAGTAGTCTGTATCTGATTCGAATTTTTTCTTGAATTTTTCTTTTTCATTGAGTTGAATCTTTTATAAATGTTTTCTGATTCCAAGAATTCAAAACCTTTCTTTTAATTTTTGTATTAGAATTCTTTATTTTGGCTTTGTTTGATAAAAATATTTGAAAAAAAATTTTGGAAACAAATACTTAAAAAATTGTTTTGTAAAATATTAATAAATAGTAATGCGACGAAAAGTTCAAGTTAGAAAATGTTTGGTTTCCGTCCATATTAAGAAAATAAAGAAAACAAATCTTCAAAAATAGGATTTGATCGATTTTTTTTTTTTATATTCTTGATTTCAACAGACTTATCTATGGAAAGGTGATCTTTTGATGTTTGGTTTTCAAAAAGAAAATGTTTGTTTCAAATATACACATTCATGAGATCAATTTTTTATTTTACTCTTTGATTAATTTCGCTCATTTATATAAACACATTTCACATGTGCAAAAAGTGATTTCTTAATACTTTAAGTTTTTTTACTAAATTTACCATATTCCAAAAACTATAAAACTTTTCATATACACCCGGATGGGGAAGTTTTTTGTTAACGAAAATTGGAATTATAAGAGCTAAAAATTCGATTTAATTATCGAATAATTATGTTTTGGGGAAGAAAAAGAAATTAAAGAATCCAAACTATTGGTCAGAAATCAAAATTAAAAAACAACCCTAAACATAATTATTCTATTATTAAATCGAATTTTTAGCTCTTATAAACTCATTTTCGTTAACAAGAAACCTCCCCATCCGGGTGTATATGAAAAGTTTTATAGTTTTTCGAAAATGATAAATTTAGTTAAAAACTTAAAATATTAAAATATTACTTTTTTTACTTATTCTCACGATACAAAACCTAATTTAATACAACCAAAAATTTAATCAAAAAAAATGTTCAAAAAATCGAAAAATTAAAGAGTCAACTCTGAATTAATTTGGGTTCGCTTTCTTTTTATAATCAATGTTGAAAATAGTGTTTTGGTTTCAAAGTTTCAATATCTGGTGTAACCCAAAAAATAATTTCCAGTAATGGTTACCTGGTTAAAAATTTTCAAAATGGTAAAATATACTTACTTTCTAAATTTTAAATAATCAATTTTTCACCAAATTATGAAAAAAACAAAGTAAAACACTCAATAAAATTCTTATTATAAACTTCACATTCTTAATAATTAAGCCTATCATTTCAAAAGGGTTAATACCAAAATAAGATCTTTCTTAAATGAAAATATTTGAAATAGATAAAAAATATATTAATTGTACATAGTTAACATAAATATAAAAAATTACTAAAAAATATTATTAACCAATTAATTATTTTATTATCCACGATCACAAATTTTAAAAATGATAATTTTTGAATAATATTTTATTTAATTACCTTTCCAAATCTAAATAAGCAAACCATAATAATATTTTTAAATCTTTATAAATTAATATGTCATACCATCAATAGTAACTTTTTTTAAATTTTTTAATTTCAAGATTTACTTGATAATCCTGAAATTAAAAACCGTAAGAATTGTTATTTTTGTTTTCCTTTATCTGGAACTAATTGTTTTCAAATAAATTTCTAATCTGTCAAACATTAAAAATCATTACAAAAAATTGGACAACCCCCAAAATCAAAAATAATCAAAAAAATTTTCAATTTACTACATTTTTTCCAAATGTAATATTAAACCACATTTAAGTTACCCATGATAATTTTTTTTTATAGGTGATCATTTTTATCCAAAAAAAAAATACAAAAATAAAAAAAATAAAAAGAAATTGGTTTATCCAATATAACTGAAAGGGACTGGAAATAAATATTGTATTTGTAAATATGTTGAAATTTCACCCACAATTATTGATCGATCAAATGTAAAGATAACCTTAAACTAATTGTAACTGATTTTTCAATTTGATAAAATTAACATTAACTGTCTTCTATTAACCATCGAAAAAATACCAGATATAACGAAACAGATTTCGTAAGTGGTAAAAGGGAAATGAAAACAAAACAAGAAAGACTAAAAATGAAATAGTCTGTAAAATTTATTTATTTATTGTTTATTTATTTTGAGAATGGAGTAATTAAAGTAAATTTTTCAAATCAACAAAAGAGAAAAATAAAATTTATGAATATATATATATATATTTATTTATATATATATAAACTATTTTTCAGTAAAAGGGGCCGAGTTGTAATGGTTAAATACATGTGTTTAAAAGATTTGCATAGATATTAGAAGAAAAATTTTATTTCGGAAAATTTTCAAAATTGAAATCATTTTTTCACATTTTTGCATATTTTTACTTTTTTTTTTCGATTTTTTTTTAAAACATAATTCAGTTTAATAATTTTTTTTCTTGCAAGATCAATAGCCAATTGGTAAAAATGTGTTATTCTAAGGTTATTGAAATCATGGAAATGATTGCTGAGAAATCATGTTGATTTCTATTGAATTTTATTCAATCTTTTGATTCTGATATTTGTTTAATAAATGTGAAAATTTTCCACTTCATTTTCATCTCCTTTTTTAAATAGAGACCACAAATACCAAAAAAATTCGTTTGGGGATTTGATTTGTAAAAGAAAAGTATGTAAAGTGAAGTTAAAAATGTTTCTTATTTATTAATAAAATATCAGTAGAAGTTCAAAACGAACATTGTAGTTTTTCTCAAAATGATACTAAGAATTTGAGTTTTTCAATTTTTAAGAAAATCTATTGATTTATTAGTTTTCTTTCAGACCGATATCAACAATTCTTTGATGTGCATTATTCTGCTTATTTCTTATTTGATCTTCAGAGGCCAATTATATAAAATAATTGATATATGGAAAAAATGTTGGGCCCTTTGACCTAAACAAAGTTTATATATATATATAATGAATTATATGACTAAATAGAAACTATCAGTCTCCTGAATACATATGGGGGGGTAAAACCTGATAGAATAAATAATTAATTCTTTTATTCTATTTATTAATTTTATTTTAATTTTAATTATCATTTTTAATTAGTTATATTGATTTAATTAGTTTTAAAAATTTCAGAAAAAAATAGTAAAACTGAATTCAATATTAAATTTAAGGAATAAAACCAGTTCCACTTTTAAGGCACAAACTTTCAACGAAATTTAAGGCACAAAAAAATCTCAAATTAAGGCACAAAATTTGTAAATTTTTTTTTCAACAATTAATTTTACTATAATCTGAATTGTTTACCTTAATTTGAGATTTTTATTGTGTTTAAATTTTGTTGAAAGTTTGTACCTTATAAGTGGAAATGACTGTAATGGATATTAATGGAAATGATTATGATTGTGTACTTAATGATTATTTATAGAGAATCAAATTAAAACGAATTTTTTTTATGTAAAAAGTTGGATTTTTTATTTTTTTCATAAAAATTTTTGTTGTGGATTTTTAATTATATGTTATGGTTATTTTTCTCATAATTTAATTTTCACTAAAAATAAAAAATTGATTCAAAATCTACATTTAATAAAAAATATATTTTTTCCAAGTTTAAAATTATATATAAAATTTTTTTGAAATTAAATATTTTTTTTACTTTGTAATTTTCAAATTATTATGTTTTCTTTTTAAATTGATTTTGTACTGTTTATTCAATGATAATAATATTTTTCTTCTTCAAAGAAATAATTTCCTTTGAAAATAATTAAGAAAATATGTTGAATTTTTGTCTTTTAAAAATGAGATATATGAGATCAAATTTTTAAAAACAATAATTCATTTCTGAAAAAACGCATTACTAGTGAGTTTGACTTGTAGAACTCATAACAATTCTTCTTTTAAAATTTCAATGGTGAAAATATGTTTTTTGGAATTTGCTATTAAATTTACTCAAATATTTTTCTCAGGTTACTTCTCCTTTAACAATGAAAATAATTAGATTTGGAGTTTCTTAATTGAATGAAGAAACAATCTTGAAAAAATAGTTTTAATGCTTTGAAATCTATTAAAATAAAAAGAAAAAAATTTACAAGAATTTATAAATACTATCTTCTATAAAATGTTATAAAATTGTTTTAATATAATTATAATTCAAGAAATAAAATATTTAAGAGAATAAAATATACATTTGAATGAAAAGATTATTCTTAAAATATTAAAATAATCAATAAAGTTATTTGTAAAATTTAAATAAAAAGTTTAACAATTATGTGAAAAGATTAGAAAAGATACTTTTTATAAAGTTACTCGTTTTTGGGATTACTGAGATTGCCAAAATATATCAAAATAAATAATGAAAACAACAGTTACATACCAATTCAAAGATAATTTTATCCATAATATGAAATTTAATTTTTTTAAAAAAAACTTACATTACAAAAAACTACAAATTCAATAAAATTTTAAATTTATTTTTAGGATTCTTAATCTAAACCCCAATTCAAAATTTTTAACACACCAAAATTCGATTTGTGAAAAAAAAAAAAACTTATTTAATCAATTCAAGAAGATTTACCAAATTAGAACCATTCACTAATTGAAATGTTAACCAATCTTTATAAATTACAATATCCACAAAACAATAAATAAATAATTATCAATACAAATAAATCAAGGGTGTGTTAAAAATTTTGGAGAGAGTAAAACAAAAAAATACATTAGTAAATTTGTTTAAATTCTATTAGGAATATTGATCGATCAAAGGTTATTTACTACCAAATAATTTTATTTGAGTTCTTCTATTTGGAACAACTTGACTTTAACATAATATCAATTGTTCAAAAAAATTTTGATCCAACGAAACAAATTACGTAATTCAAACAATGAAATGAAAACAAAAACTTAAAGATGAAAAAATGATTATCATATTTTTCAAAAATCAAAATTATCTCCAATTTCAATGAATTTGTATTAATGTGATTGTTTGGAACATTTTAGCTGTGTGTAAAATTTTGAATTTTAGTTTAGTTTAAAGTTTCTAATCCTTGTAAAAAAAGTAAATTAGCCAACCTCCAACTATAAAAACTTTAAAATAATTTTTGGTCTAAACTCTCTTTTGGACTACTATATATTTTTTCAAATTTTAAATTTGATAAAAGTGGAAAAGTCATTTTTTGAAAAAAATTAAAAAAAAAAAATTGTATTTTAAAGCGAAAAAGTGAGAATTTTATTATGAAAGAAAGAAAATCTAAATAGAATCTTTTAATTTTTTTTTTACTGTAAATTATTTAAATAAGAAAAAAAAAGGGCAAATAGAAATCAAATATAAGAATTTTATAAATTTTTTGTCAAAAAATGCTCTTTCCAAATTAACAAGTGAAAACTTGATAATAATTATTGTAATTATTTTTTGTCTAATTTTTCATCAATTTCTTTTGATTGCTTTTTTTGAAATTCTTCGAGCAAAGATTTCAAATATTTATTTTCTTTTTCAATCTCGATCATTTTTTGCATTTTTAATTTATTTTCATTTTGTTGGCTTTCAAGCTGTTTTTCTTTAATAAAAAAGCTTTTTAAGGTGTTGTAAATATTATATTCTGTTTCGACAGAATGATGGATAAAATCATTGTCAACGACGTTTACCAAAAAATAAGTATCGCGAATTTCTTGAAGAGTTTTCCAACTTTTAGTGCCCTCTAAGAACAGGTCTCTCCATTGGTAAATCCATAGATCAAATGCCTCCTTTCTCCAGACATTTTGAAAGCATTTTGGATCCACAATTACTGGTTGGATAATGGGCTTACCGGGGAAAACTGCCCATGTTACCGTAATCACATTGCCCTCCGTGTTATTAGTATAAACAATCGATCCGTCGCAATTGGTTGCATGGTAATGAAGATTCCCGGAAGCCTTCAATAATTTTACAAGTAATTTGATCCGATCTGGGGCAATGAAAAATTCGATATATCTTTTTTGGTAAATGTATCCACCTGGACCTCCAAATCCATGAAGCTGGTTTTCTGATAATATTCCGTTTAATCTTGGTTGAAAATTAATGATCAGAATTTTGTTTTTAATTGCAAAAACGATTTTTTCCAGGATTGGCTGCATTGTTAAATTTAATCTTCTTTCTACCCATGGAATTGACGATATTTCTCCTGTAACAAAGTCTTTAAATATTTTTGTAACGTCATCAATTGAATTAACTGGTCTGTTTTTCGCAAATGAGCCCCATGGATGCACTTTTTTTAAAATTTTGGGTTTAATTTTTCGAAATTTTCTTACGGTATTATTTCCGTTCCATTCTTGCTTTGGAAAACTTTCCCATTTGTTTGTTAAATAAATATAACTCTCAGGTCTATATGCCCAAAAAACTGGTCTTATTGTTTCTCCTCTTCTTTTTTGAATAGTTGACTATCGTTATGAAAAATATTTTGGATGTTTTATTTTGGTTTGTTTCGTTTTTGTTTTTGGTTATATTTCGTTTTAGTTTTTTTTGGTTTGTTTTGTTTTGTTTTTTTTTGTTTTGTTTTTTTTTGTTTTGTTGTTTTTTTGATTACGATATGTATATAAAATGGATTAGTTATTAAAATATTTAAATTAATTCCTCAAAATACAAAGGAACATTTATGAAACATTATTTTTGAAATTTTATTGTTTTTGATTTTTGAATGAGATTATTTAATTTTTTTTCAAATATCATTTAAATAGAGATATAAACTTAATCACATTCCAAAAATTTGGAAACACCCAAAATCAAAAATAGGCAAAAAAAAAAACCTCAATTTATGGTATTTTTCCAAACGTAATATAAAACCACATTAAAGTTACCTAGTATTTTATGTTTTTATAAGTAATCATTTTTATCCAAATATAAGAAAAAAATATAAAACAAAAAAATCAAAATTGGTGAGTCCAAAATAATGAAACGGGCAGAACAAAAAATGTATTGGTAAATTTGTTGGAATTTCTGCAACAATTTTTGATCGATCAAATGATAAGATACCATCAATCAATTGTATGCAATTTTTCTATTTAACAAACTAAACGGCTATAACAATTCTATCAACCATCGAAAAAAAATTCCAGATCTAACCAAAGAGATTACGTAACTGTAAAAAAGGAAAGGAAAACAAAACAAAAAAGACAAAAAATGAAATAGTTTGTAAAATCAAAATTATTTAAAAATTGAATATAAAGAGTGGTATTGTTATTCTTTCAGCTGTTTAACCAGTGCCCATTTTTTTGGAATTTAGTTTAGATTATTAATTTAAAAAAAAAGTTAGATTTGTATTATATTTTATAAATATTGGGTATTCATCCTAAAAAAGTGTGTCTAAAAAAGTTTTCAAAAGTATCTTTAAATAAGTTGATAAACTTAAAATTGAACGAAACTCCATTCCAAAAATTTGGATACACCCAAAATCAAAAATAG
The DNA here is from genome assembly GCA_027625915.1 of Anaeramoeba flamelloides. Taxonomy (NCBI): domain Eukaryota; family Anaeramoebidae; genus Anaeramoeba; species Anaeramoeba flamelloides. The sequence goes on from JANTQA010000012.1 coordinate 6,445,933, forward strand.
GTAAAAAAAATCCTTAATTTTAGATATTTTTCCAAACCAAATAATAAATTTCGTTTAAGTTATTTGGTATGAATGTTTTTATATGTAACCATTTTTGTCCAAAATAAAAAAAAAATAATATAAAACGGAAAAATAAAAATCTGGTGTATCCAAAAATTTTGGAGAAGAGCTAAACAAAAAATTTGTTGAAATTTCACCAACTATTATTGATCAATCAAATGGTTAGATATCATCAACGAATTTTATGTGATTTTTCTAAGGTATTTCCAAAAAAATGTGGTATTTGTTTATATATTTCAAATGATATTCTCTTTAAGTCGTTCTAGTTGTAAATTGGCAATATAAAATTAAGAGGAATATTTTTTTTTTTATTATTATTATCGAAGAAGTGCAAATTACATTCAAAGTTACCCTTATACTTAAATTCCCTTTCAGAAATTTAAGCGCAAAATATCATAGATTTCACTATTATTAATTAAAGAAATAAATTTCAAACTATCTTGGTTTAAAATTATTTCATTGAGATTTATTTTTTTTAATTTGTTTTGATATATTAATCTATGTTTTTCATAGAAAGGACACACGCATAAAAAACGATTCAAATTTTTATCATTTCCTTCTGTTTAATATTTTAAACATAAAGAACAAATTTTATTTGAGTTTTTATTGATTACATAGCAATATCTATTTAAGCAATTAGTAAATTTTATGAATTTTAGAATGGTTGAACTTGACGGATAGCTTTAATGTTTTTGAGTTTTTATTAAAAAGTTTTGGTTTTTAATTATTGTGAAATATTTTTCGGGTGTGCCGTAATATGCCGTAGTGTGCAGTAGAGTGTCTATCTTTTCCAGAATTCAAAAGAATTGAGAAAGGTCAAAGATTTTACTTAATTCTTTTAAATTTTGGAAAGCCTAACGAAAAGTGTCGTTGAGTGCCGTAGAGTGCCTAGGTTTTTTTTATTTCATAAATTAAAAAAAATCTAACGACGGTTTTCTTGAGGTTTTCTGTTTTATTTGTTAAATCTATCGATTTTCGTTAGGTTTTTTTGAGTTTTCTGTTTATTTAGAAAATCTATTGATTTTCTAAATAAACAGAAAACTCAAGAAAACCTAACGGCGCTTTTCCAGAATTCAAAAAAATGGAGAAAAATCTTTGATTTTACTCAATTATTTTAAATTCTGAAAAACCTAAAGACACTCACAACTTGTAGAATTCAATAATCCATTATATGTGTGTATTTATATTTTTCTTTTTTTAGTTCAATTAAATCTTTTGAATTCCAATTGATTTTATTGTTTTTATTCGTTGGTTAAATTTTATTCGATTTTTCTAAATAAAGCAGAGATAAATTAATTAATTTATTTTTGAATTTAAATTTCTTTTTATTAACTGGAATTCCATATTTTCAATTTTGAATTCTGTTTTGTAAAGAAGAATTGGTATATTTCTGTTTATTTACATGTTTCAGTAATACATGAATTAATCCAAGAATAAAAATAATTTAAAGTTTTTATTTCATAATTTTATTATTTCTAACACATATGTCAATTGATTTAATATAAATAAGAGGAATATTAATACTAATTGAAAAGTGTCTATTGTGTATATTTCAAAATATATTGAATAAAATATTTCTTAATAAATGAAAAAAATAATACTTTTTATTTTTTATACTTTTTACCTTTTCCAAATTTCCCTTCTTAAGTTGCTTGGGCTCTATGTTCCTTCTCTTTTTGTTTTTTTAGGTGTTTGGGAAAGGTAAAAAGTATAAAAAATCATTATAAGAATTGGTTGACCTGATCATGACTAACCCAACCAAACTTGTTCATGATCAGATCTTCGATGAGGACTTATGCAACTGAACTGAATCCAACGAATGCGATCTGAAACCAACCAAAGTGAACCGAATTGAACTTTCCGTACTATCTGTCGAGTCGTTACTTGGACTGGGTTTTTGCTGTCGAGTCGGTATCTTGTACTGGGATTTTGCGAAAACAAGATTTGGGAAACTTACAAAAAAAAAAAAAATAAAATAATAAAAAAAAAAAATAAAAAAAAAAAGCAAAGCAACTGAAAAGAAAATTTTGAAAACCAAATCTTATTCTTAAAAACCAGAGCTTTTTAGATTCAACCCATCTATAAAGTTCTAAATCAAAATTTAATAAACAGCCTTTTTCATTTGATCTATAGTTGTTCAAATATTTAGAACTCTTTATTAAAACAACCTATGGTGGCGATCCAAAAAAAAACGACATAAAAGGAAACAACCACCAGCCCATTCAACACTTGGGGCACAAAAAAAAACTTTTCACTGAAGTTTTTTCTTTTTTCTATTATTTTTTGACTCTTTCATTTCTTGCTTTTCTTTCTCTTTTTCTTGTCTTTTTTCTGAAATAATTTATTCTTTTCATTTTTTTAAAGAAAAGATATCCTTTGAGCTGTAAACCTGCTTACATTACAGTTAAGTTAAAAAACCCTAAATACAATTTTAGAGTTTCAGGCAAATAGGAGGTAATTTTGTTGAATCACCTCTGCTCAACAATAAAAAAAAAAAAAAAAAAATAATACTTTTTTTGGGCAAAACAATGCAAGAACAAAATTCAATAAAAAAATTGGCAATCTAATAAAAAACAAACGATTTTTTAAAAAAATAAAATATGGTTATAAATTTGACCTTTCTATTATAGAATTTTATTAAGATTAAATCGCTTATAAAAAATTTTATTATTAAAAAGAAAAAATTAACACATCAATTTTCATACCTAAAAAATATCATTAAAAATTGTGATCAGAAATTTTAATATCTTTTATTAACGTAATGCCTTGCAAACAAACATATTGGATTGTTATCAAGAATCAATAACTGATAAATAACAATTTTGAATATTTAAATAGTAATATTAGAATTGCGTTTAATAAAGATATTTAAAAATAAATTTTCCCTGCTTTTTTTGGAAATAGCTTATTTAGCTAAACTCAAGTTTAATCAAAGATCAATCATTCGAAAAAATTTTTACCAGATCTAATAAAACAAATTACATAATTGGTAAAAAGAAATCGAAAACAAATCAAAAAAAGACAAAGCATGATAAAAAAATAGTTGTTAAAATCACAATTATTTCCAAATTTTGAATGGAATTTTTGTAGTATTGTTATTCTTTAAACTGTTTTAACTGTGTCAAAAATTTTGGAATTTAAAAAATTTGTTTCTTTCTAAAATACGACTAAATTTTTTTTCCAAATATCAATTATTTTTGATAATTGGCCTTTGAAAATTCAAATAAGAAATTAAGTAGAATAATACACATCGGAGAATAGTTGATCCATTTGAAGTAAATCTAATCAATCAATAGATTTTCTTAAAAATTAAAATCCTTAGTTACACATTGAGAAAAACAACAATGTTCGTTTTGATCTTCAATTGGAGATCAAAGAAAATTTCAATAGAAATCAATATGATTTTTCTACAATCATTTTCGCATTTTTAATAACATTAAAATAACCCGTTTTTTAATTGGTGATTTTCGATCTTGCAATAAAAAAAATAATTGCAAAACAATTTGAATTAGGTGTAATCAAATAGGTATTGAGAAAAAAAAAAAAAAAAAAAGTAAAAAATGTTTTCAATTTAGAAATTTCCAAAATAATTTTTTTCTTCTAATATCCATCCAAACCCTTTAAACAGATTTAATCCATACATTAAAACTGGGTCCCTTTGACTGAGAAATGGTTTAGTTTATCTCCAGTGACTCTATTAAGAACTTTTTTGTTGTCACTTTTTATTAACGACTTTTTTAAAACGACTGTATTTAATTTTTTTTCTAAGAAGATTTGTTTAGTTTTAATGATTGAATATTGTAAATTTGATTTTGTTAATTGAACAAATGACTGAAAAAATTGATTTTTTTTTTTTAATTTTGTATTGATTAATTCCAAATATATGAAATATAACAAAAATGAAAAAATACAATTATACTTTTTAATTCAAAATGATTTTTTTTTTTTTTTTTTTTGATTGGCAAAAGGAAGATTATCTTTACAATTATTAATTTTAGCAAACTAAAAAAGATTTATTTTTAGTTTATTCACAATATAAAGAAATGAGTTTTTATATTAAAAATTTTGATTTTGAACATGTTTAAAATATTGAATAGGAGTTTAAGAAGAAAAGGAATAAAACAGTTTTACTAATATAACTATAGGCATATAATTAGTTGAAAAAATGTGATTAAATATTTAAAAAATTTGGATTAATAAATTAAAATAAAAAAATAAATAACAAACCCTTCTCCAAGGATAAGACCTTCGATATCTAGAAGATCTTAAAGAAAGACCTTTAATAATTCTTTCCACTGGTTTATATTGATTTAAACAATAAATGTGAATTCCTTCAACGCCATCCTGAATTAACCGTTGACACATTTTCACACAAGTACTTACGCCAAAATCAACAACTTTGACTTTGTCATCTTTTACTTTTTCTAATCCATCGGTAATTTCTTTAGGAACAGTAACTTTTGTAAATTTTGTCATTCTCATAAATCCAGAATAAGTCATAATTGGCATAATACCTGGAATAATTGGGCATTTTATTCCTATTTATAATTTCAAATATTATATATTTTAATTTTTCATTATGAAAAAAGTTGTAATAGACAATATTTAAATAGTATAATTAAATGATGTACAAAAGAAAAAAGAGATAAAAAAAATAATAATAGAAAATTCAATTAAAAAAAAAGGTAAAATATCAGAAAAATAAAAAGGAAAAGCGAAAAGATATTTAATAATGGAAAATATATCATAAAAATCAATCCAATGAGAAATGAAGAAATTATAATTAAAAATTAATTTATTAAAAGAATTTGGAGTGGAAATGAAGTATACGAAAATAGCAATAAATAAAGAAAAAAAAAAAAAAAAAAAAAGTATAAATTAGTTTTTAAAATTTTTACCTATTTCTCTACATTTCTTTTTATAATTTAAAAAGATATTTGGATCAAAAAACATTTGGGTAATAATCATATCAGCTCCAGCATCGACTTTTTGTTTAAGATAAAAAAGATCTTTTTCGAAAGATTCCGCTTCTTCATGCCCCTCTGGATATCCTTTTTATTTTTAATTATAAATAATAATTAATATATTATGTATTAAAATGGAAAATTAAGTTATGGAATTGTTTATTTTTTTTAAAAAAAAATTATTCAATTGACGGACGAGTGTTTTTCAAAAAAAAAAATGAAATCTTGTTAAAGTTCTTTAAAATTATTTTTTTTTGTAAATTGTGTTTCGGCTTATGAAATGGATAAGTTGATAAACCATCGAAACAATTTATTAATTTGAGTCTATTTTTTTTTTTTGAATTGAAAATTTCAAATATTTGTCATATAAAACTAAAAAAAAAATAACCAATTATTTTATTAAACAATTAAGTTAATTCTTGAAAATTGTGTATCATATTTTTAGTTGTATATTGGAAAGTATTGTTTTTTGAAAAAAAAAAATTTATTTTGTTTTTTTCATTGGTTAATATTTCAATTCGTATCTCAGTAAATAAAATTACTAGAAGTATAATTCATAAATAAATCTAAATTTGATTGAAGTTTAATTATTATTTATCAGTGAAATTTAGATCTATTAAGGGTGTAAGTACATTTTTCAAGTTTTGAGTGACATCAGTTTATACGAAACTGAATTATTCAAATCATTTCTTTAAATAAATACGTTAATATTTTAATAATTACGAGAAGTGGGGTATATTCTAGTATAATTTATTTACAAACCAATCAAAAAAATGAAATAAATTAAAAAAATTGGTCATCAAGAAAAAATAAATAAAAATCATTTATTTTTTTGATATTTTTCTTGAACTTTAGATATAATTTCTCATTCTTGTTCAATTTTATTTTGAATTCTTCATGGAAATACTTTTGTTTGTAAAATTTTTGATTAATAAATTACTTTTTATTTCTAAAGAATTTCCCAAATGGTTTTTAAAATCTTATTTTCATTTGATTCATCTAATTCTAGGTTTGGTTCAAGGAAATAGGATATTGTTTAAATTCTTTTTGAAGAAATATAAAGATTTATTGGATGTGTTTATTTGATTTGATAATTTTTTATTTTCGATCAAATTTAAAAACTCAAAATAATTCTGAATCTTGTTTGAAATTTTTAATTTCTTTTTCTTTGGGTTTGGATCTTTTTGTAGTTGTTTTTTGGTTTCGATAATTCAATCATTTTGCTTTAATCTTTGAAACCGTATTCTTTGTTTTGGATTTGTTTGATAAAAATCTTGGTAAAAAGAATTTGGTAAATCAAATTTGTAAAAATATGTTTTGTAAAATAATAATAAATAGTAATGAGGACAGAAATCCAAGGTTTAATGGCTTATTTGTATTCATCCAAATTAAGAAGATAAAGAAAATAAATCTTTTAAAATAGTCTTTTGTCGATTTTTTTTTTTTTTCATTATTGATTTCAACAAGTTTATTTGGAAAGGTGATCTTTTCTTGTTTGATTTTCGTAAAGAAAAGATTTGTTTAAAATGCACACCTTCTCAGGTCATTTTTTTGGTTTATTCTTGGATTAATTTCAAGCATTCACAAAAGCACATTTCTAGAGATCCAAAACGAAATTTAATAAAACTCAAAAATTTAATCAAAAAAATTTTCAATAAAGTGAAAAATTAAAGATTTGACCCTGGTTTACTTTATTGTTCGCTTTATTTTCACAAATAGAGTAGTGAGTGGTATTTTGGTTTCAAATTTTCTATATGTAGTGACACTCAAAAAATCTTTTTTCAGTAATGTTGACACAATTAGATTTTTTAAAATGGTAAAATGTACTTACTTTAAGATTTTTTATTTTTATAATATAAAAAAGTCACACTTATAATAAACACTATTGGTTAATAAAAGATCTTGGATCAAAAATTCACCAAAACCTTTCCCACAACACCTCATCTCAACCCAATTTTTCTTCAAACTGGCAATTGTGTTTTGCGGGAAACGATACAAACAAAAAAATTTTTCACACAAAAATAAACCAAATTTCCAGAGTGTTAGGTTCTTTTGTTATGGGAAGATTCTATTCAAAAAAATCAAAGAGAGTAAATACTATCCTTGAAAGAGTTGTTGAGAACTTCAATCCAAGAAAAAAACAGAAAGATCAAGGATCAAAAAAACAATATACATAGGATCTCATACTTATGAGCTGAAAAAATTCAAATTAACAAAAAAAATTTCAAAAGAATCTCGATTACAAAAAATTCAAAATTTCAAAAAAAATTTAATTATTTTATATTTATTATTGATTAAATTTCTTCTATTTAAAACAAACCAATTGTTTTCTTTTTGGTACCGAATCAATTTGATTCAATTTAGTCTGATTTGTGGTTATTTTGTAACCCTATATATTTGGCAGAGTAAGGATTTTGTTCCATTCTTTCGTGAAAGAAAATCACAATTCCCTTCAAAGAATTGTTTTGATTTCTGAAGGCAATTGAAAAATTCAAGTAATCCAAAGGTCTAGAATAAAAGGACATGTGATCTTCGAAAGTTAGAGTTGTTTATGAGATGCTGTTTGAAACGATCTTCATTTTTTAGGCTAGGAAATCGTGACTATTTTTCTTTTTCATTGTCACGTTTCTTAATAGGGGTGTTTGGGTTTACATATCTTAATATTTCTTTTTGAATTTTTCAATGAAAAAAATAATACACATAAAATGATTTTTTGATCCAAATTGGAGAATATTTCATGGATCTTGACTTCACAATTTAAATGAGATTGGATCAAAACATGTTAAAATGCAAATCGGTAAATTGAAAGCGTAGTTCTTAAGGTTTACAATCAATAAAATTTGAAAAAAACAAAATTGAACTGAAAATTGTTTTTCCGTTTTTGTGTTTTTCAGTTTCTTCAACATCTAAAGTACACTTCGTAATGGTATTGTTTGAAAAATAAAGGAAAAGTAAATTTTTGATAATCAACCATTCTTGTCCAATGTCGCATTAACAAATATTGTTTTTATAAAATTGTTCAAGAAATTGAAAGAAAATTTAGGCAAGAACAGTTTGTGAGTAACCACTGAAAGGTGTCAACCAACTTTTTCAAATTTTTTCAACAAAAAGAAAATAAAATAAAATTTTCACTTCCATCCCTTGTTATTTCTTGCAAACCACGAGAAATAAACACGCACAATAAATTATCCATAACATTTTGTCGTGATCATTATTTAAACTTTTGAAACACTTTATTTGCATTAATTTAATTGTTAGAAGACCGAAAAAAATCTCTTTAATTTTGAAAAATTATGTATTTCTGAAATAAAATTTCTGTTTTTGGCAATTATTGTTTTGAAGGGTAGTGGTTGTGCTATTGTGTTTGTAAGGCTTTTTGTTTTTGCTTTTCTAAAGGATGTTTCTCTTTTTTTTTTTATTTTTTTTTTATTTTTTATTTGGGTGTTTGAATTACTCAAACAAAAATATGAAAAGAAAAGATAAAAAATAAAGCTTGTAAATCTCAAACCTGCAACGCAAATGCCAAAATAGTCTTTGTGGATATTCTTAATAAATTTTACAAGATCAACAGCATAATTCAGACCATTATCAACTTTTTTCCCACCCTGTGGCACGTCTCCCCTTAATGCAAGAATGTTTTGGATTCCTTTCTCTTTAGCAGACTGGAGCACCTGCTTTAATTCCTCTCTTGTCATCGACATACAAGTCAAGTGAAGCATAGTATTCAGGCCATGTAATTGCTGTGCCCTTTTACAAATACGCAGTGACGTGGTGTTCGATGAGCCGCCTGCTCCCCACGTGATGTCGACAATTAATGGTTCCAGTTCTGCCAAGTTGTTGAGTTTTCTTCTGAGCGCTTCTCTTCCTTTTTCAGTTTTTGGTGGGAACAGTTCAAACGAATACCAAACTTCATTACTTTGAAGTGCTTGATTTAATTCGTTGTGTCTTGCAATTAATTCAGCAAGTTTCATTTGAAGATTTAAAAAAAATGACAAGATTTTATATCTTAAGAACACAAAGAATCTCTCTTTTACAAAGTTTTTTCCTTTTTCAAGTTATTGTAAAGTCTTTGAAAGGTTTGAAAAGTGTTTTAAAGTATTTAAAAGGTTCGAAATTTTCATCCTTTTATTTAGATTTATTGATCTTGATTTCGAAGATTGGGTGTTAATGGGATACTGGTATTAGTATTATAAACAGGAAAAAATTTTCACTTCCTTTTGTAGATTTTTCTTTTTTTCTAAAATAAGTTCCCAAAGAAGTAGGTTGTGGTTTGTGGTATATTTGAATCAGATTATTGAAAGAAAGTGATAATTTTTACTGTTTAAAATTCAAATACAAGTAGGATAAAAGATTTTGTGTCAAATTTAGATAAATTTGTATTGTCTCTTTTTCTCCCTCAAGTTTAAAAGTAGGTTGGTTTCTATATATTTTGTTGTAGGGCAGTTGAGTGTATTTGCTATTTTTTTCGGTTCCATGACTACTCTTGAATTTGAAATTTATATCTTTTTTTTTGAAATCATTAAATACAAACAATTTAGAGGAATACTATGAGATTTTGTTCAAATTTAATTTTTTTCCTAAAAATTATCATTTTTTATGATTTTTATTTTTACTAAAAATCTTAAAATGAATATTTAAACATTATTATCATTTCGAAAAATATAACAAGTCTGGAAAAATAAATTGATATTTTTATATATAAATATAGGTAGATATAGATTCTTTTGTATTCAAGAATAGCCAATTATTCAATAATTTTCTTAATGCATTTTTGAATTATTCTGATCAGAAAAACCTAATGTTTTAAAAATTAAAAAAAATAAAACCAAAAACTATAAAAAATCAGTCTTAATACTTAAAAAGAGCATTATAGATTTTTCATTGCTAAACTTTAATTAAAGTGAGGTTACAAGAAGTTTTTTTTTTTGTTTATCAAAGATATATTCATTTGAAAAGAAAGTATATGTTCTCGATTTTTTTAAGTTTTCTTTTATTTTTGAAAAGTGTAGTTTTTTTCAAACTTATTTCTTTAAAAAAAAAAAAAAAAAAGTTTAAAAGGAGAAGATAACGAAAAAGAAAATTCGAACAAGATCTAAAAAAATATTTCTAATCTGAATTTTTAAAACTTTGTTAAAAAGAATTTGGGGTAAAACTTGACAAAATATCTTATAATAAAATTATAAAGTTAGTCACTTTTTTGGAAAAATTGTTTAAGTATTTTAATTTTGATGTTGATTATTTATATAATCAAATAAATGGATATTGTTGATAATAACCAATATTTTGGTTTTTTTTATTTTTGTTAAATATTATTTTGAGTGATAATAGTAAATTAGAATATCCCAAAACCGATGAATTGATTTTGAGTAAATATAATTATTTAGATTAGATAATACCAATGTAAATATTATAAATATTCAAAAAAAGGATATTTATCTATCAATGTATTTTTTTTTCTTTGTGAAATTAATCATATATTGGAAAATGAAAAATTGTAAATGACATACTTATTATAGTATGATCAAATACGTATTATCTTATAATTAAACATAATAAAAACAAAGAGTATATTTGTGGTTTTCAGAAAATGAAGACTTTTCTTGGAGAAGATAAGTTTATTATTGTGTATTATGTGTTATTGGTAATATTTCTTCTTTTTTATTTTCTAAAAATGATTTTTTTTATTTTTTTTTTAGTGTAAATAAAGTTTTTATAAAAATTAAACATATCTCCCAATATATATATATATATATATATCACAGGCCATACGTGTTTTCGTTTGAAAACAGCGAAAGATTTAAAAAATCGTGTTTTTTCGATTTTTTGCTAGGTTATTTCGTTTCATACTCTGTTTTCGTTTTTTGTTTTTTGAAAAAGTCCTCGAATTCTTTTGAAATCTTACTTCTCGTTTCTGGGATGTGAAAAATCGCAAATGAAAAAACTTAAAAATAATGATTATGACCAAAAAAAGCAATTATATATATATATATATATATATAGGTCAGGAGTAATTACCTTGAATGGGTTAGAAAAAAGGGAAAATTTGTCTCTGGTATTTAAGCATGAAGATTTGGTTTTAAAATTGTGAAAATGATTTTATTTTCTAAATATAAAACACCGAAACAACATAAAGTAGGGATTTTTTATAAAAAATCTTGAGAATTTTAAACTCTTTAAACCCTAAGTAAAAGAATTACAGTTAGTTTCACTTTTAAGGCACAAACTTTCAACCAAATTTAAGGTACAAAAAAATCTCAAATTAAGGCACAAAATTAGGAATTTTATTTTTTACAATTTATTTTTACTAGAATTTGAATTTTGTGCTTTAATTTAAGATTTTTTTTGTGCCTTAAATTTCGTTGAAAGTTTGTGCCTTAAAAGTGAAACTGACTGTATTAAGATATTGTATTTTTTTTACTTATTTAGAATTTATAAAAGATTAATAAAATATCATTATTATATCCAAAAACACATTACAGTCAGTTTCACTTTTAAGGTACAAACTTTCAACGAAATTTAAGGCACAAAAAAATCTCAAATTAAAGCACAATTTTTTGGAATTTAAATTTCCACAAATTATTTTACTAGAATTTGAATTTTGTGCCTTAATTTGAGATTTTTTTTGTGCCTTAAATTTCGTAGAAAGTTTGTGTCTTAAAAGTGAAACTGACTGTAGATCTTACAATGAAGTTGAAATTTTTGAATTTTTTTAAGTTATTTTATTCAATTTTCGATCTTTACTACTTGTAATGTTTTTTGATAATTATTTTTGTTAATTTGGGCATAAAAAACCAATTAGTATCAAGATTCCGTACCCGCGGTTTACAAAATGGGGGGGGCGGGGTACGGAATCTTGATACTAATAAAAATGAAAAATAGTCGATTTTTTTGATTTTTTGTTAATTTTACAAAGTAATATTAACAAAAAATCTCAAAAAATCAACCATTTTTCATTTTTTTGGTTTCGAGATGAAGTAACCCTCCCATCCCCCCTTTTAATTACTTATATAAACATTTATGATCACTTTTTTTTTGAAAAAATGATCTAAATATGTCAAAAAACAGTTTTATAAATTTTTTTGAAAAAATTTTTTTTTCACCGTAGCTAATGTTGCTAAAAATTTTTGAACGAGATCTCCGTAACTAAAGCTCCCACCGGGTAGGTTTTTTACCTCAACCAATTTATTTTCACTATAAAAATGAAATATCCAAAAATTTTCAAAATCAGGATTAGTACATTTGGCCACTTAAGGGATATACATTATTTTCTAAAATAAAAACAAAAATAATTTAATTAAAATTATTTTTTTTTGAAGAATCATTTTAAATTGTTTGATCTTTTTATAATGTGATATTATACAAAGCGGTAAAGTTTTAGCTTAATTTTCAAAAAATATTAAATTTATTTGAATCCAGGGGTTATGATCAAAAAAAAAATCAGCAAAATTTTACTTAAAAAACAAAAAAATATTACGAAATAAAATTTAAAATAACAATTCTGGATATTTCAATTTCACAAATCCCATGAATCTGCCTCGATTAACATTTTTCAATTTGGTTTTTCTCTTTTCAGAAACAATTTATTATTTTTTTTAAGAGACAAATACTTGTAATAGTCTCTTCTCTTTAATGATTTGGTAAGTAAATTCGGAAAGTTTTTTTAACCTCAAAAGGTTGTTTTGCAATTTTCAATTTTTAATGTTCCTTCATCGGGTAACAATTCTTCTTAACTTTAAAATGTTCCAAAATTGAAACAAATTAAATGGGTATGTTGTGTGAGGGGGGGGGGGGGGTAGGGGTTTTGAATATTCTTTTTATTTTCTCTCTTTGAAAATTTATTTTCTTTCGATTTTTTTACTTGTCAAAAATTACTTTGATTATTTACAATTTAAGATTAGTAAATAAATATAAAAGCCTAATTAAAAAAAAAAAAATACTCAAAATGAATTCTGCTGGGATGAAATTAACTTCGTATTTAAAAATGGATAATTTGAGATCTCAAAGAATAAAAATTATTGGATATTTTTTTTTAGATTGGTGACTTGAATTATTTTTTAAAATAAAACCCCTTAAATTAATATTTTGAAGAGTTGATAGATCTGAAATTTTTATTCTTATAATACTAGTTGTATTTGGTACATTAAAATCAAATATAAAATTTTCTCAAAATTGGATCATTATGAAAGAATTTTCAAAAAAAATCGAGGTCGGCCCAGTCGTTATTCTATTATAATTTTTCAATTTTTTGAACTAATAACGGTTTATTGAATAATTGCGTGGATTTATAAATTAAAAACAAAAAAATTTTTATTTGCTTCTTTTTTCAATTACAAAATATCCATTACAAACCAAATTGTCATTTAAACCAAGTTTTTTTGGGAATAACAGAAAAATTGATTGATTCCAATGAAATGAGAAAGAAATGAATTTCAATTTATTTTTTTTAATGTTTTCGAAGAAACAAAAAACAAAGAAAAAGATGTAGTGAAAATTTTTTCCAAATTAAAATTTCAATTTGTGGTGTTAATCTGAGTAGGTGTGAGTATTGTTTAGATAAGTGGTTTTTTTGTTTTTGAAAGAAAGGGAGCCATAATTAAATTTTACCAAGATTCAAATAACATTCCTTTGGAGCAAACAACAAAAATGATTTAAGGATTATCTAAAAAAATGCCTCCAAGTGGGGTGTAAGGGTCGAAACATGACTGAAATAAGCTCTTTTTCTCTTTAAATACAGAAGAACTATTAAATTTCAATTTTTTAAATATTGGAAAATCTACCTGATCAGATTCTGAATAGTAAATTAGTAGTGAAAACCTAATCCCAACCCTTTTTGTTCTAAGACAATTATTGTCTAGTTTCGAATAAAAACCTCTAAAAAAAGCGAGTTAGAACAAAAAGGAAAGGGATTAGGTTTTCACTACTAATTTACTATTCAGAATCTGATCAGGTAGATTTTCCAATATTTAAAAAATTGAAATTTAATAGTTCTTCTGTATCTAAAGAGAAAAGGAGCTTATTTCAGTCATGTTTCGACCCTTACACCCCACTTGGAGGCATTTTTTTAGATAATCCTTAAAAGACCGAATTTTGGTTAATATGCATCAACGAAATTCAGAGAGGAAAAGGTTGATCTTCGTAAATTTAGGCAGTGTTTGTGATAACGAAACGAAGCCTCGTGAAGAGGGTACTGTAATGTGGCTAAGCATACTCTTGAAAAAATGAAGTGACAATAATTCTTTATCTAGATTTTTTAAGTGTTTTGAATTCTCCTAAATTTCATTTGGCTTATTTTTTCAGAATGAATCGGAAGAAAAAAAATTTTGTAGGGGAAGAAAAAGAAAAAAGAAAAAAGAAAAAAGAAAAAAGATAAAAGACAAAAGCTCAAATAAAAAAAAAAATATTCAAATTTTTTAATTTCTTTTCCAAATGAAGAATTACCAATAAACAAATTGTAAAAAATCCAAGTTGTGTTTTTCCAAAAAAGAGATATTTAGAAAAAAAAAAAATTTTCAAAAAGGAAATAGAACAAAAGAAAACAAAAAATACTCTTCTCCTTGCTGAATCTTATTTTTTTTTTTTTTTTTTCTTGGTTTAATTGAAACGATTCATTGTTTTGTCTTGTAAATTCTTTTGGAAACACTTTATTTTGGATTCGTTTAGATGGCTTTTTTCTTTAATTTCACGAAATTCTTTGATGAATTGATCAAGATCGATTTCCTTTTGGGAGACTTTTTGAAATAACTGATCGGCTTGCTCGTCATACTCCATTTTTGCTTCTTCAATTTTGTCGACTAACGACGTGTAATCAAATTGGTCCAATAGCTGGTTTTGCTGAAGAAACTTTTGTTGTAATATTTGTTGTAAATCCAAAAATCGTTGCTTTGCAAGCTTGTGTGTTTGTTGGACTTCATCGAAGTTTTCTTTTCGCGAGTAATTAATTTTTAGAAGATCTGCGACCATTGTCATCATTTGCTCCTTGATCGAATTAATGTTTTTGACTGTGCTTAAGTTGGAAAACATTTCTTCAAATTCATCATTGTCATTAAGAAGTTTGGTAATTTCTTCTTCGGTAAGATTTTCTAATTCAGGAAATTCGTTTTGTGTCATCTAAAAATATAAAAATAACGATTGTAAAGATTTGAAAAAATGATTTGCAAATCTGGCTTTTTCTCAATTGTTGTTGATTAAGCAAATAAAACAAAAATGATTTTGTTATAGATTATTTAGGTCTTCTCGAATTGTTTTGGCTTTGTGTTGTAACTGATATCTAGTTGCAAATGTTTTTTCAAAATGTCCCTGTGGAAAAATTGTTTATTAATGGGGTAGACACATTTTAATATTTTGAATGCCATCAGTTATGTGAAACTGAATTCTTGAAATCATTTCAATAATCAAATACAGTGATATTTTAATAAATACGAGAGTGTCAGATATCACAGCATAATTTATTTAGAATTCTTATCAAAGAAATCAAAACCTGAAGATTTGAATAATAGATTAAGAAAAAATAAATAAAAATCATTTATTTCAAGCTTTTATCTGAAATATTGGACATAATTATTTATTCTTTATTTGGTTTTATTTTTAATTCTTTATGAAAATACTTTTGTTTGGACAATATTTAATTAATAAATTACTTACTATTAATTGAAAAATAAATCGGACAAAATTTTCATTTATCTTTCCAAAATTAAATTATGATTTCAAAAATCCTTTGAATACAGAATTTTGATAGTCCCGATCCTCTAACCACGTTAAACACGTTATATGGTTGAAATATAATTCGATTTTCAAAGATTATTTCAAAGATTTTTTTTGGAACGATGAATGAAAATTTTGTCCGATTTATTTTACAATTAACAGTATACTGTAGTCAAAATAACCCGTTCAAAAAAATATAATGCGTGTTTGAAAATAAATAGCGTGTTTTTTTGTTATCGTTGACCAATACATTAACTAATCAAAGAAACCAATAATATACCCTAAAAAATATAGTATTAGTTTCTTAAAGTTCTATTATTTAAAAAGAAATTCTAAAAATGAAGGATCTAATTGCAAAATTTATATCAAAAAATAGAGGAATAATCAAAAAATAAATAAAAAAATTCAAAAAAAAAAGAATAAATATAGAAAATTTTCAACTATTTGCACGAATAATTCAAATTTTACTTAAAATATCCAGACCTTTACTTTCAAAATTGATTTGAAATTAGGTATACTATTTGATAGTAGATTGGATGTTGCCTTGGTACAAGAATAAAAAAAATCAGGATAATATTTGGAAAACAAGGATTATAGTCGTTTGTCACGATTTATTTTGATCACCGTAATTTCAAAAGAATTTTCCAAAATCGATTTTATTATCTTATTTTGCTTTGATTCCTCTAATTCGAGTTTTGGCTCAATGAAACTGGTCATTTTCAATTCTTTTTTCAGAGGTAATGATTTTTTGGATTAATTTGTTTTGTTTTATAATTATTTATTTTCTATTAAAATGAGAAGTAAAAATAATTATGAAAACTGATTGAAATTTGTTCTTGAATTTTTCAATTTCTTTGGGTTGAATCTTTTTCTGGTTGGTAATTGATTTGGCCAAATTAATATCTTACTTTAACCTTTGAAATAATATTCTTTGTTATGGATTTGTTTGATAAAGAATTTTGGAAAAAGAAATTTTGTAAACCAATTTGTAAAAAAATGTTTTGTAAAATATTAATAAATAGTAGTGGGGCAAGAAATACAAGGTAGTGGGTTGTTTGTTATGATCCAAATTAAAAAGAAAAAAGAGAAATATTTGATAAAATAGTCTTTTATCGATTTTTTTTTTTCATTCTTGATTTCAACAAATTTATTTGGAATGGTGATCTTTTCATATTTGGGTTTTCAAAAAGAAATGACTAAATTCAAATTACACATCTTATCGGGTTTATTTTTTTGGTTTTCTTGATATTTTTCACTCATTCGTATTGATACATTTTTAGATCCAAAACCATATTTAATATAACCAAAACTTTCATCATAAAAACGTTCAAAAAATCGAAAAATTAAAAGATTCAACTCTAGTTTATTTGTTATGATTTCTTTTCGTGAAGAAAGCAGTGAGTGTTACTTTGGTTTCAAATATTCAATAGAATTGAAACTATGAAATTATTTTTCATAAGTGCATCCAAAAACTTTTTTGAATTAGTAGATTGTAACTACTAAACTAGTGTACAATGAATTCCAATGGCTTGTTTGAAAATAAAACCAAAAGTCTTGATAAGTCTAATTGTTAATGATATTTTTCAAGATTTTATTAATCATCCCTATTGAACGAAGAAACAAAAATTTAGTTTGTCCAATTTGATTTGAAAAGATACCAAAAAGAGAACCAATTCAAAATAAAGCCTGAAACCAAAAATAGCTAAACAAGTAAAATAATCTCTGAAAGAAAAATATGGATTTTTAATCTCAAAAGTTTGTCACATTTTGATATCAAAATTTTAAAATTGTCATCACAGTATCAACTATTTCTTCAACTTACTTTGTGTTGAAAAAAAATAACCTTTCAAGTTTCAGTCCTTGTTTTTGTTCTTCAAATCTCAAGAATCAAATCAAACAATTTTTTTTTAAAAAATTTGACAGACTTTTGTACCACTATAAATACATACCAAACTTAAATTTGTTTTTTCAACAAGTAAGGTTTTTCCCCTCATAAGAAAAAATTTACCAAAAAAAATTAGTTACGTAGCATTTCTATTCTTTTTTGCTACAAATAATTAAAAGGCTCAAAAACAGAACAACTGCTTCTTTAATACTAAAAATAAAGACAAAAGTAAACCATTTCAATAAACACGAAAAAACATTTCATAATCAACACTTTGAAATTTTTAACTGAATAATCACCTTTTTAAAAGATTCTTGTGATCACAATTAAGAAAAAAAGATAAAATTAAAAGAATTTGCTAATTATTGGCAACAGAGTTGTTACTTGAATCTTAACAGTGATGTTTTTTTCAGTAAAGTTACTAAAAATAGAAAAATAAAGTTAATAATTAGAACTATTAAAGTCAAGGAACAAATTTCCTAAAATTAGAAACAGGTAAAAATCATTAGCAGAACTTTTGAAACATTTTTTTTTAAATTTCTCGTTTTATTTTAACCTGAAAGTTTTTTTCAAATGGTACGTTTTTTTTTTTTTTTTTTTTTTTAATTTTTTTTCTAAATTTTGCTTATTCAAAATTTACTTCTTTTTAATTGTTTATACAATGATCTTCAAATAGGAATCAAAACCAATAAAATTCACTTTTGATTTAGAATCAGAAGAACTCAATGAAGGCCTTTTAACTTTGACAAGTACCGATATCAGTTTTAAAATTGAAGACCAAGATCCTAAAAAATTTAAATTTGGTAAACACTCAAAAGTAAGTATTTTTTGTTGTTCTATTATTTTTCTTTAACATTTTTCATATTTTCTATCTTTTTTTCTCTTTCTTCTTATTTTTTTTTATTAATTTTGTGAATTTTTGATCAAACTCCCAACCTTTTTTTGATTAGTTCTCCTTTTTTTCATCTGATTTTCAAAAAATCACATTTCGGTTTTTTTTTTTTTTTTTTTTTTTTTTTTTTTTTTTTTGATTGACACCACTTTGCTTTTTGGTAAAAGAGGAAAAAATTGTGGTTACCATTCAAAAAGCTTATTTTACATTTTAATTTTTAATTTTTTGGTTTTCAATCCTTTCAGATTTTTTGAATCTTTGATATTTTTATCATATTTCAAAGAAAACGGAAAGAAAAAATCTAAAAATATAGACTATACCACCAAGTTTTTAAATTTGATGTTCAATTCCAAAGAAAGAATTTGTAGTCTCACAAAATTATTGAAACATTTTCTGAACTTTTCCTACATAATAAATTAAGGGTTTTATTTTTTTTTTTTGTCTGAAAAATCTTAAAACTCTTAATACTCTGAACAGTTGTTTCAAAGTATGCACAAAACAACAACTTAAAACTTTATTTTTGTCTCTATGTTTTGGTTGTTCAAATGACGAATATTTTTTTTTACTTTTTTTTTTCTTTTGAAATCCAAAACCCTCTTGAAAATAGATTTTCAGTCAGCCAAAGTTGCTTTTAAAAAATTTAATAAAAAAGTTTTGAATAGACTTGCAAAAAAGAACTTTTAGTTTTTAAATTGTTTTTACTGATACTTTTGCAAATCCTTTAGTCACACTTTTTGGTTATTGTCTAATCAATAAAATACACTTATTTGCATTATTCAAATACTAAAAATTTGAAGATGTCAAGAACAGAGTGTTTAATTAAAGATAGGATCACTTTTTTTTTAGACTTTATAAAAATTTTGGTTCTAAATTTTTAAAATGACTCAAATAATTTGTGTTACGTTCAATATATGTCCATGAACATTTTAGCCTTTTTGGAAAAATAGAGTTCAAAATTATTATTTGTTTGCTTTCTGAGGAATTCTTTTTTTTCTTGTTTTTGATATTTTTTTTAATTTAATCAAAAACGGAAGAGTTTATAGATGAAAAAGATAAATACTTTTTAAAAACAAAAAATTTCCAATAATTTTTTTATTCAAGTACTATTTTCAAAATATTTTTAACTTGTTTGGATAAAGAAGAAGAAAGAATTGTATTTTGTTAAAATGAAAAGAAACTGATCACAAATACGTAGATTTTGGAAATATTCTTTGAAATGAAATGCTTTGAAAGAAAAGTGTTCAAATGTGAAAAAAATGATAAAGTTAAAAATTTTGCTAAATTTTTTTGAATTTATCAGAAAATCAAAAATCCAAGGATTTAATAGTTTCTCAAAAAAATGATTAAAGTCTTATTTTTAAACAAGCTTTACAAAATTCGAGGTGTCTAAAGGAAATTTTGATTAATAATACTAAACAATTATCAAAATTAAATAAAAAAAAAACATCTTAATTTTCGTCTGATCTCTTTTCATTAATTTTAAATAATATCTAATTTGTTATTATTTTCATAACTAATAGGTTACTTCTAATGAAAAACCAGAACTTGTTTTACAATTAAATGAAGAAGAACAAGTCAAAATTGTGACTGAAGAAGAATTTGAAGATCTTTATTCCAAATTAAATGATTTTTTGAAAGAAGAAAAAGAAGAAGAAGAAGAAAAAGAAAAAGAAGAAAAAGAAGAAGAAGAAGAAGAAAAAGAAGAAAAAGAAGAAAAAGAAGAAAAAGAAGAAAAAGAAGAAAAAGAAGAAAAAGAAGAAAAAGAAGAAAAAGAAGAAAAAGAAGAAGAAGAAAAGAAAGAAGAAGAAGAAAAGAAAGAAGAAGAAGAAAAGAAAGAAGAAGAAGAAAAGAAAGAAGAAGAAGAAAAGAAAGAAGAAGAAGAAAAGAAAGAAGAAGAAAAGAAAGAAAAAGAAAAAGAAAAAGAAAAAGAAGAAGAAAAAGAACCTAAAAAAAAAGAAGGATGGTTTAATATCGAATTTCAACTTGGTAAGAATAAATTTGAAGGATTTTTGAAATTAGATGAAACTTTCTTAAACATCAGTATCGAAAATCAAGACAAGGTTGAAAAAAAAATATTTTCAATTGGGAAAGAAACAAAAGTAAGATCATAATTATATTTTTAGTCCTTCAAAATTCCAATTCTTTCCTAAAATTAAACCTATTATTTTTTTTCCTTTGAAAACTAAACAACAAACCAACCAAAAAAAACAAACAAATTAATAGTTTAACAAGAGAAGTGGAAAGAAATGTATCTTAAATTTACAGCAACAAACCATAATTGAAATAGTTTTTGAAGAGAAAAAATATGCTTCAAAATTCGAAAAAGATATCAAAGCAGAAATTGACAAATATAATAACACCTTTAAAAAAAGAGAGGAAGAAAAAAAACAAGCTGAAGAAAAAAAAAAACTTGAAAAACAAAGAGAAATTGAAGAAGAAAAAAAAAAAATTGAAACTGAAAAAAAAAAAAAACAAGAAGAAGAAAAAAAAAAAAAAGAAGAAGAAAAAAAAAAAATTGAAGATGAAAAAAAAAGAATTCAAGACGAAGAAAAAAAAAATGAAAAAGCATTTAAAGATAAATTTAAAAGAAGTCATATTAAAGAATTACAAAAAAAGAAATATTTCAAAGTAAAATTTAAAATCGGTTCTCACAAGAATCTTTATGATTGGTGTTTTATTAAATGTTATAAACATTACATTGAATTTTTAGGAACAAGCAGAAGAACCATATACAGTTACCAAGATAAGTCCAAGGTTTGTTAATTTTTTTTTTTTTTTTTTTTTATAATGATTTATTTATTCTTGTTATTCTTTTTCTTATTAATGTACATCGAAAAATAAAAAAATCAAAATTTTCGTTCAGCTTTCCAAAATAATCATCTTCTTAATAATTCAAAATAAATCATCAAAGTCCCCAATTCTAAAAGGGAAATTTAATAATTTAAACTGGTGTTAAGAATTAAAAAAATTGAAATTATATTTGTGTATAAAAACTTTTTTTTTGTAAAGCTGAATGAAAATTTCGTTCCATTTATTTGACAACAAATAGTAATAATCTTAATTCACTACCGAAACTAATTCGAAAAAACATTTCCATGATGTAAAATTAGATACACAATGTTAAAGATAGTTACTACAACCAATTCATTCACATAACTTAATTGTTTCTATTCTATATATGCAATATAACTAATTTTTGGAAAATAAATTAATACAATAATATTTTGAACCTCATTTATAAAAAAAAAAAAAAAAAAAACCTTTTTCACAAATTCTGAGATCTTTAAAATTTTTAAAAAGATATTAAAATTTGATTATTTAACATTTTATTTAATTCTAATTCAAATTCACCTTTCTAATTATTTAATTCTTCCTTTCTATCTAACTTTCAACGAATTACTTTTACAATTATTTATATTAATGGATTTTCATCAAATATAAAAATAGACAATCAAACAACAAGGATCTTCAGTCTTGATTCGATTGGCACCAAAACTTCGAGTACTTTTTAGATTTGACAAAGATAGCATTTGCCAAGAATTTGTGGATCAATTCGAAAAAAGGAGTAAAGATCGAAACAAATCCCTCAAAAAATTTGCAGCTGAAAAATTAGAAGAAAAACAAAAAAAGGAAAGAGAAGAATATATTAAGAGTCGAAGAGAACGAAACTTAGAGGAAATTGATGAAATTGAAATTAGAAGGATTTTGGGACATCCCTTAAAAAAAGAGAAATCCATGGAAGAATTAGATTCAAATGAAGGATATTTTGAAAGATCAGAACTCTATTTAAAACGTAATTATGTTGTTGGTGTCAGCATCAATAATAAAAACCAAAACATGGTGCTTTCTCTCTCCCCAGAAGATTTAAGCTTTTTTACAATTAAAAACAATAAGAAGTCCAAACTTTCATTTAAAGAAGAAATCGTAACAAAGGCACCTGAAAATGACGAAAAAATCATGAATAAAAATATTAAAGTTTTTGGTTCAAACGCAATGGCAAAAAAACTATTTTTGCTTAGTAAGAAAAATAAAGGGAAAAAAATTACTTTCAAATCAGAATGTGATCTTAAATGCTTTTTGGAATATTACAAATTAATTACCATGGACAAAAAATCTTTTGATGATGTTGTTGAATTTGAAAAAAAAATTGAAAGTGTTGAATTAGAAGAAGAACAAATTGCTAAATTTGATGCTTCCTTTACACACCGTGATGAAGCAAAAAATATAATAAAAAAAAAATGTAATTTAACAGTTACAACAAATGGAATTGTTTTAGAAACTAAAGAAGAAAAGAAAGAAGAAGAAAAGAAAGAAGAAGAAAAGAAAGAAGAAGAAAAGAAAGAAGAAGAAAAGAAAGAAGAAGAAAAGAAAGAAGAAGAAAAGAAAGAAGAAGAAAAGAAAGAAGAAGAAAAGAAAGAAGAAGAAAAGAAAGAAGAAGAAAAGAAAGAAGAAGAAAAAGAAGAAGAAAAAGAAGAAGAAAAAGAAGAAGAAGAAAAGAAAGAAGAAGAAAAGAAAGAAGAAGAAGAGAAAGAAGAGGAAAAAGAAATTATTATGAATTATTCAACAAAATTAGTCATTATCAAACCAATTTTTACAACGAATAAAATCAAAATCAAATTTGATAAGGAAGATTATCTTATCAAATTTAACACCGAAGAAGAAACTAAACAATTTGTTGAAGCAATGAAAACTTTAAGAACAAAAAGAGTCGAAGCCCTTAATGAACCAGAAGAAAAAAATAAGATTGATATCCAATTAGAAATAAATGATAAAAAAAAATTCAACATCAGGATATTAAATGATGAGATGAAATATGAAAAAGCACATTTAAATTTTAGCAAAAAGAATTATTATTTCAACAAAGAAGGGAAAAAATATCACGCACAGTTTGGTAACAATGGAATCATTTTTGAAAATAGTATGAATAATAAACCAGAAATCGTACTAAGATTTGGAAAGGAATGGAAAATCCTTCTTTTTGACAGCTTTGAAGAATATCATACATTCAAAACAATCTTTTTCAAAAAAAATAATGAAATTATTGAAGAAAAAAAAGCAGAACTTTTGAAAAAGCAATTTTCAGTAAAGATTATCAATAAAGAAACCGAAGAGGCAACCTTGTTATTTGAACAAGACATGTTAATAATCACAATCACAAAGGCTAGCAATAAAACAGAAATAGTCAAATATAAAGTTGCAGGCAATGAAATGTACTTTGACCTTGAGAGTGAAATCAAGGCATTTGTTCTTCGAAAAAAATTCTTTGGTAAACAAATTTATAACATGGAATTTAAAGATACAGAAAGAAGAGAACAATTTAAAAGCAAATGGGAAGAATTTGAAGGGAAATTTAATGAACAAAAGGAATTGAAAGAAAAAAAAGAAAAAGAAAATGAAGAAAAGAAAGAAGAAAAGAAGGAAAAAAAGGAAAAGAAGGCAAAGAAGGAAAAGAAAGAAAAAAAGGAAAAGAAAGAAGAGAAAGAAGAGAAAGAAGAAAAGGAAGACAAAGAAGAAAAGAAAGAAAAAGAAGAAAACTAAAACAGGACTTTTTTAATTTTTGATCCTTTTTTTTTTATTTTAAAATTTATTTTCACATTTTTATTTTTTTTTCTTTTTAATTTTTATACAAATAATATTTTATCAAATGTTACTTTTTAGTAATCTCTAAATATAATGAAATAAATTTTATTGGATCTTTTTTATTTTTTAACTATTTTTTTTATTGGAAAAATATAATTTTGTTAGAGATTAAAAAAATATTTTTGTTTCAACCCTTCTATGATCCAAGTTTTATCATATATTAGTTAGGGATTAGTAACTCTTATTTATTTTTTTCTTGGAGGTTATAGAGTATGACTTATTTTAACATAAGGATCAATTAAACACAAGAAGTAAAACTCCTTTGTCAACTTACGAGAAATCAGTTCTCATTTTTTTAAGAGATTCATTTTACCCAATTAATTTTCCAAAAAAAAGATATGTTTGTTTTTAATGTGAATTTTTGGATTAAAAAAGGTAAGGAAAAATTTGCCAAACGAGTTTTATTTTGGTGATAATCTCACTTTTAGTAATTTACAAGCGTTTTGAGGAAACTAATAACTTTAACACTTTGATCTTATTTGGAAATACAATAGAAATAAACCAAATAATTGAATCTTTGAAGATTCTAAAAAAATAGATCTTGTCTTTGATTTTCAAGAATTTGTTTAATTTCTTGAAATTTAAATTATTAGATAATAATTATTTCAAATTTTAAGAATATAAACCAATAACTGATATCATTTAAAATAATTTATATAAGAATTTCTTAATTTTTTTTATAAAGTTTATTAATTAAAAATTGTTTTATTTGTTTCAAAATATTTGAAATAAGACAATTCAATGGTAAGTTCTATTGATATATTTGAGTATTTCAATTATTAACAACTTCCTTGAAGAATTAAGATTATGTTATTAACCCACTAAAAAGATTGAGATTCAATTATTAATTATAGATAAAAAAATTCAAATTAAGAAGTATTCCATTTAGATTATAAGTTGTATTATCCAGGTTTTAAAAAAGAAAAGTTGGGGTATTTTAAAATGATTTGGTTATTTTCTTGATATTTGTTTTTATATTTGATAAAAAAAGAAATGATCTTGACCCACAGTTTAATCAAGAAATTAAAATTTTTTAAAGTTTAAAATAATACTTGTATTTTTTTTTTGATATTAAGAAGATTTTTTATACTAACTTATTTAAAAACTAGAGTAATTTTATTTTAATATATATATATATATATGAAAATTAGACTTCATCCATATAGAAAATAATATTTCATTCCTCTTCTTGAATGAAAAAATTTTCTTGAAATAATTATTATTTAAGATGAATTATATACCATTTCAAAAAAGGAAAAATGAATTCAAAGATTAAAAATAAAAACTCATTTCTGAAAATAAAATTTCAAGCAGTTAGGTATAATTGTAAGAATATCTCAAAAAGTTTTTTTTTTAAAAAAATAGAATCCAAAGATATTTTTCAATTTTCGAAAAAAAATCTATCAAACCTTAAGATTCTATTTCTTAAAGAAGAACATAAATCTGTTTGGAAACAGCCATCCAAAACCACTGAAAACACTTTCATTATAGAATATGGTTTTTATCTGATATTTTTTAATAAAATAATATATGACTGTTATTCAAATTTTGGATTCTTTTATTTGATTATCGAATAATCCAGCGTCTATACATTTTGTTATTATTGAATTATTAAAAGTGAATATTCTATTTTTAGAATCTATTTATTTGATTTTTTCGTTTATTAATGAAAAAAGAGTAACCAAAATAAATGTAAGCTTATAAAAGAATAATAAAAACCAAATAGATAGATGCGGGATTATTGGGTAAGGGGATTAAATATTCCAAAATTTCGCTTTTGGTCGAATAAATTGAAATATATATGTGAAAAAATTAATATTTAAACGATTTAATCAGCCAAGACACTTTATTTAAATTAAAAAATCATAATTATAGTTAAACCATTTTGAGGCAATCAAACCGCAAACCACAAACCATTTTTAATCTCTTTAAGATTTTACAAAAAAAAATCTCAAGATTTTTGCTAAATTTTATTTAAAATGGTGAAATTAACTTTTTTTTATAATTAATCGAGGGTTTTTCGTCAACGGTGTTTTCTCCAACCTCTAAAATTTTATTTCATTTTTTTTTTACATCAAATAAAACAATATTTTTATCAATTCCCAATAAAGACTAGAATTGTGTGTTATCATTAATATTATTAATTGTTTTTTAATAATAGAAAATAATATTTTTTTTTTTATTTTAAATATCCAGATTGTATAATTTTCTTAGGAGGGTAAACAATATAGGATAATTAAAAATAATTAATTTCAACATTAATAATGTATCTTAAAATTCATTATACTACATTGTTTCGACAACGGGTTAATATTTAATAATAAAAAAAACACAACCTATCTTATAAAACACTACCACCCCCTTTAAAAAAATATCATTTTCAATATTTTAAAAAGGTGTCAACCTAACGAATAAATATCCCGAATAATTTTTTTTGAAAAATATAAAAATGAACAAAATTCCAAAAAAAAAAAAATATAAAATCTAACAGTTTATCTAAAATAATTCTATCCCTTTTCCATTCAAAGTGGAAAAGTTGTGTTAGGTGAATTATATATATTTAAAGAGTTTGAATAGATATTAGAATGAAAAAAAACAAAGGAAAGAAATTTCAAAATTGATATTATTTCACATTTTTCCTTTTTTTTTGATTTTTTAGACCTAATTGTTTACAATTTTATTTATTTCAAGATAGATAGTCACTAATAATTACTTGTTATTCTAATGTTATTGAAACAATAGATTTTAATGTACTGGAAAAATTTTGATTTCTATTGGACTTTTATTCAATCTTGAATAGGGGATCAAAATAAATATTTTTATTCTTCTAAATAGGGACTAAGAATATTTTGTTTTTGAATTTATAAGTAAACAAATTGATTTATTACAGTTAGTTCCACTTTAAAGGCACAATCTTTCAACGAAATTTCTGGCACTAAAAATCTCAAATTAAGGTAAAAATTTGTAATTTTTTTTTTTACAATTTATTTTACAAGAATCTGAATTTTGTGGCTTAATTTGGGATTTTTAGTGCCTTAAATTTCGTTGAAAGATTGTGTCTAAAAAGTGGAACTGACTGTAAATAAAAAACATAATAATTTTTTAGAATTTATAATGATCAATTCTTTCGAAAAAAAGTCGATTGAATCTAGACTTATGGCAAAAGCCAAAAAATGTGGGTAGAAACAAAAAAAAATAATAAATTAAATGTTTAATAAATTTTTAAAAATCAAAAATTAATAAAAATATTGCATAAAAGTTTATTATTATCATTCTTTTAACTTTTATAACTATCTTAAAAAAAAATTTAAAATTTACTTTATGAAAATAGCGAAAATATTCGAATTTTTTCATAAAGTCTAAAATAATTGAAAATAAACTTTTCATGATAAAAATTTTTTTTTATTCTTTAATAAAAATAATAACCAATATTTCTGACAATAGTAGTATTATTGTAGTGTTTAGATTTTTTTTTTTTTTTTTTTTATTTGAGTCAAACCATCAACTTGGAAATCTAGAAATTTCTTTGCTATTTTTTTATTTATACCACTATTTATTTTTTTTTCTTATATCTTTAATTTCTTTACTTGACCTTTTTTTATTTTTTTCTTTTCAAACCCAAAACTCTTATACAAACATTTTTTCCTTATGAAAAAAAATTAAAAAATAAAAATATAAAAATGGATTCTTATTTTGGCATATTTTTTTTTGAAAAACAAATTCCGTTAATCTCTGCTACTCGTACTGAATCAAAAAAAAAAAAAAAAAATCATTAAAAAAATAATTTACTTTCTCAAGAAGATACTGACAAATTCATTTGGAAAATCTTCAAACGCTTTTAGTGAAATTTCTTAATATTTTTAATATATTTTACCATTCAAAAAATTTTCGAAAAATTCATAATCACAAATACAATTTTTTTACAAAAAAAAACAACTTTAATGATATGGGAATGTTACCCATACAAATTCGAATTTCCAAACCTTGAACTAAAAATAATACGATGCGAATTAGACTTTTCTTGATTACCTGATTTTCGAAATAAACTTTTTTCAAAAAATGAAATTATGCCAAACCTTAATGAAGTGCACAATAGAAAATGATTAATTATCTGTTTTTGATTAAAGTCACTCTCATTTTTTGGCCCTTTCATCCCAGAACCCAAAAAAATTAAAAAGAACTTTGAAAAAATTCCTTTTCCATAATCTTAATAAAGGCATTGAAACTTTGATCGAAAATATCCTATACTTTCAATAAAAAAAGTTAACAACAATCACATTACAGATAATATCGTTTGCCTAGTCCCTAAATCACTGACCTTATGGAATTTTGCTTTTTATTATCAGTAGCACTGATAAATTCAAAGTAAGGCAAAAAACTTTTTCGATCGAGTTCCATTTTTTGAAATATCCAACTCTACTTTTACAACAGTTATTAGCAAAGAGTATTCTGAAGAACAACTCACTTGAAAAGGTTTCTGAACAAATACTGGTATTTGAATTCCAAATGGGAAAAATTTTCACTTCATTTTCAATTTCCTTTTCTTAACAAGTTTTTAATTGGCAATCTACTTCTTAGTACTCTCTATTTGAACAAGAAAAATATTAACAATCACGTGAAAATATTGTCTCTTTTCAAATTCAAATACCAGTCAACCTCTAAATTAATTTCTTAATTTTTATTCGAATCCCAGTAACCTACCAAACTAAATGGAAATTGAAGTAAAAAACTTTCAGCTATTATTAGAAATTATTACTTTTTGTGAAAAATAAATCGAACAAAATTTTTATTAAAATTTCCGAAAAAAGATTTCTTTCAAAAGTAACCTTTCGAATTTTTATTTCTAAAAAGAAGTTAAAATTATTATTTTTCCTTTTGAAAATCGAACAGACTTTGACGATTTAATTTAATTCTTAAATAGTGATTTTTTTTTTTAAAAATAAGAACATTTTGATTGTTGTTTTTGCAATTAACAAAAATGTGTAAACGGGGATTAGAATAATCATAGGTTAAAATTATTAATTCAGTTTAGTTATTGTTTGTTGAACAAAAAGAGTTTTTAAAGAAATAGTCGGGAATTTCCAACTCTGTTTGAAAAAGAATCACGAAAGCGATGTCAAAATTGTTACCCATTTCTTCTTCATAAACATGTTAAATTTAATATTTTGCTTATTTCACTTTTTTATTTCAGATTTTGGAGAAAGCAATAAAAAGGTTCATTTTTACAAAAGCTAAAAGTGTAAATTTTTCCATAAATGACCACTAATTAATGCCATGGTTCGTTTGGTAGTCTACCTAATCTCATAATTTAACTAAGAAAGTTTCCCTTTCGAAGAATTGCTATTTTAATTTCACATTTTTTTTGTAACTGAATTAAAAAAAATTAGAAATCAAAAACTTATCATAATTATGTCTGGATGTTATGATTGTTGCGAAAAAAAAATTGGGTACTCTAAAATAAACCTTCGAACATTGTATGCCCCTGTGTGGTCGAAAACCAAGACTTCCATGAATATAATTTGCTTTCTGCGATTTTTAGTCTTTGGCTTTGTACTACTGGCTTTTATAATGGGCCTGTCTCAAAGCTACGACGAAGGCAAGTTCTGGATTTATCTTACATACTTAACAACAACACTTCAGCTGTTGTCTTCCTTCCTGATCTTTTTCAGAAGCGTTTATTTGCTTGATCGAATTTATGATCCTGTTTTGGGAGCAGAGCAACCTGCAAGGGCCCTGGACAAATTCATTTGGACTCTTTCCCAAACAATTTTCCCCATGGCACACATCGTAGCAATAATCTATTGGGCTCTAATTTACGATCCCGATACTGTAATGCTAACAAGCTATCTTAACCACGGGCCACTTCTAATCCAGGTCTACTTTGAATTGATTTGTAGCGAGACACCTTTCCATTGGGGGCTGCTACCACTCAGCTTTATCTTTTACATCCTTTATTTGACGGCTAATATCATTTATGTGTTTGTTGCCGATGACGCAGTTTACGAATCAGTGGACCCTCGTAACAACGAAGACATCTTTTGGTATCCAATGATCATCGTTTTGCTGGTTATCTTCTTTGTGTATGGGAAATTCCTCAGATATTTGACAACTAAATGTTGTACAAATGAGAAAACAATAAAGGACAGAAAAAAATTTGTGCACAGCTCAGACGACTCCTCATCGGAGGAAGACATTGAACTAAATTCAAACAAAAACAAAGAACCGACGGTCAATACTAGCAGTGAGACAAATAACAATTTCTCAGACAATTCAGACAATTCAGACAATTTAAACAATTCAGATAATTCAAAGAGCCAAAAGTCAGACTCCTCAGATAATTCAGACAATTCAGACAGGTCAGGCTCGTCAGACAATTCAAAAGAAGAGAAAAAATGGGACTCGGTTGAAGACAGCTTGCATGAGAGTAATTCAGATTGATAATCCTTTCTACTGTTTTTTTTTTTTTTTTTTATGGGAATAGCAATGTTGTGAGATTAACTTTAAATATTGTTAGTGGCAAAATAGAAACAGAACCTGGAACACTTAACGAAAACACAAGACTATTTCTTCTACAAAGATTAAAATCGTTTCTTTCAAAACGTTTTCGTCATTGCTACAATTCTTTTCTTTTTTGTATTCATTCCTCTGAATAAAAAAATCTAATTTTTTTTTTAATTTTTTTTATTTTTTAATTCAACTGATTTCTTGATCATCTAAAATTGCAAAATAAAGCCAAGGACTTTTGAAATATCAAACAGGAATAGAAGGCTATTTTGAAAGTAAACCATGATTTAGTCTCTTTCTTAATTCAGACAATCCAGAAAGCCGGAGAATTTGAGGATACTTTCAAAATCTTGAAAATGCTTCTCTTCACTTTATTTTTTTTGAGAAAAATCAAAATTTTCTTATCAAAGATAACCCTTGTGAAAAAAATTTGGGTCATTAAAAAAAATTGGGTCAGTCAAAAAAGTGTTTTCGTTTTTTAAATAATAAATATTAGCAAAATGATTTTTGATCAAAGTAAAATTTTATGAACAAATCTTACATTTAATAAAAACCAAAGTCATTATCAATAATAATTTTCAAATACAATATTAAATTGTTGCATTTTAACCTTTTGGAATTACTGTGGAACTCTAAAATACAAAAATTTATTTTTAATTGTAAACTTTACTAAAAATGTTAATTTTTTTTTATTTGAAAACTTTACAAGATCAAGTTAATTATTGTTTGGGAAGACCAAAAATTAATAACAGTTTTAAATTAAGGTTTGTCTATGAGGATTTTTAGAATTTAAATGGTTTCTGAAATCTTGATATTTTGGTATTTTGAAGTTTTGATTGTAAACATTAGTGGAAAACAACCTCTTTCGAAAAAATATCTTTTTTGGAAGAATTTATTATTCAATTTGGTTTAAAAGGATATTTAAGATTAACCGTGATAAATTTGCGTTTATTAATAATGATAAATATCTTATTGAATTAATAGATTTTAATATTTCCTATTAAATAGTTCTCTTATTTTTAGTAAAGTTTACAATTAAAAAGAAATTTTTGTATTTTTGGAGTTCCACAGTAATTTCAAAAGGTTAAAATGCAACAATTTAATATTGCATTTGAAAATTATTATTGATAATGACTTTGGTTTTTATTAAATGTAAGATTTGTTCATAAAATTTTACTTTGATCAAAAACCATTTTGCTAATATTTACTATTTAAAAAACGAAAACACATTTTTGACTGACCTAATTTTTGTTAATGACCCAAATTTTTTTCACAATGGTAATATTTTTATTAGATTCGTGGTGTTTCTCTTGAAGAATTTTGTGTTAGTTATATTGCAAACCATTCCAACTTTTGAGCTGTTCTCCTTTTATTGTTGTTAAAGCAAGATTTTTCTTTTTTAAGGGACTAATCTCTATAAAATTTTACAAGATTGTGAAAAAAATTTGGGTAATTAAAAAAAATTGGTTAACTGTTGAGAGAAAAATGTTGGACACAGAAAAATGGTTGGACACCATTTTTAATTGGGAACCTTACTGAAATTGAAAATCAAATCCTATTGATAACTAGGTGAATTTTATATAAATCCAGGTTTAAAGGTGTTAAAAGTTCATTAATCTGTGGAATGTGGAGAATACTCATTTGAATGGTTGATAACTAAAGTAGATCATGCTATTTTAACAAAAATCCAAGTTTTAGTAAAGTTTACTATTAATTCTGAAAATGGTAATTTTTAAACTTGATTTAGATTATAAGAGATAAGGTTTTGAAAAAGTAGAATTACATTAATCGTTATTCTAATAAGTAGATTATTGTTATTTTCTTTAGTTATTTCACAAATGATTGAAATTAAAAATCATTTTCAGTAAGGTTCCCAATTAAAAATGCTGTCCAACCATTTTTCTGTGTCCAACATTTTTCTCTCTACAGTAAGTCAAAAATGTGTTTTCGTTTTTTAAATAGTAAATATTAACAAAATGATTTTTGATCAAAGTAAAATTTTATGAACAAATCTTACATTTAAGAAAAATCAAAGTCATTATCAATAATAATTTTCAAAAGTAAAATTAAATTGTTGCATTTTGTGCTTTTAGAATTGCCTAGGAACTCCAAAAATACAAAAATCTATTTTTAATTGTAAACTTTACTAAAAATAAGAGAACTATTTAATAGGAAATGTTAAAAGCTATTAATTCAATAAGATATTTATCATTGTTAATAAACGTAAATTTATCACCGTTAATCTTAAATATACCTTAAAACCCAATTAAATCATAAAATCTTCCAAAAAAAGATATTTTTTCAGAATAGATTATTTTCCACTAATGTTTACAATCAAAACTTCAAAATACTGAAATATCAAGTTTTCAAAAACCATTTAAATTCTAAAAATCCTCATAGATAAACCTCAATTTAAAACGGTTATTAATTTTTGGTCTTCCCAAACAATAATTAACTTGATCTTGGAATGTAATCTAATAAAAAAAAATCAACATTTTTAGTAAAGTTTACAATTAAAAATAAATTTTTGTTTTTTAAAGTTCCACAGTAATTTTAAAAGATTAAAATGCAACAAGATAATATTAAATTTGAAAATTATTATTGATAGTGACTTTGGTTTTTATTAAATGTAAGATTTGTTCATAAAATTTTACTTTGATCAAAAATCATTTTGCTAATATTTATTATTTAAAAAACGAAAACACTTTTTTGACTTACCCAATTTTTTTTAATTACCCAAATTTTTTTCACAATCTTGTAAAATTTAATCGAGATTGAGAAAATTTTTTGTCAATTACTTAGATTTGAAAGACCCTGTTTATTTTCAATATTAAACTTATTTCTAGATAAGGAATCCTTATTTAGAAATTGGTCAAAAAAATAATAATAAAGACTAGTCCCTTAATGGATTAGCGTCACCATAGATTTCTCTATAATCAAAGTATGTTATGATTGGGTGTAAATGATATTAGTGCACCATGGCTTGAATAGCTCTAAAAAATCTATTATAAATCTTATTGCACAATAAATTATTTCATTTTTTACTAATGATCACAATTAAAAAATTTCATTTTGAAAAAATTTTTTTTAATTCCTTTTCCAAATCTAAAAATAGAAACCCAAAATACAGTATCCTGGTATTGAATAATTTAGATTTAGAACTTCCAAAAGTAACTATTTTAATAATTTTTGAATTTCAAAGATTAACTCAATAAAAATCAACATAAAAGCACAAAGACTGGTTAGTTTTTTTTTATTTTTGATAAAGATACTTGTATCCTCAATATATTTGCATGATTCGAGAAATAATTTGACAAAAAAGTTTATTTGTAAATCATTTAATTTTTAAAAAAAACGAATTTTTTAGTAACTAATCTACATTTCGCCAGAAATTTAAGAAAGATATTTTGTGACTTTGTAGTCAGAATATTGATAATTAAACCTTTAAATTTATCGCTAAATGCAGATTTTTTTCTGAAATATCTGGGTTTTTTACTAATGCATTGATCATTTTTAATTGATGAGATCAACAAATACTACTACTTGATTAATCGATTTTTTAGAGACATTAGAATCATGTAACACTAATGTAGTTACGTTCAATAACAACATACTTTGATCCTAGGCTTCTCCTTGGTAGAAGCTAATCCCTTAAGGTTTACGATCCTTGAAATTTGAAAAAAAATTATCTTGTGTCCTTTGTTACCACTTGTTAATTTGGTTTTTAGCTGATCGATCTTGTGCTTGGTATGGGTTTTAATAGTGGTTCAAAATGGCAATTTTTGACAATTTATTTTTTTTTTTTCCGAAATTCGAAATGAAGAATGTAAGATTAATTGGCTGGGACTTAAGTTATAAAAAAATGTGGTTTGTAGGTTGTTGATATAAATTTTCAATTAAGTTTGGTTTTATTGGGAGCTTTTAAAAAAAATATTTTTTTTCATTTGGTTAATTGACAAAATAGTAAATCAAGATTCTTTTCAACCACCCAAAATTCAATTGTTATTCTTGAACATCTATCAATCTATGAATCTTATATTCTTCATTTCTGATTTCGGAAATAAAAAAAATAAATTGTCAAGAATTGCCATTTTGAACCACTATTAAAACCCATACCAAGTACAAGATCGATCAGCAAAGAACCAAATTAGGAAGTCATTAAACCCTACACAAGATAATTTTTTTTCAAATTTCAAGGATCGTAAACCTTAAGGTAAGAGTGTTTCAAAAAGAAAATATGTTTAATTAAGAATTTTAATTCCTTTTTAGGAAAATAATTTTTCAAATCTTAAATGAAATAAGGTTTATTTTTGTCAAGGAATCAAATTTTAAAGTATACTTAGCATTTAAAACCAAATTTAATGAGGAAAAATAAATACTTTTTAAAAAAAATTTACATTTTTAATATAAGCCCATAAAGGAAAAACCAAATTAGATACACTTATCATTTTTAATTGATTTTATCCGAGTTGAGACTTTTTTCAATTAATAATTCGAAAAATATTTTGGAAATTTGAATGAAAAATTTAGATTTAATAATCAGAAATTGACAGTCATACGATTTCGTAAAAAAAGTAAAAAGGTTCAACTTTTTTTTAGATTGGGAACATTTGTAAAAATGAAAGGGTAAAATCAATTAAAAAATGAAATGAATTAACTTCAAAGAATAATTCATTATATTATTTCCAATCAAATCAACAAAAATAATTAAAATCTCAATTTATTGAACATTCAAAATTGTTTGTAATGTTTTGGAGCTCTCAGAAATAGTCAATTTTTTATAACATATTTCGATGATAGATCAGTCAAAGTACAATCCATACCAAAAGATAATATTCAAAAAAACTGTTATTGGGTTGTATCCTCTATTTTGCTTTTGATCTATTATTTTTGTCTTTTATTAATAAGGCGGCATAAATGACATCTGTTTTTTACTTTTACTGATTACCGATTTCTAACTCATTACTAAAAATATTAGCTAAAAGTAGAAATAAAAGAAATAAATCAATAGGGGTGCAATAACATATAATCAAGAAATAACGTTCTTGAAATAAATTTTCAAAAAAAATTATGAAGATATTGGAAGATTAAAAAGTATTTTTTTGACAAAAAAATTAAAAAGAATATCATATTTAAATTTTTAACCAATATCATTTTATTTCAAAAATTTTTGAAACAAAAGTATTTAATAACTTTGAACCATTTACACTAACTAAAGTCTAAACTCAAAAGTCAATTTAAATCCGAACCAAGGATGTATAGCATCTTCTAATCTTTATATACCAAGACCTGTAAAAAAACACACGAATTTTATTTTTAGAATATATTAAATATTGTCAACACGGGTTGTGTATATCATTTTAGATCTAACTTTAAATTTTTAGTAAGAATTACCGATTAAAAACACTTTTGAACTTTTTATACTGTTTTACATTTTTCATCAAATATAAAGTTGTAAAATTGTAGCTTTTTGATTTTAATATCATTTTTTTTTCTACAGGTGTTAAGAGCTCTTTCATCATAATAAATTTTATTAATTTAATTTTCCTGTAGAAAATTTTTTCAAGAAAGAAAATTATGTTGTTAATATTGATAATGAATTTTCTAATAAAAGATTCTTGAACAATTTCAAAAAATGATGATTAAAGTCAAAAATAGAAAAGCAAGTGGTGTTAACAAAATAACCAGTGCTGAAAAGTTAAATCGGAGTTTCAAAATAAAATATCCTTTTCTTTTTTTATAGAAGACCTATACATTAATTCATCAAGGGTCTGGAAAATACCCCATAAACAAATTTGTGTTGATTTCTTAAAGTTTTATTATTAAAATAGAAATTCTAAGAATAAAGGATCAAATTGAAAAATTTATCTTAAAAAATAGAGTGAATTTTTAGATGTTTCTATTATTGAAAAAAACTAAAAATTTTCAAAAAAATTGAGAAAATTATGGAATTTTGAACAAATCTCTTAAATAATTTAAATTTTGCTGGAAAAATTAAGATTTTCACTTTCAAAAACGATTTTAACTCATGTACACAAGTCGATAGAGAATTAGATTTTTCATTGGAACAAGAAGAAAAAAAATTCGTATTATTTATTTCAACACAAATCTTATTCTTTTAACACATATTTTCTAATCCCTATAATCCTTGAAACAAGATAAAAGATTATCCTGTATCGGGCGTGGTGATATGGTATTTTGGTTCTTAGCAGATCCATCCTGGGTTTTGGTATTGATTTTTATAGTTATTCAAAAAGGAAATTTTTTATTTTTTTGGAAATCAGTTTTGAATGGTGGAAGACTAAAAGATTGGTAGATACTTAAGAATTCATTTTGATTTTTTGTGTTGTCAATTGAAATATTTATTTAGGCATGGTATGATATGGAACTTTATTAAAAAATTTATTATTTTATTTTAGTAAAATTGAGTTAAACCAAAATATGTCCTCAATAAAATTAAGCACTATTTTTTTCTGATTAATATTTTTCGAAATCTAACTTTATAACTTAATTCAATTAACCACCAGGATAAATTTTTTTAGAATAAAAACACTCTCAACATTTGAATATCAAAAATATTTTTTGAAATTACTGGGCACTTTTTTATTTTTTTTTGAAAAATTGGGGTTGAGAAAATTTTGAAATCAAAGAATAAGTTAATATATTAAATTCGAATGGTTTTCCAGAGAGTTTATCTTTTTTTAAATAACTTTTTTTTAATTTTACCATTTAAAAATAAAAAAAACATTTGAAGACCAAATTAGTCCCTTTTGTGAAAACAAAATTCCCATAATTTAGAATTTGTTTTAGTAAATGAGTTAAAACAAGATAATGTATCAAAAAATATACATAATTTCAAGTTTGAAATCAATGATTTTGGCAAAAAATGTTTTCAAGAATAAGTTAAATTGAAACTTTATTTATTTTTATTTTTTCATTTAGTTTTTTTAATAGTATTAATGGAAGGTATTTGATCATTTTTCATTTATTAGTGTTTTTTGGGTTGTAGGGAAATATCAATATTAAAACCCAATTGATCAAAAATCATTTTACCAAAACCTCTAATTATTCTTATACTTATAAAAACTGATTTCCGAAAAAAAGAAAAAATTTCCTTCATAAATTATTATTAAAATCAATACTAAAACCCAGGATCGATCAGCAAAGAACCAAAATAAAAACTTATCTCACCCAATACAAGATAATCTTTTTTCTTGTTTCATAGATTTGAAGGATTGTAAATCTTTATCAAGTTGAAATGGAAAATTAAACAAATAATAAAATCACATTTTGTATATCCGTTAAAGGAATAATTTGAAAAAAGGTTGAAAATTACAAATTGTTTTGTAAAAGATAATTTCTGTGTGTCAATTAAAATTGAGATGTGAATATTCTTACATGAGTGAATTTAAGAAACAATTTTCAGTTTTCGTAGAAAAAATTTACCTTGATGGATCTTTTTTTCTTGATTGTTCAAGTTTGTAAAGTAAGAGTCACTTTTGAAAATTTACCCATACAGATAAAATGTAAATATGAAATTTATCAAGACCCTAAATTCAAACAAGTCCAAAACCAAATTAAAATTGGTTTTTGAATAATACTGCAGAATGAATCTAACCAAATCCTAAAAAAATTCAAATGAAGAGATTCATTTTTTTTCATTGCTACTAAAAAAAAGTTTTCCTCATAATTTCAATGAGTCAAAGAAATTTAAGTGTAGACAACTTAATTGAACGTCTTTTAAAATTGGGTGATTCAAAACTTGAAATTAACGCAACTATTTGGGAAAACGAAATCATTCAATTAATTGAATTAGCGCAAGACATTTTTCTAAGTCAACCGATCCTTTTGGAGCTGGGCTCCCCTTTAATGATTTGTGGTAACTATTATCTTTTTGCTTGTTAATGATAAAATCCCAATTCCCAACCACTAATCTTTTTTGTATTTTTGAATTCTTTTCTTTTGTCACACAAGGCGACATCCATGGCCAATTTAAGGATTTATTAAAATTTTTTAAATACAATGGACTACCACCAAAATCAAACTATTTGTTTCTGGGTGATTTCATAGGTATTGTTCTAGTTTCTTATTCGGTTCTTTTTATAAATTTTAAATTCTTTTGTCCTTTACTTTCTTTTTTCACTTTTTGCCGATTAACCCATCCTTCATCAAAAAAAAAAAAAAAAAAAAAAAAAAGATCGTGGTGCAATGGGAATCGAAACAATCTGTCTTTTGTTTTGTTATAAAGTGAGGTATCCAGAATTATTTTTTTTAATAAGGGGGTAAGTTTTTTTTATCAAAGTTTCTCTGATTTTTTTTTGTTTTTTTTATCTTTTTTCTGTTTCTTTTTTTTTTTTTTTTTTGAATTTCAATAAAGCTTTTTTTCTGTAGGCTTAACTGTAAAAACCATTCAATCAAAACACTGACCCAAAGATTCAATTTAAAAAGATTCTCTAATTATAACAGTCTTGTAAATCTGAACGTGGAAATTCCAAAATTCTAATACCGCTTCTATTTGAAAACTAATGGCTTAGTCACTAATGTGAAATTTCTCCAGACTTGAGGAATGGCCCACCACAAAAAACGATAATGAAAAAGTGTTTTTGTTTTGGTTGAAAAAATTAAAAAAGAACAGAAAAAAACAATTGATCTGATATAAAATGCTGAAAAGTACATAAAATCCTTTTCAACAAAAAAAAAAGCTAAAAAAGATCTTGGCAAACCAAAAAAAATCGATTCAAAAGATCCTCAATGATAAAAAATTCAATTAACCAAAAAAATTTAACAGTATCTTCAATTAAAAAAAAATTTAATACTGATAAATTCAAATACATGCAATAAACTTTTTATTCAATTTCGATTTTGTAAATCTATCAAATCAACTTTTCAAACAGTTCTTTAGAAGGTATATTTTGAAGATCAACTAATTTTATAAAGTCACTTAAGATTTAGACCAATAAAATTCATTATTCATATCTTACTGGAAAAAAATTGTGTAATGGAAGATGAAGTAAAATTTTTCAGACACTTATTTGAATTTATCAGTAGTAATAAAAAAAAAATTCACCAAAATCTTGAGGAAAAAAATATAATTAACAAAGAAAAGTTTCAAAAAATTCTCAAAAAATCCAAATAAACAAAAAAAAATTTACTCTTTTCTTATTTTCTATTTTCAATTGTAAAAATTTCTTCAATTTAAAACAAACCAATTGCTTTCTTTAAGTACAAAATCACTATAATTCGATTTAATCTAATTTGTGATTATTTTGTAACCCTCTAAATTTGATAAAGTAAGGATTTTAGAAAATTCTTTTGATACAAATAACTAATTTGAAAAATGAAAAAAAGAAAAAAATAATCTCCGATCTCTCAAAAAAAGAGTAAAGAGAGACACTTCAAAACTAACACAATTCTTTTCAAAAATATATATTCTAACGATTGAAATTTGAAATTTGTTGTCGTTCTATGTCACATTTTTTTCTCAAAATGCTATTGATTTTTTGATTGTTGATTTTTTTAATAGTACGTGCTGATTGGTTTATATTTGGGATTAGGACTACTAGAAAACACAAATTTTTTTTTTTCCAATTTCAAAAAGAAAATTTTCACATTAATGGATTTACCATCCAGGGATTTGTTTGATCCATATATTTTAAAATAAATACTCAAACAACAATATCACTTCAATATATTCTCCCATTTAATGTTTCTTTGAGTGTTTTAAAGCCGAAGAAAACTAATGAAAAAACAATTAATTTTCCTATTGATTGATATTATAAAACAGGCTTTTTATTTTGGTTCGAATAATTAAATTTTAATTAATGTTGATCTGACATTCCTAATTTGGTGATGGATCAATTTACAATTTTTGAAAAAGTTGCTTTTGTTTTCTAATTTTCTTTTTTTTCACCAAAAACTAAAGTTTTTCAATTTTTGAAAAGAGTGATTTTTGATAAAAACCAAATCTGAGTTTTTTTAAATAAAAGGATTGTTTATGTCATCTTTTAACAACGGAAATAGATTGTGAAAAATGTATCATTTCTCTTTAATTCATAATTCTTATCAATCCTTTAATAAAAATTATTTGATTCTTTTTCCCATTTGAAACCAAAAAAAGAGATTATTAAAAAAAAGCAAAAATGAAAAATGAATTTTTTTTAGAAAAAAAACTCAACACCAATGCAAATCACATAAGCCAAAGAACATCCACCACCCTTTTGAAAATATCAAACTTGCATGTTTTAAAAAAATCAAAAACACCCAAAAAATTATTGGTGCGATTTGGTTTTTTTTCTGAACGATCATAAATTTTCTGGATTAACATTGCCAAATCTTCTTTATATGAATTAATAGAATTGAATTTGATACTTTTCAAAAATACTTTGTTGAAAAAAAAATAAAAGATTTCTGTAACTTTTATTCCGAAAAATCTAATATTCTTTAAATTAACATTACAAAATCTTCTTTATTTAATTAATAGAACCTACTTTGATACTTTTTGAAAATAAAATATAATTCAAAAATAGGAGAACAAAAAAATTGAGATTTAATTTCAAAATATTAATTTCACAGGATTTCTTTCTTCTGTTATATATCTAAGTAAATCGATATTTCTAAATAATCAACAGAAATAGTATTATCACACTCTTTAATATAAAAAAACTTATAAAATAATAAAAATCAATCCAACTCAATTTCGAATTACCCATTAAAAAATTTATTAAAAATAATTAATTGAAAATTCGAGATAATATCTTCATGTATCAAGATAAAAATATAAAATGTCCCCTGATAGCAAGTATAAAAATTCATACTCTAATTTATCAATATAAATTTTATTGAAGTAAATGTCTGTTTTGAATTTAAACCATTTTTTATCATCATTTTTTTTTTTTTTTTGAAAAAAAATAAAGAAGACATGATCAAAATCAATTGAAAAAAATGATGAAAATTTTTCTAATAAATTATTTTTAGAAATTTAATTTAAATGAAAATGGGATAAATTGATTTGATTTTTATTATTATTAGACGTACTACCATTTTTGAATAATATTTTATTTTGTTAAAAAAAAGGTGTTGAAAATTTAAAGAAAAAATTCATTTTTTCATTTTCAAACAAATCCCTTAAGAAAATAATTTTCATCATTAATTTCTCTTTTTTATTATGCATTAGGGAACATCGTTTTTTTAATTTTTTACAAACCAATTAATAACTAAAAAAAAAAATGAAAAAAAGATCCAAAAATGAATACCCTGTAATTAAAAAAACATTTATTTTAAAGAAAAAATGAGCTTGATTTTTGTATTTATATTTTTATACATTTGTCTTTTTTCCAAAAAAAAAATAATACCCACCAACTTATTTGTTTTGTTCATTTGAAAGATTCTATAAAAATATAACAATCAACATCTTGAAATCATACAATTTAATTTTTTTTTTTTTTTCTATTCAATCTAAAGGAAACTAGAGAATAAAAGACTTGCAAAAAATAATAATTACAAGTTTTGTTTACCACTGAACTAACGATTTTTTCGCCAATTTTCCAAAGATTAACAAGAAAATATTAATTCTCGATAATTCATAATGAATAACAAATTTTTTTTTATTAATGATCTTAAATTATTTTTCAATTTTATAGCAATCATGAATGTGCACAGATCAATAAAATATATGGCTTTTATGATGAATGTAAGATTTTGGTAGAAATATTATTATTATTATTATTATTATTATTTTTTTTTTTACAAATAATGAATAAAAATTAAATTTAAGAAATGAATCCAATCTTACTTTATTAAAAACATTTAATTATTCTTATAATTTAAGGCATAAACAAATATTCCATTACTTTATGGAATACCTTTCAAAAGTGTTTTCAATGTTTACCTCTTTGCGCGATCATTCAAGAAAAAATTTTTTGTGTTCATGGGGGATTATCTCCTAAATTGACTTCTTTAGATAAAATAAGAAATATTGAAAGGCCAGCAGAACTAATTGATGAAGGCGGGATTCTTTGTGATTTGCTGTGGAGTGATCCTTCACCAGATGTAGAGGAATGGGGGGAAAACGCAAGAGGAGTAAGTTACATATTTGGCGAAAAGGTAGTAAAAAAATTCAATCAAATCTATGGTTTTGATTTGATCTGCCGTGCACATCAGGTAAGATTATTAATATCTTTTTTGCTTTATCCATTTGAAATCAAATTTAAAAATTCTTTTGAAACTTTTTGTTATTTGATCTTGATCTTGATCAGGAAACTTCAAATTTCACTTTTTCATAGAAAATAAAAAATCAAATATATACATAAACTCCATTTCACTCAAAGGGGGACATCATAAAATGAAAAAGTCACTTTATTTTTAACAATCAACCAACTTAGATTGTTTAGAAAATAAGAGAAATAATAAACTTCAGATTAGATTGATATTCATAAAAGAAAAGCCTGAACAAACCATAAATTTCAAAAAGAAAATAAGTGGAATAATATACTTCGTATTAGTGTCGATTCATAAATGAAATACCTGAACAAAACTATAAATTTTTGATAAAAAAAAAATAAAATGTTAAAAAAAGTTTTTTGCACCCTTTCATTGAAACGTCTCATGCAAAATTTCTCAATTTCTTTAGAAAATTAAAATTGTTTACAATAAGATTTTTTAATAGTAAATGTATTGATTTTTAAAAAGAAAATTACATAGACTCAATTTTCTTAAAGTTAATTTGGAGTTTTAAATTAATTTTTTTTTTCTCGAATTGAATTTCTTAAAAAAAAAAAGGATAGAAAAAAAGAAAAGAAAAAATCTAAACAGAAGCAAAAGAAAAAAAGAAATAATTTGAATTAGAAAAAATGATCTAAATCTCCAAACTTGAAAATTGATTTTGAGAAGAATATTGGATATAACTCATAGAATTTGCTCTATTTCTTCAATAAAACTGGGCCCCTTTAACTGAAAAAGAGTTTCTCTCAAATCCATTTCAAATCCTAAAATATTTGTAAGTTCTGCATAGATTAAAAATATACTCTTAAAAAATCAATTACGTTCTTTATTTTAAATTTTTTAGATTTTTAATCCCTTAAAAACTTTTCAATTCTTGAAAAATTACAAAAGATTATCATATTTTTCTAGATTCTCTTAAAATTAAGAGTTAAAATAAAAATACCTTACAATTTTTTTTTTCAAATTTTGAAAAATAAACTATTTTGCCCATTTTGAGATTGATATCAAAAGTAAAGTCACCCTCAAAACCAAAAATAATTTTGAAAATTACACAAAGTTAAATATAATTAAACTAACTTGACTTTAATTTTGCGAAGAATCAATTTGAAGATACGTAACTTTTCCATTTTAGAAACCGTTTTTTTTTTTTCAATAGTAAAGTTTCAATTGAATTAAATAACAAATTCTTTCAATCTATTCTCTATTTGGTGGTCACCATAAAAACAAAATAAGATACTAAAAATCAGTTAATGTTCCAAAATGACTTTATAAAAAAAGATGAGAGACTCAAAGTAGCATTTTTCGTGTATTTCAAAAATAAAATGGCAAATGTGAAATATCTAGAATCTTATCCTTTTTTAACCTCTTCTCAAATTATCGGACCCTTCATGTTCAAAATAAAATGGATTTATTTTAGGAAACTAATTCACTTTTCCAGAGAAAATTAAGCAAAATCCATTCTTAAATTAACAAGAATACATAACACCACAACATGGAAAATGCATAAAGATCTACAAAACTTAGTCTCTAAAAAAGTTTTCAAAAGTCAAAAATTATAAAAAGTCAAAAAAAAAAAAAAAAAAAATTTTTTTGTCATTCTTTTATCATGCTGACTTACATTGACAAACCAAACTTTAAAACAAAAAAAAAAAACAAACAAAGATCTACACTTCGAAAAGTTAAAAGGAATTCAGAATATTTCCCTTTTAATTTGAAAAAAAAATCTAAATCTCAAATTTTATGCTTCGAAAAAAAAAAAAAGAAAACATTTATTGATCAAAATTATTTTTAATCAAAGTTAATATTATGAATCAACGTTTGATAATTACCAGGTTATTATTATTTATG
Source organism: Anaeramoeba flamelloides (assembly GCA_027625915.1). NCBI lineage: Eukaryota > Anaeramoebidae > Anaeramoeba > Anaeramoeba flamelloides. The sequence continues at coordinate 6,490,646 of JANTQA010000012.1, forward strand.
AAAACTATATTATTGAAATTAGCATATATATTACATTTTGTCAAAAAAAAAAAAATTAAAATTTGATTTCAAAATTCCTCTTTCAATTTAAATAAAAAATGAAAAATAAATTGTTATGTCTTGGATTATTCTTTGTTAATTTTCTATCGCCTTTTTTTATAATTTTGTTTTTTGTTGTAGGTAGTTGAGAATGGATTTGAATTCTTTGCTGATAATGGTATAGTTACAATATTCAGTGCACCGAATTATTGTGATGAGTTTCATAATTATGGCGCTATGATGGTTGTGGATGAAGAGTTGGTTTGCTCTTTTTATGTAAAATTTTTCTTTTTTCTTTTCTTTTTTTTTCAATAATAAGACTCTTTAAAAAATATTTTTTTTTTTTGAATTCTTGTTTTCATTTACTGTTTTTATTTTTCATTCAAAATAGATACTTGAAGGTTCAAATTCTGGAAAATCAAATAGACTTTCAACATCAATGCCACCACCAACTCCTCCAAGAAATAGAAAATAAATCAATGTTTTTTTTTGGAAATCAAAAAATAAAAAAATTGTAATTATTAGAACAATTATCATAAATATATATACTAAGTGTATTAATTAAATATAATTTAGAAATATAATAAATTTTCGCTTTTTATATTATTTTTTTTTACTAAAAAAAAATTTTAAATCAGTTTAATAATTATATGAAATTTTAAGATGTAAATTAAAAAATTTAAACCACAATTTTTATTTATTTTTTTTAAATTTTCTATTGAATTTTTTTTCTAAATTGTCTAATTTTAAAGATAGATTTTTTTATCATTTCATCATTTTTTAATTATAAAAATAACAATTTGTATTTTTAATACGTTTTACTTTTTCCAAATTTACCTTTTTTAAGTTGTTTGAGTTACTCAGGTTCCTCCTGTTCCTCCAGGTTTCTGTTTTTTTCAATTTTTTGGAGGATGCAAAAGGAATAAAAAATCATTATAAGAATTGATAAACTTGTTTATGATTAGATCTTAACTGAACTTGTTCTGATTTGAAATTGAATGAATCGAACTGGAGGTAATCAATTTAAGCGAACTGATATGCTAAATGATGTGATTTGAAACCCAACCAAAGCGAATTTAACTGAATAAACTTGCTCCACAATTTGCCCGGTTGGCACTTGAACTGGGTTTTTACTGTAGATTAGGTATTATGTATTATGATTTCCAGATAACAAAATTTGGGAAGCTTCCAGTTATAAAAAAGAAAAATTAAAAAAAACAGTAAAAAATCAATCAAAAAAAGAAAAGAATTATGTTTTTTATTCTTAAAAACCAATACTTCATTGAAGCACCTTATAACTAAAAATCTAAACCATTTCCCTGTCAAAGGGGCCCAACTGTAACAGGCTAGTTAAATGTGTTTAAAGAGTTTGGATGGATATTAGTTCAAAAATTAATCATTTTTTTACATTTCTTAATTATTTTTTTTTTTCTATTTTTTTGAGATATAATTCATTTGCAAAAAATTTTTTTCATTGTATGATCGAAAATAACTTTGTAAAAACATGTTATTCGAATGTTATTGAAACAGTGTTAATTATTGTAGAGAAATCACATTTCTTTTGATTGGAATTTTAACCCCATTTCTTCCATTGGATATCAAAATGAACATTGATTACCTTCTTCAAGAGAATTAAGAATTCCAAGTTATTCAATTTGTAAGAAAATTTATAGATTGATTATTTTTACTTCGTATGGTATATCACCATCATCTTATACTGTTGTGTGTTTTTTAATTTATTTATTTTTTTTTATTGATTCTTCTAAGGTCATGTATGAAAAATATTTGATATTTGAAAAAAATGTTGGATGTCTTTTAGAGAAATAAAAGTTAATTTTAAACTTAATAATGTAAACCAATAACCATTGATCTATCGTGGGTCAAATATTTACATTCTTAATTAAAATGATTTATGATACCTATCCCGAAAATTTTGATAAAATCAACATAAAAGGAAATAATTACCAACCCCTATAACACATAGAGTACAAAAAAACACCCTTAAAATGAACATTTTACCAGTTTTAGAGTATTAATTTTAGTAACATCTTTGATTTCAGAAAACTAAATTGAGTTTAAAATACAATAAAAACTGAAATTAAAAGGTTCTTTTGACTACTCTTTGAATTAGTAGTCACAAATTTAGCCACTTCAAAACTCTCTCTTTAACAGATTAAGAGCTCTTGAGCACTTAAACCTTACCAATAACCCCTGATACTCTCTTTCATTTCTTTCTTTTTTTTTCTTTTCTCATTTTTTGGCTGATGATAACTTTTAAAGACATTTGAAGATTTTTTTAGTATAGTAATTGTACTTCTAAAACACCTGAAATTGGCTCTGCCCCCCACCTAAGTCCATTTATTTTTTGGAAAATTAAAAATAATATAAATTTATTGTAAAAATATCAGTCATTTTTATAACAAGACCCAACATAAGTCATAATAAATGAATTAAATCACTTCTCTCGAACAATATTTATCTATTTCGTGCTGATTCTCAAAAAAATTTTTTAGAAATGTCGAGAATCGACAAATATCCACATTTTACAAAATGCCACCCTTTTTTCGGTTTTAGTTTAATTTATTTTTTTTTATTTTCATTTTATTAGAAAAGTTATAATAAATTTTTTAATTTTATCTATCTGATGATGAGATAAAAAATATAAATAATATTAAGGTTTGAGGAAGTATCATCAGGTACCTAGGTTTTTTTTTAATTGAAGAAATAAAAAGATCATTTAAGAAAGTTTCCTTAAATTTTCTAATTAAAAAAAACCATATCAACAATTTTCTTGAGGTTTACTGTTTTGTTTGTTTTATCTATTGAATATCCAAATAAAAAGAAAACTAAAGAGAACCGAACCGTAGTTTTCCAAAATTCAAAAGTATAGAGAAAAATTATTGATTTTACTTAATTTTTTTCAATTCTAGAAACCACAACAGCAGTTTTTTTTAATTTAAGAAATAAATTGAAAATAAAAATTCATTTTATTTCTCAAATTAAAAAACCCCAAGGACAAACAGTTAGTAATTTTGTTAAACTAACTTCTCTTCAATAATAAAAAATTTTTTTTGATGAAATAATTTGACAATATGTTGAATTTTGAACTATTTCAAAATCAGAACAATCGATCATGTTTTTCAAAATTTTAATATATTTGTCAAAATATTATTTAAATTCAGTTAGGTCTAGTAGTAATCAAAAATTTATCTTATTTTTCAATTTCTATATGTGCATTTTTTTTTTTTTTTCGAATTTATTGTATATTTTCTTAAATAAATTTTTTCAAGTTTACTATTCTATTTAAAAAAAAATAGTAATTAGCGATCATTTCCAAAAAATTCGTATATTTTCTGATATATTTTAAAAAATATTATATTTGGGGATATTTTGAATATATATTAGTATATGAAAGTACGAGAAATAATAATACTAATTGAATCAACGCCTGAGTACTTATTTCAAAATATGTTCAAAAAATGAAAAAAAAAAAAAAAAAAAACACTTTTTATAGAGAAAAAAATACCAGTCCTGTTTTAATAACAAACATACAATATAGTAAGGATAATAACGATTTTTCAATCAATAAAATACACTATCAAATTTTCACATACCTCAGGAATTTTTCTTGAGATTAAAATTCTTTAAAAATGATTTTTTTAAGATAAAAAAGAAAAAAATAAACTACAGATTTTCTGACTTGAAAATATAATATAAAATTGAGTTCAAAAACTTTGATATTTATTTCAAGTAATGTCTTTTAAATAAATATTTTGAATTATTATGAAAGAACCAATTAATGATAAAAAACAATTTTGGATATTTAAATAGTAATATTTCAATTAAGTTTAATAAAGATCTTTTAAAATAAATTTACCTTGTTTAATTGTAAAAGGCTTTTATTACAATATTTGAAATATTTCCAAATAAATTTCTTCACCTAATAGTAAAAATTATTTCTTCTTCGATTCTTAGTCTTATTAAATTGAAAAAATGAGTGTTATGTAACTGACGAAAATTTACAAAATATGAATAATGCAAATTTATACGAATATTCTGTCAAACCCTGTAAAAATTTAATTTATTATAAAATGTAAAATAAAAAAATTTTCATAAAATACTATTATTATATAATTTTATTTTTTTTAGTTATCATATCTTCTAAATGTAAATCCAACAAATTTATTTTTTGGGTCACGTTTAGGAAAATGAGTTGGCGTATTAAAATCTTTCAACACTGTTGTAAGTTCGCCTTCAAAATCATCAAAATATGAAGTATTAAAATAAGATATATCCATTTCATTTTCAAGTTTTGGCACAAATGGAGGTGTTGAATGTCTGAGATTTACCCAATCAATACCATCAAAAAATGGATGCTTTTTTAAATTTTGTAAAAATACTTTTGGCTCTTCTTTTAGGGGCACATCCAATAGAGTTGTTATTAAATCCCAAGTTTCTTCCTCAATAATTACCTCGTCATTAATTGAAACAGGCGGAGTTAAAGTTTTTGTATAAAACATGATGTTTCTATTATAAATATATTAATAAATATAGCCAATAAATAATAAGTTTAAGAACATTATTAAATAGAAAACAATGAAAACAAACATAAATATTAATAATAGTAAAAAAAAAAAAATACTGATTTATGATTTTATGTTAATTTTTATAAATTTGACAACTGTTATATAAGGACGAAAGGAGGAAAAAAGAGAAAATAAAAATAAAAATTTTTTTTTTTTAGTAGAAAAGCCCCCATATAAAAAAAAAAACACAAATAATTATTGAAAAATATTTTGACTGAATTAAAGACAAATGATTAATTAATCATCTAATTTTATTGAAAGGAGTTAATCAAAAAAATAAAAATAATATGGAATTAGAAGAAGAAAATTCTAATATCAAAAGTGATATACAGATTTTAAAATTATATGTTATTAAATAAATTTGATTGAATTGTAAATTCTACTTCATTATTCGAAAAATATTACTTTTAAAAAATGATAATTTAAACACGCGCAATTTATAAATCATTTTTGATACTAAGCCGATACAAATAAATAAATTTGAGGTGGATTATTCAATAGAATAGAGATTTTATGTAATTTCTATTATATAAATAAAAAAAAAGTCTCTTGTAATAAATCCAATTATTTTTGTTCAATACAGCAAGTACAAACCATAAGGGCGACTAAAAAAAAAAAAAAAAAAAAAAAAAAAATCATTCTTCCATTTTTTTATAATAAAAACGTTTTTTCAAAAATAAATCATTTTCCAGTTAAAGGAGCCCAGCTATAATGGGTGAATACATGTGTTTAAATGGTTTTAATGATATTAGAAGAAAAAATTTATTTTAAAAATTTTCAAGATTATATTCATTTTTTCACATTTTTCTACATTTTACTTTTTTTCTTTTTTTCTATTTTTTGATTGAAACCAAATTGTTGTACAATTTTTTTTATTGCAAGATCTAGAGTCACTGGGAAAAAAACTTATTATTCTAATATTATTGAAGCTGTGGAAATGATTGTAGATTAATTATATTTGATTTATATTAGAATTTTCTTTGTTCTTCAATTGGAAGATCAAAATGAATATTTTTTTTTCTAAATGGTTTCCTAATTACTAAGAATTTGGGTTTTTCTATTTTTAAAAGAAAAGTATGGAAAATGAAGTGAAAAATGTTTCCTATTAATTATTCAAATACCAGTAGAAGTTCAAAATGAACATTGTTGTTTTTCTCACTAATGCCTTAAGAATTTTTGATTTTCAATTTTTTATAAAATAGAAAGTTTGATTAGATTTACTTCAGACAGATACCAACAATTTTTTGATGGTTATATTATTCTACTTAATTGTTATTTATTCGTTTTGAAAGGGTAATTAGAAAAAATAATTGATTTTTGGAAATATTATTGTGCACCGTTGGTCGAAACAAAGTTTATTTTACAGAAATTATTATATTGGATTTTATTTTGAAATAGATATCTTGTATTTCATTTTATGTTATTTCCGCTGAGTAATTCATATCATGTAAATACCCTTTCGTGATTATTATCGTAAAAACTTTAATTACTGATAAACTTCCAATTAATGATAATTTTTTTAATTATCATTATTTTCTATGTTATGAAATTCCTTTTATAGTGACGAATGTGCGGATAAATTAGACCATGGGAACTTAATAAGACAAAAAAAATCTACATACTTTGGAAAAGTAAAAGATATTTAATAAAATCTTCTATTGTATTGATACTCAAAATTGATATTTCTCTTTTTTTTGAAATAAGGTTTACAAAAAAAAATAAATTTGACCTTTAAAAAAATGATTATTATTTGCAATTTTCATTATTATTCTTTTACTAAATAAAATAAAAAAAAAAAGAAAAACTCAAACCTTAATGTTTCCTCAATTTCATTTCCAGAAAATGGTGGGATACCTGCCAATAATTCATATAAAATACATCCTAAAGACCAAAAATCAACGGATTTATCATACCCCTTCCTTGATAAAATTTCCGGTGACACTATTGAAAAAGTAAAATAAAATAGTTAAGAATTTGTTTTTTTTTTGTTTGTTTATTGAGAGAAAGAAGTAAATAAAGAAAAGTTATATTAATAAAAAAAGAGAAGAAGAAAAATATTTAAAATATTATAATAGTAAAAAAAAATATTAATATCATTTGTATGACTAAATTCAAACTTATCTATTGAATTTAGGTTTTCCCGAATTTGAAAGAATATAGGAAAATCAAAGATTTTATTATATTACATTGAATTCTGGCAAATCTTTATTAACTTTTCTCGAGTTTTCTGTTGATTTGAAAAATTAATTGGTTTTAGTTAGGTTTTTTTTTTGAGTTTTCTATTTTATTTGTGAAGTGTTCTAGGTTTTTTTGAATTTTCTATTGATTTTCCAAATAAAACAGAAAATGATAATAAAAGTTTCTGAGTTTTTTTTTTTTTTTTAATTTTTGTTTTAATTAGAAAATCAAGTGATTTTCAAGTAAAAAATAAGAATAAAAAAAAGCCCCATTAGCTTTTCCAGAATTCAAAAGAATATAGGAAAATCAAAGATTTTACTCAATTCTTTTGGATTTTTGGAAAATTCGTATTTAGATTTTGTTTAATTTAAGAAATTAAAAGAAAAATTTAATAAATTTTCTTTTTATTCTAGAATTAAAAAAACACCATTGTATTTTTTTGATTTTTCTGTTTATTTGAAAAATCTATTGATTTTCGTTAGGTTTTTTTTTTGAGTTTTCTATTTTATTTGTGAAGTGTTCTAGGTTTTTTTGAATTTTCTATTGATTTTCCAAATAAATAGAAAACTTTAATAAATTTTCTGTTTATTTCAAAAAGTAAAAAAAAAACCTAACGAAAATCAATAGGTTTTCAAAATAAACAGAAAACTCAAGAAAACCTAACGAAAATCAATAGATTTTTCAAATAAATATAAAACCACAAAAAAAACTAGAACACTTAACCAATAAACAGAAAACTCCAAGAGAACCCCCATTAACTTTTCCGGGATTTAAAAGAATTGAGTTAAATATTTTATTTTAACTATATTCTTTTGAATTCTGGAAAAGAGCAGTTAGCTTTTTTTTAATTTGAAAAATAAAAAGATAATTTTTGAAATTTTCCTTTAATTTCTTAAATTAAAAAAAAAGCTAGGCACTCTACGGCACTTGACGGCACTCCTCCAGACTTAAGATGAAGAGTAAAAAAGAATAAAAAAAATTACAATTTATTTTAAAATAATTATTATTGTTATTTTTTTTTTTGAAACTATGAGAAAAAAAAAAAATGTTACTATAATTAGGTGTCCCAACAAAAGTAAAATGCTTTCTTTTATTTATTTCTTCTTGATTGATTCTTTCAATGGTTTCTTTCCAATTTTTTTTGTCTGGGTATATATTTTTTGATAAACCAAAATCAGTTAATTTTAAATGTCCATCCGATGAAATTAAAAAATTTTCAGGTTTTAAATCTCTATAAATAAATTAATATTAGTAAAATATAAAATAAAATAATAATAAAGAAAATAATGATTTGTTAATATATAATGATTATAAACAGTGTAAAAGAAAAAAAAAAAAAAAAAAATTCAGAACTCAACAAAAAAAAATAAAATAAACTTTCCAAAATTCATAGTAATCAATAATAATAAATTTCTGAAAAGAATAATAAATCGAAAGATAACAATAGAATTATGTTTTCCAAGATTGTAAGATACGCTTTGAAATTATAAATCCTTTTATGACCAAATTTAGCCCTCCCCTCACAGGTATACATGAAGTAATAGAAATGAAGTTTATAATACTTTGGAAATTTCAAATTTGTCTTAAAAAATTGATTAATGGGAACGAAAAAATAGGAAAAAATGTAAAATTTTTAGTTCGGGTCTGGAAAAGGATCAATTTTAAATAAAACTTTAAAGGGGCAACCAAAGCTTAAATTAAAATTACTTGAATAAGAATTTGAATTCTAAATGGTAAAAAAATTTCATTATTTTTTAATTTTTTTTTCTTGTCAGTTTTTTAAATAAAGAAATTAGACTTCATAAGATTCGTTTCTTTGATTTAATCCTTTTTTTTATTTATATTTCTATTATTATATCGTTCAAATTTTATTAAAAGATGTGGGATAACCACAAAAACTCTGAAATCCTAGTATTTTGTTATTAATTATAAAATTATATTGGTACTCTGATGTTCAAAATTTTCAAAAAACTATTTTCGAAAAATTGAAAATTTTTAATTTTAATACGATTCACAATTAATATTTCAGAGAAAAATAATAATAAAAAAAAAACTAACGAACTAATAAGAACTTTTGAGATTTTTTTTCTTTTTTGTTACGAACATGAAAAAATTAAAAATTAAAAATCAAAAAAAATGAATTAATTGAATTTGCAATTTCTCAAATCTCCACCCCCTGTTCCAAATTTTATAAATAAAAACCGTAACTAAACTTAATCTTGAAAGAATTAATGTAAATATCCGAAAAAAAGTAAGCCTCATTTTGAGAAATTAAAAACACATAAATTTGTATTTTTTTTTTATTTTTTTTTGAAAGTTCAATGTTTTCATGAAAAAACAATATTAATAATTTATACAAACCAATTAAATTTTTCAGTGATTCTGAAAATATTTTTTTTACTTAAAAAAGCTAAATGAAATTTTTATTCGATTTATTTTTCAACAAATAGCATGTTATCAAGAGACATCAATTATAATCTGTTTTCTCTTTTTTCTTTGGGTAAGTCCTTTTTAGTTTATATATATATATATATATATATAGATAGATAGATATAAGGTATTTCCAGAATGGTGGGGCATTTTTTTTTTACATTTCATAAAAAATCATCTTTGTGAGTGGAGGTATTCGTTAATTGATAACATCAAATCCGGTTTAATATTAATATCATTGAATCAATGACTTTGGTATTTATTTCAAAATATATTGGATGAAATATTCCAAAAAAATGAAAAAAAAAAAGCACTTTTTTTGGTTAAAACGATGTACGAACAATTTCAATAAAAAACTGAAAATGTGAAATAGGCACAATTGATTTTTTAAACAATCAAACACATTTATATGTTTAAAATTCTATTAGAAAAATTTTTTTGAGATTAAACAAGTTATGAAAACGATTATTACGATCAAAAATAAAATAATTAAATAATAATTTTCACCCCTAAAAAATATCAGATAAAATCGAGATCAAAAAATTTAATAACTTTTGTTTATGTAATACAATACTAAGAAACAAATTGAATTATTCTCAAGAACCAATAAATGGTATTTAATGATTTTGGATATTTTAATAGTTTTTCGAAGATTGAGTTTAATAAATATATTTTAAAATAAATTTGCCCCACTTTTTTGGAAATAGTTTGGATATTGGGTTTATTCACAATTCAAAATCATATGAACCTTATAGAATTGGAAAAAGATAAAGAGATGAAATTTTATCACACTTATATTTCAAATGATTGTATTCAAAAGGGCTCAAGTTTTTTTGTGATAAAAATAAAAGACAAGTATGCGATAAAATTAATAATTCAATTCTTTAAAATTCAAAAATCTTTTTACAGCTGTTTTAGAAAAGTGTGTACCAAAAGTTTTATTAGATGTTGACTGAACTGATTGAAACATATGGATTCGACAGTTTTAATCCCTACTTATAAAACTTCGAGTACACACTTTTTTAAAACAGCTATATTCAATTAAAAAATTAATTATTTCATTTTGATCTAACGTGATGATAATTATTGCCACAAAAATATTAAACTTAACAAACTTGAAACCATTTAGTTATGAAACAAATTTGGATTTATCTTAAGGATGGTGCACCCAAACAAATTCTTCAAGATACAATACAATCACCCCCAACATAAATATTGGATAAGGCTCTTGGGGATTTTTTATTCACAGATTTAAATATTTTTTTTTTTTTTTTGGTAATAGGGAGTTTCTGGATTTTTTTTTTGATTTTACTTTTTGATCCTATTGGAAATTCCACAAATAGGAAAGTAATAACTAAGAGTGGTATTTTGAATTATTGAGAAAATTATTGAATTCCACTGATTAATTAATAGCAAAATATTAAGAACTAAATGATATTAAAAAGTCATTGGACTAATATCTTCTTAGGTGTATTTTTAAGGGATTTGGAAGTGAGATTTTGAGAGTAGATCAAAAAATAAAATCAAAAAAAACGTCCAGAAACTCCCTATTACCAAAAAAAAAAAAAAAATATTTTAATCTGTGAATAAAAAATCCCCAAGAGCCTTATCGAATATTTATGGGTGGGTGGTTCTGCTGTGTATGAAGGATTCGTTTGGACGTACATCGTTGAATCATTGGTATTGAAAAAACACTAACTCTCAATATTACAAACAAATTTGAAATGGAAAAGAGAGATTTGATAAATTCTACAAAAGGAAATACGTCAAAGTTGTTAAAACGAATACCTGTTCTATAAAGTGTCATTTGGTTAAGTTACACAACGATACAATAAACAATTCAAATCAGAAAATGTATCAAAATTTAATGCAAAATTGGTGAGGAACTTACCGATGTATAAAGCCTTGTTGGTGAAGATCTTCAATTGTTAAGACCATTTCAGCGATATAAAAGCGGGTTGCGTCTTCAGTTAAAGCACCAACCTCCTGTAATAAGCATTTCAGATCACCACCTGAATGGTAACCCATTACAAAATATAGATATTCATCGTCTTGAAAGCTTTCATACAATTTCACTAACCAAGGGGAATTATGGATTGCCAACACTTCTCTTTCGGTCCAAATATTTTTCATTTGTGATAGCGATTTTACTCGGCTTTTTCGCACTCTTTTAAGTGCATAGGTTTTTGGTTTTTCTTCTTTCATTTCTTTATCTTTTTTTTTGTCTTCTTCTTCTTCTTCTTTTTCTTTTTCTTTTTCTTTTTCATTTTCATTTTCATTTTCATTTTCATTTTCATTTTTATGATTGCTTGATTTTCTTTTATTTTTCGGTTTTTTTTTAACTAAAAATACTTCACCAAAAGTGCCTTGCCCAATTTTGGCAAGGGTTATATAATCTTCAACTAAAATTTTTGTCCTTTGTCTTCGCAGAAATTCTGTTTCATTGTTTATGACCTCACTCAGAATCAGCTTTGACTTTTTTTCATTAAACTTGTGCTTAACTAATTGTGTTTTAGTTTGTTGGACCCTTTTCCTTCTCCTGTAAAGATAATAATTAAACTCAAGCTCTGATCTTTCTAAATAATGCTTACAAGTTATTCCTTTATCTTTAATCAATGGTGGTATGTTGGTTGGTTCTTCAGTAGAATCATATACATTCCATAGGGTTCTTTTTTTTTTAACATTCATATTTACCCAAAAAGAAATGTCAAATTGAGAAAGATCAGAAAAAATGTTTCAAAAAAGAGAATTGCTCTTCTCATTTCTTTGTGACAATTTCCCAATCTCTCAAACAGTACAAAAGGGTGGAAATCCTGAGATAAGTCCAGAGATTTTATTTTTGAGAGCAATTGAAGGTTTTTTTTCGAAGACTCTTCCAAGCGAAATACCATTTGCAAAAAAAAGTGAAATGGGAAAAAAAGTTTAAAATTATTTTTAATTGATAAAATTAAACGAAACTGAAAACACCTCAACACAAATTAATTAATAAAAGAAAAAATAAACTAACTAAAGGCAAAATGGAGGATAAGTTAAAATTTCAGTTTTTTCGAATTTTAATTTTATAATTTTTTTTTGTTTGATCAATCTGTAATTCAAAAATTGTTGAAAGAATTGATTATTTTTGAGATCTCCTAAAACCAAACCATCGGATTAGATTGTTCAAAATAGTTATATTTTAAATTGTAATTATTGACTTGATTGAATTATCAAATAATGTATTTTATAATAAAGCTAATTTGTTTCTTTTTTTAGTTGATTTTTCTATTCTTTTTTTGGAAAGACTTACAATTAAAAGTCTTTTACCCTTTTCTCCAAATGGGATTATATTTCCTCTTGTTATCTCAAGAGCATAATAAGGGAATTTTCTAATTTTTTGAAAATAAAAGTTCGAATTGATTTTGAAATGATATTTTTAGGGTTTTGTTCAATTAATAGTTAGTAAAATATGAGTGAAGCTATGAGAAACAATTTTTATATATTAATTCAAAAACAATAAAATCCTTTAATTCATTTTTACTATTAGATGAAACTTGATCTCAAAAAAAAATCACCAAAAAAAGATAATTCTTGGATTTATATTAAAATTAATTTTTCAAAAGAAAACAGTTTTTTGCATAAATATTTTCTTGTACCAAATTTTGATAGAACCTTCTGTTTTTATGTAAAACTATACCATTTTCCAGTCAAAGTTGCCAAGTTGTAAGAGGCGAATTACATGTGTTTAAAGGGATTAAATTGGATTTTAGAAAAGAATTTCATTCTATTATTTCAAAATTTAAGACATTTTTTCACATTTTACTTTTTTTTTTTCGATTTATTTAATTGCACCTAATTCAAATTGCTTACAAAATTTTTTTTTTATTGCAAGATCGATAGTCACTCGGTAAAGATGTATTAACCTAATTTTACCCAAACAGTGAAAATTATTGTAGAGAAATGATTTTTATTACTATTGGGATTCTAATTGATCTTGAAATGAAGATCGAAATGAACAATGTTGTATTTAAATAGTATGACTACATAAGAATTTGAGTTTTTTCAATTTTAGGAAAATATATAAGAATTTTTTAGTTATATTTCATACCAGGTATCAACTATTTCACAATGTTTATTATTCTACTTCTTTCCTACAGCTGTTCCAAGTCTACCATAAAATTTTAAATAAAACATAATTGAGTTTTCTATACTAATTTCCCATTTACAAAAACTTCCGAAATAAGAGTTATTATTCAAAAAAATTTTTTAATAAATAAGCTATTATTCAAATTTTTGAAAAATCAAAAAAAAATAATTTGAAGATTCATGAAAAACTTCAAAATTATCAGTCCAAAAGAAGTTAAAAAATATCAATATTTACTGATCTTTAAAAATTAACTTTTTGAACAATGTTTTAAAGTGCTTCAAATGATCTTGAATTTTTTTTTTTGATGTTTCAAAAATTTGAATAATAGCTTATTTATTAAAAAATTTTTTTGAATAATAACTCTTATTTCGGAAGTTTTTGTAAATGTGAAATTAGTATAGAAAACTCAATTATGTTTTATTTAAGATTTTGTGGTAGACTTGGGAAGACTGTATTTGTTCTTCAAATGTCAATTATCAAAAACAATTGATATTGGAAAAAAATCCTCAAACATTTCGACTGAAGAAAAGTTTATTGTTTTACAATTTACAAAGAATAGAATTATTTTCTTTATCTCTATTACTTATTGTGTTAGTATTTGTGATTGATAAGAGTCTTTCTATAAATAGGGTAATACTATATTAATTAAAAAAATATGAGTTTGAAATGAAAAAAATAAAAAAAAAACTAGTAATAAATATTTGAAAAAATGGTTTATTTGAACTATTTAATAATAGATTTCAAAAATTGAATATTGTTATCATCTATTAATATAATCCTTTTCAAATTAAAAACTGGATTTTATTTTTGATGGGATTTTCATTTTAGTAAAATTATAACCTAATATTGTCAAAAGAAATCGTAGAAAGGGTATAAGAAGCATATAAACTCCAATCCAAAATAATTTCCAAACATCGATATTCAATTTTTTTTAAAAAAAAATATTATTTGGAAATAATTTCTTAAATACCAAATTAGTGCTACTAAACAATTTTAATGTTAATTTCTAGGAATACTTAGAATAGTCACCAAACAAAAAAAAATTTTTTTATCTCGGAAAAAAAAAAATAATCTTAAAATTTAGAAGAGTTGATTTATTGTTAAGGGTCACTTGTTAAAAAAAAAAAAAAAAAAACTTAATCTAGTTAATGAAAGAATTTTAAAGTGGGGAATACGTTTCTTCTAATTTAATTGTAGTTTAGATATAATTATAGTATCTAAACACCAATTCAATTTTTTTTTTAACACAGCAATATTCAATTTTTGAAAAAAAAAAATCTTTAATAATTAATTCTCAAAGAAATACCAAATTAGAACCATTCACTAATTGAAATGTTAATAATTATTTATAAATTACAATACCCACAAAATAAAAATAATAAATAATTATCAATAGAAATAAATTAGCTGTATGCTAAAAATTTTGGAGAGAGTAAATCAAAAAACATATTAAAAATTTGTTGAAATTCTACTAACAATTATTTATCGATCCAATAGTTAGTAATATTCAACTAATTTTATTTGGTATTTATATTTAAAAGTTCAATTTTAACTTAATATCAATTGGATAAAAAATCCCAAAAAAGTTTCAAATATAACTTGATTGGAAAATATAATACAAACAAAAAAAACTGAAAAATTAAAAAAGTATTTACAGATTTTCCAAATTCAAAATTATTTCGAATTTGAATGACAATACTTCATTTATAAAATAAGAGGATTTTGAAACATTAGACAAAAGAAAAAAAGAAAACATAATTTGAAAAATATTAAAATAAAATAAAAGATATTGGTATTGTAATATTTAAAAATTCCAACAATTGTTATTTTTTTTTTTTCCATGCATGTACTTGAGAATATAAACAAAACAAAATATATCATTAATTTTTGAAGAATTTAAATAATTTAAACTAAACCCTAGATTTAATTTAATATTTTTAAATTCTCTAAAAAACAAGACACTTTCCAATATTAAATGAAGAAAAAAGAGGAAATTATTTCAAAACAAAACACTAAAATTTATTTATCTTGTTCAGAATCATTTATAAATTATTTTATCGTGTGAAATCTTATGTGATAACGAAACAATTAAAATAAAAAACAAAATAAAAAAAAATTAAAATAATTTAAAAAGGTTAAATTAATATTTATTCGATAAAATTATTGTTAGCGAGTTTAAATTAAAATTAAACAAAAAAAAAAAAATTAAATAAAAAAGGTGATGATTTTTTTTTTTTACATATTACATTAAAATTATAATTAGTTAAATATATGCATTAAAGAATTAAAAAGAAAAAATAATTATAATATTATCTTTTACCAATATTATAACAACTTTTACATATGTATTAAATATGTGATTTTTTTTTTTTTTTTTTTAGAAACAAGAAAATTGATTTTTTTTGATTTTTTTTTTTTTACAGTATTTATTTTCATGTTTTTAAATAGTCAAATTTTGACTTTTACAAATAATAAAGTAATTTTAATCAAAAGATTAAAATAACAAAACAAAAGTTAAAATAAAGAATTAAGAAAAATGTTAACAATGTTTTGATTAAGGGGTGGGATTGAGAGAGAGAAAAAAAAGAAAAAAAAAATAGGTACAGATGGAATTGGATTTTAAACAAGTAAAATTAATAACGGAAATTTATTGAACTTTGTTCTAGCCCAATTAATTCTTCCATAATTTCCCCAAACGACCAAGTAAAATCAGAAATTTTATCAAATCGTTCAAGTCGCGGTGGGTTATTTGGTATATTTTTTTCATTTACCATTTGTTTTTGTGATTGAAGATCTTTGGTTTTTAATTTTTGCTCAATAACTTTTTGTTGTTGGTGTTGTTGCTGCTGCTGCTGCTGCTGCTGCTGCTGTTGTTGTTTATTTTCAGATTCAAAATTCAAATCATGAATAGAAGGATAGGATTTTTTTTCAATTTTTACTAATTTGTTATTATTATTATTATGATTATTCAGTTTGTTCATATAATTATTATTCAATAAGGAATTGGAATTATTTTTTTTGCAATGTACATTTTTAGGGGTATTTGTAATGGAATATTTTTCATCGCTTGAGTTTAGATAATTAAACACTCTGCTATCTTGGTTTTGAGAATTTTCACGAACGCTCTGGGGAATTATTTTTTGATAAGGGCTATAATTTAATTTTGGACCATAATCCCAATTTTGATAAGGATTAATATTATACTTGGGGCTACGATTTTGAATAGGAATTGGAATTGTGTAAGGACTATTTTTTTGATTAGATCCCCTTCTTCGTTGGATTACATTATTTCCTGTAGTAAATGAAAAGGGGCGATCAAGTGGCGAAATGTATACAAAGGGATCTCGTTTCAAATTGCTATTACTTCTGATTCTTATTGGCTTTGTATTGGATTGAATTTTTCTTGGGATCCTATGATGAATTTGGGTTTGATTTTTATTTTGAAAATATATACTTTGATTATGATGGCTAGGATAAGCACCAATACTTTTTTTTTTTTTTTTTTTTTTCGGAATAATCCGTTTTCTTGTCATCATTTGCGAAGATTTTTTTTTCAAATAATATTTTGATTTTTTTTTAATTTTTTTGGAATTAAGATAATTTGGAATTATATATTTCACTGGATTCATATATTTATAAAATCTGTCAATTTTTTTAATATAGTCCACCTGGATCGAAATATAATTAAAATTTCCATTTTTAATTTTTGACAGGTTTATACTATCGAATTGTGCCTTTTTTTTTTCATTTTCATTAGTTTTACAAAGCTCTTCCGAATTGTTTGATAGATTATATAATTGCTCTTCATTTTCAATTTTGATTGAAAAGTTATTGTCGTTCTCATTAGAGCGTTTGTCGTTCTCATTTTGGCTATTATTAGACAAATTTTTTTTTTTTCCATCTTTGAGGAAAACTTGATCAATATCTACATTGACTTCAGTAATTAATTCAAACCTTGCAGTTTTTGACTGCTTTTGCCTTTCAAATAACTTTTGAGCTGGTAGCACCTTCAATAGGCTCAGCATCGAGCGCATTAATATTGTTAATTGGAATTCTAGTTTTTTAATATTTGTAGAACTCACAAGCGCAGTTGAGGAACAATACATTCTCCATTTCTCTAACAAGATCCCCTTCTTCGTGTTGATTGTATTTTTCTTTTGGTTCCTCGTCAAGGAATTTGACCTAGATCTTGTGTTGTTTCGGACCATTGAATTTGTTTGGGATTGTGGAAAGTTTTTTGACGACAAATATTGCGAGTTGCTATAGCTGGAATACGACGAACAGTTACATCCATTAACACTATTACAGATTGTACAAAAGCTAAATTCGCTTCCAATGCTGGTATTGTTAATGTTATTGTTACTGTTACTATTGGTGCTATTATTGCTCAAGCTGGTCGTATTCATTTCGTAGCTTGAAATGCTCGAAATTTGTCGATCAAAGGAATTTAATTCATTGGAAAAAGGAGACATAATAGCCAAGGACGGAATTGGTGATAGAAGATTGGAAGGAATTGGAGAAAGGCTATTTGTTGTATTAAAAGAATTCGTTGTCGTATTCTTAAAATAGATCGGGTGAAAAGTACTTTTTTTTTGAAACTCTCCCAATTTTTTTGGGATCTTGCGTAAATAGACATTGACATTGACTTCAATTGAGACTTCATATTCTTCGTCTAAATATAATTCTAAAACTCTGTCTTTGTGGATTGGTTGCAACAAGAAGCTTTTTCTGTTTTTAAGATCCTCCCCTTTTTGTTCTTTTTCGTTGTTTTGTTCTTGGAAAACTTTTTGTCTTTCTTTTTCTTTTTCTTTTTCGTGTTCTTTTTCTGGTACTTCCCAATTTTGTTTTCTTTCCCTCGAGACTAAAATTATATTTGAAAAGGTTTTAAAAAATGATTTGATCACAGTCTCAAAACTGTTATACATGAGAAATTAATTCTATTGTTTGTTTTTTGTGGTTGAAGAATTGAATACAATCCAAAAGATCTGACTTTTGGAGAGAAAAGCGAATTTTTTATTTGATTTCTTGTTATCAGGTTGTTGATTGGTTTATAAGTGCACTCAATCGATAAAGAGTTTTGTTATCCGAATTTGAAAGGGGATTAAATATTTTTTTAAAGGAATAAAAAAAAAATAATTCCCAATAAAAAGAATTAAGATTTGGTAATTTATTTTCGAGATGAAATGAACAATTGTTGTAGTCTAGTTTTTGGTGTTGACTTTTGTTGTTTGTACAGTTTTTGGTTTGGTTTGGTTTTGTCTTGGTTTGATAGTGAGTTTAGTTTTGTCTTTTTCTTTTGTCTTTTTTTCGAATTCTTTTTTTTGATAAATACAGCACCAAGCTTTGAATAAAAAGTAAATTTTTGAAAAGATTCTTTACAAATATAGTAGAACCTAAAATAGATTGGTTATTGATCACTTGGTAAAAAATTAATTTTTAAACTCTTTTGATCTTAAAACAAGTAAAATATAAAAAAATAATATGTTTTACTCAAATTTTAATAAATAAACTAAATTGGATTAATTTTTTAAGAATAATTCTTAATCTTCTCCAGTTTAATTATTTCCCAGAAATCCTTCAAGTTTTGAACTTTTAAATTTGGAAAAAAAGATAATCAGTGAATAATTTATTGATTTAAAAATATTTTTGTTTTATCTTCAAAAAGGTACAAGTAAAAAAAAACCAAAAACTTTATCAAATTATTCAAGAGTAAAAGAGAAATTTTACCCCAAGTTTGTGATACGTTGGCCATAAAACTCCTTGAATCTGGTTAAGAATTTTTTTATTAATTTTAAATAAATAGTATTTTTATCAAGAAAAATTCAAATACTTTTTTTTATTTTTTGAAAACATTTTATTTACTAATAAATTATTACATTCTTGGAATTGATCACTTTACCAACATTTTTTATCAAATAAAGTAAAATCTATTCTCGACAACGAAGTTCAAGTTTCCATTCGGTTCAACTGAAAAATTATTTTATTCATTGGAGGATATTTGTCTTCGTGTTTTTGAGATCGAAAAATATATCTATTCAAAAAACCTATTCTTTTGATATATTGGATTAAAGATACTAAATTATTTTTGTAATTAGTAAAAAATTAATGTTTTACTTTTAAATTACAAATTACAGATAATATTGAAAATATATGGAATATTTACAGATAGATCATTTGTGTTGATACCTCTACGTTTTTTTTAATTTTATGGATTAGATCATGTTTTCAAACTTGAATTTATCTGTTTGGCTATGTAACTAAAAGTCTCGTTTCAGGCTCTGAATTATTCGTTTTTCAAAATCAAATATTCATCTCAAGTTTTTATTATTTTTTTTTTTCAATTTTTACTTACTTTGGATCTGTCATCTGAACTTTAGTTTTGGTTCATTTATTAAAAATTGAGTAGAATCGGTTTTTTTATTGCTGTTTATATTTTTTGACAAGATTAATTTTCAAATAAACAATGATCTAAAATCAAACTTCTTGAGAAAATAAGAGTTTGAAGTGTCCTGATAATGGTGTGTCTGATCAAAAAACTTTTTTGATTATTAGAAGTCGAAAAATCTTATCAATTTGTAACAATTAGCAAGATTTTGAATTATTTAAAGTTATGAAATCTGTATTGATTCTTCCTTGTCAAAGAATCTTAAGACAATATGAGACTAAATCGTCTAAGTTATGTTTGAGCAATGGAGTGATTGTTCCTATAATAGATTTAGGAAAATGTACATTTTTTCTTGTTGATCAGATTTTTTTACCTTACAAAGTTGTTTGTTGTGTTTTTTTTTTGAAAATAATTCATAAATGTTTTGTCTTAGATTGAAAAATGCCTTTTTAAGGAAATGAATTATTCTGTACATTTATTTGTGTAAGGTTTATTCTTTTTTTAATATTTTTAGTTTTTCTTATTTGTTTTTTTCTAGTGAAAAAATTTGTGAAGATTCACAACCAATTGTACATCCAAAAAATCTCAGTAGCAATCAAATTAATATAGTGGAGATCTTTTTTTGATTTTTTTTTTTTTTTTGGGCGAGAAAATCCCCATCTTTAGATCTTAAACTATTGTTTTATAATTTTGAATAAATTAATTTGTTAAAATAAACAAATAATGAGAATCTTCTATTTTGATATTCTTAATTGTTTTTATGTAAAATTTGAAAGTACGATATTTTTACTAAAATTTGAATACATTTAAAAGATTACTGTTTACCACAAAGAAGTCAAAAATAAAAGTATGTTACCTTTTAAGATTAATTATATTTGTTTGCCATTCTTTAAAATGTCTCTAAAAAATTCAATAAGTAAAATAGTACTATTTGTAGATCACATCAATGAAAAATGATTCTTGTATTAGTAAAAAAACACAAAGAATTTAGAAGCAAGAATTGCATTTTGATGACAAATTTAAAGGTCGAATTATAATTATTTAGACTAGAAAGTTGCAAAATATCTTTTTTAAAATTGTCTTGAAATGTAGATTAGTAACAAAAAAGAATTCAAATTATTTTTTTAAAAAATTAAATAAAGAACTCGGAGATTATTTTTATAGATTATTTTAGAATATTTTGGAAATATATTTCTAGAACAATTTGTTTTAAAGAAAGGAAAACACAAATTAATCAGTCTTTGGGTTATAGTGTTGATGATTATTGAGTTAATCTTTGAAATTAAAAACTTTAAAAAATAGTTACTTTTGGAAATTCTAAATATTATTATTTCTTTATTGTGATGGTATTATTTTGTTTTCATTTTTGAGATTAGCAAAATGAAACAAAAAAAAAATACAAAAAGTCCAATTTGTAATTGATTCCCTTATTAAAAACTTTTATAATTTATTGTGCAATAAGATTTATAATAGATTTTTTAGAGTCACAGAAACTATTTGAGCCATGGTGCACTAATATCATTTACACCTAATTACAACATACTTTGATTATAAGCTCCATTCTAATTCAAAGGACAGACACAAAATCTAAAAATAGGCAAAAAAAAATCACATTTTATTGTATTTTATTTAATGTAATATTAAACCTCTTTTAAGTTTCCCATTCTTAATGGTTTTATAAATGTAATTTCGACCCAAATAAAAGAAAAAAATATAAAATGAAAAAAACAAAATTAGTGTGTCCAACGAGAATATTGATTTGTCTTCAAAACATAAATTTAACATTTCCTTGTTCTGTTCACAAATTTTAAAAAAGGAAAAGTTTATTATTCAAAATATTGATTTGATATTTTTTGGATTTATTTATTGGTATTCATAAAAGGTGTATTGGGAAATATTTTTAAAAGTGGTAATAACACGGTTTGAAAACCTCTCTTTTCCATCTTCTTTAAATAAGTTTAATATATAAAAAAAGTGATTAATATTCATTAAAAATATTAAAATGTCAAAAAATAAAAAATGATTTAATTGTAATTTGGTTTATTATCGTATTCATTATCCTTTGGCTTATTCTGATTGTCTTCATTTGGATCGGAATAGGAATTTTGTATCAAATCATTCTTGCTTGTATTGTGTTTTCTTGATTTATAATATTCCTCGTCTGATAGTTCTTCGTCTGAATATCTGTTTTTATTGGATAATTTTTCTACTTCTCTTTCAAGATCTTGATAATATTCTTGTTGATCATTATATAATTGTCTTAATAACGATGGAGATGGGTCTATTTTAATGAATTTATTTTGTTATATTTTGAAAAGTAATAAATTTTTGAAAATTAATTAGTTTAAAGGTTTGAAATTATTATTATTAAGAAATTTTCAAATAGAAATGTTTCTATGGATAGATTTTCGTTATTTTGGGAATAAGAGTTACAAAGGAAAAAGGTCAAGTGGGTACTTGTTAATGCTATGACACGGAAAAACGAAAGTCTTACCATATTAAAAAACTTTTTTTATAACATCTATATAACATTTTTATAACAAAATTTCCTTTTATATGATGATTTTTTCAATATTTTTTTAAAAAATATTCTTATAACAGGCTTATAACATGTTACAATTTTTATAACACATTTTATAACAAATATTTATGTTATAAAAGTTGTTATTATAAAATTTTATAACATTTTAAACGTTTATAACACTTTTACAACACGTTTATAACATGTTATAAAAAACTTTTTTTATTAGGGTTAGTAGCTTGAAAATAAAAACTAAAAAGTAATGAAAAAAAAATGACCAAAGGTTTAAAGGCAAACGAGATCAAAAAGAAAAATGAAGTTACCTGAATTAAACAATAATATCCAAATGAATATTCATGATCAGTTATCAAATTAAAATTAAATCAACCAAAAGTATCGTGACTGTTATTTTTGGGTGTTCTTAATTAAAGGTAGTATTGGTTTTTTTTGATTTTTTACCAATTGCTTCATATAAACCCTTTTTAAATTTCTTTTTTTTTTTTTTTTTTTTCATCATATCCTTTTTTCTTTTCAATTTTTTGCTTTTGCTTTTTAAACATAAAAAAAATTTGGGTGTGTCTTTCCCTTGAACAATCGTGAACTCTATGATTTTATGCTTAATTTTTCCATTGAGGAAATTTAAGTAAAAGGATATCTAGAGTGTAATTTACAATTCTTCAATAATAATAAAAAAAAAAAGCGAAAAATTTAAAAAACTTTAAGGGACTAGTCTCTATTAATTTTTTTTTTGACCAATTTCTAAATAAGGAATCCTTATCTTGAAATATGTTTAAAATTGAAAATAGACAGGTTTTTTCAATGTTAGAACTTTTAGTTCTTGTTTTTTTAAAATTTTACAATTCTGTCAAAAAAAGTGACTTTTTAAATATTTTTTTAAAAAAAAATATCTTTAAAGGATGAGAATTTTTTGATTAATTTTGGATTGAATTATTTTCTCAAAAATAATATTTATTCTCATTTTGAACAACGAAAAAATAATTTAAAACTAGTGAATATTTTCTCTTTCACTTCTGTTCATCCAACTCGGCTCTATAAAGAACTCAATTTGTTTTATCAATAATTACTTTTTAAAAAAATAGTTCTTATTCTTTTCTTTGATTTTTTTTGACTCTTACAAAAACTTTTGGAATGATAATTTGGGAATACTTAAAAAAAACTTCAAATTTGACAAAAACAAAAGAGTGTAAACTCAAAAACTAGATTCATGAAAAACAAGAATGGTACAGGAAAAGAATAAAAATCTATTATTTTGAGTAAAGCATATATTGCATATTTTTTTTCGAATCAAACTGTTTTTTCATGCAAATCCAAAAAAAGCTTTTCAGGTTTATTTTTCAAATTATTTTTTGTACCTCTTCCACAAACACAACAAGGTTTTGCTTTCTTGCTCATATTTTTTTTTATTTTTTGTATTTTTGCAAAAAGTTGAAAAAAAGCAACTTTCAAGAAAGCGAAAAAAATGAAAAATTTTTTATTTCTATAAAAACAATAACTAAATTTTATGAATGACATTTATTGAGATTTCATAACTATACTAAGAAGTTTTTCACTTTGATTTCAAATCTAAGTAAGTGGCAAAAAAAAATTTCTAAATCTCTATTAAATTTACCTAAAAAAATTTAATAGAGACTAGTCCCTTAAAGTAGTGAAAAAAATATCTGCATTTTTTAATCATTATAAAGTAATGAAAAAATTACAGGAAATGAAAATAATCCCTGACAAGCTTTTTAATTGTGAATATTAGGAAAATTACTGTTTAATTTCTTTTATTTGAAATCAAATCTTTTTTTAAGAATCAAACTTTTTAAATTATAACTCACTCGCTTATTAGAATGATGATTAATGAAATTACACTTATTCAAAACACCATCTCAATCAATCAAAAAATCAAGAATAAAAATTATCATTTTCCAAACTCTAATAAATCTTATATAAAACCCGATTGTTTTTCAAAAAAAGATGATCTACTTATGTTTATCAAACAATTATTTGAGTATTCTATTGACACCCTACTTTAATAAACTTTAGGTAGGTTTATTACTTGTTTCATAAAAAATTTGGTTATTAATAAAAAGGATTTGATTGAAAAAAAAAGAACATTACTCAACAATTTCCCTAATATTCACCATTAAAAAGCTTGTACGGTATTATTTTCATGTCCGGTATTTTTTTCCCTCCTATTAATTGGAAAATGACAGAAGTGAAAACTTTTTTTTAAGGGACTAGTCTTCTACGACAACAAGGCAAAATTTTAAAATATGTTATTGGTGGTATTCTCTACTTTCGTATTTTGTAGATCTCCATGTGTCAAAAAATTCTGATCGACTACTGAAGCCATAAAAGAAAATTAGTTTACTGAGATAAATTTTTTTTTTCCATTTTTTCCGAAAAAGAAAACTATTAAATTCATTTTATTTCTCACAATTTAACAATTTTTTACCCCGTTTATTGTAATTTTGATCATTATTATACTATAACATTTCTTTGTTACTAGTAATATTAATATAAAGATTTTTGTTCTTTTTTGAGATAAAACTTTTGGTTAGCTAAAAAAAAATGATATATCTAACGGATTAAAAAATAATTGTATTTTTTTCAGAAGAATAGTTGTAATAATCAAAGTTTTGTGGTCATTTAAAAATTTTACTTTAAAATTTTGTTTTTGTTACAAGAAAAAATTCGATTTTTCAAAATAAAATTTTCTTGAAGATATTTGGGAATTAGTTACTTTGTTCCTCAAAATTCAAAATCATTTTTTTTCTGCCAAAAATGATTTGAATTGTTATAAGGATTCTTCTGAATAAGACCAAAAAAATTTGAAAAAATTTTTCAAAATTAAAAATTTTTTTTGTAATTTTTTTGAAAACCAGAAAACAACTTTTTCAAAGCCTTAGAGAAAAAAATTTTTGCTTATTCGATCTCAATTTAATAGATAAATTGTAGTTAAGCTTCTACCGAATATTCATTTATTGAATCACCTAAACCACGAATAGTTTTAATGGCTAAGATTTGAATTAAAATATTAATCAAAGAAAAAGAAACTAAATAAAAAATTTGCTTTCGAAATCAATACTTTCCAATATAAAACGAAAAATATGTTTTACCATTTTCAAGAATTAACTTAATTCTTAAACAAAATAATAGGTTACTTTTTTTCGTTTTATATTGGAAAGATGCAAATTTTGAATTTCAAAAAAGAGACTCAAATCAATAAATTGTTTATATAAGGTTAACTCATCCATTTCATAAGTCGAAACACAAATTACAAAAAAAAAAATTTTCAAGATCTTGACAAGATTTCATTTTATTTTCAAAAACGACTACTCCCTTAAAAAAATCTTTTCCTTCAGACTCCTCCCTTTGACTCATATTTAAAGTTCGGTTCCTCATTTTTTTAAAAACAGAAAACTTTTGAACAGTTTTAATTCTGAAAAGGTCTTCACTTTTTTAATTTAGAAAACTTGATAAAAGTTTTGAATAATTCGTCAGTTTTTTAAAGCGGACGAAGAAATGTATTTGTTTATAATTTTTAGGTCGAAAAAAATGATTTTAAAATAATTGTAATTATTCGCTGGTTTCGTGGTTACTTTTCCCAAAATAAGTTACTTATTGAAGTCCTGAAATACAATAAGGTTTTGTTGGTTAATACCAAACCGCTTTTCCCAAAGAATGGCCTGTTGACTTTTTTAAAAGAAAGTTTCTTGTCAAAAAAACTATTAGTCTTCAAAACAAGAGTTTTCTCTCGTGAACAGAAATAATTCTGTTAATCTCCAATCAACATTTTGGGATGATAAAACCTCCTTTTTTTGAAAATTTTCTCAAATGTATCAACAAAAAACACAAATTCCGGGTTCAAACTTACTTTAAAAGATCAAAAAAAGATCAAAAGAACAAGAAAACGACAAAAAGAAAAAGAAAAAAAAATTAAAAGAAATAGAAATGTTTCAAAAAATTGTTTACCCCGAATATGTAAAAAGTTACAATAATCACCACGATCACAACCATTTCGATTTCGATCATTTTGCCTGCACCTTGCACCATAAAAGTTAACAACAGTAGAGAATTCTGGTTTCAAAGTAGTTTGGTTGTACCATCTATTTTGTAATGCCTTAAATGCACGTGCGGCACCGATGTCGATGACGTATTTCACATAAACGTGGCCCAATAAATGAGGTGTCAGATTATCGGAAACCATTAGTTCTTCAATTTCTCCATATTTCATTAGCTCATAAAAAATGTCTTTATAAAAGGTGTCAAGATGATTTTGAAGCTCTTTTCGAATTGTTGAAGAGATCTTTTCTTTTAATTGGACCCTTGGGTTTTGGTACATTTGAGGAATTAAGATCGTTCTTGAAAAGGTTGGGTAAAAATGTTTCCGAACACACATTTGGCCGTGTCTGCATGCTCCGATTTTTTGATAAAAGGTACAGAGACTGTTTTCTGAATTTTCATCAATATTTTGAATGTTGTTATTTCTTCTTTGGTTGTCATTTCCTCTCTGGTAATTGTTTTCTCTTTGGTAATTGCTTTGCATTTGATTGTTGTTTCTTCTTTGGTAGTCATTTCCTCTTTGGAAATTGTTTTCTCTTTGGAAGTTGTTTTGTCTTTGATAGTTGTTGTTCATTAAAAAAGAATTTGTGTTAAAAGAAAATTGAAAGAACTTGAAAATATAAAAAATAAAAATAATTTTCATTTTGAAATTGAACAGAGGTAACTATTTTCCTTTGACAGTCGTTAACTTTTCCAGAATTCAAATAAATTGAGTAAAGTCTTTAATTTTTCTCGATTTCTTTGAATTATGGAAAAGCGGTGTTAGTTTTTCTTGAGTTTTCTGCTTATTTTATAAAAATTCTAAATTTTTGTTGAGAAATTTCAATAAAGAATCATAATTTTCTTTATCATTAAATAATGATAAGATAAATAATGAATTATTGATTCGAAAACCATCACAAATTTTATTCTTTAATTTTTTTTGTTTTTCTTTATGTGAATATTTTTAATCAAAATTATTTGATTTTTTTAATAGTGTTTTGGTGTTCAATAAAAAATGATCGATATCTTGAATAAATTCTAAATTGGAATTTTTTTTATATAAGTTGCAAAATGTTATTTTTAATCACAAACATATAAATATCTGTTCAGATAATACTTGAAATTTCTTCATTTTAAAATGGAAGTTGAGTTTTCCCATTTTGATTTATATTTTGTAGTTATATTTTTTTTAATTTGAATAATAAAAAAAACAATTTCTTTAATTTTCTTTTAATTTCCGAAAATAAAAAAAAATTCTATTAAGTTTTCCAGAATTTAAAAAAAGTGAGGAAAATCAAATTTATTTTACCGATAAAACAGAAAACCTCAAAAAAAAACTGCCGTTAACTTTCCCAGAATTTTAAAAGAATTCATTAAAATTTGTTATCTATTCTTTTGAATTCCGGTACATTATGATTGGGTTTTTGATAATTATTGTTTTCTGTTTATTTGGGAAATCAAGAAATTTTACAGATAAAACAATAATTATAATAAAAGTTTCTTTCGTTTTTTTCTTTTAATATTTGTTTTAATAAGAAAATTACTAGATTTTCGAAACAAAAATAAGAATTAAAAAAAAATCACGTTTATTTTTAAAGAGTTTAAAAGAATAGAGAAAAATCTTTAATTTTTCTTTATTCTTTTCAATCCTGGAAAACTTAGGTACTTTTCAGTACTATGCGATGCTTTGAGAACTTGGTTACTAAATTGTTTGTTGATATTATTATTGTTATATAAAATATTTTTTTAATATCCTTGAGGAGTGTCGAGGTTTTTTTATTTTAAGAAATAAACTGAAAATTTTTGAAAATTTCAATTTATTTCTTAAATTAAAAAAAAACCTAACGAGATTTCCATCAAGTACAATTTATTATAAAATCTTGTATAAAATAATTTAAATTTGCATTTAATAAATAATAAACAATTTAATGTTTTAGAAATTGTTTAATAAAATTATTTTAAGGATTTTTTAAGGCAATTTTTTTATCTCTTTTGTCAAGGGGTATATTAAATAGGAATTATTTTTCTTTAATATTTTATTTTTTTTAGATACAATTGGTACAATTAGTATGATCTAGAAAAAAAATGTAATTAACGATATTTTATAATAATAGAAATTCTATATATCACAGATTTTTAATATTTATTACAAAAGTATTATTTTGATCACCTGTATACATGAATATCTATTACATAACAAGAATTTATTAAATATAGTGTAAAAAACTAAGATCAAATCTCATGAAAATCGTAATTCATCAAATTTTGAAAAACTGTTACTCCTATATTTGATTTGTACTTTCAAGAAGTTTAGGAAAACTTTAAGATAATTAACGATACTGAATTAAATCAAAACATTAAATACAAGATAAAAAATAATTTTAAATTTGTTTTAAAACTTAAAAGGATGATTTTTATAATATTTTAAGAAAAAAAGAAAAGAAATAGAGAAGTTATTCAAAAATTTACTTTAAAAAATATTAGTTAAATTACACATTCAAAAGCAGATGTGTTCCAAAAAAAAAAAAAAACTTGTCAAAGAATAAATAACATGAATCATATAAATCTAAATCATGGTTTACTTTGGAAGGTTAATTAAAGAATTGAGTAACAAAAAATAATAAATAAATTGAATAAAGAAGTAAACAGTGATCAAAAAAAAATGTGTGACCAAAGTATATTGTCACTTTTTAAAAATCAAAGCTAATTTTTTTTCCTTCTTCCAATGTAAAATTTAATTCAAAATACATATTTTATGTCCGATTGAATCAATTTGGGTGTGAATTTCATAATTCCTTCAGTAAATTTTAAATTAGGAATGAAATCTGTTGAAATTTTTCCAATTTTTCCACTTTTTTTTTTAGAAAAATTTTC
Source organism: Anaeramoeba flamelloides (assembly GCA_027625915.1). Classification (NCBI taxonomy): domain Eukaryota; family Anaeramoebidae; genus Anaeramoeba; species Anaeramoeba flamelloides. The sequence continues at coordinate 6,519,835 of JANTQA010000012.1, forward strand.
TTCTCAAATTAAAACTATTCTGTGTGAAAATTTTCAAATTTAATCCAGTATTTTTTAATCCCTTTTTAAATAATAAAACTTTAAGAAATCAATATCTTGTCCACTTTTCGTTTCTATACAATTTCTCTGAACAGTTTAATGTGTGGATATTAATGGATATATATTAAGATACAATACTTTTAATTTGAAAGACAGATTAAACTTTTCAGAATATATTCTTTTGACAAAAATGTCATTATTATTATTATTATTGTGCAAAGAAGTTGTCTATTAATTGAATGTGGTTAAAATGTTTAAAGGTGTATTACAAAAAAAAAAAAAATTCGAAATTTCAAAATTGAAATAGTTTTTGGAAATTTTTTCAATTTTAGTTTGATAATCATTTTTTATTTAGAATTAGGTTTTTTATGTATTATAATATACAGAGTCTTCCAGTAAAAAATATGTAATTATAATGTTAGAAAACAGTTAAAATGATTATAAAAAAACACTATTTATTTTTATTTACAAATTTTTTGTTTTTAAATTGAAGATCAAAATGAACCTCATTTTTTTTTTTTTTAAGGAACTACGAATTTTCATTTTCATCTTTTTAAGAAAATATATTGATTTGTTAGCTTTACTTCCTATACATAAATAAACAATGATTTAATGTTAATTATTCTACTTATTTCTTATTTGTTCTTAAAAGGTTGGTTATATAAAATAATTATATTTGTAAATTTTTTTGCAAATTTTGATTGTGGTGTTTATCTTTTACCAAAAGGTAATATTATTTAAAGGGTTAAAATTATTATAAATTCAAATTTCATCAAGGTATATTGTAATTTATTGATAGTTGTGTTGTTTCACATGGCTAAAATATCTCTAAAAATTCTAATAAAAAATATACCTAAAGTTGATCTAAGTAAATGTGGTTTGTAATCCATAAAGAATGAAAAAAAAATACAGAGGGGGTATATATTTTCTAACGAACTCTAAGGTTGGATAATCATTCAAACAACCAAAAAGCTGAAAAATATATTTCTTGTTTTATCTTGAAATGTATTATAGATACTAAAAAGGTACATTTCTTCTTAAAAAAAATTAATAATTAGGTATATGTGTATTATATTAATTCTTCCCAAATGAGAATTGAATTGAAAAAAAAATAACCAATTTTAGAGAAAGTTAATACTCAAAAGTAAAAAAGGAATGTTGTAAAAAATAATTTTTTACGGTTTTAGAGATAAATAAAGAGCTACATACGTTTATTCAAATTTGGGTTATAGTAAACACAACTTCTATTTTAATTTTTGAGCCTGAAAGTATTTTCAATATAAAAACATTTGGTTAACACCAATACTTTCTTTGAAAAATAATTTATTTAAAAAAATAAATTGGAATATTTTTATTTACCAAACAATTTTTTGCTTTAAATTATTATTAGTCTATTAAGATAATCAGATATTATATTTATAATTACAAAAATTTGGATAAATACATTTGACTCCTATTACATCTCTAAAATTCAAAAACTCTATTTTTTACAATATTCATATTTAAACTAGTGTAATAAAAGTTAATCTTGATGTTTTAGTATTATCATTCCAAAAATTTTTTTCAAATGTATATAAAGAATAAAAACATTTTTAATGGTAGAATAATAGTTAAAAAGAAATATTTTTGAAAAATTTTTTACTGATTGTTTACTGATCAATAAATATATATGAAATTGAAATTTTTTAAACTAAATAAATGAAAATCGTTATAATCTAAAAAATAATTTCATCTGTTAAGAGAATCATAGTAATAAAAAATCCAAAATTTAACCGTACTTGCATGAACTCTTAAACCCCCCTATTTCGAAAATTAATATAATTAATTTTTTGTTTAATTTTCTATTTTGGTTTTCTTTTGTATCTAAAAATTATTCTCATTTTTGGACTTGGTATTTATTTTAAGAAGAAAGAAAAAATAATTCAAAAAATAGTCAAAAATGAGAACTTTTACTAGAGGAATTTAAAAAAAAAAGTTCTCTCTTTTTTTTTTTTGAGAGTGTACTATTTTAATAAAGTGTTAACCTTTTTTAAAAAGAGTGTGATTCTCTCCAGACACCAACCTATATACCACATTTAAGAATAAATTCTTTGCCTTTTAACAAAATACAAAATTTTATATATAGTTTTAATATTGAAAAAGTTTTATATTTTCAAAGTGAAATCTTTCCAAAGATTTATTTTTTTTTTCATAAAAATCTTTTTTTAAACAGAAAACATGATAAAATTTTGTAAAAATAATTTCCTTTTTGTAATGGCTTGATTATTTTCAAATAAAAATAAATTGACAATTTTATACAGAATAATTAATAATTATTGAATATAGGTTGAAATTTATTTATTTATTGTGAGAAAGGAGTAATTAAAGAAAATTTACTAAATAAAAAAAGAGAAGAATAAAAATAATTAAAACATTAAAGTAAAAAAATATTATATCATTTAATATATGTTGAAGTTCAAAAATTCAAAAAATATTTACTTTTGATGGTTATATTTGTTTACAATAATGTGTGGGGGGGGGGGGGGGGGGGTAGTTACATCCATAGGACAATATAAAAATTTGAGAGGGATGGGGAAAGAGTATTTTATTTTAGTGGCGTGTGATATCATAATCTCAAAATAAATTATTTTAAAAAAATTATTTGATATTTTGTTTTATTCAGGTTAAACAATAAAAAAAAGATAATAGAATTGATAAAATTGGTTAGATTTTTTTTTTTTCTTGAATAAATATTTTTTTTTTGGGCGAAGACAATTTTAGATTCTTAGAATAAAATTTATAGCTATTTCAGGGTTAAAAATTTTGATAAAATATAATCATATTCGCTTCTCCAATTCCACCAAATTCAATACTTTAAATCCATAGACTGATATGTTTTGGGATAATTACAGCTGTTCCAAGGCCACCTGTGATATTTTTTCAAAATCAAATTTGCTTGTTGATATAGATTTTTAAATCTAATAAACTATGAATGAGAAAGCCCATAGTGAAAAAAATTCCTAAATGCGTTGATATAAATAATAAACTTCTAAGGTGATCAAAAAAACATCTATTTTTTTCAGAGTGTATTTTTCTATAGTTTCTCAATGAATTTTGGATGTTTTGAGTCATTTTGGGTTCTGAAAATTTATTTTTTGAAAATGAGAAAAAATCCTTTAATATTCACTCGTTGAGGATTTTTTTTTAATTTGAGCAATCTTATTCATAGATTCTTAGATTTAAAAATCTATATCAACACTAAAATTTGACATTGAAAAAATTTCATGTTAGCTTTGGATAGACTGGATAATTTTTTGGAATCATTCTAGCTATTAAAGCTCCATTCCTATTTCCTTTTGTGGTTCTCCCAATTGTAATACTGTTGTTATTTTTAAACAAAACTCATTTATTACAAATGTCACTGATAAAACAATCTTTCATATTACATTTTGTTGACATTAAATAATAAATTCAAAAATGATGAAAAAATACAAAATGAGAAAATTAAATACCACAATAGAATGTTGAGATAAGGATTATAGATAAGTCATTCAACATTCGAAACACTATTTTAAACAATTCAGCTCAACATTATATTGTATCAACTTCTTTGAGACTTTTGAAAAAAAAATTAAAAAATCTACTGTATGAAGTACTTTGAATAATAATAATCAAAGGGTTACAATCGGATGAAAAAATGTTATTTTCTGATCCTTGTCAAAATTGCAAAAAAATGAAATATTTTCCTTTACTGTGGCTATTCCCTTAAAATCACATTCTCAGAATTAAAATTTTATCTCAATTTTCAAGAAGAATGTGCAACTAAATCTCGAACAATATCATTACTAATTGTTTTTGTAAGATCTTAATTTTTTTCAACAAATAATTATAAAATAATTTGGGAACTTTGATGAAAAAATTACATTTATTAATTGGAAAATAACAGTATTGGAATGCGAATGTTTTAGTTGCTTTGTATACAGTCAACCCAAAGCTACTGTGAAATTTTATCAATATCAAAATTGGGTGTTGATATAAATTTTTAAAAAGTTGAATATGAGAATAATAAAGCTCATATTGAAAAAAAAAAAAATCCTAAATGAGTCAATATTCAAGAATTTTTTCTGATTTCCAAAAATAAATTTTCAGAACCCAAAATTACTCTAAACATCCAAAATTCATTAAGAAACCACAAAAAATTTACTCTTAAGAAAATGAATTTGTATTTTTCCATAATACCAGAAGTATATTTTTCATATCATCTCATTTCTGAAAAAATATTTTTAATAGGAGTTTTCTTATTCTTATATTCTTATATTCAATCCAAGGCCACAGCGAACTTTTATATGAATCAAATTTTGATTTTGATACAAATTTTTAAAAAGTTCAATATGAGAAGAATAAAGCTCATATTGAAAAAAAAAATACTAAATCAGTCAATATTCAAGAATTTTTTCAGATTTTCAAAAAATAAATTTTCAGAACCCAAAATGACTCTAAACATCAAAAATTCATTGAAAAACTACAGAAAATTTACACTTAAGAAAATGAATTTATTTTTCGATCACCTTAGAAGAATATTTTTCATATCAACTCATTTAGGAATTTTTTTTCCTATGAACTTTATTATCCTTATATAATCAGCATTTGAAAATTTCATATCAACATCTAATTTTGATTCATATAAAATTTCACGGTAGCCTTGGAACGGCTGTAGATTTAAAGTTCTATATTAACATCAAAATTTGATATTGAAAAAAATTGACGGTATACTTGGAACAGCTGTAAATTTGGAAAAAGTAATTAATAAAAAAAAATTTCCTAATGATAAGTTTTTATTGTGATCATCCTAAAAAAAATATATTATATATATTGTTCTATTATTTTTATAATATATTTTTTTGGTGTCATTTGAACTATTTCAGCAATAAAGTACCAATTTCAGTTTCCTTTAATTGCGTCAAACTTTACTTCATGACAAATCTAGGGTAAAATTAATCACTTAAAGTTAGAATCGAAATTTTTAATAATTTTTAATTTGTCTTACTATTTAAATTCAAAATGAAAAAAAATAACTAAATACCATACAAAAAAGAATCAATAAAAAATTTAAGAGTAATAAAGATTAAAATAGATTGGAATGAATATTTTAATTTTTCCTCAGAACTTTTTTTCATCAAGAGTAATCAGCCGAAACTTTCCCTTTTAAAGTTTAATCATCGGAAAAAGAAAGAAAAAAAACAAAAGAATAATATAATCATTATTTTTAAAAATAGAATAATAATATATCATTGTAAAGGAAATTTTAAAATATTTTTTTTTCTAAAAACTAATATTTAGAAAAAAAAATTTATTTTAATAAGATTATTTTTTTAATATAAAAAAAATATTTTTTGTAAAATATCAATTAAATAATCAAAAAAATTTTAAGAAATGATAAATTAAATCAAGAATATTTGAATTTTTAATAAATTTTAATTTGTTTACTTATTAAATTTAAAATGAAGAAGAATAATAAATCAGAACAAGAAAGAATCATAAAAAGAATCAATAAAAAATTTAAGAGTAATAAAAAGATTAAAATCAATATCGTATGAATTTTTTTTCCTCAGAACTTTTTTTCATCAAGAGTAATCAGCCGAAACTTTCCCTTTTAAAGTTTAATCATCGGAAAAAGAAAGAAAGAAAAAAAAAAAATGAATATAATCATTATTTTTAAAAATAGAATAAAAATATATCATTGTAAATGAAATTTCAAAATATTTTAAATTCTTCATACTTATATTTTGAAAAAAAAATGTATTTGAAAAAGATTATTTTGGTAATAAAAAAAAAATATAATTTGTAAAATATCAATTAAATAATAAAAAAATTAGAGAAATGATAAATTAAATCAAGAATATTTGAATTTTTAATAAATTTTAATATGTTTACTTATTAAATTTAAAATGAAGAATAATAATAAATCAGAACAAGAAAGAATCAATAAAACAATAAAAAATTTAAATGAATTAGAATAAATTTTTTTTTATCCTCAGAACTTTTTTTCATCAAGAGTAATCAGCCGAAACTTTCCCTTTTAAAGTTTAATCATCGGAATAAAAAAAAAATTAAAAAAAAAAAAAAAAAAGCAATCAAAAAGAAAAAACAAAAGAAAAAACCATAAAAAAGAATGTTTAAACATTAAAAAAGATATTAATCAATTGAAGATCAGAAAGGTTACAATCAACATACCGGTATTTCTGTTGCCAGAAGTAAGGTAAAAATTTCATCGTTTCAATTCAAATAAAAAAAAAAAAAAAAAAAAAAAAAAAAAAAAAGAAAAGATAAAAGTTAAAAATTTAAAAAAAGATATTTGAGTAATAAATAGGATCATATACCGAAAGTCATCAGTGAATAAAAGGCTCAGACTGGTGCCAACGTTTAAATCATATCCTGTTTTTATTAGAAACTCAAAGAAAAAAAAAAAGAAATTTCCTAAAAATACATACATAAAAGAAAAAAAGAAAACTTTTATTCCAAATAAAAGAAAATGAAAATTACAATAGATAAAAATATTTTTAAATCTTTTTGTTAATGTTTAAAGATCAAAAGAATGGGTAAAGAGTTCATAAAGCAAGCAAATTTTGAGAAAATATTAGAAATAAAGTAAATTTTTTTGAAAAACGAGTGTTTTCTTTCTAAAGTCAATAGAATTGGAAGACAAAAAGTTACAACTTAATTGTTAACTTGCTTTTTTTCAATAAACGTTTGGTTAAATCATTTTCAAAGAAAAAAATATTTTGAGTTGATTGCTATGGGCTGGAAATCAGAGGAACAATGAAACAATTGAAAAATATTGGAAAACCCGTTGGGTTTGTGGATACTTGTCTTTTAGGAATTACGTAGTTTGACATTTGCAAAATTATAAGAAACAAAAGACTTGATACTTCTTTTTTACATGACCACAAGAATTCCTTAACTCGAGCTTTGCCAGAAACTCAAAACATTTCAAGACGAGCAATCAATTGTTGTTAACTTAAAGGTAAAAGATATGATAGATTTCTTTTTTCTCTTGATCACTTATTCGTTCTCTGAAAAGAATCAAAATGTACTGTAAATTTTTTCCGGTTATAATACCCACTCACGAACAAAAAAGAGTGAATTTTCAACTTAATATGATTGAAAGCCCATTCCCAAGACATTGCTGTTTGAAACTAACAGCATAAATTAGGAATACTTATTTCTTCTTTTGAATACAGTGTTTTTCCAATTTCTAAATGAATTTTTTTAATTCAAGTCCCAAAAATTTTTTCCTTTTGATCATTTGTTGAATCAACCCAAAGATCATTACATAACCAATTGAACAAATACGAAATGAAATTTATATTATCCCTCGTTTTGAATTCTTGACTAAAAATTTATTGATGATTTTTGTAATTTAAAGGATAGACAATTTCAGATCATTTTACTTTGTTCGTTTCCAAATACATTTTTTGCATTTCAGGTTCAATGTTCGCCCAGTGTGTAACACCTTTAATCAAAAAATACCAAACCAATCACAAGATTTCACAAACCATAATTAACCATTTTTATAAGACCATCAATTCTTCGAAATTAGCAATTCTCACACAGTTGCTGTAATGAGCTGATGTCATAAAATAATAACAATCCAGTACTTCAGAACCAAATTATCTAAGGAAGTTTAATTTGTTGTCTAAAAATTTCATTTCTAAAAGATGTTGTAAAGATCTTTAGGTTTTACTTCAACGTATAAACCAGAAAAATATATTGGGATCTGAAATAAAAATTTTCATTTTTTAATTGGAAAATAATTGTATAAATAAAATCATTTTTTTCCGAATTGGAAAATTCGATTAGTTGGAAAGGTCAACAATATCTAAAAAATATAAAACAACAAAATTGCAATTTCGAACAACAGAAATATTTAAACTGGAAAGCTTCAAAAACAATTCTAAAATTTCGAAATTTTACTAATTGTTTAAATAGGTACTCTTATGTAACAAGTAAAAATAAAAATAAAAATTGTGATTTATGTAAAGAAAAGTTAAATATTGATATCATTGAAGATTTCGATCATTTTTTATGGGATCGTGTCGTCAAGTGCCGTAGAGTGCCTAGGTTTTTATTAATTTTTGGAATGTAAAGAAAATTAAATAAATTTTCTTTACATTTCAAAAAGTAAAAAAACCTAACGGCGCTTTTACAGAATTCAAAAGAATAGAGAAAAATCTAAGATTTTGCTCGATTCTTTTAAATTCTGGAAAAGCTAATGGCGGTTTTTTTTTTATTTAAGAAATAAACAGAAAATTAAATAAATTTTCGGTTTCTTTCTACAATTAAAAAAAACCTTACAACATCTGGCCTATAAAATAAATCAAAAAATCTGGAGATCTGAATTTTTTGAAAAAAATAAAAAAATTGATAATATCGGAGATATTATTAATAAAAATAATTCATCATGTATATTATCATTAGTAAGTGATAATAAAATTTATGATTCTTTAACAAAAATTCTAAAAAAAAGTTTAGAAATTAGGGGACACAGGAGAAAAGCAATTTTCTCTCTTCAAAAATAAATAAATAAATAAAGATAATCAATTTTTTTTAACTGGAATTTCTAAAATTATAACTCGCCCTCAAAAGAAATGTTAACTAAAACCAAAGCTGAATGGTTAAAAATTGAATAATTTAGAATGAAATGTTTTTCTGAGTTAATCTTAACACCCAGCTAACGGAGTCAAAACAATTCTTTGTTTGTGAAACGATCCTTTTGGTAACAATTCAAAAAAAAACAAGAATAAAAAAAAACAACATAATAATTATCTTTGTGCTGGAATCTGTCTGCTTGTTTGGTTCGCTTTACTTTTAGAAATGATCTTGGTTTGACTTTTCTCAAAAAAAAATAATTAACTCAATAATACTATTAGTTGAATACAGCCAGTTTCACTTTTAAGGCACAAACCTATTCGAAATTTAAGGCACAAAAAAATCTCAAATTAAGGCACAAAATTTGGAATTTTTTATTAAACAAATTATTTTACTAGAATCTGAATTTTGTGCGTTAATTTGAGATTTTTGTTGTGCCTTAAATTTTGTTGAAGTTTGTGCCTTAAAAGTTGAACTGACTGTAATAAATGGATCAAAATTTTCATTCCGCTTTCCAAAAAAATCACATGCCAAGAATCATAACAAATCATCAAAACAGACCAATTATAAAAAGGTAAATTAATCATTTAAACTGATTTATGCAATTAAAAAACTGTAAAGTTGAATGATTTTATAACTTTTTTTGGGAAAGATGAATGAAAATATTGTTCCATTTATTTTACAACAAATAGTTTCAAAGTGAGTCTTTGAAATGACTTTAATGATCAATAATTCTTATTTGTTAGATTATATTTAGACTTTTAATGATCTTTATTTGATAAGCTTAAAAAAATAAAAAAAAAATAAAACACATTCCCACTTTAATTTTTTGGTTGTAAGCCACTCCTCAAATATTTTGAAAATTCGTAACACTAACACCAATCCAAAAAAAAAATCTTACTGAAAATAAAAACACACAAAATTTCAAAATTTAACATTTAATCTCACCTAAATTTTTTAATTTGTTAAATTTTGGCTTTATCTCTTTTTGAGATTCAAACCAACTCTTCTTGAGAAAATGAATTGTAATTTATTCATACTATTTTTTTTTTAGAAAGGAAAAAAAGTAGTCGTTTTCTTTTGACAGTTTTATCAAAACCACAAGTAGTATAAGAAGGGAACAACTTAATAGAAAGTTAATTTCTTGTTAACTTTTGGAACAAAACAAAACGAAAAAGTAGAACAACCAAAAAGAAAACTTTTTTTTGAAAAAACAAAAAAATAAAAAAAACTTTCTCGAATTACTTTTCCGAATCATTTTCCCAAAAAATAAGAATATTTCAACAATGAATTGAGTTGAATCACACTTTAAATTAATTTTGTAAAGTAAAAGGGGATCGGCTTTCAAAAAAAGAAAATACTTTATGAAAAACTGACAAAAAATGTTTGAAAATTTTATATCTTTTTATAGTTTTTGGTAAAATTTAAAATTTAAACAAGAATAAAAAAATTTAAACTCGTTGAGGTTTTAAAATCAATAGTAATGGTATAGGAAGCTTTCACTAAACTTTACAAGTTTTTTTATTTTTTTTCAAAAAAAACAAAAAGTTTGTCAACATGTTAAAACAGGAACAAAAAAAAAAAAAAAAGAAATTTGGAGGAACCTTGTTTGGCTTACAAGAGTTTACCGAAAAAGAACACAGTGGCATTCAAAAGCAATTGAGTCAACCAATCGCAAAGGAACACTTATCGAAAAGACCTGGTGGAGGTGGAACCTTTGATTATGTCTGTGCATGGATTGTAATTGATTTGGCGAATCGCGTTTTTGGCTTTAATGGTTGGTCGTCACAGATCGTCTCGGTGAAGCAGGATCACTTTGGACAAACAAGAGAAGGGAAATTTGAAGTAGCAGTTTCAGCTTTAGTACGTGTGACTTTAAAAGACGGTTCTTTTCGTGAAGGTTTTGGGTTTGGCGCCTCTTCTGGAATGAAAAATAAGTTTCTCTGCTTGGAAAGTGGCAAAAAAAAGGCAATCACCGATGCAACTAAACGAGCACTCAAATTATTTGGAAATTATCTTGGGAATGGGCTTTCAATCAAAGAAGATGAATTCACTCGTTATGAAAAAAAACGAAAATCACGGAGTGTCTACGAAGCTGCAGAGGTCGAGATAAAGTATGAATTAAAAAAGCCTCGTAACAACTCCCAAATGCCAAATTCGCTTCTGTCTTCAAACCCGAAGATTAAGAAGGATCCAATGGGTGTAAACACATCACCACAAAAGCACAACAAACAACAACAGCAGCAAAGCATCCAACACCCAAATGTCCTGCAGTCAAATGTTCAACAATCAAACGTTCAACAACAACAATCATTTAAACAAAATTCTCCATTACCCCAACAACAGCAACAGCAACAACAAACTCTTATTAATTTCCAATCGACGACAACTATGAATTCTTCTCAAAATATCGGAAATAGCCTAAATTTTAATAATCAGATGAATAAACAACTAACAAACCGTGCCCCTTTCCAGTCAAACCAATTAACACAAACCCAGCGTAATGGTCTGTCGAACAATGGGGTCAATTTTCTATAATAAAAATCCTTCAACTTTTTATTCGATTTTTCTTTTTTATTTTTGTGATTCTTTTTTTCTACTCTTTCAATTGTTACATATTTACAAACAGAAAGAATATTATTCTTTCTCTTAATTGTGATATTTTTTGGGTTACTAATAAGAACTTTGATAATCTTTCACCTTCTTGTTATTTTTCCTTTCTTTTGAAAAAACTAAAAATTCGGGTTTAACGAACACAGATATAGTACAGATATTGGAGAATAATCTTTACTTACTAGTTTTATTTGAGAATGGACTGATTAAGCTTTACAATCCTTGGTATCAGGAAAAAAAATATCTTTTATTAGGTTACAGGGGATGTTGTTTTGATAATGAGCTGATCGATCTTCGACTTGGTATGAATTTTAAGTTGAACAAAAAAGCAAATTTTTAGCATTTTTTTTTTTTTTTTTTCCAAAATTCAAATAGAAGAGTGAAAGACGAAGAGATCAGAAGGTAATCTTAAAAAAAGTGATTTTAGGTTGAAAATTGACAATTTTTTTTTTTTTTTTTCATTTTGATAGGTGGACATTAATTTCCTCTTACAGCCATTGAGTTTATTTTAATTTAAAAGAATTGAATATAACTTTGATTTGACTCTATTCTTTTAAATTTTGGAAAACTACAGTTAGGTTTTTTCCAAAATTCGAAAGAATGGAAAATTTCTGATAAATTTTCCATTTTGTTTCACAAATTAAAAAAAAACTTTGGCACTTTCCGTTAGTTGTTTTTTGATCGAAAGAATAAACATAAAATTCATATAAATTGTTTTATTTTTTGTTTTTTTTTTAAAAAAAACGCTGTTTGTTTTCCAGAATTTAAAAAAATAGAGTATAATTTTTTTTTTATTATTTCTTAAATTAAAAAAAAAACACCGTTAGCTTTCCCTTTAAATTTACAAGATATGGGTAAAATCTTTGTTTTTTCTTCATTTTTTTTAATTTCCCAAAAACACCTTTAGCTTTTCTTGAGTTTTCTAATTATTTATAAAATCAATTGATTTTATATATAAAACAGAAAACCACATTAAGGTTTTTTTTTATTTTAGAAATTAATAAAAAATCTTTGAAAATTTTTTTTTATTTCGAAAATTAAAAAAAAACCTAGGAACTCTACCGAACTCCCCTAATTTCGAAATTTTTGTTCAGTAATTTCAATAAAGATTAATAAATTTCTTTATTATTAACTCATGTTAGGATAAATATTGGATCTTTGCTTCAAATAATATCAAGAATATTATTCTTTAATTGTTTATTATTATTATTATTTATTTAATTAATTTTTTAATCCAAATTTTTGGATTTTTTTGCAGAGGATGGACATTTCCAGAGAGAATTATCAAAATCTTCTATAATTTCAGATTAGAATTATTTTTACATAAGTTATAGAATTTTTTTCCTATTTTATTTTTATCATAAAGATATGGATATCTGTTTAGATAATTTATGAAATTTCTAAATTTTAATTTCGGAGCTGAATCTACTGATTTTAAATACAGCCAGTTTCATATTTAAGGCACAAACTTTCAAAAAAATTTAAGGTACAAAAACAATTTCAAATTAAGGAACAAAATTTGGAATTTTTTTTTTTTACAATTTATTTTAAAAGAATTTGAATTTTGTGCTTTAATTTGAGATTTTTTTTGAGTCTTAAATTTCGTTGAAATTTTGTGCCCAAAAAGTGAAAATGGCTGTATTTATTGTCCTTAGGTTTTTCTAAATTGAGAAATCAATTGTTAATTTAATAATTTTTTATTTATTTATTAAGAGAAAGGAGTAATTAAAGAAAATTTATCAAATAAAAAAAGAAAAAGAGAAGAAAAATAATAAAAAGATAAATAACAAATAATATTATCATTTTCATGACCAAATAGAAAATATACAGGTCCTGAAAAAATTTATAATTTTTCTTTTAATTTCTGAAATTAAAAAAAAGTTTCCATTAGGGTTTCCATGATTTAAAAGAATTGGGAAAATCAATAGATTTTACCAATAAAATCGAAAAACCCCGGAAAACCTATGTTATCTTTTCCAAACAAAACATAAAACTCAAAGAAAAAATAGAAAACTTCAAAAATAAACAGAAAACTTCAAAAAGAAGCTAGGCAAACTTAGAAACTCTCAGGAACTTTACAACATAACTTTTTATTGATAATATTATTATATTACCTAATAATTATTAAATATTCTTGACACTTCCACCCAGAACTATTTAGAATTAATTTTTCACTTTGTTAATTTTTCCTTGTATTTAATAATTTTAAATTTTCTATTTCCCAATTGATATTTTCTTCGAAAATTTTAATTGTTGTGAAATGTGGACAAACCCTAGTATTTCTCAATTCTTTTTGAGTTTAAATCTTCTTTTGTAAATTGATATTCTATCTTTATCTATTTTTTTGACATTTTATATCTTTTCCCCCGAAATACGAATAAAAGGACTCTATGACTAATAACGGGAAGGTGTATATTAAAAAAAAAAGATTTGTATTTTCGGATTGTTAACAATTCAAAATTTTATTTTGATTTGTTTAATTTAAAGTTGTTTAAATAATTATTTTCTTTTATTTTTAGGTAATTAAGAAAAAATGAAATGAAAATTTCAATCATAAACCCAAAATTACATTTTTTTAAACTTAGCTTCTGGCCTATTAGTTCTTTCACTCTTCTATTTTAATTTTGGAAAAAAAAAAAATAAATTCATTTTATATAAAAATGTTAAACCACTAGTAAAATTTTTTCCTAGTTAAAGATCGATCAACTCAGAACCAAAATAACATTCCCTGAATCCTACTAAAAGATATTTTTTTCCGGTTTAAGAGAGTGTAAAACCTTAAGGTGAGAATAATCGTAAAAAAATTCAATTAAAATAAAATAATCTCATTGTTTTTTTACCTTTGATACACAAGTAACTATAAAAACAATATTAATGTAAATTTATTTTTTATACTTTTTGTCTTTTCTAAACTAACCTTTTTTATTTGGTTTGAGCCCCCCCTCCTTTTTTTTTGTTTTTTTATATTATTTAGGAACAGGTAAAAGTCCAAAAAAAACATTATAAGAATTGATAGATTTGTTCAAAATAAGATCTTTAACTAACTTGATTTGATCAAATCTTGAACAAATTGAACTGTATTTTGCAACTAAAGAGAATTAAATCCAACACATGAAATTTGAAACAAAAATGAAGTGAACATAATCGAAATTTCTGCTGAGTCATTACTCCAGTTCGATTAATGTTGCCAAGTTGATATATTTTAAGAAAATGTGATTTGAGAAACTTTCAAAAAAAAAAAAAAAAAAAAAAAAAACAAGTTACTCTACAATAATTTCTAGGATCCAAAAACAAGAAAAATACTTTAGTTATAAAAAGAAAAAGATATCATGAAAAATTATGTGAAAATTTCTTTGAAGTTAAAAAAATTAATCAGTCATTTCCATTTTTCAATTTATTCAAAATTAAAGTTATTTTCCCTTTTCTTTTCTTTATTATATTAACTAAAGAAGAATTTTACATAGAATCTTTTGATAAATGTCCAAAGCAACAGCTAAATACTACCTTATATATATATATTATATTCAATCCGAACAATATAAATTTAAAATTGAAAAAAGTTTTTTTTTTTGACCAATATATTTTACTAGATCATTTAAAAAACTGTTTATAACTTTGAAATTACTCGGCCAGGAATTGGGAATTTACTTTGGTTCTATTCATATATAACATTCTCAAGATGTTTTAAATCAGGATATTTTCGAGTACTAGTTTTTTTTTTTTGAAAACCAATATTTTGGATATTTAAAGTTTCTATATTAATTTTTACTGCATTTTCAGTGTTCAGAATCTGATTCTTAAGTATGTAGGTTCGCTTTTTTAGATCAATCTATTTGAGATTTTTATTATTAAATAAACTTCTTCACCTTAAGGGAATGAAAACTGGTTTCTTTCTTTACAATTTTTTTTTTTTTTTATAGTTTTTCATTAGATAGAGTTTTTTTTTTTTTTGTAGAATCTAAGAGTCTTTCTCAATAGTTTTTTTTCTGTAATGTTTCTTTTATCTTTATATCTAAAGTTGAATAGTTTTAAAAATTCTGAATTTTTTTTAAAAAAATAAAAAAATTACTTATTTTCATAGAATTTGTCATTTCAAAAAAGTTGAAAACAATTTTGAATCAATTGAGAAAGGAATAAAATAAAAAAAAGTCTTTTTTTCTAAAAGTTAAATTTCCTGAATCGGAATTTTGCTTTAAAATGACGAAAATTGATTGGAGTATCCATCTAAATAAAAAAAAAAAAAGAGCTTTTTTCATTCTATTTAATAACTTTTTCCACATTTTGGATCACAAAGAAGACTTTTGAAACGAATAAATCAACTTTAGTGATTTTTAGACAATAAACCAATATCCTACAGTTTCCCAACCCAAAGTTGATAAGAAGAAGATTTTCATTATTCATTTCCCAATTACTCAATTTCTGAAACTGACTTTTTGCAAATTTTTTCAATAGCTAAAGTTAAAACATTACTCAATAAAATTCCCAAATTTTCAAAAATAAAAACCATATTTTTATTCAAAAATTGATGATTATATGTGTGTTTCCTTCGTAAACCCAGATTTAGGGTACCTATTTGAAAAAAAAATATTAAACAACCAAAAATGATACTGCGCCTGAGATCAATTGGCTAAAAAAACCAAAGTCAAAAGATATTATATTTTCCACAATTTTATCTTTTTTCAAATTTCAATTACCATAATCCTTTTAAAGTTTCGCATTAGTTCAAAAATTGGATGTTCCACAAGAGTGGCACTGTTCCAATTGAGTTTATTTTGGTAATAACACAAATCTTATATCTCGTTATTTTTCTTCAAAACACATTAATTTTCAAATTTTAAAAAACATTTTTTGTTCTTTTGATTTTTTGGTGACTAGTTAATAAACTCGTTCACAAAACATAACTTTTTTTAGAACAACAATTTGAACTTTCAGCTCGACAAATCTCAACGAAATATTCAAAACAAAAAAAACGAAAAGAAAAAACAAAAAAGAAAATTGAATGTCGAGAAGAAATTTAATAAGTGAACAAAACTCTCACCTAATTCAAAGAAGTCTTTTTTTTAAACCCCAAAATAACAAGAACACAAATTTTCAAGAATACCCACCACTTTATCCGAAAAAATTTTCAAATCAATTAATTTTTCATCTTCAATTAAGCAATAAAAAAGATTATTTGAATCTATTCCCACAACAAAACAGCCTACATTTAAAAACCGAGAAAGAAGGTGAGGACGAAGACTGTGATGATGATGAAGAAAACAAAATAATTCAAGAACAACAAAAAAAGCAAGTTAAAGAAAAACAAATTGACAAAGTTACAACATTAAATACAAATACACTAACAAAAGAACAAAGAATTTCTTGTTATAAAAATTTCATTCTGAAAACAAAAATCTGTCGATCAGAGCATGGCATTTTTGGGGTCCATTTAAATTCAAAAGATTATCGAATTAATTATCAATTTAACAACAAGAGCAAATTTCAACAAAAACAACTTACGCCTTCACAAAACCAAAACCAAAACCAAAATCAAAAACAAAAACAAAAACAAAATCAAAAACAAAACCAAAAACAAAACCAAAATCAAAACCAAAAACAAACAAACACACAACCTCAAACAAAATTAGATTTACAAACAAATCCTACTCAAACCCAAAAAAGAACAAGAAGAAACCAAAACCTAAACAAAAATCAAGGTCTTTTACGATCTTTGCCTCATGATTGGAATAAATGGACCCGAACAAAAAGAAGGACATGGCTTGCATTTGGGACAAACAACAATCTGTTTTATTTAAATTTTAATCATCCCGGCCAAGAATTAAAAGTTGGTATGTGGACCCAAGAAGAAGAAGAAGTATTTCTCAAAAGATGCAAAGAATTTGGGGTCAATCGAGGGTGGGGCTTATTTTCACAAACAATTCAAGGAAGAATTGGCAAAGATTGTCTTGATCATTTCAAATTAAAACTCAAAAATGACACAAAATTTTTTCAAGAATATAACGACAAATACCGAAAGCATAAAGCAAACCCAAAAAGAGCCAGAACAAAGCCAAAAAGCACGACGAATCGAATTGGGGAAAGGAAAAGAAAAGCAGTTGATCCAAATTTTAGCAAGCAAATTCCAATTGATCGTCCTAATGCAACGAATACCAACACCCAGCCAATAAAACAAAAACGAAAATCCTCTCGGCTAAGAAGTAAACAAATTCTAAAAAGTCAAGGAATTACCAACAAGATTAATTATGACAAGCTTGCATTGCAGACACTTTCGAAACAATCCCAATCAATTTCACGGAATCTTGTACCAATTACTTTTACCGAAAATGAAATTATGACAAGGAAAACTCTTTTAAATAAAAAATTTCAAGCATTTGAGGATTTAACACTTACAAATATAGATCCATTAAAAGAATTTGCCTTTCTTAAACAATGGATAAAAGAAGAAGAAGATCAAGAGGGGGTCCGAGGAGCGGGGGGGGAAGAAATAATGAAAAACTTTGAATTAAATGAAGATTATGATGACGAGTTTTCTTTTACCGACGAGGAGGAAGAGGAATTTGAAGAGGAACAAGAAGAAGAGATCAAAAAAAACGAAAACGAAAACGAAAACGAAAACGAAAACGGCAGAAAACTTAATACTATGGCGATTGGAAAAACTCAAAATGAAAAAATTGTAAAAGCAAACACACTAACAAATAACGAGATCTCTTCAAATTTGATTTTCAACCAAGATAGAAACAATGGTATTCAAGGCTTACAAACAAAAAAAAGTAATCTTCAAAATATAATTTATCAAAATGTGGAATTCAATTTCAACGTTCCCACAAATAGAAATAAGAACAAAAACAAAAACCTTAATGATCAAAACAACAAAGCTCTTAATGAGAAAAATATTGATCCAAATCAAAAAAAGAAAGAAGAAGAAGAACAATACTTAAATCCATTACCGGGCTTGCTTGATTATATAACTGGGGTGGAAATAAAGGCACCTTGCTTATCAGCAACGGGCTATGTATTAGACCAAACTACATGGGAAAAGGAATTAAAAAAAAATCCACCAAATATTTGCCCATTTACAAAAGCAATAATTCAGCCTCAAAGTTTAATTTTGTTAACTTCAAAAAATATTAGCCAATACTTGCCAAAAATTTTGAATTTAGATTTTAATAAATTAAATTTATTAACAAAAGAACAATATTTGGAAAAAAAAAAATTGAAAAAATTGAAAAAATTGAAAAAGAAGGAGAAAAGGGAAAGAAAAAGAAGGAGGAGAAAAGAAAAGAAAGAAAAGAAGAAGAAGAAGAAGAAGAAGAAAAGTAAAAAGGGGGTAAAGATTGAGAAAAAAAATAAAATTACTCAAAAAGAATTAATTAACAAAAAAAAAAATGACAACAGTAAAGAAAAAATGAAAGAAGATGAAACTAATATTAATCAAATGGTAATTGAAAGCATTCAAATCAATAATAATTTTCTCCCAAGCCAACGAAAAAATTTTCTTTAATCCAAACAATTAACCAAATCGAGAAAAAACTATAAATGAAAAATTTGATATTTTCAAAAATTAAATTCATTTGTGACTATAGGTGCTATATGTGCTGTGGTTTTCTAATACATACTTTTTTACTAAAAGTCGAATTTTTTTTTTTTATTAATATTATTATTATTATCATTTTTTCGCCGATTTGGTTTATAAAAGCAATTTTTTTATTAGCCTCTCTAATTAAAAAAAAAAAAAAATTTCATAACTTTGAAACAAATTTATAAATTAAGTTTTATTAATTTTTTTTAAAAAAAAAGATCAAGTTAGTCAGTTCTTTCATATTACAACAGGAGAAGTAAAATTTTTAATTAGACATTTTCTAAATTTAAACATTTTAAAATAAATTTTTTAATTACTATCTTTTTCAAATATTTTGTCTTTTATTAATTTCATTTTTTTTTTTTTTTTGTTATTGTTTTGTTACATATCATACAAAATATATAATAAACTCCTTTTCAAATGAAAGGTCACAGAAAATTACAAGAATTATTCATAATTGAATCCATTAAATTGTAGTATCATTCTAAAATCTAAGAAACTCTTTAAAACATCAAAAAAAAAACACACAACTGAAGAGTTCAAACGCATTAAAAATAAACAATAAAAAGTAAATTTCAATATTTTAAAAATTGATGTGCCTTTTATTTGAAATAAGAAATCTTGTTTGGTAAATTATAGGGAAAAAAATTATAAAATCAATAAAAAACCATTGAACAAGGTGAATTGGGAAAAAGTTCTTTACATTTTATTGAAAACTTTTTACAAGTCAAACTTTTATTCTTTAAAGTCTCATTTTCAATATAAAGTAGTACTTCATCAGGTATTTTGTTGGAATTGTTTTTTCTTTATTATCTTTTTTTTTATTCCCTACATCAAGTAAATAATTTTCTTTCTTAATTATTATATCTAAGATTATGTTATTAATTATTTTTTTTATTATAACCAAATTAAAAAGTATTAACATTCACGATACAAAGTAGAATTTCCAAAGTTTTAAAAAAGTAATTTGGGTGAATATTAATTTAATGTTTGGTTTTTTTCTTGTATTTTTTTTATTTGATAAAAAGAAAAAATAGTTTCAAATGATTTTTTGATAAAAAAAATATATTGTTTTACAAGTTTAAAAGAATTATTGTAATTCTTTTCAAATTATATGTTGGATCATTACAGTGAAAAATAATTTTCTGATATGGAAAAAAAAAAATTAATTCTTACCTAACCTAATACCAATCAAAAACTAACCAATATATGAAGTATGATGGATGATCGATCTCCAAAAATCAACAATCAAAAACAAGGAAATTTTTTTATAAAAAAACCACCAAAGAGCGGTACTCAATTCCCAATTTGAATGGCTATGTAGTAAAATTTTAAAAAAATACGTGTTTTAGTTTCTAGATATGTCTCTCTTTTGCTTAATTTGAGATCTCCATATTTTTTTTTTCATTTTTTTCATAATGAGTTAATTTTCTCCCGGGAAATGTTACAAAATCATCACTTTGTTAAATAATAAGAGGGTTACAAAATAACCACATTTTAGTTTAAATCGAATTAAATTGAAAAAGTACTTAAAGTAAAGAATTTATTTTAATTTTTGAAATTAACCCTTTGATTATTTAAAATAAGAAAAGATTATTTTTTTTTACTTTTTGGTTTTTTGGAATTGATAATTTTAATCTTTTTTTTTATTGAATTTTTTCTCAACAATGAGATCCTCTTACAATTTTTTTTCCTAATTTGAATTTGGTCAATCCAAAGAAGGTAAATTCCACAATCAATTTTTTGGTTTTCAAGTCACTCCTTGAGTATGGAGAAAATTCAGGATAAATGACTAGACACTTAAGTTGATTTTTTAAACATTTTTTCATTTTTGAAAATGTGAAATTAACTTCAAGATCTGAGTAGAACAAATAAGTTATTATTTTTCAAGTTTAAAATAATTCTTATTTTTTTTTTTTTTTTGATATTAAGTATCTATTTTATGTACAGCTATTTTAAAACTCAGTATTTTGATTTTTAAAGTGTATTTTTGTACACTTCTATCATAGATATTAAGATTTCTTTCTTCTTTCAAAGGAAATAATTCTGAAAAATAAATTAAGAAAAATGTTGGATTTTGGACTTTTAAAAAATAAGAAAAAAGAGATAAAACTTTGAAAAACAATAACTCATTTCTGAAAATAGTTTTAAAATTCATTTTGGTTTTATGAGATCTCAGTTTTTTCAATTTCAGATGCTTAAATTTTTGTAGAATTTGCCATTATATTTAGGGGATTTTTTTTTTTGAGATCACTTCTGCATTAATGTGGAATTCTTTTCGAACGTTTTTATCCACAATTTCACCTGCTTTGACAACACAAAAAAGTACGGAAAAAAAAATCCTCACCTTTTGTGACTCCCTTAAAAAGTTTTTTAATAACAAACTAACTTTGAAAAAAAGCATCAAATATAAAAACTAGAAAATGGTTCAAGAAAATATGAATTCATCAACTTTTATCAATGTTTATTGAGAGTTAATCTTTATTAAATCAATTTTGTATTTAAAGTTATTTTTTTCTTTTTTTAGCTCTTCCAATATCTTTTATTGTTTTTTTTACTTTCTTTGTAAGAAATAAAATTCAATAAAAGTATTTTAGTTTGTATGATCCAAGAATCCTTTCCACCAACTAATTTGGAATTCTCAAATGACACAAAACCAATCTATTGTGATGGTTGCAAAAATGATAATAAAAAAGTATTAGCGAGCTGTTATTGTCCTTCTTGTAAAGTACATTTTTGCATCCAATGTGACAGTTTTCATGACAACCATCCACTTTTCAAAAATCATGCCCGTAACCCTGTCAACCAAAGTAAACACTTTTTCTTCAAATTGTCTTCTGGCAATTGATCTTTTGTTTTTCTTTATTATTTTACAACAACAAAACCGATCTGCTCTGAAAATGAAAAATTACTAAAGATCTTCAATTTGTTTCTTTATAAAAAAAAAAGAAACTAAAGAAACCAGCTGTTTGTTTGTCCGTGTTTTGGTGAATAGAAAATTGTTCAGCTAACCTTTTTTTCTTGAAACCATTTTTTTATTATTCTCAAAAAAATAAGAAAAAAAAAATTAATCTTTTTCATCCGATTTTTCAATTTTATATTTGCATTTCTCTCTCAAAGAAATCTTAAAAAAAAAACCAAAACAAAAAAATACGGTGGTTGTTCCAACCTGTAATATTCATCAAGAAAAAATTGGGTTATATTGTTTTGATTGTTTAACATTAATATGTTTTAATTGTGCGTTTTCTAAAAGCCATCAAGGTCACAACATTAAGCCAATCCAAGAAGCTGCCGAGATATTACCCAAGTTACAAGATAAAGTCAATCTTTCTCAAAAGCTAGAAGAATTATTAAAAAAAAAAAAAAATCAAAAGCTTTTGGTAAATGAAGAAATTACTAAAAAGCAAAATGATCAAGAAGTAATTATGGAAAAAACCAAAGTAAGATTTCAAAAATTGATTCAGCAAATGAAAGAAAAATCTACTGAAATGCTTAGCCATATCACAAAGTATCATGAAAGGCAAAACGAAATACTCAAAGAAGAAATTGAAAAAATCAATTTACAAATGGAAACCTTACAATCGTCATTAAAGAATTCAGAAAAGAATTATCAAATTCTTGAACAAACACAAGATTATAATTGGTATGAGTATTTGGATGCATTTTCGCAACTTAAAAAAATTGAGTTGTTCCTTGATTCGCCTCAGAAAACAAATGATAAAATAATGTTGAAAAGGTTTGAAGGGCAATTAGTATATACAAATGTGGAAAAAAATATTTCAAAAATCAGGTTCATAAAGCCATTCCAAATTGAAAAAACCATTATCAATATCCCCAAAATTATATTTAGAGATCATCTTTTTTTTATATCTTTAATTTTGAAAAATGAACAAAATCAATGTGTTAATATCGATAACATTGAAAATTTTTTCAAATTAAATTTCATTTTGAATGAAAAAAAAAATAAAAATGATAATAAAAAAAAAAAAAAACAAGGTGGAGAAAAGGAAGAAAATCAGGAAAAGAAGATAAAAAAGGAAAGCGTAAATGAAAATGAAAAAGTAGAAAATGAAAAAGAAGAAAAGGTTTATTTAGTACCTAAATTTACGAAACAATTATCCGAAAAGGAAAATAAAAAAAAGGAAACTGGAAAGGAAAAGGGAAAGGGGAAGGAAAACGAAAACGAAAACGAAAATGAAAAGGGAAAGGGAAAGGGAAAGGGAAGAGAAGAAGAAGGGAATAGTGTTGTTGGGAGTTATTATGAATATACAAGTAAATTTAAATTAAAGCACACGGGTTTTTATGATGTAAGTTTAAAAATACATCAACAAAAGGTCTTCAAACCAAGCATTGTACAAGTAATTGAATTTGAAACAGATGTGTGGAATTATAGCGAAAAGGGCAGTGCTATATCTCTTTATAATAAAAACAAAACAGCCAAATGCAATCTCAAAGATAAAGGTGAAAGAGGCCGTTTAACTATTAAAGGAACAACCATATTAAACAAGGGGATCCACTGTTTTCGAATACAAATCGATAATCTCGTTGGCCCTTTAGATATTGGGGTGATGCCTTCCCGCGCAACAGGATTTCCATTTAAATTCGGTTGGGTGTATGATGTACATAAAGGAACAAAATTACATATGCAAGTTCCAGATGGTAAATATGGCGAAGGATGCAAAAATGGCGATATAATCACAGTAATCGTTAATATAGATGATCATACACTTAGTTTTTGGAAAAACGAAACATACTTTGGTGTTGCCTTTAATGAAATTTCTTCAAGAATTGTACTCGCAATTTCTCTTTCAAAAAATAATAAAGTCACGATTCTTTAAAACAAATTATCATATTTTTTTAAATTGTCATATTTCAAAAATTTTCATTATTTTGTTATTATTTGAATCAAAGTTATTTAAAAAATGTTGTATTTTCATAAATCTATTATAATTATTTTTGATTGCCCATTTTTATCTTCTTTTGTTATTTTTTTTTGAATTTTTGTTCTTTTTAATTTTTTTTTAATTTTAAAATAAATAATTTTTTGAAATCAAAAATCAATTAAAAATAAAAAGTAAAATCAATAATGTATTAGTTTTAAAAAACTGAGAGCTTTTTAAAACTTTTATCAAGTTTTCTATTTTAATATGGTAAAAACTTTTTCAGAATCAAAACTTTTGAAAGTTTTGTGTTTTAAAAAAGTGAAGCATCAGCCTTTAAATGTGGTGTGGAGGTTGGAGTATGAAGGTTAGATCTTTTTAAATAATTTTTTTTACTTTCTTAAAAACAGAAAATTGTTAAAAAGTTTTAAGACCTTCAAAATTATAAAAAAAAATAGGTTTTCACTTATTTAAAATGACTTTCACAAATTTGAATTTTAATTTTTTGATATTTTTAACAAAATGAAAATCTTATAATTTTGTTTTTCTTTTTTTATATCAAAGTTAATCAGAAATATTTTCATTTAAAATCTTGATTAAGAATATCAAATAACAGAGATTCATTATCATTGAATGTCCTAGAAAGTTCTTTACTAATAGGTCTGGTGAATATTATCTTATCTTTAATCTCGAATCAGATCAATTTGAAATTATTTTCTTTCTCAACAATATTTAAGGTTTTTTTTTTTTTTTTTGTTCTTTTTGATATTTAAATCTATTTCAAATCCAAGGATCAGGGTGGATCTTCTTTTAATTGATGTTTAAACAAAATATTTACAAACTTTTATAAAAAATACTATATTTTTTTCACTTTTTTTTTTAGAAAACTTTTCGAGATGCAAAATAAAGAAAAAAATTAAATCAAAATAAAATCAAAAAAATATTTTAAACTAAAAAAATTAAAATATTTTATTATAAAAATTAAATATATCTATCGCATTATCTATCACATTTGTTGGTTTTTATGAGAATATTTCGTTTTTTTATAGTTTCTTTTTTTTTTTTTACCTGAATTTGATTTGTATTTTGTACCATTTCTATTCAAACCACCTTTTAAAATCTATTACAATAAAAATAATATATATATATATATATATAAATAAGAACAATGAAATAAATAAAAAATTCATAACTAACCTTATTTTAAAAAAAAATTGGTTTTTAAAAAAGTAATTTTTACATAAAATGAGCAAACTAATTCTTCATCAACTTTCATCATGGCACCAGAATTATCAAATTCGCCACAATAATTAGGTGCACTAAAAATTGTTACCAAATTTCTTTCGTTTGAAAAGAATTCATAGCCATATTCTACAACCTATAAAGAAGAAGAAAAATAGAAAAAAAATAAATAATTATAGATAATAAATTAATATATTGGGTTAAATTGTTGAAATATATGAATTATGTAAATTTTGTTTGTAAATATCTTGTGAATTTTCATTTATTTTCATTTATTAAATTAAATATTATTAAATAAAAAAAAAGTAAATTTTTGAAATTATATTTTAGAAAAGTTAAAACTTGATGATGTATCTAATTAACTTAATTTTTTCTCTACATT
This sequence comes from Anaeramoeba flamelloides, assembly GCA_027625915.1. Classification (NCBI taxonomy): domain Eukaryota; family Anaeramoebidae; genus Anaeramoeba; species Anaeramoeba flamelloides. Next base: position 6,545,198 of record JANTQA010000012.1, read on the forward strand.
TATAAACCAAATTCTATTCCAAAAATTTTAACATGCACAAAATGAAAAATAGGGAAAAAAAAGGTCTTAATTTTTTTATATTTTTAAAAACTTGATTTTAAATCAGGTTTGTGTTACCCAGTAACAATGTTTTTATATGTAACCCTTTTTATTCAAATAAAAGAAAAAAAAGGAAAAAAAAAAATAAAAATTGTTTGTCCAAAATAATGAAGAGAGCTAGCAAAACAAAAAAATTGTATTTACAAATTTGTCGAAATTTCTATTAGGAATTATTGATCAATCAAAGGGTTAGATACCATCAATTAATTACATTTGAGTTTTCTATTTTGAAGAAAAATCAACTTTAACCTTATCTCAGCCGTTCGAAAAAAATTACGATCGACGGAAACAAGTGAAGTAATTCAAAAAAAGAAATTAAAATGAAAACAAAAAACAAAAAAATGATTTTCAAAATCAATATTATTTCCACATTTAATGATAATTAGCTATATTGTTATTGTTATTGTTATTCTTTTAACTGTATTAATTGTGTTCAAAATTTTGGAATTTAGTTTAGTTCATTGTTTTGGAGAGGTGATAAATTTTCTTCCAAATAAAATTTCCATTATTTAAAAAAAGCAATTCTAACTTTTAAAAACTTTTTTTTCGAAACGATCAAGAAAAATGAAATATATCAAAGAGTAAAATAGACATTTTAGTGAAATATCAGATCAAAAATTGAAATCTTGAGTTGAAAATTATTGTTAAAATTGCTATAAAAATCATTTAGAAGTTCTTTTTGGGTAAAATATAATTATTTTTTCATGTATTTTAGTACAAAATAAAAATAATAACATAAAATGAAGAATTGAGTTTAAAGGGGGTTATTATAATATTGTTTAACAATTACATTGTTTTGTGTTTTTAGTCCAAGTCAATAAAAATTGTACTAAAAAGGAAAAAATTAAAAAAAACCCATTACATATTTCGAATAATATTCCAACTCTTTAATTGTTGAAATTGTTTAGGGTTTTTAATGTATTTTCTGTTCTGTGCACAAAAAAATTCAAGACTATTTTTCATTTGTAGCACCACAATAAAATTTTTTATGTGTTAAAAACAAAAAAAAACAATTTACTTTATTTTGATTCAAAACGACTCACTTAAAGCTCTATTTTACATTTTTAAAACCTATTTCTAAACTAATCAAGATTTTTTTTTAAAAAAAACAAATTATTATTTTTTTAAAAACAAATTCTGATTTTCAAAAACAAATTTTTATTTTTTACACATTTACCTTTTCTCAACAAAATTCCTCTAATGAATAATTGAGACGTTTTGACACAAGCTGCTTATAGGACATTAACAAAAAGTACAAATGTAATGAATCAAAATTTATCTTCAAATTTAGAAAATAAAATTATTCAAAATTGGGTTTTTGGAAAAGATTCTGACTCTTATTCTAATTATGATGTTGAACAAATTTCACAATATCCAAAAAGATAGAAATAAAATCAAAACCAAAAGCAAGAATAAAAACTAGTTATTAATCATCAACATAATGGAATTACTAAAACTCCAATCAGAACAAGACAATTGAACAAAAAAAAAAAAAAAAGAGAAAATAAGCACTTGAGATTTTTGAAACATTGAACTCGAAGATTTTAAAGAAGGAAAAAGAAATTGAACCAAATTATGACCAACCACCAATGAAAATTTTGATAATAAAAGTAGTGTTCCACAATGTTTTGATAAATTATTTGATGAAAGATTAGTAATTATTTTATTAAAACTTTTAAACTTTAATTCAAAAAAATTTAATCAAAACACTGATAAACCTCAACCGTAAAATATACATAATTATTTTTTTTTAAAAAAAGATTTTTAAAAAATTTATTTGATCATTTTTATAATGTGTATTCACCCAAATCTATCACTTATTTTACCTTGTCTTCAAAAGCTATAAATAATCAAGTTTGTTGAAAAAAATTGATATTTTTCATATTTGAAACGATAGATAATTCTCGTCTGTTAAGACGTATTAATTGTAAAGTATAAATTTTAAATTATAAAAAAAATTGTTCTTGAATATAATCAGAAAAACATTTTTTTTTAAAAAGAGTGCTGACACTTTTACATTCCTTTTCATTGGATTTATTTTCTTAAAAAAATCATATATATTTTTAGGTTTTGTAAAAGATCTCATAGCAGGGAAAAAATTGAAAGGTATTTAAAGCAATAAGTATAAAAAGTAAGTTAAAAAAAAAATTAAAAAATTTTTACCTGATGTGCTCTACAAATTAGATCATAATCATTCTCATCAATAAATTTTTCAATTATATCTTTACCAAAATGATAACTAACTCCTCTATCGCTTTCTCCCCATCCGATTACATCTTCTGAAGGGTCGCTCCACAATAAATCTAGAACAAGCCCCTTTTCAGGAACTTTGACAGGTCTTTCAATTTTTTTAATATCACTTGGTCTTTTTAAATTGGGTGATAATCCCCCATGAACACAAAAAATTTTATCATTAATGATTGCAGCAAGGGGGAAACAATCAAATAATTCTGAAAATTTATGCCATAAATTTATCGAATATTTTGATGTACCTATAATGAGAATACAAAATTTAAGAAGAAACATTACAAAATAAATAAATAAAAATTAGATTTTAATTTCATTAGTTTCAAAAGAAAATTAGAATAGTAAATTGCGAAATTATTAAATTCAAAAAATTTAAAAAGAATATTAAAAAAAAAAATTTTTTTTTTATAAATAATTTTCTAATTATACTTACATTCATCATAAAAACCATATAAAAGATTTATTGATTTACACTCATGATTCCTATTTATTCAAGAATTAAAGACAAACAAAGAATATAGAATAAAGAATTATTAATAACAAATAATATAGAATAAAGAAAAATAAATAAAGAATAAATAATTAATAAAGATTAAAGTATTAATTTTAATTATTTAGAACATTTTTTTTTACGCTACTTTTTTTATTACATTTTCAATTTTGTGAATCGTTGAAGAAAAATCAAGTTAATTTTGTCTTTTTTAATTATTTTGTTTTTTTTTTTTAGATTTATTTTCTTTTAAATATTAAATCAAAACATCTAACAACTCATATTTTCCTATCCTCTTAAAAAATTGTAATCAAGGATTTGACTCTAGTAGATACAATTCAAATTTAACCGAGATATTTGATTTATTTGTTTCAACACAAAGGTGTTTGTAAATCAAGAATCCTTTGTTGTATGTGTGCATTTTCTCAATTTTTATCATAATAATATTTAACAGTATTACAAAAAAAAAATGATTGGTTCTGAACTGATAATAATAGAAAAGTCTTGTATATCATTTTTTGATAATTGGCAAGGAGAAAAAATAAAAAAAAATTATACCTCCTAAGAAAATTAAGAAAATCTTTTACAATTTGTTTTTATACCACTACAAAAAATCTTATGACTTTTACCAAGCTTTAAGTCTTGCAAACCTTTCAAAAACTTGAAGACACTTTACAACTATTTCAAACATTTTCTGACATTTTGAAAGAGGTAAAACTTTCTAAAAGTGATGAGATTTTTTGTAGCGACCAAAACAAAATAAAAATCTTTTTTTTTTTTTTGTATTGCTTGGGATTTTTATGCTAATTCATTTGAAATAACTTTTAAGTTCTTCAATAAAAAAAAAAAAAAAAAAAAGTGGTTTTGATGATATCTCTTTCAATTCACGATAAAGTTCAAAAATAATAATTATGATATTATAGAAAATTGCGAAAGTTTCTAAAATCGTGATATTAAATACAAATCTCGTGATATTAAATACAAACTGCAATTTTCTAAACTATTGTGATAATTGACTAATATATCGTGATTAATGCCAAAATATCGCGGAAAATAATTAATCGTGATATAATAGTTGATGGATTTTAGGGCTAATTCAACAATATATTTAAAAAGAAAAATTTTTATTTCAACAAAAAAAAAAAATCTTTGAAAAAAATAAAACAAAAAAGATACTTTACTAAATAAATGATCAGATCAAAAGTTTTGTTCTATTTTGTTTTGATTTTAGTTGACAGATCGAACAATCCTTTTACGTCAACAACGGTGATAACTAAAGGTAAATCATCATTTCTCAGGTTATATTAGCATTATGAATTACTCTGAATAAAAATGTTTTTAATACAAGTACCAACCCTTTCTTCATGATTTCTTTAAAGAGTGTAGAATTACAGTTAAATCATTTTCTTAAATCTATTCAAGTTTAAAGAAGATGGATAACTTTTCAAAAAATTTCAATAAAACCTCACCACACAGTCATCACTAATTTTGAAAGGATTGTTTGCTTTTTTTTCTTTTGTGCTTCTTCTTCTTCACATATCTTATCTTGAATAGAAAAATCAACTAGAGTTGAAAAGGTATTTTTTAATCGATCACCAATAAAGAAGGAAAATTCCTCTTTCTTCTTTTTGTTTATTTAACTTCTGAAGGTATTATACCCATTTGTAAAAAAAAAAAACAAATTTATTTTATATTCGAGTGTATTTTTTGAAATGGGTTATTTTTTCTTTGATCATAATGCTAATATGAAATTTTACTTTTGTAAATAAAAAATGAATAGGAAATTTTTTTTTTTCAATTACAAAAAATCTCATTCCATTTTAGAAAGCTTTGGGTCTTGCAAACCTTTCAAAAACTTGAAGACACTTTATAACCATTTGAAAACATTTTTGACATTTTTAAAGGAGAAAAGCGTTGTAAAAGTGTTTTGTTTTGTAAAATTCATGGGATTGTTTATTGGGTTATTTTATAGAAATTGAAATATTTTATTTTTGGGAAAGTAAATAGAAATTGTGTTAAAAAATAAATAAAAAAACACTATCATCATTTATTTTGAATTGTGTTTCAGCCCTCTGATAATTAAAATAGTTGAAGGTTTCATATGTTTTTTTCCTTTCTGTAAAAAAAAAAAAAAAAAAAAAATATTTTTATATTTTCAGTAAAGAGATTCATGAAATTTATTTTTTAATTTTTTTTTTTCTTTATTTGATCCAATCCTCCAAGAAAAACAAGTTTTGTTTAACCTTTTTTTCTTCGCCTTTTAATTATTTTGATTTTATGAACTTAAAAAATAATATAACGTTGAAAATATTTTTTATTTCTTCTTCAGTTTTCAGCATAACAATCAAAGAGTTTATTGAAATAAAGTAATGAATCAAAGAACTGATTTAAAGTTTATTTTTAATCAATTTTAGATGTTTTATTAAAAATAAAACAAAATTTTCAAAAAAAATCATTATTTAAATATGTTAAAACATCTAAAAAATGATTATTCATTAAAATTTATTTTGCATTTTTTGTTTAATTTAAAAAAGTAATTTTGAAATTAAATTTTAATTTTATTTCTCAAAATTTAATAAATATGTTAGTTTCAATTATAGAGTTTGAATAAATAATAAAAACGTGATAATGATTAATAGTTGATTAATAATATAAAAATAATTAATTATAATTTAGATCATTAAAATTTTGTCTGTGTTTTTTTTAAAGTTTAAATTTTGATTTTGATAGTTAACAATTCTGTAATCTACAAAATAAAATAACAAAAAAAAACAATTTTTTTTTTATTTAATGATTCATTTTTAAACTTTTTGGGTTCTTTTTGTTTAATATGTGGGATAAAAATATTTATTTCACTGAAAGGTTTGTTTTTTAAATTTAATTTTTTTTTCAGTTATTATTTTTTTTTTTTTTCAAAGATCCATCGATTTTTCAAAGGGGAGTTAAAAACTTCTTCCTTAAAATATAATAAAGAAAAAAGATAAAAGATTTTTCTCTCTGAATTTAAATCAAATCTTTATAATCTTTTCAAAAAAATTGGAATTAATTTTCAGTGACAATAAACAAGTATTTTAGGTTAAAAAATGTATCAATTATGAATAAGGGATATTTTACCCCTATTAAAATTCTTTCAGAGAAACTTATATTATTTTCCAATTTCAATCCCAAAATCTTCTCGTTTACAATAATTACAAAGTTTATTATTTTGAATACACCCTGTATAACTAATTTAGAATAAGTAAAACACTGAAGTAACTGGATTTGCTTGTGAGAAATAAAAATCAAAAAGTTACCAAAATTTTGAGATTGAAGATTTGCTTTTTCAAAAAGAAAGGAAAATATTCTGTATTCATTTTTAAATTTTAGAATGAAGATTTTACGAGATATTTTTTTTTTTTTATTTTAAAGTTTGGTTTGTCAATGTAAACCTATTTGTTAAAAGTATGACAGAAAAAAATTTTTTGTTTTTTTCTTTAGATTTTTTTTTTTTTTTTTAAAGTTTGGTTTGTCAATGTTAAGCCAACTTGTTCAAAAAATGACAAAAAAATTTTGAATTTTAAAAATTATTTTTTTCTTTTTTGGACTTTTGAAAACTTTTTAAAAAGACAAAGTTTTACAGATCTTCATGCTTTTTTCAAATTTAATTATTTATGAATTCAAATAAATTTATAAAGGTGTTTTGTTGAATTTTTTCTGAAAAGGTGAATTAGTATTTGAAATACAATTTTCTATTTGGTTTTGAACAAGAAAAGTCAGATAATTTGAGAAGAGACTAAAAAAAGAGAAGACTCTAGATATTTCACAATTATTTGTTATTTTATGTTTTGAAGACCTGAAAACGGTTTCTTTGGGCTTTTGAATCTTTCCTTCACTTTCACTGAAAATCCTTTTTGGAATATTAACCTTTGATTTATTATTTTCTATTTTATATTGTAAACACCAAAGATATAACCTATTGGGTAATTTTTTTTTATTGAAATGAAATTTAACTTTACTATTGAAAAAATAATTTTTAAATGGAGGCTTTGGTTTTTAAAAATGAAATTAATAATAGCACTTGGAAAATTAAAAATGTACCAGTTACCTTGAAATTTTGGAGTGTTTTTGTATTATGTTTTGATTTTATATTCTGTTGAGTGTACAAACCATTTGTTTTAATCAACAATTTTTTAATTTGTTGCTCATAAAAACAGACAAATATTTTTTTTTTCAAATGTATAAAATAAATTGTTGAGTAATCTTTGTCTAAAGAAGATTCTTAATTAAATGAATCCATTTATCCTTGAGTTATTTTTCAAGAAATAAAAGTTTTTCATTATCAGTAATGGAATAGGAGAACTACTAGAAACCATTGGGTGTGGCTTTGAAAATTTTTTCATTTTAGTTGTTTTTCAGAATATTGAATTTAATTATTTGATTCAATTACAAATTTTACAAAGCATTTTTCAAAAAAAAAAAAAATTCTAATAACTTCTTTTGAAATATCTTAATCTGTAAATTTATTAACCCCAAAAGCCTTTTCCTTGGGTAGCACTATTAACCATGATAAAATTTTTCTTTCAAGAGGAAAAAATGTCGGATAATATTCTCAATACTATTATTTTCCAATTGATAAATGAAAATTTTTCGTTCACTTTCCAAAATATTTTGCTTTTTAATTATTGAAAAAAACCCAAATATCTGCATAAAATCCAATTAGAAATGGTATTTTGAGAGATTTAATTAACTTCTTTTAAAATATCTTTGTCAGATAAAATTTATTAGTATAAAAACATTTTTGTTGAGTATTCCTATTAATCATTTAAAAAATTTTTCTTTCAAGAGGAAAATATGTTGAATAATATTCTCAAATAACAAAGATTTATTAAATTTTCGCAAAACATTGTGTTTAAAGATAAGATCCATTTGAAAAAAGTGCAAAGATAAAAAAAGTTTTCAAAAGAGATGTATAAAACAGTTTTCAAACTTCAGTAGGCCTATTTTTATACTTTATCAGAAAAACTTATTTGTTCTCTCCTTTTTGAAACGGCTTTAACTATTTTTCAATTCAAATCAAACTGTTGTTTTTGATGTAATTAATTCTTAATAAAACTGAAATTCGAAAAGGAGAGGGGACTATAAGAAAATACTTTGTTGGATGTTGATCTTTTCGATCCTGTTTATATTTGCAAATTTCAAATAAAAGCATGAAACTTTTTGAACAAAAATACGAGCAAACAAAAAAAAAATAAGGAGAAGAGTGTGGGAAAAATTAAGAAAACAACTGTGTTTTTTGCTGAATCATATTTACGATAACTCTGGATAGGAATTATTTTTTTTTTCGTTTTTTTTTAATGGTTTTTTTATTGGTAATAATTTTGTTTTTGTTGGTGAGTTTTAATCAATAAAGACAACCATAAAATTAAAGTACTGCTGAAAAAAAGTGAGACAAATTCGTTAAAATGCTTTAGATCAAAAGCAAATGGTTTGCATTTACAAATTTTAAAAAAGTACATAAAAATAAAAATCAAAAAGGTATCAATTTAAAAATGAAATCAATCCAAGAATTTCAAATCTCTTTTGTTGGTAAAGACTCTTATTTTGTAGTTAAAAAATTGCAGTTTTCAATTTTAAATTTTCAAGAGAAGTCAACAAAAGCAAAAACAAAAAAAAAAATAATCCCTTCAATTTTTTTTCAGAGTCAAACCAAGGAAATTGAAATTGAAAAAAAATTCAGGTTAAAAAAAGATAAAAATGGTAAAACTTACCCTCTCAAAAGGAAAAACAGTTCTGGGTATTTCACTTTATAGCATAGTAATAAACAGATTGTTTCTGTATTCATTTTTCCGCGATCTTTTTAGAGTTTTGTTTATTTACATAAAAAAAAAAAAAAGTTATTGGATGGGATTAGAATACCAAAATAAAAATGAGAAAGTTCAGAATTGAAAAAAAAATAGACACTTGTTTCTGAAGATCTAAAAACAAACTAAAAAAGATCAAACCTATTAAATCACCAAGAAATAAATAATTTGATTTTGGTGGGTGTCCTTCTTTTTCAAAAAATTGTAAAAGATCAAAATATTGTGCGTGGATGTCACCTATGGATATTGGTTTTTGTTTTAAAAAGTTGAAATTAAAAAGATAGCAGTTTAAATTTAAAACCTTAATTCTTATTCAATAAAAGAATCAATAAAAAAATCCGGAAATAAAAAAACAAAAAAAAAAAGTAAAATTTTTTTTCTGTAGGAAGAGCACCAAATAAACCCAAAAATTGAAAATTTGAAGTTTCTTTGAGAGAGTTTAACCCAGGGGTGTTGAAGATTTTCTTTTTTGGTTAATGGTTTTTGAATTTTCAAAATTTTTTTAACAAGCAAAAGAATGAAAGAATAAAAGAGAAAGGAAAGAACAAAAGAGATTTGAAAAACTAAAAAAAAAAAAAGTAATATTAATAATACCACAGATTTTGATTGGTGCACATATCTCAAGGAGCGTGCTTTGGTTTAGCATGATTTCTTTTGCATGCTCAATTAAAAGATATATTTCGTTTTTACGAAGCCTTAAATTTCTATTATTTTGTGTTTTTTTGGTAATCTTTCTCAGTCTTGAGATCATTGAGTTAAGTACAAGTTTAAAATCTTCCATCACTCAAAATTGAAATGAGTGAAACAATACTTTCTTAGTTTTTGGTTTGTGTATTTGTGTTGTTGGGAATTGATTTGAAAAAATAGTTCAGAAAAAAATTAAAAAAAATGAGAAGAATCTGATAGTTACTTGAAAAGTTCGGTTTATGACGACCAATTCAGTCACATTGGAAACGTACAAATTCTGAAACAAGTTATTCTAGTTTCAGAAATGTTTATTGTGCTCAATTATCTTCTTGATGTAACTAAAAGTTAATAATCTTGAGTAAGCGCAACCTCAACAAAATCAAATTCTACTTTTACTTAAAAATATAATTCTCCAAGTGTTTCAAGTGTGAAAATTCAAAAGTTAAAAGGTTTTTGATATAAACGGTAAAATTTACAAAGTTTTTTTGATTTAAATTATAAAAAAAATTAGAATTGCCACAATTAAGAATTGAAAAATAAATTGAATATAAATTTTGAAAAAGCTTATTAGAAAAAAAAAAATAAATTAATAAGATTTTCTTTTGCCATAAATCATTAACTCTATAAAAAAAAATATAATCAAGATAGGATTGAAAAATTCAAGAAGAGTAACTTTTTTTTCAGAGTATTTTAAAACTGTTTTTTAAGATAGCTAAAGGAAAATTTTATCAATTTATTGATTTTTTCAAAATATGGCTCAAGTTATTTGATTTCCTCATTTAAGCAATCTAATTTTTCATTTTGTATACTTTTGTTAGAGAAATTTCTCCAATTATAATGTTCATATAAAGTTTTTTTTTTTTTTCAAATTGGTTAAGGACTGTCAGAATTTTAGACTCTGAAGGTCTTAAAAGTTGAGCTTCCAACCAATAAAAGTCTTTATAAGTCGGGTCAATAGAAGGATCTTCAAGATATTTCAAATTTTATATTTTTTTGTGGTTGTTAAAGGAAAAATATTTATTATCATACACTTTTTGAATTTTTAGAATACACCGAGAACTAATTTTAAAATTCATTTGGTTTACTTCTGGAATATCTCATAAATAAGGTTATAATCAATTATATTAATATCTACATCATAAACATCATTATTTTTTCAAAGAAAGTGTTTAACAAGATTCTTAAGGGATTAGCGTCTATACCAAGGAGAAGCCTAGGATCAAAGTATGTTGTTATTGGGTTTAATCACATTAGTGCTACATGGTTCTAATGTCTCTAAAAAATCGATTACAAAGTAGTAATATTTGTTGATCTCATCAATTAAAAATGATCTATGTATTAGTAAAAAACCCAGCAAATTCAGAATAAAATCTGCATTTCGCCATAAATTTAAAGATCGAATTATCAATATTCAGACTGCAAAGTCATAAAATATCTTTCTTAAATTTATGGCGAAATGTAGATTAGTTACTAAAAAATTCATTTTTTTTTTAAAAATTAAATAATTAATCAATAAATTTTTTTGACAAATTATTTCTCAAATCATGCAAATATATTGATGCTACAAAAACCTTTATCAAAAGCAAACAAAAATAATCAGTCTCTGTGATTTTGTGTTGATGATTATTGAGTTAATCTTTGAAAATAAAAAATTATTAAAATAGTTACTTTTGGAAGTTCTAAATCTAAATTATTAAATACCGGAATACTGTATTTTGGGTTTCTATTTTTAGATTTGGAAAAGGAATTAAAAAAAAATTTTTCAAAATGAAACTTTTTTAATTGTGATTATTAGTAAAAAATGTAATAATTTATTGTGCAATAAGATTTATAATAGATTTTTTAGAGCTATTTGAGCCATAGTTCACTAATACCATTTATACCCAATTACAACATACTTTGATTATAGAGAAATCTATGGTGACTCTTAACCCTTAAGTGGATTTTTAACTTTTCGAACCTTTTCAACATAAATTTAAAATTTTTGATTGCAAAGAAATGGTTTTTTTTTGAAAACAAAAAATACTTAAAATAGTAAAAAATATAGAAATTCGGGCATACTGTGCCACCACTCTGAGAGTTATGGTATACCAATTATGAATCACGAATTGTGGAATTTTTATCAATAATCGATAATCTTACTATTGGGTTTTCTCTCATCCTGTGTATTCAGGGCATAGATAGTTTCTATTTGATCATGAAAATAATAATATTATTTTTTATAGATATTTTAATTATTTTTCTATTTCTCTTTTTTTTATTTGATAAATTTTCTTTAATTACTGCTTTCTCTAAATAAATAAAAAAAAAATGTTTGGCATAAAATTTATTAATTTTTTATTAATTGAAAAAAAAAAAAAAAATTGATTGATAAAGAGATTTTGTACTAGAGTGGGTTCCACTTTTTAGACACAAACTTTCAACGGAATTTAAGGAAAAAAAAAATCTCAAATTAAGGCACAAAATTTGTAATTTTTTTTTACATTTTATTTTACTAGAATCTGAATTTTGTGCTTTAATTTGAGATTTTTTTTGTTCCTTAATTTTTGTTCAACGTTTGTACCTAAAAAGGTTAAACTGGCTATATTTAGGGAAAAAAATTGAGCAATATAATATGTTTTTAAAAAATGCTTATGAAGTGAGAGAATTGAATATCCCAACAGGGATAAATTATTTAATAAACCAGTTTAAAAATGGAAAATTCTGGGTTTATTTATGTACAACAAAAATAATTAATTAGATTAAATATCCAACTGATTTTACTTTAAGTTAAAGTTGGACCATTTTTAATAAAAAAGTACCCAAAAATCAATCAAATTTTAAATCTGATCAATTATTATTTTGTTTCATTTTTATTTTTTTTGAATACAACAATTTTCAAGATATCTTAATCAATACTAGAAAAAATATATTAATAAAACAAAAAAATATCTAATAATTAATACAATATTATATAGTGATTCATTTTTATATAACATATATTTCTCCAATTATCATTATTAACAATGTATCTCAGTATATTATTGGACCAAAAATTCTTTATTTGAATAAAATAAAATGGTTAAAATTATCACAAATTTACAATTTCATTTAATTGGCTTATGTTTGATTTTAAAAAATAAATTCATTTTCTAATTTTTTTTTTTTTTTTGTCAACTTTTTCAATTCCCATATCCTTTTTACGAAAGAACCCAATAATTTATGTTTATTGAAATTAATTACCGATTATTTTTTTAAAAAAATATGAGAATACAGATAAAATTAGTTGAGAGAATCTAACCTTTTAATTGTTCAATCTTTATTAAAAGGGTGTAAATAAATTTATCAATATAGTTTTTACTCTATTTTCTCATAAATTGAAACCTTATATTTTTTTTATTGTGATTGATAATTATTATGTTTTTTTTTTTTTTTTATTAGTTTTTGAAATTTTTCATAATTATTAAAATTACAATTAATTAATATATTTAATCAGTGAAAAACATAGAATTTATTAATTGTTTTGATGATAATATGCTTAATTAATGATAAAGTTACTAATATTTAAGATAAAGTTACAAAAATCGTAATAATTTACATCAAATCAAGATATATGAGAAAATCACGATATTCTATAAAATCGCGAAAAATACCAAAATATCGTGATAAATGCCAAAATATCACAATTACTTTTTAATCGCGATATAATAGTTGATGTATTTTTGGGCTAATTGAGAAATATTTTTACAAAAAATTTTTTTTTTATCAAAAAATAGATTAGGTGAAAAAAAGTCATTGTTTGAAAAAACAACAAATAAGATACTTGATCCTATCAAGTATCAGATCAAAGAGTTTTATTGTATTTTCATTTTATTTTGTTGGCAAACATATCGATCCTTTTAGATCAACAACAATCAGAACTAAAGAGAAATAATTATTTTTTCAGTATATCATGGTGTTGGAAATTGAGTTGAATAAAAGACTTCTAAAACAACCAACCCTTTATCTGTTCTTTAAAGAATGTGTTCTTGGGTTAGAACCTTTTCAATGTTCTCCAAAAGCTAAAAGGGGTCGGTAAACTTTTCAAAAGGTTTCACAACATCCTTGCCAGATGATCACCAATTATTAAGATTTTTTATTGATTTTTCTTCTGTTCTTTTTCTTATTTAAGCATCTTTGTATTGAGTAGAAAAAACAATTAGAGCTTAGAGGTTATTGTTTGACCGATCATCATAAGAAGGAAAAGTATTCTTTATTCTTTTTGGCTATTTAAAATTGTGAATGTAACAACTCCATTGTAAGAAAACATATCTATTTTATATTCAAGTGTATTGTTGAAATGGGTAATTATTAGTTTGATCATAAAATTTGTTTGAGATTTTATATTTTGTTAAACAAAAAAATGTAAAGAAAAAAATTGTCTTTCCACTACAAACCAAACTCATTCCCTTTATGAAATTTTTCGGTCTTTCAAATCTTCCAAACACTTTTGGACAGTTCACAGCACTTACAAACACTTTCAATCATTTATTAAAGGGAAAAGTCTCAAGGCTTTGTAAAAGTCAAGAGATTTTTTTAATCTGAAATCTTAAAAATAATTTTTCATTTTTTCACGATAATTTGAATATCGTGATAAAGTTGGACTATCGCGATTTTATGATTTTTCGTGATAAAGTTGGACTAATTACGTTTTTTTAATAATTATTGCAATTTTATTGTTAATATCATGATAATATATGATATCATCAAAACCTCTATTTGATGAGATTTTAACTTTATAAAAACATTTAATGAGAGTATTGCAAAATTTTTGAATTGGGGTTGATATGATAAATAGAAATGATAATTGTCAATCTCTATAATTTATTTTTGGTTATCTTTCATTATTTCACAGAACTTTTATTTTCATTAATATGTATTCTATCTACAAAAAGAAAAAATCAAAAAAAAAAAAAAAAGAATATTCTAAACCACTAATCAGTGAAAACTTGATTTATTAATTAATTTATACAAGTGATATTAATATTCTCATGTTGATGATTATCTCCAGAAATATGAAAAAGAAAAATGTGCTAAAAATTAAAATAATTAAACTCTTCGATGATCCTCTTTTTTTGAGAAAAAATAATAATAATAATAGCCCCAGCACATGAATGTAGAATGGTGTTGGTTAAAAATTTATTTTAGAATCGAGTAAATTGAACAGTATGTTCAATTTGATTACAAAATTAAAATTATAAAAATGATAATAAATCAATCAAGTTTACTTTATTTTCATTTAATAAAATTCAAAAAAAAAAAAAAAATAAAATAAATTCAAAAAAGGAAAATTAAAAATATAAAAATTGAAATTGCAAAATTTAAAAAAAATAAAATCAAATAAAAAAAAAAGCACAGATATCAAATCCTAATCACAATAAATGGCTTGATATTTTTCTTGTGTATTGCCATTTAATAATTTTCTATTTTTTTTTTTCGGACTTTTTTTTTTAAAACTATTTGGCTTTCTTTTTCTTTGTTTGATTTGTATTGAACTGAAATTCATTTTTTCTGTTCTTAGGGGAGGGATTTCTGTAGTTGGTATTACAAATTTAGTTGAGAAGTTTTGATCTATTTCATTATTGTTATGGGTTTTTGAGAATTTTTTTTTGTATGAACGCTTTTTTTTTTTTGAATTTTTTTTTGATTTATTTTTTTTTTTTGATTTATTTTTATTTTTTCTTTGGTGTGATCTTAAATTTTGAACTAAATCTTCTAAATTATCTTGTGAATTTAATTTTTTTGTTTTTTTTGATGTTTGCTTGTGGTTGTGATGGCGGTGCCCGTGTTTGTGGTGATGCTTATGCCCATGGTTATGGCGATGCCAATGTCCGTGTCCATGGCTGTGATTCTTAATGCGATCAGTATTATCACTATCACTATTGCTATCATAATCAGAATAACTGTTATCACTGCCACTCTCGATATCGCTCTCGGCATTGTCGTAGTTGTAATAAAAACTGTCTTTTGTTTCTTGATGCTTCTTGCTTTCTTTTTCTTTTCGTGATTTTTTTTTCAGATTGAAATCACCTGATCGATTTTTTATTTCGAATTTTTTTTTCTTGGTTGTAAAATTGGTTTCGTCGCTATCCCCAACACCGTTTTGTTTCACAACAGAGCACATTCGAGAAAGCGGTGGTGAAAGTTTTCCCCGTAAGGATAGCCAATCAAAAAATTTGCGATCTAATAAATGATCTTTACTTGAAGATTTGCCCGTTAAATACTTTTGCATCGCATACTTGACGTTCCTTAGCCTTAATTCGTCGACGTTCACAATTGCAGCAATCTTGCTTTGTGAGAGTTTGTATTCGGTTTTTTTCGATTTTTCAATGACTTTTTTGATCCTCGCACGAATTTCTTCAGAGGTATAATCTTCAAAACGATATTTCTCGGCCTGTCTCTTCTTTGGTTTGCTTTGGAAATGCTTTTTCTTTGACTCTTTCCAGTCTGAGTCTCTTCTGTAAATAAGCCATCTTCGGAATAAATGATCATAATGTTGGTTGGGATATTTCCCTGACAGGTACGATTCTGCTTGCTCAACGACGTGTAAGCACACAACCCCATTTCGCTTGTTAATAATGTCTGGGATGTTGCTCCAAATGGCACACTCCCTTGTGG
Organism: Anaeramoeba flamelloides; assembly: GCA_027625915.1. Classification (NCBI taxonomy): domain Eukaryota; family Anaeramoebidae; genus Anaeramoeba; species Anaeramoeba flamelloides. The sequence goes on from JANTQA010000012.1 coordinate 6,561,197, forward strand.
TTAAGTTTTTTCGTTTCATATAAATATTGACTCTTTCTGAGATCGAGATCTTTGGCTTCTTTGGATCTAATGTTTGTTGCAATTGTATTGTTACACACAGGAAAAAAGTTGGATTTTAAAAAAAAAAAAAAATACAAGACAAAACAGAAATATTATTTTAGAAGAATAAGAAGTAGTGGAAATAAAATGGGTTAGAGAGGTTTGTTTTGGAACATTAAAAAAAAAAAAAAAACAAATAAAATTTCAAGGTTTGAATAAAAAATTAATACCATTCTTAATTTTGAGTTCCTCTTTATTTTTACCAGTTTCTTGGTTGAGTTCTATTTAAAAGTCAAGATTAAGAGAAAAAGTTGAAAAATTAAAAAAAAAAATGGTTAGATGGGGAAGGCTTGTAAAAAAACAAAACAAAAAAAAAATAAAAAAGAATAAAAGTAATAAGCATAAAGTGCCAAGAATCAAGAGAAAACTTACTTGAATTCTTCAGAAAAACCGATTTATCAAAGAATTCATATGAGTGTGTTGGTGGTGATAATAAAAGAGGATCGTTTTTTTGTTGTTTTGCCGACTGTGAAAGAAACTTTTCTAATTCTTTCACTTGTTCGTAGTCTTTTTGAAAGTTAAATGTTGGAAGCACCCTAACTGGGTATGTTTTGAACATATTCATAAATTTGTAAATGTTGTCCTTGAAAACAAAGCAAATGTTTGGAAAGCGGTGACAAGAAACTAAAAAAAAAAAAAAAATTTAAACAAGGATTTGAAAATGAAAAAAAAGTTAACAAAAGGTATTTAAAAGGAAAATGAAGTTCTCCAGATCACTCTTACTCATTTGCAAATTTTTAAATATTAGAACTGATCTGAGGGATTTTGTTATAATCCCATTTTACTTTTAATAACAATTAAGATTTTTGAAACATTTTTTGTTGCTATTTTTTATTTTTCTATCAGACTCTCATTTTCTTTATTCTTTCGTCTTATTGAAAAGTAACCAATTGTAGTTTGATTTAAATATTCAAATATCTGAAATTTGAATTATATTTACCATCAAACCTCGTGAACATTGAAATCTATTTTTTATCCACTATTTTTTTTTAAATCAGAATGATCATTAGTTGAAAAATAAATAAAAAAAATAGATTTGTAATCTCACTTACATTTTTAAGAATCAACTACGTTTCTCCTTCCAAAGAAAAAAATTGTGTGTTTCAAGGTAAATCCTTTTTGATCAAAAATTATTCATTCTTTTTTTTTTTGTTTTTGTTGTTCTTTTTATTTTCTTTGTTTTTTTTTGAATAGTCAGCTTTAATTGGTTCAAAAACGTGTTGGTTTGGAATAATACAAAAACTGAATTCAAGAAAAAAGGTTATGTAATAAAAAAAAAAAAAAAAAAGAGGATTACTTATTCTTTTTTTATTTTTACTTAAAGCTCAAAGTTAAAGGTTTGAGATTGAAAATGCAACACGACAAATATTTTCGAACAAACAAACCAGTTTTTTTTTTGTTTATCTCAGTTACAAAACTCTTTGACAGAATTAAGTCAAAAAAAAAAGGAAAAATTTTTGTTTTTTGAGGTATTTTTCAAAACAAGGTAATTGATTTTTCAATCTCCCTTGTTCTGTGATGAATTTTTTTGAAAATAAGTTAATTTGAAAATTTTTCTTGTGAACTTTTACTTTATTTTTCATCCAAAAAATTCTTCGATTTAAATTGACTGAAGTTTTTTTTTTTTTGAAGCTCTAAACAAGAAAGATAATCAAAAACACAACACCCCACACTTTTTCTTATAAAGGGTGAACCAATTTCAAAATAACCAATAATTGTGTTTCAAATTGTGGAAGAATGAAAAAAAAATGAAACAGTTTAAGGTTTACAATCCCTGAAACTGGAAAAAAGATTATCTTGTATTGGGTGTGTCAACTTGTTATTTTGGTTCTTAGCTGATCGATCCACAACTAAGTTTGGATCGTATAGGTGATTGAAAAATGCTATTTTTGTCATTTTATTTTTTTTTTTTCCGAAATCCGAATTGGTGAGTCTAAGGTTAATTGATTGGAAGGTATTGAATTGAAAGTGTTAATTTTTGGGTTGTAAATTGAAATTATCATTTTCCTTTTACGGAATTAGGAGTAAATAAAAAAAAATTTTTTTACAAACCTCAAATGATACAAAGCGTAAATAAAAATTTCAACACAGAAAACAAAAATTAACACTTTCAATTCAATACCTTCCAATCAATTAACCTTAGACTCACCAATTCGGATTTCGGAAAAAAAAAAAATAAAATGACAAAAATAGCATTTTTCAATCACCTATACGATCCAAACTTAGTTGTGGATCGATCAGCTAAGAACCAAAATAACAAGTTGACACACCCAATACAAGATAATCTTTTTTCCAGTTTCAGGGATTGTAAACCTTAAGCTCACCCTCAAGGTTAGGCAATATTTCAAAACAAGATCAAAACTATTTATTTTCTGTTTCAACAGTTGTTTTAATCAATATAACGAATTCATAACAAAAGAGTTTATTTGTTTTAGACTGGATTTATTGGTTGAGATTTGCTTAGAATTATTGGGATGATAAAGTTTTACTTAAACTTTTTTTTTTTTGGAAAGAGGTTTTAATGTACTATACATGTGCACAAAGTATGTATTAATATTTTAAGTTTTTTGAACATGTGTATTGTCAAAATAAAGCCTGCAAAAAAGTATAATCCATATTTCAAATAAAAAAGTGTTTTTTTTTTATTATACAAGATCGATTCATTAATTTATCCAAGAAACTGACAACAAACCCTAATTAAATATGGTTCTGGTTTATTAAAGTTCTATTATTTAAAATTAAATTCCAAAAATAAAAGATCAAATTGGAAAATTTATCTCATATAAATTGAGTAAATTTTTGAACAATTGTTATGATCAAAAAAACAAAAATAATTTCAAAAAAATTGAGAATATTACAAAAAATTTTTTGAACAAATTACCATGAATAATTTAAATTTTACTGAAAATAACTAGACCTTTACTTTCAAAATCGATTGGAATGTAGGTATATATTGGGTAGTAAATTGGATGTTGAATTGGAACAAAAAGAAAAAAAAAGTACAGATTATATTTTGAAACATGGATTAAATTGTTGTAAAAATATTATTTTGATCACTGTACTTAAGTGGAAGTTGTTATTAGAATTTACTTTAATGGGTTCTTTTTTGGATGTATGGTGAAAATTTTGTTTAAGTGGGTAAATGACAAGGAGATAATATCAAAGGAAGAATTGAAAAACGAATATTTGGTTGAATTTGATCATTATCTATGAAGTTCAAAAAAAAACGAGTGCTTAATTAAAAAACTCAACCGAACAGAATAAATCATGTGTTTCAAATTAAAATATAATACCTTTTTTTTTTATCTTTCCAATATAATATACGATTCACGATTCAAAAGTATATACAATGTCAAATTAATTTTGAAAGTAAAATACTTGATATATAAGTATAAAAATAGAAATGGTATTTTGATCAAATTTTTCTTAATTTTTTTATTTTTTATCCAAATTTCTTGTTTTTTGTGAGGATAAAAATATTAAATCAACATTTATTCTATTATTTTCAAAAATGTTTAAATGTGATATTATATTTTTGGAATTTCCTTTATAATAATAGTATAATAATAAAGGAACAGTGTATTGACTTAATGAGGATTGTAAGTTTTTTTGTTCATTTAAAAATACAGGTATTTTTTAGAAAAAAGAAACCTGGTTTTTATTTTTTATACACCTCTTGAACAATGCTATATGTGTTTTTTTGACAGGTGTGTTCATTTTCTATTTTTAAAAAGCTGTTTACTATATTTTCAAGCAAGTATCAACTATTAAGCTAAAATTTCCTCTTTTTTACACATTTTCAAGAAGATCAGAAAGAATAATTATTTACTTTGGATGTATCTCGTTGCTTTTGAGGATTCAAAGTACTTTTTGAAAAATAATTAATTACATTTTTTTTTTTCAACATTTAAAATAAAATGCAGTAAGATTTCGTCAAGTTGAACAATCTTGTCTACTTTGAGAAATTTTAAATGGTTTGCCTTTTGTTCCTATTTCAACATTCTCATCTGCCCTTTTATTTTTTGTCTGAAAAATATTAATATAATATCTTTGAAGGTGGCAATTTAAAGTTTCAATAATCAACAAAATTAGTTGAAATATACAATACATTCTCAGATCTAAATGAAAGTGAATAAAAAGGAGAAAATCTTGACTTGAAGTAATGACTCTTACGCTAATTGGACTTATTTGGTTAGTTAAAAGGAATAAAATGTATTAGATCACAAAAAAGAGAGAGAGAGAGAGAGAGAGATGATCAACAATCTTTAGTTCTGCAATTTATGTTAAAAATTTTTTTGTAATATTTTGAAGTTAAAAAAAGTATTTAACTTGAGGGACTAGTCTCTATTATTTTTTTTTGGACAATTTCTAAATAAGGGTTCCTTCTCTAGCTATATATTTAATATTGAAAATAAACAGGGGTTTTCAATTCTAGGTAATTGGCAAAAAATTTTCTCAATCTCTATTAAATCTAGGTAAAAAAATTTAATAGAGATTAGTCCTTTAAGAGAGAATTATAAATATAGAAATATTGAATTTGATTTTTTATATCCTTGGTGTTTTTCTTGTGGGCTGTATCTAATATGATAATAGTCTAAGAGTTAAATGATTATTCCTTAATTGATCTGTGATGTTGATATAAAGGTTAAATCAATCAAACGACTAAGTGAAAACCAAAATAAAAATTTCTTGTTAATCTGATCATTTGTTTAGTTTCTTTCTTTTAATTCATTTTTTAAAATTGGAGGTTTTTCTCTTTTTCTTTGTGCTCATCGGATTATTTTTTTTCTAATTTAATATCTGTTAAAATAACTTGAAAATTTATAAAGCATCAAATTAGTATTAATTTTTAATACTGGTGTGAAGACCAACATCATGATTTGTAATTTAATTCGTATTTAAAATAGAACCCCACAATTCCAAAGAATTACACTTTTTTAAACATTAATTTGGCTTTGAAATAAAAATGATAAATTCATCTGTTCTGTATATATAAAATAATAATTTTTATGAATTTAAGAATTTTGTTAAATTTCACAAAAAATGAATTTCAGAGATATGGGAATTATTTTACAATGCTAAGTTTTTATTTGTATTTTTGTTACATTTTTGATTTTGTATTGAGTCAACTTGTGAAAGGTTTTTTAAACAAATCTGAAGATAGTTTAAATATTCGAAAAACCCCAATATTTAGGTTAATTAAAATTTAAACGAATTTTCTAGAAAATCAATTTGATACTTTTTTAAGATATTAACAAAACTAAATTTATCAGTTTATTAATAATTAATAAGTTACCAAAACAATTTCAAGCGTGGTTAATAAAATAAAAAAAGATTAAATTAATTGATAAAAAAATCTTTAATAACATTGAAAGTGTATTACTGAATAAAATGAATTATTTTTTAAAAGACATGATAAAAATAACAAAAAATCTAATGTTGAATTACTAACGAAAAGGGGGATTATCTTTCTAAAGGCAGAATTAAAAAAAATTATTTAAATTTTTTTTAGAAACCTATTTTTAACCTCTAGAATGGTTGTGTTTGGTTAAAAAGTGTAGATAAAATTATTTTTGGAAAGTTGGTAAATCTAATTAAAATAAAATCTGAAAATATAAAGTGAATGGTGTGTGGTATTAGATCTTTGAAAAACCAATCTCTAGAAAAAAATTAAATAAAGTGCTTGTTGCCTTTGTTTTTTGTTTGTTTTTTTAGTATTGTTATCTCTGAATTTGTAATTGTATGTATTATTACAATAATTTTTTTTTTCTTTTTTTATTTAACATTTAGAGATTCGAGACGTTAAGAGTACCAATTTACTTTTAAATAAAGTTCACACATTTCAATTTCGGTATATGTTAAGGTGTTACCAATGGCTTAATAAACGCGAGTATAGATGTAAGTTGGTTATAAATACATAGAAACGTCATAAATTCTCTTGTTATTAAATTTCCTTGAAAGGAACATCCAAATTTTATTTTCAATAGGGGTTTAAGAAATATCTAAATACAAAAGAAAAAAATGATATTTCTAAAATAGAATTTAATTTTATTTTAGATATAGATATATATTAAACATAATTCCTTTATGTTGCTTTAAATGTCCAAAGATATTATTCTTCATAAATAGGTTGTTTGTTGTTTCTCAATTTGTTTATTTCTAAAACACTTCTTTGATTCAAGTTCGCAAAGTCTCTGATGTCAATTCTGTCTGGTATTTTCAAATGTGGAAATCGGTAATTATTGTTTTTCATTTGATCGAAAAAATCATTTCATAAGATATTTAATCTTGGTAAGTTTACCAATATAATGGAAGGTTTAAAAGTGTTGTTTTTTATTTAAAAAATCATTTCTGTCTTTCCATATTTTCTGTTTTTTTATTGATATTGGATGTGTGTTCTCTTTTCCAAAAAAAGTAAAAACAAATTATTTTTTACAGTAAAAGAATTGATGAATCTATTTTGAAATAGATATCATAGGCATTTCTTCACTCCATATCAATATTTTAATTAATTTTAGATTACCAAATTGTAAATGGGGGTTCTTCCAATGAGAATGGTATTTGAAATCTTCCAAAAAAATATCAATTATATTCAAATCCGTATTTTCAATGGATTACTAAACACCATTTTAAAAAAGTGTGACTCGCCTGAAATAAACAATTATATATTTATATATATATATATATATATATATATATATAATAAACTATCTTTCATAATAATTGGTACATTAAAAATCAAATTTTAAATAAAAATATTTTTAATAATTGAAGTTATCTATTATAAAATAAAAATTTAGATTTTAATATTCAATACTATACTCAAGAGATATTTATTTTTTGTCTAAAAATAAAAGAAAAAAAAATAAAAAAAACTATTAAAAAAATTGGCCATTTATTTTGAAAGAAGCATTACAGAAAAATAGATAATTTAAAAAAGTAAAAAAAAAAAACATTTATCGATTCTCCTTCCATTTGAATAACTAAATCTAATCTCTTTTTCATATTTGAAACCAAAAATTTCATTAATTCATCTGTTACTTCTTTCCGCTTTTTTATTTTCATTTTCCATTTTAACAAAACACTGTTGAAAAAATAAAAAAGAGAAAAAATGATTTATTTGCAAACTTTTCATTGTGAGAGGAAAAACTTCAAAACGGTACAAAAGCAATTCATTATTCAAATGTGAGATGGGTCATTTATTATTAAATTTGGTTTATATATCCTTTAGTATTCAATAACAGCAAATAATTAAATTTGATTTGTAATTAACTTTTAAATCATTCTAAATATATAAAAACCTGTTATTTTAGAAATTAAAAAATAATAAAATCCAAAAAATAAAAAAAAACTGAGTCTGGATTTTTGAAAGGAGGATTGGTGGTTTTTTATTAATGCACTTTCACCGAAAGGGGGTTATCAATAAGATATTTTGCTAATAATTAAATTCCTTTTAAAATACATTAAAGGACTCGGTTTTCTTAGTGATCATTTGTCTTTACCAAGATCTGTTTTTTTTTTTCCACTTGATCTTTTTTCGAAAAAAAAAAAAAAAAATTGTTAAAAAAAAGGAAAAGAAAAACTGAAATGGAAAATTTTACTAAATTAGAAAAATTTGAAAAAGAAAAACTCAAAAATTTGCAAAATTAGAAAAAATGATTCGGATCCAAAAATTTGAAAATATTTTTTTGATAAGAATACTGAAATAAACACTCACACCAACTTTTATTAACATTCTAAATTGGGTCAAAACTTTTTAAAATCTAGTTTATATAAATTTTTAAAAAAATAAAATGTTTAAAAAGTTTCTTGGTCATCTTACATTGCAATGTTCAATGTGCAATTCCCCTATATCTTTGGGGAACTAAAATTGTTTACAATAAGATTTTATTAATAGTAAAGGTATTCATTTTAAAAGAAATATCAATGCCTCAATTTTCATAATGTTAATTTAGATTTTCAAACAATTTTTTTTTTTAAATTAACTTAAAAAAAGGGAGGGAAAGAAAGAAAACCAAAAAGCAAAAATTAGAAAAAAAAATTAGCTAAATTAGATAAAATGATCAGATCTTGAAAAAATTGAAATTTTCTTCTGGGAAGAATAATGGATAAACTTGCTGTATTTGTTCTATTTCTTCAATAAAAGTGGTCACTATGACTAAAAGGGTGTTTATGTGTGTGTTTGTGTTTGTATTATTTAAATCATCATCTAACCAAAGGGACCCGGTTGTAATGGGTGAAATATATATGCTCAAAGGGTTTTGAATGGATATCCAAAGAAAAAATTTTATTTTAGAAATTTCAAAATTGAAATCATTTATTTTTCTATATTTTTTTTCAATTGTTTACTTACAACACCTAATTCATTTGTGAGTTTTTTTGTATTGTAAGAACGGTGGTCACTTGATAAAAACGTGTTATTCTAATGTTACTGAAATAGTAAAAATGATTGTAAAGAAATAATATTGATTTCTATTGGAATTTTATTTGATCTTCAAATCCAGATCAAAATCAATATTGCTGTTTTTCAAAATAGGTGGGCTAAGAAGTTGATTATTTCCATTTTTTAAGAAAATGTATTGATTTTTTAGTTTTATTCCAGATACGTATCAGCTATCCATTGATGGGTATTAATCTATTTATTTCTTTTTTGTTCTCTAAAGGTCAATTTTTACAGCCTTTCCAAGTCTACCATAAAATTTTAAATAAAACACAATTGAGTTTTCTATTCTTATTTTCTAAATTTAAAAATTTTCAAAATAAGAGTTATTATTCCAAAATTTTTTTCAATAAATGAGCTTTTATTCAAATTTTTGAAACAATAAAAAAAAAAAATTCAAGATCCCATGAAACTTCAAAATTATCGGTCCAAAGAAGTTCAAAAAAAATATCGATATTTACTGATCTTTAAAAATTTACCTTTTCTGAACAATATTTTTAAGTGCTTCATGAATCTTCAAATTATTGTTTTTTTATTGTTTCAAAAATTTGAATAATAGCTCATTTATTGAAAAAAATTTTGGAATAATAACTCTTATTTTGGAATTTTTTGTAAATAGAAAATAGGAAGAGAAAATTTAATTTGGTTTTATTTAAAATTTTATGGTAGCCTTGGAACGGCTGTAAAAAGACTTGATATTTGAAAAAAATGTTTTTTAATGGGTCCGCCTTTGACTGAAACAAAGTTTATATCTATTCCAAAATAACTTTAAATTTGAAAGTCCCTAAGAATCTACTTCAAAATTGCTCTTTAAAGGGGGGAAGGTTTTTTTAATCTGTTACAAAAAAAAAACGATTAAACTCATCTAAAAAATATTTTAAAAGATATATATCGTTAGTATTCAAGAACTAACTTTTTAAAATTACCTATTAACAACAAAATTTGATTCCAACAAATTTTTCACGTAGCATTGGAACATTCATACTTGTTCCATTTTTATATATTTTAAGATTTGATCAGTTAAAGCAAGACAAACAGAAAATTTTGACTCAAAAAAATAATTGTCAAATTTTTTCAATTCTTTCTCACGTTATAGACAATAATCCTAAGAGAAAAAATACTTAATTTGTTGCTCGATAAACATTCAAAATCAACTTTATATGTTCTATTTTTAAAAGAGAATCATTGTTCAATTGTTAATAAACGAAGCAATTTCAAAATTCAAAAAAAAATCACTAGTTTCTCGATAGAATTTCAAAAATGGTTTTTTTTTTTATTCTATAGCTTTTACATTTTGTGATTAATTTGAACTCAAAGCGAAAATTCAAATCCAAAAAATATCTCGAAAAATCGAACAAAAGAAAAGAAATAAAATGGTAAATAATCATAAAAAAGCAAATTAGAAAAGGAGAGTTTCAAAGTTTATTATTTTTTTGTTTTAAGGGGGTATCCATTTAAATAAAAGGAAAAGTTCATTTCCTTTTTACATATATTAAAAAAGAAAGCAATATTGATGATCCCAATAAGTTATTTTTTTTTAATTTATATTAGATTTGTTAAAATTCTAAATATTTCATTATTATTTATTTATTTTCTTACATTTTTCATTACTTTGTCATTAACTTCTTCCCTATCGATTTCGCTGGAATCTGTGGCTTGGATTTCAACACCAATTCCAATTAATTTCTTTTTGAATGAAGATTTGGTTGTGGAGTAGAGCATTTTATATCTTACTCTTGAGTTATCTGGACTCCATGCAACGAAGAGAAGTTTGTTTCTTGTTTGTCCTTCAACATCAAATTCATAATCAAAAACTGCATAACGACTATTGGTTAATAATTAATTTTTTTTTTTTATTATTTTTGTTGAAAATTAGTTTTTTGTTTTTTGCATAAAATTGGGGTTGAAGAAAAGTAAAAGAAAGATATATTACCATTCATTAGATGGAAGACATGCTGTAAAGTCATCATATGTGGCATTTGTGTCACCGGTTTGGTCAATGACGATTTCATCATCATTGTCATTAAGTTTGAAAATAACATATCTGTATTTTTTGTTTAATTTAAGATCGTTGTAAGCTTCGATACAATCGTCGTTGGTTGAAATACCAGTCCTTTTTGTTTCAAATTTTTTTGATAAAAAAAAATAAAATAAAAGAGATAAAATAAGGAGACAAAAAAAAAATAAAATAAATAAAAAAAGAAATTAGTTTTGGTGAAAAACTACACAATTTTAAAAAGGAAACCAAAATCTTCCAAACAGAAAATAAATAAAAAAATTGAAAGGTGCTTTTAAAACAAAAAACGTCTAATCAAATTTTTAATATGTCAAACTTGTTTTCAAAAAGTTTGAATAAATTAAAAATAAAAAACAAAAAAAAAAAAGATATTCTCTTGCAAAGAAAAACAATGGCAAAATTCTTCGTATTTTGTTTTTTTTTAAAAAAAAGAAATAATACCAAACAATTTCGGATAATCAAAAAAATTGAAGAAGAGAAAAAAGGAAAAAAAAAAAAAAAAAAAAGTAAATTTTACATTTTAGGAAGGTTTATAAGTTAAAAAAAAAGAAAAAAAAATGATTTTTTCATCCAGAAAAAATGATTTTGATCTTTTGGAACATCCAAAAACTGATTTTAAAAACACCATCGGGTTTAATTGTTAATTTTAATTCATTTTGAGAAATACTAAATAGAGATTATTTTGTCAAGAAAGCTTTAAATTTTTTATAAAGCAATCTCACACGAAACATTTTAGAAATTTCTACAAGATCTTCAAGGTGTTTGGTTGTCTTTTTTAGTTTGTCAACATAAAGTCTTGGTTCGATTTTTAAATTCTTTTTGAAAGTTTTCATTTTTAAAACTGGTTTTCTTTTTGTTTTTAACAACATCTTCTTTTTGTCTTGAGATCTAATTTGTAATCTCACCAACACATGCTATTGCTTTTAAAATTGAGATTTAAAAGCAATGTAAGAATGATTTGCTTCTTGAAGAAATTATCAAAGAAAACAAAATCCAATAGAAAAAGATTTTGAATTCAAACTACTTTATTTCACCAAACTTCTGAATAAGAATTTACCTATTTTACAAAAAACTCTTTTTAACTTTGTAAAAAAGATTTTTTGTCAAATTGAAATGTTAATTTTCCATTCACATTATTTTGATTCTGTTGGTGTTCAAAAAATAATTGGCAGGATTCCTTTTTCTAATAAAACTTTGTCGGATAGGTCAAAAACAAAACTTGTAATCCAAAAAAATCTTTACAAAATTTGAACGACTTTGTCAACTATTTGTTTCAAAATAAATGTAACAAAATTTAAATCAGCTTTCCAAAAAAAGATTTTTTCAATCATGTAATCTTTACAACTTTTTAATACAAAGTATCAAGTTTAAATTCTGAATTTCCATCTTTTAAAATTGGACACTTTGTTGATTTATTGTAAAATCTTTGTTTTGGACGTAATTTTTTTTCGAAAGCTTAAGGAAAAGAATGATCTTTTTGTCACTCAAACAACAGTATTTTTTGTTGAAAAGCAAAGTGATAAAGAACAGTTAAATTATGTTTGGACGGAAAATTTAATTATTTTAAATCGATATCCTTTTACCAACAAAAAAAATGGAACAAAACTCTACTCTTTGTGTGGTTGTACCCCCTTGAAAGGGCAGTTTTTTGTAAATTAAACAACAATAATTCGTTGGTCAATCCGTTGCAAAAAGCCTTAGATCTTTGGGAAGAGTTTAAAAAAATTTGTTTTTTTCAACTTCACTAATTGAGTTGTCACTTCCAATTAAATGGTTTGGTTTAATATTGAAAATCACTGAAATTCATATCTACTTTTTAGAATTTTGCAAAGAAATGTAGGATTTATAAAATGTCAAATACTTGTAATTTCTTGAAAAAAATATTCTAAAAAAATAACGATGACTGAAATTATAACCAAACTCTTTTTTTTTTATTTTGTTTCTAATAGAAGAACTAATTCCTTACTTCACATCTACCCCCCACGCTAAACCAATTAATGAAGAAAACCCTCAGGTATTTGGATAAATTTTTAAAATACTAATAAATTCAAATTCAAATACAAATAGTTTTAATTTTTTGCCAAAGTTTAAAAAGAAAAAAGTAAAAAATTTCAAACAATGCATTTATAATTTTGCACTTAATTGGATGTATGTGGAGTTGGAACGGATTTTCAACCGGTGAGATAGGAAATAATTTTGAAAATTTGAAATTAAAAAAATTTTTATAGGTATCAAAAAATGATTGGCGAAATGGAATTGTTTTTATTTTGATTTATTTTTCCAAGTATTTTGAAATTTATTCTCTCTTTGTCCAGTATAGTCCAATAAATATTTTCAAAATTATTTTTATTTTTTCAAAAATTTTTGTTCCGATTTAGACGATTTTTTGTCTTAAGGGGGTAAGTACATTTTTCAAATATTGAGTGCCACAATTTGTGTGGAACCGAATTCTTTTAATGGTTTCATAAACCAATACATTGATCTTGAAAGAAATATGAGAGTGGAAGATATACAAGGATAATATATTTCCAACCCAACTAAAAAATGAAATTCAAAATACTGAAAAAATTGATCAAGAAAAAATAAATAAAAATCATTTATTTCTTGATCTTATCGATAAAATTTAATACAATTACTTCTTTTCCACTTTGTGATTTTTTTTTGATTCTTCATGGTAATGCGTTTGTTTGGAAATTTTTGATAAACTAATTACTTTTTATTCCTAAAGTATTTCATATTGATTTTAAAAACAAATTGCCATTTTAATTTATCTAATTCTTGTTTTGGTTTCAGAAAATAAGATGCCTTTTAAAATTCTTCTTCAGAAATAGAAAATTTTTGGTTTGGTTTTCTAAGTATTTATCTTCAATTTGAAAACTCAAAATAATTCTGAATTTTGATTGAAATTTTTTTCTAAATTTTTCTTTTTATTTTTTTTTTTATTGTAATTTAAGGGAGGAGACTAAAATTCCTCTTATTTACCGTTAGGTTTTCCAGGGTTGAAAAGAATGGAACAAAATCATAAATTATATTCAATAATTTTGAATTCTGTATCACTTAGGCACACCCGGTTAGTTTTTTTTTAATTTGAGAAATAAAAAGAAAATTTTTGAAAATTTAGGTTTATTCCTTAAATCAAAAAAAAAAAAATAGGTATTTCACGAATTCCAAACCTTTGATTTATAGATTTTTTAAAAGATTAAAACATATTTTTGTTATCTATTAGAGCTAATAAATATATTCGATATGTTTATTAATACTATTATAAATATTATTAGTATTTAAAACATTAAAAAAAATTTTTTTTTTATTCAAAAAACCAGATTTTAAGATTATTTTCATAGACCGAACAATTCCAGAGAAAATGATACAAATCTTCAATGATATTTAAATCATTATATATTTTACACAATTGACAAAATTATGATTTATTTTTATTCATAAAATAAGAATACCCATTAATATAGTTTTTGAACTTTCTTAACTTTCAAATAGAAGTTGAATCTTTCCATTTTAAATATTTTCTTGTGGTTATGTTTTCCAGAAATTTTAAAAGAATAGAGTAAAATCATATATTTTTCTCTATTTTTTTCAATTCTGGAAAACCACCGTTATCTTTTTTTACTTTGAGAAATAAAAAGAAAATTTCAAAAATTTTCTTTTAATTTTTTAAATTAAAAAAAAAGCGCCGTTAGGTTTTCTTGAGTTTTCTGTTTATTTGTAAAATCATTAGATTTTCTTTAGGTTTTTTTGAGTTTTCTATTTATTTGGAAATTCAATCGATTTTTGTAGGTTTTTTTTTTTGAGCTTTACTAATTATTTAATAAATCAATATATTTTCGTTAGTTTTTTTTTTACTTTTTGTAATAAACTGAAAATTTATTAAAATTTTCTGTTTATTTCAAAAAGTAAAAAAAAAACTAAAATACTTCACAAATAAAATAGAAAACCTCAAAAAAGCCTAGAATACTTCACAAATAAAACAGAAAAAACCAAGAAAACCTGACACTCTACGGCACTTGACGACACAAATGTTTATGGATATTTTACTAAAGTCAGTTTCACTTTTAAGGCACAAACTTCCAACGAAATTTAAGGCACAATAAAAACCTCAAATTAAGTCACAAAATTTTCAATTTTTTTTTACAATTTATTTTTACTAGAATTTGAATTTTGTGCCTTAATTTGAGGTTTTTATTGTGCCTTAAATTTCGTTGGAAGTTTGTGCCTTAAAAGTGAAACTGACTGTACTTCAAAATTATTTTTGAATAATTTTGTACTTTCCAACTCGAAATATTTTTTAATTGACTAATTCTGTAATTTTCTAGTTAATATTAATTTTTCAATTATTTGAGTAGAATCTTTTATAACCGTTTTATTGATTCTGAGAATTCAGCCCCTTAATTTTAATTTAAGAAAAAGTTTCCTCCGTTTTGACTTTGTTTGATAAAAATATTAGAAAAAAGAATTTTGAAAACAATTTAAAAAAAAATATTTTGTAAAATAAGAATAAATATTAATGGATCAGGGGATACAAGGTTATAGATTGTATGGGTTCACACCCAAAAAAAGAAGAAAAAGAAAAAAAATCATTGAAAATAGACATTGGTTCAATTTTTTTTCTTCTTGATATCAACAAATTTATATGGGTATGTGATTTTTCGTGTTTGGTTTTCTAAAAGAAAATGGCTCTTTTTAAATACACACCTTTTTGGTTATATTTTTTTTTTGGTTTATTCTAGGATTAATTTCAATCATTCCTATAAAAAAATTTCTATACAAAGAATAATTTGAACAATAAAAAAAATCTTCAAAAAATAAAAAAACGAAAGATTCAACTCTAGTTTACTTTGGGTTATTTTCACAAATAGAGAAGCAAATGGTATTTGGTTTCAAAGTTTCGATATCTGGTGGCACCCAAAAAATATTTTTTAGTAAGTTTTAAACAATTAATTTTTTTCAGAATGGTAAAATATACCTACTCCATTAAGTGAAAAGAAAGTTTGTAAAATTCTGATTTTAGCAAGATTCTTTGCAGTGAACCACCCAAATGGTTTGTTATGACTTTTCAAAAGGGAATTATCCAAAAAAGAATATTAGATATTTGCCAATACATCAGTGTTCCTTACTCTGAAAAAGTGACTTTATAGGCTAACAACATACCCACCGACATGAAAGAATGTTGAACCTGGATATCATGTTAAAAGTCAAGTTTATTTTCAAAAAATTGCCCTTTTCAGAGATTTGCACTACTTAGATTCATCTATAATTAAAGTATTTTGTAATTGAGTGTAAATGATCTTAATGTTATATCGTTCAGATGCCTCTAAAAAAACCTATTATAAGTATTATTGCATCATAAGTTATATTTTATTTTTTTACTAATAACCACTTTAAAAAATGCCATTGTGTATTTTTTTTTTTTAATTCTATTTATAAATCTTAAAAATAGAAACTCAAAATAATAGTATTCCGGTATTTAATTATAAATGTGTAGAACCCCCCAAAATTAACTAATTTTTAAATTTTCTAATTTCAAAGATAAACTCAATAATCATCAGTATAAAAACCCAAAGACTGGTTAGTTTTGTTATCTTCTTATAAAACTAGTTTCGAAAACGATATATTTACACAATATTCACAAATAATTTGTAAAAATAACCTTTTTACTTTATTTTTTACCCTTTTTAAAAAAACGAAACCTTTTGCAATTAATCTAAAATTTGCCACAAATTTAAGAAAGATTTTTTGCAATTTTGAGGTCTTCAGATTGATCATTCAACCTATAAATTTGTGAAAAAATACATATTTTTTATGAAATTCTTGGGGTTTTTACTAATATAAGGATCAATTTTAATTCGATGAGATCAACAAATATTACTACTTTAATAATCTATTTTTTAGTGCGATCCAACCATGGAAAACCCATGTATTTTAAAGCCAATAACAACACACCTATATATTTCCACCTCTCCCCGATATATGCTAATACCTTAAAACTATTTTTTTTTCTTATCCAAATATAATATTTACCTTGAAAAGATTCAAAAAACAACAGTTCAATAATTCCAGATACTTTCCACTCATCATATAGTAGTAAATGGTCTAATTTTCAAATATTTTTTAATACCACTTTTTGATCATTTTAAAACAATAGCCAAGTCCAAAAAATAAGATTGATAACTGTAATCAAAAAAGAATCTTAAATATTACCTAAAATTTTACCATTTTCTATTTTTCAAATTTGATGTTTAATTGTAAACATTAGTAAAAAGTAATTTTTTTTTGGATTTTTTAATCCTAGGCTTTTTCAATTCAGCTGAAATCGGTTATAAGGTTTTAATAATAGATGTTAATCAAGCCTGAGCAAATCCCAATTTCATATATCTTCATTGATCAGTCAACAATAAGTAAACAAATATTTGAAAATTATTTCATTTTTACTACCATCAATAAATTAAAACCTAATTTGACAATTTTTTTTCAGAATGGTCAAAACAAAGACACAATTTCTAAGTAACATTTATAAATGATCTGAAAATCTTAATGGTTAAAACATTTCTTATTAAAATATTACAAATATTTTTCAATATGTTAAGGAATTGATCTCTATTATAATTATTTTTTTTTGACCAATTTCTATTTAAGGATTCCTTATCTAGAAATATGTTTAATATTGAAAATAAACAGGGCCTTTCAAATCTAAGTAATTGACAAAACAATTTCACAATCTCTATTAAATTTAGATAAAAAAATTTAATAGAGATTACTCCCTGGATAAATCAATGTTTGGTTAACCAAAAGTACAGTAATCAAAATAAAACATGCTAAACGACTATTATCCATGCTTCGAAATATAATCCGTGCTTTTTTTTCTTGTTGTTCCAATGCAACATCCAATATACTACCCAATTGGATACCTAAGCTCAAACCATTATTGAAAGTAAACTCCTTGATATTTTCAATATAATTTAAATTATTCATACAAAATTTTTTTGAATTTTTTTGTTTTTTTGATGACTAAAAATTCACAAAAACTTCATTATTTACTTTATTTTTTGAGATAAATTTTCCAATTTTTGATCCTTCATTTTTATAATTTCTATTTGAATATTAGAACTTTTTGAAATCAATACCATATTTAATTAGGGTTTATTGTTGGTTTCTTTGATCGGTTGATGTACAGACCTTCTATAACAAAAAAACACGCTTTTTATTTTGAAATGAAGATATTAACTTTTCTAAACGCTTTATTTTGACAACAGTATTATCACAAAATTGAATAAAAAAATAACTTTTTTTAATATTCCTATCAACAATGATTTGGTTATGTGTAATAATGATGAAAATGATAATAAATAAGATAAAACGTTTTTATAATGAACACAATAGAATGAATTTAATAATTTTCGTTTCGATAAAAAATGAAAAAAAAAATGTATCTCATTAAACTAAATTTCTTTTCTGGCTTTCTTGGTAGATTAAAAATTTTTGGACACTTCAATAGACAAAATTTGTAAGTAGAGAATTTCAACCAATAAAACATGTTTAAATTTTGACTCTTGTTGTAGAGGACTGATCCCCTAAAATTCAATTTTTTGCTAAAAAATAAATTTTTTGTTAAAAGATCTTTTATGAAACAGATTTCTTTTTGTTTGTCAAGTAAGAGTTTACTTTATTAAATGTATTCCATGGATTTCAAAAGAGAATATCTTATTAATGAATTGCCTTAAAATAGATCATTTTTTCTTTTTTTCAGAATTGCTTGTACTTTTTTTTATTTGATGGAAAAAACAGTAACAAAACATTACCGAGTCTCAGGGTAACCTTGAACTTTTCTTTATACTCCAAGTATCTGAAAATGTTAAACAAAAATGTTTTTCTTCATTCTATATAGAACTGTCCAAAATGTCTTCTTTCGTAAAACGCTTGTTACTACTGCAAGCAATTTAGGATTGAAAGCAGGTGCATCAAACCTTTTAAATGGTGAAGTTGAATTCGTCTTAATTGGCAGCCCAGAAATAATTAAAGAATTAGTTAAAAAACTCCAAAATACCAAATCCTTAAATAACTATGGTGCCTCAGTCGAAAAGCTATGGGAAGTCCAAGAAGGGAGAGAATTTGAAAACCACCACCAAACAACAAAATTTATCAGAAAATCAAAACACTTACAGATATTTATTTAAATCCCAACTGCAATAAAGAAGATTCAACAACAAACGTACCCAGAAAAAAATTCAATGAAAAAACAAAATAAAATCCAAATTTTTTTTTAACACATAAAATTAAGACTTTTTTTCTCTTTTTCATTTCCTTTACAACAATTGTGATCCTTTTCAAATCAGATCTTTTGATCTAAATTTTCAATGAAGTAGCATTGGGTTTTATCAATTTTTCTTTATTTGTTTTTAGTTGAATAAAAAGAATAACAAGAATTACAAAACATTTACATAGCAGGGCTACAAACAAACCAAAATCCAAAATTAAAAAAAAAAAAAAATTGATCATCCATACAACAAATAAAAAGAACAATTTCAAAACAAAAAAACTCTCAGGCGTTATTTATTTTCAAGTAACAAAACCTTAGATATTAACAAAAAGCCCATACAAAAAGTTTTAAAAGAAACAACACCTTTTTTCATTGTCTTTTTACTCCAGGTTTTACCACGATTCCGTTCGACTGTTACTGGTATTAGAATTCTAAATGGGAAAGAATTTTCACTTCCTTTTCCATATTTTTTTTTTAAATATAGTTCTTAAAGAAAGAGGTTCTCGATCTATGTTCTCTTAAAAAAGAGAAATTAAAAATGAAGTGAAAAAAAATCCCATTTATTATTCAAATACCAGTAAGGTTTAGAATCCATGAAAAATGAAAAAAGATTATCTTACGTTTGATGTGGCGATTTGTTATTTTCCATATTAGCTGATCCATCTTCGGCTTTATGAATTTTAAGTGTAGCTAAAAACAACAATTGTTCTTTTTTTTTTTCGAAATCCAAATTGAAGAGTTTAAGGGATTAGCTTTACCATAGATTTCTCTATAATCAAAGTATGCTGTAATTGGTGTAAATGGTATTAGTTCGCCATGGCCCAAATAGTTTCTGTGACTCTAAAAAATCTATTATAAATCTTATTGCACAATAAATTATTACATTTTTTACTAATGATCACAATTAAAAAAGTTTCATTTTGGAAATTTTTTTTTTTAATTCTGTTTCCAAATCTATAAAAAGAAACTCAAAATAATAGTATTCCGGTAGTTAATAATTCATATTTAGAAACCCTCAAAATTAACTATTTTTTTGTATTTTTTAATTTCAAAGATTAACTCAATAATCATCAACCTAAAAACACAAAGACTGATTAGATTAGTTTTCTTTTGATAAAGCTAATTTAACATCAATATATTTTCAATATTTCTGAAATAATTTGTCAAAAAAATCCCTTGGTTTAGGGAGTAGTATTTTTTAAAAATAAAATCAAATCTTATCTAGATCTTGAAAATTTTTTTTTTTGTTAAATGTTTTTCATCTTATGAAATTTATGAGTTAACAACATTAAAGGAATTTGTTAAGTTGGTGTCTATTTTTTTGAAATCCAAAATTTGTATATTTATAATATAGAGCAGTGAAAAAAATACCGGACAAGATTATTAATTGTGAATATTAGTAAAATTATTGTGTAATTTCATTTATTTACAATCAAATTCCTTTTTTTAAGAATCGAACTTTTTCAATTATAACCCCCCCACTTATTCGAATGATGATTGATGAAATCACACTTGTTCAAAACACCATTCAATCAATCAAAAAACAAGAAGAAAAATTATCATTTTCCAAACTCTAGTAAACCTCGATTAAAACCCGATTTTTTTTCAAAAAAAGTTGATCATCATTAGGCTATCAAACAATTACTTGAGTATTCTAGAGACACCCTACTTTGATGGACTTTAGGTGGGTTTATTACTTGGTTCATAAAAAATTTGGTTATTTATAATAAGGATTTCATTGAAATTAGACAAAAATTTTACTAATACTCACAATTAAAAATCATGTCCGAGATTTTTTTCATGTCCGGTATTTTTTTCCTGACTATAAAATCAAAAAAAAAGTAACTTGTTATTTTTATGAACAATTAAGTTAATTCTTGAAAATGGTGGTTAATATTTTTGGTTTTATGTTGGAAAGTCTTGATTTCGAAAGAAAATTATTTATTTGGTTATTCTTTTTAATGATCAATATTTCGATTCGCATCTTAGTCAATAAAACCAATTAAGGTATAGGTGGTTAAATAAATGAATATTTGATCAAAGTTGAACAAAATTTTCGCAATTAAATTGAGATCAATTAAGCTAACAAATATTTTTTTCTTTAATGTTTTAAAAAATGTGTTTTCTGATATGCCCTGATGACCCAAAAAACACTAAAAAGGGAAAAATGAACAAATACCTTCAATTAAAAAAATTAAAAAAACTAAATGAAAAAATTAAAATAAAAAAATTTTTCCATTTAACCCCTTCTTGAAAATATTTTTTACCAAAATAATTGAATTCAAACTTGAAATTAGGTATATTTTTATATACAATATCTTATTTTAACTCATTTACCAAAACAAATTCTAAATTATGGGAATTTTATTCTCACAAAAGGGACTAATTTGTTCCTTCAATTTTTTTTTTTTATTTTTAAATTGTTAAAATAAAAAAAAAAGTTATTTTAAAAAGATAAACTCACTGGAAAAATCTTTTAATTTAATATATTAACTTATTCTTTGATTTCAAAATTTTCTCAACCCTAATTTTTCAAAAAAAAATGAAAAAAGAGCACAGTAATTTCAAAAAATATTTTCGATATTAGAAAAGTTGAGAGTGTATTTATTCTAAAAAAATTTTATCCAAGTGGTTAATGGATTTAAGTTATAAAGCTAGATTTCGAAAAATATTAATAAAGAAAAAAATAGTGCTTAATTTTCTTAAGGACATATCAAGGACCTATTCAAAAAATTTAAAAAAAAAATCCAAAAAATTTTTTTAACCAATTGTTTGGTCTTATTCACAAGAACCTGAATAAGAATTCTTATCATTTTTATCAGAAAAAAAATGATTTTGAATTTTGAGGATAAAATTAACTAATTCCCAAATATCCTCAAGGTAATTTTATTTTGAAAAATCGAATTTCATCTTAAAACAAAAACAAAAATTATCAGAAAAATTGTTAATTGACCTAAAAAATTAAATGATTATAACTATCATTCTTAAAAAAAGATAAATATTTTTCAATTAGTAGAATATATCAATTTGTTGGCTGACCAAAAGTTTTATCTCAAAATTGAAAAAAAAAAATATTATTTTAATATTGCTGGACAACAAAGATTTGTTATTGTAAAATAATGATTGAAACAGCAAAAAAGGTAAAAATTTTTTATAATGGGAGAAATAAAACGAATTTAAATGGTTTTCTTTTTTAGAAAAAATGAAAAAAAAAAAATAGATCTAATAAAAAAAAATTTTTTTCTGGGTTTCTTAGTCTATCAGAATTTTTTGACACTTGGAATATACAAAATTTGTAATTAGAAAATATCACCAATAACATATTTTAAAATTTTGCCTTGTTGTAGTAGAAGACTGACCCCTAATTATTTAATTTTTTAGTTATTAATCTAAATTTCAGCTTAAATTTAAGAAAGATATTTTGCAATTCTAGTTGCTGAAAATTGATAGTTCAACCTTTAAATTTGTCGCGAAATGCAGATTTTTTACTGAAAATGTTGGAATTTTTACTCCTACATATATCATTTTTAATTTATGGAGACCCACAAAGATTATTACTTGACTAATCGATTTTTTAGAGACATTTGAATAATATAGCACAAATGTGGTTAGGCCCAATAACAACATACTTTGATCTTAGGTTTCTCTTTGGTTGGCGTTAATACAGTAAAACTAAATAGACTGGAAAGTATTTTAAGAATAAATTTAAATTTTTGTTTTTTGATTGAAATATTTATCCCCTTTTACTCAATTACTCAAAAAAAAAAAATTCCTTTTTTAAAAATAAATTTTATATTTTTTTACTTTATATTATATAAAAAAAAACAATATACATGAAAATAATCCCTGAAAATATTTTTAAATTGTTAAAAATATGAAAATAGTTGTGTAATTGCAAATATTTAAAATCAAATCCCTTTTTTAATGAATCATACTTTGAAAATTATAACTCACTCACTTATTTGAATTATTGATTAATTAAATTACCCCTTTTCAAAAACAATATACAAACAATCAAAAAAACAAGAACAAAAATTATCAATTTCCAAACTCTAAAAAACCTCTCTAAAACTCTATTATTTTTTCTAAAAAGTAGACCAAGGTATGCTATCGAACAATTTATTGAATATTCTATAGAAACCCCGCTTTAATGTACTTTAGTTCGGTTTATTACTTAGTTCATAAAAAATTTGGTTATTTATAACAGGGATTTGATTTTTAAAATCAAGCAATTACACAACAATTTTCGTTATATTAACAATTAAAAATCTTGTCAAGGATTATTTTCATGATGGTAATTTTTATCAAGAATCTAATTTAAAAAAAAAATTTATTTTTTTCAAATCCAAAGAATAAATTGTTTGTGATTCAATCAAAAAGCAAAATAATAAACAAAGCCGAAAATTAAAAAAAAAAAAATAAAAGAATAGGAATTTTATTGAAAGCTTCAATTTTCATTTTGACAAAACAAGTTAAATCCGCCAATGTAAGAAAAATAAGAAAATATAAAAATGAAAAAAAAAAAGAAAATAATAAGAATAATAATAAAAAATGAATGTGTTTAGATTTTTACTTCATCATTTTGGTTTTACTCAGGTTATTTAATTGCTCTCTAGTTGGAGGGTCAAACTCAAAAACTACAGGGTCTTTCAAGGGAGCATATGAAGTGAGTATACCAAATATCATATCGTTTAATTCCTTCATTCTTTGTGTGCCCTTGAGAAAGAAAATATGGTCCTTTTTCACCGCCTTTTCTTCGAGGGCTTCATTGGCGTTCATTATATGATAGGAGTAGTCAAGAGCATCGAACATTTCGCGTTGGCCCAAAAAGTGAATTATTGTTGCGCCCGCCCAGGCGAAGCCGTCACCATAGGTTTCTTGGTTGGTCAGCAAAAGTACGTCATAAACCCAAGTTTTGTCTTGGCTTAGCTTATTCTGCTTTTTAAATTCTTTAATATCCTTTTCAGATATTTTCAAGCAAAACAAGAATTGAAGCGCGGACCACAATCGATAAAATTCGTTTGACAACTCAATATTGGGCAGCCCGTTTTCACGATTACCGAGCCATTTTTCTCTCACGGGGTCTAACATTTTATTGACATGAAGCAGTGTTGCAGTAAACAAGGAAATGGGCTTTTCGTTTGTTTTGTATAGTACTTCGGTTTTTTCACACGAGATGATCAGATCCTTAAGAAGATTTTCTGATTTCTGAATACCAAAGCTTTGGATCGAGCCCATTAATTTCTCGACAACCTTGGTTAAAGATTTCTTTTTATTTTTCGTTTTCATTTTTTCGATTAACTTGCTCTTTTTATCTTGGTATTCGTTCGAATTTTCATCAATTTCCTGTTCTTCGTTCTTTTTTTTATTTTTTTTTTGTTTCGACGAAGACGCCTCCCTTTTTAAAGCTATTTTCGCTCTTTGATTAAATTCATCTTTAGGGATCACGCATAAAAATGGAGCGCTGTTGATGAAAGTTTTGACCTTGAGCTGTGGCATTGCCTGTTCAAACAGATACATCAAAATAATGGTGTTGCCCAGTTCTCGAAAGTTTTGATAAACCTTGCTTTCAAGTTCACTGTATTCCCTTAGATCGTTGAGCGACAATTCAAACCCACCAAAGCACCCGTCGATCCCATAGTTGTCCATTGACGGCAGCGCGGTTTTGGTGTAGATCGCCGTTAAAAGCTCTTCGACATATGGCGCAAGCACATTCTGGATTTTCAATTCGACACTCGTGAGGCATTCCTGTGCAATAAGCGGCAAATTGTCTTCATTGACAATCCGAAGAATCGTTGCAATATGCGTCGTGCCAATAAAGCCCCGATAGAGCTCAAAGATTTCGTCATAAAGATCCGTTAACTCCGTGTCTCCAAACTGAAACAATTCTGGGACCTTCCCCATTTTGGCTCTTTGCACTTCATCGACAAAGGTCAATTGCGATCGGATAAACCTTTGCGTGATCGAATTGTAAACAAAATTGGTTGCCAAGTCTTCAATGAATTCATAAATACAATGAACGATCACTCTTCCCTGCAGCGATTTTAAAGACATCGATTGGTTTACCTCTTTATACATTGAATCATAACTATCCAAAAACAGATGCTCAGATAATAATTCATGTGCCAATTTAATGTTTTGTAATTGGAAATCTAACTCAATGATCCCTGAAATTTCACTTGATTCAAATTTTCGAATCGCCCAATCAATATTCTCTCGAAAGACATTGTTTAATCGCTGAGTTAATAATTCTGTTAGGTTAACCACCCTTCCTAATAAATGGAAGTGTCTCTGTTTCATTAATACAGAATATCTCGATTTTGGTGGAACAAATTTTAGATTTGGATTGACCCTATTTTTATTTTATTTATTTTATAGTTTTTATTTTGTTTTTATTTATTTATTTTATTATTTTTTATTTATTATTATATTTATAAAATTATTGGTTTTTAATTTTTTTATTAAATGAAAGGAAATAAATTAAATTAAATTTTAAGATTTAATGAAATAAACCAAATAATCAATCAAATTAATGAACACAACTAAATTAAATATTAATAGGTTCATCCAGTTAACTGATTAAAAATATTTAAAACTACAAATTAAAATCTTTTGTAGTCAAAATTAAAAGAGAGTGAATTTTTTACGCTTTCATTTCTTTTTTATATTGAGTTTCTAATAATAAAATTGCAGCAACTTTTTTATAATGAGAGAAAATTTCTTCTGTTAATGTAAAAGTTAATTGTTCAAAGCAAAGATCAATTTCCGCTTCAATTTCATCATATAAAAATTGTTGTCTAAAAACATAGAGTGCTGAATCAGCCGCGTCGTTGTATAGAGACAGAGGATAAAGCATCAATTCTGTGACATGGGAAGTTTTCATTGACAAGGCATATTTGGTCAAAATCCAGGGTAAACTCATTTCAATTGGGAACTGCACTTTTTGATTTAATGCCAAATTAAATTCCCGATACCACATTATTCCAAGATCCGTGGTTTGGATAATTGTTTTGGAATATTCCAATAAATATTTCCAAGACCACATTTGAGACACAAAGTCTTGTAAAATTTTGACTTCGGTATTTTTAAAATTTTTTTCCTTACGGAAACCCCCTTTCATCCCTTCAGCCTTTTCGTCATAATATGTTTCCAATAAGGATGGGATTAATGTAAACAAACTTTGACAAATACCCACCTGTTTCGTTTTATAGGTGAATGTTCCTTTATAACTTTTACCCATAACAGCTGCATCTTTTGGTTCTTTACCTTCATCCCAATCAGCTAAGACAGTTCGAAGAAACATGATCGTTTCAAAGACTTTTTTTTTTTTTTTTTGTTTTTTTGATGATCTTTTAACTATAGGTCTTATTGTATTCTATTTTTTTTATTTTTTTTTATGTGTTTTTTGTTTTTGTTTTTGTTTTTGTTTTTCATTTTTTTGTTTGTTTGTTTAATTGGTTATTTAGTTTATTAATAATAATTTAATAAAAAAAAAAAGCAAAACATATTCATTTAGAATAAGATAATCAGTTTATAAATATTAAATAGAAGGAATTATTTTACTTGGGCAAATTCTTGAATATTTTCATAAAGATACATTCTAATAATAGGCGCTAAATAACCCTCTTTGCTTGTTAATATACTTGATAGGCCTTTGATCATTGAAATAAATTCAATTAAGATTGCTTTTTCTTTATTGGTATAATTATATCTCACAACTCTTTCATATCCACTTGTTTCTTTAGATAATTTTTTACTAGTATTTGGGTGGGTGTATTTCCAGGCAAGTTGTTCTATAACCATCGTACTCCAATTTGAAATTAATCTAAATCCTCTCACAATCATTTCAATGATTTCTTTTCGTTCATTATGATACATTTTTTTTTTTAATTTGTCTTTTATATTGAGAATATTTAATGTGTTATAAAGAAAACTAAGATATTTATTATGATTTTCCCTCTCTTTTTCAATGTGAGATGTAAGTAAATATTTTTCTTGTACTTTCTTTTCATCTACATTACTAAAAATATTAGGGTTTTGATTGAAATGGTAACTTTGTAATAATAATTCTTCTAATTTCATTGCCATATCTCCACAATAAAGAATACATGGTGTCCACTTTTTTTTTTTTTTTTTTTTTTTATTAATTTTTTGTAAAATGTATTGTTACAGAATTCAGAAATTTTTTTTTTTAGTATAAATTTTTGTTTAATTTATTGTTTTGAATTTATTTAATTTTTTTTTTAGTTTTGAAAGAGAATAATTAATTACTTTGATAAATTTTCCAATTTTTTTAATTGGAACTCCTTTCATATTAAATACATTATTTTTTTCATCTTTTTGATCAAGCAAAATTAAAATTATAACAATAGTTCTTAAGATTTGATGTTTTTCTGCTGTTGTAAAATAAATTTGTTCTTGATATCTGTGAACTAAATAATTTATTAAATCAATTAAGGGTTGTTCAAATCTAATTTTTAATTATTACATATATACATATTTTTTAAATTAAAGGAGTTAATATATTTGGATTATGATAAATACATTAAATCAAAATTATTATGGTAACATGAGAAAAGAAAAGGAAAATATTATTATATTACCCATTGATTTTAATTAGCTCAGTTTTAAGATTCGAAGTTAAACTGTATTTGTTAGCTAGAAACATACTTATTTCATGCATCCTTTGTAATCTTGTTGTTTGCTCAAGATCTTGTTCTTGATTTATAGAACATTCTCTATTATCAATAAAAAGAATTAAAAGATATTTTTAAGAATATTATTAATGAATATCATATAAATAAATAAAAATAAAAAAAGAAATTATAATTTCTTAATATTTTTTGTTTACAAGGTTGGTTAAGACCAATTTAGTTCAGAAATTTGAGTTATTTAATTGTAATTATGACAATAAAAAAAAAAATTAACATAATCCTACTAATTGGGAAATTCTCAAAAAAGAAACCCAATTTTTGTTTTATGATCAAGACTAGAATTAGGGAAAAATTTTTTAGGTGTTGTACATATCTCCCATGAAAAATTCATTTTCATGGTATATTTATAACCCTTAATTTTTCATTTGTCAAAGACAATTTAAAATTCATCAATATTTAAATTTCGAAAGCAATACTAAACAACACAACAAATATCGAAGCACAGAAACAATAAGATACTATAAATTTATTGTAACTAGAAGATTAATTTTCACGGATCCTAAAAATAGTCAAAAGCATTACCGATAACATAAAAAAGAAGAAAAAAAGGATGAAATATAAATTAAAATAAGTGGTGCTTGTAATATTTTGAGTTTTGTAAATGTTTCAGTTCGCTAGTAAATTATTTTTTCATTTTTGTCATTTTTCATTTTCGTTTCTATTCATGTATTTATCTTCAAAAAACTATAAAAAAAAATGATGATTGAATTTACTCAAAGTTATCTAATCCAGAGTAAAACCAAATATATTTGAAGGTTGCAGAATAAAAACAAGTAGTTTGAAATAAAAACTATCAATTATTATTTCATTTTGAAATTAATGTTGTTAAAATAACCCGTGCAGACTTGGTAAACACGTGACACAAATTAAAAGGTGTGTTTATTTTTTTTTCTAGGAGGATATTTATGATTATATTGTCAAAGAAACCTACAAAAAACAATTAACAAATATGATATTGTTTTCTTAAAGTTCTACTATGTAAAATTAAAATTCTAAAAATAAAAGTTCAAATTGCAAAATTTATTTCAAAAAATCGAGTTGATTTTTAATAAGATTTAGAAAAAAACCAAAAAATTTCAAAAAAATTGAGAAAATTATGAAAATATTTTTCACAAATATAATTCCTAATTTATTATTTTCCCGAAATTAGCAAGGAGTTAACCTTCAAATTTTATTTGGTCTTGGGTATACTATTGGATAGTAAATTAAATGTTGTAATTGAACAAGAATAAAAAAAAAAGACTGTGTTTAATTTGAAATATTGATTTTATACTCTGAACACGGACATTTTTGAATCCTGTGCATTTGTTAATTTGTAAAAAATGGAAGAAACAAATCAAAATTATCAATTATGATTCAGAATTTAGTAGAGGCAAATATCAAAGAATGACAATTTTACATAAAAAGGATTTTAATATTTGTGGAAAAATAAATTTAACAAAATTTGAATTGCGCTTTCTAGGGCAATTCCAGCAAAAGAACTGGGAAAGGTTCAACTTTTTAATTCATTAAATCAGTAATATTATGGATTCTCCCTTTTAGAACAGAAATTTTAATAATTTAATTTATTCTTCAAATTTTGTTATTTTTCCGGAAAAGGGAAATGAAAAACTTGTTTGGTTTATTTTTCATTTCACAAGATATTCAAATTCGTGTGAAATATCAATAAATTCAAAAATATTTTAAAAGTTTTTTCTTCAATTTCCATTTTGTTAAATTTTTTCTTTGGATTAATATAAAAATGGATAAAGCATTTTATTGATTTATATGTTCAGAAATCTTGTAAATTGAGTTGGTCAGAGAAATACCCTTTGTCAAGAACTTTTTTGACTGTAGAGCTAATGAATTTCAAATCGGGAAATTGAACTAAAAAGTTTTTTCAGTTATTTGAATCTATCGGTAATAAAAAAAAATTTTTGATCTCAATATGTCAGTACAACTTTTGATACACAAACTTTGAACGAGAATTAAGGTTTATAAAAATTTCAAATTAAAGCACAAAAATTTGAAAAGTTAGATTTTTTGTCAAAATCTTTTTTTGGAAAGGTGAATGAAAATTTTGATCCATTTATTTTTCAACTAACAGTAGTGGCGAAATAAAAAAAAATTTTGTTTCTCAACAAATAAATTTTTGAAAGAAAAGAATTCAAATTTTAAAATTTTACCTTTTGTAATGAGTAAAGTCATTTGAAAAAGACGACTTGTTTGCGATCAAAAGATCAAGCACAATATAAGAATCTAAGAGTTCTGTCAGATATTTTTTCAAGTTTGAAGTAAAAATTGGGATTTCTTTATTTAAAATTCTTCGAATAAGCTATTAAAAGTGGTAACAAAAAGAAAAGAAATGGAATGATCGAATCCAAGAACATAAGAAGAATTGAAGAAAAAAAAAAGTGGAAAAAGAAAAAATTGTTCAAAAAGGAGAAGAAAAAAAATTGACGAATTACACTAGTGGTTTGTTCGACTGTATCAGTTCCGAAGTTAAAGATGTTTTCAGCTTTATCAAAAAGTGGCTCGAGTAATTCTTTATTAATTTCGTGAAATTCTTTCATAGTGTTTGAATCATCATATCTTTTGTCCTTTGTTTCATTTTTGGACTACACACATTATTTATTTAGAATTAAAGAAGAAAAAAAAAAAAAAAAAGTTAAAGAAGAAAAATAAAGTTAAAAAAGAAAAAGTTCAAAAAGAAGTGTGTGTTGTTGATTTTTTTTTGTTTTTTTTATGGTTTCCCATCCAAAAAAGTTAATGGAGAAATACATTTGAAATCGATAAAGCAATTCCACGGTGTGTGTATAACATTGTAATCAATTCTTTCCCAGAGGTTGTTTGTTGCGAAAGTTGTTGGAGTATTTCTAATTCCTGATGCACTTCGGTGTCATTATAAGCATTTTTATCTTTTAGCCCAAGATCGTTGCTAAATTCATAAAAAAGTGTTGGTGACATAGATTCAATATTAGGAGTGTTATGCTTAAAGGGCAATTTTTGTAATTTTTTGATGATTTGATCTGATTTGGATCCACTTTTCTCTTTTTGTTTTTCTTTTTTTTTTCTTGATGTTTTGTTTTTTCTTTTGCTCATTGCGGGTGTGTTCAGATTGTGTTTTTGGAAACCAAGATTTTTAAAAAAAAAATAATATTTCACCAATTAAGAAGAAAAATGATTTTTTATTACTTAAATAAAAATATATTTACTCAAAAATCGTAAAGATAGTTTAAAACATCAACTACCACATTGAAAATTTTGGTTTATATTCAATACAATTAATCTTTTCTGAACAGTTATGTATTTTTTTTGTTTTGTTTCAAAGGATAACTATTCGCTTTTAAATCAAATTGTTTTTTTAAGGACGAGTTACTCATTATTAGAGATGCCAAAATAATGATTGAGATAATTATCAAAATATAAAGGAACTCCAACCACACACATTTTCAAAACGTCCCTAAAAAGCAATATGGACGCAAAACACTACTGTTAATTCAAAAATAAAAAGATCAAAATTTACATTTAGCTTTCCAAAAAAAGTACATCCCAAAAATTAATAAATTATTAAATTCCTCAATTCTAAAAAGGGAAATTAATATTTTATATTACTTTTCAGAATTAAAAATTTGAAAAGTTCGATTTTTTGACAAAATATTATTTTACGAAAGCTGAATGAAAATTTTATTCTCTTTATATTTTAACATATAGTGCTTAAATTTAAAAAATAGATGAGAAATAATTTTCGCTTCATTTTCCTCTTTATAAATAAAGTTTTCAAAGAATTAGATTGTAATTTGGATATCGATTTATTTTTTAAGAGAACCATTTTGTTGTTTGTATATATATATAATTGGTAAACTAAGAATCCTAAATGATTTGAATGTTTTAGAATACAAAAAAAGATAAGTCGATGAAATTTTTCTCAATAAAAATTTCATAGACCATCTAAAGTAATTCAAAAAAGATTAAACCAAAAAAAAAAAAAAAAATACAATCTCTCTTGTCTTATATTTTGAAAAGGGTTTAGGTGATATCCTTTTTATAATTTGAAAGTTGTTTTGGCATTGTTTAACTATCTTAATTATCTGATTTTATGGTAACTTATTCTTTAACTTTGTAAATAATTGAATTTTAAGTTATAAATTTAGTTACCTCGATATATTTCATTGATAGGGCAAACATTGTTTTTTATTTCTGGTTCATAACGATAAATCTGAATGAAACCAAAAATTTAAAAACTTTTTGTTTTTTTTTTTTTTATTTTTAAGAAAACCTTAAACACTTTGCTTCAGAAAATTAGTTTTTTTTTTTACTTTTTGGTACTTGAAAATATATAATTCAGTAACCCGTTTTAATTTATTGTGTTATATTTGGTGTTATTATACTGTTGAAAATAACATTTATACTAAATATTTGTAATTTTTTTTTTATTTTATCTACAATAGGTAAATTTTAAAGTTTAATCTTTTTTTAAATTTGTATTAAAATTGAAAAAATAGATAATTAAAGTATGGGTCATTTATTTTTTAAATCCAAGATCCCATCCAGTTATCACTTTTTTACAACAACCCACATTACTTTGAATTTATAGTTATTGTCTGGTTAATATATATATATATATATTATTATAATTCAATAATCGTTTGTTTTTTTTTTGTTTGCGGGAAAAATATAAAAATAAATAATTAATAACTTTCAAAGTTCAAGATCTTAAAACTTCCAATTAGAAATTTGCATATCCCTTCTTCAAAATATTATTTCTTTTTTAATATTTTGTCTAATAATATATAACGGTGTTAGTTTATTTCAAATATTTTATTTGTTAAAAAATATTATTCTAGTTTTAAATTTTTTTGTGAAAATCACAGCAAGAACAAAATTAGATGATTTATTTACTATGTTTGTTTTGTTGATATCAATTAATCTTAAGAAAAGGATAAAAAATCTATTTATAACACCTAACCAGTCAAAAATATAAAAATAACTTTTTTTTTTTAATTAAATAGTATATACAAGATTATTTAAAAATAAGTCAAAATAATAATTTATTGATTCGAGATGATATTGATGAAAGAAATATCTTAACAATTTAAAAATTTTCAGAAAAAAAATATGTGAAAATTTTTTTAGTTGCAAATAATAAAAAATAGTCTTGTTCAATTTTTCAAGTTCTTGAGTATGGGGTTCACAATTATTATTGTTATTATTATTCATAAGAAAAAAGGTATTTTAAGCCAAAGTGTGTTATTAAAAATTATATAATTTTGAAAATTCGAAAAGCAAGTATTAAATAAAATATGTATTCAAAAATAGTGGGAAATCAATTTGAAGAACAAATATATATGATTAAAAAATTTAACCTTATTTTATTTAAATAAAAAATGATATTAATAAACAAAATCCCACCCCTCTGTATGATAGAATACTTATATTTGCTAGGTAAAAGAGGTCTTGCTCAAACTTACTTATAATGGTTCAAAAATTGTTATACATATATCGATTTGTTGAGTAGTATATATTTAAGAAAATATATTATAATTAAAAATTCTCTTTTAACTAATTGGTATTTGTCTATTTTTATATCTTCTTATTCTAGTTGCCCTTATTAAGAATATCTCAAAATGTATATTTATTAAAAAAAAGTTACTTTTGATGAATTTTTTCAAAAAAAATAATAAAAAGAAAAGTTAAACATTGGTTAAAGATTGAAAAAATACCAAAAAATGGATTAAAAAATAATAAAAATGTTATTAAATGGTGTAGAAGAGAATATTAATTATTTTCAAATT
The DNA here is from genome assembly GCA_027625915.1 of Anaeramoeba flamelloides. NCBI lineage: Eukaryota > Anaeramoebidae > Anaeramoeba > Anaeramoeba flamelloides. The sequence goes on from JANTQA010000012.1 coordinate 6,594,510, forward strand.
TTCGGGGTCAAATATAATTACGTACAGATGGTATAAAATATTAATTTCAAAGAAAATTGGTTATTATTCATCAATGTGTTACAAGGGCAAATTTAATTAATAAATACCGGTATACCAAGAACAAATAATCATTCAAGGTAAAACAAAAATATTTTTTGAAAATTATTTAAATATTGATTGGATTTGTACATTTTTTTTATATTTTTTTTATTTGATTCTGGACAAATTATTATTTTTTATGATTAAAAAATTTAGAATTAATTTGCTTCTATTTTTTCCAAAATTTAGTTTTGTATTTTATCTTTTATTTTTAAAGAATATAGGTATTTAAGATATAAATCCCTTGTTACAAAAAAAGTTGTTTCTAAATATGTTAAAATGTATTAAAATATTTGAATTTTTTTTTTTTTTAAATTTGTTAATAAACTAATTATTTAAATAACTAATCAAATTTTTTGGATTTAAATGAATCAAATAATTAATGGATATATAAAAAAATAAATTATAAAATATCATTCTGAATTTATTCTAACTTCTATCGGGTATTCAAACATGTGAAAATATTTTGGAATCTAGAGATTCTTATGAAAAATAATTGTAAATTTCTAGTATATATTTAAAACGGTCTTATTCTTTATATAATCACAAATAAGATACATTATGTTTATTAATTAGTAGTGGCGAATATATAAGTTTTAGAATGTTTAATAAAAATTAAAAATTTTTACTTGGACATTATGATAAACTATGGGAAGTGGTAAACTCCTTCTGTAAAGATAATTAAAAAAAAATAGATTTGAGATTTGTTAATCTCGAAATCTTAAACATTAAATGGTGAAAGAAACACGCCAAGAATCAGAAGAAAATGTGATATTTGTTTCTTAATGTTATTTAATTAAGATGAAAAATCACAATATGGATGATCAAAATTTAAAATTTTACTGAAAATAGATATAATTAATGAGAAAATTTGTTTACCATAAAAATCAATAAAATATCTTGGAATTAATAAAAAAAAAGAAAAATCATTAAAAAATCCACGCAATGATTAAAATAAAAATAAAAAAAGATGAAGTCGTTTGTATTTGATATTCATTGTATACAATATAGTGTGCGTAATTTAATTCTGTACTTGGTGTTTTAAAAAAAAGTTCTGGTTGTATTTAAAACTTGGATTTTATGTGGTGGCTGGTTTTATTTTTGTCCACTTTAATTCCTTCAAAAATTTGTGTATTGCAGCAATATAAAATAGAGAGGGTTTATTCTGCTTTAAGGGTGATACATTTTTTTAAATAAATTATCTTGACGTAATTACTTATTTCAGACTTTTAGTGTTGTTTTTGAATTTTTATTTCAAAAATGTTATTTTGGAATCTTTAAATAGAATTTTTGTTTTCTAATTGCTGATGAAATGGAAAACTTAACAGTATGTATTTATTTTTTAAAAGGTGGATAGTTTTGAGAAGAATATTGTCATTTTCAAAGTTATAAATATATTTTTTTACTCCAAGATCATGGAAATATTTTTTTTCTTCTATTTAAATGAAACCCCAAAGATCTTTCTGTAACCAATGATCATTGATACTTTTAGAGAATTAATTTAGGTTCATTATTAAACTTTTTAAAATAAAATTTATTTTTCAAACAATTCTAAGGATTCTCCTATAAAATATTATAAAGGCAAAATTTAGCTGATTAACTTTGTTTCTCTATTTTGTAATATTCCATCATTTAGGATTATTATGTCTCCAAATAGGGGGTATAAAATAAAACAAGATAAATAAAGGTTACATAATTGTCATGGATGATTTTAAAGATATCTTTTAAGTAAAAAAAGAATATGAAAGATTTTTTTTTTCATTTCCCTTTTCAAAAAAAAAAGGAAAATTTTTGAAATCGTTTAAACACATTTCGAATAGCTACAATACAGTTTTTCAAATAATCTTAGGATATTTTTTTTTTTTTTTTTTTTTGGGTCAAACTGGAAGATTTGGTGGTTGTGGTGTTTGTTGAAGAGTTTGTTTAATTTTGGTTGAGTTGGTTCTTAAGTGGATAGTACGGTAAAAAAATCTTCTAGCAAATTTAATAGCTAATTTAAAAATATTTAACCCACTTTGGAAAACTTAAAAAATCGAGTAAAAAACTGGGTACTGCAATACCAAGATTACTTTTAATAATATCTTTAGAAATGGGTTGTTCTTTTTAAACAGTTTGATCCATTTTTTCTCATTTTTGAAAATGTTCAAAATCCAACATATTTCTCAATTTCAAAATCTTATATATATATTCTTTGAATATAAAAGAAAATTTATTGTTTATGAAGGAAGTGGGCATTATGCTTTAAAAATAAAAACATCTAAATTTTACAATCACTCAATATAAAAAATCAACTTAATTTCAAAAAAATTACAATTATTCTTTTAAAACTTGAAAAAAATAGTTTTTTTTTTTCTTTCAAAGAACAGTCCAAATCAGTTTAATTTTTTTTTGAACAAAAAAAAACCGAGAGGTGCAATCAAATCACCAAAGAAAAAATCCAACCAAAATACTTTTTCCATACCTAGAAAAATAACAAATAGCCAAAAGAAAAGGAATGTTTTTTAAATTTGATTATTTTTAATCAATAATTAATGATTCAATACTATTTTTTTAATAAGTTTTTAATAATTCAAAGAATAAACTTATCAATAAAATTTATTATTATTACTTAATATATTAAATTTTTTTAAACAAAGAAATTCAATGCAAATTACTAATTCTAATAATAAAAAAAAAAAAATAGTTATGATCAATAAACTGGTTTTAATAATAAAAATTCGTTATTTATACTCGTAGAATTTGAAAAATAATATTTACTCGTTTTTTAAAATTCAATAAATTTATTAAAAATTTGTGTATAAAAATAATTATTCAATTTTTTTAGATCTTCAAGGATTCAATATTTGATTGATTTTTCTTGTATTTTAAAATAAGATCAAAGTATTAAAGTCATTAGTTTCCTAAAAACACTCTAAAATTACTCAAAGAGAGATTTCCTCAAATATAAAAACTTTTTAACAAATTTTTCTTTTTTTTTAATCCTAAAATCCAAAACAAAAGGATCTAATCTTTTTTACTGAAAATTTAATTGGAAAAATGAACTCTTCTAAAAATAATAATTCATTTCTCTAAAATTGATAAATGGGTTTTTTTATCCAGTACAATGATATCCTTGTTTAAATAATTACTCTATTACCTTTTGGGGGAAAAAAACAAATAAGAGTTACTATTCCCTTAAATGATCTTTGTGATTATCAAGTTGACAAAAAACGAATTGACAATACATTCTCTTTCTAATTACTATTTGGTTTTAAAAGTTCAAGTTTAACAAAACATGTTATTTTTCAAGAACAGGAAAATAAAATTTTATCAACAACAAAAAAAAATGAAGACTTTTAAAAACAAAAAACAATTGTTTTTTGCAAATAACAATCCAAAAAATTTTCAGAAACAAAATAAACAAAACCAATTTGAGTTGTTTAATCACCTTCACCTTTTGAAAAAATAGTCAAAAAAATTAACATTTTCAATAAAGATTTGTTTTTCAAAACATCAAATACTCAACTCACTCTTTCAAAGAAGTGATTAGGTTGAAGAGCTACTTGAAATCAATTGTTTATAAAGGATTTCTAATTAAAAATATAAAAGTTACGTTAAATTACTAAAAAAAAAATTGATTCAATTCACAACCAATATTTTCCCTGTTTTCTGTCTTTAAAGAAACCTCATTTTTGAAAGGAAACATCTTGATTTATTAATTCTTTTGTTTATTTTTTTTACTTTTTTGTTCTCCAAAGAATGATCACTGAAAAACAGACTTTACAAACTTGTTCACTGAAATCGAATTATCATACTGCAAATGTACAACAAAAGTATCCGATCATTTTAGAATCGGTGGAAGTGAAGGACACACCTAACTCCTTTTTCCCTTCCAAGCTGGATCAACTTGCACAAAAAAAATTGGATTTCCTATCCGTTTTGGATCCAAAACCAAACTTATCTTCGACATTCTCTAATAGAAACACGAGTATAAACCCAAACATCGGTACAAATAAAAACACAAACACAGACACTAACACTAACATTACCACTTACCCAGACATCGAAAAAATAACAAACACAAATCTTCTGGTGGGTTCAAAAATAAATCCAAAGTCGAACAAAACTCAAACACCTAACCGTTATTCTTTGCGTTCTCGAAAACCAGCAACAAACCCCAATTATCCACTTTACTCCGTGTTTGGGTTTTCGACACCAATGCTCAAAACACAAACAAGATCGGATGGAAAAGCAAGGCAAGTGCAAAAAAAAGTCTTCAATGAAAATTCGATGATTAAAAGGGCAAAACAAAAATCATTAAAAAACTTCATAACAAAGGGGCTAGAAGAATCGAAACAGGGAAACGTCAACATAGACAACCACGGGGAAGAAAAGCCCAAGGGTTATAACACTTGGTACCGAGAAAAGAAATTGGCCTGGGACAGTTATAAAACAAACCCAAACAGATATTATTATCGGTTTAATGAACGAGGGGAACCCAATAAGTCTGGCCGATGGACTTCCAAAGAAAACTTAGTTTTCATTAAAAGATGTGAAGAATATGGAGTTAATCGCGAGTGGGGGCTTTTTTCCAGAAGTATCCCGGGAAGAGTAGGCTATGTCTGTGCTAATCATTTCCGATCGCTATTAAGGAATGATCCACAGTTTCGAGAGAAATTCGGCAAGGATTACCGATATGAAAACGGGAAACTAATTTACAAATTAAGAACAATAAAAAACCCAAGTAACGAAATATTACAAGAAAAAGAGAAAGAGAAAGAGAAAGAAAAAGTAAAAGAGAAAGGGGAATTGAGTGTGAAAGAAATTGAAAAATTAAAAGAGCTCAAAAGGAAAATGCAAAGGAAAAGGAAAAAGAAAAACAAAAAAACAAGGAAGAGAGATCAGAAGATTTCTGAAGAAAAATATTCCTTCAGGACCAGACACAGATTTAAAGAACGAGAAAAGGAAAGAGTGGAATTGGAAACGGATCCAATACCAATGACAAAAAGAGCCGCCAAAGGCATCAACAGCAAAAGTGCAATTCAAGTAAGGGAGAACAAAAACACCAAGATCGAAGAAACCGCCGGCAAACAATTAGAAATTTCGAAACAAACCCAACAAGAAATCACAGAAAATTCAAATATATTCTCAAAAAATGGGAGGATCTATCTCCATAAAAAAAAAAAAAAAAAATATAACAAAAAGAAGCCCAACAAGAACAGGAAGAGCAGTAGAAAAAAGAAAAATAACCAGAACAAGAAAAAGAACAAGAAAAAGAAAAAAAAAAATAAAAAAAATAATCGAATTAAACCTAGAACCATTAAAAGAAGGAGAGTTAACAATAAAAGAAAAAAGCACACTTTTATTGTGTCAGACGAAGACGATTTTCTCCTTGAGTCCACAACAAACAGCCAAGAAATGGATCTAAGTCTTTTGATGGGCACACCTTTAAAAAACCCCTTTGAAAACCCAAAATACAATCACAATTCCAGATATCTATCAAGCACCACGAGCTCCGAAACAGAAGACGAGAGTGATACGTATGAGAGTGACGGGGACGATGATAAATGGGACGAGAGGATTTATCTTTCATCCTCCTCTACCGAAGAAGATGATAAAATACAAAAAATAACCCACGATGATCAATCAGAAAATTCAGAATTTGAGGGATTTATGCCAAATAAAAAAGTCATTCTTGAAATTGAAGAAACTGATGATGAGGACAATTCATTTTCAGACGAAGATACCGATGATCCAGATCAAGAATTAATAAACGAAATAATGAAAATTAATGGATTGGATTTTTCTTTGAATAAATCATTGAAAATTCCTCAACAGAACACCCGGAAATGATTAATATTGGCATGTTATTAAAATTTATAGTATTTTCATGTTGAATATTTTATATTTTTAAGTTAAAATGTCTACCATTAATTAACCTGTTAATTTTTTTTATTATTCCTTTAGTTTATCTATTAAATTTAATTATTTACCAATAAAGAAAAATAATTTATTTAACATTTTTCAGATACAATTATATACATTTACACACAAACCCCATTCCAAAAATTGTGACCCACTTGAAATTGAAGACATTTGTGATTTAAATAAGCTAAATTTCAAAAATAGGGCAGATTTTTCATAAGAAAAAATTTTGTTTAATTGTTTTTTTTAATAATAATCTATTTGACTAAAGTGACTCCAGATAATAACTAAAATATATTAATTATACAAATATATTATAATCATTTTATTTTTTGAAAGACAAATGAAAAAAAAAAAAAAAATAATAAAAAAGTTTGTACCTAATTTTGAAATTTGGTTTTGGCTAAAATCCCAGTTCGGTTATCTTTTTTTTTCAATTCTGAAATATATGTCCTTAATAAAATTAAGCACTATTTTTTTCTGATTAATATTTTTCGAAATCTAGCTTTATACTTAATTCAATTAACTACTGGGATAAATTTTTTTAGAATAAAAACACTCTCAACTTTTGAATATCGAAAATATTTTTTGAAATTAATGTGAATTTTTTTATTTTTTTTTGAAAAAATTGGGGTTGAGAAAAGTTTGAAATCAAAGAATTAGTTAATATATTAAATTAGAATGCTTTTTCCAGAGAGTTTATCTTTTGAGTTGAACTTTTTTTTTGGATTTTACCATTTAAAACTAAAAAAAACATTTGATGACCAAATTAGTACCTTTTGTGAAAAGAAAATTCCCCATAATTTAGAATTTGTTTTAGTAAATGAGTTAAAACAAGATACTGAATCTAAAAATATACATAATTTCAAGTATGAATTCAATGATTTTGGTAAAAAATGTTTTCAAGAATAAGTTAAATTGAAACTTTATTTATTTTTATTTTTTCATTTAGTTTTTTTAATTGTATTAATGGAAAGTATTTGATCAGTTTTTCATTTTTAGTGTTTTTTTGGTTCGTAGGGACACATTTTCATTTATGATTCCTAGTTTACCTAAAATATATAAAGTATTAAAATAAAAAAGTAACAAATAAATGAATAGAGGGCCACAAATTACCATCTCATTCTTTGAAAAAAACCCCCTTTTGTAAAAAAAAAATCAATCAAAAGTAAGTAAAATTTTTTATTACCTTTTCAAAAAACAATATAAATTAAACAAAAATATTTTTTTCAAAGTATTTTAAAACCACTGATTATTTAATCTTTTTAATAATTTCCATTTTTATAAAAAACATATCAAAAAAATGATATTTAGAAAATAATAATAAATAAAAAACAATCCCAAAAAAAGTGAGTCACAATTTTTGAAAATAGTATTATATTTTTTTTTCTTACCAGACAATTTCAATGAAAAAAGATTAATAACAAGTTTTTTGAGATAAACAATATAAATATTTTTAAATACATTCGATGGTTTCAATTTTGTTAATGTTTATTAACATTTTTTCAAGATATTTTTTAAAATTTTCAGCTAATTTGATTAATAAAAAAATTTCAATATCACATTTGGAATTAAATGAAGAGATAGATCAATAGAGAAATTTTGAAAAAAAAAGAAAAATTTATTCTGTCACATCAAAAAAATCTTTTAAAGAAATTGTGTTTTTAAGTGTACATACTTGATTGTTTGAATATATGATTTAATTTTAATTTGTTAGAAAATATTAATTTTATAAAACCCAGGATTTTTGTGTTATATGAAAGAATTAAAGAATACATAATGATTTCAGATAATAAAAAAAAAACATTTATTCTTGAATTTTGCAGTACGGTCAAATATTTTGAGGGTATTTGTCCTGAAAAAAAAAAAAATAAAACTGAAAATGAAGAAAAAAAAACCCTTTAAAACATATTGAACATGTAAAAGTATAATTTGACAATATCTTAATTACCCCCCCTTTGTAACATTTAAAGAAGTTCATACCCACCCTTCATTGAAATTATGAGATCATTGATTCAAATGGTATTTTTTATCAAGTAAAACCAAAAATTGGGAATGTGGAATCAAATATCAAAAATTAATCACTCTATTTGTGAAAAGAATTAAAAAAACCAGAGTTAAATCTCTCAATTTTCAATCTTTGAACATATTTCTTAATTAAATTTTTGATTTTTTTATATTGCACTTTGAAATGTGAAATATGTTATGATTACTATTTGAAATTAATTAAGAAGTTAACTAATAAAATAATTACCAGAAGATGTACATTTTCAACAAATATTTTCATAATAAATAGCAAATATGAAAGATCCACTTTTACTAATAAACTTGTTGACATCAAGAATGAAAAAAAAAAAAACCAACAAAAGGTTATTTTAGACAATTCTTTTCCTTTATCTTCTAAACCCAGACGAATAAATAAGATATAATCATGGATTTCTCACACCATTACTATTTATAATTATTGGATAGAATTCTTTTTTATAAATTTGTTTTCAAAATTCTTTTTTTCAAAAAATTTATCAATAATAAGAATAAACAACGAATAATGTTTCAAAGATCTATGAAAAATGATTGAATTATAGAAATCAAAGACAACAAGAAAAAGTTCAGCCCAAGAAATAAGAAAATTTAATAAAAAAAGTTAAAGCAGAATTCAGAATCATTTTTGATTAAATTTTAAGGATTAATTAATAATTCTCTAATTAAACAACTTCATAAAATAAATCTTTATATTCATCAACAAGAAACTAAAAAAATATTCTATTTTTCTGAACCAAAATCTAATTAGATAAATTAAATGAAAATTGGAATTAAAAATTCATTTTGGAAATTCTTTAGAAATAACAAGTAATTTGTTATTTCAAAAATTTGTTTCAACAAAAATATTTCCATGAAGATTTTTAAAAATAAAACCAAATTAAGAATAAGTAATTGTATAAAAAATTAAAGATAATATCAAGTAATACATGTTTTTATTTATTTTTTTCCGAACATTTTTTTATATTTTTTTTAGTTTAAATATGTTATTAATACACACAGAAATAGTATTGTAATATCTGAACCTTACCTATTTTATTTAAACATTGATGTCTACCAGTTAAAGAAATGAAATTAATGATTCAATTTTGAATAAATCAAGGCATCGATAATTGTTAAAACCCACTGATCTACCACCCAAAAATAGAAAAACTGAATTATTATTATGAATCAATAAATGATCAACAATCATTTTGAACATTTAAATAGTTTGATGAGAATTGAGTTTAATAAAAAGATTTTAAAAAGAAATTTTCCTTTTTTTTTAGGAAATAGCAGAAAATATATGAAAGTTGAATTCAGATCGTCAACCATCTTAATTCCTTTAAGATTACTCCAGGCCTTTGATTATTTTTTAATACCAAATAATTTTTTTTTTTTATTATTTTAAATTAATGGAAATGGAAATGGAAATTCAAATGAAAATAAAAATGAAAAAGTGTTTATTAATTAGTTCAAGAATAAACAACGCAATGAATTAAATTGTCTTTTTTTATTCTTTTTTTTAAATTCGCTTTGGAGTTTAAAAAATTTTTAAATGGGACAATATTTCGAATCATGGGTGAAAATTAATCGTAGAAAACCAATTAATCCAATTCATTAACTAACAAGGAAACTTGTTCGTCGGTATAGAATTGGAATTTCCCATCTTTAACAGCTGCAATTTCAACATTTTTTTCTGACAATTGTTCTTCCATAACTTGCTTTAATGTTTGAAGAGCAAGTGTTTCTGCTTCTTTGAATGACATGTCTTTATCGTATTTTTCTTGTAAGCTGCTTTGTGCGCCCTCAGACCCAGCACCAATTGCCTTTGCAAGATATTCTGTATATGTTCCGGATGGATCTGTGTGGAACATTGTTGGGACACCTTCCGAATCAACACCAGCAATCAACAAAGAAACCCCAAATGGCCTTGACATTGTTGATTTGCCTCGGTCTTCTCCAAACCTGAGAGCGAGATCACAAACAGATTGTGTTACAGATTCGGTTCCAATCTTCTCTCCATATGTAAATCGATGGTTTTGGCATTCAACCCTTGCATGTTCAACCAATGTCCTTGAATCGGCTGTCAATCCAGACATCGCACAACCAATGTGTTCGTCAATCTTAACAATCTTTTCAATCGATGATGATTCAAGTAAAGATGATGATAATCTTTTTTCAACAACAAGAACAACACCTTCATTAGTTCTTATACCAATTGCCGTAGACCCCAACTATTTTGATTTATTATTTGTATCAAGATTGATTTGATTTTTTTTGAAAAGAAAAAAGAAAATAAAATTATTTTTGATTATTGTAAAATTCTCATTTTCATATTATATTATTTTTCATTTTTTTTCTTCGTTTAGAAAAGTTTTATTTCTTTTTAAAATGTTTGTCTCGTTTTAAAATTTTTATTTATTTCTAAATTTTTTTTTAAAATTGAAATTATACAAATTGTCATATATTTATTTGAAAAGGGAAGAAAAAAAAATAAAGGGAGTAGTATTTTTCAAAAAATAAAATGAAATCTTGTCAAGATCTTGAAAATTTTTTTTTTATTTTGTAATTTGTGTTTTGTCTTATGAAATGGATGAGTTAACCTCCAATTAAAAAATTTAATAATTTGAGTCTCTTTTTTGAAATCCAAAATTCACATGTTTCCAAGATAAAACCAAAAAAAGAAACCTATTATTTTTATTAAGAATTAAGTTAACTCTTGAAAATAGTAAAACATTATTTTTTGTTTTATGTTGGAAAGTCTTGATTTTGAAAGAAAATTGTTTATTTGGTTATTATTTTTAATTGATTAATCTTTAAATTTAAATCCCAACCAATAAAAATAATTAAGGTATAGGTGATTAAATAAATGAAAAGTTGATTGAAGACTAACAAAAGTTTATCAATTAAATTAAGATCTATTAAGCTAAAATTTTTTATTTTTAAAAGTTTTTAAAAAAAGTCGTTTTCAGGTTTCAAAAAATGAAAATACAAAAATTATGCAAAAATATTTTCAATTTTGAAAAATTACTTGAATAAAGTGTTTGGTCTTATTCACAAGAATCATTACCGCTGTGTAAAAAAAGTGAAACAGGGAAAAAAAGTGAAACACGGGTTTTCATTGGGAACATTAATAGAACCCGAAAATGAAAAGTAAAATCAATAAAAAGAAGAAACAAATTAACTTTAAATAAGAATCCATTAGATTATTTTCAATCAATCCAACAAATACAATTTAATTCTACTTTATTATCTACATTGTTTGTATGTTTGTTTTTGGAGATCTCAAAAATAGTCAATTTTTTGAACAAATTTTTAATAATTGAGCAACCAAAGAAAAACTCATACCAAAAGATCGTATTAAAACAACTGTTATTGTGCTGAATACTTTATTTTGTCTTTATTTATTTCTTTATTCTTTTATTAATAGATCTTACTTTTCATTTTCAGTAATTTTCCCAATGAAAAACCGTGTTTCACGGCAGCTTTTTCAAAATGCGAATAAAAGCGAAGCGAAAATCTGCGAATAGGGCAATTATTTTTTTTGTGATTGATTGGTGACCATCTAAGATTGAAAATACGTGTTTATATCATCAAATAAATACATTATATACTCTTAATTATTACAAAGCTGATCGATGATGAAAAAAAACCATACCCTTTTTAGGCCTTTTTAGGCATTTTTTGCTATTTTTTTGTTAAAAATAAATTGCGAAAATATGCGATATGTGTTAACATGCTGTTAACCTGTTTGGGATGTTAACATTATGTAAACATTATACATTATATGTTGACATTATATGTTGACATAATGAAAAATGATCAACTTTCATTTTTTGTTTGTTGAAATACTGTTGACATGATGTAAATGTTAACAATATGTCAACCTTTTAAGATGTACATGTTAACAGTATGTAAACATTTTACGATGAAAGTTAACACTTCAAAAATATTGCTACTATCAACTCTAACCAAACCAAACCTACCCTACCCTACCCTACATACCCACCCATATCTATACCATGCATATATTAACCCACCAACCTAACCTACTTTACCTAACACACCTACCCTACCCTAACATACCCTAACATGCCCTAACATAATTCTGCGACATTTTGTTTGAATGTGTTGACATAAAAAATGTCAAAATTTTCATTTTAACATGTTAACATGGTCAATGTCAACATTAAATTTCAAAAAATGTTAACATTGAAAAAATGTCAACATTATTAATCTGAAAATGTTGACATGTTTTCAATGTCAACACCAAAAAAAATGAAATGTTAACATAAACAATTTCAACACTTCGCAAAATTTTCGCAGAATGTCAACACAAATGTCAACACAAATGTCAACATAATGTAAACAGTTCGCTTTTTTTCGCAAAATTAAAAAGATTTTTCGCAAATAAGCGCATTTTTTTTTTTTGGATTTTTGGGCAAAAATGACCAAAAACGGGTAATGTTTTTTTTCATCATCGATCAGCTTTGTAATAATTAAAAGTATATAATGTCGTTAGGTGATGATATAAACATGTATTTTCAATCTTAGATGGTCACCACTCAACTACGAAAAAAAATAATTGCCCTATTCGCAGATTTTCGCTTCGCTTTCATTCGCTGTTTCACTTTTTTTCCACAATGGTTATTACAATTCAAATCATTTTTAGAATAAAAAAATTGATTTTGAATTTTTAAGATACAATTACTAAATTCCTAAATATCTTTTAGAAAATTTTATTTTGAAATATCAAATTTCATATTAGAACAAAAACACAATTTCTAAGTAAAATTTGTGAATGACTTTTAAACTTTAATTTTTATTATTATAATTCTTAAAACAATACCAATATTTTTCAATATGTAGAATATATCAATTTTTTTTTTTGGTTAACTAAAAGAATTATCTCAAAAAAGAAAAAAAACTTCTTTTATTAATATTCCTGACAACAAAAGACTAGGTATTGGGTAATAATGATGAAAATGGAAATAAACAAGGTAAAAAACCTTTTATAATATGAAAAGTCAAATGAAACTAAAGGTTTTCTTTTTCAGTAAAAATAGAAAAAAAAAATATTGATCTCAATCAAAAAATTTTCTTTACTGAATTTCTTTAGTCTATCAGAGTTTTTTGACAGTTGGCATCTTCAAAATTTGTAAGTAGAGAATATCAGCAATAAAAAATTTAAAAATTTTTCCCTCTTGTAGTAGAGTACTTATCCCTTAACAAAATTATATAAATTTTAATAATAAAAAATGTTCCAAAAAATTGAAAAATGAAACAAGAAAGATTCAACTCTAATTTACTGGAGCTCTTGTCACAAATAAAGTATCGAACAGCACTTTGGTTTTAAAAGTTTCTAATATCACATGGCACTCAAAAAATCTTTTTTCAGTAATTTTTACACAATTAAAAATTTTTCAAAATGATAAAATGTGTCTGCTTGCTTAAAAAAAATTCTTAACTGGTATTTGGATAATAAATGGGAAAAAAATTGCACCTCATTTTCCTTATTTTTCTTTTGCAAATAGAGTGTTACAAGTAATAGATTGTAAATTGTAAACTATATGAATTTATTTTCATTTTCCTTTTTTATTGCTATAGCTTGAAATATATTGGATGAACATTGAACCCTAAACCAAAGTCAGATTTAAGAAGGATTGAAAAAAGTAAATCAGCTGAACTTTTTATTTCATTTAAATGACAAACACTAGCAATAAAAAATGGTACAGTAATTTCCAAAAAGCTTTCAATACCAACTTCAAATATGATCTATTTTACGACCTCGAATCTTCTTGTGGATACTTTAAAAAACTTGTGGTTTTCACTTTTTAATAAATAACTGTATCTAATGGCGTTGGTTGAGATTTTCATGGTAATATTTAAAAAGCAATTCTTTCAAAAAGAGAAAAAAGTGCACCATCTTTCTTAAGATTCGAGAAGACTATTTGTAATTTAAAGGGCATTTTAGTCTTCTTCAAAACTGTTTTTCATTTTTGTTTTTGTTCAAAGATCGAAATTATCAAAGACAAGAAAAAAAGAAAAATAAAAAAAACAAAACAAAAGGAAGAAAAAAAAAAAAAAAAAACTGTTCTTGAATATTCAATGAATTACCTTAACAGCTTGTAAACTATATTCAATTTGGTAAAGCCTCCCTTCTGGTGAAAAAGTGTTTACACCTCGATCATATTCATTTCTTGTAAGGAACATGTTTCAATTATTTTTTTCAATTTCTTTGGAAAAAAAGAAATATTTTTGGTTGTCAAAAAAAAATCAATAAAAAATTATTAAAAGAAAAGAAAAGGTGGGTTTGAGATCAAACAAAAAAGAAACCAAAAAAGATTTAAAGTTATGTTAAACTATAAAAGAAAAGATCGTTCATAAAAAATCAAATAAAATCTTACTGGTAGAGGATGAAAGTAAGAAATGTGAAAAAAATAAATAAAGTTTAATTTTTCCAAAAATCCCAATTAGATCTCATAGAGTTGATGTTAACATTTGATGACTTTACAAATATCATACCTTTCTTTTTTTGCACTGTTATCAATTAAGGAATTTGATATATATATTTTTTTAAAGTTCCAAAAGGATTGTGGATTGCTTGAAGTAAAATTCAAAATTAAATGATACACAATATAAAAATTTTTAAAGAACTTCTAAACAAAACTTGTTTCCTCAAAACCTCACAATTAATAGGTTTAAGGTATAACTACAAAATGATGAAACACTTATGATAGCTAGTTATTACTTGTTAGAGCTATTACAAAAGCGAGTTTTTTTAATTGGATTAGTGGGCTATTACTGATTTCAGATTTTGGATGAATTTTTTTTTAAAATAATACATTTTTTTAAGGAGAAAATTTAGATTAGCAACTGTTTTTCTAATGAATAGTTTTTTGTTTAACAGCATTATTTAAAAAATAAATGAAATTCCGTTTAGATCTTTTAAAAGAGTTTTTTGTAATTTCTTTTGGCGAATGAATTGGATGAGTTAACCCCACCCAAGCATTTTATTAATTTCTTGAAATTCAAAATTTACATGTTTCCAATATGAAAACCAAAAAAAGTAACCTATTATTTTTATTTAAAAATAAATTAATTCTTGAAAATCGTAAATATATCTTATGTTATCTGTTAGAAAGTTTTGATTTTGAAAAAAAAAATATTTTTGGTTATTATTTTACATTAATAATAAGAGAATTAAATCTCAGCAAACTAAAATAATTGTGGTATAGGAGATTAAATAAATAAAAATTTAATAGAGACTTTACAAAATATTATCATTTAAATTGAGAAATATTAAATAGAATAATTTTCATTTTTATTGTTTGAAAAAAGTTGTTTTCTCGTTTTGAAAAAATGAAAATACAATTTCAATAGACTTTTCAATTTTAAAATTTTTTTTTAATAAATTGTTTGGTCTTATTCAGAAGAATCCTGATTACAATTAAAATAATTTTTGGAATAAAAAAATTGATTTTGAATTTTGAGTATAAAATTACCCAATTCCCAAATATTTTCAAGAAAAAATTATTTTCAAAATATCAAATTTCATTAGATAAAAAAACACAATTTCTAAGTCATATTGAGAAATGACCTAAAAAATTTAATTATTATAACTATCCTTCTTAAAATTATCAATCAATATTTTTCAATCGGTTGAATAAATCATTTTTTTTTTTTTTTGGTTAACCAAAGCAATCATCTCATTAAAGAAAAAAAAAATATCTTCAAGTTAGTTGACAACAAAAAGTTGTTATTGGGTAATAATGAGATAAATGATATTAACCAAGATAAAATATTTTTATAATGTAAAAAATCAAACGAAATCAAGGGAGTAGTATATTTTAAAATAAAAATGAAATCTTTCTAGATCGTGAAAATTTTTTATTTTTGTAATTTATGCTTCGACTTATAAAATAGATGATTTCTACTCATATAAACAACAGAATAAATATTGTATCTTTTTTGGAATCAAAAATCTGCATCTTTCCAATATAAAACCAAAAAAAGTACTTTATTATTTATATTAACAATCAAGCTGATTCTTGAAATTGGGAAAACGTATTTTTTGTTTTATGTTAAAAAGTATAGATTTAGAGAGAAAAATAATTATTTTCTTATTATTTTCACTTATTAATACAATCAGTTCCAATTTTAAGACACAAACTATGAACGAAATTTAAGGCACAACAAAATCCCAAATTAAAGCACATAATATGCAAGTGTTTTTTTACACAAATTATTTTACTAGAATTTGAATTTGGTGAGTTAATTTGAGATTTTTTGGTGTACTAAATTTCGTTCAGAGTTTGTGTCTTAAAAGTGGAACTTACGGTATTTCAATTCAGATCTTTGAAAACTCACTGAGGTTGGGGTGATTAAACAAATAAAAATTTGATATAATTTTAAAAAAAGTTGATCAAGGAAAGTTAGACCCATTAAGGATTTTTTTTCTTTTAGACCGAGATAAGAAAAAGAGAAAGAAATGAAAGAGAAGTAGGCTTTATTGTTAAGGGTTAGTGTTCAAGAGCTTGTAATCTGTTAAAGAGAGAGTTTTGAAGTGACTAAAATTGTGACTCCCAATTCAAAGATTAGTCAAAAAACCTTTGAATGACAGTCATTAGAAGTATTTTCAACTCAATTTAGTTTTCTGTGAATAGAAGAGAAGTAAGATTTATTGGTAAGGGTTAAGAGCTCAAGAGCTCTTAATCTGTTAAAGATAGAGTTTTGAAGTGACTAAAATTGTGACTTCTAATTGAAAGAGTAGTCAAAAGAACCTTTTAATTACAGCCACTAGAAGTATTTTAAACTGAATTAAGTTAAATAAAAGAGAGTATAAAATAAAACAAACAAAAATAAAAAGTTTAAAAAGTTTTTTTTGTGTAACTCAAGTTTTTAATGAGTTGGTGTTTGTTTCCTTTGCATTTGATAATTTCTGAATCTGACTAAATAAAAAATTAGTACAGAAGCGAAAATAGTACAGCAAAATTAGATCAAATGAAATACCCTACTTTATTATGTTTTAGTTTTAGTACTTTATTTTGGGTTGAGTCTATAATGTTCTGATTTTTTTGACTAAGAATTTCTTTTCAAAATAAGACTTTGTTTTTACAGTTTTCCCAAATCTTGTTTGATAAAATATGAATAAAAGATATACAGCCAGCTCCACGTTTATGATATAAACTTTGAACTAAAATTATGGCAGCTAAAAAATTCCAAATTAATACACATATTTCGTACTCTAGTAAAATAATTTGTGTTAAAAAAAATTCAAAAAAAAGTACTTTAATTTGAGATTTTTTTGTGTCTTAAAAGTGGAATTGATTGCAAACTTGATAGTATTAACACAGCCAAAGTACCCACTCAATAAATTTTACTGAAACTTTGATTTAACCCATCCAGTTAGTTTCAAATCACTTCAATTGACTTTAATTTGTAGTAGTTAGAATCAGTTTGATTCAATTAGTCCCAGTTTCTTTACAATATTTTCAAGATAAAGTCGGACAATTATTATAATCAATTATTATCCCCCCCCCCTCCCCTTCAAACTTTAAAAATTAAACAAAGAGGGTTGGAACATAAAAAACTTAAAAAAGCTGTATTTAGGAACAATACAAAGTAAAAACAATCAAAAAATTTTTTGTAAAAAACAATAAAATTCATGTTAATCTGAAGATTGATCAGCTAAAAACCAAAACAACATGAATTTAACAAACACAAGATATTTTTTTACCTTCTTCAGGACTTTTAAACCTTTAGTTCTCAAATGTAATATTCAAAAAAGAATCAGATTTTGAAATTTTGGTTGGTATTCTTGTGTTATTTCTCCCTTAAAATCCATATTTCTCAAAATTCGGAACAATATTTTAGAAGCCAACACTACACTAAGAATGGACAAAAACAGTTCTTAGTGTAAGGTTAAAAAGTAATTTAAATATATTGAAAAGCTAAAAGCATTTTCTTCCAAATTTTTAAAGGGGTAAATTATCCAAACAAAACCTACATTCGAAAAAACACAACAATTTAATTTATTTTTTCTAATTTTTTCTTCATTTTTATTAGGCTCTTTATTTCCGAAAAAACCATCTTTAAAATACTCTGTCTTTGGATCAAAAATATTAACAGATACATTTTTCCATTATGAATGATTTGCTCTTCAAAATTAATAAAGATACATCACAAATGAGTGACAGATCTGATCTGTCAATCACATTATCGATAAACGATTCTGAAGACGATCAGCAACTAATTAATTTAAACAAAAACAACAAAGACAGGGCTGAAATTGATCCAAGTGAATCCGAGTTATCCAGCGAGTCTGAAACGAGTCATGATTTAAACCAATTTATGATCAAGGTTAATGGGGCAAAAGAAAAACTCCACAGGCTGGATAACTTGATCGATGACTTTGAAAAAGCAGGAGAATCCTCGCTGAGTGCCAAAAGGCTCAAGGAAACAGAAGAGTATAGCGGAGAAATGAAAAAGCTCTTGTCAACAATTGATTCCAAAACAACAGAATTGAAAAAGTTTTTGGATGAATTAACAAAGGAAACAAACCAAGCAAGTCAGCAGTCTGGAGAAGGGTATGCCAATGTACGCATCAAACAAAACAACACCGAGCAATTGCGAAACAACTTTTGTCAATTACTCTTTAAATTGTCCAATGTCGAGTCTACTTTTAAAAAGGGGTTCAGGGAGAAAATTGCACGGCAATCAAAAATAGGAGGAACGGAATTGACCGAAGAGCAAATCGATACCCTTGTTGAAAAGGGCGTACACAGCCAACAAATTTTTTTCCAGGCAAACACGAAAAAGGCAGAAGAAGTTCTTGCAACTATCGAATCAACACACTCTGCCATCATACAACTAGAGGTTTCCATAAACCAACTCCACGAAATGTTCAGAGATTTGGCTATCTTGGTCGAAATGCAATCAGAAAAAATTGATATGATTGTGGAAAATGTAAGCAACTCAAAAGACTACATTGAACAAGGCGTTGTGGAACTGCAAAAGGCAAAAACTAGCCAAAAAAAATATCGATCAAAGCTGTGTTGCATTTTTGTTGTTGTTTTTATTCTGATCCTCTTAATTGCTTTACTTTCTGTTGTTTTTTCTGTAATCTAAGAATTTTATTTGCTCATTTTCTCATTACTCTATGGTGGAGTATTGTTGTTTTAGGTTTTTTCATTGTTTCTTTCTTCTTTTATTCTTTTTTTTGTTTTTCATTATCAAACTATAATAGTTTTTTATGATTTTTAAAAAAAAATTTTTTTCTTGATATTTTTAATGATATTTTAATGTGAAAATTTAAATCTATTATTTTTAGATTCGAGGTTAGACTCGAAACCCATAATTTTAAAAATTCACCAGTTTTTTATTTGCTTTATTTCATTGTTCAAGTCACCCGAAAATAACCTAAGTGTATTGTTAGCTAAACCCAGAATTTTGGATTATATTATGAAATAAACTATATTAAAAAGAATTTCTCACCTAAAATCAGATTATGTTGGATGAATTCAGAAATTCTAAATAAAATCTTTTTTAAAATTTTAATTTTTTTTTTTTCAATAATCACCAAATTAATATATAAAAAATTATTAATCACTTCATTTTATAAAATAATAAAATGAAAGAAAAAAAATTAATATTCTTACCGAGAAGTTCTACTATTAGATATTTTAATGATAACCTTAATTATCACAATATTAGTGCTAAATTAGTCATAATATTAAAAAATTGTAATTCACCCAACTTTATCAAGAAAAACATATAAAAATGAGAATTGCAAAACCGTTATAAAATACAAAATCAAAAATAAAGAAAATTATTTTTTTGAAATCATACTTTCTAAAAATAAAAGGAATATTTCAAAACTTTGAGACTTTTACAATACTTTATGGTTAATAAATGTTAGAAAATGGTTGAAAGGGTTGTAAAGTGTCTCCAAAATTTTGGAAGATTCAAAAAGTCCCAAAACACATAAACGGAATGAGATTTTTAAAGTAAAAGTCAAAATTTTTTTCATTTCATTTTTGGTCTTTTTCAAAAGTCTAATATTTTGTGAATTTTATGATCAAACAACTAATCATACATTTCAACAATATATTTGAATATAAAATATATGTATTTTATTTTAAAATGGGAATATTGCTTTCAAAAGTTAAGGAATATCTTCAAAATTGACATTATAAGGGGACAATGGATCGAAAATCCCTGAAAATGACTCGATTTTTTCAGAGTTTTTTTACTAAAACTACATAATATTTGCCTTAGAACAAAAAGGGTTGGTTGGTTGGTTTTCAATATACTACAAATTAACAATAAATTCCGAAAATTAAAGTTAGTCAAAAATACATATTGTATTTCAGTTATACATCGTTTATAAATTATTTTTTTCAAATTATCCTTTTTTTTTGTAATTAAGAAAAGATAGCTATTGAACTCATTAGGATACTAATATCTCTTTTTTTCAAAATCCCCTAAATATATAAAAAAACACCGATTTTTTATGGTCAGTTTTTTTTTGATATTATTTCCAACGAATGAACTTTTAAATTGAACAATAAGAAAGAAAAAAGAATCTATATTCAAATAATTTGCAGAAAAATCAGGGTATATATTTTAAAACTCAAACACAATAATAAAAAAAATAAAATGATAAAAAATATTCAAAAAACCGAAAAAAAATCATTTTTTTAATTTAATTTAGTAATATCTTTTGAAAAAACTATTTTTTTTTATTTTAAAATTGAAAAATATTATTCTATTTAAAATATTTAAAAAAAAATAGATTAAAATAATATCTCCACTCAGTCATTCAAAAATTTCAAAAATTCAAAAAAAAAATATCAAAAAAATATTACTGAAAATTTTCATTTTTTTTCTCAGTTCCTATTAATACCTAATAAATTTGGAAACGTTTTTCAAAATTGTTATGTATATAATGTTTATTATTTTACTGTATTTCAAAAATAAAAAATTTATTGATTTACTTTTTGAAAACATTTTTACAAGTTATGTACTAACCATTTTGAATCTGTTTTGTCAAAATTTCAATAACTCGAAAAAAAAATAGAATTTATAATTCCACAGGATCTCAATAAATAAAGAACATAATTTACCCAGTGTTTTGACCCACATGTTTTTAATATTGCATTTATTTCGGATAACCATCAAATAACTAAAAAGGAAGAAAGAGGATTTTCATCTTTTTTATTTGATTGGTTAACAAAAACCTTTGAAAATCAAATAACGTTTTCGGTATAATAAAAGAATAAAGAAAAAGAATAATAACAAGAAGGAGAAAACAAGTTTCGTTACAATTCCAATAATTAAATTTAATATGCAAATGCTATCGTTAAGTTTTTGAATAATTATCCAACCCTTATCAGCTCTCCTAGAGTAAATAAAAAGTTTTCACTGTAGAACACAGTCTTTAAAGAACGAGGTGAAGGGTTGGTCGTTTATGAAGCACTTTTTTTCAGAACAATTTAAATTGGCATAATAGACTTGGTAACAATTTATATACTTTTAGTTATTTCTTTTTTTTTTTTTTTTTGATAGGAATGATTGATCGAATTGTCAACTAAATTAGAACAAAATACAATGAAACTCTTTGATCTATTCCTTGATTCAATTTAATATCTTTTTTATTGTTTTTTACCCAATTACTTTTTTTTAACATAATCTGTTTTATAACCGAATAAAATTATTTTTAAAAATATTGTTGAATCTATTCTCAAAGATCATCAACTATTATATCACCAATTATATTTTAATCAAGATATTCTGACTTTACCATAATCTTAAGAGGATTACTGGTTTTTTACAGAATATTACAAATTTTTGATATTATTGATTAATGAGATTTTTTTTTGCCTATCACGGTTTTTAAATATTAATCACGGTTTTATAATAACAAATATATATTTTTTTTAACAGTATAAGGCATCGAAAAAGACACCCAAAATCCTTGAGTATGATGGGTTTGAATATTATAGATTGAATTATAACTAAAACTCAAAGGTTTATATTTTTTTTTATAAAAAAACATATTTTATAAAAAAAAAAACATAGAAAATAATAATTTAATTTTTATCCAGAGAAGAGTAAAAAAAGCCAGAAAGAAAATTTATCAAATCAATAAAAGAATTGTATTACGAAAAAAAAATAAATAAATAAATAAAAAAATATAAATAGTGAAAAAAATACCAGATATGAAAATAACCCCAAACAGGATTTAAAATTGTGATTTGAATAATCAATAATTATGTAAGATTCCGTCTTATAAAAATCAATAATTTAAAAAATCAAAAAAAAAATCGGTAGATGAAAATTTGATAAAGAGTTACATTTCAATAATTACATGGTTTCAATCACTATTCGAATAAATAACAATTTATGTTTATAATTTAATATAGATTTTGATATTTTTTGATAAAGCTCATGCCTACCACACTCGTACTTTAGAAATCTATCTAACAAACATACAGTGTTTTTATTAAGTTCAATAACCCGCATATAAATTACTAACATAATTTATTCATTTTTACATTATTTTTTTTATAGCTTTGTCATTTAAATACCCCTACCAACTAGATTATGCTTGTTTCAAATTTAAAAGAAGTCATTCTCTTATCTCGAATACCTTTACATTAAATAACCAAAGAAGTCAACAATAAACAGTAAGTAAAAATGGTATTGGTTTCTTGATGCTCTTTTATCATGAAAAAAAACCTTAAAACTAAGGATCAAATTTAAAAAAATATCTCAATAAATAGACAAACGATTTTTGTCGAGAACAATCAAAAAATTTATTCAAAAAAGTTTCGGAATTATAAAAATTATTCCCAAATATAAATAAAATTTACTTACAGAAAAGATCAAGTAGTTTACCTTCAAAATTGATTTTTACATACGTATACTGTTTGTTACTGAATTAGATATTCTATTGGAACAAGAAGAAAAAAAAGTTTAAAAGTCAAAAACGACTCTACCCTCAAACCAAATTTTAATTTTTTCTGAAATAAATCAGAAGACGCTACACCCAATACTCTAGTACCAACGATCCATTTCTCCTTTGAAACTTTTCACACTAAAAAAAAAATATTGATTTTATTATTTTGAGAAAGACAGAAACCCATTTTTCATTTTTTTTCAATCCTATCACCAAATGTCAGATTTAAATTCTACAAACTTGTCGATTGCAAAAAGGCTTTTAATTGTTGCTGGTATGCTTATAGCAGGAACTGGAAGTATAATTTTTGGCAAACTTCAATTCCAAACACAAGCAATTGGGAGGGATGGGAAAATGCATTATTTTACAAAACCCTTATTTAAAAACGCAGCCATGTTTCGTAAAACACTCAATCTCTTTGCTTTTTTTAATACTTTGTGTTTTTTTTTATCATCCTTCTTTGCGTTTTTGGAAGCACAATTGTTTAAAAATTTTTTTCTTTTATTTTCATTCTTTGATAATCTGGTTCTATTTTTTCCAAAGTTGGGATGTCCTTTTCTTTTGGGTTATTATTACGTTCAAAAAAAAAACCAAAAAGCCAAAAGCTGAGCCAAGACAAAGACAAAAAGCAGGATTATTTTCGACTTGCAAAATTGGTTTTTTTACCTGCGTTTTGTGATTTCCTCGCAACCTATTTAATGAATTTTGGTTTGATCTTTTTACCAGCCTCTGTTTGGCAACTACTCAGAGCATCAATAATTGTTTTCACAGCAATTTTAACAAAATATTATCGAAAAAGAGCTGTGCCCAATTACCAATGGGCAGGTGTGGTTTTTGTAATTTTTGGTTTGTTGGTTGTTGGTGTTGCTGGCATTATGGGATCAGACGAGCAAGAGGGACAACAATTTTCAATGTTTGTGAAAACAATAGGTGTGCTGTTAGTAATCGCAGCTGAATTAGTCCAGGCAACACAAAATATGTAAGTTTGATTTTTTCCTTTCTCCTTAAATTTTTTTGTGTTAACTGTGAACTTTTTCAAATTTTGCCATTATAAAATTACTGAATGCTTTTAGAAATTCTGAAATAGAACAAAACTCGTATGTTTAATTAAAGCCAATTCTGGTTTTCTTCTTGTCAAAAAAGAGACGAGTCATAAAAATTAAATGATTTTTGTCCAAAAAACAATCTTGACAATTTTCATTCTCAATTCCCTTATTTTGCTTCTTTCTGATTTAATAAACACAAAAAGAAATCAAGAATTAAGTAAATTTAATCCCAATACGAGTTTCATTTATTACACACAATCCATACACTGTTTAGTACAAAATAATCTGCTGGTACCAAAATCTTAAAAACTCTACGACTTTCGAGACTTTAATTTCACTCATCGATAGAACGAATTTTTAAAATCAACCTCGTACAGAAAAAATGGGTACCCTGTTTTGAGTGGATTAGGAATTGTGCTACTCAAATAATTACAAATTTAGGATTTGTATCACCCATATTAAAAATCTTGTAAAAATCATTTAAGGGTCTAGTCACTTGCACGAATTTGCTCCACATACTTAAGGAGTGGACTGCTCATTAAAAATGGATATTGTTAATTAGAACTTCTTTTGGTTGAAAGAATTCAAATACAAATAAAAAAAAAATTCACAGTATCTCAATTACAAAAATTAAAAACAAAAAAAGTATTACAGTCAGTTCCACTTTTAAGGCACAAACTTTCAACGAAATTTAAGGCACAAAAAAAATCTCAAATTAAGGCACAAAATTCAGATTCTAGTAAAATAAAAAATTTCAAATTTTGTGCCTTAATTTGAGATTTTTATTGTTCCTTAAATTTCGTTGAAATTTTGTGCCTTAAAAGTGGAACTGACTGTACTTAGGATCTAAAAATTAAAAAAAAAAAAAAACAAAAAAAAGGTTCATAGAAATCTCAATTGCGAAAATACAAAAAACAAAAAAGTTTAAAAGGATCCATGTTTGTAAAATTTCAAATAAAAAAAATCCAAAGGATTTTAATTCATGAAAATTCAAATTTATAAAAAAACAATTACTCTTTTCTTGTTTTATATTTCCAAATGGATAAAATTTCTTGAATTTAAAACAAATTGTTTTCTTGAAGTAGAAAATCAATTTAATTCCAATTTCATCCAATTTGTGGTTATGTTTAACCAGTTTTATTTGACAAAGTAAGGATTATATAATATTCTTTTGATAAAAATAACTCATTTAAAAAAGGAAAAAAATAAAAAAAAATCTAGATAACAAAAAAGTGCCAAAGAGTGATACACTTCGAAACTGACACATAATGTTATTAAAAATTTCCATTCAGATTGATTTAAATTGGAAATTGAATGTCGCTCATTACTCCGTCTTTATTGTAAAATTTTCCTCGTTTTTTATTGTTGGATTTTAGAAATCTAACCTACATTACATTCTATTAATTTTTAATTGAAATTAGGGCTCATATAAAAAGATGAAAAAATTTTCAATATTTTAAAAAGAAAATTTTTGACTCAATAACTATGCCCTTTAGAATGAAATATTTCTGTTAAAATTATTTAACGATGTGGCGAAAAAATATGGTCTCCAAAATATAAATTTTGAAAATTTATAACTATTTTGGAAAAAAAAAAAACAAAAGACGGAATAAAGATACATCTAAAAACAAAACTTGAGGAAAAAATCTCTAATTTTTTTTTTTATTGTCAATTCTGGAAGAGAGGTAATAACAAATATATCACATAATGTAGATCTGAAAAATATAGCATGATTTTTTATATTTTTTTAATATTTTTTCGAGAGAAAAATAACAAAAGATATAACTCTCTGTTTTTCAGAAACCCTAAATTTTTTTAAAGTTTTTTTCCTTGTCTATAAGGTGACCATAATATGCATCAAATTACAATTTTCCTTTGAATAATAAAAAGAAAAATTGAATTTTTAAACAACTACAAGAAAAAGAGAAAGAAAAAAAGAAATTAAAGAGCAAAATAAAAAAATAGTCAAAAAATTACAAAATATGTTTTTTTTTTGCACCCCAAGTGTTTCATGTGTTGTTGTATTTTCTTTTATGTTAATTAAATCGAAAATTTCCAGATCATTACTATAATTTGTGCCACCTTGTTTACATAATACTGTATGTGACAGAAGTTGATCTCAGTACAAGACATTGTTGTCGTACTCACCAGAAGTTAATCCCAGTACAATGTAACCGCATATCAGAAGAAGCTAAATTGCTACCAGCATTTCTCTTCTTCAGTAGATGCTCACCAAAATCGGACCGCCGTCGTTGATTATTTTTCTTCTTCTCTACTTTTTAATAAAAAAAAAAAAATTAACAAAAAAACATAAATTCACAATTCTTTTTTAGAGAAAAAAATGGAAACTCAAAAAAAGTAAATGGAAAAGCAATATAAATTCTGAGTGCTTTGTACTACAATAACTTTTATATAAGCTTAATTTCAAAAATAGGGCAAGATTTTTCATCAGAAAAAAAATTGTTTAATTGTTTTTTTTTTTTTTGAATAATAATGTATTTTATTAAAGTGAGTAGAGATAATATCCAATATAGATTAATAAATAAAAATATAGTGTAGTCATTTTATTTTTTGAAAGACAAATGAAAAAAGAAAAATTAATAAAAACAAAAAAGTTTGCACCTAATTTTGAAATTTGGCTATTAGAAAAATATGATAACGATTTCTTTCTTTCTCAACCCTTTTACTTTTATTCAATTGATCATACAAAAAAACATAACATATGAATATATCCTAATTTTATAAAATAAATAATAAAAAAAAATATTTCAACGAAAATTTTAAATCTAAAAGATTTTTTTTATTATTTTAAATTATTTTTTTTTTCTTATTTTTTTGAATAAATAATAATAATAACTCTAATTCCATTTCTCAATGTATTTTTCTTTTACATTTACTCTTGACTTTTATTATCAAAATTTTTATTTATTTAGAGTTGAAGAAAAACTTCTTCATGATTATGAAGATACTAACCCGGCAGTAATTGTAGGATTTGAGGGTGTGTGGGGCTTTTTATTATGTGTTGTTATTTCTGCACCGTAAGTAAATTTAATAAAAATAGCCAAAATAAAAATAATTTAAAATATATATTTTACTTTTCTTGATCTATTTTATTTTTTTCATTTCTTTTCAAATTTTAAAAATGAAAATAAACAAATTATTATCAATGTAACAATAAATTAATTAAATCAAATAAATAAACGGTTTCTAATTATTATAATAGTGTTGCTTATTTTCTCCCTGAAAGCACTGGAATGAAAGAAGATTCAATTGATTCTTTCGTAATGTTAGCAAATTCCACTTTTTTAATCTGGACAACTTTTGTTTTTATATTCGTGATTTTGTTCTTCAATTATTTTGCAATGGAAATTACAAACTTCAGTTCCGCTTTATTGAGAAATATCTTAGATGGACTTCGTACTCTTTTATCTTGGATTGTGCTTTTAATCATTCACTATACAAACCCTGGCGCCAAACTTGGTGAAAAATGGACAAACTGGAGTTATTTACAATTATTCGGATTTGTCTTTTTAATTTTGGGTACCTTTCTTTATAACCAAATCGTCAAGATTCCATTCTTAAAATACCCTCCTAGTAAAAGATCTATACTTGAACAAGAAAAGGATATGGAAAAGGGAAATCTTTTAAAAGATTCTGATTCGGTTTCAGTTTCGGTTAATCTATCAGATCATTTATCTAATACATCTTCGAGTTATTCCGATAACTCTCAATCGGGTGTCAGTTCAAGAAATTCATCGGTTAATTAATTAACCAATCAATTCCTTTTTTTTTATTTTCTTTCTTTCTTTCTTATTTTATTTTTTTTTATTTTATTTCCTATTTTAATGAAAATAAAATTATAAATTAAAATAATTATTTATTCAATTTTTTTTTTTTTTTTTTTTTTTTTTGGGATTATTATTATTTAAAAAATAACAAGATAATATATATTACTAATAAATTTAATAAATCAAAAGATTTTTAATAAAATAATCTAAAAAAAAAAATCACATGGTTCAAAAGATAAAAAAATTGTTTTATTGAAAAATGAACATTTTTTCAAAACTTTCAGAAAATATGAAAATTATTCTTGAACAAAAAAAAATCTATCAAAAATTAGAGGAATTATAAATCCCTCCATTAAATAATAATTAAAAAAAAAAAAAAAGTTGATTTTATTGAAATATATTGGCTGTAGGATATTAAAAAATCCTTTTTGTTTCAGTTAAGGTATGCTAGGGTCTGTTAGAGTTTGCTAGAGTAGGTTTTTGTAATTTATATGGTATTTAAGTAGATCTTTTCTCGAAGAATTTAAATAAATAATTAATTAAGAAATAAATTAGACTTTTGTAACTTGTTTTAATGGAATAAAATTCCCCTCTTAACTTTGATGTTTATAATTCTTTTTCAACAAAATTTTACAAATATTTGTATTGATGATCTCAAGATTTTGGATTATATATAATTTAATATAAAATACTACCAATCATAAAATAATCTTTTTGATTTTTCCTCACACAAACCTTTTTCATCATTAAAAACTTTCATACTAATAAAAATAATCAAGATATTCTTCAAAAATACAAAAAAATTTCAATTTTACCAATTTTGAAATATGTCCAAATCGGAAATTTAATAATATACCGATACCTTCCTTCTCTCTACACATTTTCTTTTTTTCAAATATTTTGTGACTTTTGGTAACAAGATCACAATAATTCGAAAATGTTATGTTAACTAAAACAAAAAGAAAATATTTATTAAAGATTCTTTGAATTTATTTGAGTTAAGTTGTTTTTAAATTATATCCTATGGAATTTAATCTTCAATTTCTTTTCAAAGATGATTTGAAAAAAAAAAAAAAAAAAATTAAAATTATTTGGATTTTTTTTATTTATCTTAATTTGTATTAAGACTATTGTTATTTTGTAAAGTTTATTGATTAAATAATGATAAAAAAAAAAAAAATAATAATAATGATAATATATATATATATATATATATATATTAATATAATAATAATAATGAACTAAATCAAATCAAATAAGAAGAAATATTATTTTAATCAAAAATAAAAAATATTTTTTTTTTCTTTTTAGTATTTAATTTAATTATTATTATCATTTTTCACTCCAAGTGGAATTTTGTTATTTTGTAAAATAGGAAAACAATTTTTCATTATTCTAAACTGTAAATTTTTATTTTGAAAGATTTCATTTTGGACAAACTTACCTTTCCCTTTGAAGGATATTAAAACTCCAATTAAATTTTTATAAATTTTATTTTTCATAAATTTAGGATCAGAACTGGATTCAACATCAATCCCACTCCGATCATTTTCATAAATTAAATTATTAGTGATTGATCCTAAAGAATGGTCTCTGGCAATAAATGCTGAACCAGTATTTTTAAATATCGAGTTATCATCGAAAATTGGATCTGATTTATCTTGTATTTGCACCCCAGCTAATTTATTATTATAAATTTTATTTCCAATGAATTCTCCTTTGGATTGCTTATTTAAAAATATGCCAAGTTCCGAATTTTGGAAAATTTCATTATGAAAGGTCTGGGGACTGCTTGATTTACAAGTAATCCCAGATTTTTTGTTTAGATAAATACGGTTATTGGAAAGTTTTGGCCTTAAGACGTCGGATAAAAAGATGCCATGTCCTTGATTTTCAAAAATGTTGCAATTTTCGAATTTTGGCAAACTTTTACTCTCAATTTCCACCCCATTTAATTTATTATAAAAAATGTCACAGCCTCTAATTGCCCCCTTTGAACTTTCTTTAACTTGTATACCATAATCTTCATTTAAATAGATTTTTGAATTTTGAATTGTAGCTTTGGAATTGCCTGTTATACAAATGCCTTGGTATTTATTTTCGAAAATATTACAATGGTGAAACAATCCATTCCCTTTATTGAAAATGGCTATTCCAACTTTGCCATGATGAATTAAACACTCTTTAATTTTTGGCTCGGCGCCTCTGCTAATACCAAGACATGCGGCTCCTAACCCAGAAATATCACAATTATCCATTTCCATTATTCCAGAGATAATTTCCACTGTGAAAAATTTCTGTCCTAAATATCGGAAGGTGATATTTGAAATGCTACCCTTTTGTGCTTGGAACGACAAAATGGATCCTGCGGCGTGTTCAATAAGAATTCCATGTTTTTCGTTCTGGATACCAATAATTTCTAAATCATCGGTGGTGATGACTAATTGCTCATTATATATACCCGGATAAATTTCTATTCGATCGCCAGATCTTGCCTTAACTAATGCTTCTCCGATCGTTTTGCATTCCTTTTCTTTCCCTACACAAATAATTTTACTGATTCCGTTATTGCCACCACTGCTGCTGCTTCGGCGAGTAGTATTAAGATCATAATTATTTTCATCATCGTTAACATTGTCATTATCATTGGTGTTTGTATTGTTTTCATGGGTAATAATCGATTGTGAAAATGGCGAATAAAATTGTGAGCTCTGCCTTTCATAATTATCAAATAGCGAGACAAAAAAATCGGATCTTAACTTTGTTAAAGATGGTTCTTTTTTATCAAACAATTCTGGTTTTGATTCTTTTAAATTTTCAATTATTCGTTTTAATCCTTGGATAATTTTTCTAAAAGTTGGCCTTAATTTTGGCTTTTCGTTCCAACAATCTGAAAGTAATTCTTTTAAATTATTGTCATTGATCATTGTTAATTCTGGTCGAATCTCCTTTATATTCTTATTATTTTTTGAAATTAAAAAATGATTCCTAATAATTTTGGAATTGTTGATTTCTGAAAATGCCTTTTTACCGGTAATTAACTCCCAAAATAATATCCCAAACGAATATACATCAGTTGAAAAATTAAAGATTTCGTTTCTTGTAGACTATGGTTGTGTTGTGTTGTTTATTTATTTATTTTTTTTTTGAATTTATTTAATTACAGATTAAATTTATTTTGTTTTTTAAAAATAATTAGTTTTTTGATTATTTAAACAGATAAAAATAATTTTTAAATATTTTTTCAAAAAGAAATTTGAAATATCACTAAAAAAGAAAAGAAAAGAACATTGACTGATTTCAGCGCCAATCAGCAAACTTAAATTCAACTTGAAAGGTGTAGGAATAGTTAAAAAAAAATAAACTCAATCAATTTAGGAAATTGTTACTACCGAATACCCGAGCAAAAATTTTCACTCCAAAAAGACTATTCCCACCTAACAATTAAAAAATAACCATTAAATTTATTTTTTAATTTTGTAATATTAACATTAACTTTTGAACATTTGAGTCATAAAAAAGTATTACCTAATTATGTTTTTATTTTTTACAATTTCATATTTTTAAAATTATTTTGTGGGGTAATTTGTTTTGGGAACTCTGAAGAGATATAAAGTATAATCCAAAAATAGAGAAATACCTAAAAATTAAAAAAAAAACAATCTAGTTTATCCTATTTTCATTTAAATTAAAGTATAAAATTATTTTATTAGAAAAATTTTAACGTTTTAAGTATCATATTTTACAATTGATTTTGATCACATATACTTTTTTTTTTTTTTGTTTTTCAAAAAATTGATAAAAAAAACAAGTATGAGTTTAAGATTGACATTTACTTCAAAATTCAATTATATTTTTAGCGAAGTTAATAAGAGTATCAAGATTTAGACTAACGATTGTTACAACATAATGTATTTCTGTGCTGATAAGAAACAAAAAATATTATCTAGAATTTTTAATAGAAATACTAGTAACAAAAATTTTTAATGGTAATTTCAAATTCTGATCCACACCTATTTTTGTTTTTCTTTTTTTTTTTTTTTTCATGTTGATTATAATTTTTTTGAGTTTAATTTTATTTTAAATAAGGAGACAATATTACGTATTTTGATTATTCACAAATACTTATATACTTTGATATATAAAACAAGAAATAAATCCTTAGTAATTAATGGACTAGTATTTTTTTAGAAATAAAATCAAGATCTTGCTGAATTCTAGAATTGATTTTTTTTTTTTGTAATTTCTGTTATGGCTTGTGAAATGGATGAGCTAATCTCATTTAAACAATTTATTAATTTGAGTCAATTTTTTTGAGATCGAAATTTCACATGTTTCGTATATAAAACGCAAAAAAGTAACCTATTATTTTGTTATTAATAATTTAGCTAATTCTTGAAAATAGTAAAACATTATTTTTCGTTTTAGGTTGGAAAGTATTGTTTTTGAAAAAAATATTTTTATTTTGTTATTATTTTTAATTTGTTTTGTTTGGATTTGAATTCAAATATTAATAAATTAATACAAAAAGCGCAGAGGTTAAATAGCTCTAAATTTGATACAAGTTTAACAAATTTTTATCAATGAAATTGAGATCTATTAAGGAAATCTTTTTTTTAAAGTTTGTTAAAAAATTCTTTTTCTGGTATTCAAAAAATGATAAAAATTTTTGAATTTGAAGAATATTTGAACAAAATTGTTTGGTAGTATTTACAAGAATCTTTATAGCCATTTAAATCATATTTGGTAGAAAAAAAATCATTAGATTAACAATTATAGATAATGACTAAATCTAGCGTAAAATGAAAAATTAAAATAAACTTAAATTTCATCTTATAACAAAATCACAATTTCTGAGTATAAAAATTGTAAATCGTTTGAAAACTCGAAGGATTAAAACTACACGATCATGAAAAAATTTTTTCAGAAAAAATTAAACATTTGCTAATTTTACCCTTTTTAAATTACTTCAGTTTAATAAACACTATTGGTTAATAAAAGATCTTTGATCAAAAAATTATTTATGAAGTATTTAACAATTTAAGTTGAAAAATTCAATTTTCCAAGTTCTATTTATATTTTTTTTACAATTAATAGTAAAAAATTAGAAAATTTTTTCAATCACAGTTAAGAGGTCATTTTATTATATTTTCAAAGTTATTTTAAATCTGATAAATATTTTTTTTAATAGGGAATAAATTATTTTGACTATTAAAGAATTATTTGTTCTTTTAAATTGGAAAAAATATTTTTTCTTTGATTTTCCGTTAGGTTTTCCAGAATTTAAAAGAATAGAGTAAAATCCTTGATTTTACTCAATTCTTTTGAATTTTGGAAAACCTAGGACACTTCCGTAAGGCTTTTTTTAATTTTTGAAATAAACAGAAAATTTCAAAAATTTTCAGTTGATTCCAAAAAATAAAAAAAAACGCCATTAGGTTTTCCAGAATTTAAAATAATAGAGTAAAATCTTAGATCTTTCTCTATTCTTTTGAATCCTGGAAAACCGCCGTTATCTTTTCTTGAGTTTTCTGTTTATTTGGAAAATCAATAGATTTTCGTTAGGTTTTTTTTACTTTTTGTAATAAACCGAAAATTTATTAAAATTTTCTGTTTATTTCAGAAAGTAAAAAAACCGATAACACTTTACAGATAAAACAGAAAACCTCAAGAAAAGCTAGGCACTCTACGACACTTAACGGGCACTCAATATTTATCACAAGGAATTTTTTTTTCCCTAATTGAGTTTTTTTAGATGAATAGTGTTTTCAAAACTATTAGTTATTATCTCTTCAAAGTAAAAATATCTGAAAGTTGAATTTTAGGAAAATTAATTTTCGTATCCATTTAAAAATTTTTTACCCCAAAATAGACCCTTTTTTCTCGACACGAGACCTTTAAAAATCGAACTACTATACAACAATAAATACAACAGCCTCAAGATTTTTAAGTACTGAAATGTTGGCTATATTGTGAATATACTTTATCAACAAGGACAAAATGGCAACTGATTTATTTGTTTTCTCTAACCTGAAATTTTCAATTTTATTTTTTCATACTAGTGTATTCTTATTAAAATAATGCTAATATTTCCAGAACGCGTATTAACTGCTTCAATAGATATTGCTATGTTACAACAAAAATTACAAATAAATTTTGTACTTTATGTTTAAAATATAAACCAAAAGGAAACAATAGAAAATATTGATCATTTTTTATAGGTGTGTAATGCCTATGAAAACGATAGATTAATATTTTGTATCAAATTAAATGAAACAAATCTCAACGAATTAATTTTAAACCAAAACAGTTTGAAAATTTTTTTATTGATTAATCATCGTGAAATCTATGATTTTACGCTTAAATTCATGAAAGAGAATTTAAGTATAAGGAAAGTACTGTATAATGTTGTCAAGTGCCGTGGAGTGCCTATTTTTTCTGTTTTATTAGTAAAGTGTTCTAGGTTTTTTTTACTTTTTGAAATAAACCGAAAATTTTAATAAATTTTCGGTTTATTACAAAAAGTAAAAAAGCCTAACGAAAATTTATTGATTTTCCAACAAGCAGAAAATCTCAAAAAATTAAATAGATCTTTTTATTGAATTCTTGTTTTTGTTTCGAAAACCTATTGCTTTTCTAACCAAGAATATTAAAAACCCCTAACAGTAATCAACTTGTAATTCGCACTTATTCAATAAAAAAGAAGAAGAAAAAAAAATGTTTGTATTTTTAAAAAGAAAATAATAAAAAAGAAAATGAATAAAGGATTACTTCTGGCGAATAATAAGAAATTAAAAAATGTGGCTGCTCAAAAAGTGTAATTTCAAATTTTTTTTTTAATATTTGTATTCCACAAATAACGGGAATTAATTTTTCATCTTTTTCTATTAAAATTATTTCTTGTGGATTAATTAACCCACAATATATATCATTACAATGCAAATAATTCATCCCTTCTGCGATTTGAAGTCCAATTTGAAGTAAAGTTGAAAATTTCAATGAATAATTTTGTGAATCAATTAATTTGGTTAAAGAAATTCCATTGTCGAGATTTAAAATTAAAGAATATTCTGTATCAAATGTAACACCGTAGAGAGGCAAAACATTTGGATGCTCTAAATAACTGTTTTTTTATAAAAGATAATAATATTAAAAGAGGTTTGATAAAAAAAAAATGCAATAAAGATCAAAAAGAATAATGAAATTATGATTAATACATTTTTAAGGTTGATTAACATGTTTTTTTTTTTTTTTTTTAATAAGATATTTATTTTTAACAATTTGTAAAATTGCCGATATTCTTTCAAAAGGTTTCAGTTTTCTTTGGTTACTTGTATTGATTTTTTTTTATTTTATGGGAATAATATAAGAAAAACTCTTATATATATATATTATGTGTGTTTGAATTAAATTTCAGTGTTAAATATACTTTGCTAATCGAAGAAATCGAAAGAAAGTGTTAGCTGAAATATCAGAAACTGATACTTGTGAAACTATATATTTTTTAAAAATAATTGGAATTGTTAGATATAAGAATAAGAAATTATTCCATAAATATATTTAAATTAAAAAAATTGAGTTGTTAAATGCATTTTCATTTAATGATGAAACATAATCAATTTTATCCCGTTCACAAATTATTTAAACAGACACTCTTATGTTATGAACAAAAATAAATCAAAATTTCTAAATTATGCAAAAAAATAAATAAGTTTGTTAAAAATTGAAATTATTATTTTCTATAGAATTACCCAACCGATTAAAATAATCAAAATCAATGGATATCTGAATTAAAAAAAAATTAATATTTCTAAATATTAAAAAAATAATAATATTATTATTAAAAAAAAGGGGGATGTGTCACTTTATTGCCATTGGTGAATAATGAATATTTTTTTGAGTTTTTAATAAAATACCTAAATTTTTATTTAGGAATTCGGATAGTAAAAGAAGGTGCCTAGATTTTCTAGAATTATTTATTCTGATAATGTTTTTATCTGTGTGCTACCCTCATTTAAATCATGGGGGGTGTTGATGAGTGTCGGTGAGTGGCCTAGTTTTTTTTAAATTAAAGAAATAGAAAGAAAATTTTTGAAATTTTCTTTTAATTTCTAAAAAAAAAAAAAAAAAAAACCTAAGGGTGAGTTTCTTGAGGTTTTCTTTTTATTTGTGAAGTGTTCTAGGTTTTTTTTACTTTAGAAATAAACCGAAAATTTTAATAAATTTTCGGTTTATTTCTAAAGTAAAAAAAACCTAGAACACTTCACAAATAAAAAGAAAACTCAAGAAAACTTATCAAGAATGAATAGTTTTTAATTTGGTTACGAAATTGATATTAATATTGTACTTTAATATTTTAATCATTTTTCCTCTTCTCTTTTTTTATTTGTATAAATTTTCTTTAATTACTTAGTTCTCTCAATAAATAAATAAATATGCAAAAAAAAAAAAATAAAAAAAAAAAAATCGAGAATTTCAGTTTTGGTTGGAAAACAAATTGATTTTCTAATCAAAGGCTGAAATTCTAAATAAAAATTAACGATATTTTTTTTAAATTTTTGGAATAAAAACCGAACCTAAAATAAGATGGATTAACAACTCTCACCTTAAAGAAAAAAATTTTCAATAATTTTTGGATATTATTTTTTTTTTTATTTTTGAAAAGGGTGTTGATTATTGTTTATCAGTGGATTGTTATTTTATTCAAATTTAAAATTTAATTGAAAGTAGCAAAACTATTATTTTTTTTTCTTTCTTGATTTTTCTTTTTATTTTTTGAATCACAACAAATAAAAATAAATTTAGTGGGGGATAACAATAATATTAAAAGGATTATTAAATTTAGGTATTTTTTAAATCTAATTTCATGTTTATACAAAATATTTCGAATCGATTTCGTATGTGGACAAATTTGAAATTGCTTTTAATTTTTTTGATAATTAAAATAAAAAAAATTGTTAATTGTTTTTGAAAAAATAAAGGTTACTTTAAACGAAAAGCTTCAATTTTATCATCCATTCTATTTTTTTTATTTATTGGCTGTTTAACAATTACCTCCTTTTCATTTAATTGGCAAGATGAATACTTCCAAGTGTTATTTGCTAAAATTGGGGATGGGTTTTGTAATTCTGAAAACTTGAATAATTTCATATCATCTTTTAGATCATCTTTTGGTCTTAAATCAATAATATCCCGGAGGGTGGATTCGATATCTTCCTTTAGAGTGGGTGCATCAATATCTTTTGATTGTGCTTCTGAATTTTGATATTTTTCATAAAATTTTTGATAATATTTTTCGTTTTTTAGTAGATTCTCAACATAATTTTTTACAAATAAGAAATCATATTCTATTTATTAAATAAAATCAATATAAAAAATATAAAAAATAGATTTATTTTTATGAATTGTGGAATGTTAATTTGAAATATTTTATGTTTGTGTTTTTTTTTTTTTTTTTACAAATTATATTTATGTTTATTTATCAAATATAGTATTCTATTTTGTTTGGTAATAAAGTAATAAAAACATTATATATGAAATTATTTTGTAAAAATTTTGAAAAATAAATTATTTTGTTTCAAATTTGAACTTAATACATTTAACTCCAGTTTTTAACAAAAACATGTATTAAAGGAGATATTAATTGAATTTTTACTTTAATTTGAATTTTTAAATGAGAAATATAATTTAATTTTAATATTTTTTTTTTCCTGTGAATAAAAATTGAATCTTTAAAATATTCAATTAAACCCTAAGGTAATACAAACTGTAAATTCTATTTAAAGTTTTTTTTATTTATTTTTTTTATTTTGAAGGGAGGAAATTAATTTTCTCGTACAGCCGTTAGGTTTTTTTTAATTTAAGAAATAAACTGAAAATTTATTTAATTTTCAGTTTATTTCTTAAATTAAAAAAAACCGCCGTTAGCTTTTCCAGAATTTAAAAGAATGGAGAAAAAATCTTTGATTTTACTCAATTCTTTTGAATTCTGGAAAAGCTAGGCACTTGATGGCACTTTTCCGTAATTTCTAAATTTTTGTTTAGAAATTTTAATAAAGAATCATAATTTTCTTTATCATTAACCAATGATAAGATAAATAACGAGTATTTATTTCAAATAATATCTGTGTTTATTGTTTTGGTTTGGAAACAATCTCCTTTTTATGTGATGAGTTTGGTCTGGAAGAAAGAAAAATATGATATTGTTCGAAGTGATATAAGATGATATTGAGGAGTTCGAAGAACTACGATTAATATCACTTAGCACCAGAACAATATCATATTTTGAGTCTGGAAGGGGATTCAAAACGAGAAATTATAAAAGGTGATTGTTGAACAAATGAAACAATATGAGTTGATATGTATTTTTTCAACTCATAATCTAACTTGACAGAACAAAAAACAAATAAACTAAAACAAAAAAAAAAACTAATTTGTTATTTTTTAATGATACTTTGAAGAAATTGTTCTTCAAAGAAGCTATCCCCCCAACTGAATTTATCGAAAACATTGAAATTCAATTTTACATTTTCTACATTGGTGATAAAACTTTGGTTTAAAATCCCACAAAGAGAAACTAGATCGCTAACTTTTCAATGAGTTTATATTTTTCGTTTTATTTTCTGCTTGTAAAGAAACATCCGAAGTCGATCAAACATAAAACCTGTGTATATCACGTGTTATTAACAATGACTGATTCTGAGTATTCCTCGAAAAATTCTTGACTTGAAATTATAAAAAAAAATGTTTTTTTATTTTAATAATTTCTTAAAATGGTTTTTTTTTCTCTCTTTTGAAATTCTCTTATTTAAGGTTACTCTTCTCCTTTTTTTGAAGAAAAAAAAAAACCAAATAATTTTTATTTTTTTCAAAAATGAAATTGATTTCTTCCCAACCAAAAATAAAAACCATGTTTGGATTTCGAAATTCTTTTTAATCAAAAATTTGAATTTATTCCATTTGCAAACATTACGCATTAAATGATGGACTTTTTTTTTTGAACTTTGTTGGAACTAATTATTTGGTTCTTTGAACCAAATTATGTTATCAAATAGATTAACAGTTGAGACGAGCCGTCTTTTGGGATTTATGAGATTTACAACGTCGCAAAAAAATTAGTTAAAGTGTTCTAAAATAGCTTTTAATAACATTTCTACAGAGTGTTTTACTAGTAAAATACATCTTATTTTACCCAATTAGAATTCCAAAAACGAAGATCAGAAAATTATCCAAATTTACCTAATAACTAAATGATTTCCCAAAATCTTTCCACACTAACTACAGTAATATACCGAACTTTTTTGAGAAACAATTACTTTCTTATCTGTATTTATCAAATAATTATCTAGTTAAATTTTCACAAATAAAAAGTTTGAGTTTAAATATATATATATATATATATATAGCAAAGATATTATTCTTTAATTGTTTATTATTTAGGTTTATTTGAATTAATTCTTTAATCCAAATTTTCCGATTTTTAAGAGGATGGGCAGTCCCAAATTCTATTTAAAGTTATTTATTAAATTAAAAGAAAATAAATTAAATAGAAATTTCTTTCTTATTATATCACAGAAAAATATAGAATAAAATTAATTATTTTATTTTTTTCCATTTTTTCCCTGGCTGAATCTTCTTTATATTGAGAAGAAGAGTTACAAAGGAAAAAGTTCAAGTGGTTATTTGTTAATGCTAGAGATACTGAAACACGAAAGTATGAGTAACTTGAAAATAAAAACTAAATAAGCCAAGACAAAAAATGTACAAAATGTTTAAAGTAAATCAGATCAAAAAAAAAAAAAGAAATTATAACAATTAAATATCAATCCCCATGTGAATATTCATGATCAATTATCAAACTAAATTAAATTAACCAAAAGTATCGTGGGTGTGATTTTGGGTGTTATTAATTAAAGATAGTATTAGTTTTTTTGGTTTTTTACCAATTGCTTCTTATAAACCCTTTTTAAATTTCTTTTTTTTTCTTTTTTTCTTTCTTCTTTTCAATTTTTTGTTTTTGCTTTTTAAAAATAAAAAAATTTTGGGTATGTCTTTTACTTGAAACAATCGTGAAATCTATGATTTTATGCTTAAATTATCTGAAAGGAAATTTAAGGAAAAGAACATCTAGAGTGTAATTTACACTTCTTCAATAATAAAAATAAATAAAAAATTAAAGATATTTTTTTCTCACATTAAGAATCCATTTAAGAATTTTAATGCAATCCGTATTGATTTCAAATTTCGTGTAAAACAATTTATGCTTTTTTGA
This sequence comes from Anaeramoeba flamelloides, assembly GCA_027625915.1. Lineage (NCBI taxonomy): Eukaryota > Anaeramoebidae > Anaeramoeba > Anaeramoeba flamelloides. The sequence continues at coordinate 6,634,602 of JANTQA010000012.1, forward strand.
ATCATTGAGCAAACTAATCAGTTAATTTTTTATGCAAAAATAAACACTTTCTTTTGATTTTATTGTCGAAACATTCAAATAACCTGAATTTATTTGCTAAAAAATAGGATGCAACAAAGACAATCAGTGAAATACAGTTTTTTTTACCAATCTCACTTCTAATAAATACCAAGATCATTGATATTCTTGTTTCAAATGTTTTGAAAGGAATTAAAAAACGAAGAGATCAAGAAATAATAAAAAGAAAAAAAAACTTTTTGAGTGCTGATAATGGTCCAGTAACAGAGTGTCTAATATCCAATCTGGTGTTGGGGTTGAGAGATTCCTTTTAACCACATTATTTCTGATTGTTTATCATTCCTTTTAATTATATCAAAAATTACAAAAATCCACCAAGGTGTAATTTTAATTAAAAATTGGATTTGTATGCTTCATAGAATCACTAATTATTAAAAGAAATTGTCTGAAAGATTTATAATCTTTTTTTTCTATTTTTTTTTGATAGATAATTGTTTTGTAAATTTTTTTTTTTTTTATTGCAAAACCTATAGTCAACTAGGTAAAAATATGTTATTCTTATGTTTTTGAAGAAGCGAAAATGATCATTGAGAAATTAGATTTGATTCTTATTGGAATTTTCTTTGATCTTCAATTGAAGATCAAAATGAATATTGTTGTTTTTCTCAATGGCGATTAGAATTTGTGTTTTTCAATTTTTAAGAAAATATATAGATTGATTAGATTTATTCCATATATGTATGTCAACTATTCTCTAATGTGCATTATTCTGTTTATTTCATATTTGTTCTTCAAAGGTCAATTATAAAAAACAATTGATATTTTTAAACCTTTTTGGGTACCTTTGACTGAAGCAAAGTTTAGTAATAGGTTCATGAAATAGTGTTACATTAAAGTGAAAAAAAAACGATTTTTTATTCGGTTAATTTTTCAAAATAAAAGATTTTTGAATTCATTGATATATAAAAATCATAATCATTAAAAATGGATTTTTGGAAAAAAAAAAAAAAAAAAGTACTTTTGAATCTTTCTGATAAAGTTTTAATATTTATTAAAATATTTTAAATGAAGAGTTTTGTTTCAATTTATTTTTTGAGAATAGTTTTTCTTGCATTTGGAGCCAATATACCCTCATCTGATGAGACAACGGTAGAATTCAAAATCCATTGTCCTATTTCCAAATTCTTAAACTGTAATTGATTATATTTTTACTCTATTGAAATTATTTTTGATTTTATCTTTTTCATTTTTTAATCTTTTTCTTATTCGAAAAGAAAAATGATAGGAATTAAAACCAGAAATGATTCATCAAAAACAAGTTAAATATGTTATATATAAAAATGGACCTGTAATATTCGAATGGGTTTTTCACTCAACAAATTATTTCATTTTTTTTTGGAAGAATTTCACCTTTTAAAATTTCAACAAAAAAAATCTTGAACTTCATCAATTGTTTTGTATCATTTGAAAATTCAACTTTAAATGGCTAAAATTGAAAAATTAAAACTCTTTTTTCCCATAATTAGCCCAATTGTAAAAAAAAATTCAAAAGATCACAAAATATTATTTTTGAGTATCTTTCTAAAAAATATTTTGTTCAAAAAAATATTTCTTTTAGGAGTAGAAAAAGAAATAAAAATAAGTTATGTTGCTTAAATCCTATTATTTGAGTTCTAAATTGGTAAATTTTCTTTTTAAAATCGATTCTTTTATTTTTATAAATTAATTTTTTTTTTTTTTACTTTTTGTTGGAAAGAAAGTAATATTATGTGTGTGTGTGAGCGTGAATATATAAATATAAGGTACAAAAATTCTTACTTTCATCGGTATTATCGATAGGTAATTTCCCCCATTCTTCAGAAAGTGTTAAATCAAGATTCATTATGCGACGAAATAATAATGCATTTTGTCTTTCAAAAACCTTTTTGTCAGTTGTTAATTGTACAATTTTATTTATCCAATTTTTTTCTTGGGTGTGTTCAATAATTAATAATTTAGCTTTAGATATTTGTCTAGAAAGATCTTTAAGTATCTTGATATTTTTCTCAAGAAATTCGCTATCTTTTTAGAAATAAAAATAAAATAAAAAAAATGGGATTCATAAAAAAAACAATATTATTAATATTTGTAAAATTTTATTTGGGTTATTGAAACAAAAATAATAAATTATAATTAGTCAAAATTTTTAGAGATTATAGATCCATTAAATTTTATTGTTTAAAGTTTTTTATAAATGAATAAATGGGTGTGGAAATATTTAAGTTAATGATATTTTTTTAGTTATAAATGGGAAAATGTACAGTGATGAATTATTTTTTAATATAAGAAGAAAATGTGTATTTAAAATAAATTTGTTTATAAAAAATCTTGATAACAAGATTTTTAATTGTTGCGGAAGAAATTCATAAATTTTGAATAAATCCGACAAAAATAAAAGGTTAATTCATATGAATATATATTGAATTTTTTATTTAAAGTTTGAAATTAAATCTAGTTTTTTATTTTTTAGACTTTTTACTTTTTCCAAATTATCTTTATTAAGTTGTTGGGGTTCCCCTTCTTTTTGTTTTTTTAGTGTGTTAGGGGGGGGGTGATAAAAAAATCATTATAAGAATTGGTAAACTTGTTCATGAATCAGATCTTAAACAAACAGATTTTTTTTCATGATTAGATACTAAGCAAACTGGAATTAACTGAAGCAAACTTGAGTGAACGGATGTCAACTGAAGTGAATCAAAGTGAACCGAATTGAACTTTCCGTAGTATCTGTCGATTCGTTATTCGGGGTGACAAAGTACTTGGGCTGGATCAATACTTTCTCTTCAGTATCTTGTATTGGAATTTTGCGAAAACAAGATTTATGTAAATTGTAAAAAAAAAAAAAGAAAAATAATTAAACCAAAAAAAAAAGAAAATTTTGAAAACAAATTTTTATTCTTAAAAAAACAGAACTTTATAGGTTCAAACCTACCTATAAAGTTCTAATTTAAAACTTAATAAAGTAACATATTTTATTTGATCTATAGTTGGTCAAATATTTATAACTCTTTATTAAAACAAATTATGGTAAACGATCCAGAAATTTTTAAGATAGAAGGAAACAGCCAATAAGCATTCAACATTTGGTTTCCAAAAAAAAACTTTTCAATTAAATTTTTACTTTTTTGTTTATTTTTTTAATCTCTTTTATTTCGCAAACTAAACTGAGTTTAAAATACTTCGAATGACTGTAATTAAAGGGTTATTTTGACTACTCTTTGAATTAGGAGTCACAAATTTAGTCACTTCAAAACTCTCTCTTTAACAGATTAAGAGCTCTTGAGCACTTAACCCTTACCAATAAACCCAATAATCTCTTTTATTTCTTGTTTGTATTTTTCTTTTTCTTGTCTTGTTTTGAAATAAAATTTTTTCTTTTCATTATTTCTTAAAGAAAAGTTATACTATGAGTTACAATCTTGTATACATTATAGATAGGATATTAAATTCTAAATATACAATACAAAAGTTTAGTTATTGAAATTAGCTAATTTTTTTAGGATTTTTTATTCACGAATTAAAATAATTTGTTTTCCACAAAAAGTGGTATTTTTTTTTGAAACATTTTTTTTTTTGGCTCTTATAAATACCAACTTATGACAGCCTTGCAATTAAGAGTAGTATTGAATTATTGTGAAAATATTCAATTTCATTGAGTGATTAATAGCAAAATATTAATGACTTATTGAAATTTAAAATTCATTGGATCAATGTCTTATTAGGTGTATTTTAAAGTACTTTGTAAGTGAAGTTTTAAAGTAGAAGTAAAAAAAATAAAAAATAAAAACACAAATTTTCAGAAAAAAACTCTAATTTTTGTGGAAAACAAATTATTTTATTTCTTGAATTCAAAAGATCCTAAAAATATTAACAAACATTAATAGTTGGGATTTATATTATAGTGTACGGATTCATTTGGTGTGTCCATCTTTAAAATATATCATATTTTCTTTAATCAAACCCAAATTGGGTGAATTAAATCAAAATCAGAGTTAAAATTCATTTTGAAAAGTCTTTAGAAATATCAAGTAATTTGTTTCTCAAAAATTTTACAAATAAAAGTTTTTCGATTAAGAATTAAAAATAAAATCAAAAGAAGAAGTAACTGTATCAAATGTTACATATAAAGATCAATAAATAAATCAATAATGTTTTTTTTATTTTTTGTCCAACAATTTTTTAATTATTTTGATATTTCCATTTTTGAATTGGTATGTAAATATCTTAGACTAGGATATCTTAAACCACCACCTTTTTATTAAAATATTAATGTATTTGGTGAAAGAAATAATTTGAACGATTAAATTTCTCATCAATTTAAGCACCAAAAATTGGTAAAATGTACTTGGTCCCTTAAAAAGATAAATATTAATCTTGGTCTCGAATTTGGAATTCTTCAAAATAATTGATAGGTTTTAATATTAATGGTTTGGTATGTTAAATTGATAATGTCCATTATTTGAATTGGCTTAGACCAAAAAAGGTTTTTGAAAATAATTACAAAAAGAATGGGTAAATTTACTTAAAGAATCGGAAATAAAAAAAATAGTTGTTGCAAGCCAATAAAATGAAAAATGGTATAGATCATGTAGAGTTTATTCGAAAAGAAGACACATAAATGGCTTGATGTAAAATACGTCGATGGAATTAGGTGTACAATAAAAATGTTGGGATAACTGGTTGCATTAATCTTGGTAAAAAATAAAATTATTTTCTTCTTTTGATAAAAGAAAAAATAAATTTAAAAAAGAAAATTTGTTCAGAGGATCATTCGGATCCCAGCTAATAATTAGAAACCAATTTGTATGTTTTAAAATGCAATTAATTTTAATTGGCAATTAAGGAGTTTGCCAATATTAACTTTAATTTTTTACGATTTAATTCAAGACCGAGGAATATATTTTAAAATGATTAATTTTCCCTTTTTTAAAAGTTTAAGAGGTAATTTATGAATTATGTGTGAATATTTATGTAAGCACAAGTGCTTGTGAAATAATAAAAAGAAAAAAAATAAAAAAGAGAATAAAATTGATGGGTAAAAAAAAAACAAGTTTTGCTGTTTCATTTTCAGTTGGTTGGTGAAGTATTTTCTTGAAAGAAACAAAGACAAAGACAAAAGGAAAATTTTAGGATTTACCTTTTTCTTGAAGCGCAAAATAAATAAAATCTAATCGATCAAGAACTCGAAGGCAACGGTGCTTATTAAATAAAAGTAAGTGTTCAATTTTTGATAGCTGTTTAATTTCCTTTGATATTTCTTGTAAGGTTGTAGACATTCTTTGTTGGTAAAAAAATTTTGTGTTGACAAACAACAATTTAAAAAATTAAAATAATTAAATTTTTAATTTGATTCTTATCAAACATAACTCAAAAATAGTGGTTATTTTTTTGAATTCACAACATTGGTTTTTTTGAAATTATTCAAAATTTTAGAAAGGAATTAACAAGATTAAATCCAATCACATTATTATTAGACTGTTTTTACAGTTGAAAGATTTATAAAAACATGCAGACTAAACAACTTTACACTTCAATCTAAATAGTTTCAGGTTTTTGAAAGTTAAAATTATTTTTAATTGGTTTAATTGAAAAATTCCAAATAATTTCTCAATGTTACCTTTTGTTTTACCAATTTTTCATTACTCTTTTTTGGGTTTATAGGAAAAGGTTTGTATCTCTTTGTGTGATAAGTTGTTATGTTAATTTACATTCAGTTTTCCCAAATTATTTTCATTCTGAAGAAATTGGACAAAAAAAAACTAATTTTCAAGGTTTAAGGGATTAGCTTCACCATAGATTTCTCGATAATCAAAGTATGTTGTAATTGGGTATAAATGGTATTAGTCTGTCATGGCTCAAATAGCTCTAAAAAATCTATTATAAATCTTATTGCACAATAAATTATTTCATTTTTTACTAATGATCACAATTAAAAAATTTCATTTTGAAAATTTTTTTTTAATTTCTTTTCCAAATCTAATAATAGAAACCCAAAATACAGTATTCTGGTATTTAATAATTTAGATTTAGAACTTCCAAAAGTAACTATTTTTATAATTTTTTATTTTCAAAGATTAACTTAATCATCATCAACATAAAAGCACAAAGACTGATTATTTTTGTTTTCTTTTGATAAAGGTACTTGTGGTTTCAAAATATATTTGCATGATTTGAGAAATAATTTGTCAAAAAAATTTATTGGTTAATTATTTAATTTTTTAAAAAAAACGAATTTTTTAGTAACTAATCTACATTTCGCCATAAATTTAAGAATGATATTTTGTGACTTTGTAGTCTGAATATTGATAATTCAACCTTTAAATTTATGGCGAAATGCAGATTTTATTCTGAAATTGTTGATTTTTTTACAAATATAAGGATCATTTTTCATTGATTAGATCAACAAATATTACTGCTTGACTAATCGATTTTTTAGAGACATTTGAACCATGTAGCACGAATGTGGTTAGGTCCAATAACAACATAATTTGTTTCTAGGCTTCTCCTTGGTAAACGTTAATCACTTAAATCTAAATCACAAAACATAAAAAACAATAAATACATTTTTGAAAGGAAAATTTATAAAAAAATGACTTTTTTTGGGTATTTTCAAGACAAAGCCGAAATTTAAAAACAAATCAAACTGTAGAAATGTATGTAAAAAGATTTATAACAGCTTGTGAAATTATCTTCTATTAATAGATTTGAAATGGAAATTTTCCAATATTAAAATAAAATTTTAAAAGGATTTTTGAAAGTAAAAAATGTAAAATTGTGAACGATGGAAATTTTCTTTTTTTATTAGAAAAATTCTCAATGGGTATATTTAATTGAAATTATAGAACTTTTTTAAGAATTTTTTTAGAAATAATTTCACTGTTTTCACCTGAAAAAGTCGTCACAAAAAAACCTTTATCAAGGTCCGATAAAATTAAAAAATTTTAAAAGAATTTCAGTAACAGAAATCAGATTAGTTTAATTTGGGTTTTGGGCGTTAAAAAACTTTTATAAAGTATATAAAAATTTGAAAAAATATGTAAGAATACCAGAAACTGAAATATTACAGACAATTAGTCCAAAAGTTCAAAAAATCTTGAAATTTGTTTAAAGGATTCTGGTTTAAATATTGTTTTTTTTTCACTTATTTTTAGGTTTATGAAAAAATTGAATATTTACTTTTTAAACAAAGCTCACCAATCATTCTTCTGGGTGAAATTAAGTTTTCGAATTTAATTGAATTAGATAAACCTTAGAGAGTGAAGAAATAAATTCCAAAAAAAAAAAAAAAAAAAAAAAAAGAACAAATATAATCATTTCAGAAATATTCTTCCAATGTTTTGGCCAAATTACAGTTAGTCATCAAAAAATATTCTAGTAAATTTCCTTTACAAATCAATAAAAAAAAATATCTCGTCTTGAAATCTAAAATAAAGAATAAAATCTGACCACTCTAATACTTGTCTTCTTTTTAATATTGTCTAATCTGGATTGTTGTTTTTAAAAGTCTAATACATTTTTTTATATATTTCGTGAAAAGATCAAAATTTAACATTTTTTAATATTATTTTAAGAAGAATTATTTTTTTGAATGAAGAAAAAAAAAGTATTGTATGATTGAAAGTATAAAAAAATCCTATTTAAAAACAAAATCAATAGGTTTTGCAAAAACTCAGTATAATTCTCTACTTTATTTCAAAAAAAAAAAAAAACAAGAGAATTATTTTAAACTTGAAAATAATAAATAATTGATTTATTTTCCGCATTTTTTTTTAATTTTTTTTCATTTTAATTGAGGGAATAGATGTATTTTATTAATTTTGGGTATTTTAATTTATTTGGAATTAAAATATAATATTAGTTTCTTTCATCAACTCTTCAAAGTTCTAAATATACACAAATTAATAGAGTTGGATACTCATTATCGTAAACATATTTACTTGCAAATAGAGCCAGTTCCCTTTTTAAGTTACAAACTTTCAACAAATATAATGAACAAAAAAATCACAAATTTAGGCATATTTTTTGGAATGGTTATTTATACAGATTATTTACCTAGAAAATGAATTTTTTGCTTTAATTTGAGATTTTTCGGTACCTTAAATTTCATTGATAATGTGTGTCTCAAAAGTCGAACTGGTTGTAAGAAAAAGAGTGAAAAAAATAATTAAAAAATTGAATAAGATAAGAGAAAATCAGTTTTTTTTTTGATCTTTTGTTTAATATTTTATACTATTGATTCTTATTTACCTGGTTTTATTTTTTAACCCTTATTTTAAAATTTTTATTTGATAAGTTTCTATATAAAACGAATTAATTTTTTTAATCAAAAGAATTTTCAAAAAAGAATTTTAATCATGATTTATAATTAGTTCACCCAATACTAGTTTTGGTTTTGAAAAGATGATTTTTTTTTATAAATTCTTCTATAATAAATAAGATTGATAGATATATTTGTGTGATTTTTTAAAAAAATATTTATTTTCAATCTGTTAACCCAAAATTATTCTGAATTTTCCTGTCAATTTTTAATCAAATTTTCTTCATTTTTTTAGTTTTTTTTTTTTTTTTTTGATTAACTGACTTCAATATAATTACTTAAACATTTGTTGTGGTATTTTTGATTTTTTCTTTATTTTTAGAAAAATGTAAAATGAATTTTGAAAAAAAAAATTTTTTTCACCTAAAATAGAGTCAAATTATAGAGAAAAAATATTTAATCCAATGAATCAACATTTCTGAAAATTTTTAAAAAAGGTTGAAAAAGTTAAAATATTTTTTTTTATTGTAATTTAAGGGAGGAGTATTCAACAAAATTACCTCTTATTTGCCTGAAACTCTAAAATTGTATTTAGGGTTTTTTTATCCTAACTGTAATGTAAGCAGGACTACAGCTCAAAGGATATCTTTTCTTTAAAAAATGAAAAGAATAAATTATTTCGGAAAAAAGACAAGAAAAAGAGAAAGAAAAGCAAGAAATGAAAGAGAGTCAAAAAATAATAGAAAAAAGAAAAAACTTTCAGTGAAAAGTTTTTTTTGTGCCCCAAGTGTTGAATGGGCTGGTGGTTGTTTCCTTTTATGGCGTTTTTTTTGGATCGCCACCATAGGTTGTTTTAATAAAGAGTTCTAAATATTTGAACAACTATAGATCAAATGAAAAAGGCTGTTTATTAAATTTTGATTTAGAACTTTATAGATGGGTTGAATCTATAAAGTGCTGAGTTTTTAAGAATAAGATTTGGTTTTCGAAATTTTCTTTTCAGTTGCTTTGCTTTTTTTTTTATTTTTTTTTTTTGTGTTATTTTTTTATTATTTTATTTTTTTTTTTTTTTGTAAGTTTCCCAAATCTTGTTTTCGCAAAATCCCAGTACAAGATACCGACTCGACAGATAGTACGGAAAGTTCAATTCGGTTCACTTTGGTTGGTTTCAGATCGCATTCGTTGGATTCAGTTCAGTTGCATAAGTCAATTCGTCGAAGATCTGATCATGAACAAGTTTGGTTGGGTTAGTCATGATCAGGTCAACCAATTCTTATAATGATTTTTTATACTTTTTACCTTTCCCAAACACCTAAAAAAAACAAAAAGAGAAGGAACATAGAGCCCAAGTAACTTAAGAAGGGAAATTTGGAAAAGGTAAAAAGTATAAAAAATAAAAAGTTAAAATATTTTTAAAATAAAAAAAAAATGAAATGGATTTGTACTTTATTATTTAAAATTGAAGCAAAGAAATTTAAGGATAGTTATAAAACGATGATAAAAATTGTATACCCAAACCTCTTCTTCATTTTTTTTTTATTCAGAAAAAAGTTTTCAAGAACAATTTATTTTTTTTTTATTTTTGAATTATGTTTGAAAGTTACCAATGAAAAAAGATTGGAGGAATCTAGTAAAAATTAATTTGTTTTGTAAAATCTTGGAAGAAAGATGGAGGATTAAATTAGAGTAATCCAAGATATTGTTGGCGAAGTTACCATTTACTACTAGGTTGGTTTTTGGGGTCAGTGTTATGGATTATTTGATTGTTCTTTTTCCAGATATCCTGATCTTCTTTGATTTTATATTTCTTTCGCATATTTTCTTGGACTTGGCGATGGTGGAGTACATCTATTTCTTCATAAGAATCCTTGGTCTTTCTCAAATGGATGATTTGCCCATCAGAATAATCACCACACTTTTTTGCCTCATTGATCATTCTCTCACTCATGGCATACATATTTGGTCTAAAAACACTCATTTTAAAATTTGTAAAGAAAAGAAATTATTGTTTATATAGTCAAATGTAAACAGAAAAAAATAATGAATTAAATTGATTTTTTTCGGCTTTTAAAATAAATCCAAATCACATTCTTATTATCACAATGGGCTCTTTTGAGCAACCATAATTAATTCATTTATTTAAGAAATGTGGATTTAGTTTGTAACAAGAAATGAAATATCAAAAAAATCGATATATAGTTTTATTTTTAGTAGTAATGAAAAAATAATTTCAAATCTAGATTTCCTAAAATACGAATAATCAAAATAAAGTTTCAAGCGGTTGTTCGTTAAATCTTTTATCATTTGTAGATCTTTATTTGAAGAAATTTTTTTTTTTTTGACTAATACTATTTTATATTGATCTTTAACTTATACGATTTTTTATATTTTTTTTTGGATCCTTCTTGCAAATTTTTCGTACCATATCAATTTTTTCCTCTTTTTTTATCTAGTTTTACATGGAGAATTTTAATGGTTTTCATGAAAAAGGATATTTGTTTTCTAAATTGTTTCAGTTGTCTTAAATTTTTGTTCTATTGTTGAAATCAAAAGTTTGGAAGGATGTGTTGAGTTAAAAAAGGAAGTATGTCTTGATAATAATACTATTATTCTCTAAATCATCAAAGAAATTTTTTTCAACGTTTTCCACAAAATTCTTGCTTTAAATTGAATGAAAAATTGAAAGATCTTGATAGTCAATGAAAATTGATCTTAAACTCGATTCCATAAATTGGGGCACACCTTCAAAATCAATTTAATTCCAAGAAAAGTGATATTTGACTCTTAAATAGAAACATTAGATATTAACAATCAATGTAACCATTGTGAAAAAAATTTGGGTCATTAAAAAAAATTGGGTCATTCAAAAATTTGTTTTCGTTTTTTAAATAGTAAATATTAGCAAAATGATTTTTGATCAAAGTAAAATTTTATGAACAAATTTTACATTTAAGAAAAATCAAAGTCACTATCAATAATAATTTTCAGAAGTAAAATTAAATTGTTGCATTTTAACCTTTTGGAATTACTGTGGAACTCTAAAAAACAAAAATTGACCTTTAATTGTAAACTTTACTAAAAATGTTAATTTTTTTTATTAGATTACATTCCAAGATCAAGTTAATCATTGTTTGGGAAGACCAAAAATTAATAACCGTTTTAAATTAAGGTTTTTCTATCGGGATTTACAGAATTTAAATGGTTTCTAAAATCATGATATTTCGTTATTTTGAAGTTTTGATTGTAAACATTAGTGGAAAACAACCTCTTTGGAAAAAACAGCTTTTTTGGAAGATTTTATTATTCAATTTGGTTTAAAAGGATATTTAAGATTAACCGTGATAAATTTGCGTTCATTAACAATGATAAATATCTTATTGAATTAAGAGATTTTAATATTTTCGATTAAATAGTTCTCTTATTTTTAGTAAAGTTAATAATTAAAAATAAATTTTTGTATTTTTGGAGTTCCACAGTAATTCCAAAAGGTTAAAATGCAACAATTTAATTTTACTTCTGAAAATTATTATTGATAGTGACTTTGATTTTTCTTAAATGTAAAATTTGTTCATAAAATTTTACTTTGATCAAAAATCATTTTGCTAATATTTACTATTTAAAAAACGAAAACAAATTTTTGACTGACCCAATTTTTTTTAATGACCCAAATTTTTTTCACAATGGTAAATAATTTTAAAGTTAATTATTTATCATTTTTTTTCATTATTTTTTGATTTTTGATTTTCAATAATTTTTTTGATTTTTTTTGTATTCTTTTTTTTCAAATAAAAAAAAAATTTTCTTTTTTTTTCAAAACTTTTCGAAAATCTCAAAATCACTTTAAAATGAAATTTAAAAGTTTTCATTCTGATCACAAAAAAAATTTTTTTTTTTCTCTCAAAAAGAAAAAAGATTCTTTTTTTATCGAGAAAAAATTTTTTTGAAAAAAAATCATGATATGGTGTGCTAGGACACATTGCCTACAAACAGACCTTATTATTATTAATGGAAGTGTGAACACTGAATGTATTATTAATGATATTATCAAAAAAATCAAAGGAAATTCAACTCGCTAATTCAGAATATAGTGAGTTGAAATGAATTTTCCAAAAGGATGGAGCTTGTCCACATACCTCAAAAAAAAAAAAAACTCAAACTTACTTAAATCGGGGATGTAATGTTCTGGACCCTTGACCCCCAATTCCACAAGATTTAAATCCAATTGGGAATTTATAGATACTAAACTGAAAAATTGTAACCAAAAAACGAAGAAGAATTTTAAAATTTTCACTAATGTGTGAAATACTTTGAGTTGGGAAACCTAAGATAATTAGTAAACTCTATATTTAAAAGGATAGATTTAGTTATCAAAAGATAAGCTGAATCTATTAATAGTTTTTATTAATTTTTTCTTTCAATAAAAATGGATTTTTTTGGTAACCGTGTTCCAAAAAATAGGGGGCACACTTTTTTTTATTTTTTTCTTTTTTATTTTTCGAATTGAATTTTAAATTTACTATAAAATATATAAATAGTATTAATTAAATATTTTCGGGTCTTTTATTATTTTAATGTTCAAGTATCATGTATTTTGGAGTATATTTTTATTAATGTAATTTTTTTTTTGTGACCCATTTTTTGGAATTGAGTTTATTAGAGATTTAATTTGCACTCATTACAGTCAGTTCCACTTTTAAGGCACAAACTTTCAACTAAATATAAGGTACAATAAGAATCCCAAATTAAGGTACAAAATTTGGAATTTTTTTTTTTTTACAATTTATTTTACAAGAATCTGAATTTTGTGCCTTAATTTGGGATTTTTATTGTGCCTTAAATTTCGTTGAAAGTTTGTGCCTTAAAAGTGAAACTGACTGTACAAGAAAAAATTAATTATTTTTCAAAAATTCGAATTTTATTTGTACCAACTCCTGATCAATATTTTACACAATATGAAATCGAAAATGAAAGTAAATATAACTTAACACCACAATTTATTGAATTAAAAAATCTAATTTTCAAAATAGTTAATAAAGCCGAAATGTATGTTACAGCCTATTCCACAAACAAATGTGAAAGTTTTATGAATTCTCGGATTAAGTTTATCGATAAAAGAATAGATTCTTCAAAACAATGGGAAATGAGATGCCAATTTTCAGTATTAAATCGTGAATTACCAGAATGGAGGACAATACTGATGGACCAAATCGGTTTTACGATTAATCTTCCTCAAATGGTTTCGCAATTTCAGAAAAATCGTGAAAAGGAGTATGAGAAGGAAAGACAAACAAAGCCCGAATACATAAAATATCGATATCAACAAAAAAATAAAAAATTCCATCGCAGGGACTGGGAAATTGCGAATGGTAGGTACAAATTTAAAGATGCCAATGTTAATAAAACTATTTATAAAAAAATTTTTCGTTATCGATCTTGTAGTTCGAGATACTCTATTGAATTATCACGTATTCTTCATGAAATTATTTTTCATCAACGTTACCCAGTACCAGTAGAAAAAGATGTAATAGTGCAAAATCTAAAACAAACCAAAACACAAATAACTCGCTGTGAAAGAACTTTAAAAAAATCAATTGAAACTTTAATTAATCGAATTAAAAAAAAACCCACTGTTAGAGATAAAGAAACTTTAAGTGTAAAAAATTCAGCATTGGAAAATTTAACCAATTATCAGAAAGCCTTTTACGAAACCTATCAATTAAAAAAAAGAACTCGAAAAAAAAAGAAAAATGATCAAGACGAAATCGAAATTTTTAAAGAGATTGATGAGGAAGATGAATTCGATCAAAGAAATTCTCAAGAAAAAGGTACTGGGGAGGAATTGACTGAAAACGGTTTCTCGGAAATAAATAAAATTTTAACTGCATCTGATCTCAAACCAAGTTCTGGTCCGAAATATGATGAGATGTTTGGTATTAGTTTTGATAAAAGACTCCCTTCTTCCTTCAATAATAACAATCTCTTATTTGAGATTGATAGAAATAAAAATAAATAATTTTTTATCTCATTCTTTTTTATTTAGGGTAATGAGTAAGGTAGATATTTTTCCTCTATTTCTTTTTCTTTTTTCTTATTTCTTTTTTATTTTTAAATTATATTTATTAAATTTTCTTTAGGAGATTGTAAAAAGAAAATTTTATATAACTTTCTTTCTCTCCTAAAGAAATAAAGGATGGTTTTTGAATTTGATTTGTAGATTTTCTATATCTTCAAATTTTTTTCACAACAACCAATAATTAAATTTATTATTGAAACAATTGCTTCCCTTAAGATCTAATTTTGGAATATTTTTTGAGACAAGTTTTCGTGTTTTTAAAGCTTCTTTATTGGTGTTTTAAGAGTTTTTTGAAGTTTTTTTTTTTGAGTATCTAGTGAAACTTTTATGCGAGATCGATCGAAACGATCGGAAAATTGTGGTTGCTAAATCGTAGTAATTTTTCTTTTTCTTTTTTACCTTCATTTACAAGGTGCAAGAAATCCCGTGGTGAAAATTGAACTACACTCAATTTTTGAATAAACGTCAAAAAAATGACGAAAAACGTAATTTTTTGGAAGTTTTTGGAAGTTTTTTCTCTGGTTAAATGATCAAGTCTGAAACGAACTTATCGTTTATGTACTACTCTTGGTTTATAGTAATGCAAGCGTAGTCCTTAAATCAGATCAAATTTCTTTTTTACCTTTTTGGAAAAAAAGTGAAGCAGGGAAAAAAAGTAAAGCTCAATTTTAATTGTGAACTTTAACAAAAACAAAAACTTCAAATCAATTAAACGGAGAAACAAATTAACTTCAAACAATAACCTATTGAATTTATTATCAATCAAATTAACATTAACAAATTTAAATTCATTTAAAAATATCCAAAGTGTTAAAGCTGTTTTGTGAGATCTCAAAAATAATAAAAATTTTTTCAACAAATTTATAATAATAGATCATTCAAATAAAACTCCCTTGATCAAAAAGTCGAATTAAAAATATTGTGATTGGATTGAGTCCTCCTTTTTGTTATCAATCATTTACTGATAAATTCAAATAAATTGAATAAAATTTTTAGTTCAATTCCCATTTTTATAACCAATTAACTTCACTAATAAAACAATTCAAGAGTACAAATATTTTGAAAATCAACCCAATTTTTCAAAGCTTCTTCTCATTTAAAATCATAGAATGCTTTATTCAAAGCTTCTCTAAAAAAATTTGTAAAAGGGGGCACAAATCAAAAATTTTGAGATATTTCTTTGAATTTATCAGTATTTTTTCTTTTTTTAATTGTTTTTACATTGATTTTGGGATTAGTAAAGCCCCAAATTAAAAAAATAAAACTAAACTTTATTTTGTGATGAATACACATTTTACCCCAAATAGTTGATATATTTTTTCAAATCTTCTATTTCGCTTTTATTAATGATTCTTACTACACCCAAAGTCTGTTGATATGTGTACATGATAAAAAAGTATCAGACAAATAAATATAGATCACAAATTTCAATCCATTTCTTTTGAATTTCTTCTCAAAAATTAGGAAAAGAAAGACTAAATTTTATTGGGTTATCCAAAAAAGACCGGTATTATTTTAAAACAATAAAATACATTGACATTTATTTTAGTTTTGGTCTTGAAGTCATGACAAAAATAACAATTTTTTTTCAAAATCTTGGATTTTACTAAAGATTTCCAAAACATTTAAATAGAACATTAAAAGTTTTTGAACTTTAAAATAATCTACTATTTTCTTTTTACTTGTTTAGTTCATTAAGTTCAACAAAAAAATCATCTTCAAATAATAATTTGTCTGTAACTCTTTAAACAGAAAAAAAAATTTTTAAAAAGGAAACCAAATCATCGACTTAATAATTCTGTATTAAATAATTTATTAATGGTAAAACAGATGGTCAGGTGATTCAAATTAAACCACAGCCTAATTAAATAGAAGAGTGAAAGACGACTTGCTTTACTTCCTTGTGTATTAATAAAAAGTTTTATACTTAAAAGTTAGATATCATATTCATATTAAGAAAATGGCTTTTCACAAACTGAAATTCACGATCTATTGCTCTTAACTTAAAAAAAAAAATAATGTAGAAAATATTTGAATTATTAACTTTAAAAATCAAAATTGTTCGTATAAGAATTTCCTTCATTTAGAGTTCATTTTTTGAAACTATAAATGATTATAGCGTGTGAAAACAGTTTTCGTCAATTCTCATTTAAATTTCAAATTAAATTTGAGGAGGAATTACGTTGAAAAAAATGAATTTATCAAACTTTCTCCTTTGGCTTTTGCTGACTTGGTCAAATAGGATTTGAGATTTATCAAAAAAAGAATCTAACCGACCAAAAAAAAATTCAAAAAGTTCTTTTTTCCATATTTTAAAAAGGGTTGAAGGCGATTTTAATCAAAACAACGGTTTGTTTTCAAATACTTATGACCTTTTCTCATTAAGTAAAAATCCCAAAGCAAAAATTCATTTTTTTATCGATTATTTTTTCAAAAATTCTTCAATCATTTTGACACAAAATAAAAATTTTCAACTTATCAACAAAAAAAATAACAAATCATTTTAAATAATGTCAAACCAAAAGCACCGATCATTAATTTTTTCTTCTTCTCTCCTAAACACCACAAATGGGCTTTTTGAATCCCATGAACAACAAAAACAAAACCGTAACTCAAGCCGGATTGAGGATTTAAAAATGAAATTTTTGCTGCAAAAAGTGAAAAAATTGGAAAAAGAAAACCAAGATTTGAGGGACAAGCAAGACGAGCAACAAAAAACATTTCTCCAAGAAAAAAAAACCTTATTAGAAGAAAAAAACACTCTTTGCTTAGTACTCCAGCGACTCAACAAGGAAAAACAAGGGACGGAAGAGTATCAGTTCTATGGGAAGCAAGTATCAGATTTAGTAAACGAAAAGCATAAGCTTTTGAATTTGAATTTAAAATTAAAGAAAAGGTGCATGGATTTAAGGTCCAAGGCACAAGCCCTTTCCAACCAAATCATGAAGCAAAAATCCATCTTAAAGCAGCAACAGCAACAACAACAGCAAGAGAAACAAAAAAAAATTAATTCGAAAAGTCGTCATCTGAGACAAATCAACAAATTCCATAAATCAATGGATAATTTGTCACCAATCAAAACTCAACCCCAGACAAGAACTGTCGATAACAACCAGCTTTACAGCGAACATATAATTGAAGAAATACAGTCAGAATTAGGATCTACCTCCGAGTCCTTGCAAAATTTTGAGTTTTCCAAGATCAACGAACATAATAACCTCAATGATATAGATTATGGAGAAGACAATTTCCGCTGCTATAAAGAATCACAGAAAAGCCTTGATCAGTCTGGTTATAATTTGTTAAAAAGGCAATCAATCAAAACAAAAAAGCAGTTTCAAACAATCCTTCTCGAGCTGAAGAATATGAACCAGATCTTAAATGGGAAAAACGAAATCATTAAAAAGTTGAAAGCCAAAATAGAAGAATGTAACGCCCAAGAAAAAAAGCAAATTTTGAAAATCAACAACCTAAGTTCCACGGGAAAGGAAAGCCAAGCAATTATCAACAGCTTGAAAATCGCCAACAGATCTCTAAACTTGGATCTTGAGCACTTAGAAAGCAAATTTATCAACAAAATTAAAGAACTGGAGACCAAGACTAATAACACAAGCAGTTTGATCGCAAATAAAATGAAAATGTTCCCCAAGAAAAAGAAATTTAAAAAATTGGCCAATGAAAACGAACTCATCTCTTTTAAAATCAAATATGAACAACAACAGGTTTCAATACGCCAAAAACAGCAAGACTACAATGTTCTCCAAAGAATGTTGAATAAAAGAGATTTGCAAATTCAAAACTTACAAACACAACTTGAACAAAAAAAATGATTCAAAGATCAAAAGAAAGTAATAGACCGCCATTAATTTGGTTAAACAATTAATTTGCTTTATTTTTCCTTTCCTTTTTTTTTTTCGATTCTTTTCTTTTCTTTTCCTTTCCTTTCCTTCTTTCTTTCTTTCTTTTGCCGTTTATGTACATCTTCAAGTAATATGATCTATTACTAAATTAATTATTTGATTGGAATTATTGTCTAAAGCTATCACATATTTATTAAAAAAACTATTTGTTTAATAATTAATAATAGATATATTTACATATTTAAATATTTGTTGAATACATGTTTTTTTTATCTTTCTCTTTTTTTTTTTTTCTTGATTATAATTTTGAAATTAATAATTTTGTCTAAAGGGGTTTTTAAATAAAATAAACTGTATTTTTATTTTCTTTTTGGATTTTTTTTTAACACTATTTTAGTTTTTTAAATTTACAATAAAAGCAGAAAGTCATTTTCTAAAAATTACAAACCAAATATTTTAAAAGTTGTTCATTACACTGTTTAAGGTTTAAGAAACTTAACGCCTTCACTGGGTTACAACATTTTTTGAAAATTATTATATATTTAATCAAAATAGTTTATTATTAATTATTATTTCATCTTCATAGATTCCAATAATACTCAAGTTATTATTTATATTAAAATTTGAGATAAATAAACAAGTTATGTGTTAAATACGATTTAAGAGATTTGTAAAATATTATTGAAAAACTGTGTAAGAATGTGAAATAATAGATTTTTTTTTTTTTTTTTTTTTTTTTTACTTATAATTTTTGTTATAATTCATAAATTTTCGAAAAACTGAAAAAAAGAAAAAAAAAAAAGATAAGAAAATAAATAGCATCTAAAAATAAATTTCAAAAATTAAATGAAATCGGAAATAATAAATTGAAATAAAGAAATCTAAAAAAATCTAACAACAGCCCATTATTAAATCTTTTAAACCATTTATTTTCGAAAGTGGCTTAGTGATATTAGAGATTCACCCAGAAACTCTTTTGTATATTGTTTTTTAAAAAACTAGATACTCTCACAGGATTTGAACATGGTGAATAGATGCCAAAGGATAAAAATTTAAAAATTAAATAATAATAAAAATGAACATGTTAAAATAATAAGTATATACATTGATATAATTATTTTTTTTTTGATTAAAGTAATAATAAAATATTCGAAAAAAAAAGATAAAATTTCTTATAAATAATATTATCAATTTTTTTTTGATTTAAATATTTTCAATGTGAATCGAATGACACATTCAATAGATATCACTTACCCATTTATATTTTTTATACTATTTTACGTTTACCACATATTGAAAATAATGTCACTAATAGATCAAGTTCAAATCTTTCTAAGGATATAAAAAATTGTGATAATCAACCGGAATTAAACCAATTAAAGGAAAAATTATTTTTGTTATTTTTAATATTCTGAAAACCCGTTTTAAAACATAAAAATTACAATAAAACCCTTTCAAAAATTTAAAAAAGATTAAATATTAGAATATTTAATTAAAAAAAAAAAATAAATAAAGTACATAAATTATAATAACAAATAAAAAAAAAACAATAATAGACAATTTTTTGATAATAATTTACTAATAAATAAAATTTTCGAAAATTAGATTATTTAATTCGTTTTTATAAATTCATTTAAATTATGAATTACAAATATATGGTTTAAAATAAAAAATATAAATTATTTTAGTCTTTGATTAATATAAATATATCCATACTTAATGCAAAATAAACTCGTTCAAATTTATAAAAAATAATTTATATTTGAAAATATGATAATTTCAAAAAATAAAGTGAAATTTGATTCAAAAATAAACTTAAGAGAATATATTTCTGTTCTGGATTGAAAAAAATATATAATTCAATTAAAAGAATAAAAAAATAAAATTAATGTCAATATGTGAGATTTAATTAAAATAAAAAAAAAGAAAATTATAATTATAATCAGTTGTTGTATTATAGGTCTTGGAGATACAAAAAGATGAAAAAAATAAACTAAATTAGAAAATAAAATCTTTTATTTAAAAAAAAATAAATTGAAGTTCTTCCTTAAGTTCAGCAATTCCAAAATGTATAGTATGTACTAATTGCTTAAATAAATATTACCAGATAATAAAAAACCCTAAATTAAGAATTATGGTTTAAATATAAATTTGAATTATAAGAAAAAAAAAAGAAAAATTTTATTATTTAATATCTTTTTTTACTTACAAAAAAAGTATAGATTAATATTTTAAAATCTATTAAAATAATAAAATAGAAAAATAAAATAAAAATAAAATAAAAAAATTTATTATCACAAAAAAATATTTTTATTATTTATTCCATGTGATTGAAAGTTTATTCTTCACATTTAACAAAATTTCTATAATTTATTTTAGACCCATTTTAAAAACTCGCAAATTTATATATAAACAACGAGGAAAAAAAAATTCTGATTTTTTTTTCTTTTTCTAGTAAAATGTTAACAACTTTTCATCAATCCCTTTTTTTTAGACAGAAATACAGATTTTATGATTGTTTCAATATACAATACAATTTACTAGAAAATATTCTAAATCTAAAATACTTTGTAAAAGAAAAAAAAAAATACCATTTGATTATTTGGGTATAAAACCATATCTAATTTAAAGGATTTACCATATAATTTTTGAGTATATTTTGAGATTTAATTTAGAAAGTACAACATCAAATAAAGAATATTTCTGAAAATATTTAAATAATACAAATTATGTTGTTTACAACTGTCAAAAAAATAATATTTAAGAAAAAATTAATCTTATCAAAATTAATCTTGAACTTTTCCCCCTTCTTATTTCAAGATAACAATTCATTTAATATTCAATAATCTACATGAGGTAATATCAAAAAATCAAGATTAAATCCGGATATTTTTTATATAAAAATTATCGAATTTTATTTCCAAAAAATTGAGAATATTTATTTTAAAATATCTTTAAAACAATTAATTCTCCAAAGACTATACAAATATACAAAATTAACTTATATCATTTATAAATTGTTCATCTTCAAATAATGAGTTTATTTGTAAAAAATTATAGTGATTAAAAATAAATATAAGCTTTTGATTTCAGTTTTTATGATAATTTTTAATGGGACAATTGGATTTCTTTTCTTTTTTTTTTGAGACTAAAAAAATTTTTTGAAGAGATCCAATCTAGGTAAAAATTCCAAAATAATAAAAAAACTTATAATATCCTTTTATTGAATAAAAAACATTGGTATGTTTGCCATATGATATATTCAATACTGAAATTCATGTAACTTCTTTTTGCCCAAAAAAAGTTTTATTTTGTTTTTTATTGTTGGTGACAAATTTTAGTTTTATATTTTAAAATTAAAAATAAAGAGATACTAACTCATTAAGTGTAAATATTCATATCAATTTTATCTTAATAATTTCCAATTAGATTCTTTATAACGAAAATATTATTAATATATACACATAAATGACTTTCTTGGAGATGCCCGATAATTTTTTTTTTTAAATAATTTACAATTTTTTTCATATTTTAATAAAAATTTAAAGTTTTTTAATTTTTGATAAATATTTCGAAAATTATTTTTCAATTTTTTGATTTACAACTATTATCTTTAATCTTGAATTGTTCAAGAATTTCTTTTTTTAATAATAGAACTTTAAGAAACCAAAAATATATTGAGTTATTATTTATATATTAGTTTTTTTTGGTCGTATAAGGTTTAAACTTTCTCAAAATAAAGAAACACATTTTCTACTCTGAAATACAATTTTTTAATACAGTAAGTGTTTTTTAAATAACTATGGAATTAACTACTTCATTACAGGAAGTAAGTATATTTTACTATTTCGAAATATTTTTCATTGTGTAAACGAAACTAAAAAGTATTTTTTGAGTCTACATCAGATATTGAAACTTTGAAACTAAAACATCATTCGTAGCTTGTTTCGGAAAAGATACAAAGCCATTCAGAGTTGTATTTTTCATTTTTCGATTTTTTGATCATTTTTTTTTCATTAAATTTTTCTTTTTATTAAATTAGGTATTGGATCTAGAAATTTGTTTATTCAAACGAATAAAATTGATCAAAGAGTAAACCGAAAATAGCCCCCAAAAGGTGTGTATTTGAAACAAATTTTTTCTTTTAAAAGACCAAACACAAAAGATCACCTTTTCATTTTAATTTGTTGGAATCAAGAATTTATAAAAAAAAAAAAAAATCCAATAAAAGAATATTTTCAAAGATTTGGTTTCTTTTATCTTCTTAATTTGGCTGAATCCAAACAAATGATAACCTTGAATTTCAAGAACCATTACTATTTATTATTATTTTCAAAAACCTTTTGTGACAAATTTGCTTTCAAAATTCAATTTTCAAATATTTTTCTCAAAAAAAACCAAAATATAGAATATTATTTAAAAAATTAAAATAACTGTAAAATCTAAAACCCGGAAATTTCTGAAACCCGGTAATTCCATTTTTCTGATCAATTGAAAATATTAGTAAAATGTCAAAAATATACTTCCATTTTAAAGATAAATAACCCAATTACCCAGCAAATTATAACCGTTACAATTGGTATTGGTTAAATATTCTGAATCCACCATTTTTAACTCTTTGGTGAATTTAGAAACCAAAAAAATCCAAAATTTGTAAAATTAATTGAGAACATGACTGAAAATGAAAATCCACTTTTGATTTTAAATTTTGAAATAAAAAACATTTTTATCCTTTTAAAATATTGAACGCATTTGAATTTGAAAGAGGTGTTTGATTATTACAAATTTTCATGAAATTATGAAAACCATTTTGTAAAAAAAAATTCCTCTAAGGTTCCCAATAGAAATTTAAAATTTTGAAAAAATTATTAAAAGAAAGATATAAAGTAAATAAAACTCTTATTTCATAAATGCAATAACAAAATAATTCTTATAAAGATGATTCCTAATAAATTTAGAATTTGTCTAAAGGGAAAATCGCAATAAATTTTACAAATTTTGGATTTTTTTGGTTTCTAAATTCACCAAAGAGTTAAAAATGGTGGATTCAGAATATTTAACCAATACCAATTGTAACGGTTATAATTTGCTGGGTAATTGGATTATTTATCTTTAAAATGGGAGTATATTTTTGACATTTTACTAATATTTTCAATTGATCAGAAAAATGGAATTACCGGGTTTCAGAAATTTTCGGGTTTTAAATTTGACGGTAAAGAGTAAGAAATCTTGGAATTAAAAAACAATTAGTAAAGATTCAACCCAAAGTAAAAGAAAAAAATATCGGAAAAATTTCAATCAGAGATTTAGTATTATTTTGATTTTTCTTTTTAATGGAAAATAAATAATTATAAAATCAAACATATAAATCCAATAAATCTTTATTTCTAAAGAGAAATTTAATAAATATCCTATTTTCTAAATTAAAATAAAACTATATTCAGATTAAAATAGGGTTTTTAAATTCATTTTGGAAATTCTTTAGAAATATAAAGTAATTTCATTTTCTCAAAAACTTTTCCAAAACACTAGTATTTCCATGAAGAATGAAAATAAAACCAAATTAAAAATAAGTAGTTTTCTCAAATGTTACAAATATGATCAAGAAATAATTGTGTTTTATTTATTTTTTCTTGATCAATCTTTTTGTTTTTTTGAATTTTATTTTTTAGTTGGTATGATAATATATTATACTAGGATATATTCCACTCTATTATTTATTAAAATATCAAATCATTTGGTTAATAAAATGATTTGTAAAATTCAGTTTTGCATAAATTGTGATACTCAATATTTTAAAAAATGTACTTACTCCCTTAAATAGTTATTTTTTTAAAAATTCAAAACAAGTAAATTCAACCAAAATTCATTTTTTGTGAGACACATTATAGACAACTAAATCTAGATCAAAATTGAGTTTTCTAATTTCTTTCAATAAAAGGTATTTTTGAAGTAAAATAAAAAAATATCATTTTTCTCAATTGTTCTAATTCTTCCAAATGTCTCTTTTAAAAAAATTAACAACAAGTGTAAGAATATTCACTTTTTTTTCACTTCTCTTTGACACAAATTTCGAAGTCCACAGTCTCTAAAATATTCTTCTTTCAAATCTCCTTTTATTCAAAAAAAAAAAAAAAAAAAAAAAAAAAAGATATTGCAATCGGGAAACACGACACAAAACACAAGAACAAGCGGAAGAACAGAAAAACAAAATAAAGAGGACAAAGACAAAAAACAACAAAAAGTACTACACCAAAGCAATTTCCCATTTCAATACCGAACAAAAAACCCAAACTTAACCGTCAAGAAAGTACTCGAGAAGGTACCATCAAAGTTCAGCGAAAAAAAAGTCTTAAAAAAAGAAACCATTATTTCTGACTTGCCTGAGAATTTAACGATCGAAAATTTAAATAAAGAAATAGATTCACAGCAAACCCAGCTAAACTTGGTGAACGACTGTTTGTCGAAACAGATCTTAGAATCGTACACGAGCTTTTTGGAGGAATTAAATCTTTTGGAATTAATGAAAAGTGATTTAGATTTAGGGCTATTATTTTGCAGGAGTGGAAGGCTAAAATTATTTCAGACACACGAATTAATTGTCAAAGACTCGTTTAAAATCATTGATGGAGATTTTGAGATCAAATTTTATCAAAAGCTCTTACAAGAACTAGAAAAAATCAAGCATGTTTTTGCGTTAGAGAATCGGATTAACACTTGCTTAAAAAAAATGCAATACAACAAGGCGTTTGAATATTGCTTTGAAGCAAACAATTGCGCAAGTTCTTTGACAGATTACAGATGTGTTGGCAAAAATTGGGATCTCACTTTTCGCAAGCAATATGATAAAATCCTGTTGGAATTAGAAAACAAATTAAAATACATATGCACTCGCTTTGAGCCCATTGCCTTTAAACAGATCATTAGGGGGTATAAGCAAATTGATCTTATTGAACAAATTTCCACAAATATTAAAACAGTGTTTTTCCAAAGAATGAAAACAGGCACGGCGAGAATTTTAGCAAAAATGGGTGGCCACTCAACTTTTGGATCAATTTCGATTGACGAATTGTCGGGCTTTTTGAACGAAAAGAACTTTATTGAATTTTTAATAAAGTGCTTTGAAAAAAATTTATCCTTATTATTTAATCATTACAAAATCACTTTGTGGCTCGCAAAAAAAATAAATAATTTTCAAAAACAAGATAAAAAAGAAGAAACAAATGAAGAGAATAACCAAAATAATAATGATGAAGAAAATGACATTAAAAAAGAAAAAAAAAAAAAAAAAAAGAAAAAGAAAAAGAAAAAAAAAAAAAGAAAAAGAAGAGGAAAAAGAAAAAAATGAAAAAGAAGAAAACGAAGAAGAAACTGCAAAAAAAGAAAAGGAAAGCAGTAAAAAAAAGAAAAAGAAAAAGAAAAAGGAAAAGGAAGAAAAAGATAATTTAACAAAAACAAACATTGAATCTTATAAGAATTTATATAATTCTTTAATTGAATCCAAAAAATTCATTTGGGAAAACTTTCAAAAGTTTTTTGAAACATTGGTATTTCAACGAAATTCCAAAACCAAATTAAATTTATTTAAATTTGAAACCTTTCTTTCAATACTTCATCTAATTACCAAATTTGTTGAGTTAGGTGAGGATTATTCTGGACTAAATAGTTCAAAGAGAATAAGATCATTAATTATCGAACAATCCAAACAGTATTATGAAAATTACCAACTGAATTCAATAAATGAAATCAATAATTTACTAACTGTAGAGGCTTGGGTGCGCTGCCCCGTAAGTACTGAATTGGGGCTAAGCAAAGATTTTAATTTTTATCCTGATGAGAATCAGGAGAAAAAAAAAAATAATAGTAATAAAACAAATAATGATGAAAACGAAAATACAAATATTAAAGAAGAGCATAAAAAAAAAAAACTGTTTCAATTACGATCGATCTTTAATTCTCAAAGCACTTGGATCAGTGGGAAAAATAATTATCATAGTGAAAATCCAGATTTATTTGAAAAATTTCTTCAAAATATTAATAAAGTCCTGAATTCAAATTCGAAAAAAATATCTTTTTTTAATTACTATAAACAAAATGAAAATCCATTTTCAAATATACTAAAAATGACTATTGGCGAAGAAAATGATTCTAAAAAAGAAACCGAGAATAAAAAAGAAAAAGGGAAGGGGAAGGGAAAGGGAAAGGGAAAAGGAAAGGGAAAAGGAAAGAACAAAGAAAAAGAAAAAGAAAAAGAAAAAAACAAGAAGATTGGAAAAGAAAAAGAAAAAAAAAAGAAAAGTGAAATTGAAAAAAAATTGAAAAATGAAAAAGAAAATGAAAAAGATCAAGAAAAAGAAAACAAAGAAAATCATGAATATACATTAAAAAAAATTATCAATAGTAAAAACGATGTATTATCTAATGAGCTCGACATTAATCAAGAATTATTGGGCGATTATATTGATTCAAACGGGGTCTCAAAAAATATGAAAGTGAAATTTAATGTCAATGGCCCTATCCTGACATCCACTGTGTTAAATATGATTAGAATGATTGGCAAATATTTAAATTTAATGGAAAACTTGAATAACATATCAAATATTATTTTCAATGGGCTGATTCAAATCGTTGAATCATATTTTTATCTCATTTATGATGTATTTAAAAATTATGAAGCGCCTCCTAATCTAACTTCGAAATCCTTTGGATTAAGCCACAAGGATTTAAAAAAAAAAATTAATTTCTATATGACTGCGCCACAAAGCGTAATGAAAAAAATTGAAGAGATCAAAATAAATAAATCTAATGGGTTTCTATTAAAATTAGACGTAAGTAATAACATTGATATTATGACCTCAAGCAACTATTATGGTCTAGAAAAAAGAGTCATTGCCATTGAATCCTTATTATTTCTGCGCTATGTAATGCAATCTTTGAAAGCGCGAATCTATAGCTATCTACCAAAAACAAAATTAGAAAATTGCAATGTTTTTTACAACAAGACATTAACAACAGCCAAGGATTTGGAAAGGTTCCTCTATAAATTAATAATTTGCCTGAACGTCGACATTAAATCCTTTTCTAATTTAATGGGTAATGTGAAATGGGACAGCGAAAATTTAGGTGTCAATTATAGCTCATATGTCGACCAGTTAAAAAAAATTATTTTCAACTTTTCAGAAATAATTAATTCCTCAAAAGAATTACAGCAATTAAGAAAGCCAAAGGAAAAATTATGGAAGCATTTTACCATTTTATTAATGGATATATTATTAGACTCATTCGGCAATATTAAAAAATGCAGTGAACAAGGAAGGGCTAGAATGTCTTACGACCTTGTCGAAATTGAAAGCACCTTAAAGAAATTTTCCAAGATTAATACCACAAAGTTAGGTTCAAACGTTAGATCCTATATCAAGGCTTATTATCAAACTGAAAACGAATTATTGGAATGGATTAAAAAGAATTCAAAAATTTTTACTTTCCAACAAATCAGGTGCTTAGCGATTTGCAGTGTCGGAAGGAAGATGAAGAAAAAGGCTAAAAAGTCTTATCTTTCAACAGTTAGTGAAATTTTTGAAGAAAATAAATAATTTTTCATTATTTTTTCAAATAACAGAATTTTTTTTTGATTGTTTTTGACTAATTTAATAAAATAAATTACGAGAATATTTTAAAATAAATTACCATAATTTAAATTATTCAAATACCATTTTAATAATATTATAAATCTTTTCATTCTTTTGAAATTTTGTGAATTAAAAGACAAATGTTGAGATCAAATTTTCAATTTTTTTTTTATATTTTATTTGGTTTTATAAAATTTGTTTCAGTCAAAGCGGATAATCATTATTTCAAATATCAATTATTTTTTATAATTATCCTTTGAAGAACAAATAAGAAATAAATAGAATAATACACATCAGAGAATAGTTGATATCCTTAGGAATAAAATCTAAGAAATTGATTGATTTTTTTAAAATTGAAAAAACCAAAAAATTCTTAGTTTATGAATTTGAGTAAAATAACAATGTTAATTTTAATGTCGTTATTGAAGATCAAAATTTATTACAAGAGAAATCAAATATCATTTCTCGATAATCATTTCCACTGTTTCAATAACATTTGAATAACAAGTTTTTATTACTTGGTGATTATCAGATCTTGCAATAAAAAAAAAATATTTGAAAATGAATTATTTGTATGAAAAAAAATCGAAAAAAAAGTAAAAAAAGTAAAAAAAGTAAAAAAATGTTTTCAATTTTGGAATTTTTACAATAAATATTTTCTTCTAGTTACCATTCAAAACCTTCAAAAACAATCAATTCAATTCATTAAAAACTTACCTATTTGACTGAAAAATGGTTTATTTAGAAGGAGAATCTGTATTATATACATTTTTTTTTAGTTTAATAAAATTATATTTTTGAAAATTTAACTTAATAAAAAAAATCTTTTATTTTTATTATCATTTTAACATATTATTTGATTCAAAAATAAATTTAACTGGAACACAGCCAACAATGAACAAAGATTTTAAACTGAACACATTTCTAGTGGACAAAGTATGACCAAAAAAGAAGAACAAAAAATACTCTCTGATTCTCACAAAAAAAAAAAAAACCCAATACAACGAAAAAGAGAAAATGAAAAGATTTAAATCAATAGCAATCAGTGTTTCAAACTTTTAAGGTGGGAGGGATAATAATGAAATTAAAAAGAATTGTAAAAAAAATTAAAAGATGCAATATCAAACATCTCTTAAAATGTACAATAAATATGATCTTGACTTTAACACCTTTCAAATATTTTTCTCCCGTGAATTTACTTTGATGAATATCAACAAATTTATTGATTTTAAATAAGATTCTTTAAAGTAATTTTGTTAAAATTTAGCTGTTAGTTTAAAAATATTTTTATATTTGGTCAAAACTATTTTGACTACACTAGTATGAAAAAATAAAATTTAAAAAAAAAAGTTAGACAAAACTACCACTTCATTCATTAATCTTTCATCTTCAATATAAAATTTTATTCGCAATATGATCATAATTCCAGTTCTTGGAATTCATCTGGCTATTATATTTATTCTTGTTAATTGTATTAAGATTCTTAAAAGTCTCAAGTTTGGAAAAATGGATATTTTTTAGGTAAAAAATTCCAAATAAAATGAAGAATGAATTTTAGTTTAATTCAACCTTGGAGATATTTAGGTTTTTATAGATAATAACGAATAGTTTTGAAAACTTTCTTATCATCTAATAAAACTGAAACAGAGAAAAAAAATTACCAGAAGATAATTATTGAAAGTGTCCTAGTTTTTTATACTTTGTGAAATACACCGAAAATTTCTTAAATTTTCTTTTTATTACAAAAATTAAAAAAAACCTAACGAAAGTGTCTATCAAGTGCCGTAGAGTACCACCAAGTGCCTAAATTTTCCAAAATTCCAAATAATAGAGAAAAATATTTGATTTTGCTCAATTCTTTTAAATTCTGGAAAAGCTAACGGTTGTTTTTATTAATTTTTGAAATGAAAAGAAAATTTGTGTAATTTTCTTTTTATTTCAAAAAGTAAAAAAAAACCTAACAGCACTTTTCTTGAGGTTTTCTTTTTTATTAGTGAAGTGGTCTAGGTTTTTTTTATGTTTTCTATTTTATTTAGATAATCTATTGATTTTCTAAATAAATAGAAAACTCAAAAAAAACCTAACAAAAATGTATCGATTTTCATAATAAACTGAAAACTCAAGAAAAACTGACTACAGTTTTCTAGAATTTAAAAGAATTGTGTAAAATCAGAGATTTTACTCTATTCTTTCAAATCCTGATAAAGCTAACGAAAGTGTCTATCAAGTGCCTTAGAGTGCCTAGCTTTTTTTTGATTTCTCAAATTAGAAAAAAACTAACGGCCGTTTTTCAGAATTAAAAAGAATAAATTAAAATCAAATAGATTTAACTTTATTCTTTTAAATTCTGGAAAACCTAAAGACACTTTTTTTTTTATTTTTTGAAATAAACGGAAAATTTATAAAATTTTTTTTTTCATTTCAAAAAGTAAAAAAAACCTAACGGAAAATCAAAAAATAATTTTATTTTTTTTAATTTATATCAAAAAATAATTCCATAATAGTTAAAATAATTGATTCTCTGTTTGAAGGGTTTTGATTAAATTTAAAATACTTTTAAATAATATGATTATAAAATGAACTCTTATCAGTAAAAAAAAATATTCTAATTTTTTACTATTAAATTTGAAAAAAATCTTATTAGAAAATTGGATTTATCAACTTAAATTGTTAAATATCTTGAAAAATAATTTTTGATCAAAGATCTTTTATTAACCAATAGTCTTTATTATAAGTGAAGTTATCAAAAAGTAAAAAACTAGCAAATCTTAAATTTTTTTTTTCAAAA
The DNA here is from genome assembly GCA_027625915.1 of Anaeramoeba flamelloides. Taxonomy (NCBI): domain Eukaryota; family Anaeramoebidae; genus Anaeramoeba; species Anaeramoeba flamelloides. The sequence goes on from JANTQA010000012.1 coordinate 6,665,266, forward strand.
ATTTTTTCATGATCGTTTAGCTTTATCATAATTTATCTTGAAAAAACTTCTGAAAATCAAAAGTGTCGGATGAATGCTTATTTGACAGTATTTTAAAGTATGTTAAAGTTTAGAGTGAGGGTATAACTATTCTTGAAAATAAAGAGGAGTCATCTTTGTATAATAAGTAAAAAAAATCGATTTTGATTTTGTATTGTTTTGTTTGAAAATTTCGAAAAGTTATTGGATCTTGAAGTTTATTTTTTATCAAAACTTCTCAACGTAAACTTAAAAAATGTTCTATTTTGAATTTCTTTTATTGACCTTCTTTTACAATCCTTTTATATTAAGTGGCAACCTATTTCAATTTCTCGGGAAAACACAATTCTGAAAGTCCTAAAGGTGACTTAATTGAAATTTGATTTAGATTTTGAAAATGCTCGATAATTCATCAAAACAGAAAAAAGACTATTTTTTGCTTTTTTTTAAAATAATATATTCTCAAAAGAATATGAAAAACAAACAGATTCAGTTTCCTGAATTCTTCTTAAGTTTGTAAACACAAAATCTTTGGCGATTAGATTTTTGGTTTAAAAAAATGCATAAAAATGATAAAGCGAAGAAATCTTAGAACAATTCAAAAACTTGACTTTTGGCAAACAAATTTCAAAATTGTAACTATTGTAAACCTTAACAACAAATAATCAAAGATATTCTTGTCTTAAAATGTTTTCAGATCTCAAAAAATTCTCAAATGGAATTTACAACATAAAAAAACAGAAAAAAAAGTAAAACAGAAAATGATCCCAAAACGAGAGAGATCTCATTTACTATCAAGTACCCCAAAACCATTTTGGATTTCCAAACACTTTAACTCAGGCTGAGTTATATTGAATGGATTCAAGTTTGAAATTCATTGAATATGTTTTCATTTTTTTTCGAATTTACAATGAGCCAAAAACCTAAGAAAAAAAGAACAAAAAAAAAAAGAAAGGTTAAAAAAACCGAGGACTCCACAGATAGGAATTTAAAAAAAGATTATTACCAAAACCCAAACACAAAAACCAAAAAAACAAGAAAAAAAAAAAAAACTGCAACTAATGAAAAAGGAAAAGTTACCCGAAAGAAAAAAAAAATAAAAAAGAAACAAGAAATAGAAATAAAAAATTTCAAACCACCTTTAGATCTCACTGCCCCAATCGTTATTAAGACAAACACTAAAAAAGATGAAGCAAAAAAAGCAAAGAAAAAAATCCAGAAAATCAAAAAAAAAGGAAGAACACAGAAGAAAAAGAGATCTTCAAAGAACAAGGACAAGAATAAAAATAAAAAAACAAAAAAAAAAAAGTCATCAAAAACGGATGAGGTTGATGGCGAGAAATTGATTACAATTGTGAACAAACTGCAAGATGCGTTTACAAAAGTTGGCATGTCCAATTTAGATTTGCCACAAATTGCTGTTGTTGGATGCCAGTCGTCTGGTAAATCGTCTGTGCTTGAGTCTGTTGTCGGAAGAGACTTTTTGCCACGGGGAAGCGGGATTGTGACAAGAAGGCCATTGGTGCTTCAACTAATCCGAGACACATCGATTCAAAGCGAGTATGGGCAATTCCTTCACAAAGGCGAAAAAAAATATTACGACTACAAGGAAATCGAAGCGGAGATCGTCAAGGACACAGATCGCATCACGGGCCAGAATAAAGGGCTCAGCCCAATTCCCATTAATTTGAAATTGTACTCTCCAAATGTCGTCAATTTGACCATGATCGATCTGCCCGGTGTCACAAAGATCGCTGTCGGCGATCAGCCGGAGGACATTGAGCAGCAAATCAACGAGATGGTTTTGAATTACATCAGCAAGCCCAATTGTATCATCCTAGCTGTCACCCCTGCAAACATTGATTTGGCAAATTCTGACTCCTTGAAATTGGCCAAGCAAGTGGACCCCAAAAGGGACAGGACAGTTGGTGTCTTGACAAAATTGGATCTTATGGACGAAGGAACAGACGCACTCGACATTTTGGAAGGCAATATCCTCGATTTGAAATTTATCGGGGTCGTCAACAGATCACAAAAGGACCTCCAAAATAATAAAGACGTACAATCAGCCAAAAAAAGCGAACAGAATTTCTTTCAAAGCCATTCCACCTATATGCACATGGCAGACAAAATGGGGTCCAAATATTTGGCCAAGGTTTTAAACAACAAATTAATTTCTCATATTAGAAAATGTTTGCCTCAAATTAAAAAAAATGTGGACACACAACTAGTATCCACTCAAAAAGAACTTGAAAAAATTGGTGGTGGGGATTCTGACCTCAAAAGAAAACAAGTAAGTTTTTGCATTTTTTCCAGAAAATTGTATTTTTTTTTTTTTTTTTTTATTTATTTTTGTGAGGCTTGTGTTATCAAGGAAAATATTGGAAAAATTTTTTTCCTTTTAATTTAAATTTCAATTATAATTTCATTTTTATTTTCAATTTTTTTGACAAGTTCGTTTCATGGTTTTCTCTTTCTCATTTTAAATCAGAATGTGGACTAGCAACCTAAATCTTAATTAAATTGTATTAAAAACTGCTTACACCCCATTTGAACAATTTTCAAATTAAAGTCTTTTTTTTTTTGAAAATATTATCAATAATAATAGTTTACTGCATTTTTTAGCAAAAGTTGATGAAATTAAATTAACTTTTAAATAGTTACTGAAAATGAAAAAACGAAAAAATAGTTAATTTTTTTTGGGATTTGAAAGTTTATCATCTCTTATTTTTACAATTTAATCTACTTGATAGTTCTTTTATTTTTTTTTTTTTCAGTTTCAAAAAGGAGTTTTTTTTCTTAAAAAAAATAATCATTTTTTTTTTTATTGTTAATTATGAGAGGTGATTTAACAAAATTACCTTCTGCTTGCCATAAGGTTTTTTTTAATTTGAGAAATAAAACGAAAATTTACCTAATTTTCGGTTTATTTCTCAAATTAAAAAAAACCTAGGCACTTCACGTTAGGTTTTCCAGAATTTAAAAGAAAGGAGTAAAATCTTGCATTTTGCTCAATTATTTTGAATTCTGGAAAAGCTAGGCACTCTGCGGCACTTGACAGACACTTCCTTAAAAACTAAATTTCTTGAGAGTTTTTTATCTGTGTTATAATATAGACAAAGGTTATAATTAATAGGATATCCTATCTTTAAAAAAAAATGAAAAGAAAAAAATTTATTTTTAAATAAAGACAAGAAAAAGAAAAATACAAACAAGAAATACAAGAGATTGTGCTTTATTGATAAGGGTTAAGTACCCAAGAGCTCTTAATCTGTTAAAGAGAGAGTTTTAAAGTGACTAAATTTGTGACTTCTAATTCAAAGAGTAGTCAAAAGAATCTTTTAATTACAGTCATTAGAAGTATTTTAAACTCAATTTATTTTTCTGAAAAAAAAAAAGAGAGAAGAGAAAAAAAAAAAAGAATAAAAAATGAAGAGTGGAAAAAAAAAAAAAATGAAAGATGAAAAATGGATTTTCATAATATATTTCAAAAATAAAAATTATATCCAAATTAAATAAAAATTTTTATTGTGAATTTTTTTGATTTTTTTAACGGTCTGAAAAATTTTGAATTTTAGTTTACTTTAATAGGCACTTTAAAATTAAAATTCTAATCCTTTAAAGAAATAACTTTGCAAAATTATCCAAATAAAGTTATTAATTAATTTGTGAATTAAATTCTTTATATTTTTCTAATTTTATTTTTTTTTAAATGATACAAATTTCAACTATTAGATTGCCTTTGGTGCTTTATCAAATTTTTCACAAGAATTTAAAAATTTAATTGATGGTGCATCTTCCGAAAAAGATGACGTTAAGGACCAAAGATTTGCAACCCATGTTGTAGGAGGAGCTAGAATTAGAAGGCATTTTATCAAGACATTAGTAAAAGAAATCCGCGATCAAAAAATGGAAGATGGTTTAAGTGAGAAGAAAATTCAAAGATACATTCAAAATGCAGAAGGGGCCATTTCTAGACTGGGTGTCCCAGAAAAGGCATTCCATTGGGCAATTAGAGCAGGTATTACCAAATTAACAAAGCCAGTACAAAATTGTGTAACAAATATTGAAAAGGAATTAATCGAAATAATTAGTGACACTGCAAATAAAATCGAAGAATTCGAAATGTTTCCAAGATTAAAAGATCGAATCTTAGTTCTTTCCAATGATTTAATTAAAAAGGTTAGAAAGCCAACAATGGCATTAGTAACAAAAATCGTCAATATGCAATTAGCCTATATTAATTTTGATCACCCGGCTTTAAATATTCAAAAATATTCAAAAGAAAAACACAAAGATTTTTTTGAAGGCTATTTGACAATGAAAGGTGGCAAACAAAAAAAATGGAGTCAAAAATGGTTTGTTTTAAAAGAAAGGACATTATATGTTTTTGATAGTCCTTCAAGCGAGGAAGCATTAATTACCATCCCAATTGAGGGGTGTATTGTACAAACCAACGAAGAAATAGAACAACAAAAAGTAAAAAAACAACAGCAACAGCAACAAAATAATATGAATCAGAACAATAATAACAACAATAATAATAACAACAACAATAACAACAACAACAACAACAATAATAATAATAACAGTAATAATAACAGTAATCAAAATCCTTTATCAAACCTGAAAACCTTAGAAAATATTAAAAATACTTTTTTAAAAAAAACTAGAACAAACACTCTCAGTTCATCAACAATGGTTGATTTAAAATTATATTTTCAAATTAAACATCCAAATAATATTATTTTATTTGAGAACTCAACAAATATAGAACTTGTTGCAGAAGACCAATATTCTTTAACAGATTGGATGAGAATGATCAACCGAGCCGGGCAAGGTGGCAAGGTTGGTAAAAAAAAGGAAGAAAGAAATATTTGGCTAATTAGAGAAGTAGTGACAAGTTATTTTAAAGCAGTTAGAGAAACACTATATGATTACATACCAAAATGTATCATGTATAAAATGGTTAATGTAGTCAAAAGAGAACTTGAAGGTAGATTGATGGCTAGTATTTATGATGAAGAACTTTTAGATGATATCATGAGTGAAGAAATTGGAATAAAAGAAAAAAGACAACGCTTAAAAAGATCCTTGCTATTGCTCAGAGAAGCACAACAAATTATGAATGATGTGAAATCTATTAGAATTCGAAAAAATTATTAATTATTTGTGATTTAGATCTTTTGTTAAGAATAATAATCTTAATTATTATTATATTATTTTTATTTTCATTTTTTATTTTTTCATTTTTTTTTCTTGTTGGACAATTTTCATTAAAATTGATTATTTTTTGAGATTTTTTTTTTTTCATTTTTTTGTCTCAAATTTATTTTTTTCAATTCTTCAAATATTAATATTTAAATAAATTTTTTTTTTATTACAATCATTTTTTCTTTCAGTTTTAACTCCATTTTTTTAGTTGTAAAGTTTTGGTGATTTGTGACAAGTTTAAAATGCAAAATTATCAACGATTTTGTACAAAATTTTATACTTTATAAAATTCAAAATTTTGGTCATAGTTTAAAACAGCTAAAAAAATAATAATGATATAATTTCATTTAATTTGGAGGTAATTTTTATTTTTTTTAAATATGAAAATCATTTTTTCATTTTTTTATTTTCTTGTTTTGATTTTGTTTTTTGAATTAAGTAACCTTTTTCTTTTGATCATTAAATTTTTTTTCAAAGATTGATATTATGTTAGAGTTAAGTTCTTTTAAAGAGTAGAACTCAAATAAAATTAGTTGATAGATCTAACATTTTTATCAATCAATAATTACTAATAGAATTTAAACAAATTTACCAATACAATTTTATTGTTGTTTTCATACTAAAATTTTTTATAAATCTTTTATTTATTTGTATTTATAATCTAATATTTTTTGTTTTAATTTTATGAGTATTGTAATTTTTAAAAAGTTATTAAAATTTCAATTATTTAGTGGTTCTAATATGACATTTCAAATCTAATACATTGTAGTATTTTTTTTTTTTTTTTTGATCAAATTTAATTCTGGCCTTTTTAAACTTTTGTTGGATTTCTGTTTATAAAATTGTGGATTACCTGAAATAAAATATTATAAAACAAAAAAAAGTATTAAATAGATTTTTAATTCATGAAAAGTAAATATGTTATAAATTTCCAGATATTATGAGAAGAATTAAAAAATGAAATTTACTTATCAAAATCGAATCGAAATTTTCCAAAAAAAAAAAAACAAAGAGAACTTAGAAATAAAAATTCTTTATCTCTGACTTAATCTTGTTTACATGTGATATTTAAGTAGTTTTTTAAGTTTATATGTACTCTTATATACTTTAAAATTGAATAAGCCAAGACAAAATAGGGAAATTTGAATTTTGGAACAATAACAAGGAAACTTCAAAATTAGGATTACCCAAGAAGACTTTTTCTAAATGAAAAAAATTCTAAAAAAAAAAAAAAACAAATTACAAAACTATTCACAATATCATGACTCAAAATTCCCCTAAGGAAATAAAAATTTTGTTGAACATAAAAAAAATATTCTATAAACAGTTTATTTAAAAATTCTAAATAAAAGAAGAGTTTTGTTTTAATTTTGATTTATAATTTAAAAGGGATAATCCCTGCAAATAGGTCTTAATATATGGGGACAATAGTTTTTTAAAGAATTTGTTTTAATGAATATCGACAGCAAAATTTGATTCTAATATTGTAAAAACCAACCCCCAGTTCACTATTTCAGTTCAAAAAAAAACCCATAATCTTTTGATTAACATCGAAAAAAAATAAAAATATTTTCAATGTTTTATTATTTTGTAGTTACAAAAATCAAAATCATTTAAAGATCAGTAAATAAGTGTTTGGGTTTGCTGTTTTTTCTTCCAAAATTCAAATAAATAAAGAAAAACATTTTATTTTTTTGTAAAAATGGAAATTTCTTTAAAAGTTTTTTATTGAAAAAATATATCTCCTTTTTTTATGTATCGTGGTAACACACTCCACCAAAACAAAACAATTTCAAAACCAAAATTGAAATTAAATTATTCTTTCTATCAGTTGAGAATAGAAATTTCTCTTTTTTGTTTTTTTCTTCAACCAAAAAAAGATAAAATATAATTACTACCAAACATTCAAGCAACAAACGGTTTTATTCCCCGATTTTTTGTTGTAATTTTGAAAACCCTATTGGTAATAAATAATCTCAATAGGTAAATCTCATGAATGAAAATGAGTATCAAATCCCCGATGTCTCTTATAGATTTAATTTTGAATGAAAAAAGTCACTTCAAAAAAAAAACAATTAAACACGGTTTTCCACTCTTAACTGATACACTCAATAACTTTTTCTCCTTTAGATGTCGGAATTGAAATGGTTGTTTTCCAATAGATTTTTACAATAAAAAAAAGAATAAAATACCTCTTATTTTTTGAAAAATTGTAGGATTTCAAGACATTTTGTTTTTTATTACAAATCTATTTTTTAAAAATCTCTTATGATCAAAAAACCGAGTATCTAAACTTTTTTAACCTTTTCAAATTCAAATTTCAATAAGCAACTCTTCATTTAATTCCAAATTCATATGATTTTTAATTATATTTTCACAATAAGCAAAAAATGTTTTAGTTTTTTCTTTTTGAATTTTTTTCTATATATTTTTGTTGATCAACAATTCCCATTCAATTTTTAATATTCACATAAGAGTAAATATTATTTTTGGTGTTAATTACTTGAAATTTGAAAAAATAAAAAATACCAAAATTGTAGCAAAAGACATATCAACGATAATCTCAATAAAAAAAACCTGAAATTAATTGAAATTTTTTAATCTGAGCCATAAACGCTGAAACCAAAAATGTTAAGTGTGTAGGAAATAATTCGAAAGCCTATTTTAAATTTTTTTTGAATGAATCTATTTTTTCTAATTAAAGCAAAAATAATCTATATGCTTCTCCCTTAAAAAAAAAAAACTTACTCCGTTTTCCTATTTTTTTTAAAGAATAAAAACTGTCAAACAAACTGAAGTAATGTTAAAGTGGAAGCAATTAAAAAAACAACTTGTAAATTATCGATTAAAAATTTTCATTTTTTGTAATTTCTTTTGTTAGTTTTCAAAAAAATTAAGAAAAGAAAAGACCGTTTTTAGAGACAAAAAGATTGACTGCTTTTACTTTAAAGAGCTTTAGTTACTAAAAAAAAATAATTTAATGAGCCTGGATCAAACAAACATTTATAATTCTTCGATTTATACAGATCTTACCAAAGTGCAAACAAACAAAGAAGGATACGGAGTAACTTCAATTCATTTTGATCCATATGAAGAGTTAATTCATTGTGGTACATCAGAAGGTTATCTTTCAACGTACCACTTGGCAAACAATGGAAACATTGAAAAATATTCATCATACTCTGCACATAGCTCCTCAATTCTTGGGATCGTTTCTAATCCCTCTGGGGTAGTTTCCTTTTCTCACAACAAATTAACCCAGCACAGTAAAGGCGGGATGGAAAAAGTGGCGATTCAAGACAATGAATTTACTTCGATCCAATGCGTTGAATTTAGTAATCACGAGAAAACAAAAATGATTGTTGGTGGCGCAGGTACAACTGCTTTTTTAATTGATTTAAATATTGGCTCAATCATGAAAAGAGTATGTTTTTTTTTTTTTTTTATTTTTATTCTTTTTCTGGTTTAGTACAACACCCCAACGATTAGCATTTGTATTTGGGGTGTTTCAAAAAAAAATTACTTTTTTTATTCAATCTGAAAACAAACAATCAAACAAAAAAATAAAAATTCAGTTAACAAGCAAAGAAAAAAGTGAAATTGTTTGTATGAAACAATTAAAATTATAGACTGTGAATAAAAACAAGATTGTGTTTATTGTTCAATTCTGGTACGTGAATAATAATGATAAATTCAAATAAATGCTTTGAACAATTTTTGCCTCATTTTTCATTTTGGAAATGTTTTTTACCTAAAGTTTTTTAAAAAAGCATTTTATTAGTTTAATTGAAAAGAAACTTGATAAAATTTGTAGATCTCGCAACAAAAAGAAAAAGTATTTTTAAAAAGTATGAACAAAAAGTTTTCAAAATACTGATAAATTGTAATTTATGTTTGGAAATTTTTTGTTGATTTTAATTTTTGAAATTTTTATTCTCAAGCTTTGAATAAAGCATTTTATGAAGTCAAGTGTTAAGAAACTCTGTAAAATTAGTTGTTCTTTAAAATATTCTTTTTCAGTAACTGTTTGATGTGAAACAGTTCAAAGATTTATAAAAATGGAAATTGAACTAAAACTTTTATGAAATTTATTCGAATTTATCAGTATTCTTTTTCAAGAACTGTTTTTAAGATAGGGTTATCAAATTTCAATAATGGATCAAGGAAATAAACATTTTTGGAAATTTTTTAGTATTTAGCTGGGAAAAAATTTACAGTTCCTTTTTTTTAGATTTTTAATTTACAAATACTCTATTTGTGAAAGAAATAGGTTGTTCTTTGTGAACCCTATTTGAAAGGAAAACGAAAATGATGTGAAAATTTTCCCCATTTATTTGACAAATTCAAGTGGGAATTATTTTTTTTATTTGTAGAATCCTTTAATACTATCATACAAACCATATTAACCATACAAGGAAGCAGGTCTTTCGTTTTATAATTTTCTAAATTACAAGACCAAAATTTCATTATAAAAATTTAACCACTCTACTTGATTGAATTTTTTTATAACACCTACCACTCCATATTTATTTTTAAATACCTATTAAAGTAAGGCATTTTTTTGACATTTCATAAAAAATTCTCTTTGTTAATGGATCTATTCATAAGCTAACAACATAAAAATTAAGTGAAATATTTATACTGATTGGAATAAACACTTATTGTATTTATTTTAAAATATATTTATCAAAATATTTCCAAAAAAATAAAAAACAATTCATACTTTTTTTGGAGAAAACAATGAAACGGACAATTTCAATAAAAAAAAGCAATATGCTAAGGACACAAACAATTTTTTTAACAATAAAATACAGTTATAGTTTTCAGTTCCCTTCGAAATTTTATCAAGATTAAACCTCGTTGGAAAACTAATTTTTATCTGATTAAACAGAAAAAAATAATCTTCTAATTTTCCTACTAAAAAAATTTCATTTTAAAATCGAGATCAGAAAATTTAATATCTTTTATTTATGTAATCTCAAACTAACAAACAAATTGGATTATTATTAAGAATCAATTTGCCTTAGATAATGAATATCAATTTTGTATATTTTAACAGTTTTATCAAGATTTGGCTTAATAAAAAAATTATAAAATAAAATTGCCCTGCTTTTTTTGAAATTGCTTATTACACAATTATTATTAAATTTGTGTCCAATTTAGCGGAACAAAAAGTTTCTCATTAAAATTTTGCTTAATTAAACATTACATAATCTAATATTATTCTATCAATGAAAATGTACTAATCACCTTTAACATTTAAAAGTGCCAAAACATTCTATATGATTATCCTTTTCCAATTCTTTAATATTCCTTTCATTAAGAATTGTAAGCCGAACAAAAAATATATTAATACAAGCAAATAAAAAGAGATCACCAATTTAGATCTATTGTTAAAAAACGGTTTATCAGCAAAAAAAAAAAAATAGGAAGAAGAAGGAAAATTTCTCATTTATAATTCAAATCATTAATACTATTTGAATAAATTTTCCTAAATTTAAAAGAATTTAAAGAAAAACTAAAATGAATTACATAAATCAAAAAAAAAAGAAGCTAGAAATGTTCCTTAAGAACGAAAATCAAATATATATATATATATATATATATATATATATAATTTAAAGATCTGCTCTTTAGTTTATTATACAATATGATTGGAATTCTTGTATTAATTTAGGAATAAATTAATGATTATTTTAATTTATACATTATAAACTAACGTTATTTAAGGTATTTCAGATTTAACTTGAGAATAAATCTAAATATTTAATTATTCTAAAATAATTTTTATTAGACCCACAATAAATTACTTTATAATATGATATAATAAACTCGAAATTTTTTTAAAAAGATATTTTGATTACTTATAAATCTAAAAAAAATTAGACTCTTGCATCTAAAAATCTAGAAATTCGTCTATATTATTTTATGTTTGTGGAATATTTAATTAATTTACTAATAAGTTGGGGGTTTTGAAGGTAAAACATATCGAATAATAGAATACATTGTGTAAAATGTTGAAATCTAGAAAATAATTATGAATTTTTTAAAAAAGGTGTTTTACCTCCAAAAGTTAAATCCCCAAGAAGAAAGATAAATTTCCATCCTATATTCTCAAAGTGATCGATTAAAAAAAAAAAAAACATTTCAACTCAAGTCGAACTTTCTCTGAGATGTAAAATTAAGAGATGGTGAAGAAGAAGAAGAAGAAAACAAGCTATCCAAGCAACCATTTTTAAATTTTGTTATATTGTTTGGATATTGGGAATATGCTTTTAAAATTGAAGCATCTTATTTAGAATTTCAATAGAGGTTAAAAAAATTTTTTAACTGAGAATAACTAAATATAAAATCCATGAAGGATTGATAGTATTCAAAGTATTTTTTTTCATGGATATAGATAATGCTACAATAAATTGAGAATCGATGGATTGCCTTTTTTTGGTTACTTGAGTAATACCTAATGGATTGATCATCCAAAAAAACTAAAACAAAATACAATTAAAATCATGATCTGATCATTGATATAATTAGTTTCTTTTTTTATTGTTGGTTTTTTAAAAGAATAACTTTTTTTTAAGGATCTGCTTTTTCTTCAAACCAAAAATTTTCTGTTGTTAAAAACATCATTGAATTGGCACAAAATTCATCAACTGGTATATATCACTATTTAATCTTTTATCACATTTTTTTGATATTCTCACGATTTGTAATTTATATTTTATTGTATAAACTAAACTCCCTTTCACCTAAAATTAACCAGCCAAAAATGAAAAATTCACTTTTTTTTTAAGAATTAACCAAAATACGATTAATTAGAAATAAAAAAAATTATAAACATCCTATTAGATTTGATATTATTAAAAGAAATACCTGAACAACCTATAAATTTCCAAAAAAATATAATTTATAAAAAAATTTATGCAGAAACCTTTCATTGAAATGTCTCGTGCAAAATTTCCAAATTTCAATGGAAAACATAAAATTATTGACAATTAGATTTTTTAATAGTAAAATGTATTCGTGGATAAAAGAAATTCCAAAGACTCAATTTTCTTCAAGTTAACTTGAAATTTCAAAGATTTTTTTTTTGCAAATTGACTTTTTTAAAAAAAAAAGATTAAGAAAAGTTGGAAAAGTAAAAAAAAAAAACAAGATTTTTTTATAGAATCGATAATGGGCCAGTGGTAAAGTATCCAGCTTAAGTTCAACTACAATATGAAGAGCTGGGGTTCGGAAATTCTCTTAACCACACTTTTTTTGATTGTTTATCATTTTCCCAAAAATCCATCAAATTGCAATTTTAATTAAAAATTGGACTTATGCTTCATAGAATCACTAATTCTTTTAAGTAATCGTCTGAAAGATTTCGAATCTTGCTAAGCTATAATAAAAACCTGAATAACAATGAATTGGAACAAAAACTCTTTAAATTTATGTAGCAGATCAGATTCTTGAGCAATTGGACAGATTTGCTCTCTCACTTGGTTCAACAATATCTCAAATTTAAATTTGGTATTCAGGAAGTGCCACCGAGTGCCTAGTTTTTCGAGAATTCGAGAGAATTGAATAAAATCAAAGATTTTAATCTATTCTTAAAAATTCTGGAAAACCTAACGGCAAGCACGTAAGCTTTTAGTGCTCACTTTATAATGGAAAAAAAAAAAAAAAAAACCCTTTTTTAATGTTGAATGAAGAACAATTCAAGAAGAAATCAAACAAGAGGTCTGGAAAAAAATGTTCAGAGTTTGAATAAAAAAATAAAGATTCTAAATATCGATTAAAAATTAATTGGGAGGTTGAAAATTTCAAAAAAATGTGAATTATTTAAAAAATTTATTCAACATTTTTATTATTTTTTTTTGCTTATTAAACATTTTTTTACCCTATTTTTAATTATTTTGTTTTTATTCCAATTATTAAATTATAATTTTTCCAAATATTTGGAAAAAAAAAAAAAGATAAAAATGGATTCAGGATTAAATGATCTTAAAAGGTCAAGGCATTTATTTATAGGAGGGAACAAATTTGGAGAATTAACATTCTTTGATACAAGGACTTTAAGAGCAAAAAAGAAAATCCAAGCATTTACAAATACGTTAACAAGTATTGATTTGAATGGGAATTATGTCGCGTGCTGTGGGATTGATTATGATCAAAATAGTTATTTGTCTGAAAATAGTATAAAAGTTTTAGATTTAAGGACATACAAATTTTTCAATTATTGGAATTCATCATCTGAATTAATCAAATTGAAATGGATTTCGTTAAATTCCCCATCAATTATTGTTGCAAATAAAGTAGGTTCTGTTGAAGAATTAGACTTTACTCAGGATAGAAAAATCTTATGGATGAATTATGAAAATAAAGCTATAAGTTCTTTTGATATTTCTAGTTCATATGAAATATTTGCAGTTGGAGACTCATCAGGGGATATTCATTTTTCTAGTTCGATCTCAGATCCAAAAGTGAATGCGTTTTCAACAGAAACAAAAATGCTACCGATGAAAAAATTTTCGAATACTCAAGATACTAATATGTATTTTGATTCATATTATGAAACAGAAAAAATAAACTTTTATCAGTTTGAAGAGAATGAAAAACAATCATTAACATCATCAGAATGGAATGAAAGCTGTTATTTTACTGTTGGAAGAATACCAAAAATACTTGATCCCGAATTAATAGATTCGATGGCAAAAAAGGATTTTTATTATTGCTCACCAAATCCAAATAAAACAAACAGAAATCAAATTGATTCATATAAAATAGATTTGGATTTACTTTTTAGAGGAACTAATTTAATCAATAGAGAATTAAATGGTTATGGAATTGGTTTTAACTCGCTTTCATTTTATAATAATAATTATGATAAAAATAATATTATCGACAACAATAGTCAAAAGAATAAAAATAATAATCAAAATAATAATAATAAACAAAATAATAATAATAAACAAAATAATATGAACAATAACTCTAATAATAATAATAATATCAATCAGAATAATGATAATGATAAAAATGTAAAGAATAACAACAAAAACAAAAACAACAACAACAAAAACAACAACAACAACAACAATAACAAAAACAAAAGCAAAAAGAACAAAAAGAACGAGAATGAGAATGAGAAAGAGAAAGAGAAAGAGAAAGAGAACGGGAACGAGAACGATAACAGCAATTTTACTTATGATAAAGGAATCATGGAAAAATTTAATATTCCTGAATTTTATTCAAGTGTTAGGATCAGATATTATAAAAAAGGAGGGAGACCTTACAAACCAATTAAAAAATTAAATGAAACACAATTTAATGGTTTAGAAAATACCTTTCCAAATGCGTATACAAATTCTTTTCTTCAGGTGTTGAATTTTATTCCACACTTGTGTAATCATTTAAGAAATCACCTATGCGAAAAAGATTTTTGTTTAACTTGCGAATTTGGTTTTCTTTTCCACATGTTACATCAAGCAAGAAGTCGAGTTTTGCATTCAGGAAATTTTTTGAGAGCATTCAAGCAAATACAAAAGGCAAAATCTTATGGTTTGCTTGAAAACCATTCAACTAGACATAACACCTTTAACCAATTAGCAAGTGGGTTTAATGATTTTATATTAAAAGAAATACACAAGGATTTAAATAAAATAAATCCAAAGAAAAGCACAATAATCCAATCTTTATTTGAATCCAAATTTACCAAAATTTATAAATGTACTCAATGTGGCAGAATTGAAAAAAAAATAATAAAGAACACACAATTAAACATAAATTTCAAAAATCTTTCAAACATAATTAATGAATCAATGTCCATTAATAATAATTCGTCCACTGCTAATAATAAAGTTAATCGAAGTAATAACAATAAATTAACCTTTTTCGATTATTTATCAAAAAGGTTGAATTATAATTCTCAAATAACTAAAAAATGTAAAAATTGCAAAGATAAAAAAAAATTTTTAATAAATATGAAAAATAATTCACTTCCAAATATTATGATAATAAGTTTAAACAAGTTGATCAAAGAAATTTTTCAAAAAAATTATATTCCTTTATTTCTTAATTTCCAATATGATGCAGAAAAAAATACTTATTCAATAATTAAACCAAGTAATAAAAATAATAAGAATAACAAGAATAATTTTAATGGCTATAACAACAACACTAATAATAATAAAAACCAAAACAAAAGCAAAAGCAACAGTAGTAGCAATAATAATAATAATAATAATAATAATAATAATAACAGTACCAATAATTCCCAAATTATAAGATATGAATTATCTTCAGTTATTTCACACATTCATGATGGATCTGAAAAATCAAATTTAAAAGATCATTTTGTTGCTCATATCAAAAATCCAAAATTTGTTTCTGAATCTTTTAAAAGAGAAAAATTAAAGAAAAAAACAAATTCTTCTCATAAATGGTATTTATTTAATGATTTAAGAATTTTGGAAACGAAAAAAATGGAAGTAAATAATTTTAATAAATATTGGAAAATACCGTGTATACTTTATTATAAAAAAATCAATTTAGAAAACGAATTAAAAATCCCAAAGTTTGTTAATCCTATCGATCCAAACGTCTTATTAAAAAATAATTGTCTCAATCAAAATAAAAATTTAATCGAACCAAATTTTGTACTGTTAAATAAAAAGGAATTAAATTCCAAAAATAAATTAATAGCAATTGATTGTGAATTTGTTTGTTTACAGTCAGAAGAAATAGAAATGTTACGAAATGGCTCCGAAATAATCAATGCCCCGAAAAGGCACGGGTTGGGCAGAGTTTCCTTAATTAGAGGAAATGGCGAACAAAAGGATAAGCCTTTGATGGACTCTTATATCCCATCTTCGGAAAGGGTTTTGGATTTCTTAACCAGATATTCCGGGTTGGTCCCAAAAGACCTTGATACAGAAACTTCTGACAAGAATCTGGAGTCCCTGAAAAGTGTTTATTTGAAAATTCGCGCTTTAATTGATAACGGATTCATTTTTATTGGCCATGCCGTTGAAAATGATTTTAGAATATTAAATGTATTTGTCCCACAAGAGCAAATAATAGATACCGCTAAATTATACCATATACCCTGGAAAAGAAAACTTTCTCTAAGTTATTTATCAAAAAATGTGTTAAATAAAACCATACAAAGAGATACACATTGTAGTATAGAGGATTCAAAGGCTACTTTACATTTGTATGATGAGTATTTAAAATTGAAAAAAAATGAGCAATTCGAAAAAGTTTTAAATAAATTATTCCATATTAAAAAAAATTTTCAGAAAAATTAATTCTCCTTTGTTTGAAATTAAAATAATTCAAAAATAAATTTTTTTTTTTCTTTTTTTTTTATTTTTACAAGTATACATTTTATTTATACCTCTTTTTTTATTCCAGTTTTCCATCTAAATATGACAAATTCGCAGATATTGTTTCTTGTTCACAAAAGACCATTTTTTTAACTAATAAACATTTTTTTGTTAAAAAGTGTTTTTCACGAATAAGTCTGTTTTTTGCAGAAAATTTGGGGTTTTCACTACAAGACAAGGAAAATTTTTTCAAAAAAAAATCACTAAATTTTGTATTATTGATATACACTCATCTAATAAACATTATTATACATAACAATTTGCAAAAAGGTTTACAACTTTAATAGATATTAATAGGAATTGAAAAAAAAATGAAATTTTTCAGTAAAATTTTTTTCATTTTTAATTGTATAATTTTTGAAATTTTTATTTGAATACGTGGAGAGATTATTTTAATCTATTTTTTTAATAGATTAAAAAGAAACATATTTTTTTTATTTTAAAATAACACAAAATATTTCAATCAAAAGATATCGCTAAATTCAATTGAAAATCTGATTTTTTATCTGTTTTTGGAATATTTTTTATCATTTTAATTTTTTCCATGTTTGAGTTTTTATATACATTTCCGATTGTTTTCTGCAAATTGCTTTAACATTTATTCTTTTTTCAATCTTAATGTTCAATCAAAAATTAATTCATTTCAACTTTTTTCATTAAAAAAATACCCCAAAAATAGGTGTTTTTTTCAAAAATCAATATTTTTGAAAAGGGGGGTATTCGAATTTTCATGAGTTTAATAGCTATCTTTTTTTTATTACAGAAAAGTATGATAACTTTAAAAAAATAATTTATATAAGTAGTATAACTGAAATCCAATGTATAGTTTTGGCTAACATTAATTTTTCGTGTTGAAATTTTCCTTGTAGTGTAAAAGGTATTGTTTTTTTTGTAGAAAAGTTGGGGTTTTCATGGAAATGTACTGTTTTTTTTTTTCCTCGAATCAAATACATCTAGTTATAAATTTTGTTAAACAATACCAAATTATTTTTAAGATCTTTTTGGACGAGATATTCAATTAAAAAAAAAACAAATTATTCCCAAATAAAACCAAAATAAATGATTGAAAATATTTCATTATATATTTTTTTATATAAGTTCGTGAAAATGGAATGAATAGAGTGGATAAAAAAAATATTTTTTTTAACAAAATATTTAATATTTTATATTTGGAAAATAAATAAAGAATTAACAAACCAATTAAGAATATTGTATTGAAATCTCAAAGAGAAGATTTTTTTTTAGAAAAGGGTTTCTCGAAATTTAAAAAGTTAAATTCTCAAGAAGAAAGAGAAATTTCCTTTAGACCGAAGTGATCGATTTAAAAAACAAACTATTCAACTTTTTTGTTGAAATTTTTTGAAAAAAAAAAGTTAAGGGTTGGGGTAATTATTGTTAAAAACATAATTTTTTGTTTTTAATAAAAAAAAAAAATTCTAATTTTTAAAAGTAACTAGGACCAAATCAAAAACAAATTAACACATAGTGAACCATAGATCTCCAAAAATCAATAATGAAAAACTAGGTATTTCTTAGAAAAGGTGTGCAAATAGTAACTCAGTTTCCAATTATTAATTAAGAACTCGGTATGTTCTTATTTTTTTTACAATTCTTTCTGTTTCGAGGAATCTCTAATATGCACTTTTAAAGATCTTGAAGATTTTTTTTTTTCGTTTTTTTTATTTCTCAAAAAATTTTTTTTTGCAAAAAGAATATTACAAAATTCTTTACTTTGTAACTTATAAAGGTTATAAAATAAACACAAAATAAATTTAATCAAATTAAATTAATTTGATATTTAAAAAAAATAATATTTTGTTATAAATTTAAGAAAAATATGTATTTGGAAAAATAATACTAGGAAAAGAATGGAATTTTTTATTCCAAATTTGTAGCTAAATTTTTGTTCAAGAATATACTAATAGTTTTTAACTTATTTTCAATCGATAATTGATGGAGAAATTTCAATAAATTTATTTATTTATATATATATATTGTTTTAGTTTAATTTGTGTCATTACATTTTACAGAGATTTTGGTTTTTTCTTTTTATATTTTTTATTTTTTTCTTGTGGATATAAATGGTTATAGCAGTGAAAAAAATATCCGGCCTGAAAATAATACCGGACAAGATTTTTAATTGTTGATATTAGTAAAATTTTTGTAATTTTCAATATTTATTAATCAAATCTTTTTTATAAATAACCAAAATTTTAAAATTATGATAAAATTCACTTATTAGAATGATGATTAATTAAATTCAACTTGTTCAATAAATCTATTCAATCAATCAAAAAAAAAGAATAAAAAGAATCATTTTCCAAACTCAAGTAAACCTCTATAAAAATCTCAATTGTTTTTCTAAAAAAGTTGATCAACTTAGGCTATCAAACAATTAATTGAGTATTCTATAGACATCCCCACTTTAATGAACTTTAGATAGGTTTATTCCTAGGTTCATAAAAAAATTGGTTATTTATAATAAGTATTTGATTGATTAATATAAGAAATTACAAATCAATTTTCCTTATATCAAAAATTAAAAATCTTGTCCGGTATTATTTTCAGGTTCGATATTTTTTTCACAGTTATACTTTTAAAAAGAGTAATAATGTCTAAATTAGACTAGAAACAAAATTAAATTTTATTAAAATATAAAAAATAGAGAATTTTGTTTCCTATTTTTGCTTTTAGGTGTTATCAAATTTTTGGAATGGAGTTTATTGTTTAGATATTGCTCTGTATAATAAAAATCAACAAAACACAATCAAAGTAAATTAAATTGTTCTCTGATCCTCTTTGAGTTTGGTTATGAATTGAAAATTTATCATTATGAACGATACTCTGTTCAATATTTCTTTTTAAACAATTATTTTCAGAATAATTAGTTCTGAGGATGAAATGTTGTGAAATTATTTCAGTTGAAAAACATAGAAGTTAATTTCAATGATGAAAATAGTCATAAAATGAAAGATGAAATTATTTCATAAAACATTTGGTAAACTCTCGAAACATCTCAGGTTTTTGTTATTTGTTATTTATTTCCTAATCAAAAAAATATTCAAATCGGATTTTGGAAATAATATCTAACTAAAAAATGATTATAAAACAGCAATTATTCAATAACTTTGTACTACCCTACTTTTGTTTTCTTGGATATTAAGTAAAATAAATAGTGTAGAAATTTTCAAAAAATTTAAAAGAATAAACCAAAAATTCAAAGCTATAACTTTAAAAACACATCAAGCTACACTTTGGATTTTATTCTATCTTTAGAAAGAACGTTACCTTAAATTTTTGATACATTTTTTTTTATTTTTTCCTTTTCTCTCCAAGTTAAAAACAAAAACCAAAACAAAAACTCTCACAAAAAAAAAAAAATAAACACACCAATGACAACA
Source organism: Anaeramoeba flamelloides (assembly GCA_027625915.1). Taxonomy (NCBI): domain Eukaryota; family Anaeramoebidae; genus Anaeramoeba; species Anaeramoeba flamelloides. The sequence goes on from JANTQA010000012.1 coordinate 6,685,271, forward strand.
CATGAAGAATTAAGTAAAAAATTACTTGAAGAAGGAAAAGTGAAACTGCAAAGCGAAGAGTTTGCAGAAGCAAAAGCCAAGTTTGAAGAAAGCATCAAGCACTTTGACAAGAATAGCGAAACCCATTACTTCTTGGGGATGGCAAACCAAAAGCTGGGCTTTTTTGAAGAAGCATTTAAGAATTTCCAACAGGCGATTGATCTGAATGAAAGAACGAGCAAATACCATTTAGCTGTCGGCGATTTATTATTTGAAAAAAACCAAGTTGATAAGGCCCTGATTTATTACCTGAATGGGATTCAAATGGACATGTTGCTTGATTTTAAATACATTGAAAGAAGTGCAAATATTTTGGTTCAACAAGGAAGAGTCAATGAGGCATTGACAATTTTAGAAAAGGCTGCGCGACAGACGCACTCTTTGGACCCACTGAGCCATTATCTGTTGGGCTTACTATACCGCAAGTTAAACAATCGAGTTGAAGTGAAAAGGGTTTTATATCGTGGTATTCAAATTACAAGGGATCGCAGATTCCAGGTCAACAAGGGTGTCTCGAAATTGCACTATGAGTTTGCCAACATCTTACGACAAAACGGCGAATATCAGGAGGCGCTAACCAACTATGCTGTTGCAATCAAACTGGATCAAAAAAACTCGCGTGCTTGGAACAACTTGGCCGTGCTCATCTCCAAGCAAAGGGATCGATCATCAAAAAAGAGATCTTTAAACACCTTCAAAAAGGCTGCAGATCTGAACCCCGATGAGCCACGTCTGCAATTCCATTTGGCCAATTTGTTAAAGGCCAGCGACGAAACTGCACAGGCTCGGTACAGGTATGCGCTGACTGTAAAAATGGATCCAGACAATTCGATTGCATGGCTTGCGTGCGGCGAGCTGACAATCCAGCTAATCAAGGAAGGCACACAATTAGACAAGAATATGCTTGTTGAGGGAATTACCAACATTGGGCCATCTCAAATGTTTGACTTTGGATTAAAATATTACAAAGGCGATCTGAAACACATATCCTTAAAAATGGGGAACCTATTACTTAGCACAAATATAAACGAATATAAGAAGGACTCTATCAAATTTTTTTCGATCGCTGCGAAAAATGAAAATTTGAATTTCAATTTATTATTTCTTTTATCAAAATTAAACTTCCAATTTAAACAATATAAAAATGCCTTGCCCTATTTATTGAAATCTGTGAAATTAAAGCCAACTTGTTGGCAGGCCTTTTTATTGCTTTCAAAAACTTTAATTCAATTAAATAAACCCAACGATGCAATATTTTCCTTGGAAACAGCCTTAAAATTGAAACCAAACTCAATCAAGATGAAAATCGAGCTCGCAAAATTGTTTGACAAGTGTGGCAAAACAAATAAGTGTGTTGATACTTTATCAAGCTTATTAATTCAAAACCCTAATTTACATAAGGTTCGAATTTATTTGTCAATATTCTTAGCACAGTTGGGGCTTTATAAAGCTGCTCGAAAGCATTACCGGAAAATCATTAAATTAGATCCCACTCTTTTTTCAAAATTTTGCCAAACAGGTAGACTCAATCAAGAATTGAATAAAAAATACCAACAAATGTATGAAACAGAAAGGCAATACTGCCTCAAAATAAATTTAAATAAAGAATTCCATCCTTTGATCCAAATGCAAAATTATTTTAATGAAATTAATAATAGTAAAAATGAAATAGTCATTGAAAAATTATTTGGAGAATTAAAGAAAAAGAAAAAGAAAAATGAAAAAAAGGAAAATGAAATTCAAAAAGAAATTGAAATTGGGAAAGAAATTGAAATTGGAAAAGAAATTATGAATGGAAAGGAAATGGAAATGGAAATGGAAATGGAAATTGAAATGGAAAAGGAAAATGAAATTGGAAAGGAAATTGAAATTGGGAAAGAAATTATGAATGGGAATGAAAAAGCAATTGAAATTGGAAATGAAAAAGAAATTATGTCTGGAAATGTAAAAGAAAATAAGAATGAAAATGAAAAACAAAATGTTGGTGAAATTATAGCTGGTAATGAAAATAAAAACATGAAACTAAATTTAAATGTGAATCTAGATAAAATGGACACTGGGATGGAAATAGAAATAATAAAGAAGAATAATAAAGAAAACGAAAACGAAGAAGAAATCAATATAAATAATGTTAACAAAAAAGAAAACGGAGAAGATGTATTAGAAAATGATAAAGAAACAATAAATGCAAAAAAAATAAATTTATTTTTTGATAATAGTGACGATAGTGTAATTATGAATGAAATTAATAAAAATAATGATGGTTTAATTAATAATATCAACAAGAATAAGAGTGGCGATGGTTCATTAATTATTAATAATGGTAATAATAATCACCTTGGATTAAATAATAATAACGATGGTGATATCACTAATAATAATAATTTGAATAATAATAAAATTATTAATAATAACAATGTTGATAATCCAAACCATGATAATTTTTTAGGTCTCAATGCTACATATCCAACAAATTATAACCCACAAGAAGATTTAGACAATTTTCTTACTAGTATTCCAAAGGAAAATGATTTAATTGTAAATTCTAATATTAAAATAAATTACAATCAAAATAATCTCATAGAACCTAAAAAATTGAAAATTGAAAATCTTTGTCTCTTTTTAGAAACGGGAAAGCAAGTATTAAGCGAATTGGACTTTTCGGGATATCATATCGGGACCGAGGGTATCAAGAATGTTATTGATTTATTAAATTCAAATTGGAAAATTAATTCAATTAGATTAAATATGAGCGATCAAATTGATCATTCAATTCTAGAAACACTAGATAAAATATTAAAAAGAAATAAATTGATATCTTTAAATCCCTTGCAGGATGATTTTTGTTGGTTAATTACAAATAGCAGATTTGCTGATATTGAAATATATAACGAGATTAAAATTCATAAATTTCTTTTACAAAACAGAATCAATAAAGAATTAACCAATATAAAAGAAAAGTTAAAAAATTATACTACAAAAGAAATTAATATATTTGTTCTTTGGCTTTATACTGGAATAATTTTCTCTAAAGAAATTATTAAAAAGATTTCTTTAAATTTAAATTTCCATTTTGATTTCGATTTCAATCTTGATTTAGATTATTTATCAAAATTAAACGAAACGCAATTTAGTCTTGATTTGGAAAATTTATACACTTCGAGGAATAATTCTGATTTTTATTTAATCGATGATGAAAATAACAAACATTTCGTCCACAAGACAATCCTTGAGGCCAGATCAAAATTGTTTAGAGACTGGTTTAATTTTGAAGATAATTTCCAACTAAACAGTTTTAAAGATTATTCAAAAAAATCTACATACGCACTGTCTATTTTAGTTAAATTTTGGTACACAGAAAATTTAATATTTCCAAATGATTTATCTACCAATCAAATTCAAGATTTATTTGCTGAATTGGAAAATAGTCAAGAATATTATATGTTGAATAAAAATTCCTCCTTTAATTCACAATTACAAAATATTAAAAACTTACATTCATATTCTCTCAATTTATAATTGAAAAATTAAGAATAATAATGATAATATTATTTTTAAATGTTTTTTTTTTTTTTTTTTTTTATGAGTAAGATTTTTTCGATATTAGGTTATTAATAATGAAAAAAATATGTAATTTTATAAGAAAATACTAAATGTCTACCTTAGTACACCGAATTTGCCTAAATTTCACCAAGTTTATAATAAAAGGTTGAAAATGATATTATTGTGTGTTAATTTCTTTATTATGTTATTTATCTTCAATCCAGATTTTAATATAAACTAAAATTCAAAATTTTCAACACAGCTAAAATGTTCCAAACAATCACAATAATACAATTTCATTGAAATTGAAGATAATTTTGATTTATGTAAAATATGAAAATCATTTTTTCATCTTTTAGTTTTTATTTTCATTTCATTGTTTGAATAACGTAATTTGTTTCATTTCGATCAAAATTTTTTTCAACCATCGATATTAGGTTAAAGTTGAGTTGTACCAAATAGAAGAACTCAAATAAAATTAGTTGGTAGTATCTAACCATTTGATCGATCAATAATCCTAATAGAATTTAAAACAAATTTACTAATGTATTTTTTTGTTTTGCTATCTCCAAAATTTTTAACACACCCATGATTTATTTGTATTGATAATTATTTATTTATTGTTTTGCGAGTATTGTAATTTATAAACAAGTGTTAACATTTCAATTTGTGAATGGTTCTAATTTGGTAAATCTTCTTGAATTGATTAAATAAGTTTTTTTTTTCACAAATAGAATTTTGGTGTGTTAAAAATTTTGAATTGGGGTTTATATAAAAAGTCAAAAAAATTCAAAGATACAGTATTTATGTTATTGTATTTTTTTTTTGATATTGAAAAAAAAAAATAAGAATTATTTACTTGTGCATTCTTTTTCAAAGATTTTGATTTTTTTAGAAATTTTTTAAATTAGAAATTTTATTTTAGTAATTCAGATCTCAATATATTGATTTAGTAATAATATCTATCAAAATAATTTTTTAATTTTATGATCAACAGAATAAATTAAAAAAATAAAATTGATCAGAAATTTTAATTTTTTTTTTCAGTAAAGTTTAATAAATATTAAGGTCTATCTGAATTTTATCCTCTATGAGAATTGAAACACAAAGTAGTAATAAATTAAGACCTTTAAAATTTAGTGAATTGAGGGAAAGTCAAATATTTTCAATTTTTAGCAATTTAAGATTTTAACTAAAATCATTTATTGATCCAAAAACTTTTCGAAAAATCCCGAACAAAACAAGGCAAAAATAAAAAGCTATTTTTTTTAATATTGTGAAAATGTCACTCCACTTTCTTTTCAAATGGGTGGCTACACTCACCACCAACTCTAACATACTTCTATATAAAGTGGAGTGACATTTTCCCAATATCATTTTGGAAGTCGAAAATTTTGAGTAAAAAATTTTGGATTTGGAAAGTAAATTTTTTTTGCCTTCCTCAAAAACAACCTAAATTTTACATTTTAACAAGATCTATTAACTCAACATTCTTTTGAGTTCATAATTCGTGTTGTGGGTATAAAATTAATATCCACGGGGAATAAAATTCGAATAATCCTTAAATCAAGATAAAATAAAAATAATTTATTTGGGACAGAATTAAAAGGTTAATATGAAAAATTTTCTTCAAGCAATAGAAAATACTTGAAAAAACAAAAAACAAAAAAAAAAAAAAAAAATTATAAAATAATTTCATTTATTACATTGGATTTAAACAAAAGAAAACTTTTTTAATTTGATAAAGCAAAGTATTCAAGTTTTTTAAAAAAATGATTAAATAGTTTTTAAATATTATTCAAAGATAATAAACTATTCTTCAAAACCAATATTTTTTTTTGGATTTTGTTATTGATAAAAATTTGAATAATATATTTGAAAAACTTAAATTTGCCTAACTTCTTGATACAGATCTTTTAAAAAATAAAACTTGATCTATGGTATCTTATTTAATATTATTGTTTATTTTATATCTAGATTTTAAAAAGTTAACAATAAGAAATTGTTAAAATTAAAAAAAAATCAATTCTTAATTGTACAGAAATTGAAAGCAAAATGATTAAAATTTAAAAATAATATTTTTTTTCAATAAAAATAACAAATTTTTCAATGAATAAAAATATTATTTTTTTTTCAAATTTATTATTATTATTTGAAATATTTGTCTTATTTATAATTGGAAATCGAAATATTGCAATTAATTGGGAATCAAAAGATGAAAAAAAATTATGTCAGAGTTAAATATATTCGGACAACAAATGAATGATTTATTAAAAGATTTTAGGTAATTAGTGATACTAAGGTTCCCAAAAAAACATTCCATTAAAGTATTATGTTTTTTAATGACCAAAAATAAGTAGTTTTTTAATGTATTGAACTATTTTTCAAAGAAAAAAAAAAATCTTTATTTTGACAAAATTTGGAATAAAATTATGATTAAACTTAATGTAATCAGAAGAAAAACCAAGAAAAATCACAGATGTTAAAAAAAAAAATTTCAAGTTATTTTTTTTTTGTAGTTAACTATACAATTTTTAATATGAAAATTTTGTTTATAGTCAGTCCCACTTTTAATGTACAAACTTTCAATGGAATTTAAGGTATAATAAAATCTCCAAATTAAAGGATATTTTACGGAATTTTGTTTGACAAAAATTATTTTACTATAATCTAAAAGTTGTATTTTTATTTGAATCTTTTCTTGTATCTTAATTTTTGTTCAAATTTTATATTTTAAGCGTTTAATTGACTGTATAAAATAATTATTTATTAATTTTATCTCTTTGAATCTTTTCATAACAATTCAAATTAAAAATATTATTTTAAATACAATTATGTTATATACCTTCTAAGAGATTTTAAAGAAATTTTATTAAATGAAAATGATATAATAAGTGTAAAAATATTGAATATCAAATACTTTTTAAGAAGATAACCCAATATTCTAATTCAGGGGTTTTATTACACGATTTTTTTTTCAAAAGAGAGTGGTTCTTATTAACTTGGTTTTTTATTTTTTATTTTATTTTATTGTTATCATGTATTTTATTGAACATTTCCAAGTTCTTCAAATTTTAAGGAAGAAATGTTTTATAAGATTTTAATCAGTATTTTAGTTAGTAAAAAAAATCGATCAAATAAGAAATTATATGTAATACTTAATTTGGAATAATAAGTAATGGTACATAATATATCTAAAAATGAAAAAAAAAAAAAAAAAATTTATCCAAAAAATAAGAATAATTCTTGAAGAATTATGATTACTTTATTCTTTAATAAAAAGTGGGTTAATCTCATTTTTAAAATGAAAAAAATTAATTCGAAATTAGGTTCTTCTCAAATAGAATCAATGAGGTTCTAGTTTTTTTTTGCGTCTTATTTAATACTAATAAGAGGAACTTGACAACAATTTGAAAGTTACAAACAAAGTAAATTAATAAAAATAAATCAAAATCAAGAAAATCTTTTTGAAAACTACAATCAATAAATGTGTTAATATTTTATTGAAAATACGTTGATTCGGGTTAGCCTACTGATTATAGATAATTTTTCCAATTTTTTTTATGTTTTTAAAAAATATTCTCTTAAATTCAAATTTAAAGATTTTTCATTTGAAGACTATACTTATTTTAATCTAGCTTTTCCATTTTGTTAGATCTGATTTGAAAATATTTTTAATTAGATATATGATTAATGGGGGTGAAAAAATAAAATGAAGGGTACTCAGAATTATCACTTATTTTATTGCTTGTTAATCATGAAAAATTTGTAGATAAATTTTATATTTTTATGATTTGTTTCAACTGGATCAAAAAAAAAATTAAATAAAAATTTTATGATAATATAGAGTTAAATAAAAAGTTTGTTATTCAAATAAAATCTTTCTTTTATCTGATTTAAAAGAAAAAAGGATATAAGAGCATTATTGTATTATTAGTTAAACGAAATTAAATTTAAAAGGTAACATAAAAAGGGTAATATTATTATTATTTACAAAAGTATATGTTCAATATTTTACAAAATAAATAACAAAGAAGTATTGCATAAATTATTACAAACTAAATTTTCAAGTGATTTTATGATCTATTAAAATAAATACATTAGTTTTTTTTTTTTTTTCTTTTCTTTAAATCTTTTGACATTTCAAATTGAATCAATGGTGGCAGTTCATATTCACTATCCGACTCGGATTCGGATTCAGATGTATCTGATAAATCAGGAATTGTTTTATTTTTTTGATTTTTGGAATGTAATTGTTTTTTTGATTTTTCCTTTTCATCTTTTTTAGAACTGAATAATGAACTAAACCATCCTTTCTTTTTCTTTTCCTCTTCTTGTTCTGGTTCCTCCTCCTCTTCTTTTCTCTCTTCATCTACGTCTTCTTCTTCATCATCATCTTCCTCTTCCCTTTCATTTAAGATTTCTTCCTTTTTTGATTTTAATTTTTTGCTATTTTCATTTACTTCATCTTTAATTTTTTCAATTTTATTTTTACGTACTGTATTTGCTCCATATCCAAGAAATCCTCCAATTACACCACCTGCAATCCCACCAAATTGAAAACTTGAAATTAAAGTACCAACTTTTAATCCAGTTAATCCGCCCCCTATACCACCAACTAGTCCCCCAACTAAAACACCTGAGAGTGGAAGAAGTATTTTCCATGCGGATAATCCTGCCTATTTTTTGTTTTGGTAAATTTGGATAATGATTTGAATATTTGTAGGTTATAAAAAAAAATACAGAAAAATTAAATAATTCAATAAAATAAAATAAATGAATATAATATTAAAAAGATTGGGGTTAATCGGAACAATTAATGTGCTTATTTTTTTTTACAAATATTTTTTTTTGTATGCAATAAAGTGGAATAAAAAAAAAATTTGTTTAATGTGGCTAAAAATTTCAACCATTTCAGTTTCATAAAAATAATCAAATATTACGATTTCATTTGATAAATTGGTAACAAAATTGAATTAATATATGGTATTTCTTATTTTACTTTTGAAAATTGATTATCTTATTTTTCAAAGATTAGTAATCAGATTTGGTTTTAAAAGTTTATTAGCATTCAAATCATAGTTTATTTAAATGTAAAGTGTTTCAGTAAAAATTTAATTTTCTAAAATCAGCTCAATCTACTACCTATTTTTTTTTTATTATTATTCAAGATAACTGCTTTAAAATGGTTTTCTTTGGATTTTTTGTTTTTACCAACTTCGGTATGAAAAAATAATGATTTGTTGAAGTAAAGTAGTGAAAAAAATACACGACATGAAAATAATAACGGACAAGATTTTTAATTGTGAATATGAGTAAAATTTTTATTGTGTAATTTCATTTATTTACAATCAAATCCTTTTTTTAAGAATCAAACTTTTAAAATTATAACTCACCCACTTATTAGAATGATGATTAATGAAATCACACTTGTTCAAAACACCATTCAATCAATCAAAAAACAAGAAGAAAAATTATCATTTTCCAAACTCTAGTAAACCTCTATAAAACTGGATTGTTTTTCAAAAAAAGTTGATCTACATAGGACTATCGAACAATTACTAGAGTATTCTAGAGACACCTTACTTTGATGAACTTTAGGTAGGTTTATTACTAATCTCATAAAAAAATTGGTTATTTATAATAAGGATTTGATTTGTAAATAAAGGAAATTACACAAAAATTTTACTAATATTCACTATTAAAAATCTTGTAAGGGATTTTTTTCATGTACGGTATTTTTTTCCCTACTATAATTTAAAAAATTGATCAAAATTATTTTTCAAAAATGCAGAATCACTTTTCGAATGTTATTGGAAGTTTTTTTTTTTTGGGTTTATTCAATATTCTTAACAAAAATTTTTTCTATTTTTTGGATCGAGAATCATTTTTTCTAATTTTTCAAATTTTAATTTTTTCTAATTTTGAAAATTTTTTTATTTTGTCAGAATCAGTTTTTTTTTTTTTAAAAGATCATGTGGAAAAAAAAAAAAGTCTTCGAAAAAACAAATAATCAACATGAAAATTGAGACTATGTAATGCCTTATAAAAATATTTATTAGAAAAAAATCTTCTTGTTAAACCTTTTTCAGTGAAAGTTCAGTAATAAAAAATCTGTAATGCTTATTTAAAAAATTCTGGCTCACTTTTTTTTAGTTTTTGGTTTTAATTTTTTTTAATTATGAAAATATTAGGTTTTTAAATATTTAGAATGATTTAAAAGTTAATTACACATCACATTTTAATTATTAGTTGATATCGAATACCCAAATATATATAAACTCAATTCCAAAAATTGGGGCACACCTTCAAAATCAATTTAATTCCAAGAAAAGTGATATTTGACTCTTAAATAGAAACATTAGATATTAACAATCAATGTAAATAATTTTAAAGTTAATTATTTTTCATTTTTTTCATTATTTTTTGATTTTTGATTTTCAATAATTTTTTTGATTTTTTTTGTATTCTTTTTTTTCAAATAAAAAAAAAATTTTCTTTTTTTGTCAAAACTTTTTGAAAATCTCAAAATCACTTTAAAATGAAATTTAAAAGTTTTCATTCTGATCACAAAAAAAAATTTTTTTTTCTCTCAAAAAAGAAAAAAAGATTTTTTTTTTATCGAGAAAAAAATTTTTTTGAAAAAAATCATGATATGGTGTACTAGGACACATGGCCTACAAACAGACCTTATTATTATTAATGGAAGTGTGAATACTGAATGTATTATTAATGATATTATCAAAAAAATCAAAGGAAATTCAACTCACTAATTCAGAATATAGTGAGTTGAAATGGATTTTCCAAAAGGATGGAGCTTGTCCACATACTTCAAAAAAAAAAACTCAAACTTACTTAAATCGGGGATGTAATGTTCTGGACCCTTGACCCCCAATTCCACAAATTTAAATCCAATTGTGAATTTATGGATACTAAACTGAAAAATTGTAACCAAAAAACGAAGAAGAATTTTTAAAATTTTCACTAATGTATGGAATACTTTGAGTTGGGAAACCTAAGATAATTAGTAAACTCTATATTTAAAAGGATAGATTTAGTTATCAAAAGACAAGTTGAATCTATTAATAGTTTTTATTAATTTTTCTTTCAATAAAAATGGATTTTTTGGTAACCGTGTTCCAAAAATAGGATAACACTTTTTTTTATTTTTTCTTTTTTATTTTTCGAATTGAATTTTAAATTTACTATAAAATATATAAATAGTATTAATTAAATATTTTCGGGTCTTTTATTATTTTAATGTTTAAGTATTATGTATTTTAGAGTATATTTTTATTAATGTAATTTTTTTTTATGTACCATTTTTTGGAATTGAGTTTATATTTAAATTTATTATTTTAGATGAGTCACAATTTTTGAAATCTAGTTTTGTTTTTTTCTTCAAAATATTTTTGTTTAGCAATAACGTGTCGAAAAGAATCTCTTCGTTAATTATTGAATATTTTAAAGAAATTAATTTTTTTTTTAGTAACTAATCGATATTTAGCGACAAATTTCAAAAAGATATTTTTCAAATTTGGAGTCTGAAAATTGATAATTCAGACTTTAAATTTGTAGCGAAAAGTAAGATTTTTTTTCTGAAATTCTTTGTTTTTTTTACTAATATATAGATTATTTTTAATTGTGGGAGACCAAACTTATTACTACTTGTACTAATCGATTTTTTAGAGACATTCGAATCATGAAGCACTAATGGCTTACACCCAATAACAACATACTTTAATCTTAGACTTCTTCTTGGTAGATGCTAACCCCTTAAGACTTTTATTCCATTGTATTCATTTCCATGCGAACTAGAAGTTGTGTCTGTAGATTTTATTTCGATTTTATTAATAAACGATGTTTGTTGAAATTAATATTCATAATTTTGCTTTTTAATTTTATGTTTTACTCTATCAAAAATAACAAAATCTTTTGAAGTTTATTGAGAAAAATTAACTATTTTGATCAAAATCTTTACCTAGGAAAATCTTTATTTTCTCAAAAAGTAATTATTATTCCCATAATTTTCTTTTTGTTTTGCAATTCACATTCATATCTAATAAAGTTGTAAACCTTTTTCAAAATTGTTATGTATAATAATGTTTATTATGTGTCAAGTGTATTTCAAAAATACAAAATTTAGAGATTTTATTTTGAAAAAATTTTCCGAGTTATGTTATGAGTTCCAGAGAAATTTTGTTCACAGAAATTTCATAAAGTTAATTATTTTTTGAATTCTTTGTGGTTATATTCTCTTTTTTTGTGAACAATTTTACCAGATAATTTTTCAAAAATTATTGTATTAGTGCTTCAAAAAAAAAAAAATATTTATTTTCAATGTATTGTATTGAGTAGGTGACAAAAAATTGTTTTTTCTTATCATGTTGTAAAATTTTTTATGAATGTTTTTTTATAAAGTATTCACAGAAAATTGAATATGATGTGATTTTGAATTTAAAAAAAAAATCCAAATTTTATTTCATATATAATACCTAGGATTTTAAGCAGTCTTATTGAGAATAGATAATTTAATTACTAATTTAGTAAATTTTCCTAATTAGAGATCGAAAAAAACCAAGATCTTCACGATCCAATTAAAAATGAAATTACTCAAATTTAATTCCCCTCTTTCTTCCTTCTGAGATAAAATTAAATTTTTTTCATTTGAAAATAAACGTGGTTAGAAATAGATAACAAAATACTTTAGTGTTTTAAACTGGTGAATTTAATTTGTACATTTTGTAACTGAAAAAATCCAACCTTTTATTATCTTTGATTTCTGGTTGCGCTCTTAAAAAAACTTATTTTGTTAAAATATAAATATTTACCTCAACGATATCTTGAGTGCCTTCTTCAATATTAACTTGAGCTTGGTTAATGTAGTCTTGTATTGTTTCAATTTGTTGGTTTTGGACACTTACTTCTTGAGCAAAAACAAACATCATTTGAGAAAGATCAGCAATATCGTTCTGTAATTCTTTTACTCGTTTATTTTTTTCTTCGATAACGATTTTTTGCTCTTCTAATCTTTTTTTTCTTTCAAGTTTCAGTTGTTGTTCATTAATTTCCTTTTCTTCTTCGTCTTCTTCTAAAAGAATTTTTGGATAATTTTTATTTATATTGTTATTTGGGATGAAAAACTTTGTCACTTTGTTTTTTTCTTTTTCTTTTTCTTTTTCGTTTTCTTTTTCTTTTTTGTTTTCTTTTTCTTTTTTGTTTTCTTTTTCTTTTTCGTTTTTTTTTTTGTTTTGATTTTTTTGATGGTTTGTGATCTTTTGATTGTTTTTGGTGTTTGAATTAAATTTCAATTTTCTTTGGTGCACGTGCTCTTTTAGAGCTTCAACTAAATACGAGAATCTTTCTTGTGTTAAGAAAAACTCTGTTTTTAATTCGTGGATTTTTTTTTTGTGAAAATCTTCGCTTTCTAGCTCCTCAAATAATCTTTTAATTTCATTCATTCTTCCAAGAGACTTTTGGACAAATTTAAAAACTGGTTTTGGATCTTCAACTTTGATCATTAACTGTTCACGATCAAACTGTAAAAAATAAAGAAAAAGAGTAAAAAGAAATAATCATGATCATATTTTGGAAATGAAAACCATTAAAATTTTAATACTTACTATGGCATCTAATTTGGAAGTAAATTTATAAACAAGCAACTCAAGTTCAATTAAATTGGATTGTTCATATACTTTTATGAAACTCATTTGTGTTTTGGAGATTGGGTTGTGGTTGAAATAAAAAAGTTTTGTGGTTTCAAATATTTGATAAAGTTAAAAAAATGAAATTACAAACAAACAACTTGTGGTTTCAGACTATCGACAGGTTGTTGTTTATTTGAGTTTACAAAATTGTGTTTGTGGTTGTCCTTTAAAAAATATTCATTGTGTAAAACAACTCATTTTTTAAAAAATATTTGTTTTTTTTAGAAGCCAAGCCTCTTTTAAATTTGGATCTTTCAAACAAACGGTTTTGTGTCCAGGTTGTACAAAAGATGATTGTTGATCAATTTTTTATCAAAAGATTGTGGAATTCGAAATCTATTTTGAGTGAGTAATTGTGATCAAGGTTTGTTATGTATTGAGTTGCTTAAGAGATTTATTAAAGGTAAAGTATATTGGAATTGATTGAAAGTCATATTAGTGATCAGTGGTTCCAATGGAGCTCAATAATCGAGAATCAATATTATTAAACATTATATTATCTGTTTTTTTGGTAATGATCACAATTAAAAATTATTATTTTGGGGATTTACTTTAATTCATTGTTAAAACCCAAAATTGAAACATCAAAATAATAAAATTTGGTTTTTAAGAACTAGTGCTGAAATTCCTCAAAAGTAACTATTTTTTTAATTTTTTAATTTCAAGTTTAATTCAATAATTGTTAGTCTAAAAACAGGATTTGTGATTATTTTACTTTGTTTTGTTTTTTTCATTTATTCCCTTACTGAATTTTCTTTATATTTTGAAGAAGAGTTACAAAGGAGAAAGTTCCTATTAATTACTTGCTAACACTGAAATATAGTGATAATAACTACAGTATGGGTAACTTGAAAATTAAAACACTATTATGCAAGATCAAAAAAACAAAAGTTTAAAGCAAATCATATCAAAAAGAAAAAAAAAAATTGCAACAATGAAACAAGAATGACTCCAAATGAACTTTCATAATCAATTATCAAAGGAAATTAAATTACCAGGTGGTGTTGGAACTGTGATTTAAGCATTCTTAATTACACCAAAGTATATATTTTTTGATTTTTACGAATTAATTAAAGTAAACGGCTTCAAAAAATTATTTTTTTTTTCTTTTTGTTTCATTTTTCCTTTTCAATTTTTTGCTGTCTATTTTTTATACATAAAAAAATTTGGGAATATATTTCCCTTAAATAATTGTGAAATCTATGTTTTTACGCTTAAAATGCCTTTGAGGAAATTTAATTAAAAGAGTGTTTAGAGTGTAATTTACACTCCTTTAATAATGAAAAAAAATAATTTGAATTTTCGTTTGAGAAATTTTATTTTATTAGATTGGAAATTGTATTTTTTTGTATTTTTTACAAATTTAATTTGTGAAAGAGTCCAAATAAACGAAAAATTTATTGAATTATTAGGTTAACCTTTAATATCTTTCGTTTTATTCTCAAAAATATTAGACAAAAAACTGTACAAAAAAGTTATTCTTAGAAAAAATACACAGAAACTTTTTAATATAATTAATCAAATTTATGAAATTTATTGTTTTTATAGAGAATTTTTTATCAAAGCTCTTATAGTTAGAAAATTTAAGGTAATAAGTAAAAAATAATAATAAAAAATTGAAAATAAAAAATTCCTAAAATAGTTAAAAAATATACAAATTCGGGCACCCAGTTCCCCACTCTGAGAGTTAGTATCTAATTTTTATTTTTTTATATATATATATAACAAAATTGGGACAAATAATATGATTTTAAACAATCCTTTTAAATAAAATAAAAAACCTATCATAATGGAATACCAATTCCTACTCGCACATTATGCCATTTTAATTTAGAATTGGTCTTCTTTCTATCGGATTATTTCCCATCTATGTATTATGAGGATGAATTATCAAGTACTTTAGGATACAATAGAGTACATTAGAGTGTTGTAGAGTGATTATATTTTTTTTAATTTGGAAGAATAGAAAAAAAATATAGATTTAAATCAATTCTTTAATATTTTGGAAAAGACAACGAGAGTGCTGGCCAAGTGACTAGCTTTTCCGGAATTCAATGGAATTGTCCTAAAATCTTTGATTTAACTATATTCTTTTGAATTCTGGAAAAGTTGAGAAGGTTTTCTTGAGATTTTCTTTTTTAATCCCGAAATTTATCTATATTTGAAATAAACAGAAAACTCAAGAAAACTTAACAAGGGTAAATATATTATCAACTTAGCAAGGCAAATGTTATTCTTATTTTTTTTCATATCAATATTTCAATAATTTTTCTTCTTCTCTTTTTTTTTTGATTTGATAAAATTTTCTTTAATTACTCCTTTCTCTCAATAAATAAATAAAGATTTGGATTATTTTTCAAATATTTCACTTTTGAACAATATTTCAAGAATCTGAAAAAATCAAAAATTTCCTCTAATATTTTCTCAAATAAAATCAAAAAATAAAGTTTTATACTAAATGGATTTATTATTAATGAATTTTCAAAAAAAAATAAATAAATCGAGGTTACCACATTAATTTATCAAATTTTTGAGTATAATATTTCTGGAACACAGTACTGATCTAAAGCAATATAAATTTTGATTTTTTAACTTTCGTTATCATCAAGATTATCATAAATAATTA
Organism: Anaeramoeba flamelloides; assembly: GCA_027625915.1. Taxonomy (NCBI): domain Eukaryota; family Anaeramoebidae; genus Anaeramoeba; species Anaeramoeba flamelloides. Next base: position 6,701,186 of record JANTQA010000012.1, read on the forward strand.
GTGAACGGATAACAAAGGTTCATAAAGTAACAATAGTTGAAAATGGGTAAAATTTATTGTAGTATCAATTGTTATAAAATCAATTTTACTTTTTTTATTTTTTTTTTATTTTTGTGATTTTTATGAAAATATTATTTTTTTTTGTAAACAATCAAAATGAAAATGCTGTGGAAATTTAATGGGAATGACTATTCTTTAATTATGGTTAGGTTGCTAGGTTAGATCAATACTGACCACCTAACCTACAAAGCAAAGAGAAATCGTGTTTTCGAAGATATCGATTCAATGATCAAATAAAAATAAATAAATTCAACAATAACAAAAGCATTCATGATGTTAATCATTTAATTAATTAAATATTGTTATTATATTAATCAAGATTATAAAAAAAAAGTAAAAGTAATTTTAATTTTAAAGAGTCACAATTCTTGAATTATTACAAGAGAAAATAAATTAAAAAAAAAAAACAATTGTTTTTCTAATTAAGATTTTGTCAAAAATTTTGAGATTACATAGCTTCTCCAATTCTGCAAGAGTTGTTTCTTTCTTTTTTGATAATAAAGGAAAATAACATATAAGAGGTTTTGTCGTCACAAAATTTTTGTAAATAAGTTAAGTTTTGAAAATGTGCGAAAAAGAAGAGATACAAAGAATTTAACAGCATTTTTTTCCACTATTCCCAGACACTTCGCCAGAGTTGTTGTCTAAGTCTATAACCTTTTCTTCATTTTCTTTTGACTGTGATGTGTATTCAAACTGTTTTGCCATTTCTTCAAAAACTGGTACCACATTGTTGCCCGTTTTGGCGCTTGTTTCGATGTAAAAAAGCCCATTTTCTTCGCAAAACTTGGAGGCCATCACAGAATCCACTTTGTGTTCAAGATCAGACTTGTTTGCAACGAGGAAAATGATTACACCACTTTCGCCATTTGCCAGAAGTTCTTTAATCCAAAATTTTGCTTTTTGGAATGTAGGCTATGGTGATTTTTTTTGGTTAACCAAGCAATTGAATTTGACATTTGATTTGAAAGAGAAGAGAAATAAAAAAAAAAAATTATAAAAGAACAAAAATAACAAATATTGGGGTCGAACATAAGAAGGAGAGTATATTTAAAGAATCAAAATTTTGGAATATTTTTTACAGGACTACTTATATCGTAGACAATAAATGCTCCTGAAGCGCCTCTATAATACCTATTATAATTTAATATCATTTTTTTGGAAAAACCCAAACAAAAAATGACAAAATTTAATCATAAAAAAAAAAAAAAAAAGAAAAGACAACAAAGAGATCTTAAAATAAATTTCCTTACATTGGCGCAAGGCTTTCGTATCTTTCTTGGCCAGCTGTGTCCTATCAATGGGTTGGTTTTCGAAATAATTTGGTTTTTAATAATTAAGAGGTAGATCAATAATGATCCATAAAAAGAAAGACAAAAAAATGTTTATTAAATTTTGCGAATAATGCCATCAAAATTGGCAAAGAAACTGTGGTTAAAGAATTTGGATTCAACTTGTCAAACAAATCTTTAAAAAAAAGAAAGAAAGAGAGAGGAAAGGAGAAAGGTTAATGGTTTACCCATATTTGGAGTTTCACTTCATGAGTAGAGAAACGGATTGTTTTTGTGAGAAAGCTTGCACCGATGGTGGGCTCTTGATTTTCAAAGAATTGATCCTTAACGAATTTGAAAACTAAAGACGATTTTCCAACGCTTGAGTCCCCTAATAGGACCATTTTTTTTTGAATGAATGGTAATTCCATTTTATTTTTAGAAGGAAAAAAAAGTTTTTTATAAAAAATGAGTTGTTTTTTTCAATTATTTTAAAATCCAAATAAGTTTCATCCAAAACCATCGACCTCGAAATAAAAATGTGTTGAGTTCTTAGAGTTTGTCATTGTCTGTGGAATTATTTGAAAAAAAAATCGTTCAAGATCTTTTTAGAATAAAATCTATTATTTTTAGTTTTATAATTATTTAAGGAACAAGGAAGAATAATTATAAGTGTAGAACTGTTGTTATGAATTAAGTTTTTAAAACCCCACTCTAGATCTCGGAAAAATTTGTTCATTTCCATTCAAATCTGAAAAATGGATTATTCTGAGTAAAAACTAATAGATGATAATAAAAACAACTAAAAGTTAATTAGAATTGAAAATAAAAAGAAATAAATTGTTTAAGTTTGGTTAATATTAATTTAAAGATCAAGAGTGAAAATATATTTAGTAGAATCTCAATTTTAATTTTTCGTTTTATCAAGGTTATGTGGGTGTCAAAAAAAATCAAATTAGTAAAAAAAGAGAAAGACAATTATTATTTGGTAACATTAATAGAACATGAAAATTCAAACAAAGATCACTTATACAAAGAAAAATTAATTTATTAAAGTCAAGGGGGGGGGTTAAACAATAGAATATTATTTATAATGCCAACAAAGATTATCATTTTGGATAAAAAAGTTAAAAACGATTATCAATTGTTATGAAAGTGGAAAATCAAATGAACTATAAGAAGAAATAAATTAACTCCAAAAAATAATCCAAAATCTTATTTTCAACCAAACCAACAATTGAAATTTAAATCACCTTGATTAAGGTCAATATTATAGTAGTTTTGGAAGATCTCTAAAATAATCAAATTTTCAAAAAATTATTAATAATATATTTAAAAAATATCATTTCCCAAAATTTATTATGATAAAAACTGGTATTGTGTTGATTCCTTATTTCAACATTATTTGGTGATTTTTTCTTTTGTTAATTGATATGAGTTTTAATTTTCATAATAATGATAAATTCAAATAGTTTGATTAATTTTGTTTTCTGGTGAGTTATAAAAATAATTAATTTTACAAACTATTTTTAATTTATTTAATAAAATGCTAACTATATAAAAACATATTAAATGTATTCTAAATTTATATGTTAAGTTTAATTAACCTTCAAATGATACTTTAATTATGGAAAAAAAGATAAAAATATAGACAAACTAAGGTTTTTGTTTCTTGATAAAAACTCCAAAAAAAAAAAAACTCTGATCAAAATAAAATCTGTAATTTTTTTCCCTTCTTATTTGAATAGTAGATATTATATACTACTCAATATTATATTTAAGTTCAAATCATTTTTAGAAGTAAACTCCTTGATATTTTAAATAAAATTTAAATTCTGAATGAAATTTGTCAAAAATTTTTAATTATATTCACTTTTTTTTGAAATTTTTGATTTTTTTGTTATTTTTTGTTTTCTTGATGATAAAAATTTTCTTAAAAATTAACTCTATTTTTTTAGAAAAAACTTCAAATTGAATCCTCCATTTTGAGAATTTATTTTTTTAATAATAGAACTTTATGAAATCTGAAACGTATTTAATTATAGGTTATAGTCAATTTCTATTGTCAAGTTAATGTTTAGGTTTTATTTAATAGAAATACTGTTTTTATATTTAAACCAGAATAAAATTTTCTGTGCATATTATTCAAATAACAGTTTAAAAAAAAATTAATTAATTTTAATTCCTTTTTTAATAAAAAATCCAACTTTCTTTTTCTGAACAGATCAAAACATATCGAATTTTTGTAAAGTAGCAGTAAATCCTGAAAGTAAACAAAAATCTATCAAAATTCAATTTTTTAAATTTGTTTTTATATGGTAAATATGAGTAAAAGTCGATTTTTTGGGTTTTTTCTCGATATGTTTTTTCTAATCTTGTGAAAATTGATTAATGAGTTTATTAATTGGTATTAATTGGGTTTGGATTATTTCACTTAAAAGCGCCTTTATTAATTATTGAAAAATATTTTGAGTCTATTTTTAAAATTTTTACCTTATCACAAACTGTTTGATAATTATAATCAATTTATCAATTTTTTCAATTAGTAAAGTCTTTTTTTGTATTTTTACTTCGAATTCTTAAGGAGTGTGTCTATTATTTATTAAATAGTCATAAAATCTTTTAGTAAAATATCATTTAAAATGTGAAATAATGAAATACAAAATATTCTCCAATTAGGATAAAAAAAACCATTTTTTGTATTTTTTTAATGGTAAATAAATAAGAAATTTTGAGATGATAAAACACCAAAAAAACTAATTAAGAAATGTAAAAAGGAAAAATAAAATAACTGGGATTTTCAAATCTGGAAAAATCACGATCCTTTTCAAACATTTTCAGTAAACAACTCTAACTTTACAAGATCAATTGTCTATGATTTTTAATTATTTGTGTTACTTGAATTATTTTGTGTCTCCATAAATCAGATTAATTCCTACAAAAGAGTTGTGATTATCTCTGAATTTTTTTGGTTTTGTGTTGATTTTTTTTTGTTTTTAATTAAATTGAAGTTCTCAACAATACTTTTATGAGATAATATTTACATGATTTGATTTTTGAAAAGAAAAGATCCGTTCAAATATACAAAATATCTTTTTTATCTCCATATAATATTTTTTTTTTTGCCTTGTATCTCTCAATTAACTTTTGTTAGTATCAAGATAAAGTGTGTCTAAGGTTGTTGTGGGGAAGGTTTTGGGGAATTTTAAATCCAACGATCTAATGGGAATTATATTAGTGAAAATTCATCTGTTTTTGTAAATTGAAAAAAAAAAACTATTGTTGGTTTTTAGAAAAAAAATGATCTTTTTTTTTGGGAAATGGGAATTTTGATGAATCAGGTACAATACCAAACTCATCCTTATGTCTTATAATCAGAATATATCTTTGTAGGAAATAATAAAGAATTAATCATCAATAAATTCAAATTTACAACATCTTGACCCTTTAGAACAACTTTTAAACCCCTCTTAATTTACTTCCTTGGTGGAAAAAAAAGATCTAGAATATGTTAGACATGGTACCAGGGTTTTAAATATTGTTCTAAAGGGAAATTTTCACAAAAAGTTGATTTTTCCCAACTTTTCTTTTTCATTTTTCATTTCTCCGTAAATACAAATTTGAGAAAATTTATTTCATTTTCTCTCCTTAGATCTCACTGAATAAATATTTGTGTGATTTATCAACTCCCAAATACTAATAAACGTGTATACAAAGAAACCCGGGTTTCAATTTGAAACTTAGTTCTTTAAATCCAAAATAACAAAATAATGAAATAAAACAATATCATGAAAACTTTTCTTACTCAAGTTGTTGGTTCAAATAATACAGCAGAGGAAAGAAAAAACAAATTATCTTGGGAAAAATCAATAGATTTTAATTAAAAATGTAAGTTCTTAAAATAATGTCTCAAAATAAAAAAACGTTGAAGAGAAAAATTTAAAATCTAAGATACATAAAAAAATGATTTTTTTCCATCAAAATGTAAATTAAAATAATCAGGATTTGATTTATTTTTTCTTCACTTCTCAACTTACCCCAAATAAAAAAAATGCTTAATTTTTTCTCCAAATTACCAAAAACCAACTTTAACACTGCTACCTTTTCAGTTGTTAACAGATTTTCGTCATTTAATAGAAATCTTTTTGTAAATAAAGACACAAAAGTTATCTGTCAAGGTATCACAGGAAAACATGTAAAAATTTCTTTTTCAAGTTCTGAAAAACAAAAAAAAAAGAAAAAACTTTTTAGATTTCTTCTTAATTTTTTTTTTTTTGAATTTTATGTTCCTTTTACCAAATGGTTAGGGTACTTTCCACACACAAATGGCCATGAAATACGGAACCAAAATGGTTGGAGGTGTAAACCCAAGAAAAGGAGGTACAAAACATCTCGGTTTACCAGTTTTCAAAAATTGTCAAGAAGCAAGAGAAGCAACTAACTGTGACGCCTCTGTAATCTACGTTCCACCACCATACGCTGGCGCAAGTATCATGGAAGCGATTGATGCTGAAATTCCACTTATCATTTGTATTACCGAAGGTAAATTTTTTGCTTTTTTTTTTTTCTTTTTTTTGTTTTTGCTTTTTTTATATTAAATTTTTATTTCTTCTTTTTTTCCTTTCCCTTTCTTATCTTTTTTAACAATTTTTTTTTTTTTTTTTGAATGATCTTAAATAATCAAATCGAATAAAACTTAATAGGAATTCCAAGTTTAGATATGGTTCGTGTTAAAAGAAAATTAAGAAACAGTAAAAGTAGATTAGTTGGTCCAAATTGTCCAGGTATCATCAAACCAGGTGAATGTAAAATTGGTATCATGCCTGGTCACATCTACCAACCTGGTAAAATTGGTAAGCATTTTTTTTTTCTGAACCTGAAATCAAGATTCCTTGTTATTTTGATTTTGTTTGATTTTTTTTTATTACCTAAAATTATTATTATTTTTCCTTTATAAACGTTTCTTTTTTTATACAAATTAAAGGTATTGTTTCAAGATCTGGTACTTTAACTTATGAAGCCACTTATCAAACATCTCAATTAGGTAAGAAAATTCACAACACCAAAACTTTCTTTTTCTATTGTTAACAGTCTTGAGAAATTAAACATTTTGCATAAATTCTCTTATTTATATATATATATCTAATAAAATCTATTAAATAAAACAAAACAGGACTCGGACAATCTATCTGTGTTGGAATTGGTGGTGATCCATATAATGGGTAAATCCTTTTTTTTTTTTCTTCTTTTTATTCATATTTTGTATTTTTTTCAAAAGACAAAAACAAAAAACAAGAAAAACAATATGTTCTGTAATTAGAAATTTAATTCGAAACAAGCTCTTTTTTTTTTTTTTTTTTTCAATTCATTTCGAATTTCGATTTATTTGAACAAACCAAAGTTTTTCATTGAAAATCAATAAAATGTTGTTACATTTAAAGACAAAACAAAAAAGAACAAAAATTAAATAATGATTTACAATTTACTACAATACAGTTAATAATGTTTGATAATAGAAATTAAAATTCAAATTATAAAACTAATATTGAAAATTTACAAAAAAAACTCTCTTACAGAGTTTAAAATTTGACAACTTAATAAGTTTACCACCCAATAAATCAACAAACATACATTTAATTTTAATAGTGAACGAAAAAAAAGAAATACTACATTATTCATTTAATATGTGTTCCAAATTTTAAAAAAAAGGAAAAAACTTTTTTATTTCCCATTTCCATTTTTTGTTTACTCAAATTTGAAGAGGAAAAAATTCTATTGGTTTCAATGCCAAGAAACTTTGTAAAATAACTTGATTTTCGAAATTGTCTTTGGAAAGAAATGTTTTGAAAGTAGAGTTGAAATATCAACATTTATAAAAATGGAAAATGAACTCAAAATTTGTTTTATATTTTTTTTAAAAATTTTGCAGTTTTTCAAATCAAATTAAACTATTTTTTTTATCAATTGTTTCAAAAATTAATATTATTAAAACAAGTGATTCCAACTCTTTTTTTTGATTATTTATTCTATTTTGATTCTAAGAGATATTTTTAAATGGCTTATTAAAACCTTCAGAACAAATAAATTTTTAAATAAGAACATAAATGTGTTTGAAGTATATAAATTCTTCTCTCTTTATATTTATATATATATATCTATATAAACAAATATCTAGATATAATATGTATGCATAAGAAAATGATTAATCTGATTAAATATTATTTAATAGAAAATTTTTTTATTTCAAGAAGTTTAATTAAAAGCACATTATTAAAATCTATCGGAATAAATTAGTGAAACAAAATTAATAACAAACTTTCTTCCAATAGATACAACACATTAAAAATTAAAAAAATGTGTTTTTTTTAACAAATTAGAACTGGTTTTGATAGAAATTTCGTCTTTAGTTTAAATTAAATAATTGATAAAATAAACCCTTTTTCAATAGCTATAATTCACCAAAAAGAAAAAAAAGAAATATGAAAAAATATGAAAAAATGATTTCAATTTTTAAATTTCAAAAAATATATATAAGGTATTTCCAAAAAAGTGGGGCATTTTTTTTTTTACATTTCATAAAAAATCATCTTGATTAGTGAAGTTATTCATTAATTGACATTACCAAATTAAGTTTAATATTAATACCAATTGAAAAAATGGCTTGGGTATTTATTTCAAAAATATGTTGGATGAAATATTTCCAAAAAATGAAAAAAAATAATAACACTTTTTTTGGTGAAAACAATGTACAACCAATTTCAATAAAAAAAAATGGAAATATGAAAAGGGTACAAATAATTTTTTAAACAATAAAATGTAGTTATATGTTTTCAATTCTATTTGAAAATTATTTGAGATTAAACAAGTTATGGAAACGGTTTTTTCAATCAAAAAGAAAATAATAAACACCAATTTTAACTCCTAAAAAACATCAGATAAAATCAAGATCAGAAAATTTAATATCTTTTATTTATGTAATACAATACCAAGAAACAAATTAAATTATTATCAAGAATCTATAAATGGTAGTTAATGATTTTGGATATTATAATATTTTTTGAAGATTGAGTTTAAAAGATATATTTTAAAATAAATTTGTCCCCACTTTATTGGAAATAGCTTATTTTTTTCCAAGATCTATTCAAACCCTTTAAACACATATAATTCACTCCTTCAAACTGGGGTAAAAATATTGGAAAATAATTTAGTCTAATAAATATTAATTTATATTTAAAATAAACTCTCAATTTTAAAAATGTTAATTTTGTTTCTTAGTTTTTTTTTTTTTTTTCATCAAAATTTACTTTTAATCAAAGATGCATATAGGCTCATAAACAATACAATTAATGATCTTTTTTGAAAAAAAAAAAAAATGAGAAACAAAATTATTGTTTAATCATCTTCTTGGAATGTGTAAATAATTTATTTTTATCAAATAAACAAGATCAGAAATTGCTATATGATATATGAGATTTAGTATAATTTATATTCATAACAATTAAAAAAAAAAAACCACAACAAATACAAATATGTTAATTTTTAACATTACACAATATCTGAACATTTTATTCAAAAACATTAAATTTTTAATCAGCTTTTTTTATAAAAATATATTTGCTTTACACAGTCTGTCTTACAAAAAATCATTTATGAAGATATATTTTAAATAAAAAAAAAATATTATATCCATTATATAAAAGCTAAATTAAAAATTCAATTCAAAACGAATAATCACAAAACTTTGCCTAATCCTAAAACAAATTACATTTCAGATAAAATAGTAGAATTAAAAAAATTTTTTTCTTTCTTTTCTTGATTTAATTTTTAGGAATTTAATAACAAAAAATACAATATCCAAAATATTTTTTATAAATAAATTTATCAAGTCAAATAAGAAGGTTTTATAACAAAATATCATTACACTCTCTACACAAACAAGAAAAAAATAATTTGAAATTTTTGATAATTAATTACATAAATAACTCACTTTTCAGAAAATCTGCTATAACGCCGATTTATCATTTTTTAAATTAAACTTGTTTATAATTGAAAATAATTAGTCGATAAAATATAAAATATAAACAATTTCATTTCTTATTTATTATCACAATTTTAATATTTTTTTAAAGAATAAATTGTTTCAATTTGCTCTTTTTTTTTTTTTTTTTGACAAAAAATTCTAATTGATTTTTTATTTATATCAAACATGAATTAGAATTTTATGACGTTACCTGAATAGTAAAATTTAATATTTGGCTTTTTTATTTATTATTATTTTGCAAATTCTAAAACATATTTTGATAATTCTTTTACAACATTCCATATTTAAACTTTTGAAATTGTCATTTTTTTTAAAAAAAAAAGTTAATATATAATTGAATTCAACTTTATTAATCTTATTTAAAAATATTCTATGCTTTCCCAATCTTAATATTCTTACCAATAGTACTAACTTTGTTGATTGTTTAGAACAATTCTTAGATGACGACGAAACTGAAGGCATTGTCATGATTGGAGAAATTGGAGGAAGTGCCGAAGAAGATGGTGCTGAATTTTTGAAAAAATATAATGTTGGAAAATCCAAAAAACCAGTTGTCGGATTTATTGCAGGAACATCCGCACCACCAGGAAAAAGAATGGGTCATGCAGGTGCCATTGTAGCTGGCGGAAAAGGTAAAGCTTCAGATAAAATCAAAGCACTGAAAGAAGCAGATGTACGTGTTGCTAAATTCCCACACGAAATCGGTCAAGTTATGTATGACTTTATGAAAGACCTCGGAAAACTTTAAATTGATTCATAATGGAATTCAAGATTTAAAGTATTTTATTAAAAAAAAAAATAACATTTCATATTTTTAAATTTTGTTTAGATTTTTATTTAGTTCAAGATTTACTATGTTTTTTTTTTTTTATTATTTTTTTAATTTCTTTCTTTTAGAATTGAATTGTTTTCTAAGATTCAAAATCACACACTTTTATTGTTTTTTTTCTCATCTTTAAAGTCATTTATTCCTTCGTATTATTTTATACTTTTTTTTTTTTAGTTAGAACTTAATACAAAGAAAAATAATTTCAATAATTTACTTTTTATTCTTATTATTTATTTTAATTTTTATTTTTTGTTTTATTTTTATTTTTTGTTGTATTTTTAGATATCGTTTCAAACAAGAATGGTGTGTTTTTAAAATTTTTATTTTCATTTGATTTTTAAAATAAGAACATTATAAACTGTATTGTATAAGTGAAATATATTTTAGAATAAAACACAGTTATCAAAAAGAATAATAAAAAAAAAAAGTTATTCAAAATATGAAATACAAATTTCATTGACCAATTCTGAAATGATTATGGTAGTAAAAAATAAAATTTTGAGAAGCACCCATTAAAGAATTTAAATCCTTTGAAAACTCACAATTGAGATGAAAAATTAAAAACCTGTTTCAATTTTAATTAATAGAAAAGTTAGTTTAATTAAATTTATTTTGTATTTTTTATTTAATTTAAACGAGGAATTTGGAAATTAATTTTTTTTTTTTTTCAAAATTTATTTAAAATGTCTAATTCAATAATATAGTTTGAATAAATAATAAGAACCTGATAATTACTAAAAGTTGATTCGACAAGAAAAATAACAAAATAATTTATATCATGAAATTTTTTCAGTTTTTTTTTTTTTTAGAGAATTTATGTTATTTTAAAAAATAAAACTTCTGTAATCAACAAAACAACAAATATACAATTATTTTTTAGAATATTAAGTAAGATTTGAATTAAATTCATATACAAAAGTTCTTATACTATAAAAAAACTAAACTCCTTTTCAAAAAGTTTAATATACTATATAATATCAATGGTAGTTGTTTTGAATGTTTATTCCCATCTTCTTATTACAAAAAGATTTTCAAATTTTTGGATTAGAATCATTTTTTCTAATTATGTTAAATTCTTTTTTGATACTTTTTTTTTTTGATACTTTTTCGATTTCTTTTTTTTTTTTCGTTTTTTTATTTCTTGTTTTTCTTGATACTTCTTTTTTTGAATAGAAGATCAAGTAGAAAAAAAAAATCTTCTAAAAGATCAATAATCACTAAGAAAATTTAGACTATGTCATGTCTTTTAAAATGAATTTAATTTTTAGCATAAATCTCCCTGTTCAGCCTTTTTCAGTGAAAGTTCAGTAATAAAAAATGGTAATGATCTTTTCAAAAATTGTAACTTAATTTTTTTTAGTTTTTGTTTTAATTTTCAAATTTTAAAAAATCAAGGGATTCTTATATTTAGAATGATTTAAAGGTTAATTACAAATCAGATTTAATTATTAATTGTTCTTGAATACAAAAGAATATGTTTTTTTTACTAATTTATTCTTTCAGGTGATTCACAATTTTTGAAATGATGTTTATATTTAAAAATAATAAAAAAAAAATAAATAAAACGTTTTTGTGATATATATTTCCTATATATTAAAAAAAAGGAATTCAAATAGTTTAAAAATAAACTATTGAAAAAAAAAATTAATCATTTCTTTTATTTTGAATGAGAAGGAAGTGTAAATTACACTCTAAGTATCCTTTTACTTAAATTCCCTTTCAAAAAATTTTTTTTTGTTATTTTGAACAAGTATGAAGTATTTAAATCAAAATTTCATTATTTTAATTATTTTTAATTATGCTTTGATGCCTTAACCCTTGATAATAATCTGATTATTATTGGCTATTTGTACTATATTATTGAAACAAATATATTTTATTAATAAATTTTTTGAAAAAATTAAAATTCAATTTCAAAATTCCTCTTTTATATTAAACAAAAAATGTAAAATAAATTGTAATATATTCGTTTAATAATAAAATATTAAACAAAATATATTTTTTTTAATTAATATATAATTTATATTAAAAAATATTTTGATAAATAAAACCAAAATATCCAAATGAAAATAAATTATAAAAATATAGTTTGTAATTGAAAAAAACAGATATTAATAAAAAGGAAATAAAAAATGATAAGTTCGAAGAATTGAGAAATAAAATTATTTTTCTTCTTCTTCTTTACTAGTTTTGTTGTCTCTTTGCCTAACTAACAGTTTTACAATTTGTTTCATTTTATATTCTCGATGATTTGAGAGGTTTACTACAATGATACCGCCAATAGTTTGAATTCCAGGTATAATTGGCAACATATCTAACTCTAGTTGCACCTTTTCAGAAGGATCAATTTTCCCTAGATTGATTCCAGATAAACCAATAATAATTATCCCTTCCATTTCATGAGTCCTGAAAAGAGCACGGAGGGGAATTGCCTCATTGGCATGATTTTGTATTATACATTTTGCTTTGAATGGTTCTTCTAAATATACACACTCAGGTACAGATTCAATTGTGATTGAAATTGTTTGTTTTAGTGGCAATTTTATTTGAAGATGACTTGTTTGAAGTCGGCCAACTTGCCCAAATCTACTTTTCCAAGAAACGGAAATTTTCCCAATCACTGTTACACTCTACAAGTTTTTTTAAATTAATAAAATATGGTTATTTTGTACCAGAATAAGAGAGAGAGAGAGTTAAAAAAGTTAAAAATTTTATTATAAAAAAATTTATGAATTAAAGATATTTCACTGTAAATGATACAAAACTCATCGTTTTTATTTCTTTATATCTTTCGGGAAAAAGAAATATTAGTAAAAAAATTTAATGAAAATTCAAAATTAACTAAACTCAAAATTCAAAATTTCCCACACAGTTAAAACGGTTAAAAGAATCACAATAATACAATTTCATTCAAATTGGAAATAATTTTGATTTTTGAAAAATATGTAAATCATTTTTCATCTTTTATTTTTTTTGTTTTCATTTTATTTTTTGAATTACGCAACCTGTTTTGCTCGATCAATAATTTTTTTCAACAATTGATATTATGTTAAAGTTGAGTTGTTCAAAATAGAAGAACTCAAATAAAATTAGTTGATGGTATCTAACCATTTGATCGATCAATAATTCCCTAATAGAATTTAAAACAAATTTAGCAATGTATTTTTTAGTTTTGCTATCTCCAAAATTTTTAACACACCCTTGACTTATTTGTATTGATAATTATTTATTTATTGTTTTGTGAGTATTGTAATTTATAAACAAGTGTTAACATTTCAATTGGTGAATGGTTCTAAATTGGTATTTCTTCTTGAATTGATTAAATAAGATTTTTTTTTCAAAAATTGAATTTTGGTGTGTTAAAAATTTTTAATTGGAGCTTAGATTATTTTTACTTTTTCATGATTGTTCTTTTAACTATTTTAGCTCTTCCAAAATGCCTGAATTGAAGTTTGACTTACTTTTGTATTAATATAAAGCTATCTGTCAACATTTGATCTTTAAATTAAAGTATGATTAAACTTATATTATTGCTTAATATGTTATTTTTTTTTTTATAGGAAATTGTAATAATTTATTTTTTATACTTTTTACTTATTCCAAATTTTCTCTTTTAAGTTATTTGTACTCATCCTTTAGTTTTTTTAAAAGTGTTTTTTTTTTTTTTTTTTTTTTTTTTTTTTTTTGGGGGGGTACATAGGAATAAAAAATCATTATAAGAATTGGTGGTCTTGTTAATGACTAACCTAACCAAACTTTTTCATGATCAGATCTAAAACGAATTGAACAAGCCAGACATAACTGAAGCAAAATGAATCAAACTGCACTGAAAAGAATCGAACTGGAGTGAACTGGATCAAACATTCGATAAAATATGTCTAGCTGACGCTTGGGCTGGATTAAGGATGCCAAGTTGACATATTGCACTGGGATTTTATGAAAATAGGATTTCTGAGACTTTCAAAAAAAAAAATAAAGTAAACCAATCAAATGAAAATTTGGAAAACCAATCCTTATTCTTTAAAACCTCAGCGCTTTATAAAGGTCTACCTTATCCATAAAGTTCTAATTTAAAACTTAATAAAGTAGCCTATTTCATTTGAACTATGATTGGTCAAATATTTCAATCTCTTTATTAAAATGAATTATGGTTATGAACAAATTTTCACCATAAAAGGAAACAACCACCAACCCATTCAACACTTGGGATGTAAATAAAAACTTCTAATTTAAGTTCTGACCTTTTTTTTTTTTTTTTATTTTTTTTACTTTCTTTTGATTTCTTGGTTTTATTTCTCTTTTTCTTGTCTTTGCTTTGAAATAAAACTTTTTTCTTTTCATTTTGTAAAGAAAAGCTATCCTATGGGTTATATTCTTGCCTAAATTGTAAAAAGGATAAAAGATTCAAAATAAATTTTAGGGGTTCAAAAAGTGCCGCGGAGTGTCGTGGAGTGCCTAGGTTTTCCAGAATTCAAAATAATAGAGTAGATTCAAAGATTTGACTCAATTCTTTTAAATTCTGGAAAGCCTAACGGCGTTTTTTTTAATTTGAGAAATAAACCGAAAATTGAAAAAAATTTGTTTTTATTTCTCAAATTAAAAAAAAACCTAACGTGAAGTGCCGCCAAGTGCCTAGGTTTTCTTGAGGTTTTCTGTTTTATTTGTGAAGTGTTCTAGGTTTTTTTGAAGTTTACTGTTTTAATCCTGAAATCTATCGATTTTCCAAATAAACAGAAAACTCAAGAAAACCTAACGAAAAGTGCCGTAGAGTGCCTAGGTTTTCTTGAGGTTTTCTATTTTATTTGTTAAGTGTTCTAGGTTTTTTTACTTTAGAAATAAACCGAAAATTTATTAAAATTTTCTGTTTTATTTCTAAAGTAAAAAAAACCTAACGAAAATCTATCGATTTTCCCAATAAACAGAAAACTCAAGAAAACCTAAAGGCGCTTTTCCAGAATTCAAAAGAATAGAGAAAAATCTTTTATTTTACTCAATTCTTTTAAATTCTGGAAAACATAACAGCAAACCGATGGAAAATTTTGTTGAACCACTTCCCTTCAATAATAAAAAAAACAAAAAAAAAATTGAAATTATTTAAGAACAATTTTTAAATTTTGTCAAACTATGATTATTGCACCTTTATTTGCATGATTCAAAAAAAAAAAAATAAGAAAAAGAAATAAAACAATATATAACATACCTTGGCTTTTTTTTCAAGTCCCTTTTTTGGTGATAATATAAAAAGATACTGCCTTTTATCCCTAAATCGCAAATGATAACGACCAGAAAATGTTTCATGTTTTTCAAAATTTTCATCTTCAATATTTTGATTAAGTTGTTGATTGAAATTATTATTTACATTTTGATTTTGATTTTGATTTTGATTTTTCTTTTTTGGAAGCACTATTTGATTACAATCAGTTAAATCAAAACACCCAATTGGCTCAAAAACAACTTTTTCTAAATACATTATAGTTTTTGATCGATTTTCTATCTGCGCTTCTAAAAAAATATTAGAATCCAATAGTACAGTTTTGGTTTTAACGCCTAAAGGATTTGCAACTGAAAATTCAAAATTTTTACTAAATTTTTTTTCAAGTCCTTGAGGATCAAAAAATGAAAGTGAAAACGAGAGTCTATTATTTAAAAAAAGGGATTATTATTTTGTAAAACATATTAAATAAAAAAAAAAATTGAAAAATAAATTAAGATATTAAAATATTGTCTTGAATATATTTGTTAAAAATAAGTTTAAGTTTTTGTTTAGGTTTAGAACAAAAAAGTTCTTTCTCATATATTTTTTTTGAGCTTGTTCAACTAATCGTTAAAAAAAAAGTCAATATTAGAATGCATTTTAAACTGTTTTTTAAAAAGGGAAGAAGCAAATAAAAATAAATATTTAGAGTATCAAGGAATGTGGTACATTTTACCTTTTTCAAAAATTTTCATTGTGAGAGCCAAACTGAAAAAAAGATTTTTTGAGTGACACAGGATCTTGAAACTTTGAAACCAAAATATCATTAACTGTTCGATTTATGAAAAGAAAGCGAACCCAAAGTAAATTAGGGTGGAGTCTTTAATTTTTCATTTTTTTTTGATTTTTATTGATTTTATTTTGGTTTTATTAAATTTGATTTTGGATCTAGAAATTTTTTACAGTGAATGTTTGAAATTAACCCTAGAATAAAACAAACCAAAAAAATAGACTCGAAAAGGTATGTATTTAAAACAAATCTTTTCTTTTTTGAAGACCTAACAAGAAAGATCACCTCATTCCAATTAAACCTTTTTAAATCTAAGAATGAAAAAAAAAAAAAATCAAACCAAAATATATTTTCCAAGATATTTCTTCTTGATCTTCTTTTTAATTTGAATGGGGGTAAACAAGGGATTACCTTAAAAAATTTTACCTCATTTCGATTTATTATTATTTAACCAAAAGCGTTTTTTACAACTTTTTTTCAAAAATTTTCAAATATTGTTATCAAAACAAAGCCAAAACAAAGAGAACTATTTCAAAGATTAAAGGAAAGGTATTGAATTCTCGGAATCAAAAAACAACTCCAAAAAGTCCAACACAACAGAAAAAGAAAATCTTTTTCAAAAATTTCAAGCAAGACTCAGAGTTATTTTTAGTTTTTATAATTGGATTGATAAAAAAATAAATAATTATTTTAAAATCAAACAAATACATCCAATTAATATCTATTTTTCTGAAGAAAGAGTTTTTTGAAAAAATATCCTATTTTCTTTAACCAAATCCAAATTAGATGAATTATATGTAGATTGGAATTAAAATTCATTTTTAAAATTCATTAGAAATTTCAAGTTATTTGTTTCTCAAAAATTTTTCAAATAAAAGTTTTTCGATTCAGAATTAAAAATAAAACCTGAGTAAAGAAGTAGTAATTGTATCAAATTTTATAGATAAGATCAAGAAATAAATGATTTTTATTTATTTTATTTCTTTGCCAATTTTTTCTTTTTTTTTGATTTTCTTTTTTTAGTTTTTGAAAAATTTTTCTTTTTCTTTTTGTTTAACTTTTTCTGAAAAATTTTTTTTTCTTTCTTTATTTTTCCAAAAAAGATTCAAGTTGAAAAAAAAAAAAGATCTTATAAAATTCCAATAAACATTGTAAAAATTGAGACTAATGTAATGTCCTTTAAAGAATGTATATATTTATTAACAAAAATTCTTCTTTTTAACCTTTTTTCAGTCAAAGTTAAGTAATAAAAACTTATTAATGCTCATTTCAAAAATTTTGATTCAATTTTTTTTTATTTTTTGATTTTATTTTTTATAATTTTTAAAAGATCAGGCTTTTGTAAGTTTATTATAATTCAAAAAGTGAATTGTTAATACGATTTAATTATGAGTTGTTCTTGAATACAAATGAATAATTTTTTTTAAATTTATTATTTTTGATGAGTCACAATTTTTGAAATATAGTTAAGTTAAATCTTTTGAAATACTGATAAATCACATTATAAATTAGAACCTTCTTCCCCATTTCATTGTATTAAATACAGCCGTTCCAACTCTACTGTGAAATTTTTATAAGAAATAGATATTGGTTGACAATTATAAAATTGTGTTTTATGAAAGAGAAAATTCAATTTATATCATCTCATAAGTTAAAAATTTCGCTTTGTAAAACATTAAAGAAAAACTTTTTTTTACAGTCATTTTAAAAAAGTATGTAACTTTTTTTTTATAAGATTGTAAGAATTAAAACTTTTTTAAAGTTTTCTGTTTTAATAAAGTGAGGTCTTTTTTAAAAAAAAAGTGTGCTTTTCTTCAGACTGTAACCTCTACGTCATATTTAAAGGATGAGAACTCACTTTTTTAAAATAGAAATCATTGCAAAAAGTTTTAATTCTGAAAAAGTTTTTGTTTTTTTAAAATAGAAAACTTCAAAAAAGTTTTAAAAAAGTCCTCACATTTTTAAAATGGCTGTAATAAACAAAGACAAAAATTAATTTTCAAAAGAAAAGAAATAAAAGAAACTTTAGAAAGTCTTTTTTGATCTTTGTTTTTAAATTGTTTAAACCTGTGATTTTTCCAATTTTGGAAATTGAAGATCCACATTAATGTAAGTTTTTTTATGAAATTTTTTATCAATTTCTAATGTAAAACAGCAAAGGAACCAAAAAATGAATAACATAATTTTTTTTTCCTTCTAATATAAATTTTATGGTTTATTATGAAATTTAATAACCATTTTACGGTTTGTTAGATAAAATACAATTCTATAATAGATAATCGATTTCTATATCTTATAAATTTCCACTGTATGTCTGGAGCGGCTGGATATTTTGATAGTATACTGATAAATGAGTTTCAAACTGATTATTTTGTAAGATGAAAAAATTCTCAATATTTCAAAAAATCAGTGAATCGACCTCGATTTTTTTTGTCAATTCTTTAATAATGAACTAATTTTGATAAAATTCTATATTTGATTTTGTTATCCCAAATACTACTAGAATTATAAGAAGAAAAATGCAAGATCTATCAGTTCTTCAAAATAATTATATGAAGGTTGTTTTATTGTGAAAATAATCCCATTCTACAATCTAAAAAAATATCCAATAATAAGTATTCTTAGATATCTGAAATAATTCTTTTTTATATACTAATCCAATTTCATCTGGGTAGAATTCATTTTGAGTATTTTATATGACTAAAATTCAATTTTTAAATTTATTTGTCAAATGAAAAACTTTTTAAAAATCAAAGTAATTTTTGACAAATATAAAAATCAAAAGAAACGAAATTTTCAAAGAGAGACAATACAAATGATCTCCAAAACTCACACCCAAAAACAGCTATAATAACACACCTCTTTAAATATTGCTTTAGTTTTGAAATAGTTCTAAGATAAGTGGATATATTAGTGAATGAAGAAACACTGAAAATTGAAAATTGCAGAACAACATTTTGAGGTAAAAAAAAACTTTCCATACTTTAATGATCAGAACTTTAAATAGAAGAAACTCACACAATCATTCTTCTCTTTATATAAATAATAAATTAATTCCAAATAGAGGAAAAATAAACCGCAAATTTTTAATCGAGGTCGATTCAGTTGTTTTTGTGAATAAAATTTGGGAAATTGCTTATTTAATTTTAAGAAAATCTAAATCATAAATTCCAAGTTTTATAAATGTTATCTACAAAAATTCAACAGTCCTAAATTGTTTTTTTGTGTTTGCTTCTAAATTATTTGAGTTTCTTGAATTTTTTTTTTTTTTTTTTTGTTTCTCGTTTACTTTTACATTTGTTTGTGGTAAGTAGAAAATTCAAATCCTTACGTGTGCTTTCCGAAATGTGTTACTTCAGTTTGGATGATGTGATCATAATGAGATTTTGCAGATAATACAGATCTTCGTTGGTTTGATGTGTTTATTAAAGCGATATTAAATTTACCAACGATCATTCGACCAATTATTGCAACTTTATCAATTGCCTTATTTGAAAAATTGTGCACAGAAATATATAAAGAAAATTTCTCACCAAGTCGCAAATTCTTTAAATCTCTTGAAAGTGTTAAAAAATTTGATAGCCCTTGGGCTTGTTGTCCTTCTGCGATCTTGTCAATTTTTTGGTATATTTGTGGTTTTGTCATTGGTAGTACCCCTCCTAAAATGTCTTCTTGTTGGCAGACCATTGGAAAATCTTGCCAAAAAATTGGTCTTGTTAATTTAATTACTGTAGTAGAGAATCCATTACATTTTTAAAAAAAAGTAAAGAAAGGGATGAAAAACAAAAAATTTAAAAACATTTGTTAATTTGAAAAAGTTCTTTCTTGAAGAATACAAACAATCAAATAAGATTTTTTTTTTTTGTTTTTTCTTTTTCTTTTATCCTCTCTTTTGGAGGAGACTTTCTTTTAGTATTTTTTTATAAACAAAAGAAAAAACAAGAATAATTTTTTGAAGAAGAAAAAAAAACAAATTATTTTTTAATTTGTCTTGAATAAACCTAGTCATCCACTTTCTATACTTGAGCGGAACTGTTTGGACGAAAAAAAATTATAAAATAAAGAAAGGAATGATCTTTAAAACAAAAAAAAAATACTTACTTCGAATATCTATTTCCTTCTTTTGTTTTTGAAAAGTGAATTTATAGTGGTTTTTTTTAATCAAGTTATTCGAAAAGAAAAGAAATTATAAAAAGTTAATCGTCGAAAGGAATAGAATTAGTCTTGAAAAAACTTTACAATATTAAATAGAATTTGTTTTGTCATTAGCTGGAATCAAAAACAAAATAGGAAAAAATTAAAAAATGATTTGTTTCAATTTAAAATAAAAGAGATTTCAAGACAAAAGTTTGTAGAACTACGATTTTTTTTTTGGACAACTGTCCTTTTTTCTGACAAATTACTTTTTGAAAATCCTTTTTACAATAATAAAGGTTTCTTTGATGTTTCAATTATTTTCTAGTTTATTTGAAATTGTTTTTTCATTTTTTCTATTCCCTTTGGTTATTAAATTACAACCATGGAAGTCAAACTACAAAATATTTGGATAAAGCCAAAAATTAGCTTATGAAAAGAAAATAAGATTGTTGTATTTTGAAATATTCTTCATTGAGTGATAAGTAACATCAAAAAACCAATTGAAATTGTTATTTGATTCAATTTTTCTCAAATCAAATTTCATAATTTTATAGTCTTTAAATAAGTTCTTTAATATCTATTCCAATTATAATATGTAATATTAAATTGTAATATTGAACTTTTAAGAATATTTTTAATGCTTTATTTATTTATATGTATACAGCTTTTTGGGTAAAATCACACGAAAGAGAATAAGAAAATGATTATTAATTGAATTTCAAATACTTGTTGATAAAAACTCTTTTGAAACAGCCCCCTCCCCGGTTTTCCAATCTTGGAAATAAACTTTCTATAGATATGATGAATTCAAATCTTCCAACTAATTTCATTTTTTCTTGATCTCTCTTCTTGTTAAAAATCTATTCTGATGATCAATAATACTTTAAACACAAACACAAATAATACAACACCTTCAAGTTTACCCCTATCTACACCCATACCCATAAATATAATCAACGAGACTACAACTTTTGCCACGGCTTTAGACACAAACACAATTCCAACTGCTTATACAAACACAAGCACAAATACAACTATCAACACACATCCCAAAATCATCAAAGCACCATTTAAAGAGCATTTCCACAAATTTGTCAATAACAAAGTATTTTCTGATGTTACCTTCTATGTTGGAAAAAAGCAAAAGCCTATTTATTCCCACCAAAGTGTTCTTCTTATTTCCTCACCGTTTTTCCGCTCGCAATTTCTGAACGATCAAGGGAAACAAAAGCATCCGCACATCGACATCACATTAAAAGATGTGCAACCAGAAAACCTTGAAAAATTGCTTCATTTTTTGTATACGGGCGTTATTTCGTTAACAAAACAGAATTATAAAGAAATACAATCCATGGCACACTTATTTGGGCTAACCAAGCTAAGTGAGCATTGTTCAACCTTTTCAAACAATTTATCGATCAAGCAATTAAAGCGATCTGCTTCGCTTCCCTTTTTTTTTAACAAACTCCCGCGAGAGCCCTATTCTGTTGCAGTTCTAACTGCAGACACCGATCTGCAGACATCAGAACACATATGCGAATGCGCCATGTTGAACGGGATGATCAAAAGAGTATCCACATTACAAATTGGAACCTTTTTCCCATATTTAACAATGCTGCTATCGTTCCATGTGATTTTTGTTTATATCGACCAAATCAATTTCACTGATTCAAAGGCGATCGGTGACTTGTTGACAACCTATGTAACTGAAGGCGGGACGGTGATCTTGCTTTCTTCAAACGCGCTCATTAAAAATAATGAGTTGCAATTAGGTGGTGCAATTGCTTCAGACGATTTCCTACCAATTAGTAAAAATTATCTTTTAAAGGACAAACTTATCAAAATTGACCCATCGTTCTTTTTAAATAGCTCTAAATTATTGAAAAATATAATTTTTAATCGAACAATGACCACAAACAATGCACCAAACCAATTTCAAACAAAAAGAATCTTTGCAAAAAATGTTGCCCAGAATTCCAAAATTTTACTAAAGTACGATGATGATCACATCTTTGTAGCAGAAAGACAATTCCCTAATTATCCTCGGGCTGGCTCAGTTATAGTTTTAAATTCCAATATCCCTTCTTCTTTTTATCAAAGTGGAAATTCTGGTTGGAACAGTCAACTAAATCAACTAATTTCAAATATTATAGAGTATTCAATAAAATTACTATAAACAATGAAAGTTCCCAACCAAGTCGAGATTAATGAAAATTGTGTGGCTTTTATTTTTGTAAATAATGCAAATAAAAAAGGGTTGTACATTTGTTTCATTCAATAGAATAATTTAAAGATTTTATTAATTGGAAAATTTACATTTCTTTGATCAATAGATCAACCATAACCTTTACTGGAACCAATTTCTTTCAAAATCAATTGTTAAAAAAATTTCAAATTAGTAGACAAAAATACTTAACTAAAAACAAACAAAAAGTCTGTTTTTAAATTTTATAAAAAATTTATTTTTTTGTTTTTTTTGGGTAGAACACTGCAATTGATAGATTTGGTAATTAAAATAATGATCTATTTTTACTTCTTAATGATCTAAAACTTGACAACAACTTTGGAATTAAAAAAACGAAAAAAATTTCCAATTGATCAAATTTGATCACATTTTTTAGTGTAATTAATAAAGTGTTTATCTTAAATTTATATTAAAAGAGCTATATCGCTAAAAATTATTATTCAAATCACAACTTGATGATTACTTAAATAATTCGATTTTTTTTAAAAAACATACCAAATTTTTATTATTATTATTAATTCAATTAAAATTAATTTCTGTTTTTTTATAAACTTTTATATTTTTATATTAAATAAATGATAATAATTAATAAAAAAAAAAAACTCCATGTTTAACATTTTTGAATCCCTTATTATTTTTTTGAATTTAATTGTTTTTATATTAAAAAAATATCATACAATTTGTGAAGATCTCTTTCATAATCAATAATTTTAGAAATTTTTTAGTATTTGTTAAATTGTTATCGTAAATGGTCATACATTTTATTATCATAGAAAAAGTATAATTTCACAAATATAAACAATTATTAGGATAATATTTCTATATATATATATATTGTTTTTTTTTATGAGAAATAAACTTCCTTAAGTATTCTAACACAATTTAAAATTATAAATAATGAATAAAAAAACAAATTATTAAAGTTAATTAAGGTTTTTAGGATCTTGTATCGATTGATGAATAAAAATTTTTTTTTATTAAAAAACATTTTTTTTTCTGAAAATTTGTATTTTATTTCTATTTCATAAAATACTGCTAAAAAAGACCTTGAATTAAGATTAGAATTCAACCATGGTATAATTATTGGTTTTTTTTGTAATTAAGCCAAATATTAACTATCAAATGAAATTAAAAAGTCATTAAATATGGATCATCTCTTCTTAGTTATATTCTAAAAGGTAAATTATTTGGACTTTTAAAACAGAACAAATAGAAAAATTTCGAAATAAACTAATAAAAATCCTTTTTTCCCAAAAAAATATTTTAATATTTGTACAAAGGATCCTAAAAACTTTAATTAACTTTAACAATTCAAGGTTTGTATTTTGAAAAAAAAATTCATTTGGAACATCCATCCTTAAAAAAAAAAAATTTCTTTTTATGTTACAGCCAGTTCCATTTTTAAGATACAAACTTTCTATGAGATTTATGGTAAAAAAAAATCTCAAATTAAGTTCTAAAATTCGGAAAATAATAAAATAATTTCTATATAAAAAAAATCCAAAAAAACTGATTTACTTGAATTTTTTCGGTGTTTAAATTTAGTAGAAAAATTTTCCTTAATTTGAGATTATTTTATGCCTTCAAATTTGTTGAAAATTTTTGCTGTAAAAATGAAACTGGTATTAGATATTGGAAAATAACTTTACTTATGTTAAAATAAAACTTACTACTATAATCATGTTTTATAATTAAAAATATCATTCTTTGTTCGAGAAGACATACATATTAACCAATAAAAGAAACTAACAAAATACGATATGTAAACATGTTATTGGTTTCTTAAAGTTCTATTATTTTAAAAAACAGTTCCATACACGGTGGATCAAATGGATAATCTTTCACAAACAATAGAGACGATTTTTGAAAGAAAGAAATAAGATAAGAAAAACAAAAACTTTGATAAAATAATTCGATAAATTATGAATAATTTTGAACTAAATCCCAACAGAAATTTAAATTTTACTAAGTATATCAAGGAGTTTACCTTCAAAAATTATTTGGACTTTAGATATACTTTTTGGTACTGAATTATATATCTTATTAGAACAAGAAGAAAAAATCACCAATTTTTAATCTGGAACATGTGTTTTATTTTTTGAGCACAGGTTGAACACATGTATCTCAGAAAGAAACTATAGATTCAAGAGACACAAAATATCAATTGGGATAAAGAAAAAAGACATATTTTCTTGATGAGTCTCTTTAAGGGACTAATTCTATTAAATTTTTTTACCCAAAATTTAATCGAGATTGAGAAAAGTTTTTGTAAATTTCTTAGATTTAAAACGCCTGTTGATTTTCAATATTAACATATTTCTAGATAACGATTCCTTATTTAGAAATTGGTCAATAAAAAAATAATAGAGACTAGTCCTTTAAGAAAAAAATAAGTGTAATCTTAATTCAATTTCCAAACAATTTTCAATCATTCTATTTCAAAAAATCAACTTTCAGAAAATAATTTATTCTCAACTACTGTAAGTTGTTTGTCTTTTTGATAATCGCTATTTTTCAAGATTACTATTTGTTTCAAAATAAAGAAAACAAAATTTTCATTCAGCTTTTTAAAAAAAAAGATTTTAAAAATCTAATAACATTTTAAATTTTCCTTTCTATAAACAAGATTAAATGATTAATGATCAGAATTAAGAATTGGGTACTTTGATGATTTATATAGTTTCTTGGGTTAGTTTTTTTTGTAAAGCAGAACGAAAATTATGATCTTTTTATTCGGTACTTAAAAGTAAAGTTTTAAATTTTGAAACAATATTCATTTTTTTATATTTTCTTTTTTTAAAATTTTGTGATTTATTTGAAATGTCAGAAGAACAAACCAAAAAAAAGTTAAGAGGAAATGAAACAACAAAAAAACAAATAACAACAACGAACGAAACCTTTTCTGATCTTCCTTTGGACACTATGCTTAAACTTTATTATCGTACATCCCAATATTTTTTTTTTTGTTTTGTTAATAAATTAGAATAGTGTTTTCTTATTATTTTAAGTCTAACTAACTGATCGAATAAATTTGTATTTTGTATTTTATTTAACAATAGAACACATTTTTCCAGTCAAGGAAATGTATGATTGGTTGTCAATAGATGACTGTAAGCAATAAATTCTTTTCTTTTTTTTTTGTCCTTCGATTCGATAAAAAAAATTTCATTCCTAACCGTTAACAATTAAAAATAAAAAATTTTTTTACTTATTTTTGTAAAAAATCATGGAATCGACTTAAATCCCTCCAAAACAAACAAAACCCAATCACCTCTCAAACAACTAAATTCTTGAAATTAATAATCTATTTTCAAATTTCCAATATTTTTAGTTCTTACAAAAAGAAACTATTTTTCAAGAAGAGAATTTGCATTTGATACATTAAAATTTCGAAGACACCTTTCTTATTCTTCACCCAAAGATCTCCAAAACCAGTTAATTCAAAACCATCCATTCAAAATTCATGTTGGCCCACTTTATAATACAATTGTAAAACAGATCTTTTATTCTCTTTTTTTATCTTATTTCCTGTTACAATTTTCTTTTTAAATCTTTTTGATATTGATAAAAATTTAATAACAAAACCAAACAAAAAATCACCAAACAAAAAACAAAAAATAAAACCAAAAAACAAAAAACAAAAAAACAGCCACGAGACAAACATTTAGTCTCTGTTTTTACACCAGTTGAAAGAGAACTCGTCTTTGATATTGATTTAACTGATTACGATCCAGTTCGGACTTGTTGCGAAGGAGCCAAAATATGTACAAAATGTTGGACACTGATGACCGTTGCAATCAAGGTTCTTGATTTCATTTTAAGAAGAAGCTTTGGGTTTAAGCATTTGCTCTGGGTTTATTCCGGGCGAAGGGGTGTTCATTGTTGGGTGTGTGACACAAGAGCAAGAAGGCTAAGCGAGAAAAGCCGAGCGGCATTGGCAAGCTTTATTAATATTGAAGTCACTAAAAGTGGTTGGGTGGATCTCCGTCATCCAATGAACCCTGTGATCAAAAAGGTATATAACGAAATCTTAGTTGACTATTTTGAGGATCTGGTTGTCGATCAGGATTTCTTTGGAGATCAAGACCAAAACAAACGATCGTTTTTAAACAAATTTTCAAACAATGTTCTCGTGCTTATTAGGAATTCCGAATTGCGTGACCGTATTCAACAAAGATGGACAAGCCAAAATGAAGAAAAGTCCCGATGGCATATTTTAAAAGAAGAATTGGAATACGAACAGCAGAATTCAAAAAAAAAAACAAATTTTTATAAAAGAAACGATAATTATACAAAAATTCTCCAGGTGATCATATTTACAACAATTTATCCCAGACTAGATATCGGGGTAAGTAAAAAACTTAACCATTTGCTGAAATCACCATTTTCTGTACACACAGGTACAGAAAATAAAAAAATATGCATCCCAATAAACCCAAAGGAATGTGACGATTTTGACCCCACAGATCCCAAATGTGTACCCACTTTAATTGGGGTTGTAAACGACTTGAATAATTCAAAAAAGAATCAGAATTTAAATTATAATTCAACCGATTTGAAAAAATATGTAGATATGTTTGTTAATGACTTTTTAAAACCATTGAGAGTACAACTTGAAAAGGAACACAAAGAAAGAATACTTGCAAGAAAAAAGAATGTAATGGATATAGAAAATTTTTAATTTTTAAATATTCTTTCAATAATCCCTTATTATTATTATTACGACCGTTTCTTTTACCACCACTACTATTTATTATTTATAATTTTTAACGAGAATTATAATTTAATTATTTTATTTATTTCTTTATTTATTTTTTTTTTTTGTGTTTTATTTTATTTTTTCTTTAATCAAAATAATTAATTACAATAAAATCAATTTCAGAATTATTATAATTTTTGAAACTAACGGATTTTTTTTTTTAAAAAAAATTAATCTCAATTTTGATTTTGATTTTATTTTAAAACCTGAAAAACAATTAAATAAGAAATATATTCATACACCCTTTTAAAAAACATTTTTATTAATTTTATATAACAAAAACTTTTTTTTGTAAAATTTTGAGAAAATAAATTTATTAATTTGGAAAAATCAAGATACAGAAAAAAAAAAAAGAAACTCTTTTTCAATTGACGAGGGGGGCAGTTTTATTGAAGAAATTAAAAAATATTCTATTAGTTTATCCCAATATTCTTTCCACAATAAAATTTTATTTTAAAAATCAAAATTTTTTTTTTGAATATAACTTATAGCTTTTTATTTTTTTTTCTTTTTTCTTTTTTTTTAAAAGTCAATTTATAGAAAAAAAAAAATAATATTTAAAAGTCAAAATTAAATTTAAGAAAATTAAGGTTTTAAAATTGTATACAACGAGAATTATTTGAACGATAAATGAATTCATTGTTAAAGCAATTACAATTCCCGGAAGAAATAGATAAAGTTTTGATGAGAATTTCCAATTGATATGCACCCAACAATTTTTTGGCTTTTTATTTTTTTTATTATCTCACTTTTAGTGATTTCTTCTAAACCAATTTCCAGGCATATGATTCCAGTTACAGTGAATGAATTACACGTATTCAAAGATTTTTAATGGATATTAGATGAAAAAATTTATTTGGAAATTTCAAAATTGAAATCATTTTTTCACATTTTTCCTTTTTTTAGTTTTTAATTTTTTTGATATCTAATTCATTTACAAAATTTTTTTTATTCCAAAATATATAATAACCAATGTGTAAAAAGGCGTTATTTTAATGTTATTGATAAAGTAAAAATGATTGTTTAGAAATCATTTTAATTTACATTGGAATTTTATTTGGATCTTGAATTAAAGATCAAAATGAACATTTGTGTTATTATTCTCAATAGGTGAACTAAGAATTTTGGTTTTTCTATTTTCAAGAAAATATATTCAATTAATTAGTTTTATTTCATATGGGGTATTAACTATTCTTTGATGTTTATTATTCTGCTTATTTCTTATTTTAATCTTCAAAGCCCATTTAGAAAAATTATTTGATTTTTTAAAAAAATGTTGGGCACCTTTGACTGAAACAAATTTTAGTTCTTATGGGAGTAGATACACCATAAGACATGGTAAAAAAACTGAGAAAGATGAAAAAAGTGCATTTTATAATAATTTAGTGTGATCGTTGATTCTCTAATATTTTTTTAAAAAATTATTTGATACTTTTTTTTTAGTTATCTTAAACAATAAAAAAACGAGAAAATAATTGATACAATTGGTTCAATTTTTTTTTTGGAATAAATAGTTTTTTTTTTTTTGGGAAGATAATTTCAGATTCTTTGAATAAAACTTATTGTTATTTTGTGGTTTAAAATTTGATAGAATATAATCATATTCACTTCTCCAATTCCACCAAATCCAAGTGTTCAAAACCCTAACCAGATATGTTTTGGTATAATTATTATTTTTTGGAAATACTTCTAGCTATTAAAACCCCAGTCATATTTCCTCTTGTGATTCTCCCAATTATAATGTTGTTATTATTTTTTAACAAAATCCATTAATCCCAAATGTAACTGAAAAAAAAATATTTCTTATTACTTTTTGTTGTCATGATTAAAAAAAAAAAATTCAAAAATGATGAAAAAATAAAAAATGAAAAAATTAAATGCCACAATAAAATATTGAGGTAATGATTAAAGATAAGTCATTCAAAATTCGAAACACAATTTTAAGAAATCCAAATCAACATTCTATTGTGGCAATTTCTTTGAGATTTTGAACGAAAAATTAAAAAATATAATGAATAGAGTACTTTACATAATAAAAATCGATGAGTTAAAAAAAGTAAAAAATGTTATTTTCGTAATTTCTTCAAAATAGTAAAAAAGTGAAAATTTTTTCTGTAATGTGGCTTTTCCCTTAAGAAGAATTAAACTTTAAAATTTACTCCTTTTTTAAAAATACCGGAAAAATAAAGCAAATAATGAATAATTTAAAATGATTAAAATTGATTTTTTATTTTTTATTTATAATTTATTAAATTTCTTGAAATTTAAAAGATTAAGTAATATTATTTTTTAATTATTTAGAGAAATAATAAAAAAACTTTTATTCATAAAATAAGTTATTTGAGAATATTTATTTTTTTTTTTTTGAATTATTTAATAGGAAATACTTTGATTTGTTTGAAAATATTTAACAATTTGAGAAATAATTATAAAATCTATTAATAATTTTTTTGTATTTGGTTTAGTACCAATGAAAGAAAAAAAAAAAATGAGATTAGATCATTAATTATTAATTAAAAACATCAAATTAAAAAGTATTACTCTAGACGTTAAGTTGAATTTTCCAGGTTTTAAAAAAGTATTTCGGGAGAATTTTTAATTCCATTGTTTGGTTCTTTTTCTCAGATTTTTTCATTCAACCCCGAGAAAAAATAGATTTGGTCTGTTCTTTGAATCAAAAAATTATTTTTTTTACAAGTTTAAAACAATTATTGTATTGTTTTTGAAATTTAGTTGATTTTTTAAACTGAGTTATTATAGAACTAAGTGGTTTTATTTTGAAAGTGTATTTTTATATACTTATTTCATAGTCAATTTGATTTCAATCTTCTTCAAAGAAAATAATTTTTTTTCAAATAATTCAGAAATATATTGGGTTTTGTGCTTTTACAAAAATGAGAAAAAAAATGGGATTTTAAAAACAATAACCCATTTAAAAAAAGAGTTTTAACAGTATTTTTGAGTTAACAGACTTTTAGTTCATTTTTCAATTACGATATCTGGTAATAAATTTTTTGAATGTACTTTTTAAATTTACTAGAATATTTTTTTTTATGACTAGTTACTTAAAAGTTGAATTGGTTTTGTCTTTTTTTTAAGTTACTATTCCAAACCCAAAAGAATTCAGTGACCCATACGAGAAAAATGTGTTAATCTCTTGTATTTTTTCCCCTTTTTTGATTCAAAGATCAAACAAATCTTGAGATCCAGACATTTTCACTAAAACAACATTTACACAGATTAAGGAATATCCCAAAAGTAAAAAAAATGGAAACAAAGTTGTTTGTATTAAACTTATCAGCCAAAACAAAAACGATCGAAATAACAGAAAAACAAACAAATAAAAGAAAAAAAAATGAAATTGTTTGTTTATTATTTTTTTTTAAAAAGAGTGTATTAAATATTCACTTAAAAAGGTTATTCGTTTTAAAATAAATTAATTTTCGAAAAAGTAATTTACTTTTGGTATTCTTTTAGTTAAAGAAATTGAAACATTCACAAATTCTTTTGAAAAAAAAAAAAGAAAAGAAAAGAAAAGACAAAAAGAAAAATAAATCGCAAACTATTTTTTTGATTTTTTATATGGTAAAGAATTTAAAAATGTAGTTGGTATAATGTTTTCATCAGCAAGAAGTGCAATAAAAATAACAAAAGGGCAGAGCCATTCTGTGAAAAACAAATATCCAAGGATCTGCCAGAGGTTATATTCGATGCTAAATGCAGACTTTATTGCCACCACATTTGAAACGAATGCAATAATACAGGTAAAAATAAATTTTAGAGTCTTGACATTTACAAGAGGGAAGTCGTTAATCAAAAAATAATACATCAAATGTGTGGTAATTGATAAAATGACTGAAAGGTTGGAAATGGGTTCAAAAAAAAGAAAGAGGACTAAAAAGCCAACAACAAAGCAGACCAAACCACGCAAAAATTTGATTACACGTGATGGGTTCTCATCAGACATTTTGGCAAAATAAAAAAGACTTGAGGCCAATGAAATTGATAAAAGCCCTAAAATAATTGAATATGAAATGAAGAGCAGTAAGGCATAGACGAGCATTTATTATAATAAGGTAATGTTTTATAAATTGTACGTTCTTGGTAAAAAGAGAAAAAAATGATCCAATTTTGTTTTTATCGATTAATAAGGCAGTGTTCAAATATATCTTCAAGTTCTCTTAGAATTGTTTTTGATGTCACGCTAACACTAAAAATGGCGATTTATCACAAAATAAATTGAATAAATTAATGACATAACTATTGAGAAATTGTTTGAGAAATCAAATCCAACTTTTAATTACTTAATTCTGAAAAGTTACTATTCCATAATTTTCCTTTTAGAATTACTGTTGAGAGAAAAATGTTGGACAGAGAAAAACGGTTGGACACGATTTTTAATTGGGAACATTACTCAAATTGAAGATCAGATCCTATTGATAACTAGGTGACTTTTATATCAATCCAGGTTTAAATGTGTTATAAGTTCATTAATCTGTTGTTTGTGTATAATACTCATTTAAATGGTTTTGAACTAAATTAGATTATGCTATTTTATAAAAAAACCAAGTTTTAGTAAAGTTTACTATTAATTCTGAAAATGACAATGTTTAAACTTGCTTTAGATTATAAGAGATAAGGTTTTGAAAAAGTAGAATTATATTAAACGTTATTCTAATAAGTAGATTATTGTTGTTTTCTTTAGTTATTACACAAACAAAAGAAATTAAAAATCATTTTCAGTAATGTTCCCAATTAAAATTGCTGTCCAACTATTTTTCTCTGTCAAATATTTTTCTCTCAACAGTTATGTATTTTGTCATTTCTTATAATTCCAAAGATTTTACTTTTTTTGGCAAATTAGAAGGAAAATTTTGTTCCTTTTATTTGTAAATTAAGAGTAAAATTGATCAAAAAAACATGACCAAAAACCAACCACTGATTTTTTCACAATAAAAAACACCTATTTTTTTTTCTTTTTGTGTAAATGTTACATCCAATTCACTACCCAATAGTATACCTAAATTCTAATCAATATTGAAGATACGCTCCTTGATCTTTTATAAAATTTTAAATTATGAAATAAAATTTGAATAGTTTTTTGATTATTCTAGATTTTTATTAAAATTTTTTATTTTTTTTAACAAGAGAAAAACACAAAAATTAATACGATTATTTTTGTGAAAAAGTTTAAATTTTGAACTTTCATTTTAAAAATTTCCTTTTTTCATTTTAAATCTTTACTAAATAATGACTAAATCCACTAATTATTTTATTTTTATAATATAATTTAATTCATAAATCTTTTCTTGAAAAAAAAAAAAAAATAAAAAAATAAAAATAAAAATAAAGAAAAAATAAAGTTTCCATAATACGTTTTAAAATTCAAACATTAACTAGTGAAAATTTTTTTTTGTTCAAATTTTACATTTCCTAAAGAAATTGAAAATTTTTATATCCACATTCCAATGAAATATATTCAAAATCTTTTTTAACTTTTTATTTCTGTAAAATTCTATTTTGTTCAGGTATTTCATATAAACTCAATTCCAAAAAATGGGACACAAAAAAAAAATTACATTAATAAAAATATACTCCAAAATACATGATACTTGAACATTAAAATAATAAAAGACCCCAAAATATTTAATTAATACTATTTATATATTTTTTAGTAAATTTAAAATTCAATTCGAAAAATAAAAAAGAAAAAATAAAAAAAAGTGTGCCCCTATTTTTGGAACACGGTTACCAAAAAATCCATTTTTATTGAAAAAAAAATTAATAAAAACTATTAATAGATTCAGCTTGTCTTTTGATAACTAAATCTATCCTTTTAAATATAGAGTTTACTAATTATCTTAGGTTTTCCAACTCAAAGTATTTCATACATTAGTGAAAATTTTAAAAATTCTTCTTCGTTTTTTGGTTACAATTTTTCAGTTTAGTATCCATAAATTCACAATTGGATTTAAATCTTGTGGAATTGGGGGTCAAGGGTCCAGAACATTACATCCCCGATTTAAGTAAGTTTGAGTTTTTTTTTTGAAGTATGTGGACAAGCTCCATCCTTTTGGAAAATCCATTTCAACTCACTATATTTTGAATTAGCGAGTTGAATTACATTTGATTTTTTTGATAATATCATTAATAATACATTCAGTATTCACACTTCCATTAATAATAATAAGGTCTGTTTGTAGTCCATGTGTCCTAGCACACCATATCATGATTTTTTTTTCAAAAAAATTTTTTCTCGATAAAAAAAGAATCTTTTTTCTTTTTGAGAGAAAAAAAAAAATTTTTTTTTGTGATCTGAATGAAAACTTTTAAATTTCATTTTAAAGTGATTTTGAGATTTTCAAAAAGTTTTGAAAAAAAAAGAAAATTTTTTTTTTATTTGAAAAAAAAGAATACAAAAAAATCAAAAAAATTATTGAAAATCAAAATCAAAAAATAATGAAAAAAAAATGATAAATAATTAACTTTAAAATTATTTACATTGATTGTTAATATCTAATGTTTCTATTTAAGAGTCAAATATCACTTTTCTTGGAATTAAATTGATTTTGAAGGTGTGCCCCAATTTTTGGAATTGAGTTTATGTTACTCAACTCTCATCTGAAGATTATTATTTCTCTGATTAAATAAGTGATTAATATGCATTGTTGACTATTTATCAAATAATTGATTTTTTTCAAGGTTAATTCAAATAAATGTTACCTTGTAAAAAATAACTCCATAATATCAACATATTATTTTTATTTTTAGTGAATTACTTCTTGAAAATTGAATAAAATTTTAAATAATTTAATATATTGATTTTTTCTTGTTTTAAATATTTTTATGTCAAAATTTGGATTTATTAAGACAAGGAAATACAGAAATATTATACTTTCTATTTCTGGATCTATATTTTAAGTAAATTACTATTTTCTGAATTATTTATAATATTTTAAGTGAAAAACTGTTTTTATTCATTTTTTTGGTAGAACAAATTAAATATTTTGAAATTTTAATATTTGAAATTTTAATGATTTTTATTAGTATCTCAAAAGAAAAACAATTAAATAGGATCTAAAAACAATTGAGGAATAGAATTTATGAGATAGAAAGAAAGTTAACTATTTAACATTTCCCAAAGTAGATAGGACAATTCAATCGGGCACTATATTAGAGTATTTTATTTTACTTGTTGAAAAATAATTTATTAATTTTTTTTCAATAACAATTTGATTTATTAAAAATTGAATAAAAACGTCCAAATATAAAAAATATATTTTCTCATCTTCTTTCTTGAAAATTTTGATTTTATGGTTGAGATGCTATTATAAACCCAAAAATGATAAATTGTTAATTTAAAAAGTCTCAAAATAAAGTCACAAATACAATGACAAAAGTATATTAAATTTGATTATCATATTTTATTTTTTTTCTTTTTTTCAAAGTTTTTGAGACAATCTTGTATTTTTTTTCTTTCCTTAAAACACCAAACAAGAAAAAAAAACAGAAACAAAAACAGAAACAAAAAAAAAAACAAAATGGAAAAACAAAAATTCAAATGGGATCAACTGCATAATTTTTTTTATAATAAAGAAGAAGTGTATAAACTAGAATGGGACGATCAAGAGATTGATTTGAAAGATTACGAACTAGCAGCAGCGCCCAACGGTGGACCTGTTGCGATGATTCGCTCACAAGACAAAATTGTGAGGTATCAAGAAAAGAGCGTGATGAAAATCTTTAGTGCGTCTGGCACTTTATTAGAAGAAATCGAATGGGAAAATGAAGACACTATCTCTGCGTTTGGATGGAAATCAAATGACGAGTTGGTGTGTATCTTAGAAGATTGTAAAGTAAAGATCTTTAATTTACGTGGGATCCTAACAAGGGAAATCCATGTTGGTTACAACACACTCGAAAGGAAGAAAGAGCAAAAGAAAATTGATCAAAGGAATGCTTTACTTTTAAACGGAGAAGGGGAGGGTGACTTGTCTGTCCTAATTGGAGACAAACAAGAAAAAAGAAAAACGAATTCAAGAGGCATTGAAAGGATTCTCGATAGCGACGAGGAAAAATTGGAAAAAGAAGAAAAAGAAAAAGAAAAAGAAAAAGGAAAAACAAACAAAAACGATTTCGGCAATTCAGAAGAAGAAGAGGATGAGAAATTTGATTCCAAAAAGATTAAATTGTTAGTCGATCCAAACGAAGAAATTCGGGGTCTTGACGAGGTCCTGATACCAACAGTTATTTGTGCGAGGATCTGGCAAACGGGGTTTGCAATTCTAACAGATTTACAGGAATTGTTTGTATGCAAGGATTGGGATCAGACGTACCAAAAGTATCCCAAGCTGGATTTTGGCGATGCTCCGTTGAGTATGGCCGTCATTGAGTCACAGTTTTCATCAACGGGCGACATCGAGATTCTGTTTGGAACCAAAAAAAACCAAATCTTTACGATCGACTCGATTGAGAACCAAAGCCAAGAGGTGAAATCCAATGTGGTGGAGCTCAGTGTGGCCTCGAGTGGGAAAATTTTGGCGTACTATACACAGGACGGCAAGGTTATTGTCGAGCCGACAAATTTTTCCAAAATCTTGGTTGAATACCAAACAGATGTGTTTGAACGGCCAACACAGCTGGTGTGGTGCAGCTCTGACTCTGTGCTGGTGTATTGGGAAAATCAGAAGGTCTTAAAAATGATCGGTCCGAATAACTCCACGATTGATTATGCGATCGACGGCTATAAAAAGATCTTCTTGGCTCCAGAGGTTGATGGTGTCAGGGTCTATTACAACGACAAGACAGAATTTATTAGTAAAGTGCCCATGTACACTTATAACATCTTTAGCATAGAGTCTGTGGGCGCATCCTGGACGCTATATAACGCATATGAAAAGTTTATCATTGGCGATTCCCAAGCAGACGTCGAGATACGATCCCTCGGGAACGAACTGGGGAATGCAATTGAAGACTGCATCTTGGCGGCGGGGAACGAAAACGATCCCATGGACCAGCAAAAGCTATTAAAGGCGGCGTCGCTGGGGAAGGCCTACGATCACCAATACGAGTATCCAAAGTTTGCCGAGATGTGCAGGGATCTCAGAATCTTAAACGCAGTTCGAGATTATGAGGTTGGTGTCCCAATAACGTATAACCAATTTATGAGCTTTGGCATTGAACCGCTCATTCTCCGATTAGTGAATTACTTGCACCATTTCTTGGCGTTCAAAATATGTAAATACAGCAAAATTCGACCCGAAACTGTTCTGGAGGATTGGGCTTGTTCAATGATCATTTACAAGTCAATAACTGAACCGCACCGACTTGAAAAGGTGATTTTGGGCAAATTGGACACGCACCGAAAGGAAGGTGGCATAGTTGTCAGCTACGCTAACATTGCCCGGGTTGCCTTTGAGCGCGGCCATAAGGAACTTGCCAAAAAATTACTGTTCCAAGAGCCAAAGCCGCAAAACCAAGTGCCGTTATTAATTGCCATGAAAAACGATCGGGAGGCACTTAAAAAGGCTGTTCAAAGCGGCGACGCAGATTTAATTTTTACCGTTTTATTGCATCTAATAGATACAATCAAATATGAGAGATCCAGAATGAATAGCTCTTCCTTTATGAGACTCATATCCAATTCTGAAACCGCTCAAAGTCTCTTGGTCCGATACAGCAGAAGAAAGGAAACAAGAGTGTTGAAAAATGTCTTTCAAAGCCTGGGGCAAATGAAAAAATTAGGGTTATACGTCGCCTGGAGAAGCTTCTACATGAAGGACCCAAACCAGCGAATTGAAAGTTTATTGGAGGCACAAGGCGCATTCCAGGGCGCACAAAATAACTTGTATAAAAAAATTACTGAAGACCAAATTAAATTACTACAATTACAACTTTCCTACGAACAAGAGAAATCAAACGAATCACAAAGATCAATGTCATTCGAATACTTTGGGCTGTCAGTCTCAGATACCCTTTCGCTCTTAATTGAAAGAGGCGAGAAAAAATATGCTGACAAACTGAAAAAGGATTTTAAAATTCCAGACAAACGATTCTGGTGGCTGAAAATTAAAGCTCTTGCAAAGGTTAGAAAGTTCGATGACCTACATGAATTTGCAAAGCAAAAATCTCCCATCGGCTACGAACCCTTTGTACAAGTTTGCCTCGATAACACCGCTCACAACCAGGCAATTGAGTTCGTTGAAAAAATTCCTAGTCTTGAGAAACGGTCAGAGCATTACATTAAACTCCAATCTTGGGAAAATGCTGCTAAAATGGCAATGGAATTAAGAGATCAAGAATTGCTTGACCATATACATGAAATAGCCCCTTCAGATGTCAAAATTCCAATGAGAGTGCCACAGGCTCCTAAAAAGCGTGGGTTTTTTTCTAAAAAAAAATAATAATCATATAAAATTTTTATTTTTTATTTCATTAATAAATTATTTCTTTTTATTTTATTCAATATAACCATTCTCACTGAAAATGAATAAATAAAAATAAAATATTATTAATAGTGATGTTTTATAAATACGATCTATTTTTATATCTATCAATTCATATCTACAAATCAAAATTGTGATAATTTTTTTTTATTTTTTAAAGAAAAGAGCTATTTTAACTCAAAATTTCCTATTTTCCGTTCGGTTTTTATTAATTTGAGAAATAAAAAGAAAATTTATTTCATTTTTTTTTTTGATTCCTCAAATTAAAAAAAAAAGCAGTTTGCTTTTCTAGAATTTAAAATTATTAAGAGAAATCTGTGATTTTACGTTTTCTTTTAAATTCAGGAAATGAACCATTAACTTTGATTGAGTTTTAAGTTTATCAGTGAAGTGTTCTAGGTTTTTTTTTGGTTTTTGATTTTATTTCGAAAATCTATTGATTTTCGTTAGGTTTTTGTGAATTTTCTATTTATTTCTGAAGTGTTCTAGGTTTCTTTGAGGTTTTCTATTTTATTTCTAAAGTAAAAAAAACTAACGAAAATCTATTGAGTTTCCAAATATATATATAACTCAAAAAAAACAAACAAAAATCAATAAATTATATGAATAAAATCCATTTCAACATAATTAGCCCATTAAAAATCAAAATTTGAAAATAAAAATTTTTATAAATTGAAGATAACCATTATAATAAAACAATTATTTTTTTAGTATTCAGTTCTATACACTTGAAATATTATTTTTTCTTTAAAAATAAAAAAAAATAAAAAAAAATATAGCCATTTATTATGAAATTATGTTTATAGGAAAAAACTCAAGAAAACATCTATTAGTTTTTTTTTTAATTTCAATTAAATAGAAAGGTTCATAAATTCTCCTTTTTTTTGAGAAATCCAAAAAGTTTTGGCACTTGATGGCACTCTACAACATTTCTTGAAACTCTATATATTTTTTAGATTTTTTTATCTGGATTATAATGTAGTCAAGGTTATAACACCTACAATATCTTTTCTTTAAAATAATTAAAAAAAAATTTTAATTTCTAAACAAAGACAACAAAAAGATACTGTAAAACAGAAAGAACGAAAAAAATCAGTAAAAAATTAAATGAAAAGTTTTTTTTTTTGCAGCCAAATTTTAATACTTTTCGTGGTTTTCACCCTTTAAGGCTGTAGTCATTTTTGAAAATAAGATGAAATCTTGTCAAGATCTTGAAAATTTTTTTTTGTAATTTGTGTTTTGACTTATGAAATGGATGAGTTAACCTCATTTAAACAATTTATTGATTTGAGTCTCTTTTTTTTTGAAATTCAAATTTTACATCTTTCCAATATAAAACAAAAAAAGAAACTTATTATTTTGTTTAAGAATTAAGTTAATTCATGTAAATGGGAAAACATATTTTTCGTTTTATGTTGGAAAGTATTGATTTCGAAAGCAAATTTTTTATTTGGTTTCTTTATTTAATATTTCAATTCAAATATTAGCCATTAAAACTATTCGTGGTTTAGGTGATTTAATAAAGGAAATTTTGATAGAAGTTTGACAAAAATTTATCAATTAAATTGAGATCTATTCAACTTTATTTTTTTCTTTAAAGGTTTTGAAAAATTCTTTTTCTGGTTTTCCAAAAATGAAAAAAAATTGCAAAAAAATTTTTAATTTTCAAAAATTTTTTTAACAAATTGTTTGGTCTTATTCACAAGAATCCTTATAACAATTCAAATCATTTTTGGCAGAAAAAAAATGATTTTGAATTTTGAGGATAAAATTAACTAATTCCCAATATCTTCAAGAAAATTTTATTTTGAAAAATCGAATTTCATCTTAAAACAAAAACAAAATTTCTAAGTAAAATTTTTAAATGACCACAAAACTTTGATTATTGTAACTACTATTCTTCAAAAAATACAATTATTTTTTAATCAGTTAAATATATCAATTGTTTTGGTTAACCAAAAGTTTTATCTCAAAGAAGAACAAAAATCTTTATATTAATATTACTGGTAACAAAGAAATGTTATAGTATAATAATGATCAAAATGACAATAAAAGGGGTATAAAATTGTTAAATTGTGAGGAATAAAAAGAATTTAATAGTTTTCTTTTTCGGAAAAAATCGAAAAAAAAAATTGATCTCACTAAACTAATTTTCTTTTATGGCTTCAGTAGTCGATCAGAATTTTTTGACACTTGGGGTCTACAAAATACGAAAGTAAAGAATACCACCAATAACATATTTTAAAATTTTGCCTTATTGTCATAGAAGACTATTCCCTTAACCTGATTATTTCCAAAATTTCTAATCGATTACATCTAACGTTTTTACATGCTTCCCTTTATTTTTTATCTTTGTACAAGTCGATCTCAAAAAGTTAATCCCAGTCAAAGGTAACTCAACCTAACAAGAAGTTAAATAGAAACTAATATTTCTCTTGTTCAATATTTGACCCTAAAATATTCCAAATAATGTTTAATAATTGTTTTATTCTCTCTTTTTCTTAATTAACAAAGAACAATAAAAAAAAAGAATATTCCAATAGAAAAATAAACTGTAAACTTAAAAAAAAGACATGAAAAATAATAAGTATATTTATTTCCTTTGACAAAAAGTCAAATAATGTTGTTTATTAACATTTAACACAAACTACCTTAAAAAAAACAAATTATTTTTTTTCTTTGCAATTTTTACATTATTTTTAATGAATGGTGAAGAGAAACAAAAAACGAAACCAAAAGTAAATTCAACTCCACGAAAATATGTACAGACAAATCCTCTTAATTATCAGAACACTTTAAATCAGCAACAACAAAAAAATCGAGGAAAAATTATCTCAAAAAAAGAAAAAGAAAAAGAAAAAGAAAAAGAAACAGAAACAGAAAAATATCAAAAAAGAAATCAAGAATCTAAAAGAAGAACAAGAGAAAAAGTAAAAGGAAAAACAAACCAAAACAGGACTATAACCAATAAACGTAATTCTGGCTATACACGGAATCCTAAAGATCGAAGAAACAACAAAGCAAAACATAGAAAATGGGATATTTGGGATAAAAAGCATCTTCTCTTGCCATGTAGCAAAAGGAATACATACACACGTGTCCAACAAAACAACAAAAAGGTCTTCTCAAAATGGGATTATATCCGATCTTTGTTAGAAATGGAAATTGGCAATTGGGAAAGACTAAGCCAGATCATGATCAAAATTAATCCCGCCTTTCAAAAAGATAACCTAATACCATTAAAGAGCTTTCTCAATGAGAGGCTTGACGAAGAAAAACAAAAGCACTTTTATCTTCACTTGCTCCCAAAGATCCAGGAGTTGGCTTTGTCGTTACCAAAGGAATTAGATCTGTACAACAAGCCAATACCCCTATTATTAAAATGGAGACTAAACAAAGTCGAGCTACCAAGAACTTTAATTGCGTCATTACTTGCGTGCTCCTTTTTCTGTTTGATTCCATATGGTGACACAGTTAGCAAAAGGCCACCATTTTTGAACCGAGCCAATTTTACCAAAATGTATCTCGGTAAGGAACCAATGAGCGCTTCAAACGAAAACAAACTCAAATCTTTTCTTCATTATTTCGAGACCATTACAAAAAATGGTATACCAAACAATGGGAGTGTAGGGTTTTATCGAAATAGACTCGACAAGATCCCAGATTGGAAGAATTCAAATAAGAACTTATCAGAGCTAATTATTAATAGCGATGGGTTAATTGAAGATTCAAAAGATCACTTGCATGTTGACTTTGCTAATAAATATGTTGGTGGTGGGGTGCTTGGTAATGGCTGTGTACAGGAAGAAATTAGATACACTATTTGCCCAGAGTTATTAGTATCCTGCATGATCTGCGAAAAATTGGAGAAAAAGGAAACCTTATTGATGGTAGGTGCTAAAAGGTATTCCAATTACAAAGGATATGGCAGAACGTTTGAATTCGTGAGTGGGTATATAGACAAACCAGTGCTGAATTCAAAAACCCATTGTGCAAGTCAAATAATTGCCATTGATGCTAAAAACTTTTCAAAAATGGATCCTAACTTGCAATTTTCTCCAAAATATTTAAATAGAGAAATCGAAAAAATTTATTGTGGCTTTCGAAGATTAAAAATTAACCAATTTGATAGCCGGCCAATAGCTACAGGAAACCTTGGCTGTGGTGTATATGCCGGTAATATAGAATTAAAGGCTTTACTGCAATTGATTGCCGCTGCAGAAGCAAACAGAAACATTGTATACTTTACTTTTAATAACGCACAATTTGCTGAGGATTTAAAGAACATATATTCGTTATTGAAAAATAATAAATATAAAATTTCTCAAATTTGGAATTTATTATTACAATATTTCAATTCTGATCAGAAAAATACTTATTCAATTTTTCAATTCATTATTCAAAAAAATTGTGAAAAGAAAAATGAATTAGTCGTCAATAACGAAAATAGAAAACAAAATACTATTCAAAAGGAAATGAGAAATGAAAAAGAAGACAGAAACGGCCAAAAAGAAAAAAATGATTTTCTAAACAGAAAAAATGAAAAGCAAAAACAAAAACAAAAACAAAATTTTGAAGTGAATCAACCAGAAAAATCAAAAGAACTTTCAATACTTAAAAACGATAAAGTTAGAGATTACGATATCTGTAAACATAATGAATGTATTAAAACTGATAACCATTTATGTAAAGAGTGCCAAGATCAAGATCAAAAAATTTTATTTGAAAAAAAAGAGAAATCCCAATTCGCCGATAAAGAAAACATTTTTGGTAATTTTTTTTTTATTTTCCTTTAATCATTTTTTTTTCTTCACAAAAAAATTTCCATTCCAAACAAAATTATTTTTTTAAAAATTACATAATTTGTGTGTATGAAAATATGTAATTACTATTTGTTGAAAAAAAAATTTAACAAAATTTTCATTGTGATTTCCAAAAAAATGTTTCAAAATATCTTTGGAAAAAGTGAACCTTTTTAATATATTCAATTAGTTACATCATTGTCTTCCTTTAGAATTGGGAACTTTGATGCTTTATTTTGAAACTTTGAGATTATTTTTTAGTTCTTTTCAAAAATATTAAAAGGTTGTTAGATGAGACAATTATTTCTAACCCATTCTGATATTTAAAATTCTTTAAAAGTTTCTCAATTTTTTTTTAAAATTATAATATAAGATTTTAATTTGTTCTTTAAAAATTCTATAATTTTGTTCAATTTATTTTTCAATAAATAGTAATACCTTTTAAAAAAAAAATATCTAATAAACACTCCATCTATTCAAAATTAATTTACAACCTTCACAAG
The DNA here is from genome assembly GCA_027625915.1 of Anaeramoeba flamelloides. Taxonomy (NCBI): domain Eukaryota; family Anaeramoebidae; genus Anaeramoeba; species Anaeramoeba flamelloides. The sequence goes on from JANTQA010000012.1 coordinate 6,744,262, forward strand.
GCTACCACTTTTTTATTTTTTTTTTCAAGTATCTACCCTTTAACAGATGTGCAAAAAGTGATGTCTTAATATTAAAAGTTTTTTTTACTAAATTTTTCATTTTCCCAAAACTATAAAACTTTTCCAATGCATCCCTACGGGTAAGGTTTTTTTTCAGCGGACTTGAGGTTTCTAATATCGAAAAAAGCAATTTAATAATAAAATAAAAATGTTTGAGGAAGAAATAGACAATTCAAAAATCGAAAATAATTTTCAGAAATCAAAAAACAAAAACAACCCCAAACATTTTTATTCTATTATTAAAACAATTTTTTTGCTTTTAGAAATCCCATATTCGCTGACAAAAAAACCTCTCCCGTCGGGGTGCATTGGAAAGGTTTTATAGTTTTGGGAAAAACGACAAATTTAGTAAAAAAAACTTTTAATATTAAGACATCACTTTTTGCACATGTGAAGGAAAAAATAAATTCTGAAAATTAAAAGTTTGCCAAAAATAAATATTGGATTTCAGTTACACGTCTTTTATAAATTATTTTTTTCAAAGTTATCATAATTTTATATAATTAAGAAAAGGTAGCTATTGGACTCATTAAAATTCGAATACCACCATTTTTCAAAATTACCAACATCTGAAAAAAACACCTATTTTTGCGATATTTTTTTTTTGAAAATAGTTACAACAAATGAATTTTAGATTGAACAATAAGAATGAAAAAAATACTAAATGTTAAAACAATTTACAGAAAAAAGGCAGGGGATATATATTAGAACTCAAACATGAAAAAAAATAAAATGATAAAAAATATTCTCAAAACAGAAAAAAAACAAATCAGTTTTTTCAATTTAATTTAGCAATATCTTTTGAAAGAAATATTTTATTTTAAAATTGAAAAATATATTTCTTTTTAGACTATTAAAAAAATAGATTAAAATAATCTCTCCACTAAGTCAAATACAAAATTTCAAAAATTTTACAATTAAAAATGAAAAAAATATAACTGAAAATTTTCATTTTTTTTTAAACTTCAATTAACATCTGAATAAAGTTGTAAACATTTTTTAAAATTAATATGTATAAAAATGTTTATTGTGTGAGTATATTTCAAAAATACAAAATTTAGAGATTTTTTTTTGAAAAAATTTTTCGAGGTATGCTATGTTATGAAGTTTTTTATTCTAATTTAAAAAATGAATATTGATTAATAAAAAAATATATGTGGACTTGGAATTGCTGTAGGCTTATTTTAATCACGTGGTATCTTCTTTTTCGATGTTTCATATAAAATTTTCTTTTTTTAAAAAGTTTTATTAGTAAATTAGTAATATAAAATTAAGAGAAATATGAATAGTGATTGAATCAGGACCTGTTGTGTATAGTTCAAAAACTGTTCATCAAAATAGACGTGAAAAAATGAAGAAAAAAAAAAGTAAATTTTTTTTTTGAAAAACGAGGAAAGACCAATTTTAATAAAAAAACAGTCAATATGATAAGGGCACAAACCATTTTTTAAACAATCAAATGCAGTTATAAGTTTTCCAATTCTGGAATTTTGTCTTGAATAAAAACCTCTTTTTAAAATTTTTTTTACCATACAAAAAGGAATGACACCCAATTTTCACACCTAAAAAATATACATATAAAAATGTGATCAGAAACCTTTGATATCTTTTATTTAAGTAATGACTCTTTCAAATAAACAAATTGAATTATTATAAATGAGTCAATTAATGATTGGATAACAATTTTGGATATTTAAATAGTTTTTTGAATTAAGTTTAAAAAAGATATTTTAAAATAAATTTTCCCCACTATTTTGGAAATAGCTAAAAAGAGACATCATAAATTTTTAATAATTTTGTCAAAAGACGAACAAACAAATTGGATCAATATTAAAAAACCATAATTGCTGAACAACAAATCTCAATATTTAATTAAGAATATTAAACTAAAATTCAAAATTTTGGGAACAGTTAAAAGAATCATAATACTAAAATTTCCTCGGATTTGGAAATAAATTTTGATTTTTTCAAATATTTTTAAATCATTTTTTTTTTCTTTGTATTCATTTTGTTTTTCCATATTTTAATGACGTAATCAGTTCTCATTTAATTAAAAAAAGTTGTTACAACGATTGGTATTATAGTAGGGAAAAAAATACCGGACATGAAAAAAATCCCGGACAAGATTTTTAATTGTGAATATTAGTAAAATTTTTGTCTAATTTCAATGAAATCCTTATTATAAATAACCAATTTTTTTATGAGATTAGTAATAAACCTACCTAAAGTCCATTTAAGTAAGGTGTCTCTAGAATACTCGAGTGATTGTTTGATAGCCATATGTTGATCAACTTTTTTTGAAAAACAATCGAGTTTTATTGAGGTTTACTAGAGTTTGGAAAATGATAATTTTTATTCTTGTTTTTTGATTGATTGAATGGTGTTTTGAACAAGTGTGATTTCATTAATCATCATTCTAATAAGTGTGGGGGTTATAATTGAAAAAGTTCGATTCTTAAAAAAAGGAATTTGATTGTAAATAAATGAAATTACACAATAATTTTACTAATATTCACAAATAAAAATCTTGTCCGGTATTTTTTTCACTGCTCTATGTTAAAGTTTCGTGTTCAAAATAAAAGAATTAAAATTAAAATTAGTTGACTATATCTCACCATTTGATTGATCAATATTTATTAATGGAATTTCAACAACTTTAACGATACGTTTTTATTTTGTACTCACAAAAATTTTTAGAAAACTAAACTGGGTTGAAAATTCTTCTAATGAATGTTTCTAGATGCTAGTATTGTATCTAGAGACTCTTTGAATGTGAAGACATAAATTCATTCACTTCAAAATTCTCTCTTTAACAGATAAAGTGTTTTTTTAACATTTGACTCTTTTGAATACATTCTCTCTCTCGAAAATTTTCCACATAATTTTTTTATTTTGATTTTTATGTTTTTATTGTTTGATTTGTTAGACTCTAAATAATTGCTTTAATAACATAAAGTCAAAAGTTTTAATGCAGTGTTTCTCTAATAACCAATTAATAATGATTATTTTTTCAAAAAATGAATTCTGGTGGGTAAAAAATTTTGAAATGGAGTTTAGATGAAATTTCTTAGGATCTTAAAGAACGATCAAAGAAAAATTTTTTTTTTTTCCATCTTTATTCCAACAATTTGAAAATTCAGGACATTTACTAATTGCTTAAATAGATACTATTATGTAATAAAAAAAAATTCAAATAAGTTTTTGACCTTTATGATTAAAGTTTGAACATAAAAAAATTAATAGAAAATATTGATCATTTTTTATTTGAGTATGTCTTTTCAATTCAAATGATAGATTAATATTTCAAAATAATTTAAAAAGAAATGAATCTCAATGGATTAATCTCAAACCAAGTGATAGTTTAAGATTATTTTCATTAATTGAATGATCTTAAAATCGATGGTTTTATGTTTAAATTTCTGAATTTGTAAAAACAAGTATAAGAGCATCTAAAGTGTAATTTAAACTTCTTGAATAATTAATAAAAAAATAATTTGTTTTTTTTTTTTTTTGATTTAGCACAAGAAAATTGTCGAAAAATATCAAATAACTTATGTTTTACATCTCTTTATATTTTGTTTATTTTATTTTTTTACTAAATAACCAACAAACAAATCAATAATAAAAACTACCAAAAAAAAAAAATAGCAAGAATGAACCAAAATTTTATATTTGGGAAATTTACGATTGATAAAAGAGAAATATTTCATGTTACAAATTACTCCTATTGCATAGTTAATCATAAACCTGTCCTCCGTGGACATGTTCTGGTGATTCCACTTCGCAAAGTTAAAATATTTGAAGATTTAAAGCCAGAAGAAGTTACCGACATATTTTGCACTGCACAATTAGTTTGTAAGGCACTTCGTGTAGTATTCAATGGACAAGCTTTCAATTTATTAATTCAAGACGGGCCACAAGCAGGACAAACTGTAGAACAGGTACACTTACACATCTTGCCACGGATTAAAGGCGATCGTTTTTTTGTTGAAAACAACAGTGAGATAAAAACAGAAATTAAACAAGTAGAAGACGAGGTAAAACCGAGATCAATGGAGGAGATGGAAAAAGAAGCAATTTTAATTAAAAGGCAAATACAAATACAAATTAAATTAAATAATATATATGAGAACCCCGATAACAATAACGATGAAGACGACGATGATAAGAATATTAATAAAATAAAAAACCAACAAAATGAAATACAGGGGAAAAATTAATAAAAATCTTTTTGTACACAAAGTTAATTTTTTTTTTTTGCATAATTAATCTTCAATTTCCATATTAAATCTCACATTTCTAATATTTTATATAGAAGAATTGATTTTGTTTTTATACAATTTTTTTGAATGGTTATAAACAGATCTTTGATATAGTTTTTTTGCCTGCTGAAAATATTAAAAATTTTGAACTTTTCAAATTTAAAAAAAACAGATTATTGGAGAATGAGATCATTTTAGTAATTCCAAAATCTGTGATGTGAAAAAAAAATTTAAAAATTGAAAACAATATTTAAATTGAAATTTTTGAAAAAATTTTGTATTATTTATTTATTTATTTTGAATTAGTGAAAACTTTGTTTTGTAAATTCTCTAAATTATTTTTTATCTTAAGGGATTAGCATCATCATTGATTTGCCTAGAATTAAAGTTTATCGTTATTGTTTTTAAATGATATCAGTATGCCATGGTTCAAATGGTTCTAAAAAATCTATTATAAATCTTTTGTTGTAAAATAAAACAAAAAGATTTTTTACTAAGGGTAACAATTAAAAATTTTCCTAAAGGAAATTTTTTTATTTAAATTACTTTTTCCAAATCTAAAAATTGAAACCAAAATACTTGTCTTCCAATATATAATAATACTTATTTAGAACTATAAAAAAGTAAAGAATTTTTTTTTTTATTATTTAAGGGAGGGGTTATTAACACCTCTTGTGTACCCGAATTAAAAGGTGAAGAATTTGTAAATTTTTTAATTTCAAGATTTATATGATAATTATCAAGAGAAAAACCGAAAGGTTGATTATTTATATTTCCTTGCTATGAAGAAAAACTTTTTTTCGGTCAAAGGGGTATCCAAAAAAAAACATTTTTTTCAAATCTAACTTAGAATACGGGGATAATGTACTCTTTACCCAAATCTTAAAATCAATTCATTATCAAAAAAAAAAAGCCATATTTAGGAGAGTCAAGTTGTTTTTTTTAAATGGTTGGGAAGATCAAGTTAATAGAACCAGAAAGAAGGTAAAGATAAAAAAAGTTTTCATTGATCAAGTTTACCACTCACGACCAAAATAAAATTTTATTCACCATTTCTCATTTTATTGTTTTTTAGACTCATATTTCGCTTTAGTACAGAGAGGGTTGAACACACCCAATGGTAAAAAAAAACGTTAGTGCTCTCACTTTTCAAGAACTGTAAATGTAACCTAAAATTTCATAATCCATTTTGAGATAAATATAAGTTCTCTAATCAACCTGAAATACCTATAGTATTCCAACTTCAAGACTCATTATTTCTTCATTGTCATTTATAAAGAACCAATAGATACCCTTTACTTCTTGAATTGTTTTATTTATTGCCAAAATAATAACTTATTTTAGTACATTATCACCGGACTCAAATCACATTTTAAAAATTTTTTTGAAATTTATTTCTTTAATTTTCAAAAACAAGTCCCTTTCCATTCATTCCTCATCAAATTATAAAACTTTTGTTTTGAAACTGATCAGCTTAAAATTTTTTTTATGAGAAAAAAAAATTATATACCGCAAAGTTGGTATTTTTGAAAAAAATATGTTTGAAAAACGTAAAGCACTTCATTTAAAAATTGAAGTATTGCTTTATTGAACAAAATACCCAAAAGAAAAAAAAAATAAAATAGTACTGACATTGTAACGTAAGACATATCAATTATTTTTTATAATTGACATTTGAAGAACAAATAAGAAAAAAAAAAACGAATAATTCACATCAAAGAACAGTTGGTATACGTATGAATTAAAATAAATAAAGCTATATATTTTCTTAAAAATTAAAAAAACCTAAGTTTTTAAAGCTCTATTGAGAAAAAACAACAATATTCATTTTGATCTTCAATTGAAGATCAAATTATATCCAAATAGAAATCAATATGATTTCTCTAAAATCATTTTTACTTATTAATTAACCCTCGAATAACATGAGATTACCAACTTGCCTATTGATCTTTCTATAAAAAAAAATTTCAAATGAAATAAGTTTAAAAAAAATGTGAAAAAAATGTAAAAAAATGATTTCAATTTTGATATTTCCATAAATCAAATTTTTTCTTTGAATATCGATTCAAGCCATTTAGACCTACATAATTCACTCACTATAACTGGGCTACTTTGACTTGGTAAATGGTTTTGTTGTGTTTTAACTATATATATATATATATATATATATATATGTATGTATGTATGTATATATATATATATAAAGACAATTAAGATACTTTTTTTATATAAACTATTTTTCAGTTTTTATCTTCAAGAACTGAATTTATAGTTATTTTATCTTGTTATAAAACTTGTCTATTCTGTAATTGTGTTTGAAATCTAGATATCATACAAAATTGGGTATCAAAGAGTCTGATTTTTCACATTATTTTTCTTATCCTTTTTAAATGATAAAGTAAATTGTTTTTCTTAATTGAAATTAATCAACAAAAATTTTGAAATTAGAGAAGTGCCTTCATTTTCCATATGGTACATAGGCTTTTTTTGAAATTTTCAAATTAATAAAAACTTCATTGTTCTTTTCCATAATTCAAAAGAATAAAGGAAAATCTCTAATTTTACTCTTTTCATGAAATGTTCTAAAAGCGAACAAATTTTTTATTTTTAATTCAAAAGAATTTTATATAAATAAAAATTTTACACAATTCTTTTAAATTAAAAAAAAAAAAAATAATTATTATATGAGGAAATTAATGTCCTCAATTCTAAAAAAAAAAAAAAAGGTGGAACATTTTCAATATTTTCTCTATTTTGATTTTAAAAAAAAAAACTGAAAGAATTTAAAAGTATTCATCAAAATTTTATTTTTTACCTTCTTGATCCTTTTTGGATTCATGAAGAAAAATACTATTTACTTTTTCAATTTTAATATTTTCAAGAAACTTGAAAACCACTTGTGTATTTTTTAAAAATTTAACTCTTAAATCGAAAATTCAAAAGAAGTAGTGTAAAAAAAATTGCTTAAAAAATAATAAAATTTCATGAAATTTTTAAGGAAATTATTTTTTTTTTAATTTAACTTTTTCACAAATCCAAAAATTAAACAACAATATATCAAAAAAAAAAACAAATTATGAAGGAAATAAACCAAACTGAAAAAGATATACAAAAATTGGAAATATTAAAAAACAAAATTAAACAATTTAAAACTGTTGAGAGAACCACAAATATCGATTTTGTTGATATGACAAACCAAGGTGTAAATGGTTGACTTTTTAAACATAAGTGTTTTTCTTGGAAGTGGTTTTCTTTGCTTATTATTTCTTTAAAAATATTGATTCCTAACACAAAGATAATTTGTGGATATATGGTTCAGACAACTATTGGTAAAGTTATTTTTTGTTTTGGTTTGGATTGGCGAAAGATTTAAGTTCTGTGGACGGAAATGATGTTAATAGTAAATAGATTTTCACCCATAATAAACAAGAATGCACAGTAATTATTATTGTTGAAAGTGTTCAAAAAGAAATTCTGGTAATTATTAATTGTGCGACTTATCTGATGTATATTTTCACAAAGAAAGTTTTGATCCATGTTCATTTTCTGAAAAACCAATCAATTTCTTTTCAAAAAAAAAGAAATTATGAAAAAATATAAATTTCTTTTATTTTCATTTTTTATTTAAACTTTTTCTCATAATTCTGATTCCTCAGCATGTTTTTTCTAGAGGCTATATAGCTGATGTGTGGTGTTATTTTTTCAAAATCGTCAAAAGTATTTTTTTCCATAATGCACAAATTGCATCCCGAATGACATATTCGGGTTTGGATAATTTACTTTTGTCTCCTTTTCGAAACAGACTTTTTGTTTTTCTTTTTAACTTCAAGTATATGAGGGTATTCATTCCAAAATGTGTCTTGAATAAGATCTCTGTGTTCGACAAATATCAAATTTTTAGTTCTTGTCCCATACTCGTTTGTGTCTTTTCTTTTTAGTTGAATTTTGACTTTTTTTTTATAAATAAGAGATCCCTTCCTTTCGATCGGATCAACATTATTATAGTTAAGACCAAAACGAGTGAATAGCAGTTCGTTTTTGTCACTACTGTAAGTGTCTTTTAATAATAGGGTTGCATCATTATTTGACAAACCATCGTTAAGTAAAGCATAAAAGCATGTATTATATAGGCAATTGATATGGCAATCAACTTGCCTCCAGCTGAAATAGTCTCTTAGAATTTCGACATTAGGATACACAATTACCCTTGCATCAAAAGATGGAATAAATGGCATTTTAATACTTTGTTGTTTTACTCTTTCTTTTTTATTTTCATTTTCTTCTTCTTCTTCTTGTTCTTGTTCTTGTAATTGTTCTTGTTCTAATTCATTTTCTTTTTCTTGTTCTTGTTCTTTTTGGTTTTCTGTTTTTTGGTTTTGTTCACCAAATTCTTCGTCCCAGTAATGAACAAAATTAGACGTAAATAAAGAAACAACAGTACTCATAATTTTTGAAGATCGTCTTTGAAAAATTGTTGTTTCTCGAGGAAAAACAAAACTAAATTCATCAGAATGACCATAAGCAAACACAATGTCTCCAATTGATCTCATCACCTCACAAGCACACTTGTTCATCAACCTTCCTCCTCTTGCATCAAATGGCTTTTCCCAATTTTTTGTTAAATTACTAAAATTCCTTCCATCAACACGCACTACAATCCATGTACTCCTCATAATTGAATCATCTTTTTCAAACTTTCTTACGTACTCATATATACTATTTGTCATCTTTAAGTTTGGGTTTCTATTTTGATAAGTGGAAAAAAAGTTTGTTTTCAGAGATTAAAAAAGTAAAAAAAAATGAAAGAATCCAGAATGTTACAGGACAAAAATTGTAGTCACTTTTTTTACTTCACAACACTTCATTTTTTTGAAATTATTCTAAATTTTGAAAGGAGTTACAAGATCAAAGATGCAACAATTTTTCAATTTAAAACTTTTTGAAATTCAAACTTTTAAAAACATGTAATTTAAACAACTTTACACTTTTTGGTTTTCATAAAAAGAGTTTCAGGTTTTGGACCTTTACACCCCTCGTGGAGGTGTTTTTTTAGATAATCCTTAATTAATCTTAAACCTTTTGTTAATTATTATTTTTTACCTTTTTTTGTTTATAAAAGTTTGTATCAAGTATTTGAAATTTGAAAAAATATGAAAGAATATCAGAGATTGAAATCCTGCAGACTATCAGTCTGAAAGTTCCAAAAAGTTTTGAATATATTTGTATGGATTGTTCTATTCTTGTGGTGTATGAATCTAAAAAACTTTGATATGAAATTATGAATATTAGAAGTTTTTGTACTATTTCAGGAAAAAAATTAGCAAATAATTTTAAACTTAGGGGGTTTTGAATGTAACGTACTAATATGAAAAATTCATATTGAAAATCCCAAGTTAGACAAACAAAAACTTTAATGAAGGGACGAGTACAGTGGTGTAACTAACCCGTGTTTTTTATTTTAGCCCATCACTAAAATTTAACTCATGCAAAAAATATTGGCTGACTCTAGAAATAAAAGAAACAAATCAATTGGATGAAAACAGTATATAAACAAGAAATAATGTTCTTTAAATAAATTTTAAAAAAGAATTATGAAGATATTGAAAGATTAAAATGTAATTTTTTGACAAAAAAATGAACATAATTTCATTTTTTGAATTTTTATAAAAAAATCATTTAATCTCACAAATTTTGTAAATATGATGAAATTTTTGAAACCAAAGCATTTAATATAATTGAGCCATTTTGATTAATCAAAGATCTAACCTCTAAAGTCAATTTGGTTCTGAATCAAGAATCTATAAGTGATTTCTGGTCTTCCAATACCCAAGTCTGAAAAAAAAACATGAGTTAAATTTTAGTAATGGGTTAAAGGTTGTCTGAACGGGTTATTTCCACCACTGTAGATTACAAAAAAAAAAAAAATTCTAGTAAATTTTGTAACTAATTCAAAAAAATTTTACTGCATCTTGAAATTAAAAAATATAATCAAAATTTGGTTTAATATCATAGAAAGCTTACTTTTAAAACTTATTTTCTGAAATAAATTATCATTTTTAAAAAATTTTATATCTATTTCAATCATTTTTTGAAAAGCTTGAAATCCACCTTATTTTCAAATTATTTCAAAAAAAAAAGTATAATATAATTTTAAATAAGATTGGATCATTTATTGATCGAATGAAAAGGAATCTCTTTTCACAGCACATTTTCGAGGAGTGAGAAGAAAGTAACAATTCTTTTTGTTAAAAAACGAAATAATAATTATTTTTGATCGATAAAGAGGATTATAAAAAAATTGAAAAACCGTTTTTGGGAGAAAAAGGGAAAGTTAAAAAACAAACTCAAGTTTTTAGAAAATTGTAAATCTAATTCATACACCAAAAAGAATTTCAGACTAACAAATTAAAATATCACACAGTTCTCTAAAAGCAAAAACTTTCTGCCTCAAACCAAAAGAAAAGAAAATTTTTTATCTCATCTGTTTAAATCCAAACAAATCTAAAATCAGCTATTATGGGATGTGAAATTCTAGACTGGGATTTGTACTGGAATTAAATGATTCAAACAAATCCCTTAAAGAGAAAAAAATGAAAGAAAAATCATTTTTTCCAAATTTTTCAAAAACAAAAACAGACTAGTTACAACAATCACTTTTTTTTCACGACAAAAATATTCAAAAAAAAAGGAATAATCTCAATTAACGATCTTTTAAGAAAAATTCTTGACTTTCATGTCGTATCTTAAATCACAAAGTTTGTCACCAGTGAGCTCTGGGCAATTACGAAAAATAAGAAATAATCGAAAAAAATACAACGAATCAATAATCAATATTGAGGATTTGACATTGGACAAAAGGCTAAACCCTGTACCTGCACAACCCTGGCTCCGAAGACCAGAAAAGTTCTATGAATGTTTTTCAATTAGTGGTCCATTAAGCGCAAAACAAGGCACCAAATGTGAAACCCTTTATTCATATCCAAAGCAACAACAAGATTTTTTGTCTTCGTATTTACCGTTTTGTTTCCCCGAAGGGCTGAACAAATCACCAAAAAAGTACAACTACTCAACAAAAAAAACAAAGTCTTTCCCAAAATATTCCGCTCTGATCGGATCTGAGATCGAACATTTCATATTTATGCTAACAAATTATGAGTCTCTTTTGTATGGGTATTGTATTAAAGTGTGGTACCCGTTTGGCTTTTTGCCCTCCTTTGTTAAAAAGGGGCATCCAATTTTTCAAAGAAAGCCAAGATCCCGTAGCAGAAATCATAGCCAACAAAGAAAGAAATTCAAAACAACAACAACAACAGCAACAAAAACCAAAAAGCCAAGAAAGGAAATGAGAAAATCCCAAACAACAGATGTTTTTATCACCAAAAGCTCGAGAAGAAAAACTCGAAAACAAAAAAAAAACAGAAGAAGGCTAAAGAGCTTTGGTGAATTACCTCCGAATTTTAAATGGGAAAAAAGGTTTCGTAAAAGGGTTCACAAAAACAAACCTTTTTATTTAGTTCCATTATGCTTTTGTTTAATTTCCAAAACGTCTTTTATTGATCTCAATTTTGAAATACTGCACTCAATTATTGCTTTTACAAATTTGGAATTATTAAGGATGAATATCTTTCGCCAAATATATTTTAGTCAAGATACAATAAGCAGATGCCTAACGTTTATTGATCGGAAAAAAAAGCACTCACTGTATAGTGTTCGTTCCTTTCGTCCGCCAAGACGGACTTCCGTTGAAACTTTGCTTAATAATCATCTCTTTTCTAAAAAGGCATCGAAAAGAAAAATAAGTTATTCCACACCACCAATCGTTCCTTTTAACTTTCAATATTTGGACGATCATGTGCCAAAAATTTCAGAACCAATCTCAAAAAATCAATTCGATTCCAAAAAAAGCACATCTCAAAAAAAGCGAAAAAAGGATATTTCCAAGAAGGATATTAAAATTAATAAACCTCAAAAACTCAAAAGTAAAAATGAAAAAGAGTTTGAATCAAATAACAAATTTAAAGATCAGATCATCAGTAAAAACACATTAATAAATCAGAAAGAAAAAGGGAAAGGGAATTTGAATATAAAAGAGAAAGAAAAAGAAAAAGAAGAAGAGAAAGAGAAAGAAGAAGAAAAAGAGAAAGAAAAAGAAGAAGAAGAAGAAGAAGTGAAAAAAGAAAAAGAAAATGATGGAAAAAAAGAAGATCTGAAAGAAAAAGAAAAAGAAAAAGAAAAAGAAAAAGAAGAAGAAAAAGAAAAAGAAGAAGAAAAAGAGAAAGAGAAAGAGAAAGAGAAAGAAGAAGAAAAAGAGAACGAAGAAGAAGATAACAAACATTTGATTGTTGAGTTTTTATCTCAATTAAAATCCGAAAAAATACCATTGAGTAGAGACGTAATGTTTTTGTCTGTTGGAGGAGAATTAAAAAGGTTGACTTATTTAATTCCTGAGGATTTAGAAAATAAAAAAGCAATTTTTTCCTTTAAATGGCTTTTTTCCATATTGTCTTTAGAAAACATTTTAGAAATTATTCGTTTCACACTCTTAGAAAAAACAATTGTCTTTGTTAGTGAATCATTACGGGCCTTATCTGTTGCATCCTTTTCAGTATCCCCGATAATTTTCCCCTTCCAATGGCAAGGTGCAATAATGCCAATTATCCCACCAGATTTCCGATTTGTTGTTGATTCGCCAGTGCCAGTTATGGCAGGATTGACAAAATGGGACAGCTCTGAGGAACAAGATTTCACTTCTGATTATTTATTAGTAAACTTAGATGAAAATACATGCAAATTCCATTTCAATTTTAAAAAAATGATCAATAAAAAAAACAAAAACAACAACAAAAAAAACAGCAAAAGCAATGGCCAAAATAAAAGCAATCAATCAAAGAAGACTTTGCCAAAGTTGCCCTCATATTTAGAATTATTAAATTCTTTAAAGCAGGTGTTTAAAAAATCAAAAATATGCAATAACATTCCCACTTTTATAAAATGCAAAAAGCGTGGCAAATATGCAATTAATTATTTAAAAAAAAATTTTAAAAGCCATTATTTTGTTAATAATACAGAAGAAAAAATGATTGGAGAAATACAGGCAATTTTTGCCAAATATTTCAATTTACTAATTGCAGATTTTAGAAATCATACCTTTTCAGATGTTTCTTCAAAAGATATATGTTCAATTTTTTTACCACAATCTTTTTTAGAATCCGTAATTGAAAAGGACCGCGCTTTTATGCAACTTTTTTTAAAATCACAGTCATTCCAACATTTTTGTAATCAACAACTTGCCAAAATACAAATGTCACTCGCGAGAAAAATTTCGAGAAAATTGTCAAACGAAAAATTGAAAAAAAGAGAAAACAATGAAAATATTAAAGAAAAGAGAAAGAGAATTAGAAAGAGAAAGGATGAGAGTTACCAGGTTGATAAGAATCAAAATAAAATATATTGTCATGTGAAATTAGAATTTAATAAAAAATTAAAAATTAAAATTAATATCCTTTTCATAAATGTAGAAAAATAAAATATAAATATCTTTTTTGAAGAAAAAATTAATTTTTTATTTTTATTGTTAAATAGGAGAGGTGATTCAACAAAATTACCGCCTGTTATCCTTTATTTTTTTTTTTTAATTTGAGAAATAAACCAAAAATTTTTTTAATTTTCAGTTCATTTCTCTTAAGTTAAAAAAAAAAATCACAGTTAGGTTTTTTAGAATTTAAAAGAATAGAGTAAAATCAAAGATTTTTTACAATTCTTTTGAATTCTGGAAAACCACCGTTATATTTTTTTGATTTTTCTGTTTATTTATGAAGTGTTCAAGGTTTTTTTGAGTTTTCTATTTATTTGGAAAATCTATAGATTTTCGTTAGGTTTTTTTGACTTTTCGAAATAAACCTAAAATTTATTAAAATTTTCTGTTTATTTCGAAAAATAAAAAAAATCCTAGAACACTTCACAAATAAAATAGAAAACCTCAAGAAACCCTAGACACTTGACTTCACTCTACGGCACTTTTCGTTAGGTTTTTTTTAATTTTTTTTTTGATCAGAAAAATAGTAGATTTTACAAAACAAACAAAAAACCTCAAAAAAATCACCTTTAAGTTTTACAGAATTTAAAAGAATTGACCAAAATATTTGATATTTCTCAATTCTTTTGAATTTTGGAAAATCGCCCTTAGCTTTTCTTGAGTTTTCAAAAAATAGGGAAAATCAATAAATTTTCGTTAGGTTTTTTTGAGTTTTTGAAATAAACCGAAAATTAATTAAAATTTTCTGTTTATTTCAAAAAACAAAAAAAAACCTAGAACACTTTACAAATAAAATAGAAAACCTCAAAAAAACTAGACCACTTCACAAATAAAACAGAAAAACTCAACAAAGCCTAACAACGGTTTTTTTTTTTTTAATTCCTGTTCCTTTTCTGAAAATTTACTGTTATTATATTATAAACAATAGAATAATAATAAAAAAAAACTTTTAAACAATATTAGATTAATATTAATCTAATTCTCCTAAACTTTATCCATAAACTTAATTTCAAAAATAGGGGCAAATTTTTCATTCGAAAAAAATTTGTTTAATTGTTTTTTTTTTTGAATAAACATGTATTTTAATAAAGTGTTTAGAGATAATAACCAATATAGATTAATAAATAAAAATGTAGTGTAATGATTTTATTTTTTGAAAAGATAAATGAAAAAAGAAAAAAATAATAATAAAAAAGTTTGTCACTAATTTTGAAATTTGGCTTATATTTAGATTCTAAGTTTTTTACTGAATAATAAGGATTCCTTGCAGATGAAAAAAAATAAATCAATTATGTTAATAAATCCATAAAATCATCATTAGAAGGTATTTTATAATTATTATTTTTGTTTAATTATTCCAATATTTATTTCAGAAAGTAAATTATTATTTAATTATCAAAATTTGTTTTTTGTTGAATTTTTTTTAAAACTTTCTTACTTAAATTTTATTTATCAGAAATTTGAATAAAGTTGATTTATTTGATAATAACAATCAGTAAAATTAATAAATTAATAATAATTATCTAAATAATGGTGATTTAAAGGTTAAACTAGTGAATGAAGAAATAAACTCCCAATAAAATTTTGCTTATGAAATAAATGGTAATTTTAGTACTGAACTGATTTTACAAACAATAATTGGTCAAGTAGTATAATGCTATTAGGTATAACAGAAATTGGAGTGAATTTTGAAATTACACTTCAGATATCATGTGGTGCACCTGAATATTGCACTAGAGTACCTTTATCTTCTTTATATTTGAATCTGAAAAAAAAAATTTATATACCTTAAATTTAAACCTCATTACTATTTTTTATTATTCAACAAAACCATTTTGTAATTTTTTTTCGAAATTCTTTTTTCAAATATTTTTATCAAACTAAGCAAAAACAAGTAATATTGCTTCAATAGATATAATGGAAAAAAAATGAATTCTTGAAATTCAACAACATTTACGAAAAATAGCAACCCGAAAAAAAAAAAAGAAAAGATGGGAAAAAAATGAAATCAGATACAGACTAATTATTTTGTTTTTGGCAAATTGGCCGAAAATAAACGTTTTAAAAACAAATAGAAACATCCAATAAACTGGTATTTCTGAAAAAGTATTCAAAAAAATCGTATTTTCTTCAGAAAAATCCAAGTTTAACATATTAAATAAAAAACGGAATAAAAATTCATTTTGAAAAATTTTTTAGGATAAAAAGTAATTTGTTTTACATAAATTTTAATAAAATTTTTTCCATGAAGAATTCAAAATAAAACCAAATAAAGAAGAAATAATCGTATCAAATATTATAGATAAAATCAAGAAACAAATTATTTATATTAATTTTTTCTTGTTCAATTTTTATTTAGAAAAAAATTTTTGGAAATAATCAAAAAAAAAAAAAAAAAAAATTATAAATAGATATATTATATTAAATAATCTTTATATTTTGGTTTCTTCCCATATTTTGGATTTTTACAATAATATGCTTATGATTGTTAGAATTATGCAATACAAGATGATAAAAAAAATTCTTGTAAACTATTTTGTTTTTTATAATTATTTTTTATTTGTAGCTATTGTATTAAAAGAAATATTACAGAAAATATGAAAGAGAAGATATGTTTTTTATAAAAACCAAATAAACGTGTTTTGTTATTTTTATTTTTTGGTACTCTTTTTTCGGGTTGAAGGATTTTTTTGAAGAGAAAAAGAATAAATTTCAATAAAATTAGACTTTTAGATTTTTCCTCAATTTTTTTTGCAAAATGTCTTTTAATTTGAGATCAAAGTGTGAACTTTTCAACAACTTAATTCAAAATTTTATCACATTTTTCCATTTTTTTCACCCGGTAATCTGCAAAAATGTTCAAACAATGAGAATTTTCTGTTTAAAATTACAATTTTTTATTTTTTAGACTTTTTCATTGTTTTTGAAATCTAAATATTTTACCAATTTCAAATTACTTTTTTTAAGTTGATTGTGTTCCTTCTCTTTTTAAAGTTTTTTTTTTTTTTTTTTTTTTTTTGGGGAGGTAAAAGTGACAGAAAATCAGTAACTTGTCCGCGATTAGATCTTAAACTGAACTTGTTCTTATTATAGCTTACTCAAACCGGACTTGGGCAACTGAAGAGAATGGAATTCAACTTGGATGATGTGAAATCCAATGAATTGAATTCGATCGGACTTTTCGTACAATCTGTCGAGTTGTTACTTGGACTGGATGGATGCTGTCGAGTCGGTATCTAGTACTGGGATTTTGAGAAAACAAGATTTGGGAAACTTGTGAAAAATTACAAAAAAAAAATTTAAAAAAAAATTGATTATAAAAAAATAAAGCAAACCAATCAAAAGAAAATTTCGAAAACCAATTCTTATTCTTTCAAACCCAACACTTTATAGAAGTAGCCTATCTATAAAGTTCAAATTTAAAACTTAGAAAAGTAACCTATTTCATTTGATCTATAGTTGGTCAAATAAATAGGTCATCTTTATTAAAAACAAATTATGGTTGATTTCTAGAAATTTTACACATAAAAAAAAAAACAACCACCAACCTATACAATACTTGAATAAAAATTTAAAACTTTTTAAGTTTTTGCCTTTTTTTATTCTTTTTTTTACTCTTTTATCTATTTTTATATCTTAATTTTTTTTTCCCACTCTTTATTTTTTCTTCTTTTTTTTTTTATTCTCTTCTTTTTTTTTTACAGAAAACTAAATTGAGTTTAAAATACTTCTAATGACTGTAATTAAAAGGTTCTTTTGACTACTCTTTGAATTGGAAGTCACAAATTTAGTCACGCCAAAACTCTCTCTTTAACAGATTAAGAGCTCTTGAGCACTTAAACCTTACCAATAAAGCCTACTAATCTCTTTTATTTCTTACTTTTCTTTCTCTTTTTCTTATCTTTATTTTAGATAACAATTTTTCTGATCATTTTTTTTTAAAAGCTATTTTATGAGCTATAATCTTATATACATTATAACTTGGATAAAAAAACACTAAATACAATTTTTGAGTTTCAGGAAGTGTTGTAGAGTGCCTAACTTTTCCAGAATTCAAAAGAATAGAGAAAAATCTTTGATTGTACTCAATTCTTTTAAATTTTGGAAAAGCTAACGGAAGTTTTTTTTTTAATTTCTGAAATTAAAAAAAAAAATGCAGTTTAATTTTCCTTTTGTTTCTTAAATTTAAAAAAAGGAACTTTAGCTTTTCTAAAATTTAAAAGAATTAGAGTTAAATCTAAGATTTTACTCAATTCTTTTGAATTCTGGAAAACCTAGCAATTTAATTCTTTTCTAAATTTTTGTTTAGAAATTTTAATTAAGAATAATATTTTCTTTATCCTTTAACCAATAACTTGATAAATCATGAGCCTTTATTTTGAATAATGTAGAAAATATTATTCTTATTATTTTTGTTAATTTTGATTAATTCTTTAATCCAAATTATTGATTTTTCTTTATAGAATTGACAGTACCATAAAACTATTTTTAATTTAAATTCAACAGTCATGTGAAATTGCACTTCTCACAACAAAAAATTCAATTAACAAAAAAATTTCAAAGGATACTAAATTTAGCAAAAAATTCAATGAAAAAAACATTGTTTAATCTCATTCTCAATTTCAAAAATCCAAATTAGAAGTAAAAAATTCCATCGTTTCTTTTTAGATAAATTTTCAAAGGGTTAAATTTCTTCAATTTAAGCAAATTGTTTTAATAAAGTACAAAAACAATTTAATTCGGTTAAATCTAATTTGTGGTTATATTTGTAACCCTCTATTTTTGACAAAGTAAGGATTTTGTAACATTCTTTGAGATTAAAATAATTCATTTGAAAAATGAATTATTTGAAAATAAAAAAAATCTTGTAGATCTCAAAAGCGACCAAAGAGTGAAACTTCGAAAATCAACACAGCTTTTTTAAAATTATAAATCAAAACCTTTAAATTGGAAATCGAGTTTCACTCTTTGATG
Source organism: Anaeramoeba flamelloides (assembly GCA_027625915.1). Classification (NCBI taxonomy): domain Eukaryota; family Anaeramoebidae; genus Anaeramoeba; species Anaeramoeba flamelloides. The sequence continues at coordinate 6,763,093 of JANTQA010000012.1, forward strand.
ATTTTTTCTAAAAATGTACTCTTTTTTGTTGTTGGTTTTTTGAAATCGATCGTACATCACAGGTTGGTTAGTTTTTGATTGGTATTAGGCACTCTAAAAAGTTACAAAAAATTTTTTTAATTACCAACAATTTTTTACTGTAGTAATGTCTTGGCCCTCATAGAAAAGTTTTCAAGTAAAAATGATTCAAAATAAGAAAAAACTTACTAAAAAAATGTGTAATTCTTAATGTATTATCAACCAATGTATTATTCAAATTAATCCGGTTATTTGGATCGTTTTCTTCTGCCCGAAGTATTAATACTTTTCGAAGTACCTTATACCCAATCCAAGTATTAGGATCTTGTCCTTCAGAAATCAAGTGGTATCTAATCGTTCCTTCTCGAAACATGTAAACATAACGAATGTTTTTTGCTTTTTGTTTGAAAGCCAAGAGTGATAGAAGAAGGAAAAAAAATAAAAAAGGAAAAGGAAAAAACAAACAGTGTTTGGTCTTAGTTTTGATAAAAAAAAAGCTTTTAAAAGGGTTTTATTACTTTGGCAAATTGAAGGTGGTTGGAAATTTGGGTTTTTGATTGATTTAACAGAAGAATTTGAGATTTCTGTTAATGGGTTTTTTTGTAGCTGATCTTTTAGGGAAGTCAATAACTCTTGGAATAATTGATCTGTAAACCAATCTGATCGATCAATTAATAATAGTATTGGTAAAACAATTTTAGGTCCGACTTGAAGATAATGATAACTTTGCTTTTTGAAGAACATTAAAGATAAAAAGTTAAAAAAATGATTTTGATCATGGGTTCCTTCAAAATAAATTTTTTAAGGGTTCTCTGAATTTGACAACCCGAACATACTGTTTTTAGATTTAAATTTATTTTTATTGACAGTTGGGGCTAACAATCCAAGAAAAAAGTTTAAATTTAGGATTTTTAGGGATTAGAGTCAACCAAGGAGAAACCTAAGATTAAAGTATGTTGTTATTGGCTGTAAATCACATTAGTTCGTCATAATTCAAATGTCTCTGAAAAATCGATTAGTCAAGTAGTGATAATGGTTGATCTTCATCAATTAAAAATGATCCTTTTATTTGTAAAAAACTCAACAAAGTCAAAACATCTTTATTTTGCAACACATGTCAAGTTTGAATTATCAATATTCAGACGTCAAAATTGCAAAATATCTTTCTTAAATTTGTCTCTAAATGTAGATTAGTAGCTAAAGATTATTTATTTTTATACTAAAAATTTACATTAATTAACGAATATATTCTTTTTGACCAATTATTTCTCAAATCTTGGAAATATATTGATCTGCAGTTAAATTTATAAAAAGAAAACAAAAATAATCAGTTCTGAGGGTTTTTATGTTCATAATTATTGATTTATATTTGAAATTAAAAAATTTAAAAAAATGTTACATTTTGGGAGTTCCAAAGATGAATTAATAAAAAATGGAATTTATTATTCTGGTTTCTATTTTTGGATTTGGAAAAGTGATTTTAAAAAAAATTCATAATATGAAAATTTTAAATAGTGATCATTAGTAAAAAATATAATAATTTAATGTATAATAAGATATATAATAGATTTTTTAGATCTAATTAAATCAGTCCAATAATAATATCATTTACGCCCAAATCAAACATACTTTGATTATGGGGAAATCTATGGTAAGGCTAATCCCTTAAGAAAACTTAATCAAAATGGTTCTTTTTAGCCAATTATTATATCTTTTCTGAAATTCAAATTTTAATTTGTAAATGTTCCAAAAACAAAGGATTCTAATTTTTTCTTGTTTATTTGGGTTCTATTTTTATTTTTATTATTATTATTATTATATTTCCATGGAAGAAAATAGGACTTTTTCCTTCTGTTAAAAGAAGTAAATCAATAACAAATAATTACACAAATCTCAAATTATTCTTAGTTTTCGATTGAAAAATCGTACTTGAATTGAGAATTCTCAATAAATTTATCTTCGTTTTTGTTTTAGGTTATATTCAATAAAACATTGATTAGCTAATTTGTTAAAATTGAAATTTTTAATAAAATAATTTTGTTAATATTTTTTTGAAACCTAAGTTAAAAAAAAAAGATAAAAAAAAACCCTTTATTCTAGTCATGTTTATATTAGTTATTTTTAGAAAAAAGATCTTTGTTTAATAATACTCTACAAATTATGAGTAGTATTGAATTTTACTCGTTTTTTGTTTTTTTTTTGAGAAATAAATAGCTCTGTTCTTGGAAATGATGTTTTAATATTAAAAATAGAAGAGGCAGGGGATTAGAAGAATCTGAATTTTCTTTTTTTCTTAATTAACCAGTACTGTTTTTTATTTAAAAAAAATAGATTTTAAAATGTTTGTTATTAATGAGTGTTGGCTATTTATTTTGAGAATTTATAAGAGATGAAGAAAACAACTTTGTAAAAAATGTCGAAATTTAGAAACAATTACTTTTTTCGTTGAGAGTCTCTTATTTTAAAACAGTTTTAAAGAATACTAAAATTTCTAGCTTTAAAGATTTAAAAAGAATGAAAAACTTTATAGAATTCTTCCATTTTTTTTTTTATGTGTTTTTAATTTTTTTCCTGAAGATCAACACTATTTCAACAAATAATAACTCATTCAATTTGACTCATTGTTTTGACAACAAGCAAAATGTTTTTCTTTCTGGGCGATATAAATATCACCCTCTCAAGAAGAATATACTGCTTATTATCTTAACTTCGTACTGTTTAACGACAGTTGTTGATGATTTCACCTTTATATATGCCACTTTTTCACTAAAGTTGTCAGGAAATGGGTGATCTTTCAAGGTATTCGTTATTTTCCCGGTTTTCTTAATTCTTTTTAATGATTCGATTTGGGCTTTATTTAGAGTTTTTGTGACAGTGTCATTAGTTCTTTTTTCTGATTTCATCTTCCTACGTTTTCTTCTAATCAATGGTTTCCCTTCCATCCATTTTTTCAATCTTCGAGAGATCATCCAATTTTAATTCTCTTAATTTCTTGATAAAATTACCTTTCCTTAGTAGAATCAAATGTGGAGTTGGATCAGTTCTATGGTATTTCCAAAAAAGTGGAGCACATTTTTTTTTACATTTCATAAAAAATAAACTTTGTTAGTGGTAGTATTCATTTATTGATGATATCAAATTAAGTTGAATATTAATACCAATTGAATAAATGGTTAAGGTATTTATTTTAAAATGAGTCGGATGAATTATTCCCAAAAAATGAAAAAAAAAATAGCACTTTTTTTGGTGAAAACAATGTACAACCAATTTCAATAAAAACCAGAAATATGGAAAGGGTACAAATGATTTTTTAAACAATAAAATACAGTTATATGTTTTCAATTCGATTGGAAAATTTGTTGTGATTAAACAAGTTTTGAAAACAGTTTTTTCGAACAAAAAGAAAATAATAAACACCAATTTTAGCACTTAAAAAATATCAGATAAAATCAAGATCAGAAAATTTAATATCTTTTATTTATGTAAACTATTTTTCAGTCAGATGGGTCCAGTTATAATGGGTATAATACACGTGTTTAAAGGGTTTGCATAGATATAAGAAGAAAAATTTTATTTTGGAAATTTTCAAAATTGAAATCATTTTTTCACATTTCTATACATTTTTGTTTTTTTTTTTAAATTTTTTTTTTAAAAACGTCATTCATTTGCAAAAAATTTTTTTATTGCAAGATCAATAGTCACTTGGTAAAAACGTGTTATTCTAATGTCATTGAAACCATGTAAAGATTGTTGAGAAATCTATTGATTTCTATTGCAATTCAATTTGATCTTTGATCTTGATATTTGTTTAATAAATGTGAAAAATTTTCACTTCATTTTCATTTCCTTTTTCAAATAGAGACCACAAATACCAACAAACTTTGTTTGGGGGCTTAATTTCTAAAAGAAAAGTATGGAAAATGAAGTGAAAAATGTTTCATATTTATTATTCAAATACCAGTAGAAGTTCAAAACGAACATCCTTGTTTTTCTCAATAGGGCCCTAAGAATTTGAGTTTTTCAATTTTTAAGAAAAGCTATTGATTAATTAGTTTTCTTTCAAACATATATCAACATTTCTTTGATGTGTATTATTCTCTTTATTTCTTATTTGTTCTTCAAAGGTCAATTATATAAAATAATTGATATTTGAAAAAAACGTTGGGACACTTTGACTGAAACAGAGTTTAATAAAATAATAAGAAATAAATTGAATTATTACCAAGAATCGATAAATGGTAGTTAATGATTTTGGATATTTAAATGCTTTTTTTAAGATTGTGTTTAAAAGGTATATTTTAAAATAAATTTGTCCCACTTTATTGGAAATAGCTTAGTTTCCCATTTGTGAAGTTACATGGCTCTAATTTGTACTTTGATTATTTGTTTTTTACATTTTTTGTATAAATCCAGGTATATATATTTTGTTATGTCCACCATAGTTAGATTTAAAATGTCAAACCCAGATAATACATGAATCAAAATGTTTTGTATTATTCGATTTTTTTCTAATAAAAAAAAATTTTTTTTTTTTGAAGAAACTCGAAAAATAATGTAATCGTGTATCCATTTATGTAATATAGTTAGTAAATTTATCATTTTTAAAATCAAAACAATTTCAAAAATACACCATTCTTATCGGGTGTTACCTCTTGAATCTTGTACTGTAAACAATACCCAAAAAGAAAAAAGATAAAAAAAAATGAAAAAAAAAAAAAAAAAGAAACAAATGAACGATCCAAATATTTGAAGGATATTAAATAAAAAAACACATTCATGGATATTTTAAACTTTTAGTCGATTTAAAGTTTGTTAATATCTTTTTATTTTTATTTGAATTCAATTTTCAGCCTAAAAATAAAAAATTGCCATCTTAAAATTAACAAAAATTTAATCAAATTTTAAAAGGAAAAATTTTGGTGCATCTTGGCCATCAATAATTTTGACGTCATGGCCTGGCTGGGCTATTATTAAATCACCTAAAGACAATTTTTTTCCCTCTTCTTCATCAATTTTCAAAGACAAAGATCCCGATCTTGCGAACCATATTGAATTTTGATTTGCGACATGCAATTGCGTTTCCTTCTTCCAGACGCAATATTCACAAGAGACGCTTCCTATTTCGATCAAGGCAAGACCATTTTGCATTTCTTGTTCAAATTGGTTATCAGATAGGATTTTAATTACTTTATTTTTGGTGAGTGTTTGCCCATTTATGGTTATTAAAATTACATTACAAATTCTTGCGCTACTGTTATTGATTGTGTATCTTTTATTTTGTGGTATTACAACGATGTCTCCCGCCATAAGCTTACTGATTTCAGAGCCCATGGAGATTGTGATCTTGCCGTCCCTAACACAGAAAACTTGCGCGCCCTTTGAAGAATCAATTGTTTCTTCGCTATCTTGTTTCATTGCAAGAAATTGAAGAGATGTTGCGCCATTGTCCAATAACTTGGGTCGGATATTATCATCATTTGCAGCATCAACAATTATCTGTTTTTTTGCGAAAAGGTCTGAGAGATTTACAGCCTTTTGCAAATTCTGGTTCTTATTCTTTTCATTTACATTTTCTTTTTCCTTTTCCTTTTCATCATTTTTTTGATCTTGCACTAATTCTGAATTGCTTGATCCAAACCCAAATAGCCATTCGTTAACTCCATCGTCTTTCTTGAATCTTAATGGATCTTTTTGCTGTGGGTTTTTATTCCCTTTTCCATTCTCATTCTTTTTTTCCTTCTCGTTCTCCTTCTTGTTTTTTTCTGTTTTTTCTTTTGTTTTGTTTTTTTGTGCTTCCTCGTCAGAAGAAGATGAAATTGCTGAGACAACACGCTGGTTGCTTGAATTTTCTGGTAATTTGCTAGCCTTTTTGAAGAGATCTGCCCACTCGTATTTTAATTCATCGCTTTCAAATGCTAATGGGTACTGTTTCCCAGATTTTAAAACAAGTACAATAGAATGCTTCTTTTTAAAAGTACTAGTAATTACAGACGATTCCCGAACATCAACAGTTCCTCTTAAAATTGTTTGGGACTGTTTTTTTGTTTTTTTGTTTTTTTGTTTTTTTGTTTTTTTTATTGTTTATTGTTGAATTTCGATTTTTGTTTTGTGTTTGTCGATTTTTGTTTTTTTATTTTTTTTAAATTTTTTGTTTTCGTTTTTTGTTTTTTGTGTTTTGTGTTTTTTATGTTTTATGTTTTGTTTTTTTGAAAAAGTTTTTGTTTGTGGAGATTATGTTTTAGTTGTTAATTATCAGTTTTTTTTAATTTTTTATTTTTTTTGAAAATTTCGAGAATGAAGAAAAAAAAGGGGGTTGTAATTAAAAATGGTAAAGTTCTTTAAGAAATCTCAAAGAGAAAAAAAATTGTTCTCTGTTCTTAAAATAAAAAGTAAAGGATTCTTTTTTTCCCTCAGGAATTTGTTTTTGTTTTTGTTTTTGTTTTGTTTTTTTCAAAGCTTTGCAAGAAAAAAGAAAAAAAGTGTTTAAGATTTACTGGTGTTTTATAATATGACAATTGGGAGTCGCGTAAAACAACCCATCTTTTTTTCCAATTTTTAACAAAATGACCTCTTTTTGTGATCCTTTTTGGTGGATGTGTTTATTAATTAGAACAAAATTTTTTTTAATGTTTGGGAAAATAAAGAGAATTATAAGTAGAAAGACGCAGTAGTTTTGGATCTGAAGAACGAAGAAATTCTTACCAACCATCTTTATTGATTGTTGTACTCATTTTAAATTTTTTCTTTTTGGAAAGAAATAAATAAAAAAAATGGAACAATTTTGTTTTGAGATAAAAGAGTTTAAGAGATCTTTCTGAAAATTACTAAACTTGAAAAAAAACTTTTTTTGAAATTGATATTTTTAAGGGTTATGGGTTTATTGTCTCAAATTTATGAATAAAATCATTTTTGGATGGTGTAAAAGAAATTCCTGAATAATGTATTAATTACAAAATAATGGTGTTTAAATTTTTCTATCAGGTTTTCGAAAAAAAACAAAACTCAATAATTAAAATCAAACTGAGAAAGAAGAAGTAATTTGTAATCAAAAATTCCCCAAATAAAAGTTTTTCCATGAAGAATCAAAAATAAAACCAAGTAAAGAAGAAATAATTGTTATAACAATTTTACAGAACAAATCGTTAAATTAATGACTTTTTATCATAATTTTTTTCATTTTTTTGATTTCCTTTTTTAAATGTAATTTTTTATTAAATTTTGTACTCCAACCCTTTGTATTATTTCTAAAAAAGTTCATTATTTTTTATTTTTATTTAGAGGTAATATTTTGATATAAATATTTTGAAATATATACAATATGTGTCACCCATTCGTTCAGTTGGTACTAATAGTTTATATTATTAATTTTACTAAAAATAAATTTAAGAAGAAGATTCTAATTTTAAATCTAATTTATACTAAACTACTTTCGAAAAATAAGGGCCCAGTTTTTCAAATTATACTCACTAAACTAATTATATGAGGAACCCTGTAAATAATCATCAATAAACTAGAAGTTGATGGATAATCATCAGAAGATTAAATACTAACAAGGTGTCTTCTTTAAAAATTTTTATACGTTGAAAAAAAATCTATTTCATTTTTTGTACAAAAATTTGGCTAAAAGAATCATCCAAAATTTTACAACATCTGGATATTATCGAATTTTTTTTCGGTTGTAAGAGTAATTTGATTGAGAATTAAATTGAAATTTTTCATCATGTAAAAATATTAAATGTAAACCAGTGAAGAAAAATTGACATCTGAAACTATTTGATTGAAGAAACTAACAAACAAAAAAAAATCAAATTGTCATCTGATTGTTTGAAAATTTTTTTTTATTTTCTTCCAATTTTTCAGTCAAAAGTTTGGTTAGTAAATTATGAAGTAGAAAATTTTATTTAAATTACATCATTAATCAACTGCCCAACATCATATTGAAATCCAATGATTCTAGAACGAGATCTCGAAATTTGGGCCCCTATTTTTTGAATTTAGTTTATAAAAATAGTCATCTAATCCAGGTTTTAACAAGAATCATTGTATTTGTAAAAAAAAAAAAAAATTAGACAAAAATAAAAAATCATTTAGAACAAAAACAACAAATTTTATATTATAAAAATATGTAAATTATATATTTTTCATTTTATCCGATTGAAGGAGATTTTCAGATAAATATCAAAAAAAACAAAAAAAAAATATTATTTTGTAGTAAAACAACTATTGCAGAAAAAATGGTTTAAATAAGATGAAAAAACATACAACATTGTAGCAAAAAATATTATTATATTGTATTTATTCTTTTTTTATATTTAAAAATTGTTATTTGTTTCAATTTTGTTTTTTTGAATTGATAAAGTTTTTAATAATTTGAAGATGTGCCCCACTGAAGTTCAAATTCTAAAAGCATTTTGGTGAGATTTCCAATTACAACAATATCAATTCAAATTTATATATATTTCATTTTTTTTTTTTTTGAATCTGCTAATATTTAAATTTAAAAATAATTAAAATATTAAAAAAAAAAAAATAGCTTCAAAAACAAGATAATTTTATCCCAATTTGTCTCAAAGTTATAAGATTTTGTCATAGTTGTTCAAGAACATTTTGGAATGAATTTTACCAATATTATTTCTTTTAAATTTTTACATAAATAGATAATAAAAATAATTCCTAATATAAATTATATTTGAAAGATAAAAAAATACCACAATCTTTTGTAAAGTTCACTATTAAGATACTTTTACAATTAGCAAATTTTAAATATTAACTAGATTTCAAATTTTTGGACACAGTTTAAACAGTGGAAAGAAGATCATTACTGCACTTTAAATTTGTATTGGAAAGAATTTTGATTTTACAAACAATTTCATTTTTTGTCTTTTTTGTTTTGTTTTCATTTCCTTTTTTGCAGTTACTTAATCTGTTTGGTCAGATCTCGAAAATTTTTTCAATGGTTGATAGAAGGTTAGTGTTGAGTTTGTTAAATTGGAAAATCACATATAATTGGTAGATGGTATCTTAACATTTGATTGATCAACAATTGTTGGTGAAATTTTAACAAATTTACCCATACATTTTTTTTTTGGCCCGTTTCATTATTTTGGACACACCTGTCTTTATTTTTTGTTTTATATTTTTTTCTTTTATTTGGGTTAAAATGATTACTTATTAAAACATTAATACTGGGTAACTTAAATGTGGTTATATATTAGGTTTGGAAAAATACAATAAATTGGGTTTTTTTTGCCTATTTTTGATTTTGGGTGTATAAATTTTTGGAACGGGGTTTACTATCTTTCATGTTTTTTTTTAATTTATTTTTTAATGAAAGTGACACCTTTTGAAATATAAAATATTTTCCAGTTAAATGATTACCATTACAATATCTGTATTATAAACATTTATGAGTTTTAATAAATGCTAGAAGAAAATTTCATATTTTGAATTTTCAAAAATAAAAGCATTTTTTTAAAGAAAAATTTACTTTTTTTTAATTTTTTTATTTTGAAAAAGTTTGTTTTACATATTTTTTTATTTATCTATGATCAATAATTACTTGGCAAAAATTGTTTAATATAATGTTACTATTAGCTTGTGGGATGATTGTAAAAAAAATAATATGGATTTTAATGCAGCTTTTATTGATCCCAAATTTATAATTGTATGAAAATCTTTGTTTTTCTCAATAGGCTTCTAAGAATTTGAGTTTTTCAAATAAAAATCTATTGATTGATTAAATTCACTTTATTATTTATTAAATGATCTTCAATATATATTATTCCACTCATTTCACATTTTTTCTTTAAATACTAATTATAAAAATATTTAAGTATTTGTAATTTTTTTGTGGAACTTTCTCATAATAAAAGCATCTTTTAAATTTTATCTATTTTTTTTTTTATCTTTTTTTAAATATTGACCAGAAACATTTTTGTAAAAAAAGAATATTAAGTAACATATTCTAGATCTTTTTTAATTAGGTAAATTTAATATTTAAAACTTGAACAGCGATTGAATTAATTTAATAATGGAAAAAATATTTACCCCATATTAAAGAAATTCAAGAATATATGAAATAATAAATATTAAGACACTATTTATTTTTTAAAATTGTATCTATTGTAATTTGAGTTTCAGTAATTTTTTTCTTTATTTTTATTTTTTTGTATTTGTATATTTTTTATTTTCAGAGATTCTAAATTTTTTTTATTATTATTTGTTTAATTTTAAGAATAAAAAAAATGATGAATCACTTCTAGAATTTCTTTTATTTTTCTTTTTCAACAAAAGAAGATCAATTACACAATACATTTTGTAAAAGTAAATGAACTTATAAATTTGGATAAAATCTACATGTATCTATGTTTTAATAATCAAAACGTTTATTTTTATTACTAGAAATTCTGAAACAAAAAGCTGATTTTAATTTCATTATTTCTTTTTAATTTTAAATAATTATTTTTCAAAATAGTCCCTTATTTTTGGGTAATTGGTAATATATCTATCTCTATATATTCAAATATTAGGTAGAATTCTTTCATCTTGATTGCTAAATCAATTTCTTTGAGGTTTATCAGTTTCTGTGGATTTGATATAAACTCAAGAAGTGGATTTACAGTAAAAAAGAATATTTTTGAAGAGCAATTTAAATGTTGAAAAAAAAAATTAAAGAAATAATAGAAAAGATCCATCATGTTTTTATTCGAAAAATTAAACAAATAATGAAAAAAAATAGATTATGAATCTCTCAAAATAAAAACTATACAAAAACAAAAAACTAAACAATTAAACTAAAAAATTTTACTGAAACTCAAATCAAAAAATAACATCTAAACTATTTTTCAGTCAAAGGGGATCATTTTTAATTGGTGAAATACAAGTGTTTAAAGGGTTTGCATTAATATTAGAAGAAAAAATTTTTTTTCTGAAATTTTCATAATTGAAATTATTTTTTCACATTTTTGAAGTTTTTGATTTTTTTTTTACAACTAATTCAGTTTCAAAATTTTTTTTTATTGCAAGATCAATAGTCACTTGGTAAAAATGTGTTAAACTAATTTTATTAAATCCATGGAAATGATTCTTTAGAAATCATATTGGTTTCTATTGGAATTTTATTCGATCTTCAATCCTGATATTTGATTAATAAATGTGAAAAATTTTCACTTCATTTTCAGTTCCGTTTTACAAATAGAGACCACAAAAACCAACAAACTTCATTTGGGTACTTGGTTTCAAAAAGAAAAGTATGCAAAATGAAGTTAAAATTGTTTTCTATTGATTATTTAAATACCAGTAGAAGTTTATGAGAAACATTTTTGTTTTTCTCAATTGATTTCCCTAAAAATTTGATTTTTTCAATTTTTAAGATAATATATTGATTAATTAGTTTTCTTTCAGACACATACCAACAATTCTTTGATGTGCATTATACTTTTTACTTTTTATTTGTTCTTCAAAGGTTATTTATATAAAATAATTGATATTTGAAAAAAAATTTGTTTTTTTTGGATAAACTTTGACTGAATCAGAGTTTATTTATTTTTTTTTTACTAAAATCTTCTTTTTTCTTGTTTAATGTTTACAATTACTTGATATAAAAATTTGGACATCAAATTACTCGTTTTCTTTTCAATTCCAATATTAGTCAAAATTGTAAAAAGTTATACAATTTTACTCAAAAATATATTAATTGACCACGAAACATAAACCGGTTCAAAATGGAATATTGATTAAATATTCTAAATTTATTGTTTTTAGCACTTTAATTAATTTAGAAATCAAAAAAAGCAACTAATCTGAAAAATTAATAAAGAAAAAAAATGAAAATTAAAGAAACTAATTTAGATATTAAAAGTTTAATATTATCTCATTTTTATCAATTGGGAAAATATAAATGTATTTTAATTTGAGAAAATGGTTTTGATTATTATCAATTTATTATTAATTTAAGCAAAAATATTTAGTAAAAAAAAAAAAAATTCCTATATGGTCATTAATTTATCTTTAAAATTATTTATAATATTATTCAAAGCCAAGATCGAAAGAAAAGAAAAAATTTATATAATAAATGTAAAACACAAAAATTGCCAAAATTGATGTATTATAATAAATTTATTATTTTTTTCTAAGGAAAAAATCAAAATAAATCAGATTTTCTATTTTGAGTACTTTTCTCTTTTAATTTTTCAGATTTGTCGGTTATTTTGATTACTAAATTTGTTACAGTGAAAATAGATAAATTTAGAATATTTAATTAATATTTAATTTCGAACCTTCATATTACTACAAGATAGTTAATCTATTCATGAGTAATATCGAAAAAAACTTTCCAATTTTTACTAATATTTAAATTTAATTCAAAAACTGGTTTTTTGTGTTTCAGAAATTTAAGGGTTTTTAGGTTTAACTTTTAGATTTCTTAAAAACTGATTTTTTTTTTTTTTTTTTCACCCAAAATAAAATAAATTCAATTTAATCTAATCTGTGGTTATTTTGTAACACACAATATTTCACAATGATGATTTTATAATTACATTCTTAAGATCAAAAATCACCAATTTGAAAAATGAAAAAAAGAAAAAAAATCTTTGAGATCTCAAAAAGAACCAAGAGTCGCATTTCAAAACTGAAAGACTAATTCCAAAATTATGATTCAGGGGGGCAATTGTGTGTTACCTTTTCGAACTTTTTTTGGTAAAAATATCATATATTTTTCATCGTTAATTTTTGGACATAGACACTACCAGTTTTTGATTATTTTTCATTGTAATTACGGTCTGAAAACAATTAAGAAAATTTTTGTTTACATTTTTAGATAATTTTTTTTGTTGTAACTAACTTGAAAATTAATTAAAAAATCCAAGTCAGATTTAAATTTAAGATCTGAAATTTTGAAATTTTAAATGAACCACAAAAAAAAATTGACAAAACAGTTTTTTGTACCTTCTTTAATATAATCAATAGACCCATTTTCATTTCACTATTAAAAATTTTTTTGATCACACTTTTTGAAAAAAAACCCAACCAACTTTTGGGATGGGTTTATATCAAGTACTCGGGATACAGTTTTATCAAATTTGTAAGATTTGTTTCAAAAATTTTTTATTTGGAGAGAACAATATAAAATTAATTCAAACTTTTACAATATTTCGAACAAGGTGTAGTACTCTCTCAAATTTCTGGAAATTATGTCAACCTACTTCACATATGACTTAGAATCCGGGGATAATGTACTCTTTGCCCAAATCTTAAAATCAATTCATTATCAAAAAAAAGGAATATTTAGGAGAGCCAAGTTGTTTTTTTTTAAATGATTGAGAAGATCAAGTTAATAGAACCAGAAAGAAGGTAAATATAAAAAATGTTTTCATTGATCGAGTTTACCACTCACTATTAAAATAAAATTTTATTCACCATTTCTCATTTTATTTTTTTTTAGACTCATATTTCGCTTTAGTTCAGAGAGGGTTGCACACACCCAATGGTAAACAAAAACTTTAGTGTTCTCACTTTTCAAGAACTGTAAATGTAACCTAAAATTTCATAATCTATTATATAAAAAAATAAAAGTCCTCGAATCAACCTGAAATACCTAAAGTATTACAACTTCAAGACTCATTATTTCTTCATTGTCATTTAATAAGAACCAATAGATACCTTTTACTTCTTGAATTGTTTTATTTGTTGCTAAAATAATAACTTATTTTAGTACATTATCACCGGACTCAAATCACATTTTAAAAATTTTTTTGAAATTTATTTCTTCAATTTTCAAAAACAAGTCCCTTTCCATTCATTCCTCATCAAATGATAAAACTTTTGTTTTGAAACTGATCAGCTTATATTTTTTTTATGACAAAAAAAAATAAACACTGCAAAGTTGGTATTTTTGAAAAACGTAAAGAACTTCATTTAAAAATTTAAAGATTGCTTTATTGAACCAAATACCTAAAAGAAAAAAAAAATAAAATAGTACTGACATTGTAACGTAAGACATATTAAAAAGATTTCTGAATTTTTTATATTTTTTAAAAATTCTGATAATTTATTAAATCGGATACTTTTCAATTATGAACCCAAGGAATCAGGAAACTTGACAATAAGTTTGTTGTTTAAATTAATATTCTATTCTGTTTTAATCAACTATAGGAGATGAATGGGTTTGTTTGAATTTGAATAAGATCTTTTGATTTTATCTTGATGTTTCTACCCTAAATCTCTTCCTTTCTTTTTTAAAACAATATAATGATATAAAACATTTCCAATATATGATCTAATTTCCTGATTCCTTGGGTTCATAACTGAAATGTATCCGATTTAATAAAAAATCAGAATTTTTAAAAAATTTATTAAAAATTCATATAGCATTTTTGAAAATGTGCTTTATTATCTTGACGATAATTAAAAAATCTCAAATTTCAGTTTATTTTGTTTGAGTATTCTTCGTTAATAGGTTCTTGTTTGGAATAGAATTATTTTTGATTTTGATCACTGTGACTAAAGCTTTTACAAAATAAAAAAGATTCTAAAAAATCCCCTTTTTTTACACCTCAATATCATTTGCATTTACTTTAACGACACAATTTTCCTATTTTTTTCTCCTAAAATTAAAAAAATTTTCTCAATCATTTACAAAACTTGAGATACTTTTTTTCACAAAAAAGTCTATTATTGAATTGGTTTGATCCACTTTATTGATTTTATGATTTAGAACTGATCATTTTTGATGTTCAAAAAACAAAAAAAAAAATTTTGCAAAGTATTCGATACTTTTGAAAACACAATTTACAACTTTTAGATCAACAAAGAAAAAATTTTTGAAATTGTTGTTTTGTTGTTTTTCCTTGGGTTTTATAATTCTTTTGGAAAGTGACTATCAAAAAAATAAAACAACAATTTTTTCAAAGTAAAATATCTCTGAAACATCAAAAAAGCAATCAACCACAAGAAACTGTTCATACTCTAAAATTAATTTGATAAAATTAATTCATATTTAGAAATCAACTTTCTGAGAAAACTCAAATAAAATTAATTCAAAACATTAAAAGATTTATATCCCTTTTAAATCACACCACCCTTTAGAAGAGACTAAACAGGGTTTAAAGTTTTGGAAATTGTTTTGTAAACTGATGAAGATTAAAAGATTTTTTATTGTGAAAAGAATTGAAAAATTGATTGATTGTTATTTTTATTAAAATGAAATATTTGTTGTTGATTATTGTATTTTTTTGTTTTTTTGATTCAACCTTTTGTTTAACAGGAAAGTTTTGGCAAGTTACAGATCAACATTATGATTGGAAATATAAATATCAATCAAGACCTAGTCATGGTAATTGTAGAAAAGGTGAAGGAGATGCAGGGTATTATGGAGACTATAACTGTGATATCCCTTGGCTAACTGTGGCATCTGCAATTGAAGAAATGTCTAAGGTTGAGCCTAATGTTGATTTTGTTATTAATTCAGGAGATACCATGCCTCATGCGGATGGATCTGCAGAAGAAAAATTACAAACAATTGTAAATACGACTAATCTTATCAGAATGTACTTCCCTAATACTCCTGTTTTTTTTGCACCAGGTAATCTTTATATTTTCTCTTTTTTTTTTAACTTTTTTTTTTTTTATTTTTTTGATTTTTATAAACCCCTTTTTGACAAATGTGAAAAAATATTGTAAAAAGTATCTGTGATTTAAATGATAAGGTTACTTTGACTGGTAAACAGTAACTATTTAAGATATTTTATGATCACACTTTTTTTATCACGATCAAAAATGCTACTACTAAAAAAGAAGTATTGATCAAAACCTCGTGGAATTTATTACTTTATCTCTTGAGAACAAGAATAAAGATTAGATTTCAAAATTGTAGAAAGTTAAATTTTTACTCCTGAAATTCTTAATTGTTAATTGTTACTGAAAACTATAATTCAAGCCTTTTTCAGTAAGAACTGTTATTTTAAGGTTTACCATCCCTGAAATTTGAAAAAAGATTATCTTGTGTAGGAATACAGACTGGTTACTTTGGTTCTTAGCTGATCCATCTTCAACTTGTCAGACTTTTTACACAAGTGTAAATAAGGAATGTTGTAAAAAATAGAGTTTTTTCAATTTTAGAGATAAATAAAGAGTTACATTTATTTATCCAAATTTTGGTAATAGTAAACAAAATACCCGTTTTGGACTGTTTTTGTTTTTTTTTCCGAAATCCGAATTAAAGAATGTAGGACTGATTGACTGGAACTTAAGTTATAAAAAAATGTGGGTTGTGCGTTGTTGATTGAAATTTTTAATTAGGTTTGGTTTTATTTAGAGATTTTAAAAAAAATATTTTTTTCCATTTAGTTAATGGACAAAAAAGTAAATGAAAATTCTCTTCGACAACCCAAAAAACAAAATTTATTCTTAAACACCTACCCCTCTATTAATCTTACACTCTTCAATTCGGATTTTGGAAAAAACAATAATAAATTGTCAAAAATGGCCATTTTGAACCACTATTAAAACCCATACCAAGCACAGGATCGATCAGCTAAGAACCAAATTAACAAGTCACTACTCCCGACACAAGACAATCTTTTTTCAAATTCCAAAGATTGTAAACCTTAAAAGGCTTTTATTGGAAACAAGAAAACTTATCTTGTAACAAAAATCGTTGGGTTGTGGAAAACATTATCAATTGCAATTAAGGATCTGCTCAGTGAAATAATTTCAAATTACTTAAGTTTGGAAAATTTATTAGTTCTTCTTGTTCTCAAGAGATAAATTCAGAGTTCATTAATGTTGTGGTAAATACACTCATAGTGGCCTTGGTTTTAGATAAGTCTTAAAACTCCTTGAATAGACTATTTGTTTTTTATATTGTTCAATATTGGTATATAACCAAATCATTCTTTTCAAAAACAATCCAAGATTTTATAAAAAAACTTTGGGTAACGATATTTATGACTGAAATTCTGAGAATAAACTAGTTATTATAGTTGTCCCAAAATGCTTGAAAAATAATTTAGTTCAAAAATGAAACTTAATTAAATTTCTACGATAATCATTTTCTAATTGGTTTTGTGAAAATCTTGAGGTTTGTTTAAACTAACAATCAGTAAATTATTTGAGAATTTAAAGAAAAATGTTCATTTCCTAATTGGAAAAAAACATTCTCATGTAAACAAAGGAAACTAAACAAGTAAAAAAAAAATATTCAATTTTCGAAAAGAGTTGTAGTGATATTTTTAACAACTTACGAGTCAGACATTTTAAAAATCGATTTAATACAATAAAATAAATTTTTATTTTTTTAGTACAACATTTTTTTGTAAAATTTCTATTATTTTTAAAATTTATTTTTATTTTTTCATTTTTAAACTAATTTCATATTAATAAAAATATGAAAACAAATTCAAAATGTAAAATTTATCATTAAAAAAACCCAATATTCTAATCAATATTATTATATCTATCTATATATCTAATAATATATCTATCTATGTATTATTAATTAAAGGGAATCATGATTTTGAACCGAAGCACGGTTGTCAATTAGGAGAAAACCCTTGGTTAGCAGAAATTACCCAAGGTATCTCTCCAATTTTGAATCCTGAACAAACCGAAACCTTTCTAAAAGGTGGTTATTATAGCCAAGTAATTGAAGGACTTCGTGTTGTTATTATGAACACTGTATTATATTATAAAAACAATAAATATACTAGACATTCGGAGGGAGATCCTTCTGATCAATATCTCTGGATCACTTCTCAAATTGATGAAGCTTATGAAAATAATGAAAAAGTATTGTTTGTTGGACATGTTCCTCCTGGGTATGCAGAAAGATTTGGTTCAATGAATTTCCATGATCAATATAATACACCTTTTATGAAAGTATTCGAAGAGCATCCACATAAAGAAATAATACTTGCATCTTTATATGGCCATTTGCATAGCGATAGTTTCAGACTTACAGATAATGCAGGCCCACTTTTATTGGCACCAGCATTGACACCGTGGAAAAATTATCATGCAGAATTAGGAGTTCCAAATAATCTTGGTATGGGAAGATTATTTTCTTATGATAAACAAGACAAAACTTTGTTAAAATATGAACAATACTCTGCTGATTTACAAACCTGTAATGAAGATCTAAAATTAAAATGGAAATTAGAATACGACAGTTCTCAAGAGCCATTTTGTATGGAAGATCTATCGTTAAAAAGTTATGAAAAGCTTTTTGATCAAATGTTAACGGATGAAGAAATATTTAATCACTATCTTGATTTTAATATATTAAAGTATAAACCTGATCCCTGTGGTTTATATTGTAAGGCAACACATTTGTGTAGTACAAAGTATCTACATGCCCCCGAGTATGAATTTTGCAAAAAAACAGACTACTTTACATTTATTCTTATAGGCGGTTCCCATCACCTCACACTTCCACACTTTTACCTCATTTTCTTCATTTTTTACACATTTTTTTCTCAATTACACATTTTTTTCACACCTCAGAGATGGAATTAAAAAAATATTCAACTTTTATTAATGATTGTAAATTTAGTAAATAATCTGAAAATATATTTTGGGATATTTCTTTGTGTATTTTTAAATTAATAAAAACAGTAAAAATATCATCCTTTTATTTGTTTTTTTTTGGTTTGTGAATTGATTTGAAATTTTGAAAAGGTGAAAAAAGTAAAAACAAAAAGGTTAAGGACGACATTTTCAGGTAAAATGGTTAAATAATATATAAAAAAACACTTGGATGATTTTTGTTATTTCAGTAATATTTACCGACTGAGTATTTTTTTTAGAAACAATGTGAAATTTTCAGGTCATTTCTCAAATTAAAAAAAGTTATATACAAATATCAGTTAATTTTGTTAAACTACATCTCTTCATTAAAAATAAAATAAAAACTTTTTTCATTTTAAATAAAACTTCTTTTATGATTTTTAAATAATTCATATTATTTACCAATACAGAAAAATTAATTTTTCTACCAACCCAAAAAATATTTTCAAAATTCGATTAAAAAACCAAAAAACTTGATAAAATTTATGAGAAATCATATTCACAGTTACCAAAATGATTCCATTCTTGGAATATTCAGAATCATAAAAATTAAAAAAATAGAATAATAATATTAAAACTGATTGGAATGGAATCATTTTTTATCAACATTTTATACTTTTTAAAGACTTATTTTCAAATAATTTTTCAAAAACATTAAAAATTATTTTATTCTGATGACTTGGATTCAAAACAGAAAAAGAATGTTTTATTTGTTACCTAAATTCCAAAAAAAGAATTAACTGTCAAACCTAAAACCATAAATTTCATTTTTCTAATCAATTGAAAATATTAGTAAAATGTCAAAAATATACTCCCATTTTACAGACAAATAACCGAATTACTCAGCAACTTATAACCTTTCCAATTGAATTATTGGTTAAATATTCTGAATCCATTAATTTTTATCGTTTTGGTGAATTCAGAAACCAAAAAAATCCAAAATGTAGTAAAATTAATTGATAACATGACTGAAAATGAAAATCCAATTTTGATTTTCAATTTTGAAATAAAAAACATTTTCATACTTTTAAAATATTTGAAAGCATTTGAATTTGAGAGAGATATTTGATTATTGCGAATTTATATGAAATTTTGGAAACCATTTTGTAAAACAATAAATCCTCTAAGATTCACAATATAAATTTAAAATTTTGAAAAAATAATTAAAAGAAAGATATAAAGTAAATAAAACTCTTATTTCATAAATGCAACAACAAAATAATACTTATAAAGATGATTCAAAATAAATTTAGAAATTATCTAAAGGGGAAATCGCAATAAATCTGATTTTTATTTTCAGTAATGTTCTTAATTAATTTTACTACATTTTGGATTTTTTTGGTTTCTGAATTCACCAAAACGATAAAAATTAATGGATTCAGAATATTTAACCAATACCCCAATTGGAAAGGTTATAAGTCGCTGAGTAATTCGGTTATTTGTCTGTAAAATGGGAGTATATTTTTGACATTTTACTAATATTTACAATTGATTAGAAAAATGGAATTACCGGGTTTTAGGTAATTTCTGGGTTTATGGAAATTTCCGGGTTTTAGATTTGACTTTTAAATTCTTTTGATGTCATTTCAAAATAAAATAATTTTATAAATAGAAATAATCCCAAAAACATCAGGATTGGCTAAAAGATGAATAATGTTAAAATCTAAAAAAGAAAAACCTCAAATATTTATTATTTTTCAAAAATATTAAATTCTTGTTAAATACTTTTTTGTTATTGAATAAAATTTTGATAAATGAAGGATTTTGGCAAAAAACATTAAACAAGAAATAAGTTGAATCTTTTTGATATAAAATAGAATTATTTGAGATTTTTTTTCTATTATTTTCCAATTAAAAAATGAAAAATTTTTAGTTCACGTTCCAAAATATTTTTTGTAATTTAATAGTTGAAAAAAAACCAAAGATCTTGACATCATCTTTTAGAAATGATATTTTTAGGCACTAAATTAAACTTCCTTTGTTGAACCCCAAAACAAAATTTTTTACTCCTCTAATTTGATTGTATTAGTAATAATTAATATTCATTTTGCGAATTGAAATAAAAATTTTCATTCATAAATTGGAAAATAACAGTATTGAAAAATATTGAAAAAAAAAAAATGTAATAGCCAACTTATAGAACATGGTGATATTTTGAAGAGAGCCACCATTTTTTTTATTAAAAATGAAACAAAAGGTTAAATCTGAAAATATTTTATGAGGTTTTCATCTGTTTTTTTTCGACTTTTGATCGAAAATTTTAATTCTTAACTTTTGATCTTCATTGAATATCCAACAACCCAAACTATATAATGTTTTTTAAAGTCCATTCGTTTTGAAAAAAATGAAGAATAACTAATTTATTTTGAAAATAATTCAATTTTTTATTTGTCATTTTTGACATTTTTTTTTCTCCTAAAATTAAAAAAATTTTCTCAATCAATTACAAAACTTGAGAAACTTTTTTTCACAAATAATGCTATTATTGAATTGGTTTGATCCACTTTATTAATTTTATGATTTAGAACTGATCATTTTTGATGTTCAAAAAACAAAAAAAAAAATTTTGCAAAGTATTCGATACTTTTGAATAGACAACTTACAACTTTTAGATCAACAAAGAAAAAAATTAAAAATTGTTGTTTTGTTGCTTTTCCTTGGGTGTTATAATTCTTTTGGAAAGTGACTATCAAAAAAATAAAACAACAATTTTTTCAAAGTAAAATATCTCTGAAACATCAAAAAAGCAATCAACCACAAGAAACTGTTCATACTCAGAAATTAGTTTGATAAAATTAATTCATATTTAGAAATTCACTTTCTGAGAAAACTCAAATAAAATTAATTCAAAACATTAAAAGATTTATATCCCTTTTAAATCACACCACCCTTTAGAAGAGACTAAACAGGGTTTAAAGTTTTGGAAATTGTTTTGTAAACTGATGAAGATTAAAAGATTTTTTATTGTGAAAAGAATTGAAAAATTGATTGATTGTTATTTTTATTAAAATGAAATATTTGTTGTTGATTATTGTATTTTTTTGTTTTTTTGATTCAACCTTTTGTTTAACAGGAAAGTTTTGGCAAGTTACAGATCAACATTATGATTGGAAATATAAATATCAATCAAGACCTAGTCATGGTAATTGTAGAAAAGGTGAAGGAGATGCAGGGTATTATGGGGACTATAACTGTGATATCCCTTGGCTAACTCTGGAATCTGCAATTGAAGAAATGTCTATTATTGAGCCTAATGTTGATTTCGTCATTAATTCAGGAGATACTTTTCCTCATGCGGGTGGATCTGCAGAAGAAAAATTACAAACAATTGTAAATACGACTAATCTTATCAGAATGTACTTCCCTAATATTACTGTTTTTTATTCACCAGGTAATCTTTATATTTTTTTTTTTTTTTTTTTTTTTTTTTTTTTTTTTAATTGTTGCGAATCTTTGATTTTTAAATAATTCGTAAACTTTTTTCAATTTCAATCATACACTTGATTTTAAAAAATACATACTTATTTACTACCAAAAATTAAAACACTAAAGTTTATTCCTGGTTTTTGGATCACAAAATTATTTCCGAAAGAAAGTTGTTGACAATGGTAGCAAAAATGATTGTAATTGAATCAAGGAAATAGCTCTTTTGATGTATAGTATTTATTTTAGAGATACTTTTGTAGAATTTTTTTGAAATAATTGACAAATAATAATTGATTTTTATTTTCGGAAATATCTGTCTACTGATCAGCCAATATTTGAAACAAATTCAGTACTATCCAAATTTTTAATTCTCTGTGGATATTGAAATCCAATTCGGGAATCAATAATAATCATAGAAGGGAATAGCTACCAGATAGTCAAAATTTTCACTTTTTTAATATTTTGTCATAGGTATCTAAAATAAGATTTTTTGCTTTGGTGTTGTCTTGTTGCTTGTTTAGAATTCGGAGTGTTTGTTAAAAAATAAATGTATATGTTTTTCATTTCAAAGATCAAATTAAATTCCAGAAAAGAATATAAAGTAGAATTATCTAATCAACTTTTCGGAATGTTAAATGATTTCTCTTTTGTAACTATCTCAACATTATATTGTGGTCATTTTATTTTCTTGTTGTAAAAAATACTAATAAATTGTTTTTTTGACATAGCTTTTTAAACCCACAAAACCAAACAAAAGACCATTCAAAAAATAATAAGACCATTTTATGATACACTTTTAAATTTAAGGGACTAATCTTTATTAAATTTTTTTACCTAAATTTAATAGAGATTGTAAAATTTTTTGATAATTTACTTAGATTTGAAAACTACTATTTATTTTCATATTAAACTTACTGTTGAGAGAAAAATGATGGACACAGAATAATAGTTGGACACCATTTTTAATTAGGAACATTCGTAAAATTGAAAATCAAATCCTATTGATAACTCGGTGAATTTTATATAAATCCAGGTTTAAAGGTGTTATAAGTTCATTAATCTGGGGGGTGTGTAGAATACTCATTTGAATGGTTGACAACTAAATTCGATCATGCTATTTTAACAACAATCCAAGTTTTCGTAATGTTACTATTAATTCTGAAAATGGTAATTTTTAAACTTGCTTTAGATTATAAGAGATAAGGTTTTGAAAAAGTAGAATTACATTATTCCTTATTCTAATAAGTAGATTATTGTTATTTTCTTTAGTTATTACACAAACTATTGAAATTAAAAATTATTTTAAGTAATGTTCCTAATTAAAATTGTTGTCCAACTATTTTACTCTGTCAAACATTTTTCTCTCAACACTTATTTCTAAATAAGTTATCCTTATTTGGAAAACGGTTACTGAAAAAATAATAGTGACTAGTCCCTTAAGAAAAATGTAAAAGTGTTGACTTCTGGTAAGAAATTTATTCTTATTAGACTTACTCTAAATTTAAAAGGAACAATATGGGCCCGAACAAAATAGAGAAGAGGAAAAAAAAGAGAGAGCCAGAAAAACAATCTTTAGATCTCTCTTTTTATGTTAAACCTTTTTATGTATTGTTTTGAATTGAAACTACTTTTAAAAAATAATTACGTCAAGAAATTGTTTAAACTAAAGAGAATTAAAAATATAGATTGTTTTTAATTATATCTATTATCCTGAGTATTTGTATTTTTAGGAAATCTAATATAGTAATAATTTGAGATTCAAAGTAAAATATTAAAATAATAAATATTATATATGTTCATTTCAATAAACCTAAACCCAAACCAAAAAAGAAAAAAATCTTTGGATCAGATCACTGATTTAATTTATTTCCTTTGATTTTTGATCATAAAAGTTAATTTGGGAGATCGTTGTTTAATTGTTGTATTTTATTTTTTCTTTGGGATCTGATTTATTTTAACCAGTTCTTTCAGTTCTTTCAGCCTAATCGTTTTTATTTTCATGTAATTCATATTTTCGTTTTTCAATGTTCCAGTATTGGAAAGTGACTACTTGACATTTTTCCTTTGTGGCTCATCTTCCCTATCAAAATAAAATTAATTTAGGGAAAAAAAAATAAAAAAATTGGATATAAAGAAATGTATTTACAACAAATCCTAATAATTGTGATAATATTATTGCAAATATATGTGTATGTAATCTATCTATCTATATATTATTAATTAAAGGGAATCATGATTTTAAACCGATGCACGGTTGTGATCCTGGAAACCTTTGGTTGGTGGAAATGGCCCAAGGTATCTCTCCAATTTTGAATCCTGAACAAACCGAAACCTTTCTAAAAGGTGGTTATTATAGCCAAGTAATTGAAGGACTTCGTGTTGTTATTATGAACACTGTATTATATTATAAAAACAATAAATATACTAAGGATTTGGAGGGAGATCCTGCTGATCAATTTCTCTGGATCACTTCTCAAATTGATGAAGCTTATGAAAATAATGAAAAAGTATTGTTTGTTGGACATGTTCCTCCTGGGTATGCAGAAAGATTTGGTTTCAATAATTTCCATGATCAATATAATACACCTTTTATGAAAGTATTCGAAGAGCATCCACATAAAGAAATAATACTTGCATCTTTATATGGCCATTTGCATAGCGATAGTTTCAGACTTACAGATAATGCAGGCCCACTTTTATTGGCACCAGCATTGACACCGTGGAAAAATTATCATGCAGAATTAGGAGTTCCAAATAATCTTGGTATGGGAAGATTATTTTCTTATGACAAACAAGACAAAACTTTGTTAAAATATGAACAATACTCTGCTGATTTACAAACCTGTAATGAAGATCTAAAATTAAAATGGCAATTAGAATACGATAGTTCTCAAGAGCCATTTTATATGGAAGATCTATCTATACAGAGTTATCAGAAACTTTTTGATCAAATGGCAAATGATGAAGAAATATTTAATCACTATCTTGATTTTAATATATTAAAGTATAAAGCTGATCCATGTGATCAAGAATGCAAAAATAGGCAATTGTGTTCCATTGAATATTTGCATTCAAATTACTATGAACTTTGCAGAGAATTCATGAAAATCTAATTTACTATTTATGTAGTTTAGAAACAATCCTTTTTTCTCTTTTAATATAATTTTTTTTATGGTTCATTTTTTTTTTCAAATTTTAATTCTTGAACAACTTTTTACCTTTTTAATGGAATTATCCATCCTCTGAAAATAAACTTAGGGTGTGGATATCTGGATTTATAAAAAATTGATTTTTATAAATTATTAAAAAATTGATTTTTATAAATGATTAAAAAATAATTTACTTGGGATTTTTTGATAATAATAACATTGTTTTTATTAGAGGTTTGGTTGATAACATATAATATCAAGAAATTAGCAATAAATTAGTGAAAATTTGAAAAAATCGAGATGATCAACATTATCATAAAGAATCATAAAAAAAAGCAAAAAAATATTATTCAACATTATGGAGATATTCGAAATTATAGCAATAAAAATGAAAAATTATTTTTTGAAATGACTTTTCAAAAAATCTCTAGGTTTTTACAAAAGCTGGATGACTTTAACAATACTTTTTCCAGAAAAAAAAGTTAGAAAATGTTTGTAAGGATAGTAAAGTCTCTCCAGGTGTTTGAAAAGTTTGTACGAGACAAATATTTATAAAAGGAATGAGTTTTTTTGTTGTGGAAAAAAATTATTTATTTCTTAATATTTTTTTATTTACAAATATAACTTCTACTTTGAGTTTATGATCATATCAATACTTGTCCACTTCAAGAAGGGACTTGAATATAAAATAGATGTGGTTTTTTATTAAAATGTGATTATTACCTTCACAAATTAAATAACCAAAAAGAAGAAAGGGTAATTTTCCTTCTTATTGGGGATTAATCAATCCAAAAAAATCCTCTAAGCTCTCGAGTTGTGTTTTCTTTCCAATACAGAGATCTGATAGAAGAAGAAGAACAAGAAGAAGAAAATATAACGACTGTAAAAACAATTTTAATAATTGGTGTTAATAACGCAATGATTATTATAAAAGCTTTTGAAAAGTCTTACATCCCCTTTTGGCTTTTGTAGAATATTGAAAAGTTTTTAAACCGGAGAACACATATTTAAAGAATATCTGAATGGTTGATTGTTTTAGAAGCTCTTTTATTTCAAAATAATTTATGAGACCACGATTGAAAGAGCAAATATTTATTTCTCTTTTTTTATTGCATTTGTTAATTGATCTCAAGGATCGATCGATCTGTCAACCATATTAACAGAAAATACAATCAAAATCTCTTGATTAGATCCTTGATTGGATCAAGTATCTTTTTTGGTTGTTTTTTCAAAGAATAACTTTTTTTCACAAGAATCTGTTTTTTGATCAAAAATGAAAAATTCAATTTAAAAATGTTGTTGAATTGACCCCAAAGTCCATTAACCATCTTATCGTGATTTAATATTTTTCTGATATTTTGACATTTATCACGGTATTTAGACAATTATTGTTATTTTATAGAATATTGGATTGTTATATTATCGTGATTTTCAAATATCTCAATTTGTGATATTTATCATGATATTATTGGTTATCCTGATTTTCTATAGTATTGCTCTTTGATAAAAATAATCACAATTAATTAAGTTTTATTGTGACTTAACAAAGATAATTCCAAATCCTCAAATACTATTTGTTGCTAAAGTTAATTGAACAATATTTTCATTAAGATTTCCAATAAAAGATTTTAATATATCATATAATTTTTCAATTTTAACAATTAAAAAAAGTTTAAATTAAGATTTTCCCTTTTAGAATTGGAGCCTAAGATGATTTATTGTAATTCTTGAAAAGTGATGTGTTTTTTTTTTGAAAGCTGAATGAAATTTTGATCTTGTTATTTTACAATTAACAGTATTACTTAAAATCTACAAATATTATTGTTTTTGTGCTATGTTTAGATTTGGAAAATTTATTTATATACAGCCGTTCCAAGACTACCATAAAATTTAAAATAAAACAAAATTGAGTTTTCTATTCTTATTTTCTATTTTCAAAAAATTCCGAAATAAGAGTTATTATTCCAAAAAAAATTTTAATAAATGAGCTATTATTCAAATTTTTGAAACATCAAAAAAAAAATTCAAGATCCCATGAAACTTCAAAATTGTCAGTCCAAAGAAGTTCAAAAAAAATATCAATATTTACTGATCTTTAAAAATTTACCATTTTTGAACAATGTTTTTAAGTGCTTCAAGAATCTTCAATTTTTTTTTTGATGTTTCAAAATTTTGAATAATAGCTCATTTATTAAAATTTTTTTTGGAATAATAACTCTTATTTCGGAATTTTTTGAAAATAGAAAATTTGAATAGAAAACTCAATTTTGTTTTATTTAAAATTTTATGGTAGACTTGGAAAGACTGTATAATTCCTAAAATGAAAAATTTAATTATTATTATCCTTTACAAAAAAAACTAATAATTGATTATTTACTAATATTTTTAATAGGTATGTATAACTATTGAAACATGAAAGTACTTGTATGATTTGCTATATTTTACAATATACTTTCATTTTGGAGTTTTTTTATTATTGAAGCTAATCCTTTAAGAAAGTTTCTCCACTATTATTTTTTCGCACATGCTCTCCAGATGAATTACCCATCTAAAATGATAATTCGAAAAAGGGATATTTTTTGTAAAAAAAATTATATAGAAATTGGAGTAAATATTTATAAGATTTCAAAATTATAAGTTTAATAATGTAATAAACAAAAAGCAAAATCAATAATAACTTTTTTGTGGTATATATATATATATATATATATATATAACTTCGTAAATAACTATCTTTTAGAGTAACTCATTTTCATTAAATCTATAAATCCATTTGAATTTGGTTTATAGTAATTTGTGGTTATTTTATTACTCTGTATATTTGACAAAGTTTTTTTTTTGTGGTATCATTTCATTTAAAATTTTCAAATAAAAAATCAAAAAAAAAATGAAAAAAAAATAGTTGGAGATCTCAAAAAGCCCCAAAGAGAGGCATTTTGTAACTAACCCGGTTATTTTCAAAATTGTAATTCATAACAATTTAAATTGGAAATAAAATACAAAAAAATTTGTTTTTTTCAAAAAATATCCCCATTTTCCATAGTTTTTTTAAATAAATATATCATGATTTGGTGGTTAATTGAATTTAAATTTTAATTTTGTACTTTTCAAAATTGCCAATTGTTTTTTTTTTTTTATTTTTTTATTATTTTTCTCGAATTTTACTTTTTATTTTTTCCAAATTACTTTTTAAATAACCTTAATACTTCCCCCCTGGTGACTTTCTAAGTTTTTGTATGTAAAAGAAATAAAAAAATCATTTAAAAATTCGTAATTTTGTGCTTTCTGGGATCTTACACAAACTATATTTGTTCTAAATAAAAAACAGAAAAGTCAAATTTTAAAATAAAATTAGATTTCTTGAAATAACATAATTAATAGATATCCTATCGATACGTTTTTATTTTAAAACTTACAATTAACAGATTTCATTTTACCTCTAATAAGTCAAATATTTTGACCTCATAATAAAAATATACCTGGTGTGTCCAGAAATTTTGGATAGGAAAAGAAATAAATATGAAATATCCAACGTCTATATGACAAAAAAAATTAAATTAAGTTTTTAAGATTGTTTTATTAATTTTTAATTTCAATCATTTATCTCTTTAATTCTCTTTTTCTTATCTTTATTAAAGAATATAAATTTTTCTTTTCATTTTTAAAAGAAAATATATCCTCTGAGTTAATCTACCCTACATTATAGATCGGAAAAAAAAAAAAAAAAAAAAAGACCTCAAATAAATTTGGAGTTTCGGAAAAATATGATGTATTTATGTTAAATTGCCTCACTTTTATATTACAAGAAGAAGGAGGAGAATAACTTCCCTTTTTAAGTACTATCATTTATTATTTGTTCTGTGAGAACTAAAATCCAATGTTGTAAATATAAATTTTGGTCTCAAAGAATTCAAGATTTTGTGTAAATTGAATAAAAAATAAAGTATTTTTTTTTTTTGGTTTTATAAAAATTAAAAAAAAATTATATCGAATATCTTTTCAAAATTCTTGGAAAAAAGAAGTTAAAATTAAAATAAATTTTGTTTACATCTAAATTTTCTCACTGTCTACTTAATATTCACGTATATTCATACTATATCTTCAAAAACAAGATTATGGAAAACTGAAGTGTATAACTGGGTTCATATAATGGTTTTGATTTTCGAACCTTTTCAAGGTAAATTTTGATTTTGAAATTGTAAAAATTGTTTTACCAATTGCAAAATTTTCAATAAAAAACCTTTTTTGAAATTAAATCAAGATAGTTTGACTCAACAGCTATTTAAGTCAACAAATATGTCTATAAAAATACAATTTAAATTCACTGTTCTTTAAAATTTACAAAATATTTAAGGGATTAACATTAAATTATATTCGTCTCTAATCAAAGTATATTGTAATTGGGTGTAAATGATATTAGTTCATATTGTTTGTGACTCTAAAAAATCTATTAAAAATATTATTGTACAATCAATTATTCTATTTTTAACTAATGTTGGAACACAATATAAAATTATCATTTTATAAATTTTTAGTTTAATTTCCTTTCGAAATATAAAAAAGAAACCCAAATAAAAGTTATTACAGTATTTAATTATTCAGATTTAGAACTTCCAAAAGTAACTATTTTTTATAATGTTTTAATTTTAAAGATTAGCTCAATAATAATCGACATAAAAACCCAAAGGCTGATTGATTTTGTTCCTTTTTATCAAGTTAATTGTAACATCAATATATTTCCAAGCTTTATATAAATAATTGGTCAAAAGAATCGATTTGTTAATTATTTTATTTGTATAATTATATTAATTTTTTAGCAAACAATCAACATTTTTCTATGAATTTTAGTTAGATATTTTATAACTTTGGAATCTAAAAATTGATAATTCAGCCTTATAATTTTTGGTCAAATTAAGATTTTTTCCAATAATTATTATTTTATGTACAAGCAGAAAGATTACTTTTTTAATTGATGAGGATCAACTTATATTACTAATTGACTAATCGATTTAATAGAGTTATGTGAGAAGAGGAGTACTATTGTGATTTATATTCCCATAAACAATAAACTTAAATCTTAAACTTTTTCTTAATGGAAGACATCAATCCCTTAAAAGTTTTACAAAAAAATCAAATTTCAAATTTCCAAAAACGAGATGACAAGAAGAGAAAATACATAAAACTCCCAAAAAACTCAACAAATTTTCTCCAAGATTTATTTGAATAATGTAAAGTTTTGATATTTCATTTTTTCTCATTTAAAAGTGACCCAAAAAATTTTTTATGAAGATGAAATTTTTGTTGTTGATTATTTTACTTTTTTGTTTTTTAGTTCCAACCTTTTGTTTAACAGGAAAGTTTTGGCAGTTTACAGATCAGCATTATGATTGGATTTATAAATACAAATCAGAACCTCACTCTGGTGAGTGTCGAAAAGGTGAAGGAGATGCAGGATTTTATGGGGACTATAACTGTGATATCCCTTGGCTAACTGTGGCATCTGCAATTGAAGAAATGTCTAAGGTTGAGCCTAACGTTGATTTCGTTATTAATTCAGGAGATACCTGGCCTCATGCTACTGGATCTGCAGAAGAAAAGTTACAAACCATTGCAAATGTTACTAATCTTATCAGAAAATACTTCCCTAATACTCCTGTTTTTTATTCACCAGGTAATCTTTATATTTTCTTTTTTTTTTTATTTTTTGCGAATCAGTGTTTAAAAGAATTGTTTTTTTTTTAAATATATCGTGAAACTTTTTTCAATTTCAATCAAACCATACTTTTTTGAAAACAGTGCCGTTAATTGCAAGATAAACAGAACAAAATTTTTATTCCACTTTCTTCAAAAAAATCCAAAAATCATAGGAATTCAAATAAGTTGGTTAGGTACTTGTCCTAAAAGGTGAAACAACTTCAACACCAATTCAGTCTTTTGAAGAGTTTTTTTTTGTTGAAATCTTTGGAATTTTTTTCGAAAAAAGATGAACAAAAATTTTGTAAAATTTATTTTTCAACAAACAGTCTTTTCAAAAAAACCTTTTCCACAAAATGTGTTGTGTTGATCTAAAACTTTTTCCCGTTAGTATGGTCAAAACAAAATGGGGAACTTTCTTTTTTTTCTTTTTAATTTTATCACTTAGCGAATGTTCCTTATTAAAAAAGAAAAAAAAATCAAAAAAAAAAACAATTCCTTTACATTCTTTGTGACTGGAAAACTTGTCAAAACAAGAAAAGTTAAGTCAAAATATTTTTTCTTATTTCCATATTTTGGATTATTTTTTTTTCGAAAAGACCACTAAAATGAATAACCATTGTGGAAAAAAAGTGAAACTGGAAAAAAAGTGAAATACGGTTTTTAATTGGGAACATTACTGAAAATTCAAAGTAAGATCAATGAAAAAAAGAATAAATAAATAAATAAAGACACAATGAAGTCTTCGCCACAATAACAGTTTTTTTAATACTATCTTTTGGTATTGGCTTTTCTTTGATTGATCGATTATTAAAAATTTGTTCAAAAAATTGACTATTTTTGAGATCTCCAAAATCACAACCACAATTTCTAGATAAATCAAGTAGATTTAAATTGTGTTTGTTGGATTGATTGAAAATAATATAATGGGTTATTATTTGAAGTTAAATGGTTTCTTCTTTTTATTGATTTTACTTTTCATTTTCAGTAATGTTCCCAATTAAAAACCTTGTTTCACTTTTTTTCCAGTTTCACTTTTTTTCCACAACGGTAAGGTGAAAATTGTTCTATTCCATTTTCCAAAAACAAATCAAAATTTAGTTCTAAAATTGAATTTGTGGAAATTAATGAAGTCTATGTTGAAATTACAAAAACAGGTATTCAATTTAAGTGAATAGTAACCATAAAAAAAATATTCTAGCAAATTTAATAAGCCAAAATCCAAAAAAAAATTACCACACTTTGACTGAAAATGAAGTAAAACCCTTGTTAGTAAAAGAACAAACTTACTTTTAATGCTATTTTTAGAAATGAATTGGTTATTGTTTTTAAAAGTTTGATCCATTTTTCTCATTTTTGAAAAGTTCAAAATCCAACATATTTTACAGATTATTACAAAAAAAAATATTTTAGTTTAAGGGACTAGTCTCTATTATTTTTTTTTTGACCAATTTCTAAATAAGGATTCCTTTTCTAGAAATAAGTTTAATATGAAAATAAACGGGGATTTTCAAATCTAAGTAATTGGCAAAAAATTTTCTCAAACTCTATTAAATTTAGGTAAAAAAATTTAATAGAGATTAGTCCCTTAAGAAGAAAGAAATCTTATTGTCGGATAAGAAAATTTACAAATATATATATACTGAAATATAAAACCACTCAATTCTAGAATAACTCAGTATAAAATCTACTTAATTTCAAAAAAAAAATAAAATAATGGTTTTAAACTTTGTAAAAATATATATTTTTGATTCAAAGAAACAGTTCAAATCAATTTTTTATTTTTGTTGAACAAAAAGATCCGAGAAAAAAAGACCAAACCATTAAATTTAAATTTCTCCCAAAATACCTTTTTAAAACCTGGAAAATTCACTTAGAATTTAAAGAAATTTTTTTTCATTTGATTATTTAAAAATTAATAATTAATAATCCGATCTTAATTATTACAGTGATTTAGTAACAACACAAAGATTAAAAGTATCAATAAATTTTACTATTATTTCGCAATTTATTAAAGTTTACCAAAAAAATAAAACAAATTCAAATTAATAATTCTAATAAAAAAAAATAATAAATATTATTAAATAACTTATTTTATTAATAGCAGTTTATTATTTATACCCTTAATAATTAAAAAAAAAATTATTATAATCATTTAAATTTCTTTGAAATTTAAAAATTTGAGAAATAAAATAAAAGAATCATTTTTTTCTGATCTTAAATAATTCAATATTTGATTTTATTTTTCTTTCATTTTTAGAATAAGATTAGATTTCCAATGTTATTTGTCTACAATTCCTCCTTGATTTTTTTTTAAAAAAATTGAAATGGGATTTTTCTCCTTTGGGAAATTAGTAATAGGCTGATTTAAATAAAATTTCATTAAAGTAAACAAAATAGATTTTTTACTCAATTGATTGAAAAATAAAATATTTATAAATTCATTGATACATAAAATGATAAATGTTAAAAATGAATTTTTCGAAGAAAAAAAAGTGGTTATGAATCTTATTGTTAAAACTCTTATTATTTATTTAAATGTTTTAACCAAGAATTTGGTTTCAATTGATTTTTTGATAGTTTTTCATTTGATAGTTGGAGTGAATATATCAACATTTGATGAGAAAACATAAAAATTCAAAATCAATTTTCCCTATTTCCAATGTTTTAAACTGTTATTTATGATATTTTTTATTTAATTCGAAATTGTTTTTCATTTTTTCTTTTTCATTTTTTATCTTTTTTTTTTTTTTTTATCTTATCGAAAAAGAAAATAAGGTAATTGAATCCATAAACTATATATCAAAAACAAGTTTAATCCGTTTTACAAAAAATAAAAATAAACTTATAATATTCTTTATAGGTCTTTTTACTTTAATAACTTTTTATATTTTTTTTGAGGAGAATTCCACTTTTGAATCACAACATAAAAATCTTCAACTTCATCAATTGTTTTTGATCAGTCGAAAATTCAACTTTAAATTGATAAAATTGAAAAAGTTAAAAGATTTTTTCGAATATTAACCCGATTGTTAAAAAATAATCGAAAAGATCACAAAAAATATTTTTTAATAACCTATTCAAAAAAAAAATTTGTAAAAAAATATTTTTTTGTAATAACCTATTCAAAATAAAAATTCTACCATATACAAAATAATTTTAAAAGTTTGAAAAAGGAAAAAAATTAGATGTTTAAATCCTATTATTTGAGGTCTGAATTTACTAAATTTCTTTGTAAAATCGATTTTTCATTTCAATAATTTTTTTATTTTTTTTTTTCTACTTTTTGTCAAAAATCTCATAATGTAAACCCCTTTTCACAATTTTGGACACACCCAAAATCAAAATTGGACAAAAAAATTCTCTATTTTTTCGATTATTGAAAACTAATTTGTAAATCACTTTTCAGTTACTGACTATTAATGTTTTTAAGGATAAAGTTCTAAATTGAAACAAAATAAAAAAAAATAAAATAATAAAAAAAAAATGGGTATGTCCAAAATTGTGAAATGACCACAACGAAAATTTGTATTTTTATTTTTCTTTTAAAAAAAACCATTTATAGATTGGCCATCTCTTTCAATCACTAAATTGGTTCTATTATCCATTGAAAGTGTCAGATTTTCTAAAGTTTCCCATTTTATACTCTCCCAGACATTTATTAATTGATCAATAAATTCTTCTTTATTTTTAGGATTTACGTGTTTTAATCGACGGTCCATAATACTCCAAAGATTCTCAATGGGATTGAGGTCTGGGATATTTGGGGGCCAGGGATTCATAACTTGACACCTCCGATTGAGAAAATCCATCGTTTTTCTTGATGTATGGGGTCTTGCACCGTCCTGTTGAAAAATCCAATTTAAACAGCCATACTCCCTGTTTGCTTTTTTGATTACCCTTGAATTTTTAATAATGTCATTAATATACGTTTCTGTATTTACTGATTTTTCGATGACAATTAGTTCTGTTTGAAGATAATAACTGATACCTCCCCCAAATTAAAATTTTTTTCCCAAATTTCTCACGTTCTTCAAATACAGAATCTTTTTACAAAAAAATAAGAAAAAGAAAAAGAAAAAATTAAGTAAACAAAAAAAAAAAAAAAAAAAAAAAAAAAAAAAAAAAAAAAACCATCAAGTTCATTTCTCCTTCGCCAAATTTTTTTTGTTTTTGAATTTAAATAGAACCAGGACTCATCGGTAAAAAGTACTCGGGTCCAATCAGTTTTATTTGACTTGTGGTCTAATGCAAAAAGTAATCGTTTAGCAATCTGTATTTCGTTTAAACTTTGACGGATTCGAGGTGGCTTGTAGTCAAAATTTAAGGATTTTCTTATTCTGTAAATTGTTGTTGGTGAACACTTCGAATTGGGAAATTTTGTTTTACATTTATTTGATAAAATCTGACAACTCATTGTACGATTTTCTACAGTTTCTTCCAGTACAAAATTTTTTAAGTCATTTTCAAATTCTCTTTTTTTTACACCTCTCTTTTTTTTTTGAAATTCGATGCTCTTCTTTCCAAATCTTTATACAATAACGAACTTTTGATAGTCCAATTTCTAATCTTTTTGCAATTTCCCTGAGTGAAATTCCGTCATTATGAAGTGTAATTATATTGAATCGGATTTGTTCTAATTCTCCCATTAAAAAAAAATTGAAAAAAATGATATTTTAAAAATTTTTCACAAGTTAAAATTGGAAAACAATTTTGAACAAAAGTCCAAATTGTACAAAATTTATACAAAAATGGATTTTGATATGTTTAAGAAAAATCTGAGGTGTGTCCAAAATTTTGAAAAATAGTTTATATCTAATTTAAAACCAAATCTGTCATTTCAAAATTACTTTGAGTGGGTATAATCTTTTAGATATTTTACCCAGTCAGGAAATTTTTTCTTGAAGATAATATTTAAACTCTTGAATAATTGTATTGAAAATTATGTGTTACGGTATTTCCAAAAACATGTGGAATTTTTTTTTACATTTCAAAAAAATATTCTCTTTGTTAGGAAGTATTTCTATTCGTAAATTGGTGTTTTTATAACTTATGAGGATTATTAATACTAATTGAATAAACCAGTATCTATTATTTGTATTTCAAAATATGTTCATCAAAATATTTAATATAAACAAAAAAAAAAATAAATCAAGCGCTTTTTTTAGAAGAAAACAATTCTCCAACAATTTCAAGAAAAAAAGAGAAAATTAATAGCCCCAACTTTTTTTTCAATAATAAAAGGCTGTTATAAACTTTCCCTTTTATTTGAAATGTGATCCAGATTGAACCTCTCCTTTTTTTAAAAAAATATAGATCAAAATGAAAAAATACCTACCTGATTCTCCCCCTAAAAAATATCAATATAAAATTGTGATCAGAAACTTTTAGATCTTTAATTAAAGTAATATCTCCCAAAAAAAAAAAAAATTGTCTTAAAATTGTCACCAGAAACCTCCATAATCTTTAATCAAAGTAATGTCTTACAAATAAACAAATTAGATTATTATTGACAAACCAATAAATGATAAACAACAATTTTGGATATTTAAACAGTAATATTAGAATTAAATTTAATAAAGATATTTTCAAAATAAATTTACCCCACTTTTTAGGAAATAGCTCATTAGATTTTTATTTCGAATGATTAAAACTTTCTTTGAAAAGAATCCAAAGCATTGAATTTTGATATTTTTTTCATTAGAATTTTCAATCGGAATTTCTTCAGCTTGATTAAATAAACTCAAATAATCCCATTCAAGAAAATTATATATTATTTGCATTTCCTATTTCTATGTTCCATAAAGACAATAAAAAAATACATTAATATAAAATTTACTTTTTTTTTTTTTTATTAATATTATTTTTTAAAAAATCCCAATATTCTAAATAAATATATTATATAAATCTACATGTATACCTAATAATCTATTCATCTATATATTATTTATATCAATAGGTAATCACGATTTTGAACCTAAGCATGATTGCGCCCCGGGGGCAAACACTTGGCTAGCACAAATGGCCCAAGCTATTTCTCCAATTTTGAATACTGAACAAAAGAAAACCTATTTGCAGGGAGGATATTATAGCCAAGTAATTGGAGGAATTCGTGTTGTTATTATGAACACTGTATTATATTATCGAAGCAATAAATATACATCAAGCGCAAGTGGAGATCTCTCTAATCAATATGCCTGGATCACTTCCCAAATAGATGAAGCTTATGAAAATAATGAAAAAGTATTGTTTGTTGGGCATGTACCTCCTGGACATGCAGAAAGATTTGGTTTCAATAATTTCCATGATCAATACACTGACCCTTTTATGAAAGTATTTGAAGAACACCCTCATAAAGAAATAATACTTGCATCTTTATATGGCCATTTGCATAGCGATAGTTTCAGACTTACAGAGAATGCAGGCCCCCTTCTATTGTCACCATCCTTGACACCTTGGAAAAATTATCACTCATCTTTAGGAGTTCCAAATAATCTTGGTATGGGAAGATTGTTTTCTTATGATAAACAAGACCAAACTTTGTTAAAATATGAACAATACTATGCTGATTTACAAACCTGTAATGAGAATCTGAAATTAAAATGGCAATTAGAATACGATAGTTCTCAAGAGCCATTTTATATGGAAGATCTATCGTTAATAAGTTATGAAAAGCTCTATATTAAAATGAAAAATGATGAAAAAATGTTTTCGGACTATCTCAATTTTAATATATTAAAGTATAAAGCTGATTCATGTGATTCAGATTGTAGAACCAGACAATTCTGCGCTATTAAATTTTTACATACTGATGACTATGATATTTGTAAGATAATCCAAGATTACTAATTTATTCATAATTTTATTAATTAATTTTTTTTTTTTTACGTTTATAAAATGTTTTTTGAATTCATTTTTTTTTTTTTTTAATTAATCTCTTGATTTTTTTTATATTACTAAATTGGATTTTGGGGGAATTCTTTCTTTTAATATTCGTTTTGTTTTGTTTTTTTTTTTTTAAGGGAAATTTTAAAAAAAGATTATATTTTAATAATATTAAAGGCTACATTTAATTTTTCTTGAATTTAATTATTTTTTTTTTTTATAGAGTTTGATGAAATCGGTTTGTTGAAACTTTTGAATAATACCAATTATATTACCTTGCTTAATTTCTAGTATTATTTTTTTTTTATTTGTTCTTTTTGTCTCTCCAAAATGGAATTACAAATATATCGGCTATTTTCAAGTCAAAGTGGAAGTTGTAATTGGTGAATTACATTTTTTTTTCAGGGTTCAATTATTATTAAAACAACAAAGTGGTTTGAATTCGAAAAAATGTCTCTCTTTTTAATTTAGAAATTTTAATTTTTTTTTGAAAAACAAATTTGTTTTCATGGACATTTTATTTTTTAAAAATAATAATGAAATCTTGTTAGGATCTAAAAAAGATTTTTTTTGTTATTTATGCTTTTGGCTTTTGAAATGGATGAGTTAACCCCATCTAAACAATTTATTTATGGGTTTTTTTTTTTAAATCCAAAGGGGGGTGTTTCCAGTATAAAACTAAAAAACGGAACTA
The DNA here is from genome assembly GCA_027625915.1 of Anaeramoeba flamelloides. Classification (NCBI taxonomy): domain Eukaryota; family Anaeramoebidae; genus Anaeramoeba; species Anaeramoeba flamelloides. Next base: position 6,801,523 of record JANTQA010000012.1, read on the forward strand.
ATTATTTTTATTAACAAAATTTTTAATTCTTTAGAATAGTTTAATATATTTTTATTGCAGCTGAAAAAAAAATAATTAACAAAAAAAAAAAATTCCACAGACTAAATTCAAAAAATAAAAATAGTGATAACCATTTCAGAAAAACAGAAAAACTGGTAAAAATGTTTAACATGATTTTTTATTAGAAACTTTATTGAAAACAAAAAGCCAATGTCAATTAGAAGAAGAATCAAATTAACTTGAAAGAATGATTTAATTATATTATTAATATTTAAATATACAATTAAAATTTATATATCTTTTATTTTCAAAATTAATATAAGGGTTTTTTTGACGATCTCAACAATCGTTAGGATCAGTTCTACTTTTAGGGTACTAAATTTTAATAAAATTAAAGGTATAAAAAAATGTCAAATTACGGAAAAAAAATTCGAGTCAAGTAAACTAATTTGTGTTTTTAAAAATTCCAAAAAAATGCTTAATTTGTCTTTTTATGTTTCTTTAATTTCATTCAAAGTTTGTGTCTTTAAAAGTGGAACTGGCTGGAAATTTTTTCAGCAAATTTTTAATGAAAAGTTATTAATAAAAAGTCCAAACCAAAAGATAGTATCAGAAAATTATTAATGGTAATATGGCCGATTTTGTACATTATCATCTATTTTTACTTTTTTTAATTATTTTTACTTTGAATTTTCAATAAGTTTGTCAGGAAAAGTTATGTTAGTTTTTTTTTCTCAGCAGTCAAAGTGTTTTTACGAAGACTAAGAATTATAAAAAGTATATTCATAGTGTATAGCTTGCCCTTTTACTATTTTTTTTTTTTTAGTAATTCTCTAAAAAAGGGTTCAAGTGCACCTAATATAACCAATTGGTGTTTTTATTTTCATTGTATCAAACACCTTTTTATTATTCATGTTAGTATGTTAGAGTTTTGCTGGCATTTTGAAAAATATCTGAATAACAAAGGATCAAAAAAATAGTAAGGTAATTTTTTAATAAGCTCTGGTTTCTATACTTGAAGTTGGTAAAATCTTTAATTTAGGAATATTATTGGTATTAAAAGAATATGATTTATGATCTTCATATTCCTCTATCATTCATAAATACATTATTGTTATATTTTTAATAAGTTTGAAATCTTTCGAACCACTACAAGTGACTAGAAAACTAAAAAATCTTCTAGTAAATCTAATAAGAAATTCAAAATAAATTTAAATATCTTAAAATTGAAAAACCAAGCAAAAACCCAGGTATTACGATAACAAAATTACTTCCAATGCTATTTTCTGAAATGTTTTATTGTTTTTAAAAAGTTTGATCCATTGTTATGTTTTTGGAAAATTTCAAAATTCAACATATTTCTAAATTATTTAAAAAAAAAATATTTTTTTTGAAAGAAGAAAGAAATCTTAATATCACTAGAGGGGCTTCACTGAAATGCACTTTAAAAATAAAACCACTAAGTTATATAAAATAACACAGTACAAAAAATCTACTTAATTTCAAAAAAATTACAATATTTATTTGAAACTTGAAAAAAATATCATTTTTTGATTCAAAGAACTGTTCAAATCAATTTTTTATTTCTATTGAATAAAAAATCAAATTAAAAATTCCCCCAAAACACTTTTTTAAAACCTGTAAAATTCAACTTATAATCTAAAGAAATATTTTTTCATTTGATTATTCAAAAATTAATAATTAATAACCAAATCTTAAATTTTTTATGTGGATTATTGACAACCCAAAGATTAAATGGATAAACAGACTACACAATTATTTCTCAATTTTTTTTAAGATTTTCAAAGAAAACATATTCAAATAAATAATCTAATAAAAAAAAATAATAGCTATTATCAAAAAACTGATTATAATGTAAAAGTTCCTTATTTACTTAGTAGTTGAAAAAGAATATTACTGTGTCTTTTAAAATTCAAGAAATGTAATAAATATTTGTGAATAAAACAAAATAATCAATTTTTTTAGATCTTCAAGGATTCAATATTTGATTTATTTTTAATGTATTTTTTTAAAATAAGATTAAATGTTCAAGGTTACTTGTTCACAAAGACTCTCTGAAATTACTCAAAGTGATATTTCTTCAAAATAAAATTTTTTTGCAAATTTTTATTTTTATTTTTTAATCCCTAAAAACCAAACAAAAAAATGATCAAGATCTTTTTACTGAAAAAATCATTGGGAAAAATGAACTCTTTTAAAAATGATAACTCATCTCTCTAAAGTTGATAAATGAAGTTGAATATCGGGTTTAATGATATCCATGTTTCAATAAGCACTCTATTGCCTTTGGGAATAAAAATAAATAAGAGTTACTAGTTCCTTAAGCATATTTTTCAAAAGAAAACAAGAATAAAAAAGATTCTTCCTTTCTGATTCTTTTTGTCTTCCAGTAGTTTGAAAAACCCTAGTTTTCTTTTGTGTATCCCCAAAAGCACATTATAGTTGGTTCAATATATACAAGGATACTACTATTTGAATAATAAATGGGGGAAATTTACACTTTCTTTTCCTTCTCCTTTTGCTTTTACAAATTTAGTTTTCAAAGTTCTAGATCGGATACAAAGGAATTGCTCTTTTCAATTTAATTGTTTGGCTATTATTTTTATGTGAATTTATTCCATAGATTTTTGGTGGACTCAGTATTCTAAAGGAAATGTAAGAATAGAAAAAAAACAAAATAAAATGAAAGTTCATCTCCCTCAAAAAACAAATACTAATTATTCAAAAAAAAAAGAGATTTCGTTTGTGTGTAAAGTAATGTCAAAGTTTAGTATTTTTTTTTCACATTCTTTGAAAACAACATTAAAACATTTTTCAGAATAAGATTAACTCAAGATTTAAATTTAATTCGTAACCAGAACAAAAAATTTCACAGGTAAAGATAATAAAAGATAGTGGGGTAATTCCCTGTTCTTATTAGATTTTTTCTTAGACATTTGTTTTGATGAGTAATTTTTTGGTTTTCATCAATTCACCCTTAACACGCAGCAAGAGTACTATCAACTTTTGAATATTTACTTGCTTTATTTTGTAAAAAACGTTCAAATTTTTCATCATCAAAAAAGCTTGTCATTAAATTGAGAAGGATTTTCAACAAACTACTGGGCTTTTAAAACATATACTTGTCACTACTTCTAAACAACTTTTCAATTCGGAAAGCATCTTTAAAATCATTTTTTTTCCTTTGAATTTTTAAATTGAATCTTTTGTTTTTTAATTTCCTTTTTTTTTTTTTTTTTAATCAGAAAAACAATATTTTTATTTTCTTTTTTTAGAATTTTATTTCGCCTATGATTAAAACTCTATGCACCACTCCGAGTCTGTTTTTTAAATTTTATATTTGAAAGAGTGATACAGACACTGAGCCGAGAAAAAGTTATGAGGCACCAATTAAAATAATTTCTTTTGTTTTTGTTCTTTTTCTTTTTTTGTCTTTTTTGTGTGTTGGAAAAATATCTTTAATTCTTGAAATGAAATAAATAAATCTTTGTTTAATCAAAGATCTCTCGTAATATTTCGAAAATTTCTAAAGTGTTTACTTGATTTGATTATTTAGTCATTATATTTTAAAATATTTCATCAATTATTTTCAGTATGAAAATTAAACAAAATTTTATAATAAATTAAGTTCATAAAATTATTTTAAATTTTAAGTCAACTATCATCAAAATAGCAAGAATTATTTTAAAGTACTTTTTATCTTTTTTAGTGTCTCTACTTCTTCTTTTAACTTTTTTTTAGTTAAAGATTGACTAAAAACTTAGTTTTTCTTTCGCAAACTTTTAGTATCTTCATACAGATAAATTCAAAAAAAATATCTGAAAATTTTTACAATAAAATGGAAAACATATAACTAATTTTATTATTAAAAAAAATAATTATGTACCGTATCATATTTACAGTTATTTATTGTAATTGATTGTTGCATTATATCTTCAAAAAAAGTATTTACTTTTTTTTTTGGAAATATTAGAAACAAATATATTTTTTAATTAGTACCTTAGTAATTGATTCAATTATTATTACTATTTATCTCAATTTTCTAGTGTCGATTTAACTAATAGTTCCAGACACAAAGATGATTTGTTATGAAATGTTTAAAAAAAAAAAAATAATAAAAATTTGACAATTGTTACCAAAAAATTTGAAAAAGAAAAAGAAAAAGAAAAAGAAAAACAAAAATTTGAAAAAGTAAAGTTAAAATTTGACAAAATTAGAGATAATGAATTAGATCTCATAATTGAAAAAAAAATCGAAGAATATGGGATCAAACTATAGATCCTTTTCCAATAATATTATAAAGTGAGTCAAAATTTCTGAAAAGTGGCTTATTTTAATTATAGATCAGTATGGTGACGTTACCCCCTGGTGCTTTTTTTATTTTTAAAATGGCCAGAAAAAAAATAATAAATTATTACTTTTCTAATGATTTAATGCACCCAAATTTTATGTTCCCTGGGAAAATAATTGAAATTCCTACATTTTTAACCCACACTTTAATTAATCAAAAAAGACACACAAAAAAATAATTATTTTCAGTAAAATTCTTGAACAAAAGTTATAATCTTTTTTTCGATTTATGGAACAAAAAAAATTCACAAATTAAGACAGAATCCTCCGAAGTGGTTCAACTTTACAATTATCAACAAAAAATAATATGCCTTTTATTCAAGAATTTTACTGAAAATTTTTATTATTTTAAGTGTCTTATTTGTTTGATTAGAATGTAGGTTAAACTTGAAGGGGTTGTAAGAAAGTATGTAGCTTGTACTATTTTTAAAATTTTTTATTTACCGAATCTTACCTAACAATATTTTTTGATGGCTTGAGGATATTTAAAAATAATTTTTGATCAAAAATTTTTTATTAACCAATAATGATTATTATAACTAAATTAATTAAAAGGGGGGAAATTAACATTTATTTATTTTTTTTGAAATTTATTTTTTAGTACTACAGTGAAATAGCTTAAAAAAATAAAATTGAAAAAAAATAATAGACAAAATTACTCCATTCTTGAACCTTTCATCTTGAATAATAAAGTTTATTCATAATATAATCAAAATTTCAGAACTTTAAATCAATGAAACTTTTGTATTTATTGTTTTTAGTATAATCACCCTTTTTAATTGTCGCTAGTCTTGAAAAAAGGGCATTTTTCGGGTAAAAAATTCCAAATAAACTAAAGAATGAATTATAGTTTAATTCAACTTGGAGATATTTACTTTGATAGATAAAAACGAATAGTTTTGAAAACATTTTACTCATCTAATAAAGCCGAAACAGAGAAAAAAATTCCTGACGATAATTATTGGGGTTGTCCTAGGTTTTTTTTTAGTTTTTGAAATAAACAGAAAATTTTAATAAATTTTCTGTTTATTTCAAAAATTAAAAAAAACCTAACTTAAAATCCAAAAAAAAAATTTTTTTTTAATTTATATCAATAAATATTTCCATAATAATTAAAATGATTGATTATCCGTTTGAAGCATATTAGTTAAATTTAAAAAACTTTTAAAATAAGATTATAACCTCTTAACTTGGAAAATAAAACTATTTAAATTTTTTACTATTAAATTTGAAAACAATCTTAATAAACTTAGAAAATTGAATTTTCCAACTTAAATTGTTAAATATCTTATACAGTATTTGTGATAAAAGATCTGTTATTATTTAACAGTGTTTATTATGAGAGAAGTTATTAAAAATGATAAATTAGAAAATATTTATTATTTTTTGGTAAAAATTTTTTCATGATCGTATGGTATAAATAACCCACGTGTGTTTTATTTAAACTCAATACTAAAATTTAACTCGTGGTAAAAATATTTACTGACTCGAGAAATAAAAGAAACAAATCAAGGGGGTATAATAGTACATAAACAAGAAATAGGGTTCTTTAAATAAAATTTAGTAAAGAATTCTGAAGTTATGGAAAGATTACTGTAATTTTTTGACAAAAAAAATGAAAAAAATTACATTTTTTGTATTTTTTTAAAAAAATTCATTTAATCCTCCAAATTTTGAAAATATGGCGAAAATTTTGAAACAAAAGTATTTAATATTATTAAGCCATTTTGGTTAATCAAAGATCTCACCTCTAAAGTCAATTTAAATCCGAACCAAGAATATATATTTAGGTCTTCCTATCTTCCAATACCCAAGTCTGAAAAAAAAAAAACACGAGTTAAATTTTTGTAATGGGGTAAAGGTTGTCAACACTGGTTATTTACACCCTTTAAGTGGAATGTATGCTTTGGGTCCGCGTTTTTTTGATCACCATAATCTCATTTTTTTATTAATTTGTTCTTCAATGTGTAAAACCTCATCGAGGAAAGAATATTTTTTTTTCTTAGTGTAGTATAAATTTTACAGTTTCTGAGAAACTTTTAGAACCATTTTACTGTTTGTAATGTGAGATACAATTTTATGTGAATATTTGAATAATAATTTGTAGAGTTCCCAAAATGATTCCATTTTTGGAATTTTTAGAATCTCAAAAAATAAAATTTGGAATCATAATATTAAAATGATTCCAATGGAATCAATTTTTATCAAACATTTTCCACTTGTTAAAGTTCCTTTGAAGTATAATGTTTCAAAAACATTAAAAATTATTTTATTCTGATTTAACTGGAATCAAAAAAAGAATTTTTTATATGGTACTAAAACTCTATTAAAAAAAAATAATAATTTTTTGATTCCATTTCAAAGTAAATCAATTTTCTTATCAGAAATAAACTTAAAAACTTCAGGATTGGTGAAGAGACGATGAAAACTCAAATCCCAAGAAGAAAAACCTTAAATATTAATTTTTTTTGAGAAAAAATAAAATTCTTTTTGAAAATAAAAAAAAAAATAATTAAATATAAAAATTTTGAAAAGTATGTCATTCCTTGTAAAAATGAATGTCAATAAGAAATGAGTGAGACTTATCATTGGAGGAAAAAAGAATCATTTGATTCCATGGAATTAAAAAAAGAATTATTTTGGGTTTTTTTCAACAAAGAATCAAAATGTAAACCCCGATTAAATTAAGGACTATCTAAAAAAAGGCCATTTCTGGGGTATGGGGGGTTAAAACACCACTGTTTTAGACACTTTATCTTTTTCAATTCACCAGAAACCGAAAATTGATATTTTTTGCGAATTTTTTGCAATTTTTTTAATCCAAAAACATTTTTTGGATTTTTAAAATCGTTTGTCGTTTTTTTGGGTGCAGCTAATTTTTAGCAACCTCAAAAAAATGAAAAAGAAAATTTTTTTTCTTATCAAAATCAAATTGACGATCTTTTTTCTATCGTTTCGAACAAAAATTTTTAAAGGGTACTCAAATACTCTTATAAATCACATAAAAAATTTTTTACAAAAAAAGATCAGAACACATAAAATTTTTTTTACAAATAAGATCAAAAAATTCCCACATAAAAGATGAAAAAATAAAAAAATAAAAAAAATCTTTTTCACATTTTGAGAAAAACAAACAATGAAAATGAATGTCAAATAAAAAACAAATCACTTCTAACTTTTCCCCTTTTCATTTTAAATTATTTTTAAAATGACAAAGAAAATTTTCCATTTCGATAAATTCAATGTTCACAACCCAACCATTATCGTTCTAATTGAAGTATTGTCTTACAATCTATTTTTACAACCAAAAAAGGAAAGTTAAAACGATAATGGTTAGGTTGTGGTTTTCAGTGTCAGGTTTACTAATAAGAATCTGATCTGTCAAAATAAAAAAACCTAAAAATCTGTAATTTGATCGTTCTTCTGGATAATAAGGGATAAAGAACATATTTCACTCGTGTTTTAATCCCTGTAAAGGCAATAGTGGCCTTTTTTTAGATAATCCTTAATACTTTGGAAAAAAATTCACTTCCTTTTCCTTTTTTTTTATAAATAGAGTTTTCAATGAAGTAGGTTACTTAATTTGTGTTTATATTTTAAAAAGTAAAAAGAAAATCAAAGTAAAAATTGTTTCTCATTTAAAAATCAAACACCAGAATTTAAAAAGTCAAAATGGAAAACAAAAGATATTCAAAATGATTGTGTTACAGGATTTTATTGTTTAAAATTAAAAATACAGTTGTTTTTATTCAATCGCCATATCCAAAGAAAGAATTTACATGATCGAACAATTTATTCTTTTTTTCTTTTTCTTTTTCTTTTTGTCTTCTGGATTTAAAACAGCTTTAATTGAATAATCAAAAACAGCTTTCAAGTTCTTTTGAGTCAAAGAAGAACACTCAACGTATTGATAAGCGCCAATTTCTTTGCCTAACTCCATTCCTTGCTGATACGAAATAGGCTCGAGGTTTTTTTCTTCAAGTTTCATAATTGTGTCTTGATCGTTTCGAAGATCAATTTTAGTTCCAACAAGTATGATTGGCAAGTCTTCGCAATAGTGTTTGATTTCAGGAATCCATTTTGATTTGACATTTGAAAAGGAAGATGGTGAAATTAAGGAAAAGCAAACAAGAAAGACGTCTGTTTGTGGGTATGACAAGGGCCTTAATCGATCATAGTCCTCTTGTCCTGCTGTATCCCAGAGATTGATGTTGATTGGTTCTCCATCAACCATTACGTTTGCTGAATAGTTATCAAAGACAGTTGGTACATATTCTCCTGGAAAGGAATTTGTTGTGTAACTAAGTAATAAACATGTTTTACCAACAGCCCCATCCCCTACTACGACACATTTGATTGATCTCATTGTTATTTGGGTTTCTTTTATTTGAAATTAGTTAATTAAAAAGGTTTTGGATTGAAAAATAATGAATTTGAAAAAGGAAAATTTTCATTTTTAATTATTTTTTTTTGTTTAACTTTTTTTTAAAACATTTGAAAATTCAATAATTTATTTTAGTTTGAATAAATCAACAACAATCTGAATCTTGAAAGTTAAGAAGATTGTTCAAGAAAATTCAAAGTTTGTGGTTATTAAATCTTTTTTTGAGATTTTTTGAACAATTTTTTCAAATGTTTAAAAAAAAATATTCACCTTTAATTTTGCAAGTTGAAATAATGATAAGTCCAGATTTGGTAATTTATTTTTGGTAAAGAACCACTCCCATTGTTTGTTTGGAAAATTAATACCAATGTTATCTTATTTAACCACAATAATCTTGATAACAAATCAATTGTTGATTTAATTTCCAATAGTAGAGATTTGAAAAAAAAAAAAGGAAAACAATTTTTACCTTTTTTTCAGTTCTCTTTCTTTTATAACCAAAAAAATGCAAAGAGATTGATCAGAATTTGTGATCTTTACTGGTTTGTTTTATGGTCCTTTTTTCTTGAGTTTGGTATATTTTGGGTGAACCATGGAAACAAAAAGAAACACAAATTGAAGAAGTGAAAAAAGATCAATAATCAGATGGAATTTTATCCTATTTGAATTCCGAATGACAGCACTCAAATTCATACTAAGCTGAAGATCGATCAGGAAAAAAAAGTTAAATAGATCAACATATATTTGAATTATCAATTCGAAAACCAAAAAATGGATAACCATTTTGGAAAAAAAGCCAAACACAGTTTTTCATTGGGAACATTACTGAAAATGAAAAGTAAAATCAATAAAAAGAAGAAACCATTTAACTTCAAATAATAACCCATTATATTATTTTCAATCAAACCAACAAACACAATTTAAATCTACTTCATTTATCGAAATTGTTGGTGTGGTTTTGGAGATCTCAAAAATAGTCAATTTTTTCAACAAATTTATAATAATTGATCAAGCAAAGAAAAGCCCATATCAAAAGGTAGTATTAAAAAAACTGTTGTTGTGGTGAATACTTTCATTTTATCTTTATTTATTTATTTATTCTTTTTTTCATTGATCTTACTTTGAATTTTCAGTAATGTTACCAATTAAAAACCTTGTTTAACTTTTTTTCCTTGTTTCACTTTTTTTCCTGAAAGGTTATTTTTAATCTTGTATTAGAAATTTTACTGTTAATAATAAACATTCTGTACCATTTTACGGTTTATCATACACGCTCCAATTTTATAATAGAAAACCGATTGTTCTATCTTTAAAATTTTCATGGCAGTGTTGGAACGACTGTATCGTATTTCAACCCCCAGAGAACATAAATTCCAGATAGCTCGTAAAATCTCACCAAAAAAATTCGCTATTTGATTTCCCATCTTTTTATCACAGTCTGTAGTTGAAAAGGGGCATTATTCAGAAGAAAAGAAAAGAAAAATTATTATTATTTTTGAAGGGGTGTGTCCTGAAATGGTGCTAATTAGGTGTGATTTTATTACCTTTACCAAGATTTTTTTTATTTGCTCTTGTTAGGTTCTTTCATTTTGTTTTTAATTCCAGAAAAAATAAAGAAGAAAAGATCGTACCAAAATCTGAAATTACATGAACTCCGAAGCAGTTTATTAACTATTGTTTTTTTTTTTAAAGTTAACCAACCAAAATATATTTAAAGGTAGATTTGTGTTAAATCAGGAAAGGTGTCCAAATTATTGTAAGGATCTTTAAATTTTTTGTTTTTTTTCCGAAAAGTATAAATTTGCAAAAAATGGATATGTTTTCAATTCTATTCAGTAAAATCAAAAGTATCCCAAATTAGAACCATTAACATTTGTAATTTGTATCTTCTCATTTTGTCTAAACTTCACATTTTTATTTCTTATTTTTAACGGTTAGATTTTAAATTTCAAAAAATCAAGTTTTTATGCAATATATTTTTTGAGTCCTAAAACCGAAAGTAATTTCAAGAAACCAAACTCTCTTCCATTCATCAAAAATCAAAAATCAAAAATCACAAAAATAAAATCTCTTAAAAAAAAAAATAAAGTTTCTCGTATTTTTTTTGGTATTCTTCAAAAAATACGATGTTTCTAAACAAAATATAATTAAATTTGATAAAATAAACTCAAAATGAAGTTTATCTTTCACGTGATTTGAGAATATCACATAAAGTTCAATTATTTTTGTGAGTAACTCTTAAACTCAATCTAATATCCCAAACCAAATACAATTTAATCTAAATTCCCAGAAACTGGCCTCAAAACCACTTTTAATAAAATCTCCATCAATTTAACTATTTAAAGATATAGTATAATCGATTTTTCATTAATTTTTTTTTTCACTTTCTTTAAAAAATCATTTTTGTTTTTTGAAAAGATAAAACCTTTGGTTTTTTTTTATTTAAAATAGAGATGGAAGATCGAATTCAAAAACACCTTACACACCAACCAAACAAAAATTTAGATTTGAAATATTTGAGGAACAAAATATGCCGTGAACATTCTTTACGAATCAGAAAAAGAAAATCTTGTAAAAAACTTCGATCTGAATATGATGGATCTACTACACAAACGATTCCAAACAACCTTTGCTATTCGAAAAAAATTTGTAAAAGTAAGTTTTCTTCTCAAAAGCTTTCTTTTTTTTCTTTTTCAACTTTTACGAACCAGATCGCAAAAAGAATTTTTCTCTGAAAGTTAAGGATTCTTTTCTTCTGAAAGAATGGTTGTTCTTTTTTTTTTTGTTCTTTTTTGTTTCTCTTTTTAGAACACTTTTTCAAAAATTGGAAAGGTTAAAGTACTCGTTGGTAATTTTACAAAACCCCAAAAAAACTTGAAAAAACAAAAAACCAAAAAAAATCAACAAATTACTTTTCAAAATGAAAACCAAAACCCACAACACAAAACCACCAAATGGAAAAGCTAAAACTAAAAAATTACTTACAATTTTTCTCAAATTCCTTGTTTCTATTTTATTTTTTAAACTTTTCTTTTCATAAATTCTTAATAGTCTGCTCAAAAGAAGATTTTTCCTTCATTAAGATAATTGGAGAAGGCAGTTTTGGTTTAGTTTACAAAGCAAAGCACAAAGCAAAGCAAAAGACTTTTGCAATTAAGCAAATTGGGGGGAGCTTAAGCACATATCAAGATTTGTTAAGAAAAATCGACGAAGTAGAAAAGCTGTGTAAATTCCTTTTAAATTTATTCAGCAACAATAATAATAGCCCACCCGAGAGCAATAATATTGTGCCTATTTATGGAATTTGGGAACAAAACAACACAGTTTATACTGTCATGAAATACTGCCCTTCAGGCGATCTTTCTCGTTTTACGATCCAATACCACCAAGAGATCAAAATTGAACCGAGGAAAAAACAAAGAAGAACAAATCGAAGAAAAAGAATTGACAACAAAAAGGCAACAGACGAAAATACATTTCGAAACACCTGTACAAATACAAACACAAACATTAAAACAAAAACAAAAACAAAAACAGAAAAAAAAACAAAAAAAGAAAAAAAAACAAAAACAGAAAAAAAAACAGAACATCAAAACAAAGGTGTTAACAAAACAATTCTTTCAGAATACCAAATCTGGAAATGGATATCTGATATCGCCAATGGTTTAAAATTAATCCATGGGAATGGCTACATCCATTTAGATTTGAAACCTGCAAATCTGTTGCGATGCAAAAAAAATAATAATATACTCATTGGTGATTTAGGACTAATTGCGCCCATTGGAGGCAAAATAATTAGCGAGGGAGACAATCGTTACATTGCACCCGAATTGATGGGGATGGGCGTCACGGAAGAAGTCTTCGCACAAACTTCAATGGACGTTTACAGCTTTGGGATCTCCATCTATGAATTGGCAGCACAAATAACACTCCCAAACAATGGCAGCAAATGGGATCAATTAAGGAACATCAAATCGGTTGATCAATTATCTGATCATATTTTGCCTTTTAACGTTCCAAGATCAGAACAATTAAAATTATTAATAACAAAAATGATGCTTAAAAACCCTAAAGATCGAATTACCATTGATGAAATTTTACAATTACCACAAATATTGGAAATAACAAATAACCAAAATCTAACCTCAAAAAAAATCAAAAACAAAACCAAAAACTCTTCAAATTTTGTATGCAATGTCCAAAATTTTAGAAACAAGATTAAAAATAAATATAAATCCAAAAAAAGATTAAATTCTTTTGATTTACAAAAAAAACTGTTTGTTTTCGATAATAAAGAAAATAATTCTAAAGATCTTTTGAATTCTTTAGAATTTTTCCTTTAAAAAAAAGAAAATAATTCTAAAGATCTTTTGAATTCTTTAGAATTTTTCCTTTAAAAAAAAGAAAATTATTTGGGAAATTTTTATAAAAATTATTTGTGAAAAATTATTTTTTTCTAAATTTCTTGATCAATTTTTTTTTTATTTTAAATATTGTATTTTTAAAAATAAAAAATTAACATTTTTTAAAACTTTTTCTGGTTTTTCATTTTTTTTTTAAATTTTATTTAATAAACTTGAAAACAAAGATCCACCAAACTTGTTGTTTAAAAAAATATTTTTATTAGATTTTTTGAAAAAAAATATCAAAATAATATCTACCAGTTGAAACCAAGTGATAACTTTTCAAAAAAAATCAAAATAATTCTTTTCTTTTTTGAATATTTTTTTTAAATACTAACTTTTTATTTTTGAAAATTTAAATAAACACCATTTAACTCAAAGGGGCACAGTCAACAATTAAAAATCAATCCCCCCCCTTTAAGATACAATAAACATTTGATTGATAAGAAATAAGAGAAACGATAAACTACAGAGTAGAGCTGGCTTCGATTATAGAAATACATAAGCATACTCTAAAAGTTTGAAAAAAAAAAAAAAAAAAATGAGAAAAAATTTTTTATGTACCCTCATAGGTAACATTTTATGCAAAAATTCTTAAATTCTTACCAAAATTAATATGTTTTTTTTATCAAGATAAAGAATCACTTATAAAAATATTTTATTAAAATAACAAGAGAGATAGTTGAAAAAGAAGTAAAATAATAATATAAAAAATCATAATAGTATTAACATGACCAAATTAAAAACCATACACCCCCCTCTTTCATAAGAGGCGGGTGTAAAAAACACAATAGATGTATTTTCAATCATAAATAAAAATTCGACAATCTATGGTTAATAATTGATATTTTACCATTTTTAGGTTTTTTTTTATAATTTAAAAGAAAGGAGTAAAATCAAATATTTTACTCAATTATTTTAAAAAAAAAAAAAAAAAAAAAAAAAAACTAGACACTAACTCCCGAGAGTTTAGCAACTAAGCACACGTATTCATAGATTTATCACTATTTTAAATATTCAATTCTTAGTATTTTCAATACATAAATCAAAAATTTCAGTTTAAATATCCTCAATAGTTTGGTAAATTACAATTAGTTATAAATTAAATTAAGATATTTCTAAAAAAGTAGAATTTAATATCCATTAAAAATTGTGTAAGGTTTACCCAATTGTACTTTTAAATTAAAAGTTTATAAAAATATCACCAATTACAAGCCATGCTGATTGTAAACGTTGAGAAAAAATCATAATAACTCTTCAACACCAAAAAATAGATTAAAAATTCAAAAACAGAACCAACCACTTTAAAAACATTTTAAGAAAACAAGTGTAATTCTAAAGAAAAAACAAATTAACAAATAATAATGTAGACTTGCAATTACCCCAAAAAAATTTAAATAAAAAATCTATATTATTATAATTATTTTCTGGTTCAATACAAGAACCTTTGTGTTTTTTTTGTTTTGCCCTAATCACCGAAAATTTTACAAAAAAAAATTTTCTATAATTTCCCAAAATATTTTTATTTCACTTTAAGGTTAATAATTTTTTTTTTTTGGTTACAAATGTTATAAAAAATATCAAACTTTTTTTAAAGTAAAAGTCAAAAATATACGTCATGGTTAAAAAAGTTATAACAGTTACACTTCTATTTACATTCAAATTAGAAATAATTTTTATTTTACAAACTATTTTTTTCATTTTTTTACCTTTTTTCTTTTGTTTTCATTTGATTTGCTTTCAGTTAAGTAAGTATATTTTATTCAATCAAAAAAAAAAAAAATCAGTTGTTGATTGAAGGATAATGTTGAATTTGTTTAATAGAAAAATCACACACACTTATTTGATGGTGTCTTGATGATTTGATCTATCAATACCTGTTTATCGAAAATTTGAATAATTTACCTCTTAATTTTTTTTTTTCGACAATTTCCAACATTTTGGACCCTGATATTTTGATTTTTAGATTTTTTCTATTTTTTTCTATTATTTGAATAAAAATAGATTTAGAAAGAAAAAAATTTATACTTAACTACTTAAATCTGATTTAAGATTCACTTTTGTTAAATTATAGGAATTGCCGTTTTTATTTTTTGGTTTTTTGATTCTTTCAAAATGGTTATATATATAAAATTAATACTAGACAACTTAACTATAGTTTCCTATTATGTTTTGAAAAATTTTAAAAATTAGTAATTGTTTTATTGCTGATTTTTTGATTTTTTTAGTGTCCAAATTATTGAAATTGAGTTTATATAAGATAAATGAATAATTGTTCAATAAAATAACAAATAACAATAATAATAATAATAAAAAGAAATATTAATTGTTTTTAATTTAGATATCCATATTTTATGATTATTTTCATAGATTGCACAGTTTCCTTTAATATTTATTTCAATATATTTATTGTTTTATTAATATTCTAAAAACAAAACAAAAAACTAAAAAACAATAAAATAAAAAAAGAATAATATTTCAATATATTTATTATTATAAATTTTTTATTAAGAGAAAAAAAAGTTTTGATTTCAAAAATAAATTTTCAAAAAAAAAAAAAAATATTCGAGGGATTTAAAAAAAAGAATAAATCATTTATTTTAAAGATAGTCTTCATAAATATTTTTTGTTAATGAACTAAATATTAAAATAGAAGAAAAAATCAAAAGCAACAAGTCAATTAAATAAATTGGGATCATTACGATTGCGAAATGGGAAATAAGAGAAGTTTGTAAAAACATGACTAGAAGCAATTCAAAGATCGCTGAGGGCAAAACGACTGCGAAAAAAATTCCGGTCATTATTGATAGCAATTTGAATTCATCCCTAGTGAGAATATTTGAAAGCTTTACACAAAATACCCAAGAAAAAATAGGTAAAATGCAAGGCAAACAGTCAAATATAAAAATAGGGAGAAAAATAACACCCCAGTTCCAATTAATTCTTTTATCGAGCTTAAGAGACAAGAATATTAAAAATATGAAAGGCAATACCACCAACAAAATTATTATTAAATTTTTAATAAAAGTCAGAAGGTCGTATTCTATTATTAATGCTCTTACTGTTTTCACTATAGCCCACACAAATAAAATAGATAGGTAAATATACAATATTGAAAATGAAGCGGCATATGATATTTTAAAAATACCCATCATTTTTAGAAACATTAAAAGCAATGGAAATGAAATCACAACATAATACAATATGATCGTTAATATGGGTGCAACTATATACCGAGAAAATGACCGAATAATTGTTCCACATATGCAAACGAATATTAACATCAAATTAATAATAATTGGCGAAAATACCCAAAATTTATTTGTGTTCTGTAATTTTTTTGAGACTGATAAATTTATTAATATGGTAAATAAAATAAACGAATACGAAAACAACAAAACAGGATACCACAGCACCTTAATAACACGCTTTCTAAACATTGATTGCTTTTGATATTTGAGATCTTGTTCTTCATTTTTTTCAGCAATATTTTGAATTTGTTGCTTTGCATTTTGAAGCTTTTTATATTTTAATTTGAAATGCTTTTCTGGATCTTTTAATGTTTCAATATAGCTTATTCGAATGTTGAAATTTGTTAATGGTTCCAATTCAGAAGTTTTTAAATCCAGTAATGTATTTTGAAACGTTCGACTATTCCGATATTTTTTTTTTTTAATTTTTTTACCAGTAATTTGTTCCACAAGATCATTTTGAAAGCCATAAATGATATTTTGCTCATTGAAAAATACTTTTTTTACTCGTAATTTTTCCCAAATAAATAATTGATTGTTGTTAATACAAACTTGTCTCCAAAGTTGTCGGTCTTGACTAAGATTTGAAATTTTAATACACGTCTGTCTTAACATTATGATTTTTAATGGTGGTAAATATTCAAATATATTATTTAATACTTTTAAATTGTTAGAAAGAGTTTATTTATTTATTTTTTTTTGATTTTGATTAATAAGAAAAGAAGGTTGTTTAGATATTATTAAATAAAAATCTGATTTATTGCTTTTTTTTTTTTTTTTTTTTTTTTTTTTTCCAATAAAGAGAGCAACAATATATTTGCTAAATATTTATACTAAAAATCAACTTTAAATTAAAAATATTGTTGAATTAAGTGAGAAATGTTCAATTCTCTCAAGAACTGGATTCACTCCATAAACTGAAAGAGGATCTTGTTATAAATCTTATTTAAAAGTTTTAAAAAAAATAGATCAGAAATTCTATTTGTCATAAAATCAATTGAAATCTCAATTAACTAATAACGAAAAAAAAATACCAAACATACACTACAACGAAAAAATAAATTCTGAAAATTAAAGTTTGGAAAAACTACATATTGGATTCCAGTTATACATCTTTTATAAATTATTTTTTTCAAAGTTATCATAATTTTATGTAATTTTGAAAAGATAGCTATTGAACTAATTATGATTTGAATACCACCCTTTGTCAAAATTATGGAATTTTGAAAAAAATACCTAATTTTGCATTTTTTTTTTTTTTTGAAATTAGTTACAATGAAATGAACTTTAGATTGAACATTAAGAATGAAAAAATAATAAACGTTAAAACAATTTGCAGAAAAAAAAATAGGGAATATATATTAAAAATCAAACATGATTAAAAATAAAATAATAAAAAACATTCCAAAAACAAAAAAAAAAAAATCAGTTTTTTCAATTTAATTTAGCAATATCTTTTGAAAGAAATTTTTTATTTTAAAATTGAAAAAATATGATTCTTTTAAGACTATTAAAAAAATAGATTAAAATAATCTCTCCACTAAGTCAAATACAAAATTTCAAAAATTTTACAATTAAAAATGAAAAAAATATTACTCAAAATTTTCATTTTTTTTTCAATTCCCATTAATACCTAAAAAGTTGTAAACCTTTTTTAAAAATGATATGTATATTTATTGTGTGAGTGTATTTCAAAAATACAAAAGTTAGAGATTTTTTTTTGAAAAAATTTTCAGAGTTATGTAATAAGCCCGGATTCCAGTTAAAATTACTATTTTGGTGATTTTTGTGAAATGATAAACTTTTTAAAAAATTGATGTTTAGGAAGACTTGAACTTTTAATGGTTCTAGGTGAAACTTGAGACATTGTAACTTTTCATTTAAAAGTCTAGAATCCACAAAAATGTATTTTTTCCATTGAAATGACAATTAAAATAAATTCTAAAAAAAATTGGACACAGTTAAAGCAGTTAAAAGAATAAAAATACAACATTTTTAGATTCTATTTAAAAATAATTTTTATTTTACAAACAATTTTTTGATTTTTTGTCTTTTCTCTTTTGTTTTCATTTCCTTTTTTTAAAGTTATGTAATATTTTTCGTTTGATCTGATATTTTTTTTCGATGGATGATAGAAGGTTTAATGTTGAATTTGTTAAATAGAAAAATCACATACACTTAGTTGATGGTATCTTATCATTTGATCGATCAATAATTGTTGCTGGGATTTCAATAAATTTACATAGGCATTTTTTTGGGTAGTTACAATAGACCTAGCGAAATTCTTTGACCCAGTCCCTCACAAACTGATTGTCAAAACAGCCCCAAAATTCATAAAAGGCCATCTTATAAAGGAATTCATAAAATAATATTTTTTCGGAGATGGAGCGGGGGTATATCAAGGAGTCCCTCTACCCCCAATTATTTTCACATATATAAGTCACTTTATATTACAGAAAATCGAACCTCATGCAATACATACACTAATGTACGCGGATAACCTAATTCTAATAATGGAATCGAACTCAGAGCACAATATAGAAGAATATCTAAAGATAAATTCCTATCCCATTATAGAGAAATATGGTCTTACAGTAAAGGACCTTAAAACTGAAAAATCGACAGTTTTAAAGGAAATCAAATACCTAGGAATATGGCACAACAAAAAGGAACATATATTGAAAAACCTAGAAAAGGCAAAAGATAACTATCAAAAATATGTATATATTTATGCTAATGAAAGATTATCAAATACGCTCAAAACACAATTCTTCAAAGTATTCATTTTACCCCAAGTTCTATATGATTTAGGCATATTTAATCTAACCAAGACAGATATTAAAGATATAGATACTTCGATCAACAAAAAATTAAAAAACACAATAAAAATCCAAGTGTGCACCCCTACGGATATTCTCAAATGGGAAACCAGGTTATACACCACTCAACCTATGATCCTAAAAAGTAAAGCTAATTTCATAAAGAAATTAAGACAACTAAATCTGGATCACCTAGCTGAAGACCTAAAATTGGATGAAATTGAAGATTTTGATTGGGAAAACATGGGGAAAATTGAAATATTGAAAAAACTTCATCAAGTCCACATAAAATCAATACAAGACAAAGTCAATTCATCCAAAGGAAGATGATAACTGGAAACTAAAGAAATACCTAAAGATTAGCCAGTTTCCAGAAAAATTCAAAGAAAAACAGCCCTACTTATACTGGGAACCATCAACTACAATATTCAAACTCAAATCATTTTGCAATGGGTGAATAGATACACCATTAGATGGGAAAAAGTAGTAAATTCCAAATTGTGTCCATTCTGTAACAAAAAAATTGATGACATAGACCACTTTATTTGGTACTGTGAAAAATATGTGAGAACCAGAAGACACTGGAAAAAACAAATCAAAAAAGTCAAAAATTTGACTTTAACATAATAGCCAAAAAAGACACAGATGAATTATTGAGGAAAATGAACATAAAAGAAATCTATGACATCACCATCGAATATCTTCTATCCAACATGACTGAACATTCAATTAGGAAAAAGGAACTTAAGCCAAAATTAAAACTATCAGCAAATTCATTTAAACCCAGAAAATTTCAGGTCTCTCTAACAATAATTTTAATTTCTTTATTTTTTTTCACTCTTCATTCTATTCTTTTTCATTTTATCTCCCACTTCTTCATTTTTTGTTTTTTTTCTCTCTTTTTTTTTTTTAGAAAAATAAATTAAGATTCAAATACTTCTGATGGATGTATCTATTTTAGGTATTCTTTGAATTAGAAGTCTCAAATTTAGTCACTTCAAAATTCTGTCTTTAATAGATTAGATGAAGTTTCATCTAACCCTCAAAAATAAATCTAATCCAATTTTTTGTTCAGCTTGTTTCATCATTTCGAACAAATAGTCATTTTTTGTTTTATATTTTTTTCTCCGATTTGGATAAAAATGATTACATATAAAAACATTAATATGAAGATAACTTAAACGGTGGTTTTATATTAGGTTTGGAAAAATATAATAAATTGGGTTTTTTTTTTTTGCCTATTTTTGTTTTTGGTTGTGTATAAATTTTTAGAATGGGGTTTAGTTACATTGTATATTCAAATTTGACTTTTAATAGTTAATTATTTAATTGCTTTAAAAAAATAATTTTTTAGAAACTAATCTACATTTCTCCACAAATTTAAGAAATATATTTTGCAACTTTGGAGTTTGAATATTGATAATTCAAACCTTTAAATTTGTTTCGAAATTCAGATTTTTTTCTGAAATTCTTTGAATTTATTACTAATACAAGGATCATTTTGAATTGATAGGATAAACAAATTCCACTACTTTACTAATCGATTTTTTAGAGACATTTGAACCATGGTTCATCATCTCTTTTTTAGACCCAATAACAACATACTTTAATCTTTGACTTCTCCTTGGTAGAAGCTAATCCCTTAAAAGATATTTTTGGTCTACTCTAAAATTTCATGGTTTATAATAGGTTACCATTAAATGACAGTAAAATTTTCTGTCATAGAAAGTCAAGTATGAGACAAAAAATGGACTTTTGGTTTTATCATAGATTTCGCCGTATGTTTGGGCAACTGTAAAAAATGTTGGAATTTGAAATAAAAATTTTCATTTCTTAATTGGAGAATAACAGTACTCTTATTTTCCAATTAATAATATGAAAATTTTTATTTCAAGGTATCCAAAAATTTGACTAACTTATTTGTTGAAAAAAACCCAAAGATCTTCACAAAGTCAATTAGAAATGAGATTTTTTGAGAAATTTAATTAAGCTTCGTTGTTGAATTTTGAGATAAAATTGTAATTTTGAAAAATTGATGTAAATAGTAATTGGAAACATAACTAAAGTGGTTTGAAAAAAGTTTTTAATCAAGACTTTTAAAAAATCAAGTCAAGTTTTTCAACAGTTTTAGACTTACTTTTGAAATCATTTTTGTCACAGTTTTTTTAAAAAGACCCCAAAAAAAATCAAATAACTGTTGAGAGAAAAATGTTTGACACAGAAAAATAGTTGGACAGCAATTTTAATTGGGAACATTATTGAAAATGATTTTTAATTTGTATCGTTTGTGAAATAACTAAAGAAAATAATAATAATCTACTTATTGGAATAACTATTAATGTAATTCTACTTTTTCAAAACCTTATCTCTTATAATCTAAAGCAAGTTGAAAAATTACCATTTTCAGAATTAATAGTAAACTTTACTACAACTTGGATTTTTGTTAAAATAGCATGATCGACTTTAGTTATCAACCATTCAAATGAGTATTCT
The DNA here is from genome assembly GCA_027625915.1 of Anaeramoeba flamelloides. Classification (NCBI taxonomy): domain Eukaryota; family Anaeramoebidae; genus Anaeramoeba; species Anaeramoeba flamelloides. Next base: position 6,823,244 of record JANTQA010000012.1, read on the forward strand.
ACACACACCACAGATTAATGAACTTATAACACATTTAAACCTGGATTTATATAAAATTCACCTAGTTATCAATAGGATTTGATTTTCAATTTCAGTAATGTTTCCAATTAAAAATGTTTTCCAACTATTTTTCTGTGTCAAACATTTTTCTCTCAACAGTAAGATTTTTTTTTCTCTATCAAACAAATGAGAAAATAAGAATTAATTTTCTTCTTTTTTATTGAACTAATTAAAAAAAAAAAGTACTATAAATTGAACCAATTTGTGTTTCTTTATTCAAAAGGTTTGTAAAAATTAAATATGAGGATTCTTTCTTCTTTTTTGTTTTGGTAAAATAAATCATCGTTGCTGGTCAAGAAATCAAAAAAAAAAAATAAAGAAGCACAACCTTTCGGACTACAGCACCTGAAAAGCAAAAATAAATATTTACGTGCTCTTAATTTCTTCTTATTTTGGTTGATTTAAAATCGGTTTTTGGATTATTGTGTTTTTGAAAAAATATTCTTTTTTTTATATTTCTTTGGGTTTGTGATCTTTTTTAATTTTTCAGAAAAGAAATTGCTCTAAAAATACAATTTCATCTCAAGTATCAAAATTTCAAAATAGATCCCCAATTAAAAAAAGAGGAAATATTTCAAAAAAATAAATAAAAAATATTTTTGGCTGGTTCATTAACGATCTCAAAATAAGAAACAAGAAAAATTTGAATCAGCAAAAGGCATTTATTGTTTGTCGTGCAAACGAAAAGCTTTCAAAAGAGAAATATAAAAGAGAAAAAAAACAAAAAACACTTACTTTGATCAGGAAGATTTAAAAGATTAGTGTTGTTTGTGCTCCTTTTTGATTTTTTTTTTCTTTTTTGGTTTCTTGTTTTTGGGGGAATGTCACCAATTTCGCCAACCAACAAATGATTAAAGATTGACAAAGGAATTTTGAGACACGTCTTTCCCAAAAACATCTCGTATTCATTTAAAGTAAGCTCATTGATACGATCAGTTTCTGTAATATCAAAGCTGTCATGGCTTGATGTTAATAAGGGCATCTTTTCTTGTTCGCTGATTTCATCCTGTGAATTAGTTTCAAAAATGGTGTTTGTCGTCATATTCTTAACAAACAAATTTGAATAAAGAGAAATTCTATGATCCAAAAGTATCAAAAATGAATAAAATGATAATTTTTGAATTTATTCTATCATTTTGGAACAATTCTTAATTTAATCAATCATGGGCCGAAGTGAATAACTATTTTGATACTGGGGTTGTAATTGCACTTAAGCTATCTTTAGTCAATGAAGGCAAAATGATTATTGGTCATCGAAGATTGTGTTTTTTGTGTGTTTTTTGTAGATTGCTTTTAAGTGATTTTTTGACTTTTTTTTAATACAGTCTTCTGAAATTCAAACAAGATTTTTGTAAGGTAATTCATTATTGTCTGGAACTACACAATTCTAAAATACCCTTTTTCAAAACCTAAATTCTTTATTTCAAATCAGACTTGTGGTTTTTAAAGAATGTTTTCGAAAAATTTATTTGATAATTTCTGATTTCGTTCGATGACAAACATACCCAAACCTATGTCTCAAGAGTAGAGTCCTTACGGTTAAAAATAATTGTGAAATTGAAAAAAAAAATATTTATTTTAATTTGTATGGGTGTCTAATACCAATCAAAAACTAACCAAACTGCGAGATGTGATCGATCTCCAAAAATCAATAATCTTAAAAAAAGATGAGGAGATTTTGAGAAAAAAATGCCAAAGAGGAATACTCAATTTCCAATATGAATCGTTAGAATATATAATTTTGAAAATAACCTTGTTAGTTTTGAAGTTTTGATCTTTGGCGCTTTTTGAGATCTCCAAGATTTTTTTTTTTTTTTCTCTATTATCAAATGAGTTATTTTTATCCAAAGAATGTGACAAAATCCTTACTTTGTCAAATTTAGAGGGTTTCAATGTAACCCCAAATTAGATTAAATCAAATTAAATTGATTATGTGTACTTTGAGAAAACAATTTGTTTGAAATATAAGAAATTTATAAAAAAGATATGAGAGGTAAACTTTTTTTCATTGATTTTTTTGCTAATTTTAGTATCCTTTGAAATTTTTTTGTTATTGGGATTTTTTGTCAAAGAGATCCCAAAATTTTCTTTGGTTATCTGAATTTTGATTTTTTGGTCTTGAAAATACTTTTTAAACTTTTTTTAAATTGAATTATTTTAACAATGACATTATCTTTAATTTTTTTTTTGTTATTTGAATTTTGACAATCAAAAGAAGAGCCATTTCACAAAACCTTTTTTAGGTTTCATGTCACTACTTGAGTATGGGGCAAATCCAAGGTAAATGACAAGACCCTTAATAATTTAAGTTTTTGTTCGTAAATTTGTAATATTTCCAAAAACCTTAAAACTTTATAGATTTTCACATGAAGTGAGAAATTTCTCATTAAAAACATGATGTTTAATAGCGAACAATTCAATAGAACAAATATATATATATATATATAGATATATATATATATATATATTTGGAACAATTCAAAAATCCAAATTTTTTTTATAAAAACGACTGTTTATAATTTTATATTTCCAAAGAGTTAAATTTTTTTCAATTTAAAATAAATGGTTTTCTTTTAGTAGATAATTAATTTAATTTAATTTAATTTAATAAAATCTAAATTGTTATAATTTTGTAATCCCCCAAACTTGAACTGTGTAAGTGTTTTGTTATATTTTTGAGATAAAAATAACACAAATGGAAAATGAAAAAAAATAAATTAAAAATCTTTGAGAGCTCAAAAAACACCCACGTGGAACTTCAAAACTAAAACAGTTGTTTTCAAAAATATAATTCGAACCATTTAAATTGGAATTGAATGTTTTTCTTTGACATTTTTTTGGAAAAATATCTTATTTTTTTTATTGTTAATTTTGGAAGATCCATCAACCTTCACAGGTTTTTTATTTTTTTTAATGTTATTATCAAATAAAAATATTAGATTTTTTTTTTCTATTTCAAAAAAATTATTTTTTACTGTGATGACTTAGCCATTAATCCCTTTTCATTGAAAATCCAGTTTTTTAAAAAATGGAATAGTAACGCCAACAATTGTGATTAACTTTTTTTGAGATTTTGATTTTATTTTTTATAATTTTTAAAATGTCAGGATTTTATAAATTTCTAAGAATTATAATTTGGATTTTAAATCTAAGATTTAATCATTAATTTTTTAATACATAAGAAGATTTTTTCCAATTGATAATTTCGTGTAACTAACAACTTTTGAAATCGATATCAAAAGAAAAACAAAACGAAAAAAAATATTATAATTTATTCCGATTGGTTATTATTTTTGGAAGAATATTTTTAAAAGTTTTTTTTATTTTTTTTTTATTCCTTAAGATGAATTTAAAATAAATTCAAGAAAAAATAAAAGAGAAGTAATAATTTTTCAAAAATTATCAAGATTCAAATGAAAATTTCTAATAAATATTAGATTTAATGAATCAGCTTTAGTATTATTGAAATTAAATCTGATTAATAATTCGTTTTTAAATCATTCTAAATGTATTAAAACCTAATATTTTAAAATTGAAAAAAATAAAAAATAAAAACCTAAAAAATTAAAAAAAGTGAGTTACAATTTTACAAAATGAGCATTACGGGTTTTTATGACTGGAATTTTACTGAAAAAAGGTTTAACAGAAATATTTTTTTACTAATACATAAATCCATTTTCAAAGACATTAAATAGTTGAAATTTTCTTAGTGATAATTTGTCTTTTTAAAGATTTTTTTTTTTCATTTGATCTTGTGCAGAAAAATAACTAGGTAAGAAAATATTAATAAAAAGGGGAAAAAAAGCATTAAGAAAAGAAAAGGAAAAAAAAAATAAAGAAAAAATACGAAAAAGAAAAAATTTGCAAAATTAGAAAAAATTATTTTATATCTCAATATTTAAAAATATTTTTTTGCGAAGAATATGGGATAAAGATCTCAAAAAAACTTACATTAACATTATAAAGTGAGTCTATATTTTTCAAAAATAGTTTATAACAAAAATTTCTCTAGAGAAAATATCAAAAAATGAATTTTTAACTCCAAACCTTCTGAATGATTCATAATTTAGAAAAAAATATAGGTTTTTGGTTGATCATTAATATCTAAACAACTTAAAATCAAAAGACATCATCATTCCAAAGTGTTTATTAAAGTCGATCTTTGGTAACTTTATTTAATATTTTTGAATTTATTTCACAAACAACATGTTTGTTTCATAAGTCTCTCAAATAAGATTTTTTTCTAAAAAACTTTACCGAACTATAAAATTTATATGATATCGATAAGGGAAGAACGTTTTTATTTAACAGAAACAAAAAGTCAATTTCCATATCTTTCAAATTTCATTTTCGGCTTGGAATGACATTATATAGACTCTTGGTTTTATCTTAGATAACTGATTTTAGCTTAAAATTCTTCATATGACTATTTCTAGTCACCCTAATTAGATCAAGTAACACTTTAAATTAGAAGAAACAGATTGTGTCAATTTAAAATTGTCTATTAACTAGATTAGATGTTTTTTTATAATCTTTATCACTTAACAATAACCCCCCCCCTCCAAAATTTTTGAAACATAATTTATTTTATTTTGACATTTTATTATTCATTTTTTATTTTGGTAATGTAATTTAAAAATAATTGTCATCATTTCAATTATTCAGTATTTCTCAGTTAGTATTTATTCGAGATTTTATTTGTTTAAAATTTATCTAAATATATAGTTAATTTAATCCTGTAAAAAATTTTGTATTGAACTTTATTTTTGAAAAATAATAAACTGGACAAGATTTAATGTTATGAAAAAAAAAAAAAAATGGTAGATATTAAAATAGTGGATATTTTTTTTTTATGAATATGTCCTTCTTATGAAAAAAATAGATTAATTTTTCTTAATAAATTAAAAGAAAAAAACCTCAATGAATTGATTTTAAACTGTGATAGTTTGAAATTATTTTTATTAATTAATAATCGTGAAATCTATGATTTTACGCTTAAATTTCTGAAAGGAAATTTAAGTCTAAGTGCAACTGGAGTGTTTTTTACACTTCTTAAATAATAATAAAAAAAAAAAAATAGTGGATATTTTTTTTTTAAAAATATTAAAAATTTAATTGGTAACATTAGTAAAAATGATCAAAGGAATTAGAAATAATTTGATAGTGACTCTGTGATTTGTTTATCTGATTTTATTTTTAATAACCAAATTAATTATATTACTCGAATTTGAAAATTGTTACTCTTATAAAAGTAGAAATTTTTTAGAAAGGGTTTTTTTCTACCTTCTTTTTGGTTAAATAATGAATAAAATAATAATAATTCAAAAAGAAATTACTGCAAAAAAATACAGAATAAGAGAAATTTTAAAACATTCTTTTAGAAAAATGTATACAATTCAAATCAAAATCAAATTGTTTATTAATATAATTTAAATTAAATTGAATTGTTTTTTTATTTTTTTCAAACAAAATGGTAATTTACAATTTTTATCTAATTGATAATAATCTTGAGCATCTTCAAGATCATCACAAATCAATTGTGGATCATCGTCTATAGTTAATTTCAGATCATTAAAATATAAATATTTGATAAAATGTTTTATAGATTGAATGGACTTTCCAGAATAATCTTGAACTTTCTTGGGTTTTTTTTCTTTTGTATATTCAAAAAAAGCTCGAAATAATCCACACCTGGCTAATAAAATGAATTTGTGAACCTTAATTTCTTCACATTTTTCTTTTTCTTGTTTTTCTTTTTCTTGTTTTTCTTTTTCTTGTTTTTCTTTTTCTTGTTTTTCTTTTTCTTGTTTTTCTTTTTCTTTTTCTTTTTCTTTTTTTTCTTTTTCTTTTTTTTCTTTTTCTTTTTCTTTTTTTTCTTTTTCTTTTTCTTCATCATCATTTTCAGGATCAACTTTATATTTAACAATTATGGAAAAATCTTTGGAATTTTCATCAGAATATGCTCTGATTAAATCATACTGTAAGGTTTTTTTCTTTAAATCTTCAGATTGGATTCCTAATTTGTTTGTAATTTTTTGGATTTGTCTTTTAAAAAAAAAAGTATTTTTTTTACCATAAACCCATTCCAAAAATTTGAAAGTTTCTTCTTTTGAAAAATTATTTTCAAATATTTTTTTGAGTTCTTCGAGTTGTTTCTGTGGTTTCTGTGATTTTTGTGATTTCTGCAATTTCTGTGATTCTGTTAAACATCTAAGTCTGATCAAGAATTTATGAACGGGATAATCAAATATTTTGAAATCACAAAATTTTTGATTTTTGAAAAATTTGAGAAAATGGTTTTTAGAAGGAGAATAGGTTTCTAATTCATTCCCAATCTTGATCAAAACTATTTTTTTATGACTTGCAGAATAAATATAATTTTTATTTAAATCAAAACTCCGACATTGTGAATTTATTTTAACAAAATATAATAATTGTGTTGTTTCCAGATCCCATATTTTGATTTGACAATCCCCCCCACTTGAAAAAAGATACCTCCATTTACTTTTGATCATAGTGGTTCCATTATAATGTCCTTCATAAGTTTTTAATTGTCGATAATTGGCAGTGCTCCAACTTTTGATCGATCCATTTATCAATAGGCTACCTGCGGTGTATACAATCCCATCTTTGCTTATAATTTCATTAATACAACAATTGTGAGCACGAAAAACTTTGACAACTTTGTTACTTTCAGGATCAATCACGGTAACATTCCCATACGTTGCTCCAGCAAAGATTTTCCCCGACTCCTCATCGAAAGTTGCACAGCTGTGATTGTGTTGTGTCTCAATTCTTTTAATCAATTGTTTGGTTTCAAAGTCCCAACATAAAACTTCCTTGGTCAATCCAAAGGAATAAAGCCTCTTTTGATAATCAAGAGTTTGATTCACTGGAGAGGTATTACCAATGAACTCTTTCACCTTTTGATTGGTTTTGGGATTAGTTATCAAGACCTTACGATCATACGAACAGGTGACAAGTAGGTTTTCTTTTTTTCTTTTTCTGATTTGTGGAATACGTTCGGAGTGGATCGAATAAAGTATTGTTTTTTCTCTTTTCAGATCCTTTTTGTGTTTTATTTTTTTGGATTATTGTTTTTTATTATTATGTTTTGAAAAATCACACACTTCGTTTAGAAACAATTCTTAAAAAAAGTTGGACTGAATTCAGTTCAATCGTGTTTGCTATTCAAAAAAAAATCAATAAAAAAAAATGTAAAAACCAAAAATCTCAAAATCTGAAAAGAAAAAGGATTTTTATTTACATCAAGTGGTGTTTGGCTAAATTTACAATCACAACTTGCAACATATAAATTTTTCTTGTCAACACAAACAGATCTAATCGCCTCACTATGACATTTTAGATAATTTTGGGTGTTATCAATAAATAATTCTTTCGGATCATTTGGCTTGATTTGGATACTTTGACTCATTTTAAGTTTATTTTGAGGATCTTGAAAAAAAGTAAAAAGTTTGTGAGACAAGTTGCTCAGAAACAAACACAAAAATCGCAAAGTAATAAAAATGATAACTTATTATTAAAAGGAAAAGTCATCATAGAAATGTAACAGGAATTTAAATGATTATTCTTTGTATTAGAAGTAACTAAAAAATATAAGTATTTTGTCACTACAAAAATGTATAAAGGTTTCAATTTCTCAGCATTTTACTTTTTCTAAATGATATCTATATAATTTAAGGTTTACAATCTCTGGAATTTGAAAAAAGGATTATCTTACGTAGGGTGTAATGACTTGTTAATTTGGATCTTATCTGATCGATCTTGGAATTGATATAGGTTTTAATAGTGTTTCAAAATGACAATTTTTGACAATTTATTTTTTTTTTTCCAAAATTCGAATTTAAGAGTGTAAGATTAATTTATTGCAGGCCTTTAAGAATAAATTTAGATTTTTAGTGTTGTAGAAGAAAATTCTGGTTTACTTTTTATTCAATCATCGAAATAAAAAAAAATCTTTTTATAAAAGATCCAAATAAAACCAAACCCTAATTGTAAATTTTCATCAGAAACACACAAATCACATTTTTTTATTTACTAAATTCAGGTATATTATTCTTACGCTCCTCAATTCAGTTTTCGGAAAAAAAAATAATAAATTGACAAAAATTGTCTTTTTGAAACACTATTTGAACCCATACCAAGGTCCAAGATCGATCAGATAATAACCAAATTAACAAGTCATTATACCAAACGCAAAATAATCCTTTTTTCAAATTCCAGGGATTGTAAACCTTAAGTTAATGTTGTTCAAATAATATTTGCAGAAAAGTTTAATATGTTTTTCAAAATAAAAAACTGTGTTTCTTTTTTATAGAATACTTATCCATCAATCGATCAAAAAAAAAAAAAAAACAACAATAAACCAATCAGAAAGGATGTTACTGGTTTCAAAAAGTCCTATTATTCAAAAGGTAATTCAAAAAATTAATGATCAAATTTGAACATTTTTCTCAAAAAATAGAAAAAATTTTTAAAAAACTGTTATGGACTTCATTCCCACCCTAGTGAGTTTGAGTTATTGAGTTATTTCTTTTTCACTTTTGCTTCTCAAAAAGAATTTTCAGTCTAATGAAATTGGACAAAAGAAAAAAATTTTTTTTTTCCTCTAGGTCTTTTGGAATCATAAACTTTTTTTTTCTTTTTAAATGAAAAGGAAGAAGTAAATAACAAAAAAAATTATTGAGAAAAAATGGCTTTTTGGGATTATTAAGTACAATTTAAATTCGAGAACATTTTCAAACTTGTAAAAGCGATGTAAAAAATATGTAAAACAGACCAAGGAATTGTGGTGAATTCAGAAAGTTGAAATGGAAATTCTAAAATATTGCAATTAATTTTTGCCATGACCTAACAAGATAAAAATGGTGAAAGGTAAAAATTGAGAGAATTTCGAAATTTCTAAAATTTCACATTTTTTCTAAAAGAAATTTCCTATTTAGACAAGTATTACTTGGAGTACATAACTCTTTCAAATTAGTTTTTATATACATTATTTCACTGTTTTCATCGAGTATGTAGCCCTTAACATCTTGAAAAATAACTTTTTATAAAAAAAGAGAAAAATCGAAAAAAATTCAATTCCTAATTTAAAATTTACAATAAAATTCAAGTAGCTTGCTTTCAAAATTGATTCAGACTAGGCACATTAGTCGTTAGTGAATTGTGGGTGCCTTTGAACACCATATATATATATATATATATATATTAATTTTTAAAGATTCGGTTTTGGCTTTTTGAAACTCTTTATTTTGATAAGTTTTACTTTGGTTGAAATAATATGCAAATAAAAGATTTATATATTTTTTGAAAATAAAGTAGTATTTCTTTTTTTTTTTTTCGGGTGATTAAACATTAATCGAAAAAAGAAAACTAAAATATAAACGATAAGTAAATAGAGTGTGATTTTTAAAAATATTTTAATTAAGGGTCTGGTTATTTACCATGGATTTACTCCAACCCCAGTAGTGACTTGGAGCCTAAAAAGTATATTTCAAAATTACCCTTCTTTTGATAATCAAAATTCAAATACAGTCAGTTCCACTTTTAAGACACAAACTTTCAACGAAAAACAAGTCACAATAAAATCTAAAATTAAGGTACAAAATTTGTAATTTTTTTTTTTACAATTTATTTTACTAGAATCTGAATTTAGTGCCTTAATTTGAGATTTTTATTGTGCCTTAAATTTCGTTGAAAGTTTGTGTATTAAAAGTGGAAATGACTGTAACAAAGAAAAAAAAAGTGTATTCTGATTGTAAAAAAATTTAATTAACTAACATAAAGTTTAAAAAGTATATTTCTTTGAATTCCAAAGATTACTGTTTTATATGATTTGTTATTAAGCAATTAAGTACATTTGATGGTTTTGAAAACAATTAATTATGTGAACCTCACTGAAAAATATTTTTTGAGTTTTGCCCAATATTCAAACTTTGAAACCAAAATTCCATTTGCTTTTATTAGCTCTAGTTACTAATAGACTATGTTTGAATCTTTTAAAAAGTTCTTATTTCAAGTTTATGAATTTGACGAGTGTCGTCAAGTGTCATAGAGTGCCGTAGAGCGCCATGTTTTCTTGAGGTATTCTATTTTATTTGTGAATTGTTATATGTTTTTTTTTACTTTAGAAATAAACCGAAATTTTATTAAAATTTTCTGTTTGTTTCTAAAGTAAAAAAAACCTAACAAAAATCTATTGGTTTTACAAATAAACAGAAAACCCATGAGAACATTACAAATCTTTTTTTTTTTAATTTTAGATATCAAAAGAAAATTTAAGAATTTTTCTTTTTATTTCTAAAATTAAAAAAAGTGAATTATGCTTTTCCAAAATTCAAAAGAATTGAGTAAGATTAAATATTTGGTTCTATTCTTTTAAATTGAAGAAAACCTAATGATATTTCTAACTTTTTGGTAGAATTCGGTAACTCATTATATATTTACTTCATTATTTTAATTTTTTGTTCTTTTGAATCTTTTGGCGTCCAATTGATTTTTTTGTTTATTATTTGATTATATATTTGTTAATTTTTCTAAATAAGGAAGAAATAAGTCTATTTAATATATTTTATATTAGAAAAAATTTTTTTATTAACTGAATTTATCTTATTTTCATTTTTAAATTATGTTTTGTAAATAAGAATTTGTGTACTTCTGTTTATTTTATAGATTCTAATAACACATGAATTAATCCAAGAATTTTAATAATTTAAAGTTTTTATTTCATAATTATATATTTTTAACCCATATTCCAATTGGCTTAATATAAAAGACTTAAATAACCCAATTTTCAAACTATTATTCAGAGAATTGTTATTTAATAATTATTTGCAGTAGTTATATGTTTCTTTTGATTTCTTTTTTAATTATAAACTATATGTGAAATTTTATCCAAATAAATACCTAAATATTGAATATTTTTCGAAAAATATTTTGATATAACTGTTTTATTTTTATTAGGTTTATGTCTGAATTGAATAATAATTCCAAAAATTGAATTTTATTTTAGATTTACTAGTTTGTTATTTCCTTTAATAATTGGGATTAAATCATCTACAAACATTTGTCAATGATTTTTTAATTACATAATTTTTAATAAAAGAAAAAGGGAAATTAGAGTAAAAAAATATCAAATAATGGATTTTTACTGGAATATACCAAGCCATTCCCCTTAATAATACTTTAATAAAATTTTTTTTATAATTTTATTTAAAATAAATATTTTTTATTATTTTTCTAATTATTTTAAAATTAATTGAATCAAAGTATTTAGGTATTTCAATTGTTATAATAGATAAATTAAAATTTTAATTTTCATTATTTGGTTTTATCTTATTTTAAGTATTTTTCAAATTTAAGACCTCGATACGAGTATCAATTTTTTTTCTAAAACCCAAATTGTAAATTTTTTGAATAAATTCACAACTGTTTTCAATTAGTTTATATAACTCTGTTAAAAATAATCTTAACAAAATTTTATTAATTGAAATTGATTGGTAATTTAAAGCTACCTCTCTCCTCCTTTTCCCTTTTATGGGTATATAAAATTGACATTTTTTTAATATATTCAATATTATCTTAGTTGCGTTAATCGTACAATTTTAGAATATTTTCTGAATCATAATAAGATATTTTTTATAATTCTTATTTTCCCGGGGTTTAAATCAAAAATATTATCATCATCACTCATATATTTCAAATTTTCAATTTTTTGAAATCTTTCAACTAAATAATATAGTTTGGTTGGTTTTTTTCATTTTTGAAAAGTTCAAAATCAACATTTTTCTGAATTATTTCAAAAAAAAAAATCTTTTCATCAAAGAAGAAAGAAATCTTTTTATCTGTGAAGGAAATTTTCAAAAATATATACAGTAAGTTCCACTTTTAAGGCATAAACTGTAACGAAATTTTAGGCACACTAAAAATCTCAAATTAAGGCATAAAATTCAGATTCTAGTAAAATAAATTGTAAAAAAAAATTCTAAATTTTGTGCCTTAATAAGAGATTTTTTTGTGCCTTAAATTTCGTTCAAAGTTTGTCGCTTAAAAGTTGAACTGACTGTAATAACAATAAAACATAAAGTTTTTAATATAATTTAATATAAAAAAACTATCAAAATTTAATAAAAATATAATAATTATTGTATACTTTAAAAAAAAATATAAATATATTATTCAAAGAACAGTTCTGATGAATTTTTTCAATTTATTGAACAAAAAAATTTATTGAAAAAAAAAAAAACCTAAAAATCAAATTTAAATTTCTCTTCTTATAGTTTTTTTAAAACCTGGAAAATTCAATTTATAGCTTATAGAAATCCAATTTAATTTGATTCTTTTTTCATCAATAATTAATAACACAATCTTAATTATTTTTCTAGTGGGTCCGTAATATCCAAGAGACTAAAAGAATCAATTAACTTAATTTTTATTTCCAAATTTTTTACAAAATTTACGAACAAAGAAACCAATTCAAATAATAATTCTAATAAAAAAAAATAATAGATATTCTCAAATAACAGATTTTTATACTAATAGTTCATTGTTCATACTCACGAATTTGGAATAATAATATTGCCTGATCTTTCAAATTTCAAGAAACTTTTATAAATATTTATGAATAAAAGAAATGATGATCAATTTTTTCTCGATCTTCAAGGATTCAATAATTTTATTTATTTTTCAGATATTTTTAAAATAAGACTAAAATTCAATGGCTATTAGTGAATAGAGACTCTCAAAAATTCCTCAAAGTGAGATTTAATTTAATAAAAATCATTTGGGTAATTCTTTATTTTTCTGTATTTGATCAAAAATCCCAAAACAAAAAACGATAAAAATCTTTTTACCGAAAAATTTAATGGAAAAATTTATTTGTTAAAAAAGTATAATAAATTTCTCTAAAGTTGATAAATGTGTTTTCTTATCTGGTTGAATCGTATTATCAAGAAAATAAGTGTTCTATTTAATATGCGAAAAAAAAAAAAATAATTGAAAGTTACTATTCATTTGTCTATTAAAAAACAGGGAATTAATAAAAAATGAAAATAAATCTTCTCAATGCTAATTATGATATGATATAGTTTGTTTGAGTGTTGGTTATTAAAATAAAAAAACTCAATAATTTTTCAAAAGAGTTTTTTATTGACCTCTCAAGTTCCCTAAAGAAATTTCAACGGCAAATGCGATTAATTATAAAAATGTATTTTATCCTTTTTTCTTGAGAAAATGTTTGTATGAATTTTGTACTAATTATTTTTTAATTAAAAAATACCTAACTGTAGAGAGAAAAATGTTGGACACAGAAAAATAGTTGGACAGCATTTTTAATTGGGAACCTTACTGAAAATGATTTTTAATTTCAATCTTTTGTGAAATAACTAAAGAAAATAACAATAATCTACTTATTAGGATAACGATTAATGTAATTCTACTTTTTCAAAACCTTATCTCTTATAATCTAAAGCAAGTTTAAAAATTACCATTTTCGGAATTAATAGTAATTTTAACTAAAACTTGGATTTTTGCTAAAATAGCATGATCAACTTTAGTTATCAACCATTCAAATGAGTATTCTACACAAATCACAGATTAATGAACTTGTAACACATTTAAACCTGGATTTATATAAAATTCACCTTGTTATCAATAGGATTTGATTTTCAATTTTACTAATGTTCCCAATTAAAAAAGGTGTCCAATCATTTTTCTGTGTCAAACATTTTTCTCTCAACAGTAAACTCAGTTAAAAACATGTATTGGTTTATCATTCAATTTGTATGAGAAAGATTTTCATCAAACTTCTTTTTGGAAATATGGTTGTTGTGTGTACTAAAATAGAAATTAATTTCAAACATACTTGAAAAAAAAAATCTCCGAATCCAATTGCACCTTTTTATTCATTCTTCAGTTTGACAAAATAGTTTTTTGTAAAATGAAAAAATTTTTCATTTAAATAAATTTTTTGTTTTTGACTTTTTGATTCTTTCAGAGAATTAAAGAATTTTAGGAGTGATTATTATATAAATTACATTCACTACCATTTCCGAAAAAAGTAGTTGTATAATTCAAGTAGTATTTTTAATTCAAATAAAAAATAATCTTTTTTTTTTTAAGATCTCTATCAACTTTTTGTCTTAAATTAGATCCAAAAGTAATAGTCAACAAGATAGAAACATCAGATATAACTTTAGCAACGCCAATATAATACACTAATGGTTGTTTTTGCGACTCATATCTTGTGCTTGAGCAACCACTTCTCACAAAATAAAAAACATTATTTAAAGCAAAAAGCTTGATAAGATTTGTCATCAAAATTTTGTCAAATCATCAGTTACTTTCAAAAAAATCCACATGTCTGTGATTTGATCTTTGAAAATCCTGTTATCAAATTTAAAAAATGTGAAATTTCCAAAAAAAATTCTTTTTTTTAAGAATTAAAAGATGGGTAATCTGTTCAACCTAGAAACTCTTTTGTAAATTTAAACAAGACAAATTGTGAAAAATAGAAAAGAAGACTAAAAAATCATCAGAATAAAGATGAAAATAAATCAAGTAATTTCAAAAACAACAAAAACGGATATGGTATTCAAGTTAAAGACCATGAGGAACTTTTCAGAAAGTCAAAAATTTGAAATTAAAAAACTCTATTTCCAAAAAAAAACCAAAAATATTTCACAAACATTTTTTTTTTACTTGTTTATACGTTGTAAAACAGAAATTCCCACATCTTTTTCCATTAACAAACAAACAAACAAACAAACATTGAAACAAATGGAGGGTATTTCAGTTGAACTTCAAGAACAACCAGACGTTTTTGCCATTCAGGAGCAGTTCCAGGATCTGAAAAACTATACATCACGGCTCAAAGCGCTTCTCAAATTGCGACCAGGATCGATAATAGGGCTAGGTAGTGATCACTTTGAAAAGTCTTTCACTAAGCAGCTGCCGATTGAAAAAGTTGTGCAAATTCGAAAGGATATTTTGAATGATCTTGCCTTTTTAACAAACCGATCGGTGAGGACCATTTCAAGGGGGCTTACATCGTTTTTGAAAACAAGGTTTAGTCTCACGAAAATTCGAAAAATTGATGCTGTTTGGCTACACTTTTCGATCGAGAGCAAAATTGACAACAAAGAACCCTCGGGCAGCAAAAATGAGGAGGCTGATCGATCACAAAATCAGGTTGCCATGAGAAAAAAACAAAATCCCACAGATAACAAAAAAGTGCAATTGAACGAAAAGACAATCAACATTCGAAGAAAAAGAAGAAGAAAAAACAATTTGATGCAAGCCTATTTGAATATTAGTAACACCGCCAGCAGCAGCAGCAACAGCAATGATCTAACCCAAAAACAACAAGATTTTCAAATTCCCAAAAAGACGACGACAAATAAGAAGAAGATGGTGGTGAATAGCCATGATCCAAGACAGCCCACGGCCGTGAATAAGGAACAAACATTCAAAAAAAGGAGAAAGTTGAAGAATTTACAATCGCATAGCAAGCAGTTCAATCAAAAAGCGATCCAACCACTTCAATCAGACAAATTCTTAATTGAAACACAACTAACTGATCTCAAGCCTTACATTTCAAAAAATAACCAAATAGTTTATTCTTCACAAAACAAGAATGTAAAAAATTTGACAAATAGCCAAAAAAATGAAAATTTGTGGGGTTATGGGCGGATTGTGATTGATTTTTGTCCAAAAAACCACAATTCTTCACAAGAAACGTGGCTATCGGAAATCGGAAAACAATACGGAATTGAATTTTAATGTTGCCGTTCAGGAAAAAAAACAAGTCATATCGCTTTTAATCATAAAATAGTGGAAAATATCAAATGGTAGTAAAAATGAAAAATTTTCCCAAATATTATTATCTTATTTTTCCACTGATCATTTAAAGGTACCTGAAATTGAAATTACTCAAACTGGACTAATGCCCATTGTTAAAATCTTAAACTCAATTTCGCATGGATCGGATAATTATAGAAACAAAAAAAGTCAATTTTTCTAAGATTTTCAATTAAATCTCAAATTTGTGAAAATTTAAAAGACTTAAATTTTGGTTTCTTTTGATGTTTTAAATTCTATTTTAATTCAAATAACCAATCTAATTTTTGGGTTTGGTTTTTTATTTTAAAACGAAGGAAAAAATAATTAAAAAAATATTTCAAAATGTGACAAATATAACTGCTATTTTATAATTAAAATGGATTTGACAAATTTTTTTCCAGAAGGGTTAATTCCTGAATGTGTGTATGAATAAATTAATGGATATATTATGTTATTCTTAATTTTATTAATTAATGTCTTTTGTATTCTTAAAAATTTGTTTTTATCAATTACTATCTAGATCAATTGAATGAATAGATAGAAAATTCCCGAATTATAGGTACAAATGAAATAAATTACAATCTTTTAAGGTGAAAGACATAAAGAATTTACTTTGATGTTTTTGTTATTTTATCTTTTTAAATTGTATATTTTACCATAATTGCTTGTTATTTTTTGAGTTTACTTGAAATTTGAAGATACAATGTAACTAAACCCCATTCCAAAAATTTGGACACACCCTAAATCATCAAAATTGGATCAAAAAAAAAATCAATTTATTTAATTTTTCCAAAACTTAATAAAAAACCACATTTAAGTTACCGAGTATTAATGTTTTTATAAGTAACAAATTTTATCCAAATAAAAGAAAAAAATATAAAGAAAAAAAAAATCTCTGTGTCCAAAATAAAGAAACAAGTAGAATAAAAAAATGTATTGATAAATTTGTTGAAATTTCACCAACAATTGTTGATCGATCAAATGATAAGATATCATCAACCAATTGTTGGTGATTTTTCTATTTAACAAACTCAACATTAACCTTTTATCATTAAATCGAAAAAAAAATTTCAGATCAAACGAAAAATATTACATAGCTGGAAAAAAGGAAATGATTACAAAAAACAAAAAAGAAAAATAATGAAAAAGTTTGTAAAATCAAAAATATTTCCAAATTGTATTTAAATTGTGGTATTGTTATTCTTTCAACTGTTTAAACGGTGTCAAATTTTTTGGAATTTAGTGTAGTTTTTTTTAAAGTTTTAAGGGTCGAGTCACTAGAATGGATATCCTTCAGACCAAAAGACTGACTTACTCACAAATAATGATATTTTAAAGGTGTTCCTATTTTAAGGTTGAAAACGATATTACGAAATTATTGAAAATAATAAAGAGATTTGCGTCTTTAAAAATTGAGAAAAAAGAGTGATTAAAAAAAATCCCAAAATAAAATGTCGAGATTGTGAAAAACAAATTCAAATTTACTATAATTTATTTTATTTATTCATTGAGAGAAAAGAGTAATTAAAAAACGATTTATCAAAAAAATAAGAGAGGAAAAAAAAATATTCAAAATATTAAAGTATAACAATAATAATATCGTTTACATGAGAAAGTTAAATTTTTATCGAACGTCTTTAGACTTTAATTTGAGTGTTGAAAGAATAAAGTAAAATCCAAAAATTTTACTAAATTCTTTTGTATTTTGGAAAAGGGCTGTTAGATTTTTTTTTTTAATTTAAGAAATAGAAAGAAAATTTAAGAAATATATTTTTTATATTATAAAAATTAAAAAAAAAAAAAAAGAGTCATTAGGTTTTCTTGAGTTTTCTGTTTATTTGATATTTTATATATTTTCATAATCAAAAAGAAAACAACAAGAAAATTATCGTTGCCTTTTCAAGAATTTAAATAAATGAGTAAAATCTTTGATTTATCCCCATTCTTTTAAATTATGGGAAAACACAGATATGATTTTTTTTAATTTTAAAAATTAAAAAAATTAAGCACTTTAAAACTCTCAAAAAAAACTTATCAAATTATTAAAAATGAAAATTTTAATATTAAAATCAAAAATTATCCAAAATTTCAATCTAGTAATGAATTCTCATATTTCTAACTTTTATCAATGTATTAAATGGATATTTGTTTACCTAAAAAATAAACCACAAGACGTCAGATTTTGAAAATATGAAAAAACAAAAAAAAATGATTACTCTACTTAATTCTACACTAAAATTCAAAAATTATTAATACAGCAATAACAGTTCAAAGAATTACAATTATACATTTTCATTCAAATTAGAAATAATTTTCAATTTTTAAAATATAAATATCTTTTTTTCATCTTTCAGTTTCGCCATTTTCATTTAATTTGTTGAATTATGTAACCTATTTTGTTCTATCAAAAAAATTTTTTGAAAGGTAATATTATTTTAAGGTTTGGTTGTTCAAAAGAAAAGAACCTATATAAATTTTATTGTCTGTATCTAACATTTGATAGATCAATATTTATCATAGGATTTAAACAAATTTACAAATATTTTTTTTGGTTTCGCCCTCCCCAAACATTTCAACACTCTGATGATTTTTTGTATTGTGAGTAATTAATTTCTAAAGAATTGTTAACATTTCAATTTGTGAATGGATCTAATTTGGTATTTCTTGAAGAAGTAAGTAAATAATATTTTTTATCACAACTTGATTTTTTGTGTTTTAAAAAGTTTGGATTGTATTTTATAAACAAATGATCACAAATTTAATATTAAGAAAGATATTAATTTATGAGAATCAAATCGAAACAAAAAAAATCAAATATTTTCGAGAAAAAATTACATAAAACAGTAATTTCTTTGAAAAAAATATCAACAAAATATTTAATCTTATTAATAATAATTTGGAAATTTATTTTTCAAGTTGATATTTTTTCTTCAGAAAAAAAAAAAAAATTTAATAAAGGAAAAATAATAATTAAAATATTAAAAATAGAAAAAAGACTTACAATATTAATATAAACTTTGTTTCAGTCAAAGGTCCTAAATTTTATTTTCAAATATCAATTATTTTTTATAATTGACATTTGAAGATTAAATAAGATATAAGAAGAATAATAAACATCAAAAAATAAGGTATTTCCAAAATGGTGGGGCATTTTTTTTTACATTTCACAAAAAATCATCTTTGTTTGTGGATGTATTCATTAATTGATGATATCAAATTAAGTTTAATATTAATAAAAATTTTTTTAAATGGCTAAGGTATTTATTTCAAAATATTTTTGATGAAATATTTCCAAAAAATGAAAAAAAAAAATGAACGCTTTTTTTTGGTGAAAATAATGTACGGCCAATTTCAATGTAAAACTGGAAATATGGATTGGGCACAAATGATTTTTTAAACAATAAACTGTAATTATATGTTTTCAATTCTATTGGATTTTTTTTTGAGATTAAACAAGTTATGAATATGATTTTTTCAAACAAAAAGAAAATATTAAACACCAATTTACACACCTAAAAAATATCAGATAAAATCGAGATCAGAAAATTTAATATCTTTTATTTCTGTAATACAATACTAAGAAACAAATTGAATGATTATCAAGAATCAATAAATGACAGTTAATGATTTCGAATGTTTAAACACTTTTTTGAAGATTGAGTTTAAAAGATATATTATAAAATAAATTTGCCCCACTTTATTGGAAATAGCTTAACTGGTACTTACCCAGAATAAAACTAAAAAGTAAATAAATTTTCTTCTTAAAAATTGAAAAAATATAACCTCTTGGGTGAACTAATTTAAGAAAAATAACAATGTTCATTTTGATATTCAATTGAAAACTAAATAAAATTCCAATTGATAGGAATATTATTTCTCTACAATCATTTTTACTTTATTTCAATAACATTAAAATAACACATTTTACCTAAGTGGCTATAAATCCTACAATAAAAAAATTGAAAATGAACACGTTGTAGAAAAAAAAATAAAAAATAAAAAAAAGAAAGCAAAATGTGAAAAAATGTTTTCAATTTCAGAAATTGTCAAAATAAATGTTTTTCTTTGGATATAAACTCTTTTTCAAAAATTGTGACCCACCTGAAATAATAAATTGAAAAAAAAAATTTATCCTTTAGTATTCAAGAACAATTAATAACTCAATATGATTTGTAATTCACTTTTAAGTCATTCTAAATCTATAAAAGCCTGATATATTAAAAATTAAAAAAAAATAAAACCAAAAACTAAAAAAAAGTGAGTCACAATTTTTGAAATGAGCATTACCGGTTTTTTATTAATCAACTTTCACTGAAAAAAAGTTAAACAACAAGATTTTTTATGAATAATTAAATCCCTTTTCAAAGACACTACATAGCCCCAATTTTCTTAGTGATTATTTGTCTTTTCGAAGATCTCTTTTTTTTTCCATAGGATCTTTTTAAAAAAAAAAAGAAAAAAAAAAGAAAAAGAAAAAGAAAAAAAAAGAATTTGGGGAAATTAGAAAAAATGATTCTGATCCAAAAATTTGAAAATAATTTTTGTTAAGAATACTGGAATAAACCCTCAAAACAACTCGCAATAACATTATAAAGTGAGTCAAAATTTATGAAAAATAGTTTATATTGAAAACCTTTAAAAAAAGTTTTCCACTCACTATAAATGGACCCATTGACTGGAAAATGTTTATTTTGATTCAGAGACCTAGTACTCACCCAAACACATACATAAACACCTTTTTAGTCAGGGTGACCCACTTAGAAGCAGTCTTTCACAATCCCTTGGATTTCCAAAATTTAAATAATAAAAAAAAAAACACAAATTTTAATCTATTCTTTTATGTTTTAGAAAAGTTACAACTTTTTTTTTTATTAATCAGAGTTGTGAGTAAAATTTTGGTTTTAACCTATTCCTTTTATTAAATAGAAAAAAAAAAAAATCCATGGTTGTGAAATATCAATTATTAATCGCATATTGTGGAATTTCTATTTATTATTCGTAATCTTATTATATGACTATTGAACACCCTGTGAAGTTATTGGGTATTTTATTGTACTTTAGAGTATCTATTTTTTAAAAAAATTCTGAAATAGCGATTAAAATCTTAACTATACCCAATTCTCTCAAATTATTGACAACCTAACTTCAATATACAGACTTTTAATTTGATCATGTAAATGAGACAATATGTTTATTTAATTATAATATTTTCATTATTTTTCTTCTCTTTTTTTTTTATTTGAAAGTTTTTTTTTTAATTTCTTCTTTCCCTAAATTATAAAACAATTGAAAATTTCAAGTTAATTACAAGCTAATACTTTTATTAGTATTACTTCCTTAATAATAAATTGATAATATAGTTAATTGGCAATATAATTAAGACCCGAGAACTTCAAATTTTGGAGGTTATTATATTTATTATTTATATCAATTTTTCATTTTTAAGAACTTCCTATTAATAAAAAAAAGTTTTTTTTTGATTAAGAAATATTTTAAATCACTTTTAATACAAATTTTTTTTTTAATTTATCTTTTTGGATATTTTTTTTTCAATATATAATAATTATTATTTTTAAAAATCCTGTGCCTTTCAGGTAAAACCGAAATAGAAAAAAAAAACCCTTTTGATAATTCTTGCTGTATCCTTGTTTTTTTTTAAATTTTGTTTTTGTTCCATATATCTATTGATTTTCTAATCAAAATAAAAATTAAAAAAAACCTAATGGCAGTTTTCTTGAGTTTTTCTGTTTATTTTTGAAAATCCATTGATTCCCGTTAGGTTTTCTTGTGGTTTTCTGTTTTATTTGTGAAGTGTTCTAGGTTTTTTTGAGGTTTTCTATTTTATTTGTGAAGTGTTCTAGGTTTTTTTTTTACTTTTTGAAATATTAAGAAAATCTAGAAAAATTTTACCTTTATTTAAAAAATTAAAAAAAAACTAACGAAAAGTGTCCTAGGTTTTTTTTACTTTTTAGAAATAAACAGAAAATTTCTTAAATTCTTTGTTTATTACAAAAATTCAAAAAAAACGAACCAAAAATCAAATATATATATATATATATATATATATATATATATATTTCAATTTATCTCAATAAATAATTCCTTAATAGTCAAAATAATTGATTATCCGTTTGAAAGACATTTATTAAATTTAAAATGCTTTTATAATTTATTCTCACCACTTAACTGTGAAAACAAAAAAATTTCAAATTTTTTACTATTAAATTTGAAAAACAATCTTCATGGGACCTATAAAAATGGATTTTGCAACTAAAATTGTTAAATATCTTTCAAAAATAATATTTGATCCAAGATCTTTTATTAACCAATAATATTTATTATAATTGAAGGTTATTAAAAAAAAGTGAAAAAATAGCAAATTTATAATTTTTTTTTTTCAAAAAAATATGATCATTTTTGAATTTTCAAAAAAATCAACATGAAAAATAAGATTAATATTGAAAAAGGTATTGTGATTACTAATGAGAATACCAGTGATTCCTTGACAAGGTTTGTATGATAATTTAAATTGAAATTGGTAAAGCTGTCAAGCAATTTTAAGGATATGATTACAATAAAGGGTGATAGATTTGTAACAAAAAGTATTGAAAAAATGCGTATCCAAGAGACGTCCATCTGGAAATGAACCCTTTGTATTGCAAAATGGAAAAACAAATAAAAGCTGAACAGGTAAATAGGAATTAAGCATTGGATCAAGATCAAAAAATAATCCAAATTCCTGTTTTGCAAATTGTCCATCTCATCGGAATAAAAGCATGCCAATATAAAGAAATATGCAAAGAACAAAGGAACAAAAAACATATTTAGGATTGTCAAATATGAAATTGTGGTGTAGCCATCTAAACGAAGCGACAGCAATGAAAAATTGATTAGGAGTGAAAGTGACAATAACGTAAGAATCAAAAATTGTTCTTGTTTTTCCATTTCATAATCCAATCTATTTTGCGTTGTTTGTAAGATCGCAAAGACACAAAAAAGATAAAGGCTTGCAATGATAAAAAAACTGAAAAACGGCGACCACGGCCAGTTCTCAAACCATTTTAGCTTGCAAAAAAGGTATACTAAAGAAAAGGAACAAGATAATACAAGGAATGCACCATCAGTGATAAAATTTGGAATCTTTTTTTTCATTCGATCGATCTTCGATCTTCTTTTGGAATATACCTCGAATTTTTCGTGAATCAATTTAGCATTTCGGTATTTTTGGACCTGTTCTACAAAGAATTTCAGTGGTTCACCAGATAATCTCTTTAACAATTGCTGTTGTTTTTTTAATTCAAATTTTCGAATAGTTTTTTCTTTTTCTTTTTCTCCTTCTTTTTCTCCTTCTTTTTCTCCTTCAAAAGTGTGGCTCTCTTTGTTGCTGTTATTTAAAATAATCGGTGCCTCTCGAAGATCGAACAAATAACTTTGGGTGCTTTTTTCTGGAAAAAAACCTAAACGCGTTGTTATTTTATATTTGTATTTGCCATAACGAGAAGCAACAAGATCCCCAAAGTCCAATAAATCTAAATTTGATTCAAAAAAGTGTTTCCACAAGATCCAATCTTGTGAAACAGAATTGAATTGTAAATTAACCAAACTACACATCACCAAATGATAAGGCGAAAGGTGAGTAAAAATTTTTAATAAAATTTCATCTGGTAAATCTTGAAAGGAATCTTTTTCCTCATTGTTTTGTCGGCATCTAGAGAGCTTGCTATTTGTTGTAATTTTGGTTGGTTGCAGAAATTTCTCAAATGTTAGGTGATTAAAACTTTCAAGCCGGCTTAGATTTTGGATCATAGAAAGTAATCACAAATCAAACTCGAAAAAAATGGGATTGTGAAATTGATCATTTTTAATCAAGTTTGATAGAAAGACATTTAATTAGCTTCACTAGTGACTAACTTTGTTCATGGTTCTTCTATTAAATTCGATCGAACTTGAATCTGAGTTATTCTGAAAGTTTAAAGAGCTAACAAAATGATTAAAAAAATCTTGAGGTTAATAACTTTATTTCAACACCAATTAGAAAACTAATAAAATACACATTTAATCCCTAGCCATCTCTATAACTTTTCTCGGGTCTCCAGGGGCGAATGAGTCATTAAAAATGAGATGTTAGAGTACTTGTGTTTTGATTGGATATTTTCATATGAAAAATAGTAAAGATTTTAAGGATTGTAAAATGGAAAAAAATTCAATCTAAAAAAAAAATTCAACAAAGAATTCTCAAAGACAAAAAATCAATTCAAAAAAAAAGTTAAAAAAGAAATTTACTATTCCAAAAAATTAATTATGAAAAAAAAAAATATTTAATAATAATATCTCGAAATTTTTAAATACCAAATTTTTTTCAATTTTAAAATAAAATTATTTCTTTAGTTACACAATCAATTTAATTTATCTTGATATAATTTACTGTTTATTTTAAAACCCTCTATTTTTGACAAAGTAAGGATTTTTAAACATTCTTGGGATAAAAATAACATTAGTGAAAAATGAAATAAAAAAAATTTTCGAGATCTCAAAAAACGAGAAAGATCAAACTTGAGAAACCAACAAAATGTTTTTCAAAAATATAATTTACCACTATTTAAATTGGAAATAAATTGTATCTATTTAATACATTACCGAAAATAAACTAATTCCCGATGTTGATTGTCAGAAATCTATCTTGGTTTAAATTCTCCTTTATTTTGAATTATTATCAATAACTTATCCAAAAATCATTTGAAATACTATATTTATGTTGGATTAATTTTAATAGTTTCAAAATTCCCAACATAAAATAATTTATTTAGCCATTTTCAAAAAGTATTGAGGGCCATTCATCACATATAGTTTTCTCATCCATCCTTTCACTCAAAATCTCCTTTCTGCCAACAAGAAAAATTTTCAAATAGTAATAAAGATAATCTGTTATTCTCGGAAAATATTTAATAAATTATAATTTTATATATATATTTAACCATCCAAGAAAAATATTAATAAACAATATTGATTTTTTCATAATAAAAGTAAAAAAAAAAAGAAGAAGAAGAAGAAGAAGGAGTAACAGACAATAGGAGAAAAGTTGGTTACTTTCTCTCATATCAAATGTTTGTATTTTGTATTTTTTTTTGAAACAATTTTCTTTAATTCTGATTAGTAATAATACTAAAAGTGTTGAAATTAATATCTTAATGTTCCTTCACATATCATCCCTTTCAGAAATTAACATATGGAATCACCAATTTCGCCATTATTAATCAATTAAAAGTACATCAAACTGTCTATTTTTTAAATTAATTCTTGGTTTTTTATTTAGTTCAAATTTAATTACCAATTGTAAACAATTCATTATCATAAGAATAAATACCAATTAAAAATGATCAATATTTTATTATTAATTCTTACTGTACATATTTCAAACAGAAAGGACAAAATTTATTTGATTTTTTTTATTTATTGATAATAATCTCTATTAAAAATAGTAGTAAATACTCTAAATTTTGAATTATTTAATAGGTGGATAACTGTCTTAATATTAATGAATTTGAGAAAATAAGTAAAAAATTTTCTTGATGGTGATTTGAATAACACAAATAAAGAAATTTATCGTGGTCTTTTTCGAAATAAAAAATCAAATTGGGTAAATTATTTTTCTTTAAAATAGTGAAGATCTTTAAGGAAAACCAAAATGAAACAATAACAAATATAAAGAATCCTAGAAAATTCTTTTAAGTTTTTCTATATTCTTTTTGGATAATGAAAGTAATACGGCTTTTTAAATTCTAATAAAAATATTAAAAGTAAACACCCCCAACGTTAAAAATCAACATTTTTTAGTAAATTACAACAGTTTTGCAATTTTATTTCTTTCATTTTAAATTCTCAAAATGTATAACACATTCCAATAACAAATTCTTTTGATTCTATTTTTTTTAAAATAACAAAGATTAGTGGTTATTTAATATATAAAGAAAATATACATTTCTTCTATCCACTTGTCTTTTTTATATATTTATATTTATATACTTCAATTAAAAACTCAACCATTTATACCCCCCCAATAAAACAAAAAATCGAAAAAACAATAATTCACATAATCAGTAAAGTATTATCTAAAAAAAATCCTTTTTTTCGGGAAATAACCTACAATATCTTTCATAATAATTGGCCCTTTAAAAATCAAATTTTAAATCAAAATATTTTTAATAATTGAAGTTATCTATTATAATATAATAATTTAGATTTTAATATTCAATACTATACTCAAGAGATATTTATTTTTTGTCCTAAAATAAAAGAAAAAAAAATAAAAAAAACTGTTAAAAAAAATTGGGACATTTATTTTGAATGAAGCATTAGATAAAAAAAAGAAAAAGTAAAAAAGTAAACAACCCCATTTATCGATTCTCCTTCCATTTGAATAACTAAATCTAATCTCTTTTTCATATTTGAAACCAAAATTTTCATTAATTCATCTGTTAATTCTTTCCAATTTTTCATTTTCATTTTCCATTTTAACAAAACACTTTTGAAAAAATAAAAAAGAGAAAAAAGTATTTATTTGCAAACTTTTCATTGTGAGAGGAAAAACTTCAAAACGATACAAAAGCAATTCATTATTCAAATTTAAGATGGACCATTTATTATGAAATTTAGTTTATATTAATATTATTAGAAAAAGGGTTATTTTTTCTCATTTTTTTAGCTTAAATTTCAAAGAAAAATAATAATATCAACTAAAATCTATATGAATTTGGAATTATAAAATTTATTTTTTTATTGCTTTGAAATTGTTTTAAGGATGTAATAGAGTTTTGTCCAAGGTGGTTGACAAAACTTGTGAAAAAATATTCAAAATAATAAAAAATAAAAATTCTTTATTTATTTAACACACAAACATACATAATTTATCATTCGATTTCAACTATTCAGTACGTTAAATAATTACTTAAATCAATATTACCAAATAATTAATTTAAAATATAAATAAATTTTGTCTTTTATGTTTAAATATGAACATAAAGAAATAATATTAAATATTACTTCTTCTTAATTAGTATGTCGCTTGTTATGAAAATGGATGTTTAAAATTACTAATTAAATTAAAAGAATTTCAAATTTAATGAAATAATTTTAAACATTGATAGTTTGATTTCATTCCTTTTTGATTAATAAAAGTGAAATATTTAATATTACATTTAAATTTGTTGAAGAACATTTAAGTATAAACACAAATTGGTTGTAAACTATCATTCTTCATCATATAACAGCAATAAAAATAGAGGTTTTTATATTCATTTGTTTGTCAATTTCAAAAAAATAAAAAATAGAAAATGAAAAATTTTTCTTCCTCCTAAAAAATCATCTTTTTTAAAAAAATTTTTTTAATTATTTACCTATTTATTATAAAGGATAATTTTTTAATAGAAAAACGATTTCTATATCTTGCCAATTTATTTGAGGTTGAGGTTGGAAAAGCTGGATAAGGAATCTATTAATATTTTCAACCAAAAAAAAAAAAAAATAAAAAAAAAATTATTCGTTTTCTCATCTTGTGGATCAAAAGAATAAACATGTTAAAAAGATTTATTTATCAATTGATCCTAAAATTTACCACGAAATAGTTGATAATAAAATTAAAAATATAAATTTGAAGTTTTGGTTATATTTTATTGGAATTGAAAAGTATCAGAATTAAAGAAATTTTTACAGTTAAAATCTCTCTTTTCTCGTTTAGTCTGATTTATTTACAAAAAAATACATATTTCAATAATTTAAAAAAACAATAATAATTAAAGAATATAAAAATTGGATGAATAGA
This sequence comes from Anaeramoeba flamelloides, assembly GCA_027625915.1. Lineage (NCBI taxonomy): Eukaryota > Anaeramoebidae > Anaeramoeba > Anaeramoeba flamelloides. Next base: position 6,850,980 of record JANTQA010000012.1, read on the forward strand.
AAAAAAAAATAAAATAGATTTGAATTATAAATTTTTTTAAATTTTTATTTATGAATTATTTTAAAAAAAATTGGAATTATTGATTTAGATTTATAAATAAATATAGATAGATTGATAGATAGATATTATTTAAAAATAAATGAAAAATATAAGGCATTAATAGAGCCATTTGGAAAGGGTTTGAAACAAGTTTTTGAAAGGGTGTTAATAAAATAGTATCTAAAACAACATTACACAGGAACTATTTTAAGAGCTGTTTTTCAAAATTATATTTTGGGGGGTATTAAAATGGCTTTACTAACCCAAAAAGAAAAGAAAAGAAAAGAAAAGAAAAGAAAAGGAGTAATTAACTTTTCAAATTATAAAAAGCTTAATCCAAGTAAAGCTCTTCAGAACTGGATGAGTGTTCACTGAGCTCTTGTTCCTCGATGTCCATGGAATCTGAGTTTCCAATTAATCCAGAATTATTCTTGTTATTATTATTTTGAAAAATTACCACTAAGGACACATTTCTTAATAAAGTATTAAATAGCCAGAAATAAGTAATGATTGTAACAATCGACAAATATTGAAAAAGAGCAGCAAAAGAAACTAGGATCAACCGAGATTTTTTATTTGAAGTTTGTACTCTTTGTAAAGTCATTGATAATATTACACAAATTATTAAAAAGATAAAAAGAATTACAAACTTCCAAAAACGCTTGCAGTTAAAATCCTTTTTTCCATTGCCATTTTCGTTTTCATTAATATTATCATTATCATTCTCATGATCATTATCGTTCTCGTTCTCATTAATGACGAAGTTGTTGGTGGAGTGGGAGTCTTTATATGATTTCTTATGAAATCCATTTTTAATCATAAAGACTATGTACAAAAGGAAATGAAGGCAAGTAAAATAAAAAAATATCCCAGCAAATATAAAATGAAGGTAAGTATGCCAAACGACTTTTGGCGTTTTTGGATCGATTTCTCGATCGGATGGCCAGTCTTGTTGAATGGGGAAGATTGCTTGGAAAGAAAACCCCAAGATTGCGATCGCAAAGACAACATACATTGCACGATGGAGTTTCTTGTCTTTCTGGTAAAGGTACATTTGTCTTTTATAAAACAGATGTTGTGACCACAAAACTAACACCCCTGTGACTGTAAGTAGCGAAGAAGAAACAAAATATTCTGGATAATGGTTTTCACATAAGGAATGGAATGGAATAGGTACATCAACATGCCCTAGCGATCGTGCAAAGATTTGGGAAATTACAAGCGCAGAAACTGCTATTGTTAGTGCTAAATTTAAAATGTGGTTCACTTTAATATGAGTTAATTGGTTTTGGTTGCCTGTGTTCATGTAAAAATTTGTTCAAAATTTTTTTTTTTGGATTAAAAAAAAAAATGAGAAAAAAAGTTAAAAAATGAGAGTTTTTGAACAAAGTTTAAATGATGGAATTATGATTCCTCTAAATACTTGTTTTCAATCTTGGAGAAGTGTTTTTGACTTTTTTGAATCCAAACTTAATTAATCAACATGAGGAAAAATAAAATTCACAATTTACTTTTATTTTTTTTTGTTTTGAGTCTTTTGTAAATAAATTGACAAAACTTAAGGGACAAGTGTGTTAACAAGGTTTGATCTAAAATTAAAGTGTCTTGTTATTGGATGTAAATTACATTAGTAATCCAAGACTCAAATGTTGATAAAAATATTAATACTGTTATTTTCCAATTAATAAATGAAAATTATTAGATCAATCTCCAAAATGAATATTAAGGGACTAGTCTTCTCCGACAACAAGGTAAAATTTTAAAATATGTTATTGGTGATATTCTTTACTTACAAATTTTGTAGATCCCAAGTGTCAAAAAATTCTGATCGACTAAGAAAGCCATAAATGAAAATAAGTTTTGTGAGATCAATTTTTTTTTTCCATTTTTTCCGAAAAAGAAAACTATTAAATTCTTTTTTTTTCTCACAATTTATCAAGTTTTTACCCCGTTTATTGCAATTTTGATCATTATTAGACTATAACAAGTCTTTGTTACCAGTAATATTAATATAAAGATTTTTTTTCTTTTTTGAGATAAAACTTTTGGTTAACCAAAAAAATTGAAATATTTATAGGATTAAAAAATAATAGTATTTTTTTAAGAATACTAGTTATAATAATCAAAATTTTAAAGTCATGTAAATATTTTACTCTGAAATTTTGTTTTTGTATTAAGAACAAAATTCGATTTTTTAAAATAAAATTTTCTTGAAGATATTTGGGAATTAGTTAATTTTATCCTCTAAATTCAAAATCATTTTTTTTCTGTCAAAAATGAATTTAATTGTTATAAGGATTCTTGTGAAGAAGACCAAACAATTTGTTAAAACAATTTTTCAAAATTGAAAAATTTTTTGCAATTTTTTTTTACATTATTTGAAAACCAGAAAACAACTTTGTAAAAATCTTAGAGAAAAAAATTTTTTTGCTTAATAGATCTCAATTTAATTGATAAACTTTTGTCAAGCTTCTACCAAATATTCATTTATTGAATCTCCTATACTTCATTTAGTTTTATTGGCTGAGATTAGAATTGAAATATCAATCAAATAAAAAGAAACCAAATAAAAAATTTGTTTTCGAAATCAATACTTTCCGACATAAAACGAAAAATTTGTTTTCCCATTTTCAAGAATTAACTTAATTCTTAAACAAAATAATAGGTTACTTTTTTTCGATTTATATTGGAAACATGTAAATTTTGAATTTCAAAAAAGAGACTCAAATTAATAAATTGTTTAAATCATGCTAACTCATCCATTCCATAAGTCGAAACACAAATTACAAAAGAAAAAATTATCAAGATCTTGATAAGATTTCATTTTATTTTCAAAAACGACTACTACCTTAATTATAATTGTTACAATCAAATTAGAAGAGTAAAATTTTTGTCTTAGGGTTCAACTAAAGGAAGTTTAATTTATTGTTAAAAAATATCATTTCTAAAAGATGTTGTGGAGGTCTTTGGGTTTTCTTTCAACTATTAAACTAGAAAAATATTTTTGGAGAAATGTGAACTAGTAAACTTTCATTTTTTAATTGGAAAATAATAGTATTACAAATATTACTATTTTTTGATACAGATCAATTCAAAAAGATCATTGTATTCGTTAAAAAACCAAGAATTTCAGAAAAAAAATGTGTTTTGTCCAAATTTAAAGATTTGACTGTTAATTTTCTGACTCAAGGGTCGCAAAATATTGAATTTAAATTTTTTTGTTGAAAAGTGTTCGATTAAAGGCTAAAAATTTCAATTTTTTCTAAAAATTAAATAATTAAATCTGGTACTTTTATAAAATATTTTTCTTGATGTCGGTAAATTGAAAAAACAATAGACTGTATAAAAAGGAAACAAAACAAACGAGTATTTATGTTTTTTTATGAAAGGGTCGCTAATAGAACTAAATTTTCACCTAGAAAAAATATTTTAAATGATTCGTGGTTTTGGAATGAATTCGAATAAGGATATAACTAAAAAAACGATAAAACCTACAGAAATTCTATATCTTGGGATTTAGATAAACAAACTCACTTAAAGTTTTACTTGGATAAAGTTAAAACCAATTTTAAAAAATTAATTAATATACTACAACAAAAAAAATTACCAATGGATTAAAAATTCATTTTTTTAAAAAAGGTTTTACTAGTCAATTATTAGATGGGTTAGAAATATTTGATCTGACACAAAAATATTTAAATCCAATTGATGTATGGATAAATAGAAGAAATAACTAAATTCTTATTCATAAATCCACATTCTCCAAGAATTATTTATCAAACAAAAGTCAAAATCAACATTGCAAGAATAATGATATATAACAGAATATTTAAACTAATTTAAAAATTAAAAATTTTGGATTTTAATCATATAGGTGATAATCTTATATTTAGAGAACTTTATTTAGAAAATATTAACTGGGAATCGAACACCTTAAAAGAACTAGAAATTTAACTCGATAAATATCGAATCAAACAACTAGAAAATAGTCCAAGCTGGAAATGTCGTTTGTTTTTTTTTTAATTTAAGAAATAAACAAAAAAATTATTAACGTTTTTGTTTATTTCTTAAATTAAAAAAAAAACTAATGATTAAAACTATTTAAAATGGAAGGGCTTCACTTCGATTTTAAAACTCAGAAATTTTACAAATTATCTAGACAGATATTCTTATGTTAAGAACAAACATAAATCAAAATTTTGTAAATTATGCAAAAAAAAATTGGATATCATTGAAGATTTCGATTATTTTCTCTATGATCGTGTCGTCAAGTGCCTAGCTTTTTTTTGATTTTAGAAATAGAAAGAAAATTTTTGAAATTTTCTTTTTATTTCTAAAATTAAAAAAAAAAAATAACTATAACGTTCCAGAATTTGAAAGAATAGAGGGAAATCAAAGATTTTATGTAATTCTTTTGAATTCTGGAAAACCTAACGACTATCCAACCTATGAAAATAATCGTAAAATTTAAAAATCTTAATTAAAAAAAATTAATATATCTAATATATCAAATAATAATATTATTACTATTTTTGATATTATTAGAAAAAGAGATTCATCATATTCATTATCCTTAGTGGATAATAAATTTATTTTTGAGTCTTTAAAAAAATTTCTAAATACAGCTTTTGGAATTCAAAGAGTGTCGTCAAGTGCCATAGAGTGTCTAGCGTTTCCTGAATTTAAAATAATAGAGAAAAATCAAAAATTTTACTCTTTCTCTTAAATTAAAAAAACCTAACGGCAAACAAGAGGGATTAACAATTCCTCCTTTTAAAAAAAAAAAAAAAACAATAAAAGATTTTTTATTTCAAGTAAGGATTATACAAAATAGTAATACCATTAAATTATAAAATTAATTGTACAAGAAAAAATATAATAATAGGATTGTTAAATTAAAATTAATTTCAGAAAAGCCTTGTGATAAAAAATTATTTGATGTTAATAATAATAAAATTACTAAAATTGTTTACATTTTTGAATTTATTTATGGTGTTGGCAATGTATTTAAGAAAAAAAAAAAAAATAGTATATCAATATTAAGGTATTAACGCTCTTCTTACCACCACATTGATAAAATGGTTTAATAATTGGGAAGAAGAATTATTTTTCTTGGAACAAGCGTTCATTAGAAAAATTTATAAAAAAAATTATTTATTTTTTTGAATTTTGGATTTCTTTGATTTCTTGATCAAATTAAAAAATGAATTAATTATAAAGGTGAATATCTGAGGTAATACTAATGACCAGGCATTGAAAATGAAAAGGTGTACTTTTTTTCTAAATATGATAAAAGTCAAAGATATTATGAAATAATATATTTTCATGATTAAATTATTTTGATTTTTATCAGTATTTATAAGATTATAATTTTCAATTTCTTTAAATATATTTAATATTTGAAAAAACGAATTAAAAATTAAAGGTAGCAATAAATATGAATAATTATTCAATAATCCATAATTATTTAAAATTGATTGTGTGTTTAGAGAATTTAGAGAATCGAGGTAGGGTATTTGTTGAATTGAAATTATTAAAGAGGGTATATATATCCCAATTGCGATAATATTTACTAAAAGAGAATTAAATTGGTGTAAAATAAAATTATTGTAATATTTCAAATTTTTCTCATATTTTGAATATTTAAAATAATATGCAATGGCGAATAATTGTAAGATTACAAATAAAATTAAAATTATTGTATAATGGATTGGAAGTATGAATAAGATTAAGAAAATAATATTGAACATTTGGATTATTTTTCTGCTTTTTTCAAAAATTAGGGATTTGAATAAAAAAATTAATAATTTAATTAAGATCATTAAAGCCAAAATAACATTAATTGAGATTATTGAAACGAAAAAGAATTGAAATATTTCAATAAAAGTTGATTCATTTTTGGTGATATAAAGTGAGGAATTTAAATAAATTAAATTGATTGGGATCGAAATCATAAAAAACATCAAATCAGCTACTATAATTTTTACAATATAATCCAATATCGAAAATTTTTTAATCATTTTATTTCCATCATTTTTTTTCTTCTTATTGTCCCCCTTTTTATTTTTATTATCCTTATCCTTGTTATTATTATTCTTGCTCCTGTTATTATTCTTATTCTGGTTTTTATTGTTCTTATTCTGATTTTTATTGTTGTTATTTTTTTTCTTCTTGTTATTCTTATTATTCCCATTATTCTTATTTTTATTTTTTTGACTATTCTTTTTATTTTTTCTATTTTTATTTCTATTGTTATTTCCCTTTGCTATATCCTTGTTGGTATTATTAAATGAATTACAATTCTTGTTCGGTAGTTTTTTTTGATTGATGGATTTTAAAAAAAGAAAACTAATCGAAACAAATATTAAATAGAGTGTTGGAATGAAGGTACAGGAAGTTCCAAAAAAATAGCCGAAAGTTGTGATCCAGTCAATTTGGACTTTAATTTTTAAATTTTGAGTTCGATCTTTCCAAATAAATAATTCAGGGGGTGTTGGGCTTTTACTCCATTTAGGAAAAATAATCTTTGAAGTATACGAAGTATAATCTTTAAATGATTCAAAATTTTCGAATATGGTGATATAGGATTGGAAATTAGAATTCAATGATCTAAAAGCAATTAAAGGTAAATATTTTTTATTTTTTTTTTGATTATCGAAATCTTTAACTGCAATTTTATAAGCAAAATTGCTAGAGAACAAGGAATTGAGTTGAATTTTAATAAAGCCTTTATTTTTTAAATCAATCAAATTATTCGTTTTAGATTTTTGATAATCAAAGTCCTTATGAATTAAGGCTGTTTTAGATAATTCAATGAAATCCCAAATATACCAAGTCTTTTCTTTTGTGCTCTTGCTAGTTTCCATAATATTGATAAATAAATAAGAATAATTTTTGAAAATTGGTTGATCAAGTATAATTAAATTGTTTGTAAAAACTGATAATTTTGCTTGAGAAAGAAAATACTCCCTATTGTTAATTATTTTTTCTTTAAAATTTGGGGATGGTACAACAATACTCTTTCGATATTTTAAAAAATGTGGATCTTTGAAAAGATCGATCCCTTTTGAACACTTTTGAGTTTTACATAATTTTAAATTCATTTTTGTGGAATTTGATGACAAAATATAAAAATCTTTTTTTTTTGGTATTTTTACAACAAACCCATTTTCTCTTTCAATTGTTCTTCTTTTTTCTTCTTCTTTTTGAATATTATCATAATTATGATTATTATTATTAACATTATCACTAACACTAACACTAACACTAGCACTATCACTAGCAATGCCACTGCCACTGCCACTATCACCTCGGCCACTATGATCAGCTTCATTTTTGTTGTTATTGTTTTTGTTCTCATTGATCAGAGCCTGATCCCATCTATCTAATAACTTTGGTGACAAATGTTTCAAAGCTGCCTTATTCAATATTTCAATATTTTCAGAAATTTGATTTGTATTGGGATTAATGGAATCGTATATAACACTATTAACTTGGTGGAGTAGTTGCCTACACCAAGTGACGGTTAGGTGGTCAGGCCTTGTCCAACTATTTGTCACGCCTGCAGAAAAAAATGATTTGATTAAAGTCAAATTTAAACTTGGTGTATCATAATAATAGGAAAGATCTGGGCTTATTAATTCGTCTCTTACTCCAGAGACAATTGAAATGATATTTGGCTCCCCTAGTTGCCTTTCTTTTTCTTCTAATTCGCTATACAGTTTTTGTATCGAATAGTCCAACGGGAAAGGTGGTTTCAAATGCGGCGTGCTAAATGTAATGATTGGGCCAATTAAATCATTCTCGGACTCCAGAGATTCAATTCTAGCCAAACGGGAAACGATCCCCCCCATCGAGTGGCCAACAATTAATACCCTTTTTGGCCTCAAATGTTCATCTTCAATAAAGGAATACATCGAAAGGATGTGCTTTGTACATTTTATTAAATATTCACTTTGCTTTTTTAATAAAAGGGATGAAATCCCTGTCAACTCTTCTTTTAAATCTAAGACAAAGTAATTCAATTCTTTCTTGATGTCGCTGCTCCAAGTTTTTGGAATGGAATAATTCATCGGTCCAAGCTGATCGTCAATCATTGGGCCTAGTGGAACAGTGCTAAAGATTCTTGCAGAGCCAGAGCCAATAGATCTCACCTGGCGGTAATGGCCCGCATTCCCATGCACATAGAGAACAGGTACGCCCATTGATTTGTTGCTATGGAAAGTATAACTGTGACCCTCTCGGTATAAATATAATTCATAACGATCGTCTTCAATTCCTTTGTCCTGGATTTTTATAAATCTTGCTTTCATTAACGACATTTTACATTCATTTTGAATCGTGCTAGGTTCATACACAAATCTGTAGTAGGTTATGCTAAACAAAAAAAGTCCAAGGAAAAAAACTGGGGTAATTAAAAGACAATTTTTCATTTTTTTTTGATCCGCAAAATGAAAAAGAAAAAAATGATTACTATTAAAAATAGAAAACAAAACATTTACCTTTAAGACACGTGAAGTGGTTATAATTAAATTGGACCTGTTAGTGGCTTTTTTTGATTTTTCTCAGTGGAACCGATAAATTCATTTTCATATTGAAAATTTTTTAGGAAATTTTTGCATTTTGAAATTTTTTTGTCTTCGCTTTGACAAAAACATTTAACTGGTTAAAATGTTTATAATTTGGTAAAATTAGTTGTTCTTGGAAATATTCAATCTCAAGAACTGTTTTCAAAAAGAGTGTGTAAGATTTTCCAAAAATGGAAATTGAACGAAAAATGTTTTAGAAATTATCAGTAATAGGTATCAGGATTATCTCAAAAAAATGTCACTTTACGTGTGGGTGGTGGTGGGTGGTTGTAAAAGAATTGTTGAATTATACTTTTTGTCCATTGAAATCTTGTAAAAAATGAGAAAAAAAGAACCAAAAAGTTTTTAAACAAGAACTCTTTTGTGAAATAATGTTAAAAGTTAATTGGGGTACGATCAGAATTTATATTTTTGTTCTTTTATTCATTTCAAAATTTGCTAAATTTTTTGTACTATTTTCTAATCAATTTAAAAGAATATTTTTTAAGAGTGGTCATTCTCCACAACCAATTCAAATAGTTGTTTTGTGTATTGTACATTACGAATTCATTCGGTGCCACTGTCTTTAGAATTAACTTTGAATAGGTAAAAAAGAAAAAAAATAAGCGATATTGTGAACACTTTTTAAATGCAGAAGATCTATTATTATCAAAAGTTATTTTAAAGCATTACTAGAGAATATTACACTTTTTTAAAAGTAAAATCATCTAAAAAGTATGAATTAACCAAAATAATATATTCTCAGTTTAAAATACAGCTGTTATTGTGATAGAACTCAATCAGCCAATTTTACACCTCAAAAATATTGAAAAAATAATTAACATAAATAAGTAAAATCTGAATCAACAATACTGAAAAACCAAAAAAACATAATATAAAAAAACAAGTTTGGGTATTCTTTCAAAGTTATTCAAGATTTAAAATCATTTTCGTTAATTTATTTTTGTCTTGTTTTTTATTTTTACAAATTATTTACTTTCAACAATAAAACCCAACTTAATATGTCTCTTTCTGCAATCTTAATTCTTGACTTTAAAGGTAGGACATTAATTTCACGAGACTATCGAGAAGATGTCCCACTTTCATACGGCTCCAAGTTTTGCAAGCAATTAAAAGAGCAAACGAATGAATACGACATCAAGCCAATTAGCCACGACGAAGACGGGATCACATACATTTACATCAAACACAATTCTTTATATATCTTGGCATTAACCAAAAATGATATTAATGGTGCGATGGTTGTTGAATTTCTTTATGGGCTTGTCAAAGTTCTAACTTCCTATTTCGGAACACTTGAAGAAGAATCAATTAAAGACAATTTTGTGATTATTCACGAATTGTTTGATGAAATGATGGACTTTGGTGTTCCTCAATTTACTGAATCAGATCTTTTGAAAGAGTATATCACTTCTGATTCTCACCAATTATCAGAGGAAGTCTCAAAGTCAATTTCGAAGGCAGTTACAGGGAAGGTCTCATGGAGGCGCGAAGGGATCTTTTACAAAAAAAATGAAGTCTTCCTTGACGTTGTCGAGAATTTGAAAATGGTTATTACAGCTTCAGGAACTGTGGTTAGGTAAAAAAATTTCATTTCTTTTTAGAATTTTTATGTTGTTAACAATTTTTTTTGTTTTTAAATTTTTTTTTTTTTTTTTTTTTTTTTTTTTTTTTTTTTTTTAATTTTTTTTTGTTTTTGTTCATTCTTTTCTTTAATAAAAACAGTTCAGAAATTATTGGAAATGTTCATGCCAATGTAAAATTATCAGGAATGCCAAAATTAAGATTAGGACTAAATGATAAGATTTTGTTTAAACATGCAAAAGGAGGTAAGAAAGATCCCTCTGTCTTTTTTTTTAAAATTTTTTTTTATTATTATTTTATTGAGCAAGCTTTGTAAGAAAAAAAAAAGTAAGCCTGACAGAAAATATTTCATTTCTGTCAGGCTTTGGAAAATTTTATTTGGTTTGTAGGTTATTTTTAATTACTTTTGTTCAACATAATTTGACTTTGAGAGATTTATGGTTGATCTCTCAACATTTCTTTTCAACTTTAATGATTTTTCAATCTTTCCGAGTCTTTCTCAAGATCCAAACAATTTGGATTTTGTAAACCGTACAGCTGTTTTATAATAAAGTGAGCGAATCAAAGCTTATAAAGTGATTACCTAAAGCCCTTAAAACCGGCGAATTAGAGAGTTTGAAGGTCCACTTATTAATACTTTGAGCGTGCACTTTTTTCATACAGCCGCAAAACCGAATCAAATTCTATTTTAATTTATTACAACACAGAACTAGTAAACCCAGTTTTTATTAGTTTTTGTTATTTTTGATTATTATTGAGATGATTTCTGTCATTTAAGGACTACGCTTGCAATTTACCAATTTGTCTCAACACAATTTGTTCCAATCTCATTTCAAATGTACAGGAATGGATCTTTAAAATTTTCTCCAATTTGAATCAAAAAATCATTTTATGTCATTTTTTTTATGAAAAATGAACACGAAATTTTGAGATACGTAAACTCGAACACCCTGTTAAGGATCGGGAAAATGAAAAAAAAAAATAATCTCGATTTTTTAACCTTAAAAACACTTGTCAATAAACAACTTTAAATCAAAATGATCGTATTGCCTTTGATTTTTGATCATTGAGTTAGGTTGAATTGTTAAATTATCTCCACCAAACCATACAGCCGTAACAGCCCTACTGTGAAAATTTATAAGACATAGAAATTGGTTGTTCATTATAAAATTGTGTTTTATGAAAATAGAAAATTCAATTTCGATCTTAAGATAAAATTTACAACTTCTCTTACTTCATTCGAGTTATTTTTTTTTTTGTAAAAACCAAGACAAAAATTAAATTTTCTCAAGAAAAGAAATCACAGAAATCACAGAAATCACAGAAACCACAGAAACCATGGAAACTTGAAAATGTTTTTTGATAATTGCTTCTAAATTGTTTCAATCTGAGATTTTAACAATTTTGGAAATTGAAGAAACACATTAATGTAAGTTTTTTTATGGATTTTTTTGTCAATTTCCAAAACCAAAAAATTTTTTAATCTTCTATTATAAATTTTATGGTTTCTGATGAGCTTTAATAACCATTTTATGGTTTGTTGTACAAAATAAAATTTCTGAATAGAAAATCAATTTCAAGGTCTTCTTATAAATTTTCACGGTAGGGATGGAACGACTATATTAATCATTACAAAGGGGTTGTGATTTTGTCTTTTTTTTTTTTTTTTTTCCTTGAATTAAATTTACCTGCCATGACTAAGAGGAGGTTGTGACCTCGAATTGTTGGTGGAACAACATAATCCATGCCAAACGTACTTGAACATTTTTTTGGTGTATTTTTGATAAAATTTTAATTGTTTGGATCGTTTCTCTCAAAACCCAATTTGTTGTATCAAGATAAATTGGGCTGAGGTTGTTTGGGAAAAGTTTTGAAGAATTTTTTATGAAAGGCTCTTTTGGAAATTAAATTTGCAAAAATTAATAATTTTTTTTTATTTAAAAAAAAAAATATTGTATCAGTTGAGAAAAAATGATCGTTCAATTTTAGGAAATGGGAATTTTAGTGGATTTAATACAATACCAAACCAATTACCATACCATTATTCTAAAATCTCTTTGTTTTAAAATAACAAACAATAAGTTATCAAAAAATTCACTTTTCTCAATTTGAATATTTTAGAACAATTTTTAGAACCCTCTCAGATTGTCTCAGAAACCAGACAAAAATCATTTAAAATTCACAACGGCATGTATATTGTTTCTAAAAATTGCTCTAAAGAGAAATTTTCTCAAAAAGCTGATTTTCTCCAACCTTCTTTTTCATTTTTTAGATATGAGCTAAGACAAATTCTGAAATTTTTTAGTAAAAAATTTCATTTTTTACCTTCATAAGATCTCACTGATTAAATATTTGTGAGAATTACCAACCATCAAACCTTCTTTAAACAAGTCTCATCAGAAATTTTCAATTGCAAACGTAGTCGTTAAGTATTAAAGTTTTTGTTTTATTTATAAATCCACAAAAATATTTAGAATTTTTTTAGATTTCAATTTTCATTTATTAAATATTTTTTACTCGAGCTAGAATAAAGAATTTTTGATTTAAAGAAATAATTTTATTGGTTTAAATGCAAAAAAAGCTTGTGAAAAAAGTTAATTTTCGAAAGGTTTTTTGAAATGAAATGATTTGAAATCCGAGTTTAGAGATTCATAAAATAGAAATTGAACTACAAAGTTTTCAACATTTTTTTTGAATTTTATAAATTTTCACTTTTTTAATTTCTTTAAAAATTGAAATTATATAAAATCCACAATATAGCTAAAAAACAATAATGGTCACACTAAAAAGAAGCCAATAAGACACAACAATAATTAATAAAAAAATCCAAATGTGGAAAGAGAACTATTTGTAAGTATCAAAGAAAAATTATATTAAAATTAATTAAGGAAACTCCTTTCATTTCAGATTCTACAATAGTATCTCAACAAAATATCAGTTCCACCAATTGTAAAAAAAAAAATATATCCTACGGAAAGGAGTAAAATGGCACATTCCAAAAAGGTTAACTTTTGATCTAAATTTCTATTTACAACACACAAGAAACCTTCAAAAAAGTTATCTTTAATGAACAAACAAAGATTCAAAATAAATGATATTTTCAAATTTGAGACACTATTCAAAAAGTAAAAAAATATATATATATCAAAAAATGTTTCGAAACTCTACCTTACTGATAAATTCAAATTTATTTTATTAAATTTCATCGTTCAATTTCCATAGGTGAAATCAATTAACTCAACAAATAAAACAACTCAAGAGAAAGAATCTTTTGAAAGTCAATCCAATTTTACAAAGTTTCTTCAGATTTAAAAGTATATAATGCATTAATCAAAAGCTTGTGTAAAAAAATTTGTAAAATGGAAAATGAATTAAAAATTTTCAGATATTTCTTTGAATTTATCAGTATCAAAGAAATCATTTCTAATATGCAACATATCTTAAAGGAAAATATGATTACATTGTATGTATTTTGGTGACTATAAGGTTTTATCAAAAAAATAGATTTAATTCCAACACAAGAACTTTAAAATAGTGAAAAATATCACAAAATAATTCAACATAATATTTTGTTAATCATAGTTAATTATAATTTTAATTTTTTTTCAACATGCTAATTCTCATTGATATAATTCAAAACCTTCAAGAAATTATTTCTAATAATATAATTCATCACTTTCAGATTCAACATTTTTATCTTCAAATTTATAGCCAATAGTAAATGACCAGAATAAATTGAAAAAAAGTCTCAAAAAAAACATATGACAAAAATAAAATTAAAAAATATTTCTATTAATTAAAATAAAAATATTTGATTTAACTGACTTTAATATTCTATAATATAATAGTCGATCTTTAAATAAATTGAACATCTCTTAATTAAATTAAAAGTCTTTAACTCGTCAAAATTAAAATTTTCTATGTTAATTATATGATTTTACAAATATTTATAAAAATCAAAATAAATAAATAATTTTTTTAAATTTATTATCCATAGGTGAAAAAAATAATAAAAGTGTGGAAATGGATGATATCAAATTCCATCAATGTGTCAAATTATCAGATTTCCAAAATGATCAATCAATTACTTTTATCCCACCAGATGGAGAATTTGAATTAATGTCTTATCGTATTTCAAAACCTTTAAAACCTTTATTTGTTGTTGATGCGTTAATTGAAACACATGCGCGATCAAGGGTTGAATACTATGTAAAAGTTAAAAGTTTATTCCGAACAACACTCCAAGCAACAGAAACAGAAGTAATAATCCCAGTTTCTCCAAATGTTGATTCTCCTACCTTTAAAACTAGTATTGGAAAATGTACTTATCAAGCTCAATTGGATGCCATGGTTTGGAAAATTAAAACCTTTGAAGGAAGAAAAAATCATGTTTTACGTGCCCATTTTAAACTTTCTTCCTTTTCTGATGAAAGTGAATTGCAAAGAAATAAACCTATATATCTTCGTTTTAAAATCAACTATAAAACAGTTTCTGGACTTATGGTTAAATATTTAAAAGTAATTTTTATTTTAAATTTATTTTTCTTTTCTTCTTTCTTTCTTCACTAAAGTATATATACATATACATATATATATATATATATATATATATATATATGCGCGTGCGTGTCTATGGATGTATTTATATCATTTGAATATTTTTTAATTTACAACCGAAATAAAAATTAAGAAGAAGAACATAAAAAAGAAACCCTTTAAGAAATAATCATAGACTTTATCTTAAAAATGTTATTATTGCATTATTTTCAATTTTTCTAAATAAATATATTATAATTTGTCTTTATTCTAACCAACCTTTCTCTTGGGAATTTATTAAAAAAAAAAATAAATAAGAGATAAAATTAAATTTGTTATTTTAAATTGAACATAATCGTATAAAGATCGTACAACAACTTCTTTTTCATTTTTCGCTGATTTTGGTCAACAATTCTGCTTTCAATTCTAATAAATGTTTATAAAAACGATTTATGGATACTAAAAAAAAAATTAATAGTAATAAAAAACAATTTTTTTTTTTTTTTTAATTTTGTAGGAGTTATTAAACCCCTCTTGTTTGCCCTTAGCTTTTCCAGGATTTATAAGAATTGAGTCAAACCATGATTTTTCTCTATTCTTTTAAATTCTGAAAAATAGTCGTTAGGTTTTCTTGATTTTTCTGTTTATTAGGAAACTAATAGATTTTCGTTAGGTTTTTTTGAGTTTTCTATTTATTTGTGAAGTGTTCTAGGTTTTTTTTACTTTTTGAAATAAACAGAAAATTTTAATAAATTTTCGGTTTATTTCGAAAAGTAAAAAAAACCTAACAAAAATCAATAGATTTTACTATTAAAATAGAAAACTTCAAAAAAACCTAGAACACTTCACAAATAAATAGAAAACTCAAAAAAACCTAGAACACTTCACAAATAAAATAGAAAACCTCAAAAAAACCTAGAACACTTCATAAATAAATAGAAAACTCAAAAAAACCTAGGCACTCTACGGCACTCGATTCACTTCTTGAATTATTAAATTTTTTTTTCAAAATTTTATTAAAGACTCAAAAATAAATTTATTGTCAAATAATGAAAAAAAAAAATCTACAAATAACTACTCTTTATACTTTTGAATGTTTTTTTTTTTTTATATTAGTCCTGAAATTTTTAAGAAAAAAGATCATTAAGGAACTTATAAATATTCTGGAACACAATAATGAACCCTTACACAAGATTTAGAATTTCATATTCTTCAAATATTTTTATTTTTAAAAAAATAAATATTCACAACTATCTTCTTTTGATTTATTTTTATATTTGAAGAATCTTAGGATTTGGTCCATTATTCTCATATTATATAAATTACAAGATTTTACATTATCCCTTCATTAGAATTTGTTTTTTTTTTTTTTTTTTTATCAATCCCTTTAGGACATATTTTTTTTTTTCATGAACTTTCGTTTATAGAAATATTATTTGTTTCTTTTCGAAAGTCAATTTTATATAATAAAGAAAAAATAATAATTATGCAAGAATAATCTTTAAATTGTGTATTAAGGACAATCGACAAATATCGAAAAACTCTTTTTCTGGAATATTTAGTATTACATTTTCCATATATTGAACTTCTGAGATTATATTTCCTTTACATCAATTAAATAGAAGTTCTACTATTATAGTAACCGGGACCTTTTTCTATAGCCAAAAGCACAAACACAACATTTTAAATTTTTATCAATCTTATTTTTTTTTTTTGTTCTTAATTTAAAGTCATTATAAAAAATATGAATCAACCGAAAAGATGAAAATTAATACTTTGTTCGAGATATTTTTTTTCTATTATCAATTCAATTATATGAATAAACTCTTTTTCAAATAAAAGGGCACAAAAAATTTCAAGAATTATTCATAAGTGAATCAAATAAATTGTAGTATCATTCTAAAATCTAAGAAACGCTTTAAAAACCTAAAAAAGCACTCGACTGAATCTTTAAAACTCATTAAAAAAAAAAAATAAAAATTAAAATTCAATATTTTAAAAATTGGTGTGCCCTTTTATTTGAAATGAGAAATCTTGTTTTAGAAATCGTAAAGAAAAAAATTATATAATCAATAAAAACCTTTGAACAAGGAGAATTGAGAAAAAGTTCTTAACATTTTATTGATAATTCTTTACACGTCAAACTTTTGTTCTTTAAAGTCTCATTTACAAGATAAAGCCGCAATTCATCTGGGTATTTTGTTGGAATTGTTGTTTTTTCTTTATTCCTCTTTTCTTTTTTCCAAACATCAATCCAATAATGGTCTCTCTTAATTCCTATATCTAGCTCATTCGAAATCAAACTTAAACTGTTTCCATTTATACTGTAGATTATTTCCAAATTGGTTTCTTCTTATCTTGTCTTTTTCATTTTCCAACTGTTCAATATCCAAAAATAAAAAAGCAAAAAATGAAAAAATAAATAATTAAAATGAAAATCACCAATAAGTAATTATCTTATAAACAATCAAATTCGATGGTATTGATGATTTGAGAGGTGTGCCCTTTTGTTTGAAAAATAGTTTAGTTTCTATGTGTTTTTAATAAACAAAATCATCTAAAGATAACAACAGTTTTGTTGAGAGAATTTTTTTTTTTTCAATAAATTATCAAAGGCATGTTTTCTAGACATTATTTTGCATGTATAATAATGTACTAACTTTTTACACAAAATTTTTAAAATACCCTAATAATTATTTTGATTAATCAAAATTGAATATTTAATTCTGAATCAAATTAATTATTCAAAAACAAAAGTTGGATATTTTTTATTTCAACTGTATTATAATTTAAAAAATATGATTTCTTATGTCTATATTTATTATAATTATTATTTTCTATTAATTAATTTTTCAATAATTTGCTCATAATTTGTATTCTTTATAATTCTTTATAATTTAAAAACAAATATTTAGGTTCACGAAAAATCTGGTTATCGATCTCTTCCTTGGGTCCGTTATTTGACTGAAACAAAAGAGAATAATTATGCTATTAGGATTAATTAAAGAATTATATATTAAATTTATAATCTAAGAAACAAAGAAAGAAAAATTTTTTGATCTAAATTTTTTTATAAAGTATTTTATTTTTATAACAAATTATATATACTATTTCTTTTTTAAAAAAATAATTATTTCTTAATATTTATTATTAATGATATCTTATACACCTTAAACTTAAATTAAAAGAAACTATATTTTTTTTATTATTACTTCATTTTTGAATTATTATTTTAATTACCCTTGAATTTGCTTTAAGTAATTTTTTTGTCGTTTCCTTTTGAGCAATTATAAACCATTTTCCAGTCAAAGGGATTCAGTTTATAATGAGTGAATTAAATGTGTTTAAAGGATTTGAATGGATATTAGAATAAAAAATATATTTAGGAAATTTCAAAATTGAAATCATTTTTTTACCTTTTTTTAACATTTTCTTTTTTTTTTTAAACCTAATCCAGTTGCAAATTTTTTTTTTATTGCAAGATCGATAGTCACTTGGTAAAAGCGTGTCATTTTAATGTTAATTAATAAGTAAAAATGATTGTTGAGAAATCATTTTGATTTCTATTGGAATTTTATTTGATCTTCAATTGAAGATCAAATTGAGTATTGTTGGTTTTTCTCAATAGGGCATTAAGATTTGGGTTTTTTCTATTTTTAAGAAAAGCTATTGATTAATTGGTTTTATTTCAGGCGGATATCAACTATTCTTTTTTGTTCATTATTTTACTTATTTCTTATTAAATCTTCAAAGGTCATTTATCAAAAATTTTGATATTTGAAAAAAATGTTGGGTCCACCTTTGAATAGAACAAAGTTTAGAAAAAAAAATACATTTTTATCAAACAAAATCAAATAATATAAAAACTTCAAAGATCAAAAAAAGATACTTTTTTTTTTAATGAAATCAATTTAGTTATTGAATAAATGAGCAAAGTAATTTTAAATATATTTTCTTTTTAAAAGTTTTTCTTGGGAAGTTGGGATCAGTTCATCAACATCTAATGAGGAAACTTAAAAATCCACAATCTATTTTTCGATTTCGAATATTTTTTATCTTATTATTTATCTTATTTTTACTTATTTGGAATTATTTTTCATTTTTTAAATTTTTATTTGTTTCTTTTATTTTAGTAAAATGGAAATGAGTGTAAATAAATAAATTATTCAACTAAAAACAAGTTAAAAATATTTTATAAAAAAATGTTTATATTATGTTCGTAAGGGCTATCACAAACAAATGATTTTTTCTAATTGAATTCCCCCCCTTAAATTTCAACATAAAAATGTTTAAATTAATAGATTATTTTTGATCTTTTGAAAATTCAACTTTAAATCATAAAAATTGAAAATTGCAAACCTTTTTTTTGAATAGTAACCCAATGATAAAAAAAAAATATTAAAGATCACAAAATATTATTTTTTAATTTCTTTTTTTAGAAATATTTTAAAAATAAAACTTGTTTTTGGTTGGAAAACTTTAAAAAGGGTTTCTGAAATCTTAATATTTGTTTTCTGAATTAGTTAATTTACTTTTTAAAATCAATTTTCTCTTTTTGATTCCAATGGGTTAACTTTTTTTTTTACTTTTTTAGAAATTTTCGCAATATATCTATATATAAATTCGAGTATTTTGTTTCCCCGTCTTTGGTTTGTATAACACAAATAAGATCATAGAAAATTGGGAAACTAATTTTTTATTTTTGATTATATTTGTATTGATGCTTTAACCCTCCTGTTATTATTATTATTATTTATTATTAATAATAATTAGAGGTGGTAATTAACTAAAATAACTAGCTATTTGCTGTAAAGTATTTTTTAATTGAGAAATTACAAAAAAATTTGCTTAAATTTTATATTTCTATCGGGTTTTTGTTACTCATGTATATTCAGGTAGTGGATAGTTTCGATTTGTTCATGAAAATGATAATTTTATTTTTATACATATTTTAATTATTTTTCTTCTCTTTTTTTTATTAAATAATTTTTCTTTAATTACTCCTTTTTCTAAACAAATATTCTTAAATTTTCATTTTCTTTCTCAAATTAAAAAAAAAACATTTATTTTCAATAATTTAAAAGAATTGAATAAAAAAAACAAGATTGTTCTCCATTATTTTTGAATTCTGGAAAACCACTGTTAGGTTTTTTTTTACTTTTTGAAATGTACAGTTTGTTAAATAGCCCATATTGATGTTTTTATATGTGTTTTTGTAAATTATATGGTTTATTTTTTGAAATAAATGTTGTTTTTTTTTTCTTTAACTGTGTTTTTTGGTTTTTATTTATGTGCTTTATGAAAAAAATACCGTTCAATTTAACTATACGTTCAAATCAAACAATATATACAATAAATTTAATTATCCAAGTGTTTTTCTACTACTTTCAAGGCCAATCTCCGGATAAAAGAGATCTATTTGAACCAAAGTTAAAAATAAGAACATCAACACCCACCACATACAAATCTTTCAATTTGAATATTTACCAAAAAAATCAATAAAAAGGATAAAAAGAGTTTCTTAAAAACTGTTTTACAGTTATATCCACAAATATTAACAAAATGAGATATCAACTTTTTAAAGTTTTTTGAAAAAGAAACCCAAAAATTTCATTTCGTTTTTCTTTTTTTCTTTAACCTATGGTCTTTAAATCATATTTTGTAATTGACTTTATATATTTATTTTCATTCTTTTTTTCACTCTGTTGGGTGAGATAAGAATCCAAAATGAAAGAGTATTTCATATTGAATCGAAAGTTAATTACCCCATATTTTATCTGATTAAAATTCTACAAGAACATGCCCAATTACCAAATTATTTATAAATCAATTCATTTTCTATGAGTTTAATAATGAGAGCAAATTAAATCACACAAAAGATCAATTATTTCTGAGATTATAATAAGGCTTTTCAATTTTTCAATCAAAATAGCAGAAATAATATTATCGATAAATTTGAATAAAATATTCTTTGATGACATAGAGAACGACAATATTATTGCCAAGATAGGTCCCCTTTTTAAAAATAAACATACTGTTGAAAATTTTTCATTTCGAAAACATATAAAAAAAGAAAACTACTGAAAAAAGTTGAAAAAAACACATAAAAACACATTTTTGAAAAAACCACAGCAAAAGATCGAAAAAAAAATATTTATTTAATTCAACAAGGGTTATTTAACATACTGTAAAGAAAATGTATTTTATTTTTAATACATTTTAAAAATTAAAGTTACCTAGGCAATCTAAGGCATTCTACGGCACTTTCTGAATCTCTAAATTTATTTAGTTTTTTTTAATTTATCTTTAATTCAGAACGATTATTGCCCCTAGAGTTACTTTTCATTAAAAAATCAAAAGAAAATAATTTATTTTTAAACACAAACAAGAAAATGGGATAGAAAATCACATAATAAAAGAGATTAAAATAATAAAAAAAAAAAGCAAAAACTTGTTTTAGAAAAGTTTTTTTTTTTACATCCCATGCTTTATAATGAGTTATTTGCAATTATGTTTTATATAGAAAAAATTAGGGATCAGACTATAATTTATTTGAATAATGATGTATAAATATTAGACCAACTAGAAATGAAATGAAAATTTTAACTTAATTATGTTCTAAATTTATTGACAAGGCATCAGATTAAACACTACTTTTTAAGAATAAGAATTCATAACCAAAATTTTTCTTTTTATTTTACTTTTATTTTTTTTATTGTTTTTTTTGTAAAATCACTTTTCAAGATACTAAAAAAAGATTATTTACAAATTAAAAGATTTTAACTTGGTAGCATTAAACTGGTCGAAGTATCAGCATCGTGTATTTTATAGATTAACTGATTCAGTTACTTTAGTTGATGTCAAATTACATCATTTGGCTTTGGTTCACATCAGTTTGTTAAGTTCAGTAAAATTTGCTAGAGATCTTTACCTGATCAATTCTAGCTTGTACAAGAATTCATCATATGTTTACCCATTCTTAGAATATTTTTTTTTATCATTTTGAGCTCTTCAAAATACAACTTAAAAAAAAAGACTAAGAATACAAAAAATTTTAAAACAAAATTTGGAAAAAGTACAAAGTCAAAAATAAAAATTCTCACTTTTTTAAAACAATTAAAAAGAAATAAATTAAAATTTCAAAATAAAAAAATACAATTTTAATTTATTTTTTTTTTTCTTTTTTGATCAGTATTTTATTTGAAATTTTTATGGTGAATATTTTTAAAATGAAAAATCTTCTATTTTTTTTACAAATTTTTAGGGTGATTTTAACTTTAGAGTACTAATATAATTTTCATAAAAGAACACCATACTCAAATATTGAATTTTCTTGTGGTAGTATTACCCTATCAAGTAAAAAAAGTATTAAAAATGTGAGGAAAAATTTTTTAATGAAAAAAATAAAAGTAAGGCCAATTTTATTTTATTATTTTTGAGGAATATCATTAAGAAAAGAGTAAATATTGAATTATTTGTTTTAGTTAAGGCTTTTAAGAAAAATCTGTTTACTAATAATATAACCGTAAGAATAATAATGGTCATTTTATTTATCAGTATCAGAAGCAATATTAGATCGTTAAATTTTTTTTATTATTTCAAAAATATTTGTTTTTTATTATTTAAATAACTGAAAAAATAAAATTTCATATAATATAATTTAATGTTATATTATAATATATTAATCATTTTATAAATTTACATTATTGAACAAGCACCTCCTTTTTTTTTATAGGTTAATTGCTGAATTCTTTCTTCAAATGCTGAAACTGCGTTTGGATCGTTTTCACAATAAATTTTAAATTCTTCATAAGAAATTTCTCCGTTCTCATCATTATCAACTTGCTTGAAAAAGGAGTTCACTGCTTCTGTAAGTGATTCCTTATCAATATTAAGATTTTCACGAACAGATTTTCTATCTTCAAAATTTTGCGTATCAAAGTTTTGTCCAAATTTTTTTTTTAATTCAGAAACCTTGTCGCATAATTGAACTATTAATTTTTAGAAATTATCAAAAAAAATATATTGAGTAAAAAAATAAAAATTTTAAATATAAGTCTGGTTCAAAGAATCATTTTGATTTATAATAGAAAAATTTTTCATTTTGTTATTTTTTTTTATATGAAAAGATAAATCAATAATTATTTCCAAAAAATTGATCCTAATACATTTATAAGTTTATTAAATCCAGATAACAAATGATTTTATTTCAAAAATTATTTAAAGATATATATATATATGTGTGTGTGTGTGTGTGTGAGTATGTGCGTTGGCATTGTATGTAGATATGGATCGAAGGATATATGCTGTTGTCACATAGTAAAGACAATAACCATAACTTTTTGTTAATTTCATTATTCGTTCCAATTTAAGAAATTATGATTTATTTGAAAATAATTTTTTTTATTTCTGAATGAAGAGGATTATTAAAAGATCAATTAAAAATGAGATTTTTGCTTTTTTTTTTATTTTTAGGGAGGAAATTAATTTCTTCGTACAGCCGTTAGATTTTTCAGAATTCAAAAGAATTGAGTAAAAACCTATAAATTTTACTCTATTCTTTTTGACTCTACGATACTTGCCGTTGGGTTTTTTTTAAATTTAAAAGAATTAGAGAAAAATAGAAGATTTTTCTCCATTCTTTTAAATTAAAAAAAAAACGCCATTAGGTTTTCTTGAGTTTTCTGTTTATTTGGAAAATCAATAGATTTTCGTTAGGTTTTTTTTACTTTTCAAAATAAACCGAAAATTTATTAAAATTTTCTGTTTATTTCAAAAAGTAAAAAAAACCTAGAACACTTCACAAATAAAATAGAAAACCTCAAAAAACCTAGAACACTTAACAAACAAAACAAAAAAACTCAAGAAAACTGCCATTAGGTTTTTTTTTACTTTTTGAAATGTAAAGAAAATTTATTTACTTTTCAATACATTTCAAAAAATAAAAAAAAAAATCGTTAGCTTTTCCAGAATTTAAAAGAATTGAGTAAAATCTTTGATTTTTCTCCATTATTTTAAATTCTGGAAAAGCTAGGCACTCTGCGGCACTCTACGACACTTGACGGTACTTTCCTAATTTCTAAATTTTTGTTAATAAATTTCAATAAAGAATCATAATTTTCTTTATCATTTATGAATGATTAGATCAATTATGATTCTTTATTTTGAATAATATCTTTTGATTTTATCCTGATGGTGTTTTTGTTAATTTGAAAAAAATAAGATCTTTAATGAAATATTTATCCTATTTTTCAAATTGCTAAATATTCTTATAATTTTTAATAAAGAATGAGTTATTGTTGTAGATAAAATATACTTAAAAAAGAAAAAAAAATGTTAATTTAAATTTCGGTACCTTCAAAAGCAGAAGAAAAAAAAAAACGATGGAAAAGTTTCCTTTTGAGTTTCATCGAGTGACTAAGTTTTGCTGAATTCAAATTTATTTAATTACTAATTTTGTTTAGAAAGTTATTCGGTTCTCTGAATAAAAAATTGAGACCTCTAGAAAAACTATTCGGGCCACAATACTTGTGAAAACGTAACTGCAATTTTCTAAAAGTTTTTGTAATTAAGACAGAAAAACTAATAAAAAATTTAAAAATACTTGTCCAAATCTTAATTAAATAAAGTTGATGGTTAATGAGTGTATACAGCGAGACTTTTCATACTTTTTTGTCATTTCCTTTTTTTTTTTCTAAAAATAACCTTTTTAAGAATCTCTTTTGGAAATTATTTCTAATACTGATTTTTGAATGTTAAATGGAAAAAACATTTTCCCTTTCAATTTTTGTTTTTCCATATATTGTACTTTCATTATTTAAAGAAAATAATTTAGCTTTAGTTTAATCACATTAACTCGGAATTTCTTATAGAGTGTTGAATATGATCTCATTTTCAGTTTTGTTTTTGAAGCCAGGCTGTCTACTGTACAACTATAACTGAATAAAAAAAATAGATAAAAAGAAGATCAGAGGTAAATTTTTACCCCTTTAATTCGGATATCAGTGAAGAATTTTGTTGTGTTAATATACTCGCATTTGAAATTTTAATGGGATACAATTTTCACTTCATTTTTCATTTTTCCTTTTTCAAATAGAGTTTTTAAATTACAATCTACATCTTTGAAAACTCAATTTATTAAAGAAAAATCTGAAAAATGAAGTGAAATTATTTTCCCATTTATAATTCAAATACCAGTCGTAAATTGGATCTTGGTTTCTTAGAGTCCTATTTATTTGATTGGGTTCTTTTTTTATTCCTCTATCTGAAGCGAAGCTTGAACACCTTAAGGGGCACATCTGGAAGTCAGTTTGTGGGAGAGCTTCTTGAGTCTTCTTATCTTATTACAAGTTATAGTAACCATTTAGACAATAAGGCCAACACACAAACCAAAAGGAAAAGAAATATTTTAGAATTGAAAAATGAAAATAATCAGATGAAATTTTATCAGGATTTAAATTTTAAAGATCTATAACAAAAGGGAACATATTTTGACCTTGTTCTCATTGCTCTTTTTCAAATAGATCACAAATTACATCAACCTCTTTGAAAACGCTTTTTTTAAGAAAAGAACGAAAAATGAAGTGGAAATTTTTTTCCAGTGAAATTTCGAATAAAAGTAATCGTTAATATTATTCTAATGAAGACTTTTTTGGTGGGGTTTTTATAAAAGGAAATGGAAAAAAATGATTTTCAAAAGTCCACTTTTCTGAAATTATTCTTTAATATCGGAAGTTTTACAGACGAGAGGTAATCTTCTTTTTTTAATTTTTTTTGATTTAAAGGATCTCTTAAAATCAAAGCGAAACCACAAGTTTAATTCAACTTCTTCACTTGTCGCCCATTCTTGAATAAAGAGGGAGGCAAAAAATTTTAAAAAATAAAAAACTCTCTTCTACAAGAAGAAAAAAATTCTCAACAAAAGAAATTCGACAAATAAAAAAAAAAAAAAAAAAAACAATAGTTTTTCTGATTAAAACGTTACGTGTTGCAGCAATGGTAATAACACTCGTTAACATTTGAAGAACTTCTGATCTATCCAAAATCATATTTCCATCAAGATCCCATGTCTATTTATTTAAAATAAAAAAAACAAAAATAGTACAAAAAAAAATCAAAAAAAGTATTTTTTGTAAAAAAAGAGAAAAAAAAAATTTTTTTTTAAAAATTATACACTAAACAATAATTCTGCTTTTTGTTCGACACTATCAGAAGAAAGAACAGTAATTCCACCAAGTAATTCTTTCCATTCTACTGTACCGTTTCCATCGGTATCAAAAGATTTGTGTAAGGCAGTTGCACCTTCATGATCTACATCAAAAAGTGATTCAAAATCCTCGATTGTTAATTCACATTTTTCTGCTTTTTTTCCCTTTAGTTCTTTGATTTTTTTTTTGATTTGGTTAATAGCTTTTTTGTTAAGTTTAAATGCTATGTAGAGTTTTTGTAGATTTTTTTGTTGTTTTTGTTTTTGTTTTTGTTATTGTTATTTAACAAGAAAAAGTTAAAAAGGAGATAAGAAATAGAAATTAGAGTGAAAAAAAAAACTCGAGTCAAAGGAGAAGGGGTGGATTGGTAAAAGAATAATTACACATTTGTTGGAATTGTAAATAATAATAAACCTGATTATAAAAAAATGAGAACATCAACAAATTTCAATCAAAATTGTTTTTTGAACAAAACCGACTTTTGTTCCAAATTTTAGTAACAAACGTTTCTCTCCAAATATAAATTTTTGGAAAAGTAATTTTTCTCTTTTTCTGATAACGATTGTGAAAAAAATTTGGGTAATTAAAAAAAATTGGGTCAGTCAAAAATTTGTTTTCGTTTTTTAAATCGTAAATATTAGCTAAATGGTTTTTGATCAAAGTAAAATTTTATGAACAAATCTTACATTTAATAAAAACCAAAGTCACTATCAATAATAATTTTCAAATTTAATATTATCTTGTTGCATTTTAACCTTTTAAAATTACTGTGGAACTCTAAAAAACAAAAATTGACCTTTAATTGTATACTTTACTAAAAATGTTGATTTTTTTTATTAAATTACATTCCAAGATCAAGTTAATCATTGTTTGGGAAGACCAAAAATTAATAACCGTTTTAAATTAAGGTTTTCTATCGGGGTTTAAAGAATTTAAATGGTTTCTGAAATCTTGATATGTCGGTATTTTGAAGTTTTGATTGTAAACATTAGTGGAAAACAACCTCTTTGGAAAAAACAGCTTTTTTGGAAGACTTTATTATTCAATTTTGTTTAAAAGGATATTTAAGATTAACCGTGATAAATTTACGTTCATTAACAATGATAATTATCTTATTGAATTAAGAGATTTTAATATTTCCTATTAAATAGTACTCTAATTTTTAGTAAAGTTAATAATTAAAAATAAATTTTTGTATTTTTGGAGTTCCACAGTAATTCCAAAAGGTTAAAATGCAACAATTTAATTTTACTTCTGAAAATTATTATTGATAGTGATTTTGATTTTTCTTAAATGTAAAATTTGTTCATAAAATTTTACTTTGATCAAAAATCATTTTGCAAATATTGACTATTTAAAAAACGAAAAAAAATTTTTGACTGAACCAATTTTTTTTAATTACCCAAATTTTTTTCACAATGGTAAAAACAAATTTTTTTAAACGAGTTTTTGTCACTTTTTTTCCGATTTTATAAACGGAAGAAAATTAAAAAGACACCCAAATCTTTCAGTTTAAAGAAAAAATTTTTCGAAAAATAAAAAGTCTAATTTTCCACAGAAGGTTTAATGGTTATAAAATAAATAAGGGGAAAAAATTTTTACTTCATTTTTCCTTCTTTTTCGAACAAACAAAAGAATATCTGCAACCAGTTTGGGATCTCACTTTATTCATTTGTTTGTTGAATTTTGTAGGAAACTTTGTGTGAATTAAGAATACAGATTGAAATGACTAATTTTGATTTGAAAAATAAGATAATAGATGAAATTTTATTTCAATTTATTTGTCAAACACCAGTATCATAAAAATTAATTTTTAAGGGTTTAATATTGGCTATATATTCATCTGTAATGAAAGTGTATTCCAATTAAAAGTTAATCGCCTGCGTGCTTAATACATTACGAGGAGAAAATTAAATTCTGACAATTAAAGTTAGCCAAAACAAAATATATTGGATTTCAGTTATACATCTTTGATAAATTTTTTTTTTTCAAAGTTATCATAATTTTATGTAATGAAGAAAAGATAGCCATTGGACTAATTACGATTCGAATACTACCTTTTTCAAAATTCCCGACTTTTGAAATAAACACTAATTTCTGGGGTATTTTTTTTTTTTTAAATAAGTTACACGGAATGAATTTTAGATTGGAAATTAAAGTAGAAAAAATAATAAAAGTTATGACAATTTGAAGAAAAAAAAACAGTTAAAATATATACTCCAATTCAAAATTTTTAACACATCAAAATTAAATTTTTGTGAAAAAAAAATCTAATTTAATCAATTCTATAAGAAATACGAAATTATAACCATTCACGAATTTAATTGTGAAGAATTATTTATAAATTACAATACTAACAAAACAATAAATAAATAATTTAGAATACTAAAAAATCAAGGATGTGTTAAAAATTTCGGAGATTGGCATAAAGAGCAAAATTAAAAAAAAACATTGTTAAATTGTAAAAAATTCTATTCGGAATATTGATCGATCAAATGGTTAGATACCATCAACTAATTTTATTCGATCTATTATATTCTGAACAATTCAAATTTAACATAATATCAACCGTTTGAAAAAAAATATTTGATTCAAGGAAACAAGTTAGGTAATTGAAAAAAATAAAATTTTAATAAAAAAAAAAGATGAAAAAATAATTTATATTTTTTTACAAAATTCAAATTTATTTCCAAATCGTTTGAAATGGTATAATCGTGATTGTTTTAATCGTTTTAATCCTATATAAAATTTTGAATTTTAGTTTATATTTTATTTCAAATATAAAAACAAATATAATGATAAAAAATATTCCCAAAACATACATAAAATCATTTTTTCAATCTAATTTAGCAAAATATTATGCAAGAAATATTTTATTTTATTCTTAAATTGAAAAATATGATTCTTTTTAGACTATTTATATATATATATATATTAATATTATCCCCCCACTAAGTTAAATAAAAATTGTAAAAATTTTACAATTAAAAATGATAAAATATTACCCAAAATTTTTATTTTAATATGCAATTCCAATTAATATCTATTAAAGTTGTGAAGCCTCTTCGAAATTGCCATGTATAATAATGTGTATTATGCGAGTGTATTCCAAAAATACAAAATTTAAAGATTATTTTTTTTAAAAAAATTACAAGTGTTGAAGTTTAATTTTCTCAAAAAAAATTGAATTTATATATTTTAGAATAATAAATTATTACTTTTTTACATAATAACGCTAATAAAAAGTATCATTTTTGGAAATTTATATCTGAAAACTCTTTCCGAAATTTAAATAAATTACCCAAATAATCACATAAAAGTTTTTAATAACATATATTTATAACCCCCACAGGTAACCATTTGCCCTATTTCTTACAGTCAATTTCACTTTTAAGGCACAAACTTTCAACAAAATTTAAGGCACAAAAAAAATCTCAGATTAAAGCACAAAATTCAAAATCTAGTAACAATAAATTGTAAAAAAAAAAATTCCAAATTTTGTGCTTTAATTTGAGATTTTTTTGTGCCTTAAATTTCGTTGAAAGTTTGTGCCTTAAAAGTGAAACTGACTGTATTTCCAAGTTATACCTGATAATTATTTATATAAAAACCTAAAGACTAATTATTTTAGTTTCTTTTTGATGAAATTAAAATCCAATTCGAATTTTTTAACACACCGAAATTTAATATTTGGAAAAAAATTCTTATTAAATCAAAATTATATAATAAATACCCACTAAGAACTATTACTGAATTGGGATTTAAACAATTATTTATCGTTAACCATATCAAAAAAACAAAAAAATAAATAATTATCAATGAAAATAAAAGAAATGGTATCTCAATAATTTTAGGGTTAGTAAATTATAAAAAAATATATTATACAGATTCTTAAAATTTCATTAACTATTATTGATCCATCAAAAGATTAAACACCATCAACTGATTTTCTTAGAGTTCTTCTATTTTTAAAAGAACATAAATTTGAATCAAATATCAGCCATTCTAAAAAATTATTCAAGGGTATGGAATAAGTTACGTAATCCAAAAAATGAAATGAATACAAAAACAAAAAACAAAAAAATGATAATAATATTTTTCTGAAAATCAAAATTAATTTCATACATTATGAAATTAATTTCTTGTTTTTATTTTAGCTATTTCAACCATTATCAAAATTTTCAATTTCTTTTCCACTGTTTTCAAAATAATGTGTCGAAAAAAGTTTAATAATTGTTTTAAACTGTACAATTTGTATTTTTGTTAAAAAAGAGCTATACATTAACCGATCAAAGAAATCAACAATAAAACACTAATTAAATATGACCAAGATTTCTTAAAGTTCTATTATAAAAAATAAATTCTAAAAATTAAGGATAAAATTGCCAAATTTATCTTGGAAAAAAGAGTAAATTTTTGAAAATTTTTATCATCAAAAAAACAAAAAATTTCAAATAAACTAAGAAAAATTATAAAAAATTTTGAATAAATTGCATTCCTAATTTAAAATTTACTTAAAATATCAAGGATTTTACTTTAGAAATTAATTTGAACTTTGGTATACCATTGGGATAATGAATTTTGGATGTTGCCTTGGAATAAGAAGATTAAAAAAGCATGAATTTTATTTTGAAACAAAGATTAGAGTCTTTTGGCATGTATTATTTTGATTATTATATGCTTAAAAAATACACAAAAAAACCTAGATTCAAATACTTCAATAAGGATTCGAAATTGTAAAAGTAATAATAAACACTCTCAAATTATTGGTTTTTAGAAAAACACAAGAGAAAAAGGATCCAGATTTCAAACTTAAAGAAAAGGATTTCTTTGAGCCACAATCAACAAGTGTCTTCCAACTCTTGACTTTATATTTTTCCATCTTTAAAACTCATTTTGATGGTATATAATCATTTTTTAATTTTTTTAATAACTGAAAATAAATAAAAAAACACTTTTTTCTATTTTTTAATTTGTTTTTCATTCTTCAAAAGTAAAAATTTAGCGACATTCAAGTTGTTTCTTTGAAAATTCAATACAAAGTTCTATGAAAAATTTTTTTTTTGCTAAAGCGATAAAAAAACAAAAAGAAAATTCTTTTTTATTTTGATCAAATAGGAAAATCAAGAAAAAACAATAAATTTTAATCAAAAAATCCATTTTCAATAATTTTGATTTTTGCCATTATTTTTTCTTTAATCAAATTTTTTTTGACTTTTGAAACATTTTGTGGCTTTGAAAAAGCATAGATATATTGATAATTACAAGATAAACAAATAATATCTTTTCCCATTTCAACGAAAGTAAACCTTAAAGGACAAAACAAAAAAAGAAAAGAAAAAAAAAAAAGTATCCTTAGAATGGTTCAACTTTAATGAACTTCGAATTACTATCAGAGCCAACAAGGCATTGGTTTAAAGGAAAATTCTGTGTATCACCACCTATACAATTGTATTGCGCTGATGAAACTACTTCAATGGTATCTTTTACTACCACACCAAAAAGAGACAAATCACCACCTTGATTGTAGCATTGGCCTTGGATGAATGAAGCGGTGGAAGAGGCAAAAGAACACTCTTTGTTTGAATAAGACACCCTATTGATTACGGTCGCAGTTTTTAAATTCATTTTTTCAATTGAATAAATTACAGAATCAGAATAGTCTTCTTGTGTGCATTGGTTAAGTGGATATGCCATGATCTTGTCACACCATGAACACGTGGTTGAGTTTTGGCAATAATAGATGTCAATATTTGGGTTTTGAATGGAATAATAAATGCTACCAGTACTCTTCGGATAACAATAATTGTTGATATATGTAGCATCAGTATAATCGTTTGTTGTGCAATCAGTTTTTGGGTTGTACGAAGTTACATGGATAAGATCGTTTGTTGGTGATGGCTTTAAATAACAACCAACAACAATCAGCAATAATAATAGAAAGAAAGAAAACACTTTCATCAAAACAGTCTGTAATTCACAAGAAAAAGAGAAAAAGTAAAAAAAATGAAACTACATCAATTAAAAATTTGTGTTTACTGATAAATTCAAATAAATGGTAGAAAATTTTTACTTGATTTTCCTTTTTGAAATTTTTCTGCTCAAACTTTGAATAAAGCATTTAATGAAGTCAAGTGTTAAGAAACTGTATAAAATTAGTTTTTCTTCAAAATATTCTTTGTCAGAGACTGTTTGGTAGTATACAGTTCAAAGATTTATAAAAATGGAAATTAAATCAAAATTTTTTGATATTTATTAGAATTTATCAGTATTTTTCCACCATTTGGAATTAATTTGTTATTATTATAAAGAAAAGAATGTTTTGGGCGAGTTTCTTGTCTTTAGTGAGTGGGAAAATTCAAAAAAAAGGGGTCTTTTTTTTTATTTCTGACAAAGCTATTCTCTCATTTTGAATTTTTAGTGTTTCTTCATTTGGTAATAATTTCTCTTATCTTTGAAATATTCCAAAACTAAATCAATACATAAAGAGGTCTGTTGTTTTAATAGTTGGTAATTATAAGAGTTTATCATATTAATATACTTAACTCTATTTCAAAATTTCATTTTCTTTTGAGTATTTTATTTGTAAAAAATTACTTTGGATTTTTTAAAAAGTTTTTAATTTGTTAAATAAATACAAAAATCCAATTTTATCTAAATAAAATACTAAATTTGATTTCTACATGATTAAATTGACTTAGTGTATAAAAAAATGAATTATTTTAGATATCGAAGAATAAAAATTATAAGATATTTTTTGAGAATGGCGAATGGGATACTTTTTTACTATAAAACCCCTCTAATTAATATTTTGAAGAACTGATTGTCCTGGTATTTTTATTTTTATAATTCTGTTTGTGTCTGGGATAATCAAATCAAAATATAGAATTTTATCAAAATTAGTTAATTATTAAAGAATTTCCAAAAAAATTAAGGTTGGCCTTAGAAAAAGCATAAAACTTGGAATTGTTTCCCAAAAGAAAAGATTGTAGATTATATATTTTCAACAAATAGAAAACCAGAAAAATACCTCTTTAATCTGTATAAAATGATTTTAGATCATAAAATAGAAGGATATTGACAAATTCAAATAAATATTTGGAAATTTTTAAAACTAATTTAAAGTTTTTTATAAAAAAGAGATTTTACTTAAGGGTCAAGTTATCACAGGAAAAAATAATTTTCTGAAATGGAAAAAAAATTTTGGAATTTTTATGAGTGCCTAATATAAATCAAAAACTAACCTACCAAAAGTGATTTACAATCGATCTCCAAAAATCAACAATCAAAAAGAGCACATTTTTCGAAAAAAAAGCATAAAAAGAATAAGACTTAATTTTCAATTAGAATGGCTGTGAAATGTAATTTTGAAAACAACTTTATCAATTTTGAGATGTTGATCGAAATTTATCTTTTCCAGATCTATAAGATTTTTTTTTTTCATTTTTCGTTTGAGTTATTGTTTTCTCAAGTAGAATTTTATAAAAATCTTAATTGGTCAAATATAGAGGGTTTTAAAATAACTACAAATTAGATTAAATCGGAACTAAATTTATCATGCACTTCAAGAAACTATTGATTTTAAATTGAAGTAATTTGTATATTTGGAGATATAAAATAAGAAAAGATATTTTATTTTTTTTAAATTTAGATTGTAAGAAATTGAGAATACTTTTATACTTTTTTGTTAATACTGATTTTTTTAAAATTGATCTCTCAATTTTTTTTTTTTTTTTGATATTTGTTTTTTTTTCAATTATAAGAAGCTCAATTTCAGAATATTATTTTTTTCGTTTCAAGCCACCAATTGAGTATGGAGAAAATACCACGGTAAATGACTAGAGTCTTAACTGAATATAAATCTGGTGAATTTATTTACAATTTGAATACAGATATTGTTTAAATGTTTTGAAAGAAGAGTTCTGGATATTCAAAAAAAAAAAAAAAAGGATTTTGTATTTAAATTTTTTTAAAAATACCAACTGGTTAAAAAAATAAAAGTATTTCATAAAGAATTGATGAATTTTTAATGTAAAATGTACAATTAGCTTTGATCTTCATTTCATATTTGATTTCTTATTGGGGGAAGGGATGTGATAATAAAAATAAAAAAAATTTCTGTAAAATTTTATTTCATCCTAAATATTTTCATTTTTTACTAATGATAACTAATTAAAAATTGTCATTTTTCGATTTTTTATTTTTAAATCCTTTTCCAAATCTAAAAATAGAAACCCAAAAAAGTATTCCATTTTTTAATAATTCATATTTTGGACTTGTTAAAAAACCATTTTTCAATTTTTAAATTTCAAGATTTACTCTATAATTATAAACATAAAAAACGAAAGATGGTTTAGTTTTGTTTTCTTTTGATAAAGGTACTTGTGGTTTCAATATATTTCCACTATATCTGAAATAATTTGTTAAAGTAAAATCGATTGTTAATTATTTATTTTTTAAACTTCTAATCTAATGTTTTAGCTACTAATCCACATTTCTCACAATTTTAAGAAAGATATTTTGCAATTTTGGAGTTTGAATATCGATAATTCAAACCTTTAAAATTGTGAAAAATGAAGATTTTTTTTTTTTCTTGGTGTTTCGTGAAAGAAGGATCACCCAAATTAAAAAAAAATTACAAGGATAGAGATATAACTAAAATATATTTTCAATTGATAAAGTTAATTTGTAAAGGTAATTTATTTGTGAATATTTTAATACTAGAAACAATTGAAATTTTTTAGTTATAAGACAAATTTTGAGGTAAAATTTAAGAAATCTATTTTTAAACTTTGAAGTCTTTAGATTGAAAATTCTAGCTTTATAATTGTGGTGAAAAACAATTTTTTTTTTTTTTTTTACTTATTGTAGTTAAAATAAAGCTTGTAAAAAAATTTAATATGTGTTTTAAAATAAAAGGTGTGTTTTTTTTGTTATAGAAGACCTCTACATCAAAAGATCGTAGAAATTGATAATAAACTCTAAATAAATATGGTTTTGGTTTCTGAAAGTTCTAATATTAAAAAAGAAATTCTAAAAATAAAGGATCGAATTGCAAAATTTATCTCAAAAAATAGAGTAAATTTTTATGAAAATTTTTTATCATCAAAAAATTTCAAAAAAATTGAGAAAAAATGAAAGATTTTCAACTATTTTGCATGAATAATTTAAATTTTACTGAAAATATCTAGATTTTCACTTTCAAAATTGATTTGAACTTAGGTATATCAGTGGATTAATGTAAATTGAATGTTGCCTTGGAAAAAGAAGTAAAAAAAAGCAGGGATTATATTTTTAAACACAGATTATTGTCATTGGACACACATTATTTTGATCACAGTATATATGATAATTTTTAATTCATTCACTTTTTTCGTACTTTTTAACCAATCTGTTATTTTTCAGAACATTTTACACAATGAAACTTACATGTGATTTACATTCAAAAGCAATTCGTTTTTATTTTAGACTTTGTCAGAGTCGACACGAATCCCTTAAAATACCAAAAATTAATTTGATGCAAAAAATTGATAGATCGAAAAATAATCCAATAAATCCACTAACAAGAAAAATCAAACTAAACCAGTGTTGTGTTTACATTCGTGTATTGGAATTTTAAACGGGAAACAATTTTCACTTCCTTTTCAATTTCCTTTTTCAAATAGAGTTTTTTAAAATTACAACCTACTTTTTTGAAAACCCTATTAATTAAAAAGAAAAATATGGAAGGGAAGTAAAAATATTTTATCCCATTTAAAATTCAAATAACAGTAAAGAAAGCTATTATTATTTCAATTTGATTTCGATCATTTTTTAATCTTTTGCTTCTTGATCAAAAAGCTTCCAATCCCCGTAATGGACACATCTGGAAGTCAGTTAGTGAGAGAACTTCTTGAGTCTTCTTATCTTATTCCAAGTTATAGTAACCATTTAATCAAAAAGGTCAACCTGCAAATCAAAAAAGAAAAGAAAGATCTTGACGAAATAATTACAAATGAAGATTATGATAGCCCCTCATTATCTGCAACAATTCTTTACCACCACTTTTCAATAAGAAGAAGCAAAAGATGTTTGTGTGTATACCATAACGAAAGGCTAAAAACGATCAAAAGGCTTCGATGGACACATGGCAGCACTTTACCATCAGAAATCTCTGAGAATTGTTTACAGGAAGAACGTAACTTTTTCCAGGAATATTCCTTACTGTTAATGAAATATATGTCCCAAATACGATTGGATTTGTACCAAAATATGAATCCCCCCTGTTCTAAGAATATTTATATCCACGTTCTTGTTGTCAATGATATTGGGGAAATATTAACAAATTTTGAAACACAAACAATACGCCTTTTAAAAGGATCCAAACATTATGTGAGATACAATGATGTGAAAAAATTTCTTAAAAACGGAGATGTAATCCAAATTACAAACCCAAAAGAGAACGTACAAACAATGACTCCAACTAAAAACCAAAAAAACAAATAAACAAAAAATAAATTCTTTTTGCAAACAATTAAACTTTTAGGACAATTCTGCTTTGTTTTTGGATTTGAAAGAAGCCACAAAAATTAATAATTTCAGAAAAAGATTCTAAATTATTGGAAAATACAAGACTCTTTTTTGATTCTTAATTACAAAAGAATGATAGAATTCCAAATAATTTTACAATTTTTCAGACCTTTGCTTCCTATTAAAGATTAGTCGAATTTTATGGTTAGTGAATACTATTTTCCCACCTAGTAACATATTTATAGACTTAAAAGAAACTTGATCTCAGGGATCTTGCTAACTTGAAAAATTTAGGTTTTTTTTGGAAAATTTTGAGTTGGTCAAAAAAACAATTATCCTTCATCAAATCCAAATTATTCTCAACAAATTTTGAAGAAAAAAATTTCATGAGGAAAATGTCACTCCACTTTCTTTTCAAGTATGTTAGAGTGTACCGAGAGAGTATAAATATACTTGAAAAGAAAGTAGAGTGGCATTTTCTTAATATCAAAAAAAAATAGTCTTTTAGTTTTTCCTTGTTTTGTTCGGGAAATTCAAAAAGTTTTTGGATCAATAAATGATTTTCAAGCAAAATCTAAAAAATCCCAAAAATTCCAAAAATTGCAATATTTTGACTTTTCCTCAATCTATTGTCTTTTAAAGCTTTTTTCTGTTTATAGTATTTTATTTCAACCCTCACAGAGCATAAAATTCGAATAGTCCTTAATAAAATCTCTTCATATAATTTCAAAAGGGAATTTAATTAAAAAACTTCTTTGGATCACGAGATTAGTGATGTTTTATAATTTTCGACGATCAACTTAAAAATGTGTTAATTTAAATTTTATTAGCAGACTTAATGAGATTTATTTCCTATTAAAATATTCATGAATTCTAAAATATTAGTATGAAGCGAATTGTGTTTTTTTTTTTTGTTTACCAGAGAAACTTGTAGTGATCTTTTATTGTTATATAACCCTTCAGGAAAAAAAATTGTCAAATTGATTCAAATTGAAAAATTGTTGTGAAAAGGAAAATTTTCAAAATATTTTTTTACTTATTTTTCAGCTGTACAATATAATATATGTGAAATTGAAATAATCCAAACTCAAATAATACCTATCATTTAAATCTTAAAGCCAATTTCACTTGAATAGAAAACATAACAAAAAAAAATCAGGAAAAATTTCACTTTTACTAATGTTTTCAATGAAAATTCTAACTTGGAAAATTGAACAATTTTTAAATTTTGGTTTAAGTAGATGTTTTAAATTTTATTTTGATGTTAATAACAATCTAATTTTCGGATTTGAAATTTCTCACAAAATGAAAAAATCAGACATTGATAAATATTAGTAAATTAGAACATTTACTACAGTTTTACAATAAAACCGATTTGATAATTGTTTTTCAGGTTATTTCAGTTTGAGTGAATTTAATTATATATATATATATAAATCTCCAGTGATCAGTGAGATATAGTAATAAAATATTAGAAAATGAAATCTTTTAATTCTGTTTGACAATTAAAATCGATTTGACAATTATTTTCCAATTGGAACTTTATTTCAACTTTTGAATGCAATTATGATTTTTTGTATCTTAAAGATATAGAATGATTATAGATAAAATAAAATAATGATAGGGTAATTGGAATATAATGTATGGAAAGTAGACACTTTGATCTTGAAAATCAAAAATCTAAAAAAAAAAAATTTCCAAACAAAAACGATAAAATCCTCATTTTCACTCTTTAAAACAAAAAGAAAATTTTTTAGGATGAAAAATTTTGAAAAATTTTGTTAATTTTTCTTCATTTTAATAAAAGATTAGATTATCGAAGTCATTTTTGATAATGAAAATCTAAAACAATTGACAAAAAATAATTCGTCAATACTCAAATCAAGAATTGATTTTGAAATTTATTTTATCGAAATTATTTGAAAATAACTATTTTGGTAGATTTGTTGTGCTGATTTTTTGTGAATTTTTTTATATTTTTTCTTTAATACCTTTCTTTTTATACATTTTGAACTGTAAATATTATGTAGAAAGATAAATGAATCAAAAATTTAAAAAACTGTTTTTGATTATTTTTTTTTATTTTCTAATGTTCTTAAGAATCCGAAATTTGAACTTTGTTAATTTTTTTTTTTTTTTTAGAAAAAATAAGAATTTAACATTCCTTAATATTAAATCTATCAATAATTCGGTTTTATTTATTTATTTATTTATTTGTAAAGTAATCTGCACTAATAGATTAAATTATATGAATTTTTCATTTTATTAATTTCCAATTTTAAACTAAACTCCATTTTTTTTTAATCTTAAATTAAGATTATTTTCTAGAATTATTGTTGTAAAAAATAAAAATTAAATATTATTATACATTTCTTAACAATGTTGTGAATTTTTTACTGATTTTCTTATTATATATAACCTCAATAAAAAAACTGAAAAAAACAAAAAAGTTTAGTCTTGAGACATAAAAACATATGATAAAGTTCAATAAATCTATTTTGGGGACTTAAATATAAAAAAAATTTCCTGTTCACACTTTATTGGTAAAAAAAAAATTAATAATTTAATATTAATATTAATTGTAAAAAATATTGACTAATACAAAATGACAATCAAGTTAAGAAAATTCATATTTTTAAAATATTTAGAAATTTAGTTTGATAAAGAAAAGAATTTACTAGTAAAATTTTGGAAAAAGTGAAAGAATATTTAAAAAAAAAATTAAAATGCTTTTTAATAAACAAAAATTATCTTAAAGAGTGAAATTACAATTGATTAAACCAATCTACATGTTTCAGTATTATATACATTGGTTATTTTTGATTTAACTCAAAAAGATTTCAACAAAATTTATGTTTGGATAAATAAAAAAAATTAAAACATTTTTTCAAAATTAATCAACATTCCCTAAGAATAATTTTAGGAATTATTAATCAACAATTGTTCAAGTTAGAATTTTAATTTATAAAAGAAGATTTTCTTGAAGATATGTGAGAATAGGTAATTTTCTCCTCAAAATTCAAAATCATTTTGTTTTCTGAAAAAACTGATTTAAATTGTGAAACTTATTCTTGTGAAATAAAACCAAACAATTTGTTCAAAAAATTATTTCAAAATTAAAAATTTGTTTGTAATTTCTTTTTCTTTTTTGAAAACCCAGAATAAATGACTTTTTTGAAAACAAAGAAAAAAAAAATATTTACATAATAGATCTCAATTTAATTGATAAACTTTTTTTTAAACTTGTATCAAATATTGATTTATTAAATCACCTATATCTCAATTATTTTTAACGGTTGAGATTTAAAGTAAAACATTAATTATTAAAAATAATAAAAAAATAAAAAAGTGTTCTTTCAAAAATCAAGACTTTCCTACATAAAACGAAAAAAATATTTTTCTATTTTCAAGAATTAACTTAATTATTTATAAAAATAAAAGGTTTTGTTTTACCTTTTATATTGGAAACATGCAAAATTTGAATTTCCAAAAAGAGACTCAAATTAATAAATTGTTTTAGATAGGGTTAACTCATCTATTTCATAAGTCGAAATAGAAATTACAAAAAAAAATTTTTAAAATCATGAAAAGATTTACTTTTATTTTTAAAAAATACTATTTCCTTAATCAAAAAATATTCAAAATATCTAGAAGGAATATTAAATTTCTTACATTATGACAAATATACACACTTTTAATCCTTTTCTCTACAAAAATATTTCAAAATAAATCTTTAAAATACAAAACATTAAAAAAATTTTTACAATTTATCAATAGTTTTTTTCATTTATTCAATAGATTTTTTGAAACCACACTAAACATTCATATCAAGACTCCACACAAATGCTGTGTCTTTTTTTTATTGACTTGTTGTCAAATCATTAGATCAAACGAATCCCTTAAAAAATAAATAAATTCATTTTTTTGTTTTTCTTTTTTTCAATATTTTTTCTACTTTTTTTTTGAAGAATGAACAAAGAACTCAAAAAACTTGAAAAAGAAATCGATAATAAGAATTTAAACCAACAATTAAAAACAACAGTGGAAAATGTGGAAACACTAATAACGAATCTTGGGTCGTATGAAGAGGGTGTGCCCAGTGTGATCCTCAGGAACCAATATCTCAAGGAAAAAAAAAAACGACTTGAAGAAGAAATCGAAGCACTTGAAGTGTTGATCTCTGACCTTAACGAGACAGAAATAGAACAAAGTATTGAAAGTTTAGAAAAGCAATTGGAAAGCCGACAAGAAAGGGCAACAAAAGAAATCCAACGTCTAAACATTTCACAATTAAACCTCTCAAGCCAAGAAACGGGATTGTATTTATTAAAGCCCGAAAAGGCCATTCAAGAATTTAATGAGCAATTTGAAAATGTGTTTGAATACTTTTTCGAATCCGAAGAAGAAGAAAATATTATTGATTTGAAAAGTTACCTCTATAAGATCCCCATCAAATGCTTCGTGGTGGTGAAACAATTTTTAGCGCAATTTGAGGATTGGTTTTTCCAATTGATGCACATGCAAAAAATTACAACTTCTTCTTTGGTGAACAAATTCCTTGAAAGAATCAAGCACCAGCACTTTACAAAGATATTAAACGAACAAGCCAAAAAAGAAAACCTTACAAAGGTTTTGCAATACTTCCAAGAGTTAAAGAATTTAAACAAAAGTGCCACCCAAATTCTTGATGATTACGTCCATATGGTTTGCAAATTTTTTTGCAAAATGTTAATCGTCGACCCTTCAATTAAACTTTTGGAGCACAACAACGAAACACAATTCTCCGATTCGTTACACGAAAAAATTAATGATTTTAAAAGTGGTAAACTTGTCATTTTATTTCCTGGCTTGGTGAGCAAAAAATGCCAATATGCAAAGATCAAAACAATTTTACTTTAAATTGACAACCCACGAATAAAATTTATTCCAATTGGAGTGTTTTTTTTATCATTTGGTTTAATATGTTTTTAATCTGTTGAGTTTGTTTTGGTTTGTTGGATTTGTTTTTGTTTTTGTTTTTGATGTTTTGTCCATTTGTGGGTTGTTTTTAGCTGTTTATTAATTACAAAATGTTATAATAATGAAAAATAGAATCCGGCAAAGGAATAAACTGAAAGGAAATATTTTTGGGTTTAGTTGGAATTATTGAAAAATATTTCAAAGTAAAGACGAATTTTTGATAAATATTAGATTATTAACTAAGATTTTAGATCAAAAATCTTTATTAATATACTCTTATGTTTTTAAATTTCTACTTTCTCAATTTCTGAGGTATGCCTACTTTTTCTCCAAAGGTTTAAATTGGACTTTTTTTGCTTGCTGATAGCCAACAGAGATATTTACAAGAGTTTTTTACAATTTTCCTCTTCTCAAAAATAAACATTTTTTTCAAAATTATTCCAACAGTCCTTAAATTATTAATAAATCCATTAAGGTTCATTCTTTGTTTTTGAAAAAAAAGATTAAGGAACGACAAAACTAAACAAATCTTCGAGTAAATTTAATAACAAAGCTAAAAAAAAAAAAAATATTAACTACATCTTGAAAGTAAAAAAGCTGAGCACTACAAGTCCAAACTCACTTTTAATGCTATTTTCAGAAAAGAATTATTGTTTTAAAAATTTTGATCAATTATTCATATTTTTAAAACGGTTAAAATCCAAAATATTCCCAAATTATTTCAAAAAAATAATTATATTTATTTTATTATTATTATTATTGAAGAAGTGTAAATTACACTCTAGTTACCCTTAGACTTAAATTCCCTTTCGGAAATTTAAGTGTAAAATCATATATTTCACAATTATTTGATAGTGAAAAGAATTCGAAACTTTCTTGGTTTAAAATTAATTCAGTAAGATTTATTTCTTTTAATTTATTTTAAAAATTTTTCTATTTTTTTCATAGGAAAAAACATATCCATAAAAAATGATCTATATTTTCTATTATTTCTTTGTTTTCATATTTTAAACATAGATGAAATTTTTGGTTTGATTTTTTATAAATTACATAATAATATCTGTTTAGGCAATTATATATTTTCTGGATTTTGGGTTTTTGAGCTGGCTGGATAACTAAACTGTTTTTGGAGTTTTAAATTAATATTTTTTGTATTTTTTTATTGTGAATTTTATTGGGGGGGGGGTCGTAAATTGTCGTTTAGTGCAGTCCAGTGCATATGTTTTCCAGAAGTCAAAAGGGTAGTTTAAATCAAAAATTTTACTCGATTCTTTTGACAATTGGAAAATCCAATGATATTATCTATTCTTGAAATGCAATGATTCATTATATGTGTATTTATAAATTTCTTTTTTTAGTTCTTTTAAATGTTTTGAATCCCCGTTAATTTTATTTTTGATTTTTTTTTGAATATTATTTATTTTTCCAAATAAAGAAGAGTTAAATTATTTATTTTTCAAGAAAAAAGATAAATCAAAATTTTGCAAATTATGCAAAAAATCAAAAAAATTGGATATTATTGAAGATTTGGATCATTTTCTCTGGAACTACCCAGCCTATGAAAATAATCGTAGAATTTGGATATATGTAATAAAAAAAATTAATATATCTAATATATTAAATAATAATAATA
This sequence comes from Anaeramoeba flamelloides, assembly GCA_027625915.1. Classification (NCBI taxonomy): domain Eukaryota; family Anaeramoebidae; genus Anaeramoeba; species Anaeramoeba flamelloides. The sequence continues at coordinate 6,894,035 of JANTQA010000012.1, forward strand.
TTATCAAATATTATTATTAAAAAAGATTCAATATACTTATTATCACTCGTGATAAATAGACTAATTTTCGAGTTTTTATTAAAATATCTAAATAAAAAATTAGGAATTCGGGCAAACAAGAGGGATTAACAACTCCGCCGTTAAAACATAAAATAAAAAAAATTATTTGTTTTTACTTTAAAAAAATTTTCTTTTATTAACCAAAATTACAATAATTTCAATTTTAAATTCTTTTTTGTAAATAAAAATTGGTGTATGTCTGTCTATTTTACATAATTCGGTAATAAATCAGAATATTCAAGTATATAAATAATTTCAAGTTTTTATTTCATAATTAAAAAATTCTAATCTGTATGTTAATTGACTTAATATCAAATATTTAAATAATCTTATTTTGAAGTTATTATTTAGAGAATTGTTATTAAATAATTGTTATAACTATTAAATATCTCTTTTGAGCTTGTTAAATTATAAATTATATGTGAATTTTTATCTAGATAAATACCTAACTATTTAATTCTATTCACAATTAAATTTATTAAAGAATAAAGATATATTATTGTTTTATAAAGAAAGTGTGCAAAAATAACTTAAAAAAAAATAAACCACAAAGTATTCGGAAGAAATTACTATAAAAGAAGGACCCAATATCAAAAAAAAATACAATAATTATTTTAACCTAAGTAAAAATATAAATTACCATTTCAAAAATTGTGACTCGCCTGAAATAATTAATTGAAAAAAATTAATACATACTTTTAGAATTCAAGAAAAATTAATAATTTGATTCGATTTGTAATTCACTTTTAAATCATTCTAAATACAGTCAGCTCCGCTTTTAAGGTACAAACTTCAACAAAATTTAAGGTACAAAAAAATCTCAAATTAAGGCACAAAATTTGGAATTTTTATTTTTACAATTTATTTTAGTAGTATCTGAATTTTGTGCCTTAATTTGAGATTTTTATTTTGCCTTAAATTTTGATGAAGTTTGTGTTTTAAAAGTGTATTTGACTGTTATGTTCCATAAATTATTTGAAAAAATTGAATATCTATGGATCTATTTGTTTATTTAGAGAAGGGGGTAAATAAAGAAAATTAAAAAAATAAAAAAAGAGAAGAAAAATAATTAAAATATATCCAAAATAATATTATCGTTTTCATGACGAAATAGAAACTATCCATGTCCTGAATACACGTGAGGGGTAAAACCCCGAAAGAAAGATTATCTATAAAAATAAAATATTTTACTATTTTTTTGAAGGTAAATTATTTTCAAAAAAAGTTGAGCAAAAATATTATTAAATATATTTATTAAATTAATTTTTAATATTTTGAAAAAAATATCTAAAATGATTATTTATTATAAATTATTTAATGATCTCAAAAAATATTTGAAATGCATTTATCTGTATTAAGGATATAATAGTTTCTAATCATAATTTTTTTGATGTTTTTTTAGTATGTAAATTGGAGCTAATTTTGTTCTTTTTGGGATGTATAAAAAAAATAATTTACAAAGATCTTTATTCTATATAAACTCTTGTTCATACAAAAGTGTATACCTCTCAATCATCATTATGATTAAATTTGATTGTGGATAAGATTTTTAATAATTGGTGATTTTCATATTAATATTCATTTTATTATTTTTTTTTATTTATGGGTATTGAAAACATGGAAAATGAAAAAAAAAAAGATAAGAAGATAACAATTTGGAAATAATCTGCCCGTATAGAAATGGAAACAGTTTAGATTTTATTTCAAATGAGTTATATATGAGAATTAAGAAAGACCATTACTGAATTGACACAGTATTCAAAGAAAGGGGAAAATATTGAAAAAAACAACAACAATTCCAACAAAATACCCAGTTTAATTGCTGCCCATCTTTAAAATGAGACCTTAAATAACAAAAATTAGGCTTATAAAGTGCGTTTCCATTATTCAACATATTCAGTGGTTTTTATTGAAATTTATAATTTTTTTCTTTACAATTTACAAAAAGGGGTTTCACATTTCAAATAAAAGGTTAACTCCAATTTTTAAAATATTGAATTTTAATTTTTATTGTTTTATTAAAATTAGTTATGAACGTTACTATGAGTTTTTTTTTTATGTTCAAAGGAGTTTATTATATTTTAGAATGTCATTACTTTAATAAAAAAATACAATAACTGTTAAATCCCAAACATTGAAATCTTAAAAACAGAGGAAATTCCATTTTTTGATCAATTAAAAATATAAATTAAAAATTCAAAAAATTATTCCTATTTTACTGATCAATATATAAATTAATGAGAAAATATAGTCTAATCTTATTCAAATATTGATTTAAATTTACTGAATTTATCAATTTTCAACCTTTGGGTAATTTAAAAATTAAAATATTCCAATATTCCAAAAATTAAAATAGAAAATTGATGATAATATTAATCTAATTTATTGTGATTATTCTTTCAATAAATGATAAATTTTCGAGAATATATCTATTATGATAATTTTTGCTTTTTAATTTTATAAAATATGAATTTTATTATCTTTTGATCTCTCTTTGAATTATTTTTATTAAAAAATTTCATCTAAAACCGAAAACTCAACCAAATTATTATGTTTTACAATTTATTTTTCCTTAATTTAATTTAAATTAACAGTGATTAGAGGAAGTGGTCAAATTAAAAACATATTACTATTTACGATTGATAAAAATGATTCAAATTTTCAATATTTATATTCAAAATTATATTTCATTTTTATTCATTTTTTTTGATTAATTTTGTAAATTTGGTATTTTTTCAGGTCAATATTTACAAAGTATGAAAATTGAGAAATTCAGAATATTTAAATCAATACCCGAATGAGAATATACACTGGTTTCTCGTTTATTTATCTATTGATCAGTAAAATAATAATAATTTTTTATATTTTTTCTTTTTATTTTCAATTAAAAAAATGTTTTTCTTATGTGTTTGATAGTTTGTGCTTTTAGGTTTGGAAATAAGACTAATTTTTTTAAAATACAGATAAGGAAACTCTACTAAATTCTTGTAAGGTGACTGTTTTTCGAAAAACAAGTAATCAACCTACAATATTCTGAAGGAGTAAGGAAAAACAAATTCAGACCATTTTTCATTTTTACGGTTTTCCATTGTCTTTTACAAAGAGATTTTTTAAGGAAATATATCACAATTGTTATGTGATATGTTTTTTTGTCTGACACCCATTTTATTTTACAAATATTGGCTATATTTGAAAGAGAATTAACAACCCTAAATGAAAGAAATTTTTCAGAATTGACAAAAAGAAAATCCAAAAAAAATTTTTCCTTTTTAAATCCAGAATATTTACAAAAGATATAATTTCGAAGAAGAAACCAAGTTGGCAAAATCCGAGGTGAAGAAGGAAATTGTACATTTTTCGCTTTTTTTTAAAATTAGTTTTGACTTTTAAAAGACTCTCAAAAAGAATAAAAGTCTTGTTAATAAAAAAAAAAGCAAGAGAAACAAGAAATCTTTTTTTTTCTGAAGGAAGAAGGTAGAAAACAAAATACAATTAAAATATAGTTTTTATAAAAGATTGTACAAATATTTTTTTGGAAATTTTTGAAAAAAGAAAATCTTTCTCACCAAAGGTTGAAAAAACAACCGAAGAATAAAAACTATGTTTGATCATTGTCTGAAAACCATTTGACTTATTATTTAACAAATCCATTTCATTTTTTACTTATTATTTTTTATTATCAAAATGGTACTTTTTTTTCTTCTTTCAACATTTCTTTTTTTTTTTTAAATCTGAGTCAGCTTTTTTATTTCTCAAAATGTTTGTGTTTAAATTTTTCTTTCTAACAACCTTTTTAATATTATTGTAGGATCCTATTGAAATTCAATTTACTTTTGATCTAGAATCAAAAGAATTAAAAACTGGTGCTTTCTCGATTGTTGAAAAAAAATTTATCATCAAAGAAGGAGAAGAAGAAGCAATAAATTTCCCAATGGACGACAAAACAGAAGTAAAAACAATAAATAATTTCTTTTTGCTGATCTAGATTTTTTTCTCTTTTTTTTTTTTTTTTTTTTCTAATCCTTCTTATTTTTTCATCAACAAAAAAAAGAGTAAATTAGTCTTGTTCTTAAAAAACAAGCTTGTTCTCTTTTTTTAAGTACTCATTATCAAGAAAGCCTTTCTTTTTATTTTTTTTTAAAAATGATTACTTTACAAGATTGATTTTCTTTACAAAAACACTTTCCTAAATCTGTTACAAACAGTACATGTATTAACCCAAATATATTTTATCTTTTTACTACATTTCCTTCCACTTTATATTCACATTTAATAGATCACTTCTTCAAACAAAACCGACGAAATTGTATTAAAATTAAATAACAATAAAGATGTTAAATTAATTTTCAAAACTGCAGAATTGCTTGAAGAAACGAAAGAAACACTCACAAACTTCATTAAAACAGAGACTAAGGAAGAAGAAAAAAAAGAAGAAGAAAATGAAAAAGAAGAAGAAAAAGAAAAAGATATTGAAATTGAAATTGAAAAAGAAGAAAAATCTGATTCACAAAGCGAGGAAGATGGAATCGATCCTAATTTTATATTAACTGAAAAACAAAAAGAAGAAGGGTGGTTCTTAGTGATGATTTCCTTACAAAAAAAAGATCAAGAACTTGAAAAAGCAGAAAAAGCATTTCTCCAATTATCAAGTGCTCACCTCAAAATAAAAAAACTTACAGGCGTTTCTCACATTATTTCATTTGGAAATTTAACAAGAGTAATTGATTTTTTAATTTTTTCTTTTAAATTTTTGAAAAAAAGCAAAAAACTTCAAATTTTTTTTACAAAAAAATATTTCATAAAAGTTTGAGTTAATTTATGTAACCATTTTATATAATCTTGAAGGGTAGAGTAAAAACCATTTTGTCATTTTTTTTCTATATGATTTATAAAATTCATTTGACTTATTAAAACGTGCCAGTTTTATTCTATCTGTATTAAAAAATTTCCACTTCAAGGTTTATATAAAGCATTATCCAAACTGTTTAACCCATTCGTTTATATGCAGTTTGAGTAACACCTTTTTAATACTTTTGTCCCTACTTTTGAAAAATATTTGTAACTGGGTCCACAAGAGTAAAAACTCTATTTTTTACAACATTTATATTTACTCTTGTGTATATTTTTGGAATTTTTAAATCTATTTATTTGTTATTTCAAGATATTTCCTTTTTTGTTATTATTATTGAGGAAGAAGTGGAAATTACACTCTAGGTGTCATTTTACTTAAATTTTCTTAAAGTTAATTTAATCTTATAATAATAGATTTCACGATTACTCATGTGAAAGGTATACCCAAATTATCTTTATCATGAAAAAGAAAAAACCAAAATTTGGCAAACAAAAATTTGGAAAAAAGAAAAAGAAAAAAAAATAAAAATAAAAAGGGTTTATAAGAAGCAATTGGTAAAAAAATCGCAAAAAAAAAACATATTCTATCTTTTAATTAATAACACTCAAAATCACAGACAAGATACTTTTGGTTTAGTTTGGGAAATGATTATGAAAGTCTATTTGGATGGTCATTGTTTAAATGTTGGAATTTTCTTTTATCTTTTTGATCTGATTTGTCTTAACCCATAATATTTTTTACATCTGTTTTTTCTTTTTTATTTTCAAGATAAGCATACTTTTGTGTTTCAGTAACCAAGTATTAGCAAATAAAATCGTGATCTTTTTCCTTAATAACTCTTCTTCCCAATATAAAGAAAATTCAGCCAGGGAAACATGGAAAAATATAAATTTCCTTTTTTTTTTATAAATCACAAATTAAACAAATGCTTATTGTAATATAAAATTGATTACTGAAACTCAACAAAATACTCAATTCAAAATTGTTTATTAAAAAAAAGTTAATTAAAAAAACAAAATATCAGCCAAAAAATATATATTTGCATTTATACATTTACTACTGTTTGAAAAAGTAATTAATTTTTTTTTTTTTTTTTTTTTTTATTATTATTGAGGAGAGGCGATCCAACAAAATTACCTCATGTTTTTACTGTTAATTTTTTTTTTAATTTGAGAAATGAATCGAAAATTTATATACTTTTCTTTTTATTTCTCAAATTAAAAAAAAAATATGAATTTTCTTTTTATTTCTCAAATTCTATAAAACCACCATTAACTTTTCTTGATTTTCCTGTTTATTTGTAAAATCAATAGATTTTCGTTTGGCTTTTTTGATTTTTCTATTTATATGAAAAATCTATTGATTTTCGTTAGGTTTTTTTTACTTTAGAAATAAACCGAAAATTTTAATAAATTTTCAGTTTATTTCTAAAGTAAAAAAAACCTAGAACACTTCACAAATAAAATAGAAAACCTCAAAAAAACCTAGAACACTTTACAAATAAAACAGAAAACCTCAAGAAAAGCTAGGTGCTCTATGGCACTTTTCGTTAGTTTTTGTTTTTGATTTCAGAAATTAAAAATAACTCCACCACACTTTCTGAAATCAACAGAAAACTCAAGAAAACCTAACAGAACTTGATGGCACTTCCTGAAAAATCCTACATTTATTTAGATTTTTTTATCCTAGCTATAATGTAGGCAAGACGATAGTTTGAAAAAGTAATTAATTTGAAACATAAATAAATAGCGAGGTTAATGTTAATGATAATTCCCAATCAATCTATTTCGGAAAAATAAGTTCTAATTGAATACATTAGTTCTATTTTCGAAGAAAAATACCAAACAATTAACTTAAAATCTTCAAATTCAGTCAAATATTAAGACTTTTCTCTTTCAATAATTTTATGAAATAATGAATATAGTTTTTTTTTTTTATTTTATATTCTTAAGTTTACAACCAAACTAAATAATTTAATATTTCTCAATTATTTATTTAATTTAAAAACTTAATTATAATAAACTTTTTTTAATATAACAAATTCTAAAGATCAAAAAGTCTTCAAGAGAAGAATGTATAATCCAATTGAATGAAAATAATCAAATAATTTTAAAATTTGAAGATCGAAAACACAATTCCATCTTTTCAAAAAAATTTAATACTAATTTCAGCAAAAGAAATGATGGCATTAATGCAATAAAACAAGCAATAATTGACAATAGAGAGAAAAAAAAAAGAGAAGAACAATTAAAAAGAATTGCGAAATTGAAAAAAATCCAAGAAATGGAAAAAAAAGAGGAAAATGCTTTTAATTCAAAATATAAACAAAGGAGAGTATTAAAAAGTTATGAAGAAAAAGGCTACTGTGCTGTCATATATAAAATGGGCTCACCAAAAAATTTAAATCATAGCGCATTGTTAAGAGTTCATAATTATTCGATCGAATTTATGGGGGTTTATGGTAGAAAATATTTTGGAATCTCAAAAACAACAAAAGTAATTTTTTTTTTTTTTTTTTTTTCATCATAACTTCTTGATCTTTTTTTAATTTCATTAAACTTTATTACAATTTCCATCTTGAAAATAAACAACCACACTAATCATAATAACCACAAAATAACATAAACGTATTTATCATAACCAACGTATTAGATTTACCAAACGGATAAAAAGTTTACTTGTTTACAACTTTTACCAAAATTGAGGGTAATTATTTATTTCAATAATGACAAAAATAGAAAAACATTTAATCAAGTACTGAGTGGCTCAATAAAATTTTTTGCTGATCAACAAGAAAAACTTTTGCTTGAAAAACAATTATTTAAAGAAAAAAAAGCAAGAGAACTGTTCATGAAAAAACGAAAAGAACAAAATTTACCCAATTTACCAGAAAACATGATTAGAAAATTATTGGGACAAAAGTTAGTTACTAAGTTCATTGAGAAGGTCAAAAAAATTAAACTTTTTGATCATCATGAATTGCCAATAACAAAAAATTATCAAGTAAGGTTACCCGAAGAAAAAAAATCTGAACAAAGTGCAATCTTGAAGATTTCCAATAAAGGAATTCAATTGTTTAGGTATGACAGACCAAAAAGAATGATTGGGCGACTATTGAGGGAGGTTTCAATTTCAGTTAAACACGAAACAAAGAAAAATAAATTAAAATTTAATACAGATTTACGTGTATTATACCGATCGCGGACAGAAAAGAGTGTATTATTAGTGGTTGATTCCCATAATCGCATGCCAATAGTATTTAATGAAACAAGAGATTTGGAATCCTTTTTAGAAACCTTTCATTTGTTAACTCTTCATCAAGATAAATGGAAAGAAGCTGTAAAGACTGCAAAGCAAATTTCCCAAGTCAAACTTGAAGATGAAGTGATGGGAAAATTCGATTGTAAAATCTATGCTATTGACAATAAAAAATTAGAAAATCCTTATGAAACACAAATCGAATTAGAAACAAACAAAATCTTGTTATATTTTAAAAAGGAAATTCAAAAAAAAGTTAAAAAAACAATTGAAAATGAAAATGAAATTGAAAAAGAAGAAAAAGAAGAAGAAGAAGAAAAAGAAGATGAAAAAAAAGAAGAGAAAAAAGAAAAAAAAGAGGAAATAGAAAAAGAGGAAAAAGAAGAAGAGGAAAAAGAAGAAGAAGAGGAAAAAGAGAAAGAAGAAAAAGAGGAAAAAGAAGAAGAGGAAATAGAAGAAGAGGAAAAAAAAGATGAAAAAGAAGAAGAAGAAAAAAAAGAAGAAGAGGAAAAAGAAAAAGAGGAAAAAGAGGAAAAAGAAGAAGAGGAAAAAGAAGAAGAGGAAAAAAAAGATGAAAAAGAAAAAGAAGAAAAAAAGAAAGAGGAAAAAAAAGAAGAGAAAAAGAAAGTTAAAAAAGAAATTCCTGAAGAAGAATTATTTGAAATAATTACTGAAATTGTTGAAGAAAAACTAGAATACAGCTATGAAATTAAATTAGATATTAGGAAAATTGTTACAAACCAACTTGATTGTGTCTTAATTGATTCGGAAGGGAAAAAATATTATCTAAGATTCACAAACAAAGATTCTAGAAAAGAGTTTTTAGATATTCTATATATTATTAATAAAAAAAGAAAAAAAGAAGTTTTAGGAGAACCCAAAATTGAAGAACATGATTTCGAAGAAGATCTCAAATTAGAGGAATTGGAAAAATTAAAATTTAAAAAAAAAGTTTACCCAATCAATATTTTCTTAGGAGGAACAAAATATGTTGAAGGTAAATTAAAATTATTTACAAAGAAATATGAAACGATGCACGTAGTTGAAGATATGGAAATTTCAAAAAAAAGCCAAAATTTAACTGTCAAAAAGCAATTGTTTTATCGCGACGTAGGTGATAAGAAGGAAATTGGGATTAGGACTGGAACCTCATGGGAAGTGTTTTCATTTAAAAACGATGAGAAAAAAAAAGAATTCCTTCACGAATTCAAATTAAGAAAAGAAAAGTTTATGAGGCAATACGAAAAGGAATTACTTGAAAAACGATATAAAGTTCAAAGAATAATCTCTTTAAAAGAAAAAGAAAAAGCTGATTTGGTTCTTGACAAAGGAGTGGTTTACCTTAAACTTGAGAAGAAAAAAAATGAAACGGCGACCACTGTTTTGGATCAAAAAATTAAAGGCAAATTAATCAAAAAAGATGTTGAGCAATTACAAATAATTCTCACCTTTGGCAGAATCTTTGGCAAAACATTTACTGTTCAATTTGCGAATGAAGAAAGATTGAATAAATTTTTAGAACAATGGGGAAAGTTTAATGGAAAAATAAGAATTATTGAAAAAAAAGTTATCAAAAAGAAAAAAACTAACCAAAAAAAGAAGAAGAAAAATGAAGAAAAAAGTGAAGAAAAGAAAGAAGAGAAAAAAGAAGATGTGAAGGAAAAAGAAAAAGAAAAAGAAGATGAAAAGAAAGAAGAAATTGATGAAAAGAAAAAGGAAGAGGAAGAGAAAAAAGAAGAAGAAGAGGGAAAAAATGATAAAAAGACAGTTGAAGTTGAAGTTCCAAAAAATGAAGAAAAATAAGAGAGTTTAATACTTTTTTATTTATATTTTTTATTTTATTTTTTATATTTTTATGAAATTATTTTAAAAAATTAATTTCACTGATCTTTTTTTATTTTAATTTTTTTTTTAAAAGAAAAATTATGAAACTAATGTTAATCGTCTTTATTTTAAACTAAAAAAAATATAATCATCCAGATCCTTAATTTTTGTTTTTGTATTTATGAAATATTTTTCTAGCAATTGTTTTAACAATAATTTGAAAGTATTTTAATTGGAAAATAATTTGAATTTTATATACAAGAGAACATATTTTTGTAAAAAAGAGAATTTGAATTTGATCTTGATCTTTTTTAATAATCATTCTTTTATGAATTATTTTAATTAAAATTAGACAAAGATTCTGCCAAAAAATATAAAAAATATATTATTCCTAAAAGATACTATTAGATATATATTTATTTTGAAAATTACTGAAAAAAGAGAATTTTTTCTATTCTTATTATTTTTCAATTTATTTTTATTGGGGTTTCCTTTTTTTTTCTCAAGAAAAGAATTTTTTTTTTTTTTTTTATTATAAAGTCAAAAAGCTGAAAAATAATCATGGGTGTGGTTCTAATTTGGTTGAAAAGGTATTGAAGAATAGAAATCGTTGTGACAATTGTTTTTCTCTGAATAAGCAATTGTATTGTATGGGGACAACTTCTAGCAGGTATAGTGATGATGTCTAATACTGATATCAACTTTTGTCAAGTAAGAGATCACATAAACAATTGTTACAATAGTGATGATTTAGAAGTTTTAAACAGAATCAAAACAAAAGGAAATAATGTTAACCCATTCAACACTAGGGGTTCGTAAGAAAAAAAAAAAAAATTAATTATATTCAGCTTGTTTTATTTGTTATTTTTACTATCTTTTATTTATTTCCAGAAAACTAAATTGAGTTTAAAATACTTCTAATGACTGTAATTAAAAGATTCAATTGACTACTCTTTGAATTGGAAGTCCCAAATTTAGTCACTTCAAAACTCTCTCTTTAACAGATTAAGAACTTTTAACCACTTAAACCTTACCAATAAATCCCGAAGAATTCTCTTTTATTTCTTACCTTACTTTCTCTTTCTCTTTTCTTTTTTAATGAAAAATTATTTTTATTTTTTTTTTTTCAAGCAAAGTAATCAATATATTATAGTATAACCATATTATAACCAGTTCAAAAAAAAAAAAAAAAAAAATAACAGCTATCATTTCAATTAACTATGAGCTAATTTTATGAACCCATCTCTCTCAATTATAAAAAAATGATTTTTTGATATTTTTTGTTTGATAATTATCTGAATTCCTTTCAATTATAAATAATAATTTTTGAAAAAATATGAAATATTTTTTTTTTATGTTGGGCAAAATTTAAAGTCTCCATGATTTTCTTGTATGTTATATTTTGTAATAAGTTTAGCTTTTGAGATACCAACTTGCTAGGTTAAGTAAGTTTAAAATTTCAAAATAAAATACACAAATTGAGATTTTATGTAATAAACTCTGTTAATTTGTTCCATATATTTTTCAACAAATAGTAACTTAAATTTAAGAATCCGATTAATCAAAATTGGAAAATCACAAATAGTTGAAATGTTCCAGATCTTCTATATCACAAAAAACAAAGGTTATAATTAAACAATGAACTGGCCTACTAAACGCATTCACAACAGCTTTATTTTAGATAACCCTTCGCAGATTATCAAAAAATGTATTGGGAAAAATGAATTTATTGTATTAAAATATCAACAAACCAAAATAATTGAATCACAATAAGATCACTATTAATTGTAAAATAAAAAGATCAAAATTTTTATTCAACTTTCCAAAATAATCACCATCACTTAAAAAATCAAATAAGTCATCAAAAGTTCCAATTCTAAAAGGGAAATTCTTAATTTAAACTGATTTATTGTTAAAAAAAAATTTCAAATATTAACTGGTTTTAAATCAAACATTTTTTAGAAAGCTGAATGAAATTTTCTTCCATTAATTTTGCAACAAATAGTTGAACTGTTCATTAGAAATTCTTTTAAAACTGATTTGAACTTTCAGAATTATCATCTGCACAATTCTCATTTCCCAGATTCTTTCAAATTTTTGCAAATTTAAAATACTAGATAGAAATTTATTTATGTAAAAAAGTGGAAAAAAATAATTTGTAACAGACAACTTTCAGAATTGAATTTAAATTTTCAAGTCTACCTTACACTAAGAAGAATATTTGGTTACTTTCAATAATCTGAAACTCTTCTTATTAAAATCGTCAACCCAAAAATGCCTAAATTACAAGTTCTCAAAATAAAAATTCAAAAACTTTTAAAATGGGAAAAGTTTTTGTGCCTTGATCTTTTTAATCAAATTTTTTAAAATTTGTAAAGACAATTGTTTTAGGATTATAAAATGTTTTCACCATTTTGAGGTAATTCTACAATTGATAAATTCGTATATTGATCATTTTTTAAAAGTTTTTTATTAGATATAATTTTCTTTTATGACCGATCAATTAAAACAAATTGCGACTGGGTTACTGTTAATTGGAACAGGAGCTGTTGTTTATTCAACATACCAAAAAAAGATACAGCACGAAGAAATTTTACAATCACAACAAGGTATTTTAAATTGATTTTTCTTTGTATTTGTTTCCCCAAAATCTGTTTCTCAAAAATTTAAAAAAAAATTTCTCTTTATTTCTTTTTGACATATTTTAAGAAATCATAACAACACTGACTGAAATGTGCTCGAATTGTGGATCAGCGCCAAAAGAAGAAAAAAAGAAAAAAAAAGACAAAAAGAAAAAAAAAGATAAGAAAGGAAAAAAAGACAAAAAAGGAAAAAAAGATAAGAAAGGAAAGAAAAAGAAAAAAGAGAAGAAACCAAAAAAAGATAAAAAAAAAAAGAAAAAGAAATAGAAATAATAAACCAGTTAAGTAAAGAAGAGAACTAACTCCAAAAATGTTGGCTTTAAAAGTGTACTATGCTCTATATAAATCCAAAAAAAAAAAAAAAAAAGCTCTAAAAAGAATGATCTTGTTCATTTAACAAAAAGAAATTCCATAATTTGAACCACCTAATGCATTTGAATTGTTTAACACTAAACATTTGTTACTTGATCACTTTTTTTTTTTTGTTTTATTTTTTTTATTATTTAAACTTTTTTTGAACTCAAAAGATTTATTGACTTTTTTCATCCAACTACCAGTTCTTCAAAATAAAAATCAAACCTATAATTTCTGAGTTTCTAAACTTCAAAAGAATAACCATTAATAGGAACATTTTAAAACATTTCTAAACATTTTGTAGAAATTAAGTGAAGAAAACAATTGATTTACAGTGATCAAAATAATACGTGCCAAAAGACTTTAATCGTGTTTCAAAATATAATACGTGCATTTTTTTCTGCTTTTTACACCATGGAACATCCAATTTACTGCCCAGTAGTATACCTATATTCAAATCAATTTTGAAAGTTAATTACTTGATGATTTTAATAAATTTTATTTGGGATATGCAAAATTTGTTCAAAATTTTCCATATTTTTCTCATTTTTTGAAATTTATTGTATTTTTTTGAAGAAATTTTTTCTCAAAGTCACTCTTTTTTATGAGTACCAAATTTTCCCAATTAATCCTTCTTCACAAGTTTAAATATGAATGTTGTAAAAAATAGAGTTTTTACAATTTTGGAGATAAATAATGAGTTCCATTATTTATCCAAATTTTGGTTATAGTAAATATAATATCGTTTTATCTTCATAGACTAATTTTAATTTTAATCAAAAAATCCTTTTGTGAGTAACAATCTTTCAATTTTTTAAGGGACTAGTCTATATTAATTTTTTTTTTCTCCAATAACTAAATAAGGAATCCTTATTTTGAAATATGTTTAAAATTGAAAATAGACAGGTTTTTTCAATGTTAGAACTTTTAATTCTTGTTTTTTTAAAATTTTACAATTCTGCCAAAAAAAGTGACTTTTAAAAATTTTTTTTTAAAAAAAGATCTTAAACGGATGAGAATTTTTTGATTAATTTTGGTTTTAATTATTTTCTCAAAAATAATATTTATTCTCATTTTTAAAAACGAAAAAATAATTTAAAACTGGTGAATATTTTCTCCTTCACTTCTATTCATCCAACTTGAATGTATAAAGAACTCAATTTGTTTTATCAATTATTACTTTTTTAAAAAAATAGTTCTTATTCTTTTCTTTGATTTTTTTTTGACTCTGACAAAAACTTTTGGGATGGTAATTTGGGAACACTTAAAAAAACTTCAAATTCAACAAAAACAAAAGAGTGTAAACTCAAAAAGTAGATTCATGAAAAAAAAGAATGGTACAAGAAAAGAAAGAAAATCTTTTATTAAGAGTAAAGCATATATTGTATATTTTTTTCGAATCAAACTATGTTTTCATGCAAATCCAAAAAAACGCTTTCAGGTTTATTTTCCAAACTATTTTTTGTAGGTCTTCCACAAACATAACAAGGTTTTGCTTTCTTATTCATATTTTTTTTTATTTTTTGTATTTTTGCGAAAAGTTGAAAAAATGCAAAAATTTTTTATTTCTATAAAAACAATAACTAAATTTAATGAATGTCATTTATCGAGATTTCATTACTATACCAAGAATTTTTTCACTTTGATTTGAAATCTAAGTAATTGGCAAAAAAAATTCTAAATCTCAATTCTATTTACCTAAAAAAATTTAATATAGACTAGTCCCTTAAAAAAAATCATTTTTCAAACAAGGTATTGATAATACAATGACACTTTTCAAAAATAATCAAAACCAAGGTGTTTCTTTTATTGTAACTAAAATTTGGATAAATGCAGGTAACTTTTTTTTTATCTTGAAAATTATAAAAACTCTATTTTTTACAACATTCATATTTAAACTCGTGATTGTTGAATTTCTTTTTTTGAATAATAGAACTTTAATGAATCAATGACATATTTACTTACGATTTATTGTTGGTTTCCATATTCGGTTAATGTATAGATCTTCTTTAACAAAAAAACATGCTTTTTATTTTGAAACATGGATTTAACCTTTTGCTTACATATTATTTTGAGGGATCATCAAATAACAAAACACATAAATAGATATTTAATTTGAATAAGAGCGATTATTGAATAATAATAAATAAATTCAAATTCTGCTCATTACTTTGATAATTATCTCTTCATCGTGTATAAATTGGGCTATCAAAAACAGTTCCAAATTCCTTCTTAAAAAAAGATAATTAAAAAATGTTAAGTTTGTTTTTATTCAAATAAAATACTATTAACAAAAGTTTATAGAAAATTTTTTATCTGGCTAACGAAGCATTTACATTTGATTATTTTTGAAAAGTGTCATTGTATTATCAATACTGAAAAATGATTTTTAGAGAACCAGGAGATTTTCATACTTTGAGTGGATATTACCAGCGCCACTCAAATTTGTGAAAAAAAGATAATTATATCACAGAGATCTATCAAATATTTCGGAAAATACTACATAACCAAAGACAATCAAAAAATTTTAAAACACCTAAAAACACCCTTTGAAGAACTTTTTAGATATTCTCTTAACATTAAACTTGATTGAATGGTAAAAATATAATTTTTTATGGTTGTTGTATTTTTTTTTTAACTGACAATATAAAAATCAAAAATTGAAAATTTTGTGGGAAATAATATTCTACTTTTTTTGTGAAAAAAATTGGTATCTTAGATATCTGAGAAAACTGTAACATTTCTTAACTTTGTTAAAATGTATTAATTAATAAGAGAAAATGTCTTAGTAATGACAATTTCAAATTGGATATCATTTCTAAAAGCAAATAGAACAAAAATTTTGTCTCTTTATGAAATTTCAAAAATAAATTAGTAATAAAAAATCATGTATAAATGTACTATACCTAAGTTAACCTATACCTAACCCTATTAAACTCTCATCCCAAAAGTATAAATTAGTTTAATTTAAAAACAATATACCCATCCTATTCCAAACCAAAAATTTACTGAAAAACACGTGTAATCGCCACTAACAAGTATTTAAATATTTAAAAAACCCAAAAGGCACAAAAACTCTTTAGGGTTAAAGTAAAAGATTCAAATATATATATATATATATATATATATATTATATTGTCTTGTAGAAAAATTATTATTTTATCATAAACATTTATCTCTAGAATCTACTCTTTCTTCAAAAATTTTCAGAATTTTTTCAAGACAATTTAAAATTATTTCAAGTATTTTCAATTTTTCCATTATTTTTTTGGAATATTTCAAATATCTAATTAGAGAAAATACTTTAATAATTTTTTTTATTAAAGTTATTGTTGAAATTAATACTTAAATGATTTGAGAAATAGTGTAACTCGAATAATTGATATTAATCAAAGGGTACATGAATAAATTACAAGATTACATTGTAAATATCGTGTAAACATATCTTTACCTTTTCAGAAGGTAATTAGAAAGATTATTTTTCCAAATAAATTTATTGAAATCAAGATTGAAAAAAATTTTTTTCCAATTAAGGTATCTTTTTGAATAATTTGTTTTTAATTATCTTCTTCATTTGAATAAGAAAAAATAGTTGATTAACGTTTAAATGCTTATTCCATTTCATATTTATTATTATTATTACATCAAAATACTTATTTTGGAAATCTCTATTCAAGAATTATTTTTTCAAATATTTTACTCAAACAAAACCAAAATAAAGAATAATATTCAAAGATTAAAGAAAAGGGATTGAATTAAAAATTCAAAAAAAAAAAAAAAAAAAAAAATTCAAAACAAGAAAAAGGAAAACACGGTTAAAAAATTGAAATTTAAATTCTTTTACCTTTTGATTTTTACAATAGGGACCGAAAAATAATTATTTAGAAACCAAATAAACAAATCAAGAAATCATTTAACTCTAATATAGAATTTTGAATAATATAAACCCCGTTCCAAAAATTTGGACACACCCAAAATCAAAAATAGGTAAAAAAAAACACCCAATTTATTGTATTTTTCCAAACCTAATATAAACCCACATTTAAGTTACCCAGTACTAATATTTTAATAAGTAATCATTTTAACCCAAATAAAAGAAAAAAATATAAAACTCAAAAATAAAATCAGGTGTGTCCAAAATAATGAAACTAGCTGAACAAAAAATGTATTGGTAAATTTGTTGAAATTTCATAAACAATTATTGATCGATCAAATGATTCGATACTATCTACCAATTGTATGTGATTTTTCAATTTAACAAACTTAACACTAACTTTCTACCAACCATTGAAAAAAAATTCGAGATCTAAGGAAAAAGATTGCGTAACTGCAAAAAAAAAAATGAAAACAAAACAAAAAAGACAAAAAATGAAATAATTTTTAAAATCAAAATTCTTTCCAATTCGAATTTAAAGTGCAGTAATGATGTTCTTTCCACTGTTTAAACTATGTCCAAATTGTTGGATTCTAGTTTATTATTTTCATGAACCAAATCGAACATAGATAAATTAATTAAAAATGGTAATCAAAAAACTTTTGGAGACAATTCTTTAGAAATATCCAATAATTCTTCACTGAAAAATTTTATCCATGAAAAGTTTTTCCATACAAATCGAAAAATAAAATTATAGTTAAAGAAGAAGTAATGGTATCAAATTAAATAAAAAAAATTAAGAAATAGATCTAATTAATATTTATTTTTTAATGATAAATTTGTTAATTGTTTTTATTTTTCATTTAAAATATTGTGGGTAAATATTCTAATACTAGGAAATCCAACAAAACTCATAGTTATTAAAATATGAATATAATTGATTTAAAGAAATTATTTAAATGGTTAAATTAGGGTAAAAAGTTCTAGAAATTAGTTAATTGTACACTTACTCCAATAAGGATTATTTAAGTTCATTAAGAATTCTGAAAATTAAATAAATTGTTTTAAGAAGTAACACCATATTAATTTTCCATGATTAAAATTTTTGAAAAATCCTGGTAAAAATCAAAACAATAATTTTACATTACGTGAATTTAAATCAATTTACAAAAAAGGTTATATCCGGTGATTGTATGAGTAATAAGTTTCATTATTGGTTTTGTATAGATAGTACTGTTTTGGAATATTTTGTTTATTTTTTTTTTTATTTCATTTTTGTTTTTTATATTTAACTAAAACAAAATCAAATTCTCAAGTGTATTTTTTTTTTCTATAAATTTATTTTTTATTATTTTTCTACTTTTAATTTTAATACAAATTTATAAAAGATAGTTTTCAACTTAAAAGTCTGAATATTGTTTACCCAACCTTTTAGATTTGTCTCAAAATGTATCTTTTTTTTCAAAAATTGTTCGAATATTGGACCAAAACAAGTCATCTTTGTTAATTGATAAGGTATAAATATTTAGTACTATTTCGAAAATTGGATTTTTTGGAGAGACTTGAAAGAGGGAGAACAAAAATTATTTACTTTCAATAGCAACATACTTAGATTTGAGACCTATCCTTTTTCTTATAAAAACAAATAAATTCTGGAAAAAAAATTGCCTCCTTTTCCACTTTGAAATTGTTTTACAGAGTTTAAACTAAAGAACTTTATTAGTTTAAATGTAAAAACATTTATAAATTTAGTTGATCTCAAAATATTCTATGTCAAAAAATGTTATCAAGGTGTAAACTATTTAGTTTATAAGTTTTAGAAAAATGGAACTTAAACAAAAAAGTTTTTAACTTTTTTTGAATTTATTAAAATCATCAAACCACTTAAGGGAAAAGTCTCTTCTATTTTTTTTTTGTCAAAATTTTAAACAAGGATTCCTAATCTAGTAATACGTTTAATATTGAAAATAAACAGGGATCTTTCAAATCTAAGTAATTTACAAAAAATTTTCTCAATCTCTATTAAATTTAGATAAAAAAATTTAATCGAGATTAGTCCCTTAAAAAGTAATTTTATCGAAAGAATATTTTGTCTCTTGTGGAGAAAAAAGCAAATCAAATGGAAAATCAAAAAAAGAAATTTTAAAACTAAATTGGAATTCTTCCATATTTAAATCGAAGGGTAATTGTTTTGCAAAAGAATATTTTTCATTTTTTCAAATCTTTCTAAAAATCTTTTTTTTTCAAATGGAAAATCAATTTGTAAGGGATCAAAATGATAAAATCAAAATAAAAACCAAAAAACCTTTTTCTTTCGACACAAATGAAAATAATGAGATCCAAGAATTATTAAAGTCAAAAACTATGAAAAAAGAAAATAAAAAAAAAATATTAGCTTTACAAGAAGATAGCAAAACCTTTTTTTCAAAAAGTCCAAACTGTTTGTTGGGTGGCGACACAAAACACCAAATCGAAAATAAGAACAAGACAAAAAAATCAAAATTGAAGGATTTAAAAAATAGGTTACATGAAGAAGAGTTAAGGCTTCAAAGACTTGAAGAAACAATTCAGAATGCCAAAAATTTAGTGCTATTAAAAGAAACACAATTACGCAACTACCAAACAAAGGTAAAAGAAGATTTGCCATCCAACCATTGGCAGTTATTTTCGAATCAAAAGAAAGTAAATTTGGAATGTATTGAATACAAATGTAATTCGGATTATTTTAACAAAAGTAAATTCAATGACGAGTTTAAGAAATTCCAAAAGAAAGAAACAGAAAATAGGAAATTAAATGTTCTCGAAACTTTTTTCTTTATAAATTATTATGATAACTGGAATCATATTTCAATCCAAGATCTTAGAAATCAAACCTCAAGTAAATTAGGAGAATTGTCAAACCAATTTAAGCAATCTTGGGATTACGCAAGAACTTTAACAAACATGGGAGGAATTGTTGAAACGGTATACCTAATAAACCCAAAAACAGATCAAAAAAAAATTCAATTGGTAATGAATTGTGAATCGATTAAATTTCAAAAGTGTTCAAAAAATGATAAAAAAAACATCAACCACAACCGTGAAAAAGATAAATTTAAAGAAAAAGATCAAAAGTTAATTTTTGTTTCAAAATGGGGAACTCATTTGAAATTATTCCGTAATTCGAAAAAGTTAAATAATTTGTATTTTAAGGACGAAAAAAATCAAAATTTTATCTCGATTTCATTTAATTTACAATATACAAGGAGAATTATTGTATTTTGTTTTTTAATCTTTAACTATTCAATTCAAAAACCAAATTATAATCAGAACAAATCAAAAATTAATCAGAATAATTGCTCTAAAAAATTAGCAAGTAAAGAAATAAAAAATTACAAAACTGATAAATCTACAATCCCACAACAATTTTCAAAATATTGTGAGTCTTGGAATATATTATTTCAAAAATTTCTTGATAAAAAAAAAGATTTAAATCCAAAAGACAAAGAAAATGAATATGAAAATGAAAAAGAAAATGAAAATGAAAATGAAAAAGATAATGAAAAAGAAAAAAAATATGAAAAAGAAAAAGAAAAAGAAAAAGAAAATGGAGTTGATAATAAACTTAGCCGTACAAAAGAACCGAAAAAGGGAAATAAAGTGGAATTTAATTTCAAAAAAGTCGATAATATTGCTGATTTAGAATTTGTTGCATTAAAATATTCTTTAAAAAGTTATTGGGAAAATTCTCTTGTTGTGTTTCCGGTTGGCCTTTATATAATAAACGAATCCTCTTTAATACCTGGGTGGGTTAAACTTGATTTGGATAAGGTCTCGTTTGGGATCATGGATTCAAATAAACTTGAGGAAACCATTCTTTTTGATGATAATTTTAAAATTAAACCATCCAAAGGCGATTCCAAAATTCTAAAGATCCATGGAAATTATAAAGGCCATGCAAAGAGTAAAAACAATCTATACCAGGAATTAAAAAAAATAAGCTTTGTTGCAAACTCTGATAAAGATTGTGAATTAATAATGATCACAATCAAATTTTTTTCAGAAAGAAAAAATTGCCAATTACAAAACTGTAATTTTTCTCAAATTTTTTCAAAAACGATAAAAGCACTCAAGAAATATAAATTAAAAATTCTCTGTAACACTAATTGCGATATCAATGGAGCAAATGATTGTCTTCTTCAAAATGATCAAAAGCCTTACCAAAAGGAAAATACATTAGATACCAAAGAACATGAAATTAACACACTTTTTCCAAAAATGGAAAACAAAAAGAAAAGAAATACAATCGAAAAGAATGTTTTACAATTGCCAAATAATAATAAAAAAATTCAACAAAATCTTGAGATAAAATATTTCACTGAGATGGAAATTATACCACAACCACCGCCAATGCTAATAAACGAGCAATATTTTGATTACAATTCAGAATCGGAAAATGAAAAAAAAAATTTTTTGGAAATTGGTACCAGTCCAGATACAAGTTCCGAAATTGAGACTGGTGACGATCAATCACAATATCCCAACAATAATAAAGACTATGCAATAGAATCTGAATGCAAATCCGAATCTGAACCCCAAACACTAACAGAAAATGAATCCGAATCTAAGCCTGAATCCGAATCTGAAAACGGATCTGAATATACATCCGAATCAGAGCCCGAACCAGAATCTGAATCAGAATCTGAATCCGAATCTGAATCTGAATCTGGGCCTGGGTCTGGATCTGGATCTGGATCTGGTGTGGAATCATTACCCTCTTCAAATTCAAATAAAAACTCAAGCTTTCATTCGAGTGTATGTTCAAGCAATAATGTTGATGTTGGATCAGGTACCGATACAGATTCCAATTGTGATTTACATTCTTTCCCCTCTTCTAGCTCTGAACCTGAATCGGGTTCTAGTACTTTTCCTGAATCCGAATCCGAATCCAAATCCGATTTGGATTCAAATTCGATCACAAATCAAACCTTTGTTTTTAATAATAAAAGAGAAAAAGAAAGGAAAAGGGAAAAGAAAAAAATAATTACAGAGAATAATTTTGAAAATGACAACAATAATATTTTACCCACTTCAAAAAATGCAACTTCCACTGTTAATTCAAAAAAGAAAAACAAGAAGATTCTATCTAAAAAAAAACATTGATAATAAATAATTTTTTTACTTCTGTATAATAATAAAATTTTTCATATCTTAAGATTTTTTTGGGCTTGTTTTTGAGTATTCTAAAATTTAAAAATCATTAATATCATTTAATTATTTTTTTCAAAAATTATCCTTTTTGAAAATGTGAATTAAAATTAATCAAATTTAAGGATTAGTCGAATTTTATGGTTAGTGAATACTATTTTTCCACCTAGTAACATATTTATAGACTTAAAAGAAACTTGATCTCAGGGATCTTGCTAACTTGAAAAATTTAGGTTTTTTTTGGAAAATTTTGAGTTGGTCAAAAAACAATTATCCTTCATCAAATCCAAATTATTCTCAACAAATTTTGAAGAAAAAAATTTCATGAGGAAAATGTCACTCCACTTTCTTTTTTAGTATGTAAGTGTGTAGCGAGAGAGTATAAATATACTTGAAAAGAAAGTAGAGTGGCATTTTCTTAATATCAAAAAAAATAGCTTTTTAGTTTTTCCTTGTTTTGTTCGGGAAATTCAAAAAGTTTTTGGATCAATAAATGATTTTCAAGTAAAATCTAAAAAATCCCAAAAATTCCAAAAATTGCAATATTTTGACTTTTCCTCAATCCATTGTCTTTTAAAGCTTTTTTTCTGTTTATAGTATTTTATTTCAACCCTCACAGAGCATAAAATTCCAATAGTCCTTAATGATAAAGAAAATGATGTTTCTTCATAAAAATATCACAACAAAAATTAGAAATTTGGGGAAGTGTCGTAGAGTTCCTTAAGTGTGTTAGACCACCGTCAAGTGCCTAGGTTTTCCGGGATTCATAAGAATATAGAGAAATCAAAGATTTAACCCAATTCTTTTGAATTATGGAAAAACTAACTGTGTTTTTTTTTTTTAATTTCTCAAATCAAAAAAAACCTAATTGCCGTTTTTTTTTTTTGATTTAAGAAATTAAAAAAAAACTAAATGTGCATTTCTTGAATTTTCTCATTTATTCTGAAAATCCGTTGATGGTCAAAATAAAAAGAAAAATCAAGAAAACCTTACAACCATTTTCTAGATTCTAAAAGAATATCGAAAAATCAAAGATTTTACTGAATTCCTATCATTTCTGAAAAAGCTAATTGTTTTAAGAGGAAAGTAGTTCCCCCCCCCCTCAAAATAAAAAAAATAAAAGAGATCATTTTCTCTAAATTACTTTTCAAGAAAAAAGATCCTAATCCTTTTCGTTTTAGATTTTTGGATCAATTAGAAAAAATATAAATTTACAAAATATTGTGATTTTTTTCATATAATCTCACTTTTAGTAATTTATGAGGAGTTTTTATGAATATATAAACTTGGGAATTTAATCTCATTATAAAAATCCATGAAAAATAAATCAAATAACCAATCCTTAAATATCAGAAAAAAAACGATTGTTTATATATTTCCAAATATTCATAAACTTTCTGGAAATTAAAAAGATTTTTTAATATTCTTATCCCAATATCAAGAATAGAAATAATTTTTTTTTATAAAATCAGTTGATTGATAATATTTATTAATTTTGTTCAACAATTCTAAAATACAGATCTTTTACTAACTGCTTAAATAGATATTACTATTTAATCAATAAAAATTTAAAAATAAATTTTGTCCTTTATATTTAAAATATGAACTTAAAAGAAAATATAGAAAATATTGATCACTTTTTATGGGCATGTTCTTTCCTATGAAAATGATAGATTAATATTTCATAACAAATTAAAAAAAAATAAATCTTCATGAATTAATTTTAAATCAAGACAGTTTGAAACGATTTTCATTAATTAATAATCGTGAAATCTCTGATTTTAAGCTCAAATTTCTGAAGGGGGATTTAAGTAAAAGGGCTACTAGAGTGTAATTTAAACTTCTTTGAGAATAAAAAAAAAATATTTATTAATTTTTTTATTATATATATTTATTTCAATTCTTTTTATTTAGATGAAAATTTTTGAAGAATTCAGAAATAATAATAAATTCTATCAATACTTTTTATTTTTTGTGTTATTACAAACTAACTGATATTTTAAGATTGGGCTATTATTTATTGATAAAAAATAATCAAATTAAAAATATTTCCCTTTATGGTTATATAATATCTTATAAAGGTTTTAAAAAATTATTCAGGAAGAATTTTTAATTTGAGGGTTTCGTTGTTTTTAGGATTATTTTTTATTCTCAAAAAAGAAAAAATTAACGTGAACAGTTCTTTTCAATCAAAAACATTTATATTTTTAACAAGTTCAAGTTATTTATTGATTTTTTTTTTGTAAAATAGTAGATTTTTGATACTGTGCTATTTCGGAACTAGGTGGTTTTATTTTTAAAGTGCATTTTTGTACTCCTTCTACAAACAATAAGATTTCATTCTTCTTTCAAAGGAAATTTTTTTTTTTGAAATAATTAGGAAATAAACTTTATTTCAAAATCATTACCATATTTAAAATAAAATTTTGAAAATAAATATTTTTATAAATTGAAGTTATCTATTATAATAAAAAAAATTACTCTATTAGTATTCACTTCTATACACTAGAAATATATGTTTTTCTTCTAATGAAAAATAAATAAAAAAAAAATTAAAAAAATAAATACAATTAAGTTATTTATTATGAAATTTAGTTTCTGTTTCATTTGAAACATTTTTTATAAGAGAGAAAATATAGATCGAATTTTGAAAAAACATTAATTATTTTCTAAAAATAGAATTTAAAAGAAAACTTGGTTTTGATAGTAACCATATTTTTACTTGGTTTTTTCAATTTCAAGATGAATTAAATTAATTGTACATTTGTTATTTTATTTAAGAGAAGATTCTGTCGTTTATTTGTACTTTAAATAAATTAAAAATTGAAAGAATATGTGTTTGTCAAATAGATACTCTTTCTCCTTTAATGTTTGGATTTAAAAACCATTTCTTATTTGAAAAAAAAAAATAAAAATTTTAATTCATCATGTTTAGAAGTTTGAATGATGTCTTAATTTTAATAATGGATGACTATTCAGTAAATCTTTAAAAAGTTAATAACAATATACAAAATGAAACAAGAATATTGAAAGAACATAAATACTGATAAGAATGTTTAAATCAAACCAATTATCTGAAAATAAAATATTTAAGAATTTGGCTTTTTAAAGATAAATATATAAAAAAAAAATTTAATCAGGTAAAAGATAATTATAAAAAATTAAAACTTATTTTTAACCAAAAAATAAAATCTAATGGAGTAAAACTACAAATGTTTTAATCTATATTTATTAGTCTACTATTTTATGGCCTAGTTATTTTTAGTCCAATCCAAAAAGATTTCTACTAGATAGATGTAAGGATAAATAAAAAAGTTTTCATAACTTTTTAAAATTTGAGATACATCCCCTAAGAATTATTTAAAAAACCAAAACAAAATAGATCAAGTTAGAATTTCAATCTATAATAGAAGATATAAACTTGGAAAGAAATTCATGGTTTGGAACATATATCAGAATTATTAAAGTTTTCAAAAAAAGATAAAAAAGAGAGAAAAAGATTAATTTAGAAATAAACAACTTAAAATTATTAATAAACAATGTTAATGATTTTAGAGAAAAAGAATCAAGAAATAGATCTGGATGGAAAGGTCAGGAATAGTATAAAAATTATTAGGTATATTCAATAACAACTAACAGTTGTATAATAGAGCACCAACCAAGTTTCGGAGAGAGTCTTGGTTTTTTATTCATTCTTGTTTTGATAATTGATTGATTTGTTAATCAAAACCAAAAACCTCAAGAAAACCTAACTCTGCTTCTCCAGAATTTAAAAGAATAGAAGTAAAATTAAAGATTTCTCTCAATTCTTTTAAATTCCAGAAAACCTAATGCATGAAAGAGAAAATTTGTTACCTCCAAAAGAATAAAAAAAATTACCATTTGAAAACAAATAAATTTAAAAGTCTTTAAATCTTATAACCAAACAAATAAGGATAATCTGTAGTTTAAGAACACTTTTGGTATTCTTTAAACACCAACACTACTCTTTGCAATGTTTGTAAAAACAGCAAAATGAAGACATGCTAAAAATCAAAAGTTATTTTTTTATTTTTGAACTTTCACAAATAAGAAAATTCTGGGTGTTTCTGATATTTTTTAAATTTGTCACAAACTGGTTTGGTTCTTTAGAATTAGACTTGAAAAAAAAACTTGACCCAGATCCAAGTTTAAAACAGAACAAAGACCTTTTACCAATATTTTTTTTTTTTGATAATGGTGTTGGAAGGGTTTGTCTCGAAACTATTAAATCAGTACTTGGGCGATTTCATACACATTTCAAAAGATCAATTAAAAATTGGGCTGCTCAAAGGTGCTATTGAATTCCGCAATTTACAAGTCAAGGAAGATTGCCTGGATTTTTTGGGGTTTCCAATCTCGGTAAAAATTGGGTTCATCCATCTCTTAAAGCTAAACATCCCATGGAAGAATTTAAATACAAAGCGATCTGTATTAGAGATTGACAAAATGTTTATTATTACAATCCCAAAGAAGATCGAGAATTATGATCCCATGCAAAAGAGAGCAAAAGATTATCGAAAAAAATTACATAAACTCAAGGTAAATCTTTTTTATTTTTCAAGAATTCTTTTTGAGCCAAAGAAATTTAACCAAAAACAAAAGTTAAAAGACCGTTTCGAATCGGGGGTTATTCAGTAAATTTTCTTTTTTGCTAGAGCGCTTACAGCAACCACAAATTTTTTTTTTTTTTTTTTTTTGAAAATTGTTCTCTTTTTTCTTCATATTTATTTTTAAATTTCTGAAACAAAAAGAAAAAAAAGATCCTTTTCTTCTTTGTTCTTGATAACAAAATTTTTTGAACCAAAATTTAATTAGTTAAATGGTAATAAAATTCGGTTTTACTCATTGACTTTCTCGAAAAAACCGTGAATGCAATTTGGTTTTTCTGAAATATCATTTTTTTTTATCCTTTTTTCTGTAATAAACTCTTTGTAGGTTTCCAAGAAAAATAATCAAATGATTTTAATTAAGGGTTTGTTTAAATTATGTATTCATTTAAAAAAGAACTCAATCTTAGATAACCCATTCATGAAAAAAACAATAATTTTGTAAAAAACAAATTGAAAATTTATTTTGATCGAAAATTACTTTTTCAATATCGAAAAAAAGTTAGTTTTTTTTTTTTTTTTGTTTGTTTTATTGAATGAGTGTAAATTACACTCTAGGTGCCCGTAGACTTAAACCCTCTTTTATGAAATTCAAGAGTAAAATCATAGATTTCACTATTATTAATTAACGTAGTGAAAAAAATCCCTGATATGAAAAAAATACTTGACAAGATTTTTAATTGTGAATATTCGGAAATCTGAAGTGAAATTTCAATTATTTTCAATCAAATCCTTTTTATAAATAATTAGATTTTTTATGAAATAAGTAATAAACCTACCTAAAGTTCATTAAAGTAAGGTGTCTATAGAATACTCAAGTAATTGTTTGATAACATAAATAGATCAACTTTTTTTGAAAAATGATCGAGTTTTATAGAGGTTTGCTTGAGTTTGGAAAATGATAATTTTTATTCTTGTTTTTTGATTGATTGAATGATGTTTTGAACATGTCTAATTTCATTAATCATCATTCTAATAAGTGGACGAGTTATAATTTTTAAAGTTTTATTCTTCAAAAAAAAGGATTTGATTAGACATAAAAGAAAGTACACAACAATTTTTCTAATATTCACAATTAAAAATCTTTATTGGGATTTTTTTCATCTCGGTTATTTTTTTCACTACTATAATGCAAATAATTTCAAACTTTCTTGATTTAAAATTAATTCATTAAGATTTACTTCTTTTAATTTTTTTTCAAATATTAATCCATCATTTTTATAGTAAGAGTACCCATAAAAAATGATCAATATTTTCTATTATTTCCTTATGTTTATTTTAAACATAAAGGACAAAAATTATTTGAATTTTTATTCATTAAATAATAATATCTATAAAAGTAAGTTACTAAATGAACTGAATTTTTAAAATTGTTGAACTTGAGGGAAAACTTAAATATCTTTGATTTGTAAATAATGAATTTTACTCTTCGAAATTGTGGTATGTTTTTGAGGAGTGTCATAGAGTTCCGTTAAGTGCTGTCAAGTGTCGTCAAGTGCCGTAGAGTGCCTAGGTTTTCTTGAGGTTTTCTGTTTTATCTGTGAAGTGTTCTAGGGTTTTTTTACTTTTAGAAATAAACCGAAAATTTATTAAAATTTTCGGTTTATTTCTAAAAGTAAAAAAAACCGAACGAAAATCTTTTGATTTTTTAAATAAATCGAAAACTCAAAAAAACCTAACGAAAATCTATCGATTTTACAAATAAACAGAAAACTCAAGAAAACCTAACGGCGCTTTTTTTTGATTTAAGCAATTAAAAGAAAATTTCAAAAATTTTCTTTTTGATTCTCAAAAAAACCAAAAGAAAAACAATTGATTTCAAAAATAAAATTCGTAGAGAAAACTCAAAAAAACCTAGAACACTTCACAAAAAAACAGAAAAATCAAAAAAAAGCTAACTGCGGTTTTTTAGAATTGAAAATAGTAGAGTAAAATCAAAGATTTAACTCAATTCTTTTAAATTAAAAAAAATATTGAGTTCAACACTTATTGTTAAATTATATTCTTGAAGGAATTTTTTTGGAATAGTTTTTTCCACAAAATAAAAGTACAAAAAAATCATAACAAACATTAACCAAAATTACGAAGATTTTTAATTTGAGATCAAATAACTTTTTTACTATCTGAAACTTGGAATATTTGGAAATTTATAAAGGTGTAACTACTAATAAACCCCATTCCAAAAATTTGGAAACACCAAAAATATAAAATATACGAGAAAAAAAAAAAAAAATCTCAATTTGTTATATTTTCTCGGATTTATTGTTAAGAACTAAGTGTTCAACACTTAATCTTATAAAGAGAGAATTTTGAAGTGACTAAATTCGTGTCTCCTAATTCAAAGAGTATCTAAAATATACACAGTCAATCGAAGAATTTGGAACTTAATTTAGTTTTCTAAAATATCATAAAGAGTCTAATAAAAGAAAATAAAAAGAAACAAAAGAGAGAGAGAAAAGAAAAAAAAGACATTAATTCTTGTTGGAAAAAATCAAAGTATAAAAAATAATTGATATGAGAAAATATAATCATTTTAATCCTTATGAATTTTTGCGTGTTCGTGATTAGGGGATTATTTGGATTTGAGATCCTTTTTTCTTAATGACGTGTTGAGTCATATTGGTCAAGAAATATTCTATTGTAATTTCATAGATTGCTTTAATGTTCATTTTTCTCATTAATTCATTAGTATCCTGTTTGGTTATTATATTGAAGTCAAAAATTGTTGGCTTTTTTGGTTTTTTATCCATTGTCTTCGAGTTTTCTCATATCCCCTCCCATATAAAGTGGTTTACATCATCAATTTTCTTTTTACAGCAGAATGGGGATATCTTGGAATCTAACAAAATTTTATCCATCTGTAAGTGTACCTATTTAATCCATTTGAGAAGGATTTTAGTTTGAATATTGTTGTTGATGACTTCCAGTTTAGGTATGACTGTTTGTATTTGAAATTTTCTGTGGATTGATTGATATGAAGATATTTTTTCAATTTCCAGTTTTCTTCGCCTTGTGATGAATCAACTTTTGTCATTTATGTATTTGATATGTTCCTCATGGAATTTTTTCAATATTTCACCGATCTCCCTGTTTTCTCAATCAATATTCCAGATTTCATCCATTTTTAGGTCTTTAGCTCGGTGTTCTAACTTTTAAGTATCTCAATTTCTTGATGAAATTGTCTTTTTCTTTTTAGGATCATATTTCTTGTGAGTTTTGTTCTAGTTTCCCATTTTAGTATATTTGTGGAAGTACCTATTTGTACTTTGATTATTTCCTTTAATTTTTTTATTGATACAGGTATCAATATCATCGATATCCAATTTGGTTTGATTAAAAATGACTAATCCAAATAGAACTTGAGGTAGAATGACTACTTTAAAAAGTTGTATTTTAAGTGCATTTGATAGTTTGTCATTTGCGTATATTTATATCTAGAGAAGCTATAATCGGCTTTTTTCAAGTTTTCCTTGATATATGTTTTCTTGTTGAGCCAAATACCAAGATATTTGATCTCTTTTAGATTCAATTTGTTATTTTTTTCAAAACTGAATATAGAATTACATTTAAGTAACTCAAGGTATTTATTTTTTGATAAGTAATCATTTTCATCCAAATAAAAGAAAAATATATAAAACTAAAAAATCAAAAATAATGTACAAAAATTAAATGAAACTAGCTGAACAAAAAATGCCTAGGTAAATTTGTTGAAATTTCACCAACAATTATTAATCGATCAAATGATTCGATACTATCAACTAATTGTATGTGATTTTTCTATTTAACAAAACTCAACATCAACCTTCTGTCAATCATCGAAAAAAATTACAGATCTATCGAAACAGATTAGGTAACAGGAAAAAAAGGAAATGAAAACAAAACAAAAAAGACACAAAATAAAATAGTTTATAAAATCAAAATTATTTCCAAATTGAGTCTAAAGCGTAGTATTGTTATTCTTTCAACTGTTTAAACTATGTCTAAATTTTTAAAATTTAATTTACATTCAAAAAAATTTAAAAAGAATTTTTAGCACAATTTTTGTTTTGATAAAAATAATTCGACTTTCAAATCATTTTATTTCAAAGAACTTTCCAAAAATAAACTTTTTTCACAAGGTTTCCATCGCTGATAAACCAAAAAAATTCTATATTCAAATCCCAGTAAAAAAAAAATTCATCAACTGGGAACTGAACCTAAAAGTTTGAAACCATTTTTTTAAATTTATCAGTATTTTTGAATAATTAATAATCATTTATTATTTAACATACAAAATAAAAAAATAAAACAAAATTGTCATAAATATTTATTTTCTATTTTAGCGTTGGGAAGATACTGATTTTGAAAATCTATCAAAAAAATTAAACTTTAAAGTGGAAAATGAGGAAGAAAACAAAAACAAAAATAAAAATGAGAATAATTTGGAAGATGAAGATTTAGAAGAAGAATCAAAAAAGATAGGATTTAAAAAACGAAAAGGGCAGCAAGTGAATCGGAATTTTAGTGTCAAGATTAAGGAATTGATTATTCTTTATGAAGATTATATTGATAACATTCCTATTAGATTTGGATTTAAATTAGATCAATTAACAATGCAAGCGGTCAACGAAAAATTCGAAAGGGCATTTTTAACCAAAGACACGAAACATTTAAATAAACTTGTACAAGTGAAAAATTTAAGTCTATTTTGGGATTTATATGTCAAGCCATTTGACGACGGCTTGACTATTGAAAAGACTTTAAAAATGTTAAATGGTGAATTTCAAAGAAGAAAAAATTCATTGAAGGAAAGACAAAGACCAAAAGTTAGACATCAATATTTATTAAAGCCCATATCCACAGTATTTAAATTAAAGGTTAATAATGATTTATATCAAAATTTGATCGAACAAAATATTCCAAAAATGGTTTTTTCGATAATTTTACAAAAAATTGATTTTTCAATTGAAAAAATTCATTATCAATTATTTCAAAAAATAATAGAAAATTTTAATTGGTATTGGAAATCTACAACTTACCGAAAATATTTAATTCCCAAATATAGGCCTTGTTACCAATCGTCATCTTCACGATCTAATTCAAAATCTTCCTTAAAAAAACTCAAAAATATGAACAATAATAAAAATCGAAAATCAAAAACAACATTAAATTCAAAAAAAATTGAAACAGAAATAAATCCAAAACTGAAACAAAAACAAAATCAAAAAACAAAAAAAAAATCAAAAACAAAATCGGAAAAAGAAACAGAAACTATATTAAATCCCAAAACAACAGATACAAAAATTAAAACAAAAACAGAAAGCAAGAAATCAATAAAACCAAAATCCAAATCCGACATAGAATCAAAATCAAAAACAACAAAAAAATCAAAAAGGAAAATTGAAACAAAAGGAAATAATAATAAATATTCAAAATCTATTGCAAAACAGTGGTGGAAATTTTCATATCGATGTATAAAAGGAAATTTAGAAGAAAAAAGGCAACGGAAATTAGAAAAAAATAAATTAGATTATTTTTATTCAGAACAAAAAGAAAGAAAGCTAGAAAGAAATGAATATATCAAATGCTATCAAAAAAAATTAGCATTAAAAAAAAAAAAATGGGCAAAAAGCGATGAATTTATAACGTTACAAGTATTAGAAAGCAAATTACCATTAAACGTAATTTTTTTTTATAGATTTATAGCAAAATTTCAATACCAAGAGAAAGTTAGAAAAGAAAAAGAATTAAAAAATACAACAAAAGGAAGAAAAAAAAAATGAAAAAATATTAAAAAAACAGCAAAAACGCGAAAATAAACAATTTAAAAAAAATGAAAAAATGAAAAGAAAACAACAAAAAAAACAAGAAAAAATTCAAACAAAACAAGAATCGCAAACAAATAAAAAGTCGAGATGGAGAAGAAATAAAAAAAAAAAGGATAATAATAATGTCGAAGAGAAACAAGATCAACAAGATAAACAAGAGAAACGAGGTAAACAAAATAAACAAGATAAACAAGAGAAACGAGGTAATGAATTAAGAGTTAAAAAAAAGAATTCAAATATATCAAAATCTAGTGCATTTTCTGAAAATGAAAATATATCTGGAAATTCAACTGAAAATGAAGAGAAAGGAAAAGGTAAGAATAAAAAAAATATACAAGAAATCAAAAAACCAACATCAGATAATAGTTCCAAAATAAATAACGAAAATTTCAATGACTTTATACAAATTGAAAGTATAGAAATTAATGATAATGATAATAATAATAAGGAAAAATTATTAAACGATTTTTTAAAACGTTTAGATCTTTATAAAAGTAATCAAAAAGTTTTTGATATTAAGCTACCAAATTTTTATGAATATTTGATTATAAATTTAGAATTGGATGATTACAACTTTGATTTATTTAATAATGAAATAATAAATACTAGTGATAATAATGGAAAAAATGCAATAATTACTGGATCACCAAAAAAAATACCATTATTAAAAATTAACGTTAATGGAATTTCTTCGAGGATTGGATTTCGAAAGGGATCAAAAACTTCAAAATTTAAAATCAATTATTTAAAAGTGATTGATGTATTCACTCCAAATACAGAATTTTCCAAAGTGGTACTTCCTTTAGAAATTCATAAAAAAAAGGGGAAAGACAAAAAGAAGAAAAGGAGAAAAAAAAAAAAAATTAATTCAAATGTTGAAATCCCTTTTTTTAGATTATTAATTGATATTAATCCACCAGAGATGAATGTGGACTATGACATTAGAGCAATTTTAGAACCATTAGAAATGGTATTAAATCCAATTTTAATTGTGAATTTAATCAATTTTTTAGAATTAAAAAATTCGACCACAGCTACTTGGCTAATTAAAGAACAAAGAAAAAGGAGGAAAAGGAGAAACAAAAAAAAAAATAATAACAAATTAAAAGAAATTAATGAAACAAACCAAAAAAAAAAACTATCTATATTTGTTGATATCAAAGCACCAATGATTTTAATGCCTGAATCTATTACTGATCGATCAAGTATTATTTTAGCATTGGATTTGGGCACTTGTAGGATATCATCAAAAAAGCAATTAATACAAGAAAACAATATATACGCGATTAAAGATATCAATCGAATCAATGTAATCAATGGAATTATCGAAAATGAGAAAAATCAAGAAGATGTAAAAGATAATTTACAATTAATAAAAAATAATTATAAAATTAATGAACAATTTATATCATCAACAGATACCGAATATTTGGAAAGTTCTGAAATTGAAGAAAACATTTTCCAAAGAAATGAATTGATTTATGATAATTATGATCTTGAATTACAACAAATTAATTCTTTATTATTTAAAGACTTTGAAGAATATTTATACTATGTGCAAAATCTTGAAAACGATAATGGCAATGACAATGGAAACAAAAACAATAATGGTAAAAATCAGAAGAAAAAATTCGTTACACCATATTTATTAAAAAAATTTGATTCAAATTTTTTAGTAAAATTCACAACTCAAAAACAAAAAAATCATCCTAGATTAATACTTGAGGGTAATTTGCCCCAATTATTTTTTGAATTTGACCCACTTTTATATTCACGTTTAACTCATTTAATCCAATTTTTTATATTTGAAGATGATGGTATTCAATTATATCTTGAAAAAAAAAATAAACAGAAAAAGAAAACCGATTTAAAAAAGAAAAAGAAAGAAATAATTGATTCGAAATTAATTGAAATGAACTTTAAAATTAAGAAATTTGATATTATTTTATATTCTAGCGAAAAGAAAAAGAAAAAAATTCTTGTTTTAAATATTTTTAATTCCTTTTTTAATCTTGAAAAAACATTATATAATAAAGAAATTAATTTTACTTTGGAAAATTTAGAAATTGAAGATCTATGGTCAAATAAAATTGATCCAAAGTTATTAAAAAAAGGGCAACATAATTGTAATAAATTTATGATTACTAATTTTGAAAATACTCAAAACATTAACAATAAAGGTATTAATAATCAAAATTTAAATAACATCATTTTTGATAATAATAATAATAATAATAATAATAATAATAATATAAATAATAATAATGATAATAATGAAAATATATTAAAAATTAATATTAAAATAATAAATCCCTTTCTTAAAGAGTTTAAAGGTATAAAAAATGAGATTCAAATTGATTTAAATAAATTATTGTTTTTTATTGAAAAAAACACTTTACTTAAATTGAATGAATTTTTTAACGAATTTGAAAGAATAGAAAGAAAAGAAAGAACAATCGAAAATAATTTAAATATTGATAACCAATTAGAAATATATCAAAATGAAAAAAATTATTTGGATTTTAATTTAATTAAATTTAATATCAAAATAAATTTAAAAGAAATTGAATTAAACTTTTTTGAAAAAAATTATGAATTAAATAAATTTTTAATTAATAATACCAAATTCAATATTCAAAAATATAATAATCAAAAAACAATAATTGAAGGCAATGTTAATAATTTCGAAATTTATGATTTAATAAATAAACAATTAAACTATTCAAAAATTATTTCTTTAAATGAAAAATCTAAATTTAAATTTAAATATATTCAAAATAATAATAATAATAATAATCTTAATATTGATTTTAATAATATTGAATTAGTTTATTTAGAAAAATCAATTTCACAATTAATCAATTATTTTTCAATGACTAACAATTTAAATATTAATAATAAAGAAATCCATAATAATAATAATAATAAATTAAATTCTCAAATAAAAGTTAATTTAATTATGAAAAATATTGTTCTAAATATCCCAAGAAATTCAAATTCGTTAGAGTTTGTTAATTTACATTTAGAAGAAGTATGTATTAATAATGCTTTAAAAAATACTAATAATAAAATAAATAATCTTCAGAATAAATCAAATGAAGAGATTAGATTAAATTATTCGAATAAAATAATAATGGGAATGAAAAATTTAAAAATTGGAACTCATATTTCCAATACAAATAATGAGATTGAATATTTTTTAGAAAAAGAGAAAATTAAATTTAAAATTTGGAAATTATTGAAAATCAAAGAAAATGATAAACCAGAAATTTATATCAAAAGTATAATAGAAGAAATGTTTATTCAATTGAATCAAAAACAATGTAATTTACTATTAGCAATCATGAAAGAAAATAGAAAAGAAATAACTTTTATAAATCAAATTGAATCTGTGAAAAAAAAAAACAAAAAAAAAAATCTTGAAATTAATAAGGGAAATAAGGAAAAAGAAATTAGAATTAAAAATAACAATGTCAACAAAATTTTTACAGAAATAATATTAAACAAATTTAATATTGAATTATTAAATACGCCCCCCCAAAAAAAAAAAACTTTAAACGATAAAATAATAAACTTAACTTTAATGGATGTGAAAAATTCAATTATAATAGATTCTGAAAAAAACATTGAAATGTTTATTGAAGCTTTTTCGGTTACTGGAAATGATTTACGGATTGTTAACAATAATAAATTTAAAAAATTTTTATATCCAATTAAAAATGAAAATAATTCCAATATTGAAGAAATAATAAATACAGAAAAAGAAACAATACTTCAAAAAGATAAAAATGACAATAAGAGAAAAGGAAAGAAGAAGACAAATGAGAAGGGGGGGGAGAATAAGAAGAAAAAAGATAAGGAGGATAAGACACAAAATGTTAAGGATGAATTAAATAATAATAATAATAAACAAAAATTAAACCAAATAAAAAAAAAAGATATTGAGATTGATATTGTTAAGGAAAATGATGAAAAGAATAAGGAAACAATAAAGGATGAAAAAAATGTAAAACAGAAAGAAATCACAATTCAAAAGGAACTAGAAAAAGATGACAATATTACGGAAAAAAAATCCAAATTACAAATAGAAGGTAATCACAATATGATCAAAAAGAATAAACAAATCCTCGAATTTTTTGATATTGAGAAAATTAAAAAAAAATCCAATCAAAATTCAAATTGTTTTATAAAATTTCTTAAAAATAATGATCAAGATCAATTTATTAATGTAAATTTATATTCATTAAGAATGATTATGATTTGGGATTTATTATTTGAAATTGAAAGGTTTTTGATGCCAGATATTATACAGCCAAAGCAATTTTTGATTGATCCACCAAAAAAAGAAAATACAATAATGCTACATAATTTCCAAATGGCAATTTTACAATCTTACCGACAAACAAATACCGAGGGGATCATTTTAGTAAATAATTCTGTTATAAATTATAATGATTATTATGATTTGCAAAAAATTGAAATTGATTCAAATGCTATGGAAGTATTTAAAATAATACCCAAAAAATCAATTAATTTAAAAAATGAAATTATACCACTAACTTCACCTTTTGATTGCAATATTAAATTAACCTTCCAACCATTCCATGACGATTCCGTTGGTCACATCCATACTGTTATAAATATTGATACAATAAAAACTGAAATTTCTCCGCTGGATTTGACTTTATTAAAAGAAATCAAAATTTCGTTACAAAGGGATTTATTGATTAGAAAAGAGTTATTAATTGATTTTTTAAATGATTTTTATAATAAAGAACAATTTGAAACTCTATTTATTGAGTTTAATAAACAGGCAAAACCGGAAAATGAAAAAAATAATATGAATGTTTTAAAGTTAAAAAAAAATCCAATTACTTTATTCGATAAATTAAAAAATGTATATTTTGAAAACATCCAATATATAACCTTAATAAATAATACAAAAAATGAAAAAACGAAAAAACAAAAAATGAAAAAGCAATTTTTTGAAAAATTAGATTTAAATATTAATAAATTTCAATTAGAATTAATTCAAAATAGAAGAAGAATTGATTCAATAAAAAGTCCATTACTATTATTAAATCTATATAAAATTAAATTAAATTCTGATTTTATTTTAACTTGGTTGCTCCAGGCAAATGGGATAGATCCAACTGAAATAAAAAATTTTGATAAATTTTATACCAAAAATACACATTCACCATTTACATTAATGAGATCTTTTAACGAAGCGTCATTATACCAACCAATCTTTTCCATCAACTTTTATCAAAATTTGGAAATTTTAAATTACAAAACCGGTGATTGGGAACAAATTATTGAAAAAATTAAAATTGATATTAATTCAAAAAATGAGAACAAAATCTTAACTGCAAATTTAAATCTTGATAAAACCGTCTCATTAAATATAACTAAAGCATCACTTGAAACAATCGAAATTATTAAAAAACAATTTAACGAAAGTTTAACCATTGATAATAATAATAATAATAATAATAATAATAATAATAATAATAATAATAATGATGATGATGATGATAAAAAGAATAAAAAAACTTATAATAAATATAATAATTTGAAAAATAAAAATAAAAATATTGAAAAAATTAAAAACTCACATCAAATTATTCGACAACAATCTTTTAATAATCAATCAGAAGAAATTTTAATTAACAAACAAACCAAAGAATTACATAAATTTGAAAATGGATTATTTTGGATAAAAAATATTAGTGGGTTAAATCTATTTTATAAATCAAATTTAAATAATAAAAAAAAAATCCAAATAATGAATAATGAATTTAAACAATTAATAATTTCAAAAGAAAAAGATCAAGATCAAAATAAAACAAATAAAGAATTATCTCATAAAATCATTATTTATTTATATTTTGAAAATATGAAAAAAAAATATCCAATTAGAATAGATAAAGTAATGAAAGAAATTTTTTTAATAGAATTGCCAAATAAAAAAAAAAATCCAATATTAATTGAAATCGAAATGAAGGAATCAATTAGAATCCTATCAATTCGTTCGAATTTAAATTTATATAATTATTGTTCTTTCCCATTGAAAATTAGTTCCATAAAATTAAACAATAAAGAAAAGGGCAAGAAAGTTAAAGATATTGGAATTATTGAGCCAAATAAGGATATTTCAATAAAAATAAATTCATTTATTGGTAAAGAATTATATGTTCGTCCGAATTTGAAAAAATTTTTAAATAGTGATGCAGAAAATCAAATTAAATTAAGTGAATTGTCCATTTGCAGAAAAATATTAATATGTAAAACAAATGATTCCCAAAGAGGAAATAAATTGTTGTTAAATATAAGTAAATATGAAGATAAAAAAGCTGATGATGAGAATGAAAATCAAAAAGTGACATTTTGGAATTTATTGTTTTTACCACCCTTCGTCTTTATCAACACGTTACCTTTACCAATAACGTACTCTTTAGAATTAAAGGGGAAGAAATTGAAATCCTATGGCAAAGAGCAATTAATTAAAAGCAATGATACAAAGTTTATTTATATTTTTCCAAATATTAATCAAAGTCAAATTAAATTATATGTGTTAAATAAGAATAACCGAATTAAATTTAAAACAAAAGAAAATGAAAATTTAATTACTTTGAAATCCAAAAAATTAGATGAAAAATCAAAAACATTATTAAAAAAAATCATCGTATATGATAATTTAAACCAACCTTTAACTCTGTTTATTGAAATTAAGAAAACAAAAAAAATGCAATTACAATTATTACTTTATTCTAAAGTATGGTTTATTAATAAAACTGGATTAAACTTATTTTATATCCCAAAAAAAAAAAATGCAATAGCCGGTCAAAAATTAATCAATTATGATGATGATGAAACAAATAAGAACAATCAACAAAATAAAAATCAGCAACCCAATAAGAGGAATAAGAGGAAGAATATAATAAAGGGTGTCAGAAAATTAAAACAATTAAAAAATACAAAAAAAATTATAACCAAAAATACACAGAAATTAATTCAAAAAAAAAAAATAGTTTTAAATGAAAATGTTAAAATTAATCAAAACTCAAAATCATTAACAAATAATGATGACAATAATGATAATGTTTCACCATTTCTTTATTCTTCAAAATCTTTTTATTTACAAATATTGAAAATAAAAAACAAATCAGAATTAATAAATATTAATCGATTTAAAAATAGTAAAAAATTTAAATTTTCTATTGATAAAAAATCTTCTATTGAATTAGCTTGTTCAATTAGTCAAGAAAAAAGAAAAAATAATCGAACAACAATTATCAATTTAAAGCCAAGTGTATTATTAATAAATCAAACTAAATTTAAAATTGCATGTGCTCAATATTTGAAAAAAAATAAATATGATCATATAATTAAACATCAAAATAATGTTGTTAAAATAAAACCAAATGAACAAGTTCCTTTTTATTTTTGGGTTAATAAAAAATCTGAAAAAATGCTACAAATTAAATTATCGGAAATGAATAATAATAAAAATAAAAATAAAAATAAAAATAAAAATAAAAATAAAAATGAAAATGAAAATGAAAATGAAAATAAAAATAAAAATGAAAATGATAACATTGATCAAGAAATTAAATATGATTATGACTGGTCTTCTGGATTTTCGATCAATAAAATTGGTATTGAATTTTTAAAAATTCCGAAAAAAAAAAGAATACAAAATGATAATCAAGGTGATTTTGAGGATGAATTATATTTTAATAATCAAGAAATGACATTTCAAATGGAAAAATTTAAATTCTATTTAATAATTTTAAATATCATTCATCAAAATGATACTACTTACATTTTTTTAAAACCACAAATGAAATTACCACCGTTGTATATAATTGATAACCAAACAAACGAAACTTTAACCATTAGACAAAAGGGTACAAATCGAATTGAAATGATCCAACCCATAAAATCTAGATCTTATTATTGGGATGAACCAACAAAGCCAAAGGAATTAATTGTTAGAATTGAACAATCTAATTATTATAATTCATTTTCCTTAGATAAATTAGATAAATCATCGTTAAAAACAATAAGTTTATCAAATGATATCGAAATTATTCCTGAAATTATTCTAATTGGGATAACTAAAGTATTAACTTTTAGAAATTCAAAAATGGTCAAAACCCAAAATAAATTAACAAAAAAATTGTTTTCAAATTTGGATGAATATTATTCATTATTCAATTTCAATTGCAAAATCCCTAAAATTGGAATTTCAGTTATTAATGAAATACCAAAAGAAATAATATTTTGTTATTTACAAGATATTAAGTTACAATCTCAATTAACTACGCATGATCATAAAACTGAATTTATAATTAATAATATCCGAATTGATTCTCAGGATTACGATACTAAATTACCAATTTTATTACAGCAAATTAAAATGATAGATAAAAATGATAGTGGTAGTGGTAGTGGCAACAGTAGCAGCAGCGGTAATAATAGTAGTAATAATAATAATGTTACAAAGACGAAAAACGAAAAGCCATTTTTAAATTTTTTCATATTCCAATCATTTCAATTTCAAAATGTAAATGTAATTAAAGAATGTAAATTAAATATTCAACCATTTTATTGCCATATCGACGAAATAACCTTTCTCAATATTTTTAAATTTACGAAAAAAACACAATTGAATCAAATTTTGGATAATAATCAATCAAATCTAAATGAAATGAACTCAGTGATAAAAAAAAATCAATCCGAAATGAAATTAACAGAACAAAAGAATAATAAATTATTATGGTTCCAAAATTTACAATTCGAACCTATTTTATTCTACGTGGTCATGAAATC
This sequence comes from Anaeramoeba flamelloides, assembly GCA_027625915.1. Taxonomy (NCBI): domain Eukaryota; family Anaeramoebidae; genus Anaeramoeba; species Anaeramoeba flamelloides. The sequence goes on from JANTQA010000012.1 coordinate 6,935,359, forward strand.
TGGTCATTCTAATAGTAAGTTGATTAATTTTTTGAGCACACCTGCAATTAATTTGGAAGATACCTTTAATATCAAAAAACTGGCCTTATCAAATACCTTTTTACCAAAAAATAGCTTAAAAAATAAGCTATTTGCTCATTACATTAAATCGTTAAAGCGCGGTTCTTATAAAACAATACCTACCCAACTTGTCAATGTTTTTAGTACCACTGCATTCTTAAAAAATGTAAATGAAAAACTGTTTTTGTCTCAAGATAAATTGAATTTAAATAGGGTAAGGTTCCCTAGACATTTTCCAAAAGATAAAACCTTAACAAAATATAATCATAATCTTTCCAAGGGACAATATTATTTATATAAAACAGGCAATAAATCCTTAATCTGTACCTTCTATTTGAAAATTAGTAATACACAATCATTAGTTTTTTCAAAAAATTTTATATTTTTAATCAATTTAAATAAAACAAAAATTGTTCATAAAATATATAAAAAAGATATTAGTAAATTCAACCCTTCAAAAAATTCTTTATCAATTTATTGGAAAGAAAAAGAATTAATAATTCCTTGTGAAAATGAAACGATAATGATAGGAATTATTGAAAATTTACATAATTAATAATTATTTTTCATTTGAAATATTTTTCTTATTAATAATATTTATTTTTCTTCTTCATTTTCATTTTCTTTTTGTTTTTGTTTTTGTTATTGTTTTTTTGAATTTTTGTGTTTTTGATTGAAAAGAGTAAAGATTAATCATAAAAGATTGATCTATCGAAAATAAAAAAGATGCGATATAAAAATATTAATTAAATCCTATGCAAAATCAAAAATACAATTTTTTTTTTGTCAGAATTTCAATATTTAAAAGAAGATATAAACTCAAAAAGAAATTCTTGGTTTTGGAACTATATCCAAAAATTTTAAAGTTTTCAAAAAAACATAATGAAAATATTAATTTGAAAATTTAAATTCTTTGATCCAAAATTCAAAGAGGTGTTTATCAGCAATTACTACACAAATGTAACATTTTACTTTTGAATGAAATTTTGAAAGTATTTTTTTTTTTCCGATCAGCCTATTCAAAAATCCAAATAATTAATTAAACAACAATCCAAATTACGAATTATGAATGAAGAATGGGTAAACAAACCAAACAAAAAAAGATAAACAAAGATCTGAAATTTTTACAAACAAAATTAAACAATTTAAAACTGTTGATTAAAAATAAACAAATCTCGTGTTTTCTGAAATACCCAATTTATAGGAAAAAAAAAAACAAAAGAAACTTGGATAAAAAAATTTTTTTATTTTTCATTTTTTATTTCAACTTTTTATCATTTTTCTGATCCTTCAGCATTGTTTGCCAGTAATTAAATAATTGATAGGTAGTGATATTTTTTAAATTGTGGAAAAAATCGTTTTTTCAAAAAAATGTCAATACTGTCCTGAATTCCATACATTACCATTTCTTCAAAAAATTAAAGATTTTTCAATTCATTGATCATTTTGTGGAAATGTTAAATAGTTTTTATAAATTTGTTGAAAAAAAATAAAAAAAAAATTATTTTTTTAATTGGTTTAAAATTTAAATACTATAATAACCATTCTCATCAAAATTTTAATAAAACTAAAACTAAATTAATGTTCTTCGAGCTGAAGACTTTTTTTATAATTTTTTCCTTCATCTTTTTCATAAATGAAATTTTTCAAATAGTTTTGAATTTGGGTATTGGGTTTAAAATTATATGATTGTTTTTTGCAGTTATTGATTTTTAAAATGACATCTGATAATAAAGAACATTTTTGAAAATTAATTAAATTATTATTAGTATAGTCTCCGTTTCCATCTTCAATAAAAGTAAGATCTGATAAAAACATTCCAAGATATGGCAATCTTGGTTTATTCTCAAATAATTTCAATTTATTTCTTAAATTTAAAGAATTTTTTCTCGAAGATAGCAAAGCTGCTAGATTTTCAAAATCTTCAATGTCCTTTTGTTTCACCCCCTCCCAACTCTTTTTAAGTCTCCGTATTGAAGAGTTGTTTAAACCAGCATTTATTTCCATCGCTGCGTTAAAATTACCTATTTCGATACAATATACACCACATTTAATAAATTTGGTGATGATATAAGATCTCATTTTCTTTTTTGGATAAGACAAAATTGATGAAATTATCCATAGACTCGTTTCGTTAAATCTTTCAATCATCCGTATTAGATTTGGTGTTAATTTTTTATTTTTTTTTGACCATCTTTTTTTTAAAAATTCATGTGTTTCAATTTTTTGAAACAAATCCATTTCAATTAAAGTTAGTTGTTGTGTCAATTCAATTGCATTCAAGTCAAATATTTTTACAACATTTATATTTGAGAATGTTTTTTTTAGGATGGAAAATGTAGATTTTTTTTCTTCATATAAATCCGTTTCGATTTTTTTTTTAGGTTCTTTCCCATCTTGATTACTATTCACATGTTCCAGTTTTATATCTTTTTGATTTTGGTTTTGGTTTTGATTTTGATTTTGATTATTATTATTAGTGTTATTATTATTCTTAGTTGAAGTTGTATTATTATTTAATTGATTTTTTAATTTTAAATTAAATTGATTTTGGACTGAATTGGCAATATGTTTAATTTGTTCGAATTTTGTAGTTTGTATTACATGAAGTAAATCTCCCATTATTGCAGCAAGTTCATTATTTTTTTTAAAATCATTATAAAAATAATTTACCCAAAGCAAGCATACTTTAACAATATTACTTTGAATTGTTTCTTGTTCGCTTGGTCTCGTTATGATTTTTTGGTTTAAACTGTTAATAAACCCCGTGGTTAATGTTTTTATTACTATTTTTGTTTTAATATATCTCCTGAAGGTAATTATAAATTGGGTATGGAAATCTTGTGTATAGATATATGGAAGAATTAATAATTTTAAAAGCTGTTCTTTGTTTCCTGCTTGAATAATAACACCTATTTTTACTTTTTTTAAAATTAAAGTTTCTTCATCATGCAACTGTAAAATTCTTTGATCATATATTTTCCCTTTACTCTATAAAAATAATAAATATTTTGAATGGAATAAATTGTAATTAATTAATATAATGTTTCTTTGGAAATGGATCTTTCATTTTGAATTGTAATCTTTTTTTTTTTTTTTTTGTATAATATCTCAGTGTTTTTACAATAAAAATTATTAAACTGGGAAATATTAATTATATTAAAAGTTATAATATATATATATATATATATCCCTTAGCTCCCTGGATTTGCCTAAATTTCATCAAGTTTAAAATAAAAGATTTAAAATGATATTGATGTACTAATATATTTATTTTCTTATTTGTCTTTAATTCAGATTTTAATTATAATAAAAAACCCAAAATATTTCAAAGATAAAGTAGTTATGTTATTGTATTTATTTCTGTTTTTGGAATAAAAAAAAATAACAATTATTCATTTTTACATTTTCTTTAAAGGATTTTTATTTTTTTATTTTGAATTTTTTAAACAAGAAATTTTATTATTATAATGGTAATTCAAAACCCAATGCATTTATTTATTAATAATAACAATCAATAACGTTGTTAATTTTATGATGTAAATAAATAAATTAAAAAATATATTACTGAGAAATTTTCATTTTTTTTTTGATAAAATTTTAATAAATATTAAATCAAGAGAAAAATGAAATTCATTTCTTTAGGATAAAATTAAAATTTTAATATGAATAATTTTCTAAAACTTCAATTTAAACAATAAAAAATAATTATAAAAACAAACAAACAAAAAAAAAATTTAAAATAATTTCTGTTATTACATTGGAATTAAACAAAATATTTTTTTTTAATAGATAAAGTATCAGCCATACATATAAATATAAAAGTAATATTTATCTTTTAATATTATTCAAAGATAATAGAATAATTTTCGAAACCAAGGATCCTTTTTTTGAATTCTAATATAAGTAAAAATTTGAATAATATATTTGTAAAATTTGAATTTTTCCTTTCTAAATTAATCCAGATCTTATAAAATAATTTTTTATCAATGGTCTATTATTAAATAATATTGTTTATTTTATGCCTAGATTTCAAAAAGTCAAAAATTAAACAATAGTAAAAATTAAAAAAAAAAATCAATTATTAATATTGCTCAAACTATTGTCCAAATTATTATAAATTTGTAAAAAATACTTGTTGAAAAAATTTCAAAATTTTACAATGAAAAATAATATCATTTTTTTATCAAATTTAATTTATTTTTTTTTTATTATTATTAAATTATTTAGAATCAAATATATATACTGTAATTGAATGGAAATCAATAGATGAAACAAATTTTCTATTTAATGTTGATGTCAAAATATCTTTTGTAAAGAATAAATAATTTATTAAAGTATTTTAGGCAATATTAAGGTACTAAGCCCCCCCAAAAAAATTCCAGTAAAGTATGATGTGCTTTAATTATTAAAACAAAGAAGTTTTTGTTGTCTAGACAAACTTTTCAAATAAAAAAAAAAAAAAAAAAAATTTTTGACAAAATTTATGAAAAATAATATAATCACAATAACCATAAAAAAATTTTTCAAGATTGAAAATTTTTTTTCAAGTTATTTTTTTATTGTCTATAACTATACATTTTTTAATTAGAAATTTTTCTTTCTAAGATAATAGTTTATAAATTCTATATCTGATAATGCTTTGATAACAATTGAAATTAAAAATTTTGTTTCAAATGCAATTAGTATATTTGGGGTTCTAAGGTGTATATATATATATGTATAACTAAATTCCAAAATTTTGGATACAGTTAAAACAGTTGAAAGAATCACAATAAAGCAATTTCATTCAATTTGGAAATAATTTTAATTTTACAAACTATTTTCTCATTTTTTTTTCTTTTCTGTTTTATTTTCATTTCTCTTTTACAGTTGTGTTAATCTGTTTCATTAAATCTGGAAATTTTTTCAAGTGATTAGTAGAATGGTAAAAGTTGAGTTCGTTTAAATAGAAAAATAAGATAAAATAAGTTAATGCTATATCATTTGATGGATTAATAATTGTTCATGAAATTTCAACAAATTGAACCAATACAATTTTTGTACTGTTCATTCCATCATTTTGGACACACCGATTGTTATTTTTTTCTTTTATTTATTTTTTATTTTTATTTTGTTAAAAATTGTTAAATAAAAAAAACCTTTATATTGGAAATAATATGTGGTTTAATATAAAATTTTGGCAAAATATACTGTTTGTTATTTTTTTTTTCCCCTATTTTTGATTTTTGATTTGTATAAATTTTCAGAAAGGAGTTGTTATAATATATATATATATATGAGCACTATTAAATTTCTGTAATTTTTTTGTTCATTTTTATTTTCTAATAATTATTTTTATGTAAATGGGTGATTTTTTTAAAAATTTATATAAATTTTAGAAACATAATTCTATTATCTTTTACAATTATTTTTAACTTGATTTATGTAAAAATCAAAAGAGACAAACATTGATTTAAGATATGACTAAAAAAGAGTATAAATTTTGAATTGAAAAAAGAAATGTTCAAAAAAGACGTGAACATTCAAAATAAGGGATTTATAAAAAGAATAATAATAAATCATGTAGTTTTCTTAATAAAAACTATTTATCAAAATAAAAATGTAAAGAAAAACTTACTTCAGAGTTCAATAATTTTTGAATGATCATCAAAGTTTTATTTGAAGACATATTTTTTGGATGTGCTGGTTTAATGTTCTGAATTAGGTGAATTCTTTTATTCAGCAATTCAATTTTTTCTTCATAACTTACACTATTTTCAGAAATTTCTTTATAAGCTTGATCTGCTCTCATTTTTTCAATTTTAGTTTCAATCATTAATTGGTTTTTAGTGTTTATTAATTTTCTATTAATTTTTAATAATTTTTCATTTTGTTCTGTTAAATTATGAATTTCTTCAAGAGCATTTTCATTTTTATTCAAAAGATAATTCTTTTTCTCTAATTCTTTTTTTTTCATTTTGCATTCTTCTTTTGTTTCCTTTTTCATTTCATTTTCCTTTTCTTTTTTTACCTTTTCCTTTTCCTTTTTATTTTCTGTTTCTGTTTCTTTCCCTTTCCCTTTTTCTTGTACTTTATTTGTATCATTTTCAATTATTTGGGATTTACTCTCAAATAAATTATTTAAATTTTCATTATTTCCATCAAAAGAGATTACCTCTTCATTTTCTTTTATTTTTTTTATTGAGACAATTTGATCTGGTTCCCCCTGCACAGTATCTATATTATTCACATCGATTTTTGTATTTTTTTTTACGAGGAAATTAGATTTTAATGTGAGTAATGGTGCTGAACGGTTTATTTTTGATTTAAATTTTTGATATACATTTTTTTGAAATGCTAACAATTCATCATATTCTTTTTTGGTCATCAAGATTCGTGAAGTTAATGCAATATTTGTTGAATTAATTTTTTGGATTTGCGTTCTTAGATTTTTATTTTCTTCTTCTAATTCTTTAATTTTTAAAGTTAAAACTTGTGAAGACATTTGAAATCGGAAAATTTCTTGTTTTAATCCAAAATTTAATTTTTTGGAAATTATCAAATTTTCTTTAATTCTTTTTTTTTCTTGGTTTTCATTTTTTAAGACCAATAGCTCGGATTGTTGTTCAAGAAATTGACTAGTTAAATTGATGTTTTCATTTTTTAATTGATTGTTTTGAATTTTTACTTTTTCGATTTCTTCTTCAAGTGCTTTTTTTTCCTTTTCGATTTGTCTAATATGCCCAGAATATTCTGTTTTTTGTTTATTTAAATTTGATACCTCTATTCTGAAATTTTTATTCATTTTTTTTAATTGCTCAATTTTTTTTTCTAATTTTTGAATTGGGACGATCTCTTTTTGTTTTTGTTTTATTATATTCTCCATTTGTTTTTTGTTTTCAGCCATTATTTCTTGTATTTTTAACTTTTAAATAAGAGAATATTATAAGGTATTAAAATGGAAGTAGAGATTAATTTAAATTATATTATGTATTTATTCTTTTACAATTTTACGAAGAGTGCGAAATTATTTCAATTTCCAAATAATTACATTACTTTTAGAATTTTTTAAAATAATTTCCTGGATTAAAGTTTATATATATTCTTTTACCATATATTCAAAATATTTTAACAATTCGAGATATTTATTTCAGTATTATATCAATTGAAGATTTGTATCTCAGAAATTTATTCCTTCTTGTTAGAAGAGATTTATATGTTTTGGGGATATAATCTTGTATACGTTATAGCTAGGATAAAAAAACTCAAAATAAATATTTAAGAGTTCCAGATAAAAGAAGGGGTAATTTTACTGAACCATCTCCATTCAATAATAAAAGAGGGTGGGAGAGCGACTTGCTCTTTTTACTCCGCTCTTTGAAGGTGTGCATCGTTTGTTTTTTTTTTTTTTTTTTTTTTTGTATTGAAAAGGATAGAGTAAAATCTTTGATTGTACTCAATTCATGTAAATTAAATAAAAATTAACAATAGTGGAATACAAGTGAGTAATCACAGATTGTGTAAATTTTGTTTATTTTTTGATAAAATTTTTATCTGGTTTATATCTCCCTTTAATATCGAAAGATTGAGGTAGAATGTTGTAGAGTTCCACCAAGTTTCTTCAAGTGCCTAGGTTTTGTTGATTTTTCTAAAATTAAAAGAAAATTTCAAAAATTTTCTTTTTTTTCTAAATAAAAAAAAAACCTAACGACTCTTTCCCAGGATTCAAAAGAATAGAGTAAAATCTTTGTTTTGGCATGATTCTTTCAAATTATGGAAAAGCTAACTGTGGTTTTCTTGAGGTTTTCTGTTTTATTCTGAAAAATCTATTGTCTTTCTAAATAAACAGAAAACTCAAGAAAAGATAAAGATGGTTTTTTTTTTTTAATTTAAGAAAAAAAAAGAAAATTTAAGAAATTTTCTGTTTGTTTTTTAAATTCAAAAAAACTAACAGGTTGGTTTTCCAGTGTTTAAACGGAGGGAGTAATATCTTTACTTTTATTTATTCTTTTTGAATTCTGGAAAACCTAGGACACAGAATATTTATCATCAGTTATTTTTTTTCTGTATTTGGGTTTTTTTAGAAGAGTAGAGTGTTTTCCAAACTATTAGTTATTATCTCTTCAAAAAAAAATCCTAAATTTAAATTGAAGGAAAATTCATTGTGGCGTCCATTTAAAAAATTTTATCAAATATAGAACTTTTTTTCTAGACCAGAGACTTTTTAAAAATTGTAGTACTACTAACAACAATAAACACAACACCCTCAAGATTTTTAAGAACTGGGATGTTGGTTGTATTGTGAATAAACTCAATTAACAAGGACGAAATGATAATTGTAGTAATAGGTTTGTCTAACTTTTTTTTTTTTCAATTTTATTTTTTCATACTAGTGAAGTGTTTAAAATTAAAATCGAAATTTCAACAGTTGAGTTGATTTTTGCTATTTTTTTCAAAAATGAAAAAAAAAATGAAAAAACCAAAGTGGAGATATTGTCGGTATCATTTTACTGTTTGTTTTGGTTTTTAAGTCAGATTAAGTCAAAGAGCGAAAAAAAAAAAAAAAAACAATCTTTGAATGAAATTGAAAAAAAGACTTACTTTATGATCGTTATCCATTTTTTTTAATTTTAGCTTAAAGTTACTTAGGTGTTGTTTTTGTGAGATGTTTTCATTTGTAATTTGTTGAATATGATTTGCTAAATTTATAAATTTGGAATTTTTTGGTTTCTTTTTTTCTTGTAGCAATAGTTTTAAGTTGTTTTCTAAACTATTCCTTTGGTTAATGAGGACTAAAACTTTTCTTTTAACTGTTTCTTCCATTTTTTCTTGTTGTGCCTTATAAACATCAAATGTTTTTTCTTTTTTAATATAATTCTCTAAGATTTCATTTTTTTCTTGTTTTAATTGCTCTATTTGTGATTTCATTTCTTCAATCCCATTTTTATGTTGATTTTCCAAATTAAATTTCTCTTCCCTTATTCTCAAGTTTTCTTCCTTTATTTCTTTTATGAACTCTTTTAAGTGCTTTGTTTTTTGTTTTTTAATCTTGTCCTGCTTTGAGATCTCTGATCTTAATTCGTCAACCTTGTTCCTTAAATCAGATTCACTTTTTAAATTTTCTTCGACCTGTTTTTTAAATCTGTTATAAACATGTGCTTCAATATTCCGATCCTTTGCCTAAAACATGGTTGCAAGGTGTTGTTTGTAATTTTATATGAGATCGAGATGTGGAAAAAAAAAATAAAAAAAGAAATTAAAACGAGCTGGGATGTAGATTAGAAGGACATATTAGACTTAGTTGGCTTACCTTCAGTTTTTCATTTTTTTCTTTGATTTTTTGTATTTTGATCGAGAGTCTTTCGTGGCGAGAAACAACCTATTTGTGTTTTGAAAAAAAAAAAAAAAAAAGATTGCTTGTTGATCTTCTGTCCCAAATAAAAAGAAGAAGAATAAATTCGAATTTTTTCTTTTTTTAAGGAATAAAATTATACGTTGTCATACTGCAAAGCTTTAAATTTAAGATTACTAATTTGTTTAAATGAAGTTTTGAGGCTTTTTCTTGTTCTTGTTTTGTTTTTTTCGAGCTCTCTCTATTTTTTATTGAAAACAATTAAAAAGAAAAAGTTGTTTTGAAGAAAAAGGTTGCGTTGAAGTTACTTTAACAAAACAGTTTGTTAAGTTTTATTTTTTTTGTAGGAAATTGGTTTTGGGGTAGTACTGTTATATTTTCGTTTTTTGTTTGCAGTAAATCGATATTGGCTTTTGTATGTTTGGTTTGTTGGTGTAAAATCCTGATTAAGTTCTTCAATTGATCAACACGAAGCTTATTTAAGTTGAGGTTCGAGATGTCCATTTCAATTAAAACTGTTTTTGACAATAATTGGATTGGAAAAAATGAGAAAAATAATTTTAATACTTTTGGAATTGAAAAGATTTTTATATTAATTATTGTTTGTTCTTGGTTTGACTTTCAAAATAATTCAATAACAGTCATTAATTCCAAATAGGAATTATTTATTAAATATCAAGAAAAATTTTTTAACTGAAAAAGTAGCTAAATGTGAAAAAAAATTTACAAATCTGATTTTATTGTAAAAATGGTAGTAAAAACATTCTGATTTTCTAATATTTTTTAATGTCTTTTTTTGTCCATTTTAAAAACAAAAACCAAGTCCAAAAATTAGATCGAGTATTTGAAAGGAAATAGAATTCAAAAGAACAAACGAAACCAAAATTTTAGAAGTATAATTTTAACCCAATTTGAATTTTAATTTCAAACATAAGAAAAAGTGAATTTTTTGGGATTTTTTGATGCTAACATTTTCCTTTCATGTGAAATTGGGTTTAGGATTTCTAAAATAGGTATTAATCCAGTTTGAAGAATTTTAGTTTAGAATATCGTTATTGATCAGCGGTTAATAGGTAAAAAAATATTAGAATTTTGATAACTTTTTTACTACAGTTACCTAATTAATATCAATTTGAAAATTTTTTTCCTTTTGAAAATTTTTTATGGTAATCTTTCGATTTTTTTTTTTATGGTACTTGAAATTTAAGGAATCAATTTTAACATTTACAAAGTTGTCTTAAAACGTTTTGATCTGATTTTATTGAAATTGTGAGGGAATTTTCATAGAAATGGTCTCCAATTTGGTTCAAAAAATTATTATATGTAATTATTTTTAATGAAAAATGTAACAAGAAAATTTTGAGATTTGATAATACAGTCAGTTCCACTTTTAAGGCACAAAGTTTCAACGAAATTTAAGGAACAAAAAAATCTCAAATTAAATAACAAAATTTGTAATTTTTTTTTTTACTAATATTTTTACTAGAATCCAAATTTTGTGCCTTAATTTGAGATTTTTATTGTGCCTTAAAATTTCGTTGAAAGTTTGTGCCTTAAAAGTGGAACTGATGATAAAAAAACTCTTATGAAGAAATCGGAGAATGAAAAAAGAATACTAATCAGGATTTTATAGCATAAAAAAATGAAAATTGTGGTATTTTCTCTCTCAATAAACAACTCTAACTTTAAAAGATCGCTTTGTCTATGAGTTTTAATCATTTGAGTGATTTGAATTGTCACACTGCTTATTACAATCAATAAAATTGTTACCAAGAAGTAGTGATTTTTCTCTTAGTTTTTTTGTTTTTTGTTCTTTTTTTTTTTTTTTTTTCTTGAATAGGATTTCCCAATAGCTCTTTTTGAAATAAAATTGTTCTATCTGATTTTTAAAAAGAACCCACCATTACTGAGTACAGCCAATTCCGCTTTTAAGGCACAAACTTTCAACGAAATTTAATGCACAAAAAAGTCTCAAATTTAGGCACAAAATTTGTAATTTTTTTTATACAATTTATTTTTATTGAATCTGAATTTTGTGTCTTAATTTGAGATTTTTATTGTACCTTAAAAGTGGTCTTGACTGTACAAAAACTCGTATGAAGAAATCTGAGAATCAAAAAAGAATAATAAACAGGATTTTATAACATAAAAAAATGAAAATTGTGGTATTTTCTCTCTCAATAAACAACTCTAACATTAAAAGATCGCTTTTTCTATGATTTTTGATCATTTGAGTGGCTTGAATTGTCACACTGCTTATACCAATCAAAAAAATTGTTACAAAAAAGTAGTGATTTTTCTCTTAGTTATTTTGTTTTTTGTTCTTTTTTTTTTTTTTTTCTTAAATAGGATTTCCCAACAGCTCTTTTTAAAATAGAATCTGTTCAATCTGATTTTTCAAAAGAATCCACCATTACTGAATAATTAAAACATTTAATTTCTTTTTATGTGACATTTTTTTTTGTTTGTTTTATTTTTCTCAAAATTAAATCATCTGTTTATATAAACATTGAATATGTGTATAGTGGGAAACGTAGGTAAATAATTTTAAATATTATTTTCATATAATATTAAAATTTGAACAAATTAGACAGTTTTACATTAGAAATAAACCAGTTATAAAGTTACTTTATAAAAAATCATAATTTTTTTTTTGCCAAATTTATTTTTTAAATAATTTTATTCAATATAAAATACAATATCAAGCTTCTAGTAAATATTAACCAAACAAGAAAATAATAAACAATGATTCAAAAAATTTTAATATTCCCATTTATGACCTTTTATGTCAAATTTTATAACCCTTTAACTTTAATTACAACACATTAAATACCATATAAAATATTCTACAAAGCTGAAGACATTGGAATTAATATTTAAGGAAATTTTTTTCAAAAGTTATTTTTTTTTTGTGATTTTTTCATTCTATGATATGACGATTGATAATATTTGGTAAAAATATTTTATTTTTCATCCTTAAATCCGGCTTGATAAATAATAGTAAGAATTTCCCACTACAAAATCATATTTAAAGAAAATATTTTTAAATTTCGATTTCAAATGTATACCTTAAAAAATTTATGAATTTTTTTTTTTTTTTTTTCAATTAAAGAGTGGGTACTAAAAGTCCACCTGTTTGCCCGAATCCCTTATTTGAATTAGAGATATTGTTGAACCAAGTGAGAGCTGGTCATTTCTCCCAAAAATCGGATCCGCTCCATAAATTGAGAGGGATTTTGTTCCAATTCCGTTCAGTTTTATAATAGTCAAAAAGATTCAATTCGGACAAACGATTTCCTCAAAGAATTAGTGGTTCTAAGAAGCATAAGCCCGATTTTTAATTAAAATTACACCGTGGTGGCTATTTGAGAAAATGGTAAACAATAAGAAATAATGGTTAAGGGAATAGAACCCTGGCCTTCAGATTGTACACTAGGCTGTGTTGCCACTTTCCCATACCGGTTCTCTAAAAATTTATGAATTAAAAATAATAATAAAATAAAAAAAAAATATTTCAAAACGATTTATAAATATGAAAAAACAGTGATTGGTAGATATATCCTTTATATAAATTTCTATTCTCGTTAAAACTGAATAAACTAAAAATTTCCATTTGATCTATTGATAGTAAAATAATTGGATCTAATTATTAAAACAAATTTTACTGATAATTAACAAGTTTTAAAATAAAAAAAAAAAAAAGAAAACAACTGCCAACGCATTCCACATCTAGTGTAACAATATAAAGTTTTTTTATAGTTTATTGCCCTTTTTTGTATTTATTTTTTTGTACTTTCTTTTATTTTTAGAAAACTAAATGGGGTTTAAAATACCACAAATGACTATAATTAAAAGATTCTTTTGACTACTCTTTGAATTAGAGGTCATGAATTTAGTCACTTCCAATCTCTGTCTTTAACAGATTAAGAGCTCTCGAGTACTTAACCCTAACCAATAAAGTCTAATATCTTTTCTTTCTCTTTTTCTTGGTATTTTTTTCGAAAATTATTTTTTTCTTTTCATTTTTTTTAGTAAAATTACACAGAGCAACTATCTTGAAATCATTACAGCTAGGATTAAAAAATTTAATAAATTTGTTATTTTGGAAGTGATGGTGAGTGCAACCAAGTTCCTAGGTTTTCCAGAATTCAAAAGAATAGAGTAAAATTTTAGTTTTTACTCAATCCTTTTAAATTCTGGAAAAGCTAATAGTAATTATTTTTATTTTTAGAAATGAAAAGAAAATTAAATGAATTATCTGTTTTTTTTTCCTAATTAAAAAAAATAGTCAAATCAAAAATAGTTTAATTTTGTTGAATTTCCCTATTTTCCTAATAATGAAATTCGTTATTTAAAAGAAAAAAAAATAATATTTAAAATCAGAGAGATAAAAAAAACAATTATATTCTTTTTTTTTATTATTTGTTTTTATTCATTTAAACCTTAAAAAAATGATTTCTGAATTGTCTGTTTTTACGTTAAAAATATTTTTTTTTACCTATTTTATCAATAAATTGGCTAAAAATAGTCTGAAGGGGGAAAAGATTTTTTTCTTTGAATATAAAACTGAATAAGACATAAAATTCAAACAAAAATTCATTTACGGTTTAAAAAAAATATCGTAATGTTGACAAAAAAATTGAAAAATAAAAAAAAAAGTTGATACGATTGTTTAAAAGGAAATATTACTGAAAATAAAAATCAAAACAAAAGAAGAAATAAATTAACTCCACAGTGTAATTTATTATAAATTATGACTAATAAGACAACTTTAAAATTGCAATGATGATCAAAATTATTGAGATTTTTGGTTATCATAAAAATAATCAATTATTTTCAATAAATATTTAATAAAAGATCACTGTTGTGGAAAAAAAATGAAACTGGAAAAAAAGTGAAATAAGGTTTTTAATTGGGAACATTACTGAAAATGAAAAGTAAAATCAATAAAAAGAAGAAACCATTAAACTTCAAATAATAACCCATTATATTATTTTCAATCAATCCAACAAATACAATTTAAATCTCCTTGATTTATCTAGAAATTGTTGGTGTTGTTTTCGAGATCTCAAAAATAGTCAATTTTTTGAACCAATTTTTAATAATTGATCAATCCAAGAAAAACCCATACTAAAAGATAGTATTTAAAAAACTGTTATTGTGACGAAGACTTCATTTTGTCTTTATTTATTTATTTATACTTTTTTTTTCATTGATCTTACTTTTAATTTTCAGTAATGTTCCCAATTAAAAACCTTGTTTCACTTTTTTTCCAGTTTCACTTTTTTTCCACAATGGTCATTAAAATAAAAATGTTTATTAAAAGGTTCTATTACAAAAACTGATTTTTCTTTAATTTTCCATTTGTTGTGTCTTATTATTTTTCAATTATTAACTGATATTCATTTACATATATGGTAATACTTATATAACCAAATGTACGGTGCTTTTTTTTCCTTTTTTGTTTATTTAATAATAGTTAATTCAAAGAAGGGTGATAATTGTACTTTCCTCATTCCAAAAACTCATTATTTTCAATCTATATTAAAATATTTCTGAGTTGATATAAGAATTTTAAAAAGGACTACCATAACAAAACAATAACTGAAATTATCCAAAATTTCCTAATTCCAATGACACCAATGTTAGTTATTTAATTTTCAAACAATAACAATTTTTACAAAGACAAACCAGGTTTGAGAAAATAATTAGAAGAATTATTATTCGGATCATTAGAAATATAAATAAAACAAAATTTTCCTTCAACTTTCCGGAAAATATTTCATTTCAACAATGTAAATTTTAAACTCTTTTCAATCTGTTAAAACAAATCTATGTATTATTTCCATTCGAAATATGGGATTTATTTGATTTTTTTATACATTAGTTTTGATTATTTGGGAAAACCGAACAAGTTTGATAATAATTTGAAATTAACAATAGTGACTTAAGGCATTGTGAATTAAAAAGTTGAACTGAAACTAAGTCTTGAAAAATTTCTCAAATAATCAAAATTTTTCCAGATCATTTTTTTCACTTTAACTTTGTTTCTCAAAAATCAAAATGAATTTTTTTAAAAATTGTTGCACAAAATCATCAACTGCAGAAGAAGATGATACATATTTAATTGATCCACTTTTAGAAATGGAAACGAATTCTTTGGAGGATCTTGACGAAGACACAGCTTTTAAATATCTAAAAAAGGAATATGAAAGTAAGCAAGCCTTTTTTTTTTTTCTTTGATTCACCACACAAACCAAAAAAATGTTCACAAATTGCCAAAATTTCTTCTTTTTTGTTTTACCTTTGCTTAATTTGTTCAGACAAAAAAGATTTGGACAAGTTAGTAATTCTTTTATTAAAGATATCTGAATCACAAAAACAAAAACGATTGGAGTATTGTGCAGAAATTATTTATAAATTATGGGGAGATGAAAATTCTGAAAGCGAAATCAAAATCCCCCAAGAAGAAGAAAAACAAAAAGATTTGTTTCGAGCGATGTCCAATTTGTTAGATCCTGAATCTAAAAGTACCCACATGATTGTCCTTGACACTCTTGTTAGATTAACTGGCGAACAAGAACAATACAATTTGACTTCAATTGGTGAAATAGCCTCGCATCTTGTGATTAGTTCCGGAACACTTCCAATCTTAAAAACAATCACAGGGCTTAAAGATCACAAACTGCAAAGAAGAGTTGTCGCAATTATTGCCAACGCATCTTATTATGGTAAAATTTCTTCTTCATTCTTTTTTTTTTCCTTTTTTTCTTTTCCCAAAATAAAATATTTTCAGACAAGATTGTCACAATTTCTCATTTGTACTTTGACTAAACAATTTTTAAAGTCTTCCACTCTTGGCTTATTTGAAATTTTTCTTTATCATTTCAAAATTTTTCTCATACTTGTTCTGTTTTCCTCAAGTTTATTTGATTTTTTTTCATTTTACAAATTTTTTAAAAAAGCTGAACAAAATTCTTGTAGTGAATCGAATCTTTTTCTATTTTGAGTAGAGTAATTCTTGTAAAAAATAATTTCTTAAATTGAAAAACAACATTTTGTAGCAATTTTTATAAGAACTTAATACCAATTTAAAACCAATCAATGTGTGACTAAAACAAAATTTGGTAAAATTCATCCAAAAAAACTCTTGAAAAAAAGATGATTAAAGAGGAATAAATCAATTTCAATAAAAAAATCTGAAAATAGATACCTTCTCTGGAATTTAAGGGTGTACCCTCCAAATGAATTCTTCTGATACATTACAAATTCCTTCCTTTAACATTTTGGTTAAAGTTCAGACGATCTTTTGTCCAAAGTTTAATATAAATTTTTTTTGTGAAAAAGTAATCAGCCCTTCACTGTGTAAAAATTAACACTAAAAAGTAACCTTTTTTTTTTTTATAAATTCCACTCCCGAGAAAAATCAAATTCTTGATAGCAGTTGATTTGAAGAGTTTTCAAAAATTGTATAATTTTAATTGAATGATTTGAATTTAAGGACTACTTTTGCAATTTACCAAATAGTCCCAACACAATTTGTTCCAATCTCATTTCAAATGTACAGGAATGGATCTTTAAAATATTCTCCAATTTGAATCAAAAAATCATTTAATGTCATTTTTTAAATGAAAAATTCACAAGAAATTTTGAGATACGCGAACTCGAACAACCTTATTAAGGGACGTGAAATGAAAAAGAAAAATAATCACGATTTTTTATCATTATAAACACTTCTCAATAAACAACTTTAAATCAAAATGATCGTATTGCCTTTGATTTTTGATCATTGAGTTAGGTTGAATTGTTAAATTATCTTCACAAACAATTAAGCCGTTCCAACCCTACTGCGAAATATTATAAGACATAGAAATTGGTTGTCCATTCTAAAATTGTGTTTTATGAAATAGAAAATTCAATTTCGATCTTAAGATAAACATTTCAACTTCTCTTACTTCATTAGAGTTATTTTTTTTTTTGTAAAAACCAAGACAAAAATTAAATTGAAATCACAGAAACTTGAAAACCATGGAAACCACAGAAACAACAGAAATCATTGAAATCATGAAAATTTCACAGTATTTTTCGATCATTGTTTTTAAATTGTAAAAATCTGAGATTTTAACAATTTTGGAAATTGAAGAAACACTTTAATATAAGTTTTTTTATTAATTTGTTTGTCAGTTTCTAAAACCAAAAAATGGATAACTTCTTTTGAATCTTCTATTATAAATTTGACAGTTTATAATAAACTTTCATAACCATTTTACGGTTTGTTGTTCAAAAAAATTTTTCAGAATAGAAAATCAATTTCAGGGTCTTCTTATTAATTTTCACGGTGGAGCTTGAACGAATATACTAATTATTACAAAGGGGCTGTGATTTTTTTTTTGTTTTTCTTTTTTTTTCCTTGAATTAAATTTCCCCACCATGACTAAGAGGAGAGTATATCCTCGAATTGTTTGTGGAACAACATAATCCATGCCAAACACACTTCACATTTTTTTTTGCTTATTTGATAAAATTTTTTTGTTTGGATCATTTTTATCAAAACCCAATTTGTTGTATCAAGAGAAATTGGGTTGAGTTTGTGGGGGAAAGTTTTGAAGAATTTTTTATGAAAGGATCTTTTGGAAATTAAATTTGCAAAAATTAGTCAGTTTTTTTTTAATTTTAAAAAAAAAATATTGTGTCAGTTGAGAAAAAATGATCTTTCAATTTTTTGAAATGGGAGTTTTAGTGGATTTAGTCCAATACCAAAACCAATTACCATGCCATTATTCTAAAATCTCTTTGTTTTAAAATAACAAAGGACTAGTCATCCAAAATTTTCTCTTATCTCCTTTTTAACCTTCTATGTCATTTTTTAAAACCTTCTCAGCTTAACTCAGAAATGAAAAAAAAACATAGAAAATCCTCAACAATGTGTAAGGGTTCTAAAAATTGCTCTAAAGAGAAATTTTTTCAAAAAGCTGATTTTCCCCAACCTTCTTTTTCATTTTTTAATATCACAGAAATCACAAAAATCACAGAAATCACAGAAATCACAGAAACGAGACTGAAAATTTTAGACATTTTTTCCTTCTTAGATCTCACTGAATAAAAATTTGTGAGATTTGCCAACCACCAAACACTGATAAGAACACACAACTCTTTGAATTTCAATTGTAAACATAATAGTTAATTTAAAGTAATCCTTTGAACAAAATATTGATTAACTCAACGAATGGAATTAATATATTGAATTTCCTTTGGGTGTAAAAAAAAACACTTTTTTCAAGTGAACACTGTTTAGATCATTATTTAACAGTGATAAGTTTCATCTAAGACGATTTTAAAAGACTTTCAAAACCGAAAAAAATAAATTTTTGATTGAATTTCTCTACTTTTTATGTGTTTAAATCGAATAATTGGGTATAGATTCTAAAGAACACAATAATAAACTCAAATAATAAAGTTTTTTCTCATTAATAATCTTGTGAAAAGGAAAAGACTAAAACCTCGAAGATTTTTTTTATTTTCTACTAAATTTGAAAGTCTGAAATTCCAGAAATATTTTTTTGAAGGAAGAAGTTTAAATTTAAACCATTTTCACCTATAATTTAAAGCTAAACAATTATTTAGATGTCTTCAAAAACAACTATAATTCCAAAACAACTTTGTGTTTTATTGGTGTATTTTTTACATTTTTTGGTGTTAATTTTGATTTTTACACATTTTGAAATACCCTATGAATCAATAAGTCCTTTTGAATTTAAATCTATTAAATTATAATTTTTGAAAATATAGCAATAGTTTGTAATCTTTCGTTTCTAATTAACGTTAAAAATTATTAAAGGGTTACATATATAGTAATATATCTATAGGTATATGTCTAAATACATGAGAGTAATATATTATTTGAAAATTTCGGTTTAATCAAAATAATTACCTAAATTCGTTTAATATAAAGTGTGATCCACTATTTTGATTCAACAAACCCTCCTGAATCTTTTGATCTAAAAATTTAAAAAAAAAAGAAAAATATATTTAAATGTTTTATTATTTTTAGTTTCTAAAATCAAAATAATTTCAAGATCAGTCAAAAGGGTTGAAGTTGCTTGTTTTTCTTGGAAATTTGAACAAATAAAGAAAACCATTTTATTTTTTTGTAAAAAAAGAAATTTCATTTGAAATTCTTGACTTAAAAAATACAACTTCTTTTATATACCAGAGTGAGATACACGTCACCAAAACAAAACAAATTTAAAACCAAAATTGAAATTAAACTATTATTTCTAATAATTTGAGAAAATAAATTTCTCTTTTTTGTTATTTTCTTCAAATCAATTTTCCTAACTCAATATTTTTTCCAACCAGAAAATAAAAAGAAAGAAATCTAATTACTACCAAACATTCAAGTTATAAATGATTTTCTTTCCAGAGTATATTTGTAATTTTTCAAACTCACTTGAAAACAAACAATCTCAAAAAAGTAAATCTCATTAATGAAAATGAGTAACAAATCCCGGATTTCTGCCCAAGATTTAATTATTTAAAGAAAAATTTCTTCAAAAAAAGCAATTAAAACCTGTTTTCCAATCCATTATTCAAAACTAAATAACGTTTTGTGTTTTAGAATTTGAAATTGAAGTGGTTTTTTTCAAAAAAATATTTTAAAAAAGTAAATAAATACCTTCTTACAATTCTTAAAATTGTATTATTCAAATACATTTCTTTTATTAATTCGAATTGTTTTTGGATAAATCTCTTATGATCAAAAAATAGATTACATAACATTTTTAAATCCTTGTTAAATTTAAATTTCTATATGTAATCTTCATTCAATTCCAAATTAATAGATTTTTAATGATTTTTTTTTCAAAATAAGCAAAAAATGGTTCAGTTATTATCTTTGAATTTTTTTTTTCTTTATTAGTTTATTGATCAATAATTCTCATCCATTTTTTAATATCCAAATAAAAGTGCAAATATTATTTTTAGTGTCAATTACTGGAAGATCGAAAAAATAAAAAATACCGAAATTGTAGCAAAAGACATATATATATATATATATATATATATATATATATCCCTTAGCACCCCGGATTTGCCTAAATTTCATCAAGTTTTTTTAAATTAGTTTTAAAATGATATTGATCTACTAATATATTAATTTTCTTATTTGTCTTTAACCCAGATTTGAATTATAATAAAAAGTCAAAATAGTTCAAAGATAAAGCAGTTAAGTTATTGATTTTTTTTTAAAATTGAAAAAAAAATAATAATTATTCATTTTACATTTTTTTAAAGATTTTATTTTTTTTTTTTGAATTTTTTAAATCAGAAATTTTATTACATTAATAGTAATTCAAAACCCAATACATTGATTTATTAATAATAACCACCAAACAACTTGGCTAATTTTATGATAAAAAAATAAAAAAAAAAATAAATTACTTTGAAATTTAATTTTTTTTTAGAAAAAATTTCAATAAATATCCAATTAAGAGAAAAATGAAATTGATTTCTTTAGACCAAAATTAAATTTTTTAATATGATTAATTTTCTAAAACTTTTATTTAAACAATAGAAATTACTTGAAAATCAAAAAAAAAAAAAAAAAAATTGTAAAATAATTTCAATTTAGAAAATTGGAATAAAACAAATATAAATTACTTTTTAATCGATAAAATATTTATACCTAAATTTAAAATAAAATAAAAAATAACTCTTAAATATTATTCCAATATATTGGAATAATATTTAAGAGTTATTTTTTTTTATTGTGTTTTGTTATTAGTAAAAATTTGAATAATATATTTGTGATATTTGGATTTTTCCTTAATAAATTAATCCAGATCTTGTTAAATAAGTTCTGATATATGGTCTCTAATTCAACAATATTGTTTATTTTATGTCTAGATTTTAAAAAGTCAAAAATTAAAAAATTGTAAAAAAATAAAAAAAAAAATCAAATATTAATTTGACTCGAACTATTAGCCAAACCATTTAAAATTGAAAAAAAATCTTGTTGAAAAAATTGTAAAATTTTACAATGAAAAAAAATTTGATTTTTTTTTCTAATTTAATTTATATTTTTTTTTATTTTTAAATTATTTAGAATCTAATATAGATATTGATATTGAATCGTAATCAATAGATAAAACAAATTTTCTATGTGATGTTATAATAACTTTTATAATGAATAAATTATTTAATCAAGCATTTTAGGCAATTTTGGGGTGCAAAGGGCACCAAAAAAATTTTCAGTAAAGTATGATGTGTTTTAAATGTTAAAAATAAGAGGTTTTTGATGTCTAGACAAACTTTTCAAAAAAAAAAAAAAATTTATTTTGACAAAATTTGGAAAAATAATCAAATCACAATAACCAAAAAAAAAATTTCAAATGATGAAAATTTTTTTTCAAGTTATTTTTTTATTATAAGTAACTATACAATTTTTAATTATAAAATTTTCTTTCTAAGATAATTGTTTATTAATTCTATATCTTATTATCCTTTGATAACATTTCAAATTCAAATTTTTGTTTGAAATGTTTTTAGGTTATTTGGGGTGCTAAGGGATATATATATATATTTCTTCAAGAAAAATATTACCATTTTAAAAAAAAAAATCCAGTTTAATGGAAAAAGATCAAAGATAAATGAATTCTTTAATTCTTTTCTAACTCAAAAAATTCACAAAACAAAAATTTTTTCAAAACCTTATTATTAAATATAAAATAAAATATAGACGAGAATCATGAGGCTATTGCTGAAATAATGGTGCCTACCTTAATTGATCTTTTAACTTCTGGATCAAAAAGAGTTCGAAGAAATTCTTTAATTATATTTCATCGTTTAACAAGAACCCAATCAACTAATGAAAATTTGGCAATAGATTTAGACCCATTTTTCCAATTAATAAAAAACAAAGATCTCACAATTCAATATTATACTTTAGCAACTTTAGCAGAACTTACAACTACAAAAAATGCAGTAGAACAATTATTAGAAAAGGAAAAAACAATTCATAATTTATTTCAAATCGGTAGTTATAAAACTAATGAATATATTAACGAAAAAAATACAAATATTTTACAAGTGTTAATAATTTTTAAAAATATTTGTGTGATACGTAAGTCTTTAATTTTTCTTGTACAATTGAACAACATATTATTCTATTTGTTAGCATAGCACTCGGGGCATTTTCTCAGAAAAGGAAGAGAAGAAAAAGAGATAAATTTTCAAAACAACAATAACAATATTAATTTAGATAGTAAAAAAAAAATAATAATAATAATAGAAAATTTTCCTTCGATTACACTAATAATTAAATTAAATTAATGTTTTGTTTTTTTTTTTTTATAATTTGAATACTCAATATAAAATATAGCTGAGGGGCAGATTATTTTAATTAAAAATGGAGTTTCAAAACTTCTTTTTAGATTCTATGAAAGTTCAAATTTGGAAATTAGAAAACGTGCTGTCCAAACAACAGCCGCATTGGTAAAAAGTAATAGTAAATCATCATTTGCTCTTGTAAAGGCTGGCGCAATTTCTAAACTTTTTAATTTAATTGAAACAACTGAAGAATCCATGGTTATTCAGGAAATAATTGGTGCATGTAGATTTTTTGCTGAAGAAGGTAAAATTGAATCTTTTGACTTTTTCTTCTATTTCCTTCCAGTTGATACTATTTTTAAAAAAAAACTTTTTCCTTCAAAAATAATGAATACACATACAAACACATTCAAAATTATTAATACAATAAAAGACATTATCCCTATATTTCTTTAATTATTTTTACATAATTAAAAGATGTTACTCAAAGATTTCACCATATGTAATTTCAATGTATTTATATGAAATTATTTTGTATAAATTTTTTAATCAAAAATCTAAATTAACATTAAATTGTATCTCTTAAAGTTTTATTAATCTTGTGAATTTCTTGAATTTTATTCTAATAAATCAGAGTAATTTGACATTTATCAATGGCTTGTTCGTTTATATTTGTTTTTGAAAACTTTCTAATATGAAAAAACAATGCATTTCTTTTTTTTTTTCAAAATACAAATAACATTTTTTAATTTTGATCTATATTTATTACAAGATCCAAGGAAAATCGCCTTTTTTTTTTTTTTTTTATCAATTGATTTATATTATTTCAGATTTTTTAGATTTTAAAAAAGAGTTCAATGGTAAATATTTTGGAGATGAAATTACTAATAATCAAATTTATATATATATATATATATATATATATATTTCATCCCATTATATTATTTTCAATGTTTCAAAAGTGTAACTGACTTCATTTGAATGGATAATAATAATTAGATTAAAAAGTCAATAAACTATTTCCCAAAAAGTGGTGCATTTTTTTTTACATTTCATAAAAAATCATCTTTTTTTTTTTTTTATTATTATTGAAGAAGTGTAAATTACACTCTAGTTGCCCTTATACTTAAATTTCCTTTCAGAAATTTAAGCGTAAAATCATAGATTTCACGATTATTAACCAATGAAAATAATAATAAACTGTTATGGTTTAAAATTAATTCATAGAGGTTTTTTTCAAAAAATCATCTTTTTTAGTGGAGGTATTCGTTAATTGACAATCAAAAATTTAGTTAAATATTAATACCGTTTGAATCAATAGCTTAGGTGTTTATTTCAAAATATGTTCGTTGAAATATTTCCAAAAAATGAAAAAAAAAAATAGCACTTTTTGAAGTGAAAACAATGTACGATCAATTTCAATCAAAAACTGGAAATATGGAAAGGGTACAAATGATTTTTTAAACAATAAAATGCATTTATATGTATTCAATTCTATTTGAAAATTTGTTTAGATTAAACAAGTCATGAAAACGATTTTTTCGATCAAAAAGAAAATAATAAACACCAATTTTCACCTCAAAAAATATCAGATAAAATCGAGATAGTAAAGTTAAATATCTTTTATTTATGTGATACAATACTAAGAAAAATAATTGAATTATTATCAAGGATCAATAAATGGTAGTTAATTATTTTGTATATTCAAATACTTTTTTGAAGATTGAGTTTAATAAATATATTTTAAAATAAATTTGCACCACTTTCTTGGAATTTGCTTAGTTTGTCTCTGTTGGGTTTTAAACCAAGTTTTATCCCCATCGGATGAAAATGTAAAATTTAGTTTCAATGTTTTCAATAACTCCATTGGGAAGATGAGAAGTTTTGAAGAACAAGTTATTCCAAGCTTGTTTAAAAAAAACAAATTATTTTTTACTTACTTTAGTTTGTTTGTTTATTTTTGTGCATTGCCTTATTGTTATGAAGAGTTAGTCTTGAGTTCAAAAATAAATAGCAGTACATATTGTTCCATTTGTTCAAAAATTGCCAGTTATAATTCTTCGTTTTGGATTCCCTTCCAGACTCAAAATATGATGATATTATTCTGGTGCTAAGAGGATATTAATGTTTGTTCTTCGAAATCCACAATATAATCTTGTATCACTTCGAATAATATAATCGTTCTCATTCTTACAGGCCAAATCAGTAACATAACAAAGTGATTGTTTCCATAATCGAACCAATAAACAACGATATTTTTATGTTTTAATGACAATTTTGAAACAAAATAATTTATTTTTCAAATTTTTTTCCAAAAAATTTCATATTTATTTATTATTAATAATTTTTCTAATTTTAATCATGTTTAAATCGATTTTATTTGGATTATTAATGATTAAAATGAAAAATAATTTCGAGTATTTTAATGATTATACATTAAATATCTATAAAAAGAATCTTTAGACATAATATGTATTGCTTATTTTTAATAAAATTTCAAAATTAAAAATTTTTTTATAACAATATTTTCAGAAATGAAATATCCTAACCCAAATTTTATTCCAAAATTTCAAAAAAAAAAAAAAACTATTTCTTGTAATTTTATATAATTTAAAATGTTAAAAGAGGAGATTGCTTTACAATTGACAGAAGAAGGGTTAATTCAAGTATGTTCAGAAATATTATCACCAACTAACATTTCAAAAAGAATGACAATAAGTATTACTGTTTCTCTTGGGTTAAGAACATGTATTTTCCAAGCAATGCAATCATTAATCGTACACCATGGATTGGAACTATCAAGAAAGCAAATTATTGAACACAAATTTATTTCACATGGAATTGAATCGCTTGGATTAAAGGATGATGATTTAAAATTAGCAATTTTTAATTTTTTTGATTCCATTTTATCTTTTCCAAAATATAGAAATTTGTTTGACACGGAATTGGGTGATATTTTAGATATAACAGTACAATTTGGCACATTTAAAAGTAAAAATCAACAATTGATATTAAGGGTGACCCATTTTGTAAAAGCAGTATGCAACACAGAAAAGCGTGTTATCGAATTACTTCAATCAGGAGTTATTAAAGAATTAGTTTCAATTTTAAGAAAATATGTGGAATTTATCCAACAAAATGAAGTTACTGATTTTATTAACAAAACTGTAAGTAATTTAATGTTTTTTTTTTTTTTTTTGAATTGTTTTTTTTAGATTTGAGATAATTTTCTATTACATTAATTACCTTTTTATATTCCAAATATATGTGTTGAGAAAATATATATAAAATTTAAGAATTTCAAAAAAAAATGTTTTATTATTTAAAGCCCTAATTCCCTGAACAAGAAGATCTAAAGTAATTTAAAATCTGACTTTTTTTTTTTTTTTATTTTTAACGGGGGCACTAATAGAAAAAACTTGTTTTATAACATCTATACAACATATTTATAACAAAATTTCCTTTTATATGATGGTTTTTTCAATATTTTTTGAAAAAAATATTCTTATAACAGACTTATAGCATGTTACAAATTTTATAACACAATTAATAACAAACTTTTTTTATTAGGGAGAAAATTAATTTCATTTTTCAACCATTAGATTTTTTTTAATTTGAAATAATTGAGTAAAAATTTTTTAAATTTTCTTTTTATTTCTCAAATTAAAAAAAAAAGACTTTATCTTAAAGGGCCTAAAAATGTCCGTAGAGTTCAATCAAGTACCTAGATTATCTAGAATTTAAAAGAATAGGCTAAAATCTTTGATTTTACTCAATTCTTTTGAATTAAAAAAAAAACCTAGGCGCTCTAGGTACTTGACGACACTCTAAGACACTTGACGACACTTTCGTTAGGTTTTCTATGGCATAAAATATTTATTATTAGAAATTATTTACTATATTTCAGTTTTCATAGATGAGAGAAGCATTTTTAAAACTAAACTTTGTTTCAGTCAAAGGGGTCCTATATTTTTTGAAATATCAATTATTTTTTATAATTGTCCCTTTGAAGGACAAACAAGAATTAAGAAGAATAAAATACCTCAAAGAATAGTTGTTACCCTGTGTCTAAAATAAAACTAATAAATCAATAGATTTTCTTAAAAAATGAAAAACTCAAATTCTTAGGGCCCTATTGAGAAAAAACAACAATGTTAATTTTAATCTTTGATTGAAGATCAAACAAAATTCCAATATAAATCAAAATGATTTTTCTAGAATCATTTTTACTGTTTCAGTAACCTTAAAATAACAATTTTTACCCAATAACTATCGATCTTGAAATAAAAAAAAATTGCAAATGAATTACGTTTTAAAAAAAAATCGAAAAAAAAAAACCAAAATGAAAAAAATGATTTCAATTTTGAAATTTCCACCATTTATTTTTTCTTCTAATCTCAATTCAGACCCTTTATCAACATGTAATTCACTCTCTACAACTGGGCACCTTTGACGGAAAAATGGTTTATTAGTTATTATCTAGTGAAATAAATATCTCAAAGTTGAATTGATAAAAATTCATTATTAAATTGATTTAAAAATTTTTTACATCAAAAAAACACCTTTTTTTATAGACACAAGACGTTTAAAAATTCTAAAATTACTAACAACTGTAAATACGATAGTCTCAATAATTTGAAGTTAAGGGGGTTTTGATTATATTGTAAATAGGCATCATTGCAAAGGATGAGATGTTAATTAAAGTATTAGTTTTATCTCACTTGAAATTTTCAATTTTATTTTCTTATACAAGTGTATTCTTCGAATTTAATTTTTGTTTTTTTTTTCAGACGTATCAAAAAATAAATCGACAAAATAACATAAAACTCTATCAAAATCCATAATAATTTTTTTATTCATTCATACTGTTAATTAAAAAAATAAATTGAGTCAAATATTTATTCAGCTTTCTTAAAGAAATAGAAAACCTAGGAACTAATATAAATCATAAGAATCACTGTTTCTAAAAAGAAAATTATAATTTAACAACTTTAATATGTTAACAACTAAAATCTTTTTAAATATTTTTTTTTATTTGGATGATTTAATCACTTTTCTATTTTTTGATTCCGAGAATTCAACCCATTTGCTTTAAAATTTGAAAACAGTATTATTTGTTTAAGTTTTGTCTGATAAAAATATTTGAAAAAAGAATTTTGAAAATAAATTTCTAAAAAAAACTCTTTAGTTCAAATAATAATAAATAACAATGGTGCAAGAAATGCAAGGAAATCCCTTATTTATTTTTCTTATAAAAATTATGAAGATAAAGAAAAAATCTTCTAAAATAAACTTTGATTGATAGGAATTTATTCATTGCTGATTTCAAAAAGTTTCTTTGAGGAAAAGTGATCTTTCTTGTTTGGTATTCAAAAAAGAAAAGGATTTGTTTAAAATACGCACCTTCCAGTGTCTATTTTTTTTTGGTTTTCTCTATGATTAATTTCGGCGAACGACCCTAGAGCGTATTTCTAAATTTAAAACATGATTTAATAAAAACAGTACACTTTTTGATCAAGAAAAATGTTTAAAAATGTTAGAAAAATTAAAGATTCAACTCTAATTTACTTTTATTTTTTTCACAATACAAGTAATTAATGATATTTTGATTGGAGTTTTCAATTCACAATGGCACTTAAAAAAAAAAAAAAAAATCCAGTAATGTACCCATAACTAAAATTTTCGAAATAGGGTAAATGTAAGCTATTTCCTAAAAAAGTACGTAAATTATATTTAAAAATATCTTTAGTAAACTTAATTCTAAATTAAGTATTTAAATCTCCAAGATGATTATATTCGTCATTTATTAATTCTTCATAATAATTTAATTTGGTTATTTGTAGTACATTACTTAAAAAAAATATGAAAGTTTATGATATTAATTTTATATAATATTTTTTAGGTGTGAAAAGTAATTGATTATTTTTTTCTTTTTGATAGACAAAATTTTTTAAAAGAGGTTTAATTTAGCCAGAATTATTTCAAATAAAAGTGAAAAAGTTTTAATTGCATTTTATTGTTTTAAAAATCGTTTTTGTCCTTATCATATTGTCCATTTTTTATTGAAATTAGAAGTACCTCGTTTTGTATAAAAAAAGTGTGTAATTTTTTTTCATTTTTTGGAAATATTTTGATGAACAATTGATGAAATACAAATGATTTGTATTTATTCAATCAGTGATAATATTCCCCTTAATTTTATATTACAATTTTTTCGAACAACTCACCTTTCTAAGAGAATAATATTTGAAATATAAAAAAAATTACACACTTTTTTTGAAATACCTCACATACTTCCATAATTAATAAAAAAAATTACAAATTTTGAAATTTGTAAATTCAAAAATGTTAGTTTAAATCACAACTCTTTTCCAAAGAAAAGGGAACAGAAAATTTCAAGAACTATTCATAATTAAATCAAATTAATTGTAGTATCATTCTATAAAAAGAAACTCTCAAAAAACCTAAAAAAACACTCAACTGAATATTCAAAACTCATTAAAACAAAACAATAAAAATTAAAATTCAATATTTTAAAAATTGATGTGTCCTTTTATTTGAACTGAGAAATCTCGTTTTGTAAATTGTAGGGGAAAATATATATATATAATCAATAAAAATCGTTGAACAAGGTGAATTGGGAAAAAGTTCTTTCCATTTTATTGAAAACTATTTACACATCAAACTTTTGTTCTTTAAAGTCTCATTTTCAATATAAAGTCACAATTCATCTGGGTGTTTTGTTGGAATTGTTGGGTGTTTTTTATTTTCTTTGTTCCATTATCAATCTAATAATGGTCGTTCTTAATTCCTATATCTAGCACATTCGGAATCAAGCTTAAACTGTTTCCATTTTTATATTGGAGATTATTTCCAAATTGGTTTCTTCTTATCTTGTTTTTTTCATTTTCCAACTGTTCAATATCCATAAATAAAAAAATAAAAAATGAAAAAATGAATAATTAAAATGAAAATCATCAATAAGTAATAATCTTATTCATAATCAAATTTAATAGTATTTATGATTTGAGAGGTGTGCACTTTTGTTTGAAAAAGAGTTTATTATTATTTTAAATGGAATCTTTATTAACTTTTAATTTTTTTTCTCTTTATTATTATTATTATATAAATTATTTAGATAAAAAAAATATTACAAATTTTTATGCTTTGTTTAGCTTTTTATGGTGGTGATATAAATAGAATTTCTTGGATTTGTGATGAACCCCAGCTTAATATTATTTTAAGTTATCTCGAAATACCAGATCAAAAACAAAAATCAATATTTATTGCTACAACAATAATTGAAAATATTTCACAGATAGGTATATTTTTTTTTTTCTCTCCTCTTCAATTTCTCTTGTTATTAAAATTATTCTTATTATTATAATATATACATATATATATATATATATTATTTACATTTTTTATGTTCTTAATTTTATAGAATCTTTTCAAGAAAATCTCAGAAAAACTGCTCTTGATCGTATTCAAAACATTTTAGAAATTATAAAAGATGAAAAGGCCAAAAAATCAATTCAAAATTCCCTACGTATATTAAATAAATAATAATAATTAAATTAAATTTATTTAAAACCTCTTATTATTTATTTATTTATTTTTAGAACATTTTTGTAAGTACAATTATTATTCAAAATGTTTTAAATGAATATATGACGAAAAGGAGAATAGCAAGCACTTTCTTAATTTATTTTTTTTTTTAATTTCGGTTTTTAATATTTAACTATAATTTATATTTATAAATCATAACATATTTTTTTGAAAGAAATCATTTTTTTTTTCAATTCTAGAAATAATAATCCAATAATATGATATTTTTGTTCAATTTAAATGTATTTTTTTGTTTTTTTTTTGATAATTTTAATAATAAATATATAAATAAAAAAGATATAACGCTTATTCGGGAAATTCAATCATCTCTTGCATTAAAGGGTATGCTAAATAACTAAATAGTCCTGCTAATAATTGTAGATTTTCTTTATTTTTCAAACAATAAAATTTTCTATTTAATTGTTAGTTAAGGGTAGAGTCATTACAGTGAAAAATATAAAACAACATATAAAAAAAATTTTTTTAAGTTTAAATTAAGAATACCAAAAATCACAATCACGAAACTGTAGTTTAAATTTTTATGGTTTTTGATTTTAAGTAATCATGAATGATCAGTTGAGAGGTAGTTGTTTAACTCTTTTAATTTCTTTTTACCATTATTTGTTTTATCTTGTGAAATATGTTTTTTTCTTTTTATTTACTTTTATTTTTTTTCAAGATACTCAAGCTGGTATGTTCTAACACTCCAGCTTTGACAAGTAACTTATTCTTTTTGTTTTATTTTTACTTTTATACCCTTATTCCAAATAAAAAAAAAAAATTATCTAGGCAAAAAATATGAAAAAATAAAAAGTTTAAATATTATCAATCCAAAAAAAAAAGTTCAAACTTTTTTAAAATGGCAAAAAAAATTACAATGTATCTGATTTTAGTTTTTTTAGTATTTTTATTTTTAAAATTTTTGGAGTAATAATGACTGTTAATTTTGGGAATAAAGTGAATTAAATATGGTATTTTTAATCATAACCCCCCGGGGTAAAATATCTATAAAGGAATTTTTCATAATTAAAGAATTAAGTTGCAAAAATTGAAAAAAAAAAAGTTTTACAAATTGTCTCTTTGTGTAACATTAAAAAAAGTAAAATTAAAATAAATAGAAAATATAAAGTTTTTTATTTTAAAATTACAAATATTATTATTAATAATATTTAATATTATTATTTTTTTTTTTCTGTTATTTTGGGTATTGTTAATCAATTAGCATATTTTTTTTAGATAACCCCGATTTATTAATAAATTTAAATTTTTTATATTTTGAAGATTCGAAATTATAATTAGGAATATCGTAAGTTCTTTTTTTTTGATCAAAATTGAAAAAAACACTTTTGATTGTTAATTTCTTTTTCTTTTTTTTCTTTTGATTAAATTGTAAAAAATTGGTAATTGTTTGTTTATATCTTTTTAGTTCATAAATAAATAAGTTTTTTATCATTTGTGTAAGTTTTTTTTTATGTGTGCCAAGTGAGTAACCCAATGTGGACAATTTTTGTAAGAGTATTTTAATTCGATATATATCAGTTTTTTTGAGTAATTCCTCAAGTTGTATTTCAAAAAAATCACTATTTATTAGATCAGTATTTTCAAAAAAATAATTTTTATCCCTTGGTAAATTGTTTCGATTAGTTGTAATTTCTAAATCAAAAATGTCTCTCGGTTCATTCATAAGTTCTTCTTCCATATTTTGTTGGTTATTGAAAGGGTTGTTAATAGATTTGCGTCTTGCCTAATTTATTTCGATATAGACATTAATAAAAAAAAATAAAAAAAGGTCGGGGAAAGTGTGATTTGTGTAAATAAGAAAACAAAAGTATTTGATTAATTTTGAAATTGGGATTACTGATAAAAAATGTTTAAAACAAATCCAATGAGACAAAAATATTCCCAAAATTACTCTTAGATTATTAAATATAATTTAGTATTTGTTAGGTATATATACAATTAAAATTATGTATCTCTTTTTTTTTTTTTTGATTTCGAAGATTCAATTCAATTCTGAACTTTTCATTCTTACTGAAATAAATTGTATTCAAATTTTGACAATCGATCTTTAATTGAACTATTTTCGAAAATTAAATGACAATTAACTTTGGTTCTAAATTAAAATCAAACAATATAAATAAACTAAAATTCAAAATATTCCACGTGGTTAAAACAGTTCAAACAATTACAATAATACAATTTCATTCAAATTTGGAAATGATTTTGATTTTTGTAAAATATAGAAAATCATTTTTTCATCTTTTTAGTTTTTTTTTCTCATTTTCATTATTAGATTTACGTAACTTGTTTCGTTAGATCAAACTTTTTTTCAATGATAGATATTATGTTAAGGTTGAGTTGTTCAAAAGTAGAAGAACTCAAATAAAATTAGTCAATTGTATCTTATCATTTGATCAATAATCCTAATAGAATTTAAACAAATTTAGCAATGTATTTTTTTGTTTTGCTCTCTCCAAAATTTTTAACATACGATAATTTATTAGTATTGATAATTATTTATTTTTTTGTTTTATGAGTATCGTAATTACTAAACAATTATTAAAATTTCAATTGGTGAATGGTTATAATTTGGGGATTTCTTACTGAATTGATTAAATAAGATTTTTTTTTCAAAAATTTAATTTTGGTGTTTTAAAAATTTTGAATTGGAGTTTATTTTTCAAAAATTTTGACTCACTTGATAATGTTAATGGAAGTTTTTTTGAGAGTTTATTCCAGTATTCTTCAGTTTAAAATAATTTTTTAAATTTTTGGATCAGAATCATTTTATCTAATTTTACAAATTTTAGTAAATTCTTTTTTTTTATATTTCTTTTTTTTTTTCTTTTTTTCTTTGATTTCTTTTTTTTTTTTTTTTTGATCGTTATTTTTTGCAAAAGATAATGTGGAAAAAAAAAAGATCTTCGAAAAGACAAATAATCATAAACAGAATTTCGATTATGTAAGGTCTTTTAAAAGATATTAAATTATTATCAAAAAATCTTATTGTTAACTTTTTTTCAGTGGAATTTCAGCAATAAAAAATCAGTAATGCTCATTTCAAAAATTGTAATTCATTTTTTTTTTTTAGTTTTTGGTTTTATTTATTTTTTATAGTTGGGAAAAAAATACCGGACATGAAAAAAATCCCGGACATGATTTTTAATTGTGATTATTAGTAAAATTTTTGTATAATTTCAATTAAATCCTTATTATAAATAACCAATTTTTTTATGAGATTAGTAATAAACCTACCTAAAGTCCATCAAAGTGAGGTGTCTCTAGAATACTCGAGTAATTGTTTGATAGCGTAAGTAGATCAACTTTTTTTGAAAAACAATCGAGTTTTATAGAGGTTTACTAAGAGTTTGGAAAATGATAATTTTTCTTATTGTTTTTTGATTGATTGGATGGTGTTTTGAACAAGTGTGATTTCATCAATCATCATTCAAATAAGTGGGGGAGTTATAATTGAAAAAGTTGGAAGCTTAAAAAAAGGAATTTGATTGTAAATAAATGAAATTACACAATAATTTTACTAATATTCACAATTAAAAATCTTGTCCGGGATTTTTTTCATGTCCGGTATTTTTTTCACTGCTCTAATTTATAAAATATCAGGTTTTTGTATATTTAGAATGATTTAAAAGTGAATCACAAATTAGATTGATTTAATGATTAGTTGTTCCTTGGATACTAAAGGGTATTTTTTTTTTTTTTCAATTAATTATTTCAGTGAGTCACAATTTTTGAAATGGAATTTATATATATATATATAAAACACATTCCAAAATTTTGGACACGCTCAAAATCAAAAATAGAAAAAAAAAAACCCCAATTTATTGTATTTTTCCAAACTTAATATAAAACCACATTTAAGTGACATAGTATTAATGTTTTTAATAAGTAATCATTTTAATCCAAATATAAGAAAAAAATATAAAATGCAAAAATAAAAATCGGTGTGTCTAAAATGATGAAGCGAGCTGAACAAAAAATATATTGGTAAATTTGTTGAAATTTCACCAACAATTGTTGATCCATCAAATGATAATATAAAATCGACCAATTGTAGGTAATTTTTCTATTTAACAAACTCAACACTAATCTTCTATCGAACCATCGAAAAAAATTTTACAGATTTAATGAAAAAGATTAGGTAACGGGAAAAAAGGAAATGAAACCAAAACAAAAATTAAAAAAAGAAAAACTAACCGTGCTTTTCCAGAATTTAAAAGAATTGAATAAAATTTAAGATTTTTCTCTATTCTTTTGAATTCTGGTGAAGCTAACGGTAAATGGGATGAACTAAAAATCAGTATCTTAGATTACAATCTAAAAAAAAAACCAAAAAAAAAACTTTTTTTGTGAAAATAATTTATTTTAATCTTTGGATAAAAGATCCTAAGTGCATTATCCAATATAAAAAGGGTAACGTTTCTAGTGTGTTTTCAGAACACATTTAGGATATAAATCCTTAAAAATTAAAATTTTAATATTATTTGAAATAGAAATGGGATGAAATTTCAACTGGTTTTATTATTATTATTATTGAGGGGGTGTAAATTACACACTAGTTGCCCTTAGATTTAAATTCACTTTCAGAGATTTAAGCGTAAAATCATAGATTCCGTGGTTATTGATTCATAAAAATAATTACAAAATGTCACAGTTTTAAAATTAAGTCATTAAGATTTATTTCTTTTAATTTTTTATTAAGAAAATTTAATCTATCTTTTTCATAGGAATGGCATGCCCATGAAAAATTATCAATATTTTCTATATAATTTGCTTTCTGTTCATATTTTAAACATAAAGAACAAAATTGATTTGAATTTTTATTGGTTATATGGTAATATCTATTTAAGCAAGTTAGTAAATGTTCTAAATTTTCGAATTGTTGAACTTGATGTATAACTTCAATATTTTTGGGGTTTTAAATAAATAATTTGGTTTTTAATCATTTCAAAATATTTTTGTGGTGTGTCGTCAAGTGTGGTAGAGTACTGTAGAGTGTCTGGGTTTCTTGAGTTTAAAAGAATAGGGTTAAAACCATTGATTTAACTCAATTCTTTTAAATTCTGGAAAACCTAATGGCGGTTTTTTTTAATTTAAGAAATAAACTATTTTTCAGTCAAAGGGGTCAGTTGTAATGGGTAAAATACATGTGTTTAAAGGGTTTGCATAGATATTAGAAGAAAAAATTTATTTTGGGAAATTTATAAAATTGAAATCATTTTTGCACATTTTTGTTTTTTTTTTTTCTATTTTTTTTTAAAACGTAATTCAGTTTGCAAAAATTTTTTTTATTTACAAGATCAATAGTCACTTGTTAAAAATGTGTTATTCTAAGGTTATTGAAACCATGGAAATGATTGTTGAGAAATCATATTGATTTCTATTGCAATTCTATTCGATCTTTGATCTGATATTTAATTAATAAATGTGAAAAATTATCACTTCATTTTCATTTCCTTTTTCAAATAGAGACCATAAATACCAACACACTTTGTTTGGGGGCTTGATTTCTAAAAGGAAAGTATGTAAAATGAAGTGAAAATTGTTTCCTATTTATTATTCAAATACCACACTACAAGGAAAATTTAAATACCTAAAATTAAAGTTAGCCAAAACCATAGATTGGATTTCGGTTATACTTCTTTGATAAATTATTTTTTCAAAGTTATCATAATTTTATGTAATAAAAAAAGGATAGCTATTAAACTCTTGAAAATCTGAATACCCCCCTTTTCAAAAATACCGACTTTTGAAAAAAACACCTATTTTCAGGGTATTTTTTTATTAGAAAAAGTTGAAATGAATTAATTTTTGATTGAACATTAAGATTGAAAAAAGAATATATGTTAAAGTAATTTGCAGAAAACAATCGGGAACGTATATAAAAACTCAAACATGGAAAAAAATAAAATGATAAAAAATATTCCCAAAAACAGATAAAAAATCAGATTTTCAATTTAATTTAGCAATATCTTTTGATTTAAATATTTTGTGCTATTTTCAAATTGAAAAATATGTTTCCTTTTTGACTATTAAAAAAATACTTGAAAATTATCTCTCTACTAAGTCAATTAAAAAATTCAAAAATTTTACAATTAAAAATGAAAAAAATATTACTGAAAAATTTCATTTTTTTTTTCAATTCCTATTAATATCTATTAAAGTTGTAAACCTCATTGAAAATTGTTATATATAATAATGTTTATTATATGAGTGTATTTCAAAAATACATAATTTAGAGATTTTTTTTTGAAAAAATTTTCCTTGTAGTGCAGTAGAAGTTCAAAACGAAAATTGTTGTTTTACTAAATGGGACCCTAAGAATTTGAGTTTTTCAATTTTTAAGAAAATTTATTGATTAATTAGTTTTCTTTCAGACATATATCAACAATTCTTTGATGATGTGTATTATTCTGTTTATTTCTTATTTGTTCTTCAAAGGTCAATTATATAAAATAATTGATATTTGAAAAAAATGTTTTTTTTTTGGATTCCCCTTTGACAGAAACAGAGTTTATATAAGTACACATATACTGAGTTGTTGAATTCCAAAAGTTGGGAGTGTTGTTAGTTTTTAAATCTTTTGAATGACAGTTGATTTTATTATAAAATTTCAACCGATTTTCTTTTTTTTCATAATTCGAATCTTTTTTCGTTTCGGATTCTTAATTCGCCCAATATGTAACATACCAAAAAGTACACAAACAAACAAAAAGAGAACACTAAATTACAATCTATTTGTTTGAAATTTTGATAAAGGAAAAGGACAAAATGGAAAATGAAAATTTTTTCTCATTTATTATTCAAGTATGAACAAATAAAGAGTTCTTCTGATTCTCAAGAAAGAAAGGTCATAATTTCACAATGTTTTGATCCATACTTTCCACGAGGTGGCTTTTTTGAATATCGTCCTTAAGTTATTCACCTTAAAATGAATGGTTTTTGTATTTTATTGAATCACAAAGAAAAAAAGAATTAAAAAAATTAATTAATAAGAAAGAAGAATGAGTAAACTTACCCTAAAATTGAAATTCGGGTTTTTTTGGATCAACTCTTCCGTACCATTTTTTTGAGAACTATTTAAAATTGATAAAAGAGAGACGAGAATGTCATTCTTGAAATAGTCTCTTTTCTTCATTGAATTTGTATATTTTGAAAAATTCATTCTAAATTTCGCCAAGATCAGTTTTTTCTTTGTTTGTGGGAAGTTGTGAAAAAATAATGAGGGTTTTCCAAAAAAAATTTAAACAAAGAATTTTATCAAAAAGTTTTTAAAATCATGTGTAAAAAAAAAGAGTTTTTTTGTTTTTTCGAATTGTTTGTAAAAGCCAAAGTGCTTTTGGATTAAATGCATGCAAAAGAAAAATAAAAGAAAAACAAAAGAAAAAAAAAGAAAAACAAAAGAAAAAAAAAAGAAAAAGAAAATCAAAAAAATCTTACGATCATATTTAAAATGACATACATGGCTTTTTTGTAATCTAAAAAATCTAAAAATTGTTGTTGGAAAGAAGAGAAAAATTGATTGATCGTCTGGTGATTAAGACAGTTTATTTGTTTATCAATTGTTTGGTGTGTGGCATACTCAAAACGTTTTAGAAGAAGTCCTTCTTGATTCAGCTCAAAAAGATCATAAATGTCTTGATAGATGTCACTGAGCGATGCTTGTTTTTGGTTGTTTGTTGAGGGCATTAATTCTATTAACTCTTCAAGTCGGTTGATGATCTCATCGTGGTTTTTTATTTTGAAGGTAAGATTGAGTTTTTGTGGGAATATTCGGTTTGCGGTTTCTTCTAATTCCATTTGGATTTGTAAAAAAATAGTTTTTTTATGGAAAGATCTGAAGAAAAATAATTAACGTTAATTTTTCTAAGAAATTTTAATATTTATGTGAAATTCTTTTGAATATATATATTGTTCAGAACTTAACTGTTAGTTTTGGAAGTCATTCAATCAAAATCTGTGATTTTACTCTTAATCTACAGATTATCTTTCGGTCAAACAAAATTTTTAAATAAATAAGGAGAATATAGAGTTTAACGATGATTTAACAAAATACAGACAAAGAACAACACAAAGAAACCACTTACTCTTGAATTTTCTCTCAAGAAAAGGATTCAAACTAAATTCTATGTTTCTTAAAAAAACAATACCGTTTTACAATTTTACCATCATTAGGAGAAAATCAAGAAGATTTGAAGTTTAACTTTATTAGTAATACGATAAATTTAATATATATTGTGTTCTTTACTCAATTCAAAACTTATGTCATTGATAAGGTACACACTCTTAATAGTAAAATTATATGAAATAAAGTGATCAAAATAGTGCGTGCACAACAACTGCAATCACTTTTTCAGCAAATAAAATCACCTACTTTTTTTTCTTCTTGTTCATATGGAAACATCCAATTTACTACCAAATAGGACACCTAAGTACAAATTATTTTTGAAAGTAAAAGTCTGGTTATTTTCTGTAAAATTTAAATTATTCATGCAAATAGTTGAAAATTGACCATAATATTCTCAATTTTTTTGAAATTTTTTTGTTTTTTTTATGATTAAAATTTTATGAAAAATTTACTCTATTCTTTGAGATTCTTTTTGTAATTTGATCTTTCATTTTTAGAATTTCTATTTGAATATTAAAACTTTAAGAAATCAGTACCATCTTTGCTTTGGGCTTATTGTTCGTTTATTCATCATTTGATGTCTAGGTCTTCTATACCAAAAAAACACGCTTTTTATTTTGAAACATGAATTAAAACTTTTCTTCGGGATAATTTTGACAACAGGAGTGAAACCGTCTATTTTTAGGATGATATTTTGTATGTCCCTCAAAGTCTTTGGGTAAAGTCCAAATTCAACTTTTTAAGTTGTTTGAAATAAATTGGGTTTTTTCAAATGAAGATCCAAAACCCAAATTATTACACAAGCAAAAGGTTTTTCCTGTTGAGATCCTTTAAACTTGCTCGTCTTCCTCTTATTAGTTGATACTTTTCTTTAAAATTGACCACTTCTCCCATGAACTTGTCAATGAAGTTGTAATATCATTTTTTGTTTTTTTTTTTTCTTTTGGATTTAATTTGCAGCAATCTATGAAAGCTTTACAACCACAAGCAAGATTAGTTATTCTTGCAATGATACTTTTTTTTGTTTCTTCTTTTGTGCTTCCGTTTTTTAATCAAGGCATTCTTTCTGGGATAGTTAGTCCATCATTAGTTTTTTTGGCGTGGATGCAATGCTTTGGGACAGTTGCAATAACGTTTATCGTAGCAAAAATGTTTAACAGCCAAAATTTCCCGCTTAGATTTCCTAAATTTGAGACTAAAAAGGTAGTTCAAATATTGCCTTCTTCAATTTGCTTTGGTTGTTTATTAGTTTTTCAAAATTATTCATTTCAAAACGACAAATCTCTTCTAATGATGGTAAGTATATTTTTAAAAATCAATTACAACAAAAAAAAAACAAAAAATAAAATAACAAACCTTCCAACAAAGAAAAGAATTCTTTTTGATTTTGAGTTACACATACGATCTTCAAAAAATTCAAAAAACTTTCGTTGAGGGTTGCTGTGAATTCAAAGAAACCACAAACATTTTTTTTGACTTATTTACCCAACTTTTACAAAACAAAACACCGATAATTTTTGAAATTCTGGTTTTTGTCTGTGAAAAAAAGTACAAAATAAGTTTATTGGGCTATACTTTGTGAGTTGGCTGTGTTTTCAATCTACTAATAAGTTCAATAGAAGTAAGTAACTGTTTTTTGCTTTATTGATAAATCCAAAAAAATTGTCAAGCCTTTTTGCTTCATTTTCCTTTTTTTTGTAAATTCGATAACTCTCCTTTCAAATCAGTTCACTGTATATAACATTTGAAAAGTCAGGTTATTTTACAAGTTTCTTCACATTTAAACCAACAAAAATCTTTCTTTTAAAGTGAGGTAAAACAATTAGAAAAAGGGAAAAAGAAGTAAAAATTTTAAAACATTTATTTGAATTTGAATTTATTGTTAAGGGTTAGATGAAACCTCATCTAATCTGTTAAAGAGAGAATTTTGAAGTGAATAAATTTGAGACTTCTAATTCAAAGAGTATCTAAATAGATACAGTCATCAGAACTACTATTATTTTCCAATTAAAAAATGAAAATTTTTAGTTCTCATTTCAAAATATTTTTCTAGTTCAAGTTGATTAAAATCCAAAGATCTTTACAAAATCATCTAGAAATGATATTTTTAGACAATAAAATAAACTTCCTTAGTTAACTCAAAGACAAAATTTTTACCTTGCTAATTTGATTGTAGCAGTAATAATTAATATTCGTTTTGGGACTTGAAATAAAAATTTTCATTTATTAATTGGAAAATAACAGTATTTGAATCTTAATTTAGTTTTCTAATTTATTTGAATTTGTCAGTATTACATTTAAAAAATATCACGTAATGGCTTAACTACAATCCAGTTGGAAAACTGGAGAGATCAAGAGATTAGTAGTAATATTTTTTTATGAGACAAGTGAAAATTAAGATCTCAATATATTTTCATAAATCAGTAATTACAATTAACCCATTTTCTTAATCCTGATTTTTGAAAATTAAATTTGTGGTTTTTTTTTCACTTCATTTCGTAATTTGAATAAATAATCACACAACCGACAAGTCTCTATAATGGTTGTTGAACTAATTGCGAAAATTAGCATGTATTACTGGCATTTGAATGATAAATGGGAAAATATTTTAAAATCATTTTCAACCTATTTTTCTTTTATAAACAGAGTTTTCAAAGAAATAGATTGTAATTTGTGTTCTCGGTTTATTTTTGATATCTATTTATTTGTTTGGCACCTTTTGGTATTAATATATTGAAGTGAAACTCGAATCCTAAATGAAAAGAATATATGAGAATTGAAAAAAGATAATCAGATGAAAAGTTTATACCATTTAAATTTCAAATACCAGCATACTAATTTTTAAAAAGTGTGAGGAAAAA
This sequence comes from Anaeramoeba flamelloides, assembly GCA_027625915.1. Taxonomy (NCBI): domain Eukaryota; family Anaeramoebidae; genus Anaeramoeba; species Anaeramoeba flamelloides. Next base: position 6,976,694 of record JANTQA010000012.1, read on the forward strand.
GTATTTAGAACAGCTTTAAAACAGATGAACACCCACCCTCAAGACATTTTTTACAAAATTTTTGATCACACTTTCGTAAAACAACTTTAATTAGAATTTTTTTCGAACTACTATTTGTTGAAAAGAAGGGAACAAAAATTTCATTCAGCTTTCCAAAAAAGGTTTAAAGGATAAAAGCCAAATTTCAAATTTTTTCAGACTTAAAATCAGGATATGAATGATTCATTTCTCCATTTAGAATTGGGAACTTTGATGGTTTCTAATCTTTGAATTTTTAACTTTTTTCAGAAATTCAAATGAAAATTTTGTTACTTTTATTTTCCAATTAACAGTAATTTGCCCCTTAACAATCATTGCGTCATTTGAATAATAAATAGGGGAAAAATTTCACTTCAACTTCATCTATTTTTCTAATAAACCTCCGATGCATTGGTTGAAATTTGTGATATCTATTTTTTTGCTTAGTCCTTTTTATGGGGTTATATTATTAAATTTCAAATTTGGTCAAATTGAATTTTTTTCGTATTTTTGAAGAGTTTCTTGATAATTTTCATCGATATAATTTTTGAGATTTTTTAATAGTTTTTAATGCTTACTGGAGTAAAAACCAAAAAGATTATTTTGTGATTGGTTGGTATTTTATTGCATAGATTGTAGAAAATCCAAAATGTTGAAATCATCAATACTAAATATTTTTAAAAATTTGTTCTAAACACAATTTTAACGAACAAAGTTAAGGGTCTAGTCATTTACCGTGAATGTACTCCATACTCAGGGGGTGGCGTGATACCCAAAAGGGTATTGTGAAATAGCACTTCTTTTTGTTGACAAAATTCAAATAACAAATAAAAAATTTCATTGGATCTCTTTGACAAAAATTTCAAAGAAGAAAAATAAGTTTAAAAAGAGTTCCCAATTTCAAAAAATCAAAATTTAAAAAAAAAAATTCATCTTTTCTCATTTTATATTTCCAAATGGTCAAATTTCTTTAATTTAAAACAAATTGCTTTCTTGAAGTTCGCAATCAATTTAATTCGATTTATTCTGATTTGTGGTTATTTTGTAACCATCTAAATTTTACCAAGTAAGGATTTTGTAATATTCAATGGATAAAAAATAACTCATTTGAAAAATGAAAAAAAAGAAAAAAAAAGTCACCGAGATCTTAAAAAGCGCCAAAGAGCAACACTTCAAAACTGACATAGTCGTTTTCGAAATTGTAATTCACAACCATTCTAATTGGAAATTGAGTGTCGCTCTTTGGCGCTTTTTTCTAAAAATGTACTCATCTTTAGTTGTTGATTTTTCAAGATCGATCATACATCATAGGTTGGTTACTTTTTGATTGGTGTTAGGTCCTCATAAAAATTACTAAAAAGTTTTTTTCCATTTCAGAAAAAAAAATTTCACCATAATTACTCGACCCTTAAGTGGAAAATTTTTGCCCCATTAAACAAATTACACAAGTCTACTTCCTATCTTAATTATTGTTTTTTTCAAAATACAAGCCAGAATTCCCAAACATACCCTAACAACACCACCCAAACCCATCCTAACATATTCTAACCTACCCTAAAATACCCCAACTTACCCAAAAAAAGGGTTTTAAATACCCATACCAATATATTTCAATAGAATTGATCATTTTGAAAAAATTGAGAATTTGACTAATTTTGAAATTTGACAAAATTTGAAAAGTAACAATTTTACCTTTTATAGCTCTATATTGATATATTTTAGGTAAAATAAGGATCCTAAATAAAAGCCACGTTCAAAAATTGGAAAATGATAATCAACTGAAATTTTATTCAATTTAAATTCTAAATACCAGTAGTTAGGAAACATATCTAATAGATCATATTTAATGTTTTACGAAAAGAACCTTTCCCCTTTAACTGGAACAGAATTATTCATTTATAAAACGCATCAAATTATTCCAAAATAATAATCTTTTGGTCTTCAAAAAAATATTTTTTTTATTGTTAATTAGGAGAGGTGATTCAACAAAATTACCTCATATTTGCAGTTAGGTTTTTTTTTAATTTTTCGTTAATTAAAAGAAAATTTCTTAAATTTTCTTTGAATTTCTGAAATTAAAAAAAAAAAAAACTAGGCAATCTACGGCACTCTACGGCACTTTCTCAAACGCTGAATTTATTTAAGATTTTTTTATACCATCTATAATGTAGGCAAGATTATTTCTCATAGGATGGGTTTTCTTAAAAAAAAATAAAAGAAAAAAAATTATTTTTAAACAAAGACAAGAAAAAGAGAAAGAAAATCACGAAATAAGAAAGAGTAGGATTTATTGGTAAGGGTTAAGTGTCCAAGAGCTCTTAATCTGTTAAAGAGAGAGTTTTGAAGTGACTAAATTTGTGACTCCTAATTCAAAGAGTAGTCAAAAGAATCTTTTAATTACAGTAATTAGAAGTATTTTAAACTCAATTTAGTTTTTGAAAAGAAAGAGATTAAAATAAAAAAAAAAATACAAAAAACTTAAAGTTTTTTTTTGCACCTTGAGTGCTTAATTGGTTTTTGGTTGTTTCCTTTTATGTTAATTATGTCGAAAATTTCTAGATCTGTACCATCGTGCCATCACATTTATGCAATGCTGTACTCACCAGAAGTTAATATCAGGACAAGGTAATTGTATATAAGAAGTTAGATTACCATAACTATTTCTCTTCTTCAATACCTTGCCCACCAAATTCGAACCACACCGTTTATTATTTTTCTTGTTCACTACTTTTCTACACAAAAAAAAAAAAAAAAAAAAAAAAAAAAAAAAATTCTTTTTTTGAGAAAAAAAAGCAAACTCAAAAAAAGTAAATAGAAAAATAATAAAAATATCGTTTTTTATTCAAAATAAATAAATAAATAAATAAATATAACTATACTAATAATTCCACCTTTTAAAAAAAATCCACAATAAAACGCTTTCATAAAAAACATTATCCACTATTTATATAATTAGATTGCCAGAACCACAAGTGTTTTAGGGTATTTTATTTTTGCATTCTTAATATATCAAAAACCGCCAAGATTTTGGATTTTTATATCGTGCTTTATTATTATGATTGGAAACGCATTATTAAGCGTTGATTCAGTTGAATGGTCACCAACCGGCTTAAAAATTGGGATAATTACACCATTTCTGATTGGTTTAATTGCAATTTTACTTGATATTAATTTAAATCAACAAACAAACATAAAAATAAAAAAAAATCCAAATAACTTTAATGTCGGAACAATTGTAATATATGTAAATCTTTTATCCATGGCAGTACTAACACCAATTTTATTATTTACTCAAGACTTTACCATCTCGAGAATTCAAGGCTATTTTGATTTAAAATTTTGTGTCATGATCAGTTTTTCAGCATTACTTTCTTTCCACATCTCTTATTCCACAGCACTTTTAATTGACAGCGCATCGCCTTTAACATGGATTATTGTTTGGACATTGAAAGAGACAATAATAATGCTTTTTTCAGATATCACGGGTGGATTTAAAACAGCAAATTTAACAATTTTGGGTGGAATTTTGGCATTTTCAGGAACCTTTTTTTATTTTTATTTCTTAAATAAACAAAGAACCAACAACAAGAATTATAAAATCTCAAAATCAGCAAAACTTCACTTATTGAAAAAATTGAAAAAAATACATGTTTAAAAATTATTTTTTTAAAAATATGTAATTATTATTTTTAATTGGATATCCTTTTGAATTATTAATTCCAAATATTTTTAAATTAAAAATACATTAAAATCTAATTGAAAAAAAAAAAAAAAAACGAAAAAATAAGTAAAAAAAATATTCATTTAAAGTTAATTGAGTTTAAAATTCAATTAAATTTTTGAATTAGAGGAATTCCAGTTTTTAATTTAAATTATTTTGTGATTATTAATCATTAATTTTTGACAATAAAAAATAAAATCAAAAACAGTAATTTAATAATTCTTTTTAATATTTGATTTAGTTATACATTAGGAGATTTTGGGCAAAAATCCATTTTTTCTTAAAATTGCCATTTTTTGAGATTATTATTATTATTTAAAAAAACAATTTTTGGATACTTTCTTTAGACAAAAACAATTATTTAGTTTTTTTTTTTTTTTTTTTTTTTTTGAAATTAAATGAAGAAAAAATGGTAAAATAATCAATTTTGAATATATTAAATTATTATTCAATTTGGATAAAAACCCAATAAAGATAAAACAATATTTCAAAAGATTTAGAAAAAATTAAATATTTGGGTATTTATTTAGATAAAATTTCACATATAGTTTATAATTAAAAAAAAAATCTAAAGAAACTTATAACAACTGTAAACAATTATTTAATAACAATTCTCTCAAAAAGAGTTTGAAAATAAGATTATTTATATCTTTTATATTAAGTCAATTAACATATGATTAGAAGTTTTTAATTATGAAATAAAAACAATAAATGATTTAAATTCTTGGATTAATTTATGTATTACTGGAATAAACATAATAAACAGAAATACAATAGTTATTATTTACAAAACAGAATTTATAATATAAAATATTGGTAAATTCGGTTAATTAAAAAAAATATGATACCTAAAAACAAAACTTAAAAAAAGTGATCATTTTGTACTTATCAGAAAAGCTGGAATAAAAGGATGAGGTGTGTTGATTATGAATATTTTTGCAAGAATATGACTAAATTACAATTGGTCACCTTCACACATAAATCATCATTTAAAATTCAATAAAATCATAGAATGTCTTTTTTGCCTAAATACTTAATCAACAAAGAAAAAACTAAAGTCAGTCTTCAAATCAATTCTTTACACAAGTAGTTACATTTTTCCATTTTGAAAATATTTTATTGTGTAACCGTCACTGAAAAATATTTTTTGAGTGCTACCAGATATTGAAACTTTGAAACAAAATACCACTCACTGTTCTATTTGTGAAAAGAAAGCAATCCTAAGCATTTTAGATTCGAATCTTTCATTTTTCGATTTTTTTTAACATTTTTTTTGATTAAATTTTTATTTTTATTACATTTAGTTTTAGATCTTGAAATATGTTTATATAAATGAGCGAAATTAATCTAAGAGTAAACCAAAAAAAATAGACCAGAAAAGGTATGTTTAGAACAAATCTTTTAAAATAGAAGACCAAACATAAAATATAACTTTTCTAAATAAATTTGTTGAATTTCACTATTGAAAAAAAAAAAAATTGATAAAAGAATATTTTCGAAGATTTTTTTTCTTTATCTTCTTAATTTGGATGAATACTAACAATTTATAACCTTGAATTTCTTACTCCATTACTATTTATTATTATTTTTCTAAAAACATTTTTTTACAAATATTTTCTTTCAAATTATTTTTTCAAATATTTTTATTAAACAAACCCAAAACAAAGGAATTCTGTTTCAAAAATTAAATTAAAGGGGTTGAATTCTCGGAATCAAAAAAAAAAAAAAAAAACAGTTTCAAAAATATTCAACCTAAAATAAACATAAAAAAATTTAGAAAAAAATTCAATCAGATTCAGAAATATTTTGAGTTTCTACATTTTAACAGAAAATAAATAATTATCAAATCAAGCTAATTTGTTCAATAAGTTATAATTTCAGAAGAAGAGGTATTACAAAGAACATCCGATTTTCTGAACGAAACCAGAATTAGATGAATTAAATGAAAATGGGATTTTTAAATTCATTTTGAGATCTCTTTAGATACAAAAATAATTTGTTTCTCAAAAAATTTACTAAAGTATTTCTATGAAGAATTAAAAATAAAACCAAATAAAGAATAATCAATAGTATCAAATTTTGCAGATAGGATTAAGAAATAAATTGTTTTTATGTATTTTTTCTTGATTAATCTTTTCATTTTCTTGATTTCCTTTTTTTTGTTAGTTGTAAATATAGTATCCTGGTATTTCTTACAAATCTCATTTTTTATTAAAATATTTATATATTTGGTTAAAGAAATGATTTGAATTATTCAGTTTCGGATAAATGATGGCACTCAAAATTTGAAAATTGTAATTACACTCTTAATAAAAAAATAATTTTATTTTTGATATTTTTTTAATTCGGGTGTAATAAATCTTAAAAATGAATATAAAATTTTTCAAAAAACTAAAAAAAGGATTTTAAGGAATTTTTTTTATTTTTCAAAAAATAACAATTGATAATTATTACGTTCTTATTATTGATTCAAAGGATATTTTTGAATCTAGCATATTTATTAAATTTTATGGAAAAAAATTAAAATATACATTCAAAATTCCTTTTTAAAATTAAACCGAAAATGGAAAATAAATTCCTTATGGATATATTAAATTGTAATAAAAATAAAACAAATTATTTCAAAAAAAAAAAAAAAAAGAAAAAATTAAAAATTCAATTTCATTAATTCAACCAAATTACAATAAATTAAACTTTGAACAGATCAAAGTAATAAATAATTTAGAAATAATTATTAATTTTTTTTTCTTTTGTTAGATGTAATTAAAAATTTTTTTAAAATGATTAAATATTTTGTGTTTCTTAAAATTCGAGACTTTGTGCAAGTTTACGAAGTTCTTCATCTTCAGATTCTTCTTCGGGTTCTTCTTCTTCTTGTGTATTATTACTAACAAGGTTTGTTTTTGGCACATTGGGTAATTTTACTTCTTCTTGGTTGATTTGAGTTAATTGTTCGTCTAGGCCAAGTTCTTCAAGTTCATTTAATTCTTCTTCAAGTTCGTCCTCATCAAATTCATCTCCAAATGGCTGTGAAATTGCTTCAGATATTTCCTCTGCGATTTGGAATGATTCTCTTTTAAAGATAAATTTTTAAGACATTATTTGAGAAATTTTTTATATATATATATTAGATTTCTTTATTTAATACTCAACAAAAGAAATTTTGGGAAAAGTGTATAATAAAAAAAAAAAAAAAAAAAGGAAATGAAAAATTACTGAATTTCATCCATTACATCTTCTACTTGATCAATACTCCTATTAAATATAAAAAATAAAAATAATAATTATTAAGTTAGTGAATTGAAAAAAATTGTTCAAGAATGAATTTACAGATAAATTAGCTTTTGCCCCCCGATCTCATTATATCAAAATAAATTTATTAACCAAAAAACTAATTTATTTTTTAGAATCGATTAGTTCTCATGCTTTCAGGAAAATGATTTTTTTATTTTGATAAATGAGAATGGGTACAAAAGAAAAATAGTTTTAATTGTGCTTATCCTCCTTGATCAGTATTAAACTAAATTTAAATTCTTACATTTCATTTTGAATATTTTTCATTGCCTGTGCACCTTGTTTCATTGATTTCATGATTTCAAAATTCATACTAGCGCCTTCCAACATTGAAATCTTTTAATTGAAGTTAAATGAGGTTAAATAGAATAGAATAAATAAAATAAATAAAAAAATAATGAAAAGAAGAAGGATTAGAGAAATTTTTATCAAAAAATCAATCGTTTAAGAACCCAAAATTAAGAAGCCCGAAAGAAGTAAATGAATTGATTTTAATTAGTTTAAAATAAAAAGTCTACATAATTAAGATTATGAAAAAAATTCCTTTTTCAATTCAAAGATTTTTCTTTATTGAGTAATTTTGAAAAAGTCTGAACAAAAAAGTTTTCAAGTGTATCGATAAGACAGCAAATGATCAACTTCAATAGACATATTTTTAATACTGCATCAAAACAATATTTTGACACGTTTTTTAAAAATGGTTTTTACAAAAAAGATTTCCAAAGTATCGATAAAGCAGTCGGACAAACTTTGCTGTTGAAAAAATTTCAATAGAACAATCTCTATGACTATTGTTAATTGCAAAATAAATGGAGTAAAATTTTCATCCAGCTTTCAAAAAAATCCCTCAAAGAATTAAAACCAGTCATAAAAATCCCAAGAATTCAAAGAAAAAATTAAATCAAAATTCTAAAAAGGTAAGGAAAATTAATTCAAGCTGATTTTTATTGAATTAAATCACCATTGTGGAAAAAAAGTGAAGCACCGTTTTTAATAGGGAATATTACTGAAAATGAAAAGTAAGATCAATTAAAAAAAGAATAAATAAATAAATAAAGACAAAATGAAGTATTCAGGACAATAATAGTTTTTTTTAATACTATCTTTTGGTATTGGATTTTTCTTTGATTGATCAATTATTAAAAATTTGTTCAAAAAATTGACTATTTTTAAGATCTCCAAAACCTCACAATAATAATTTCGATAAGAAAGTAGATTTAAATTGTATTTGTTGGATTGATTAAAAATAGTATAATGGATTATTATTTGAATTTAATTGGTTTCTTCTTTGTATTGATTTTACTTTTCATTTTCAGTAATATTCCCTCTTAAAAACAGTGTTTCACTTTTTTTCCAAAATGGTAATTGAAATTTTACTTGATCTCCTAAAAATCTTTTTTGAAAAGACGAATGAAAATTTTGTTCCATTTGTTTTTCAACAAATAGTAAATTAAAAACGTTTTCAGCAGATATTTTTGATAAACACTTTAATGTTTTGAATTCAAATTTAGAAAGATCATTGAAAAGTTAGTTGGATAGACTTTTAGTGAGTTGGCTGTTTTGATAAAGTGTGGAAAAATATTTTCAAAAAGTGTTTGGTTAACTCTTTTGTGTAGTTTGGTTCACATTTTCCACAGTTGTTAGTATTCGCTTTTTAAAATGACTTTAATTCTCTTTTTTCAAACAGATCTATCCCAAACAACAAAAAAAAAAAAAAAATAAAACTGTTCTAATTAATAAAATAAAAAAAAAGTCAATTCATTAATTCCTTTGTTAGTACTTGTTTTAGGATTTGGTGTGCGAAAGTATAGATGTATATTTAATATTTTTTTTTTATGAGAAGAAATAAATAAAAGGTTTTTTGAATTGTTGTTTCAATTTTTGGGTTTTGAAAACATTTGTTTTTTGTTTTCACAGAAAGATAATAAGACTTGAACATCACACAAAACAAAAAACGAAAAAAAAAAATAAAACAAGTAATTTTTGAAGGAAGAAGAAAAAAAATAAATCAATCCAAAAGGTCATTTATTTGGTTGAAGTGGAAACTTACCTGCTTTTCAATAGAAAATCTTGTGTTTGACGCTTTGGCGATTTGTTGTTCATAATTTTTTTTTCTTTTTAAGGCCATGATCGCACCTTTTGAATTAAATTAAAAAAAAATATTAGAAAAAAAATTGGTTTTTGATTTTAGAAAGAACAAAGATCTTAAAAAAATAAAAGAATTTGGTTGTGCAAAGTTATTTACTTCTTCGGTTTTTTGTTGCGTTTTTTTTTGCATGTTGGAGCTCTGTTTCGATCTTTTTTTCAAGATAATTTTCTCGTTTCTAAAAGGCAAAATGAAGATTGAAAGAAATAAAATTAAATTTAGGAAGAGAATGGTTTAATCTTTAGAAAGCCACTTTTTTTCATTGATCAATTATTTGGTTCTTTCATGAAAAAAAATTCTTCCAAAAACAGAAAAAAATAATAAAAAAAAAAAAGAGCACAAACTTCTAGCATATTTAATGTTTCACGTAATTGAATGATGGAATTTTTGGTTGTTTCGGTTGTATTTTTGCCTTTCTTTTTTTTTTTTTTTCCAAAAAGATTCATTTGAAGTGTTGAGTGTTGCTAAAAATAAGAATAAATTAAATAATAAAAATTTGAAAAAATAAATTTCAAATGATCTTTTATTCGAATATATATTTTGTTAAGGAGTCAAAAGGAGAGGGTTTTAAGTTTTTCTCACTTGTGGACCATTGTTTTTTTTTTCTTAAATTGAAATTGTTCTTTTTTTTTGGTAAAATTGAGTTTATAGTCAATTTCTTTAATATTTTTAACACTTTTGTCTTTTAAAATTCAGATGAACACTTTTAAAATATTAGCTTAAAATTTTTTTTATTTCTATTATTGACGAATCCAAAAAATTAGTTCAATTAAAAACAAATAAATGTTAAAATTTTGAACCTGATCAAATTGACTTTATTGAAAGATTGAAAAGTATGGATTATTTTCAAAAAGACAATTAACTAAGGTAATTGATGGTTAATACTGATTATTTCAAACAATATAAATGTTTCTTGTTTAATTAATCAGCTAGAAACGATTAATTGTAAAATATATTGAAAAAAATATAACTTTCGAAAAAAACTAAAATAATGACAAAATCAAAATTTAAGTTCTGGTCTTTTGAACTATTTTAGATCTATAGATTTCAATAATAACCAAGTAATATCAGATATAAATATTTTACCCATATAAGAAAAATTTAAGATTGAAGTTGAGTTTATGTTGAAAACTTTAAAAATTTACTTTGATTAATAATAAATAACAACATATAAATAAATCAAAAAATTCGTACTTAATGAATAAATTGCATATTTAAACAAATAAATATATTAAAAATAGATATTAAAATTGATGAATAACTTGCTTATGAAACCTATTTTTTTTCTTTTTTAATCAAAAAATTTATTAAATCGATTCTTTTTTTATAATTGAAAAAATCACTTTTAAGCGAACATGTAATCAACCAAATGAAACATCTCCAATTCATAATTTATGACCCAATGCTACTACCCCCCTAACCCATTGAATTCTGACTTTTTATTATTTTCTCAAAAAGTCCCACTTAATTTATGATGTGTCCCCTTCTTTAAAGAGAAATAACAAGTATTAACTTTCTCATCATGTTTAACAAAATATCTACTCAAAAAACGGGATTAGGGGAGTTCCGAGAGTACATACAAGTAACATGTGGTATCTTACTCTTCTTAAATGATATTCTTTATCTATAAAATCTATTAAAGGTTGGAATAAACTAAAAACACAAGAAAAGCTAATGAATCTTTATTTTTATTTCTCAAAATAAAAAGAAATTTTTGGAATTTTCTTTCAATTTAAGATACTAAAAAAACCAAACTGTAATTTTCCAAAATTCACAAGAATAGAGCAAAAAGATTTTATCCCCCCCCACCCCGAGCCTTTTAAATTTTTGAAAAGCTAACGAAAGTATCCGCCAATGCCTAGCTTTATCATAATTCAAAAGAATAGAGAAAAATCAAAGATTTCACTTAATTCCTTTAAATTCTGGAAAACCTTAGGGCAGTTTTTTTTTATTTTAATAAATCAAAAGAAAATTTTGAAAATTTCTTTTAATTTCTAAAAGTAAAAAAAACCTAGGACACTTCGGTTAGGTTTTCTTGAGTTTTCTGTTTATTTCTAAAATAAAAAAAACTCAGAACACTTCACAAATAAAATAGAAAACCCCAAAAAAACCTAGAAAACTTCATAAATAAATAGAAAATTCAAAAAAACCTAACGAAAATCTATTAATTTTTATAATCAAAAGAAAAAGACAGAAAATCTAACGAAGGATTTCAAATTTGAAAAAGAATAGACTCTAAGGTTTTCCAGAATTTAACAGAATTAAGTTAAATAAATTAGAATTCTAGAAAATTTTACAAATAAAATAGAAAACCACCGTTAGCTTTTCCAGAATTTAACTGAATTGAGTAAAATCTTTGATTTTTCTCCATTCTTTTGAATTCTGGTAAAGTTAGGCACTCTGTGGCACTCTACAGGGTATTTTCGTTAGGTTTTCCAAGATTAAAAAGAATAGAAGAAAATCAGTATTTTACCTCAATTCTTTTGAATCCCATAAACCCTAACAAAAAACATGTGAACTTTTAGTAGTTATTCTTTAATGGAAAAAAAAAACTAAAAAATAAAAAATCACTTTTAATATTATAACTTTTTAAAAATTAAGATTCATTTCAAATTCGTTCATCATTTTAAGTGATATTGATAAGGAATTCCAGTTCTTCGAATAAAATAAATAAAAAGAATGTTTTGTCATGTTCAGAATTATTTAAAATAAAATGATATTAATAAAAGAATGAATCAAAAATGATAACATTTTTATTTGGTATTTATTTATATTATTTCCAAGTAAAAATAATAAGAATTTTAACAATATTTATATTGAAGTTTTGTTGTTTATTAGAAAAAAAAAAAAATGATTTGTTTTTTTTGCACTTATTACAGACCAATTTTTTTTTTGTGTGTGTTTGTTTTTTCTATTAATTATTTTCATTTTCCTTTTTTGGATTTTTTGAATAGCTTAATGACATTTCCATCATTACTTGTTTACGTGGACTAATTGGTAAGCTTCTTTCATTCATTTTCATCAAGGAATAATATTTTGGAAAATTTTTATTTGATTTATTCTTTGTGTTTTGTTTTTTATTTCTTTTATTTTTTTTTTTATAAAAACCAAAATTAAGTTTCTTTCTTTTGGTTCTATTTTTTTTTCCCTTTTTTAATTCTTTTCTCCCCTTTTTTCCACCCACCCCTTCAATTTCTTTTCCCCTTTTCCTTTCCCTGTTTTGTTTTATCATTTTTCCTTTTTTTTTTTTTTTATTTATCATTTCATTCTCATTATTATTATCGATCTTATCATTTTTTTTTTTATTTTCTGTTTCATTGTTGTTTTCAAAGTTATTTGCCTTTTCTTTATGTTTTTTATTTGTTTCTTTCTCATTTTTTTTTCCAATATTAATTTCTTTTTCTTTTTCTTTTTTATTTGTTTCTTTTTCAAAATTATTCTTAATTTCCTTTTCTTTTTCTATTTTTTGTTTTTGTTTTTCATTCTCATTCCCATTCTTATCATTTTTTTTTTTATTTTCAATTTCTTGAGTTTTTTTTTGATCTTTATCTAATTTTTTATTTTCTATTTCGTTTTTGTTTCCAATATTAATTTCTTTTTTTTTTTCTTTTTTATTTGTTTCTTTTTCAAAATTATTCTTAATTTCCTTTTCTTTTTCTATTTTTTGTTTTTGTTTTTCATTCTCATTCTCATTCTCATTCTTATTATTATTTTTTTTATTTTCAATTTCTTGAGTTTGATCTTTATTTGCCATTTCCTTATGTTTTTTATTTGCTTCTTTTTCATTTTTGTTTCCAATATTAATTTCTTTTTCTTTTTTATTTGTTTCTTTTTCAAAATTATTCTTAATTTCTTTTTCATTTTCTATTTTTTGTTTTTCATTCTCATTCCCATTCTCATTCCCATTCTTATCATTATTTTTTTTATTTTGAATTTCTTGAGTTTTTTTTTGATCTTTATCTATTTTTTTATTTTCTATTTCATTGTTGTTTCCAATATTAATTTCTTTTTTTCTTTTTCTTTTTCTTTTTTCCTTTGTTTCTTTTTCGAAATTATTCTTAATTTCTTTTTCTTTTTCAATTTCTTGCTTTAGTTTTTCATTCTCATTCCCATTCACATTCTTATTCTTATTCTTATCATTTTTTTTTTTATTTTCAATTTCTTGAGTTTTTTTTTGATCTTTATCTAATTTTATATTTTTTATTTCTTTTTTTTCAATTATCTTTGGGGTTTCATTTACATTTTCATGTTCATTTTTTCTTTTATTCATTTTATTCTTTTCTATTTGTTGATCTATTTTTTTTTCATTTTTTTTCTCATCTTTATTGTCTTTTTCTATCTTTTTCTCATTGTCCTGTTTTATAACTTGCTCTTGCCTAAAATTTCTACTTCTTGTGACATTTTTTTCCGATTTAATCCTTGTAAAACTTGAATCAAATCTAGTATGTTTTGAAGGAACGGCGCTTTTAACCTTCTGTAATTGAAAACTTTGATTTAATTTTTTCGGTTTAAAATTAGAATTTTTATGATTATTAAACTTTTTCAGATTTTTTAATTGTGTAGGGGAAACTGCCATCGATTTTGCTTTGTTATTTCTTGAAGACTGGAACCGAGAATGCGAGGAAAATTTCTCCTTCTCCCTTTCCTTCCCCTTTTCTTTTTCTTTGTTTTTAAGTAATTTTCTAGCTTTTTTAGTTTCAACACGTTTCTGACGCTCTCTTTCTTTTATTTCTTTGGCTTGTTTTTTTTGGTTTTTTTTTTGGGCTTTGATATTTTCTTTTTCCTTTTTTTTGAGATCTTTTCTTTTTTTTTCTTCATTGTCCTTTTCCCATTTTTGCTCATCAATTTTTATTCCTAAGAGATCTTTAATATATTCGATGGACTCCACAAAAAGAGATATGGACAATTCAGACCATTTCTCTTTAATTCGTTGTTTCTTGTGGGTTCTTAAGATGTACAAAGAACTCATTAAGCATAAGGAACCTCTCTGGGACAAGAATTGAATTATTTTGCAATGGCCGTATTCTGAAGCAACCTCAATTGCGGTTTTTTGAAAGATGTCTTTGACTTCCAAATCAACTTGCATGACATCTACAAGCCATTCTATTAATAAACCTGATCCCGATAATGTTGCATAATGCAAGGGGGTTCTTCCTTGGAATGCTTGATTAAAATTCATTGACTTTTCGGTTGCCAAAATTTCAAGTAATTCGATTCTCCTTAAAGATTCTTGTAACATTTCTGGTGGAAGAACTTGTGCTGTTGAAATTTCAATTTCTTTTTCTTTTTCTTTTTCTTTTTCCTTTCCTTTTCCTTTTCCTTTCCCTTTATCTTTATCTTTTTCTTTATCATTTTTTTTGTTGTCTTCTCTTTCGTTCTCCTTGATTTCGCTTTTTTGTTCTTTCTCGTTCTCATTTCCAACGTCGTTTTTATTTGAATTTTTTTTTCCATTGTTGTTTGGAATTTTATTTTTGTTGATTTTTTTCTCGGATAAAAATAATTCCTTTTCTTTTTCTTTTTTTAATTTCCAATCCAGAATCTTTTCTCTATTAAACTCCACTCTGACTAGTTCTTCAATTAAAGTTCCAGACATACAAACCATCGAGGCTAATTTGATATAATTTGTCTTCGCTCCACATGAAATTAAAAAGTATGCAGTGGTAATATTGGCTTTAAAAAAGGCCAGCTCAAGCGGTGTTCTTCCGAGTTGATCACAACTTTCAATACTGGCACCTGCATTAATTAAGATTTTACAAAGCTCTGTGGAGTGTTGCTTTGATAAAACGGAGCAATGAAGCGCAGTTAATCCAAAAATTGAAGCATCATCAAGATTTATTGCCTTTTTGAGCAGTGCTTTTAAAAATTGGACAGATCCAGTTAAACAAATAAAAGAAAGCAGTGTTCTTCCACGCAAATCCTTTTGGTGTAAATCAACCTTTGGGTTTGAGATGGTTAATTCAAACAATTCTAAATTCTTTTTTAAAATTAATTGTTCAAGGAGCGTATATCCTGTTTCTTGATCAATGCCATTCAGGTTGACAACACAATTGGATAGAAGGTATTTATAAATGGTTTCCTTTTCCAATAAGATTGAGAAATGAAGTGGTGCAAAATGGACTTTTTTTAATTCTTGGATGGTGTTTGATTCGTTTAATAGCTCTTCAAGTGTTTCAAGATTTTCCGTTTCAATGGCTTTTTTAACTTTATAAACAACAATAGACATTAAACAAAAAGCAACAATTTGATTACTTGATTCAATTTTTTCTTGTTTTTTTTAAAAATTCAAATAAGAAAAAGATAAAAACAAAAAAAAAATGAAAACAATTTTTCCTTGAGAAAAATTTAAGTACGAGAATTCATACTTTGAAGGGTGTTTAGTTGTGTGTGTTTTTTTTACGATCTATCCTTAACAAGAATATTAATTAGGAAGAAAGTTTACAAAAAATTACTAGTTACAAGATAAAAAAAAAATTAAATATAAAATTTTAAACAGATTCTTTGCGAGATATTCTTTGAAAAAAAAAAAAGACCTTGAGGGATTTCTTAAGTACAAGTTCAAATTTTAAAACATTTCAAACTGTAAAAGTAACTGTAAATATTATTTAGAAAACTAATATGAATTGTTTGTATTTACAGATTTGAAATGACAATTATGAAATATCAAATTTATCAAATTAACATATTTTTCATAATTTGTGAAATTAGGGGGTTCTAAATATCACATTAAAGAGAGGATTGTCATACATCATAGAAACACATCTCCTTTCAAGGAAGTAAGTACATTTTAGCTTTTTAATAATTTTTAAATGCGATGATATTACTGAAAAATATTTTTTGAGTAACAGCAGATATTGAAAATTTTAAACTAAAACATCATCCAATACTCTATTTGTGAAAAGTTCCAAAGTATTTCAGAGTTGAATCTTAATTTTTTCATTTTTTTAAACATTTCTTTTTTTGATTATTTTTTTGGTTTTTTTAAATTAGTTTTGAATCTAGAAATGAGTTTATACAAAAGAGTAAAATTAATCAAAGAGTAAACAAAAAAAAAATTAAACCTTGAAAAAATGTATTTTTAAAACAATATTTTATTATAGAATACCAAAATAGAAAAGATCACCGTTCCACATAAATTTGTTGAAATCAATGAATGAAAAAAAATATTTTAATTAAAATGTATTTTCATTATTTATTTTCATCCACTTCTTAATAATTTAAATTAATACAAACTATTATCACATTGAATTTCTCGCCTCATAAGTATTTATTATTATTTTCCAAAACATTTTTTTGGGCAAATATTATCTTTCAAATTCTACTTTTAAATATTTTTTATCAAATAAAATCAAAACAAAGAATAATATTTCAAAAATTAAATTAAAGGGATTGAATTCTCGGAATCAAAAAAAAAAAAAAAAAACAGTTACAAAAGATTCATCCCAAAATAAAAGTCTGGAAAAATTTCAATCATATTCACAATTATTTTTAGTTCTCATTTTAATAGAAAATAAATAATGATAAAATAAAACTAATATACCCAATAAATCTTAATTTCTGAAGAGGAATTTCAAAGAACATCATATTTTCTGAACGAAAATTAGAATCAGATGAATTAAATGAATATAGGATTTTTAAATTCATTTTAAAAATTGTTTAGAAATAAAAAGTAATTTTTTTTTTAAAAATTTTACAAACAAAAATATTTTGATAAAGAATTAAAAATAAAACCAAATTAAGAATACACAATTGTATCAATTTTTAAAGATAAGTTCAAGAAATAAAGGAAATTTATTTATTTTTTTTTGATCAATTTTTTCATTTTTTTTATTTCCATTTTTTAGTTGGGATGCAAATATATTATACTAGGATATATCCCACCCTCCTATTTTTTAAAATATCAATTTTTTTGGTTAAAGAAATGATTTGAAGAATTCAGTTTGATATAAATGGTGGCACTCAAAATTTGAAAAAATGTACTTACTTTCTTAATCATTTTAGTTTTTCTTTTTTAAAAATGATTATTCTAATAGGAATTTTTTGAACAAAATTTAAAAATTAAGAATCAAAAAAACAAAACAAAAGATCTCGAATTTAAATAAATAGCCAAAATAGAATTAAAATACTTGATATTATTTTTTATTTTTGATGTTTGTAAAATAATTGGGATTTTTTGAGAATATAAATATTCGATAGATTTTCTGAATAATAATAAAAATGGAAATTTTTATATTTTTATATAATCTAATATTTTAAAAGAAAAAAAAAAAAAAAAAAAAAAAAAATAAAAAAAGAAATGAAAATTTTAATATTAATATAGATATAAATATATATATTTATAAATATAGATTGGGGATGAATATAAAAATATAATAATTTATGAATTATTTTATTTCTTTTTTTCTTTATTTTTGAAATCTTTATTCTCTTTCAGAATAACAATCCCTTCCAAAACTGGTGATAATGGGATATATTCCTTAACGGCGAGTTCAGCACGTTCGCCAAAGCCAAGAAGTACAGGTGAATCATGTGTTTGGAATCCTGTGATTGTTCTGGGCTGTCCAGCTTGACCCACAACATCTACTGCTTGACCCACTCTTACTGAAGTTTTTATTCTTTCTAAATTTTCGTCTACAGTTAAGAGCATTTTTGGGAAAATTGCCGAAACAAGCCAATACAAATTATAATGCAATGATCCAAGAATGGTTTGTTTCATGTCTAAGCCCGAATATAGCACCGCCAATATACCGCCGACTGCGACTCTATTTAAAAGGAACCCATCTGAATAAAATGGCGACAGGGCTAAGGTTCCTTTCCCTAAATACAACAAACCTTGAGAGATTCTAACCAAAAACAAATGATTTGGCTCCTTGGCATAATATTGTGCTAATTGGCGGAGCAATTGACCAATTCTAGCATTTGTTGTACCTGCACCAACGAGCCCCATTGCTAAGATGGCTGCGTGGGCAACAGCTGAATCGTTATCATGAGATAATCTTGATAATGTCTCAATAACTAAAATGGATGGGTTTGACATGCAAAGTAGCCCAAGTGCCAATGGAACTGCTCTTCTGACTGGGTTTAGCCCGTATTGGAGCAAATGGTTCATTTGTCTAAGCATCATTTCGCTTCCGATGTCTTCTGAAAATCCGATCAACGCAAGACCAATGACACCAACGGATAAGAATTCTCGCTCCCTATCCTTTTTTTCAGTTCGCTTTTTCCTATTTTCCTCGCTTTCCTTTTCATAGGTGCCCTCGTTTTCTTGTTTTTTTCTTTCTTCTTCTCTTTCTTCAACTTCAATTTTTTCTCGTTCAAGATCCTTAATGATGGTATGTAAAATTTTTTGAATTTTTAAGACATTGCCCGTTCCGGCATAGGCACATGTTTCCAGGGTCATTGCAACATAGTCTCCTGCGGGCTTTGGTATTGCCTCCACAGCCTCCAGGGTCATTTCAATTTTTTCTTGCAATCCCAAGTTAATGAGGCCCATACCTAATGCCATGTACCTAATGTTGGTATCGTTTAATGCCTCTTCAGAAAGTTCATAAAAGGTTTTCAAAATTAACGAGGTGCATTGCGATTCCCCAGTGCCTACATAGACCATTCCCAAAGATAAGCATGCCTGAGCAACAGTTTCAATGGGCAAGTCTGGATCTTCAATGACAATGGATAACAGTTCAAAGATATCCTCCCTTGCAGAACCAGCATACGCCATACCAAGTGCAATCACACCGCCAGTTTTCATTTTGGGCGTAACATTTTTTTTTTCTTGTTCTTCTTCGTTTTCTTCCTCTTCTTCGTCATCGTCAGGATCCAAATAATCCGAAATCAGTGCCATAACAGGATCGCACTCACTTCTTACACCGACATTGATCATACCTGAACTTAACAACGCACCTGCTTTAATGTTGTCGTCCTTTGAATATAAAAATTTATCGATTTGCGATAAGCCGTCATCAACATCCCAAAGCAAGACCATCCCCAATGATGCAGCCGCACTCATCTTGCCATGTTCTTTGTTCCTATGCAGCCATCTGTTTCCATCTTCAACCATAATTGTGTCGTTTCCAAATCCTGCGTGCACGAACGCATTTACAAACGTGGTTGCCAAATTTTGCTTTGCAGAATCTACATTTTTTTCAAGCCTTTGCATCCTTTCTTCATCTCCTAATTTATAAATTTCCTCAACAGTCCTTGGCTCATTCAATTCAAGATCATCAATTAAGGTGTGGAAATATTCGGATATTTTGGAATTGTTCATAATCTCTTCTAATTCTTCATCTTCAGTTTCAACTGCAATTAATTGTCTTCCAAGTAAAAAACATAATTGTTTTTTTTCAAGTCTGTTGGTTTTTTGTTTTTAAAATTTCAAATATATTTAAAATTGTTAGTGATATTTATTTCAGCAAATTAAATTTTTTTGGTTTTTTTAAATTTTTTAATTTTTTGGTTAACTTTTTGAAAATTTCTTAATCCAAAAAATTCTGGCTTTTTTTTTTTTTCGAATTCAAATAATATTTTCTTTCAAAAGTATTCCCATTCGTAAATTAGTAATATAAAGTTAAGAGGAATTTTAAAACTTGAAGAATTAGAATGGATTATTTGTATTTCAAAATATGTTCATCAATATATTTCCAAAAAAAAATTTCATATTTTTTTATACAAAACAAGTTAATACCAAAATTTCAATAAAAAACGGTCAAGATGACAATGGACCCAAAAACGGTTTTTTAAACAATAAAATGCAGTTGTAAACTTTTTCCCTTCTATATGAGAAAATTCTATCAAGATTAATTCAACTTTGGGAAAACAATTTGTTATGATCAAAAAGAGAAAAAATAACAACCAATTTCCAAACCCATAAAAAAGATCATTTAAAATTGAGATCAGAAACTTTGGTATCTTTCATTAAAATAATTTTCTTACAAGCAAGTAAATTGAATTATTTATAAAGAATCAATTAATGATAAATAACAATTTTCAATATTTAAATAGTTTTATTAGAATTGGGTTTAATAAAGATATTTCAAAATGAATGTTGCCCGCTTTTTTTGGAAATTGCTTGGTTAAAATTTGTTAATTTAGATTAACATTTATGAAAAAAAATATTTTACAAAAAAACCTCATTTAATGAAAAATATTTTTCCAGTTTTTGGTTTTGGCAATTTCAGTGATTTCTGAAACAAAGAAAAAAAAAAAAAGATGTCAATTAAGAAAATAAATAAATTTAAAAAATATTTTTTTTTTTTTACTCAAATAATGTAAAATCTATTTCAAATTAACATTTTTATTGTATTTTTTTTTTTTTTTTCTTGAAAATTTTATTAAAAGAGGCTAGTTGTAATTTAATCGTTAAAAGACTATATATGAAAAGTAAAATTCAGAATATCATTGTTTAAAAAATTGTAATTAGAATATTTTTATTTTATATTTATTAAATATTATTTTGGAATATTTTATATTACTTCCAGACACAATTGTATTATTGTAAATCAAATTTTAACATTACTCGATCTAAAAAATTTCTTTTAATCATTAAATTAAATTAATTTTAGTTTACAATATGGTTTTACTTTGAAATCTTAATGATTTAAAATTAATTATTTCATTTTTATTTTGGTTTTTATGTAGTTTAAAAAAAAACACCTACCAAAAATTTTGAAAATAAAATTCGTATCATAATAAGATTGTGTTTTGATAATTTGAAATGTTTTTTCTCTTAACAAATTCTTTTTTATTGCTAACAAAAGAGGAAAAGTAGTGGTGATATTTCACTCTTTGTTTCAATTTTGTAAAAAAAAACCACAAGAAAATAATTTATTTTTTGAGAATAATAATAAATTTTTAATCTAAAAAAAATATAAAAATTAAGCATATTTTAAAATGATTGAAAAAACCAAATTTTTGAAACTGATCATTTTCTTTGGGACTACCCATCCGATAAAAAAAATCAAAAAAATTAGGATTAAAGATTGAATTCAAATAATCAAAAAACTAAAGAATAATATCTGTAATTATTAAATCTTTTTATGAATACCTTTTCAAATTTTAGAGTTTTCACTTTTTTAAAAATGAAGGTATATTTCACTCTGGGTTACAATCAAAATTGGAAATTTATCAAATATTTAATTTTTCAATATAATATCTGTCAATCAAATCAATCGTTTCATATTTTTTAGAATTTTTCAATGTTTAAACAGAAATAAATTGAATATAGATATTAAATTATTACATTTAACATAATTATGCTAATTTTTCTTTCCATTAATATTTTTAGTCTTTGAATAAAAATAAAATAAAAAGTTGCACTTGAATATCTATATTTATTGTTTTGAATATTTTTTTAAAAAAATATAATCCTAGTGATGAATTAAAATAAAAAGTGAAAAATTAAGTTATTTATCAATTATTATAAAATCGAGAAAATTTTCAAAAAAAAAAAAAAAAGATAGTTATTTTATTTTAGGAGGTAAATTAATTCTGTTCCAATACATTGAAAAAAATACAAAAATTAGTATACGAACGAGCAATAAATTAGATTTTTTAAAATTATTTTTTCGCCCCATGTTTTGGTTATTTTTTTGAGTTTCAATATACTTTATTAAAAAAGAAAGTTTATTTTATGTAAATTTTTGAAATTGTACAAGCTTTTTTTTATAAGAAATAAGAAATCAAAGAAACAAAACCTCACATCCGATATTAAAAAATCCTATTTCTTAACATTAATATTTACAAATTTTCACATATCTTACTTTTTGCTATTTGGATTTTAAAGTGAAAAATAATTTTCCACTCATCTTCTCATTGCTGTAAGTATAACATTTATTTCCATTTGGGAAAATAAGTGAAACTGGTAAAAAAAGTTCAAAAGGATTTTTAAATAGAAACATTAAAAGAAGCTGAAAATATAAAGTAAAATTAATAAAAATAAGAAGCAAATTAAACTTTAATCAAATAATCCAATATGTTATTTTCTATCAAATCAACAAACACAACTTGGATCTTTTTTTTTTTATCGAAATCATTCGATGTGTTCTTTTGGAGATCTCAAAAATAGTCAATTTTTTCAACAAATTTTTAAATAATTGATCAATCAAAGAAACAATCCTTACAAATAGATAGTATTAAGTAAACTGTTATTGTTAAGACCACATTTTGTCTTTAATCAGTTACTATATCCTTGATTAATTGATCTTGTTTTTCTTTTTTATTCATGGTTACCAATTAAAAATTGTGTTTCACCTTTTTTTTCTTTCTTCACTTTTTTTCCCAAACGATTACTATAATTTTAAATTCCATTTTATATCATTTTTTATTTTGGATAAATGCTTTTAATAAAGTAATACAAACCCACTGTTCTTTTGATTTTTAAAGTGATAATTTGACACGTAAAACAATATTATAACATAAAAAACAATTTGAGTTGAAATAATTGTTCTGATTTAAAGTATACTTTCATTTTCTAATTAATGAATGAAAATTTTTATTTCAATTTACAAAAAGAATTTTTTCTCAGCAACTCCTTTACACCTCTTCATAGAAAATGAAAATATGGTGATTAATTTGAGTCATTTTTCTTGAACTTTTCCGATAAAAGTAATTTTTTTTTTTTAAATTGGAATTTGGTAGTAGAAGAATACCTAAAAAGGCATTCATAAATCAATTAAAAACAAGAATTTAGAGATTAGTTTAGCTCTTCCTTCTTGGACTTTTGAGATAAAATTGTATTTTGTCAAGATGAATCTAACATTAGAAAACAAAATTATGGTAATTTTTGAAACAATTCATTTTTGAATTTCGTTTTTTAGATCCCCATCAAGAAAATGTTCATTGTCAGATAATATTAATTTTATATCAGAATAAAATACTTTTATTCTAAAATAATTATATCAAAAGAGAGCTTTATAAAAAGTTGTTTTAAAAAAATATGATAAAAAAAGTTGTGGAGTTGACTGATTTATATCCTTTTGTGCTGAATAAAATTAATTTTCAACAATTTTTCCTCTTTTTGTTTATTCTTTCATCCAAAATTTGTTAATATTTTAATATTAACCTAAAGTCAGAGCTCACACATAATAGCTACAATCCGTGTCATGTAATAAAAAGTAAAATTATTCTGAAACTGGAATTATTTTTGAAAAAAAAATTGAAAAATAAATTAATCGAAAAAGAAATAATACTTACTTATCTTCACAAGAATCAAAAACTTCTTGAATTAATTTCATATCGTTTATTTTAATAGCAACTCTTAAGGATTGCGCCCATTTTTTCAAATGTGTAAAAATCTGGTAAACAATTAAAAGGGTTTGGGAATCTTCGGGCTCTGGTAAAAATTGTGAAGCAGAAATTAAATAATTACAAACCCTGCTGTAGTTATTCTCGTCGCAATATGGAACGACTAACTCCAATTGCCCGGTTTCTAATAAGAGATCGCAAGCGTCAGGTTCTTGGTTATGGTTCATGTCAAACTTCACTAACAGGTGAGTGATTTCTTCGAGATCTTTGACTTGCTCTTTTTTTTCTTTCCTAATGTCCCATTCAGCGGCAAGCTCTCCGCTTAAATGCTTAATATATTCATGCCCCCATGTTCCAATTTCTTTTATATTACTAACCAATTTAAAATGAAGTGTTTCTCTTGCATTTGGATCTGGGTTTGTCATTGCTAAGCAACTTAAAACATCAGCAAATAAATCCTTTTGTTTTGTTTTGTTTTTTTTTTTTTTTTTATTTTTTTAACATATTTTTTTTTTGTTTTTTGTTGTTTGTTTTTTGTTTTTTGTTTTTTGAAAAACGAGAAAAGAAAAAAAAAAATTTTGAACAAAATGTAAACAAGAATATAAAAAAAAAAAATAAAAAAAAAAACAAAACATATAAAAGAAAAGGTCAATTGAATTTTCAATTTTAAGGTGAAACTAAGATTCAATAATTTTTTTTTCTTTTTTTTTTTTTTTTTTTTTGAATCCAAAATAAAAAAGGAAAAAAAATACCCCATTTGCCTTATTTGTCATATTTTCAAAATGTTTTTTTAAGGTTTGGTAATGTGGCATTAAGAATTTAAGTGGTTTGGGGATTGAAGTCATTGATCCTGTTGAAGTTTTGATAATGTCT
Source organism: Anaeramoeba flamelloides (assembly GCA_027625915.1). NCBI lineage: Eukaryota > Anaeramoebidae > Anaeramoeba > Anaeramoeba flamelloides. Next base: position 7,000,981 of record JANTQA010000012.1, read on the forward strand.
CGAATGGACACCAAGGATTGTTTTTGAATTTCGGTGTCCTTGTCTTGTACTCTTTCCGCTAATAATTCTAAATTGGTTTTAAGTTTTAAATCTTCTTCGCTGAGTTGAATCTCAAATTCAACGTTCTTTTTAGATTTTTTGTTTGTCATTTCTTTTATTGAAAGAAAGGGTTTAAAAAAAAAAGGTTTGCTTGTAAAAAAATGAGTTAAAATTGAGATTATTTAATTTTATTATTTCAATGTTTAGAAAGGAAAAAATTGGTTCAAATTGGGATACTTTAGATATATTCATTAAATTTGTTATTAAAAATAAGATATTGGAATGATTTTGAATTTTTTGGCTTTCTTGAGAAGATTTTTTTTTGGATATCTTTTATGTTGTGATAGGAAAAGAAAATTCTACTTCTTTCCTATTTTGGAGGAAACAAAAACTCGTTTGTTGAGTGACAATTTTCATCAAAGATTTGATAATTCAGTCTTATCTAAAACAGAGAAAAATATGTTAAAAAACAAAACAACCATACTTTTCTGAGAAAGAATTCTTTTATTCAAGCTATTAACTTAAATTTTAAGAACCATTTTAAGGCTGGAAATCATATGAAAAATAGAACTCTGAAATACCAACTCATTTATATAAATAATTTCAAATTTTCTTTTTTGTTCCTTTTTTTACTCCTTTTTGAAATATCTAGTCTCTCTACATGATAAAAAAATACACAAGTCAGAGTAATAATTATTCCTTTTTTAACGCTAATAGGGATATACAAAATAAGTCTCAACATGTTACCAACAATAATGATTCTTTAATCCAGATAGAATGAAAAAACAATCTTTTTAAGGGTATTGTCATTTACAGTGGATTTGGATCATTCCCAAGGAGTGACTTGAACCCTAAAAGGGTATAATGAAATTATTCTTCTTTTGATAGACAAAATTTAAATAACAAAAAAAAAGTTCAAGTGATCCACATTGCCAAAAAATTTGAGTAAAAAAAAAAAAAAGTTTAAAAGAATTCTCTATTCCCAAAACCCAATTAAAAAACAAAAGTTCAACAGTATTCTCAATTTCTAAAAATCAAATTTTAAAAAAAAAAACCTTGTTTCTTGTTTTGAATTTCCAAATTGTTAATTTCCATCAAAGAAACAAATTACTTTTTTAAAGTTCGCAATCAATTTAATTCGATTGAACCTGATTTTTGGTACTTTTATTTCCCTCTATATTTAACCGAGTAAATATTGTATAATATTCGTTCAGAAAAAAATGACTCATTTGAGAAAAGGAAAAAATGAAAAAAATCTTTGAGATCTCAAAAAAACCCAAAAAGAGACACTTCAAAACTAGCATGGTTTTTTTCTAAAATACTATTAATTGTAAAATAAATCGGACAAAATTTTCATTTATCTTTCCAAAATTAAATTATGATTTCAAAAATCCTTTGAATACAGAATTTTGATAGTCCCGATCCTCTAACCACGTTAAACACGTTATATGGTTGAAAAATAATTCGATTTTCAAAGATTATTTCAAAGATTTTTTTTGGAACGATGAATGAAAATTTTGTCCGATTTATTTTACAATTAACAGTATAAATTCTAGTCATTCTAATTGAAAATCTTTAAACATCCAATCACTCTTTGTGATTTTTTTTAAAAATGTACTCTCTTCTTTTGATTGTTGATTTTTGGAGATCGATCGCGCTTCACAAGTTGTTAATTTTTGATTGATTTTGGGTACTGATAAAAAATTAAAAATTTTTTTTTTCCCATTTCAGAAAAGTATTTTTCACCTTAATACCTCTTTGATTAATATTATTTTTTTCTTTCTTTAAACCCATCTAAAAAGATAAGGAATAATAAAATATTCCAACAATCTGGTAAATTACTTCAAGAGTATCTCCCATTTATTGGATTTAACAAAACTAATTCATTGTATGAAAAATGAAAAATACAAAAAAAAAAACCAACCTTTAAATTGAAAACCTTCTTTTAGATCTTTTTAATTTCATTATATTATTTAATTGAAAGTGTATTGCTTTGGTGAAAATAATAAGTCCAGATTGTTAAAATATGTGATTTTTCTAAAAAGCTTACAAATTAAATGTTCAATGAAACCAACAATACTAATATTTGAATAATAACAGCGAAAAAAATAATTTTTTTTTCCTTTTTCCTTTTTTCTTTTCATTTTTTTTTGCTTTTCCTTTTGAAACTTTAAAAAATTGGATGCATATTCCCCTTGAATAATTGTGAAATATATGATTATATGCTTCAATTTCTGAAAATAGATACAAATATAAGGAAATTTAGAGTGTAAATTGCCCCTTTTCCACAATTATAATAATGATAAATATTAGGTAAATTTTGACTTTTTTTACATTTTGTAATAATAATTTCATGTAATAAAACTAGTAAAATATAAAATTTAAAATCACTAAAAATCATTTTTGTTGAAAAAAAAATTCTTATATAAACAATTCTTGAAGAAATACCAAATAAGAACTATTCACTAATTGAAATTTTAACATTTTTTTATAAATTATAATAATAACAAAACAAAAAATAAATAAATATAAATATTAATAAATTATTGGTTTATTGAAAATTTTAGAGTGAGAAAAACAAAAAAATACATTGGTAAATTTGTAAAAATTCTATTAGGAATTATTGATCGATCAAATGGTTAGATAATAATATTTAATTTTATTTGAATTTATCTATTTTGAATAACTCAACTTTAACTTAATATTAATGTTCCAAAAAAATATTATTGATCAAACAAAACATGTTATGTAATTCAGAAAAAAAAAATGAAAACAAAAAAACAAAAAAGATCAAAAAATGACAAATATTGTACAAAAATCAAAATTATTTCCAATTTGAATTAAATTTTATACATTGTGGCTCTTAGAATCGTTTTAACTATGTGTAAAATTTGGAATTTTAGTTTAGTGGAAATTTTGATTTTATTTCAAGGGGAATTCAAAGCCTGTTTTGTTTATATATTGCTTAACATTCATTTCTGATGATTTTGAAGTATATTTAATGTATTACCCCCGTATTAGTAAAACTTGATTATAAAGTCGAACTCTTACCACTTAATATTTATTTTTGACATTTCAAATCTTTTCAAGGTTATTTTCCAATTTGGGAGAGTAAAAAATTGTTTTTAATCACTTTCAACAATTTTCGAAATAAATTTTTTTTTCAATTTTAACTTTCGATTTACTTATTATCCTTTTAAGACAATATTTTATCTTATAAATATAAAAATAATCAAGAATGAGGACAAAATCAAGAAAACCAAGAAGATTTGATATATTTTGCTTAAAAGTTTTTATAAAAGTGGATAAAATTATTAATAATTTTATTGAGTGTCAAAGGCTCAGGTAAAAAACTATCAGTGTGTAAAAGGTGACCGACCTCTAAAAAATATCAAAGAAAAAGAAGGAATATTTTTTAAAAAAGATATCAAAGATAGATAAACAATACCGACTTAAATCAATTTGGATTTATAATTTTGTAGACGATTATGTTGATTCGTTTGATTTATCTCGATTGGTTCCCTATTTGGGATCTCTTAATTTTTTTTTGTATTTTTTTTTTCTTTTTTCGGATGGATTATTTTATCTAAAACAATAGTCCAAAATCCTTACACTGTCAAATTTATAGTGTTACTGTTAACCACAAATTAGATTAAAATGAATTAACTAATTTTGACTGAAAGAAAAAAAATTCAAATTCAATTGAAGACATTTATGTTTTTGAAATATCGAAGAAGAAAAGATTAGAGTACTTTTTAAAATAAATTATTTTGTAAATTGGAGATAGTATTAAACTTTTTTTTTTAAATTTAGATTTTTTTGCCAATGATACAAATTGTTTTTTTTTATTCAATTTGATTTTTTGAAATTGTGAATTCTAAGAAAGTTTTTTGTTAATTATTTTCGATTTTTTGGAATGGACAATACTTCTGATTTTTTTTTAATTTTTGATTTTTATATTATTGGGAACTTTTTTGTATCATTTTTTTTTGTTAATTGAATTTTGTGGTAATAGAGGTACTGTGAATTTTTTGATTTAATTATATTTTTGTTAAGAAATATTTGGAAACTTTTTTTAGTTTTTTGGATTTTACATAATTGAAATACTTCAAGAATTAAGTTTGTTGTATCTGGGCATTTGAAATCCTGAATTCTTTGAAACTTCTCTGATTATTTGAATTTTTCCCTATTCGATTTTCTCATTTTTTTTTTTTGGGTTACAGCCAGTTCCACTTTTAAGGAACAAACTTTGAACCATATTTTACGTACAAAAAAAATATCAAATTAAGGCACTAAATTTAGTTTCTAGTAAAATATTTGTGAAAAAATAAATTATAAATTTTATGCTTTAATTTGAGATTTTATTTGCGTCTTAAATTTCGATGAAAGTTTGTTCCTTAATTATGAAACTGACTGAATTTGTATTTTTTAAACTAAATGGATTACAATTTTATATATCATTTTTATTTCTCACAACTACTTTGAGTAGGAGATACTTCAAGATGGGTGAATTGACTATTAAAGAACATTTTTAAAGGTTCTTAATGGTACGAAGTTGTTGATATTAAAACCAAAAATATTCTTTCCTTGTCCGTATTTAAATCTAAATTATCATCAGGACCAAAGAGTGCAAAAAGTAAAAAGACCCTTAATGACTATGTTGGTACCCCGATGGGTGTTTAGTAATTGTGTTATTTTGTATTAATTTTTCAAAAGCAATTTTCTTTCTCAAGAAATTCGACAAAAAGAATACTAGTTTAAAAGTTAAAAATCAAATCAACACAAAAAAAAATATTTTTTTCTAATAGATATTTAAATGAAAATTTTTCAAAAAAAATGACAAGAAGGGATTTTTCAAGTACAAATTATAAAATATTTCGAATGGAAAAGTAAATCTAAAAATTTATTAAGAAAATCTTGAGAAATTGTTTTGTGTTTACTGATAAAAAATAATAAAATTCAAAAACTTTGTAATTATATGTCCATTTTTATAAATCTTTTACTTGATATCTTATCAAACAGTTAACAACAAAGAATATTTTGAAGAACAACCATTTTTACAGAGTTTCTTAAAACTTGACTTCATAAAATGCTTTCTTCCAAGCTTGGAACATAAAAATTTCAAAAAAGGAAAATCTAGCAAAAATTTCCAAACATAAATTACAATTTATCAGTATTGATTTGTAATGGAAATTATGAAATAGTAAAATTAAATTTTTGTAGGATCTGAAAGTAAAAAAATTATGATAATTATTAAAATTGTGAAAATTTCCCATTTTTTATTGAGAAATTCTTGTCTGTAAAATTTAACTGGGATTACAAACACTTTCTAGAGGCTTTTTATTGAAAATTCCACTTTTTTCCCCAGAAAACGTAGTCCTTAAAATTAATTGTTTAAAAAAATAAAGAACAAAAGGTTTTGGATCTTGCTACAAGTCTAAAAGAAATAAAATCAGAAACAACCATTATCGAAAAGGTTTTTGAAATATTGTGGAAAAATTTGAATGAATATTCTTCTTAATACGCAAAAAAGTTCTTGACTTTGCCATTAAAAATGAAAATAAAAAGTGTCAAATAAAAAAAACTCGAACGATGTATTTCTTCTTTTGGATTTTAGAACGAAAAAGAAAACGATTAAAAAAAAAAAAAAAAAACAAAAGAGTTAAATTTATTTTGTGATCTATTTAGTCGTCAAACAAACTAAAAACAAGAGAGCAAAAAATAAAAAAAAGTAAACTATTTTTTTTTTTTTTTTTTTTTTGGTTTTTTGTATTTTCTTTTGATGCCAAGTTAATTGAAAAAAAACTTGAATCAAATTATCTGGCAAGCTCAACTGCTTTAATTTTAGGTTCGATCTTTGTAAGGATTTTTTGTACTCCATGCTTGAGTGTCATTTTTTGACTTGGGCATCCATGGCAAGCGTTTGTTAATTTTACATACAGGATTCCAGTTAAATGATTGAAACTAACATATTGGATTCCGCCACCATGGCTTCTCAACAAAGGAGCAATCTTATTCTTTAATAACCCTTGAATTTTTTCTTCGAGATCACTTTCTTCTTTTGTGGGCTTGATTGTATTATTGTCTGTGGTTTTGTGTGTTTGATCAAAGACGGCCTCTTCAACTTTGCTCGTTTTTTTTGTTTGAGATTTTTTAATAGTAGAAAAGGTTCTCAAGCAATTCCTTGTTCCTACAGAGAAAAAAGAAATACTTTGAGAATTAACGAGATTGTAATTTTTAAATGGTGACAATGACATGATTGGATATATTTTTGAAAAAAAATGATTTGGTTGAAATCAAAAAAAGTTATTATGTAACCAGATTGCGTTTTCGCTTTGTTTGGTATAAAGTGAAATCGTTCAATCTTGTACAGTATTTTTTTGAGTCGCTATTGACCAGACAATTCTTTGATTTTGTCTTTTCCAATATTTACTTATTTTGCTTTTACTTTTTTTTTAGAGTGAATATTCAAGAATGATTTGCAATTAAATTCAACCCAACTCACACAACTAAGTTTAGTAATTGTTCAGTGTTTCTGTTCAAGAGGTAATGGGTCTAAGATTATTTCTATCATTTTCTAAAAACTGCTCAAATAATCAAATCTTGATCAATTTTTTTTAATCAAAAGTCTCATCCTTCATTAAATTTTAAGGAAATTTGAATGAGGGGCGATTAGTTTCTGGACTTTTCCTGGTTACTTGGTCTAATTTGATAAAAAAACGTCAAAAGAAGAATGATTCTATTTTACTTTTAATCAATAATCATTTTGAAAAGTGTTTTTGATATAAAACTTCATTAAAGCTTGGAAATTTCAGATTTGAGACACTGCTTTTCGCTTTGTATTAAATCAGTCTCTGTTGAAAACAGTTGAACAAAACTAACGAAAAAACACACCGTTGATCAATTATTATTCACAAAATAACTATCAAAGAATTTTTGCTTGATTTTCGGAATTAGTTTTTGAAATAAATTGAGATCCACAATAATTAGGTTTAAATTTGTGACTCAATTTGAAAAATAATTGAAAAATTTTTTCCATTTCCTTAAACCACCTTTGATCTTTGTTAAACTTTAATTCCTAAGGCTGCAGAAATGGAAAAAAAAATATTGTTCATTAGTCAAAATAAAGAGTGTAAAAAAATTTAAACTGTATTTCAAAATAAAAATTGTATATTTTTATTATAGAAGACCTATACATCAACCGATCAAAGGGGGTCCGTAATAAACCTTAAATAAATATGGTGTTTATTTCTTAAAGTTCTATTATTTAAAAAGAAATTCTAAAAATGAAGGATCCAATTGGAAATTTTTATCTCAAAAAATAGAGTAAATTTTTAATAAAATTTTAATCAATAAAAATCAAAAATTCCAAAAAAAAACTGAAAAATTTTGATGAAAAAAATTAAGCCAATTCAATTCAGTATTGAAATATTCTCAAAAAATTAACAATTTTACTATCAAAATTGTTTTTCCTCAGTATACTATTGAAAATTAGATTAGATATTGTATTGGAACATAATATAAAAAAAATGGGAATAATTTGAAAGACTCCCTTTGATGATCCATTCACACATATATTTAACCTATGTAAATTTTACTTTTATTTAAAAAGTTCAATAAGGAAGAACCAAATAACATGGGATAATTTATTTTATTTTTTTTTTTGGTTAGGTGTTTTTTCTTCTCTATACTGATAAAAATTTCTTTGCAAAAAAAAACTTTTTCATTTTTTTTTTTTTATTATTTAAGGGAGGAGTTATTGACCCCTCTTATTTGCCCGAATTCCTAAATTTTTATTTAGGAATTTAATTAAAGACTCAAAAATAAGTTTATTACCCACTAAGGCTAATAAAGAGTTTGAATCCTTTTTTATAATAATATTAGAAATATTATTATTATTTAATATATTAGATATATTAATTTTTTTTTAATTCAGATATCCAGATTTTGTGATTATTTTCATAGACTGAGCAGTTCCATAGAAAATGGTCTAAATCTTCAATAATATCTAAATTGTTTATTTTTTTTACATAATTCACATAGTTTTGATTTGTTTTTATTCATAACATAAGAGTACCTGTTAAGGTAATTTGTAAAATTTCTGAGTTTTAAAATTGAAGTTGAGCCCTTCCATTTTAAATATCTTTGCTGCTTATTTATAGTATTATTGATTTGTACTATTTTTAGATATTCTTGAACTTTCCAACTTGGACTATTTTCTAAGTTTTTAATTCTAAAATTTTCTAGTTCATTTTCCAATTGTTTTAAATTTTTGGAGTACCAATTTATATTTTCTGATTCTTTTTTTCTAAAAGGAAGATAATTAATTAATTCATCATAATGGAGGATTTTTAATTTTTTGAATTAACTTAAATCTTCTTTTATATATCGTTATCCTTACGGGATCAATTTTTGCTTCAGTTTTATAAATAAGCCTTGGTGAGTGTGGGTTGATTAATAAAAAATTTTGTAATTTTTTATTAATCCAAGTATCAATATCTTTAAAATCTGTTTTTGTTAAATCAAATATTTCTAAACCATATAATAATTGGCTATGTAACACAGCTTTAAAAAATTGAATTTTTAATCCATTAGAAAAATTTTTTTTGTTGTAAGATATTGATTAACTTTTTAAAATTGACCTTAACTTTATCAAGGTTAAATTTTAAATGAGTTTTTTTATCTAGCCAAATACCAAGATATAAAATTTCTTTTGGAATTAAAGTTTTTTTAGTTTTATCATCATTAGGATTCATTCCAAAATCTTTTATTATTTTAAAGATTTTTTGTAATTGAAAATTTATTTCTAAAAAAACTTTTTCATTTTCCAAATGTTAAATAACAAATCCTTAAGAAATTGTGATCTCAATATAACATTTTTCCAATACATTTTAAAATAAAAAACATCTAAAAAAATGGGAAGACCCACAAAAAAGAGATTTCGATTCTTTTAGTTTTAAAAAAAACTTTTAGTTTATTATTATTATTATTATTGAAGAAGTGTAAATTACACTCTAGTTACCCTTAGACTTAAATTACCTTTCAGAAATTTAAGCCAAAAATCATAGCTTTCATGATTATTAATTAATGAAAATAATTTCAAACTTTCTTGGTTTAAAATCAATTCATTAAGATTTATTTCTTTTAATTTATTAAGAAAAATTAATCCATTTTTTCATAAGAATGGCATACCCATAAAAAATGATTAATATTTTCTATTATTTCTTTTTGTTTCATATATTAAACATAAAGGATAAAATTTATTTGAGTTTTTATCTATTCCATAATAATATTTGTTTAGGTATTTCGTAAATGCCCCAAGTTTTAGGATTGTTGAGCTTGATGGATAACTTAAATATTTTTGAGTTTTAAATATAGAGTTTTGATTTTTTATTGTTGTGAAATATTTCTGGGGAGTTTCGTCAAGTACCGTCAAGTGCCTAGATTTTATTGAGGTTTTCTGTTTTATTTTTAATTTCTATAGATTTTCGTTAGGTTTTTTGTTGGTTCTAGTTTTTTTTTTACTTTTTGAAATAAACCGAAAATTTATTAAAATTTTCTGTTTATTTCAAAAAGTAAAAAAAACCTAACGAAAATCTATCGATTTTCCAAATAAACAGAAAACTCAAGAAAACCTAAATGGTTCTTTTTTTTTAATTTTCGACAATTATAAAAAAGTTAACTGCAGTTTTCAAAAATTCAAAAGAATAGAGTAAAATAAAAGATTTTATTTGATACTTTTTAAATTTTGGAAAACCTAACGATATTTCCAGCTCTTGGAATTCAATAATTCATTTTTATGTATATTTATAAATTTCTTTTTTCAATTCAATTAAATCTTTTAAATTCCAATTGATTTTATTATTTGTTCATAGATTAAATTTTATTAATCTTTCGAAATAAGGGAGAGATAACTTTTTTAATTTTTTTTTGAATTTGAATTTTTTTTTTATTAACCGAAATTATCAAATTTTCAATTTTGAATTCTGTTTAGTAAATCACAATTTGTGTGTTTCTGTTTATTTTACACATTTCGGTAATACACGTATTAATCCAAGAATTTAAGTAATTTAAGGTTTTTATTTCATAATTAAAAACTTCTAATCTATATATTAATTGGTTTAATATAAAAGATTTAAAGAATCTTATTTTTAAGTTAATGATAAGAGAAGTGTTATTTAATAATTTTTTGTAGTTGTTATAGGTTTCTTTTAATTTCTTTAAATTATAAACTATATGAGAAATTTTATCTAAACAAAAACCAAAAAATTTATTTTTTTTTTAAATCTTTTGATACAACTTTTTTATCTTTATTAGGTTTTAGCCCATATTGTATCATAATATCATATATAGAATTTAATTTTTTTATTTATTAATTTTTATTTCCTTGTATAATTAAAAATACCATCATCTGAAAACATTTGATAATCTTCTGTTAATGGTATGATTTTCCATAATAGAAAACATGAAATTAGAGCCAATAAAAAAAAAAAAATTAGTTATTTTCATTTTGTATTTTCTAATTTTCCCCATTTTAAAATCCCCTTTGCTTTTTTCCTAAATTACAGAATAAATATATTATAAAGATAATCTTCTTGAAAATTAAATAGAAAATTCCAAAAAATATTACCACGTCTCGGGAATTTAAAGTCCAGTAAAAATAAGAGAACTGCGATACTAAACTGTGTTTTAATGATATTTTTCAAAATGAATGATTATTTTTAAAAGTTTGGTCTATTCACTCATTTTCCAAAAAGTTCAAAATCCAACTTTTTTCCCAATTATTTCAAAACAAAAATATTTTCGGTGAAATAAGATAGAAATATTATTACCTATGAATGGAGTTTACAAAAATATACTTAAAAAATAAAACCAATAAGTTGTAAAATAACACAGTCTAAAAAAAATACTTAATTTCAAAAAAAAAAAAATAATTATTTTAAAATTGTTATAAAAATCAATAATTTATTCAAAAAAACAGTTCTATTGAATTTTTTCTTTTTATTAAATAAAAAAATCAGAATTTAACAACCAAATAATTAGATTAAAATTTCTCCCAAAAAACTTTTTAATATGACCAGTAAAATTCTAATTATAACTAAAATAAATCCCTTTTAATTTGATTATTTTTAATCAATAATTAATAAACCTATCTTCATTCATTCTTTGAGTTTATAATAATACAAAGATTAAATTTATCAATAGAAATTATAATTATTTTTCAATTGTTTTTAGATTTTCTGTAAATAAAATCAATTCAAATAAATAAATAGGTAAAAAAAAAAAAAAACCAAGTTTTAAAAAACTTATTTTAATACTAATGTTATCTTGTTTTATATTCTTAATATTTGAAAAAGAATATAAAATAATGTTTGAAATTTTAAAAAACTAATAAATTTTTATAATAAAAATGATCAATTTTTTTCTGAACTTCAAGGATGTAATATTTGATTTATTTTGATTTTATTTTTATAAGAATATAATATTTACAATATTATTTTTTCAGATGGCCTCTAATAAATTAATAAAAGTGAGAAGTTTCATTAAAATAAGAATGATTTGTAAATTTTTTATTTGTGTTTAATTATCCAAAAAACCAAACAACAAGGATCTATTCTTTTGACTGAAAATTTAATTGGATAAAATGTAACTCTTTTAAAAATGATAACTCATCTCTTAAAAGTTAATAAAAGAGTTTTTTTTATCAATCAAGTTAGATTTGAATCTTTGTGTAAATAATAACTTTATTACGTTTGGGAACTTATTTAATTAGGGTATGTTGTCCTTAACAATAAAAATCCAAGAAAAAAAATATAATTTTAAAAAAGTATAGTTTTTACAACTTTACAAAACACTTTTCAACTATTTTAAGGGAGGAATCTGAAAAGTGTAAAGTTTGAGAAAAGTAAAGAGATTTTTTAAAGAAAATGAATTTAAACTTTGATCATTTTTTACCATTTTTGTCATTGGATGAAACTTTTGATTTTTTGTGTGTTGTTCCTTTTGTTGAGTTTTGCAAATTGTTTTCGATTTGAGACTTTATTAAGACAGTAAGACTTTTCCTTCATTTTTTTTATATTCTCCTTAACAACCAACAAGATCCTGAGCTGATCAATGCTTTTCTTTCAAAAAAAGCAACTGAAATTTTTTCTCTCTTCCAAAATAAGAAAACAAAAATAACAAAGAACAATTTTTGTGATGAAAAAAACTTTTTGATTTGAATTACGCCTTTATTTATTTGGTACGTAACTTTTTTGGCACGTTCTTGAATATTTCTGTTGCTTAATTTATCAATTGGTTCTTGGATCGTTTTTAAAAAACCAGATAATTGACCATCCATTATGATCCAAAACAACAAGTTTTTTTGTTTAAATCCCAACAGTGTAGATGCAAGATAAAAACAAAAAGAACCCAATTTATGAACACTTTTTTTTAAAATTGCTATTAACCAAACTCTTACTACATTTTGTGTAGCTAAATAACAGGTTAATTGTTGTTATATTGTCTACAAATCTGTAATTTTGATTTATTCAAAAATGAAAAACTCCAAAAAAGTAATCCAAAAAAAAATGTTTTGAAAAGTAATCACCAAGTTTCTGTTCAAACCTTTGTCTTGATTTAAGAACACTCATTTTTGAATGTATTTACTCTCTTTAATTTGACAATTGTTTCTTTCTATCTGAAATACAAAGTTGTAACAAAAGCAATTCAAGTTAATTCTTTGTTTTGATGAGAAAAAAATCAATACAACAACGATTTTGCTTAACATGAACAGATTTTTTCTCTCATACCCAAAAACACACGTCACCAACCAATTTAAAAAAAAGGAGATTACCTGAATGTTTCATAACAGAACCAATTTGTTAAGGGGTTATATTTGCTAACAAATATTATAGGCCAAAAATCTCTCATATTTGAAGTCTCAACGAGAAAAAATTTCATTTCATACTCTTTTTCTTCTTTTCCCCATAAAATTTCAGGTCTTTAATTGAAATTGTTGATCTCCCTTTTTACTAATTCCTTTTTATTATTTAACTTGATCTATTTTATGAAAAATGAAAATTCTATTTGGAAGGAATATTGAAAAATTCAAAAAAACAGAAGGAGATGAAAATTTATCCCATTTAGATTTCGAATGTCACGAATAGAATTTTTTTTTGAATTATCAACTCCATTTCTGTTAATTTCAAATTTAAGTGAAAGGGTATCTCGAGGGTAATTTACACTTCTTCAATAATAATAATAATAAATAATAATAAAACATGTGGTATTATATTAATTTGTTTCTGAAATAAACCCCATTTCAATAATTTTGACACAAACAAAATCAAAAAAAGGCAAAAAAAATCTCAATTTATAGATATATTGTAAAACTTAAAAGTAAATCACACACAAGTTAGCTAGTATTAATGTTTTTATATTTAAGCATTTTTATCTGACTAAAAGAAAAAAATATAGAACAAAAAAATAAAAATCGATGTGTACACAATTTTGAAAATCATATTCTTATTCTTAAAAGTTATCACTTTATGGGTGTGTAATATCTATAAAGCCCTAAAGCCGTTCCAAAGCTATCGTGATTTTTTTTTCAATATCAAATTTTGATATGTCCTTAATAAAATTAAAAACTATTTTTTTCTGATTAATATTTTTCGAAATTAAGTTTATAACTTAATTCAATTAACCACTGGGATAATATTTTTTAGAATAAAAACACTCTCAACTTTTGAATATCGAATATATTTTTTGGAATTAGTGTGCACTTTTTTATTTTTTTTTTGAAAAATTGGGGTTGAGAAAATCTTGAAATCAAAGAATAAGTTAATATATTAAATTAGAATGGTTTTCCAGAGAGTTTATCTTTTTGATTTAACTTTTTTTTAATTTTACAATTTAAAAATAAAAAAAACATTTGAAGACCAAATTAGTGCCTTTTGTGAAAAGAAAATTCCCACAATTTAGAATTTGTTTTTGTAAATTAGTTAAAACAAGATAGTGTATCTAAAAATATACATAATTTCAACTGTGAATTCAATGATTTTGGCAAAAAATGTTTTCAAGAAAAAGTTAAATTGAAACTTTATTAATTTTTATTTTTTCATTTAGTTTTTTTAATTGTATTAATCGAAAGTATTTAATCAGTTTTCCATTTTTAGTGTTTTCTGGGTCGTAGGGACATATTGATATAGATTTTTAAAAAGTTGAAAAAGAGAATAAGAAAGCTCATATTGAAAAAAAAAATTCATAAATGGGTTAATATGAAAAATAATCTTCTGTTCTGAAGTGAGCTTATAATAAATTCATTGTTTGAAGAGTAAATTTTATGTGGTTTCTCAGAGAATTTTCGATATTTAAAGTCATTTTGTGTTCTTAAAATAAACAAATTGATTTTTTGAATATCAGAAAAAAATTCTTAAATATTCACTCATTTATGAAATTTTTTTTTCAATATGAGCTTTCTTATTCTCTTTTTCAACTTTTTAAAAATCTATATCAATATCAAAATTTGATATTGAAAAAAATTCACGTAGCTTTGGAAAGACTGTAATTTAAAACTGAATAAAGTTACATATTTCATTTGATCTATAGTTGGTCAAATATTTTAGATCTCTTTATTTAAATAAATCATGGTGGTGATCCAAGAATATTTGACAGAAAAAGAAACGGTCACAAACCCATTCAACACTCGAGGTGCAAAAAAAAAAAAACTTTCCAAGTTTTTACTTTGTTATTTTTGTTTTATTTTTTTTTTTTTTACTCCAGAAAACTAAATTGAGTTTAAAATACTTCTAATGACTATAATTAAAAGATTCTTTTGACTACTCTTTGAATTAGAAGTCACAAATTTAGTCACTTCAAAACTCCCTCTTTAACAGATTAAGAGCTCTTGAGCACTTAACCCTTACCAATAAAGCCCACTCTCTTTTATTTCTTGTTTTTCTCTCTTTTTCTTGTTCTTTGTTCTGAAAAAAAATTTTTTTCTTTTTCTTTTTCTTTTTTAAAGAAAAGCAACTCCTGGATTATAATCTTGCCCTACATTATAGCCAGAATAAAAATTTCTAAATAAATTTTTAGGGTGTAGTCAAGTGCCGTAGAGTACCGTCAAGTGCCTAGCTTTTCTGGAATTTAAAAGAATAGGGCAAAATCATTGATTTTACTCAATTCTTTTTAACCAAAAATAGCCGAAAGGCGGTTTTCTTGAGGTTTACTGTTTTATTTGTAAAGTATTCTTGGTTTTTTTGAGGTTTTCTATTTTATTTGTGAAGTGTTCTAGGTTTTTTTTTACTTTAGAAATAAACAGAAAATTTATTAAAATTTTCGGTTTATTTCTAAAGTAAAAAAAACCTAACGAAAATCTATTGATTTTCCAAATAAATAGTAAACTTAAAAAAAGCTAACGGGGGTTTTCCAGAATAAAAAGGAATAAAGTAAAATCAAATATTTTACTCAATTCTTTTAAATTAAAAAAAATCTAACAGTAAAAAGGGGGTAATTTTGTTGAATAGCCTCCCCATAATAAAAAGAAAAAGTAAAAAGAAAAAAAAAATAAAAAGATTTTTTGAAAAATTTTAAGAATAATCAACAAAATTCCATCACTTGATAAATGAATTTTTTTTTCTCAAGTCTATTAATTTGAATTATTTTCAACCAGAAAAAATTTAAAAAGAATGAAAAATACAAGAAATTCCAAAAAAGAAAAAATAACTCAAAACTCTCAATAAATTTTTCTTTTCGTTCCAAAAAAGCTTCTTCGGAAAATAGTATTTTTGATAAAATTGATTGAATTAAATTATAGTATGTTAAATACTGATAAAGTATTTGAATAAAAGATAGTCTTTCAATTGTAACAAATTACGGTAAATAATAAAAAATATTTTTTTTCATTGATAATAATTTTATTTTTTTCCAATAACCAACTTTTTTCTCTATTTATTATTTCAAGAGAATGGTCAATAAACGTTAAAGAGGCTTTCCATAACCAATCAAATATTAATATTAGACAAATTGGAAGAGGGGTTTTTAATTGTGCCAAGAATAAAGATTTATTTTTTTGTGAATATTCTAAAAAAATAAACAAATATAAATCAAGAAAACTTCAAAAATCAAATCCAAACAAAGAATTAGAGGGATATTATTTCAGAATGTAAGTTTCTTCTTTTCTTTTTTTCTTCTTTAACATACATTATATTTAGATTAAAAGTTTTTTAGATCAGTCTGATGCTTGAGATGGAAGTGAAAAATTTTCCTTCCTCAAAATGAAAAAATAGTGAACTTTTAAATTGTGAAAATAAAAAAAGATAAAAAAAAAATATCGAAAAAAAAGAATTTTGTTTGCTATTTTATTATGGTCTAACAGATTAAAATCTAATAAGTATCAGAATTTAAACTCCAATTCAAATTTTTTAACACACCAAAATTCAATTTTTGAAAAAAAAAATCTTATTTTTTTTTATTTTATTTTTTATCAAGGAAGAAGGGTAAATTACACTCTAACTGCCCTTTTACTTAAATTCCCTTTCAGAAATTTAAGCATAAAAATCATAGATTTTATGATTAATTAATGAAAATAATAGTAAGCTATCACAATTTAAAATTATTTCATTAAAATTTAATTCTTTTAACTTATTCAGTAAAATCAATCTATCCTTTGTATAAGAAGGTCATACCCATAAAAAGTCATCATTATTTTTTATTATTTGCTTTTGTTCATATTTTAAACAGAAAGGACAAAATCTGTTTGAATTTTTATTTATTACATTGTAATATCTATTAAAGCAGTTAGTAAATGCTCGGAATTTTAGAATTGTTGAACTTGATGGATAACTTAAATATCTTTGATTAATAAATAAATTTTTTTGGCTTTTAATTATTGCTAAATATTCTTGAGGAGTGTTGCCGAGTGCCTTCAAGTTCCTAGCTTTTTTTTAATTTAAGAAATTAAAAGAAATTTTCTTTTTATTTAAGAAATTAAAAGAAATTTTCTTTATATTTCAAAAATTAAAAAAAATGATAACTGTGGTTTTCTAAATTTTAAAAGAATAGAGTAAAATTTAAGATTTAACTCAATTCTTTTAAATTAAAAAAAACCTAACGAAAAGTGTCGTCAAGTGCCTCGGTTTTCTTGAGGTTTTCTGTTTTATAAGTAAAATCTATCGATTTTCCAAATAAACAGAAAACTCTTGAAA
Organism: Anaeramoeba flamelloides; assembly: GCA_027625915.1. Classification (NCBI taxonomy): domain Eukaryota; family Anaeramoebidae; genus Anaeramoeba; species Anaeramoeba flamelloides. The sequence continues at coordinate 7,018,206 of JANTQA010000012.1, forward strand.
AGCTAACGGCGTTTTTTTTTAATTTAAGAAATAAACCGAAAATTTCAAAAATTTTCTTTTTATTTCAAAAATTAAAAAAAACCTAACAACACTTCCAACTTTTGATAGAATTCAACAACTAATAATAATTATAATTATAAATTTCTTTTTTAAGAAACCTTAAATATCTGAATTCCAATTAAGTTTATTGTTTATTCTTTGATTAAATTTTATTAGTTTTACCAAATAGGGTAGATATAAATTTTTTAATTTTTTTTTTGAATTTGAATTTCTTTTTATTAATTGGAATTACCAAAATTTGGAATTTAAATTCTGTTTTATAAATAAGAATTGGAGTGTTTCTGTTTATTTTACATATTTCAGTAATACACATATTAATCCAAGGGTTTAAATAGTTTAGTGTTGCTATTTTATAATTATATATTCCAAATCCGTATGTTAATTGGCTTAATATAAAAGATTTAAATAACCTAATTTTCAAACTATTAATTCAGAGAATTATTTTTGAATAATTGTTTCGGTTTGTTATAAGTTTCTTTTGCCATTTTCCGATTATATACTAAATGTCAAATTTTTTCCAAATAAATTCCGCAAATATTTAATCTTTTGATAAATCTTGAGTAATTTCTGTTTTGTCTTTATTAGGTTTTAATCTAAATTGAATAATTATTTCATATATTGAATTTAATTTTTGATTTATTTGATTTATATTCCCTTTTATGATTAAAATTAAATCATTGGTAAACATTTGACAATGATCTGTTAATGGTATTATTTTTAGTAAAAGAAAATGTGAAATAAGAGCAAATATAATCGATGATCAGGGATCCCCTTGGAATATACCGAGCCCTTCACCTTGATAATATTTTATTTAAAAATATTTTGGATAATTTTATTTAAAATAAATTTTTTGATTGTTTTTCTAATTATTTTAAAACTGATAGAGACAAAACATTAAGCTATATCAATCATTATAATATGGGTTAGATCATTCCCATTTTCATTATTTGATTTTATCCGATTATATATATATATATTTAAGAAGTTTAATACTGCAATGTGAGTATCGAATTTTTTCACAAAGCCAAACTGTGCTTTATGAATAAATTCCCAACACTGGTTCAATTAAGTAGATAGAATATTTAAAGAAATAATCTTGGTAAACTTTGATTAATTTGAATTGGTTCCTTGTTTAAAGCTAAAAAAAAATCTTATTTAATCAATTCTTTAAGAAATGCCAAACAAGAACCATCCACTAATTGAAATGTAAATGATTGTTTATAAATTACAATACTCACAAAACAAAAAAGAAATAATTATCAATACAAATAAATTAAGGTGTGCTAAAAATTTTAGAGAGAGGCTAAAAAAAAAAAATACATTATAAAATTTGTAAATATTCTATTTGGATTATTGATCGATCAAATAGTTAGATACCATCAACTAATTTTATTTGATTTCTTCTACTTTGAAATAACTCAACTTTTACCTAATATGAACAATTCGAAAAAAAATATTGATCAAACGAAACAATTTAAGTAATTCAAAAAATTAAAATGAAAACAAAAATCGAAAAGATGAAAAAATTGATTTTCATATTTTACAAAAATCAATTTTATTTCCAATTTGAATGAAATTTTATTATTGTGATTCTTTGAACTGTTTTAACTGTGTGAAAAATTTTGAATTTTAGTTTATATAATATCGTGTTTCTATCAGATATAAAAAAAAAACAAAATTTGGAAATAACTTTCCACAAACCTAAAGAATTTTTTTTTAGAATTCTAAAATTAATAATTACCATTTAATATTAATAAAACTTTCATTTCAGGATTATTACGAGTTAATTTATTTCTATTTGACATCTGAATTTGTCACAACAAACCAAAAATTAGTAAAAATGAATTTGTTGTTTGTTTTTTGGTCACTAAATTTTCAAGTATGCCAAATATGGGAAAAAAATGATTTTAATCAAGAAGAAAGAAATTTAATAGTTGCTAGTCGTTAAAGGATAAAAACAAAAACAAAATTTTCCGATTAGTGGATTTCCAAAGATTTGTAATAGAGGATTTTTTAAAACTATGAATTTCAAAATTTTCAGTACTGTATAACAATGCCTTTTTGAGTAAGATCTGATAAATCAAAATAAGTCATGCTGAAAATCTGTTGTAATTAGAATTAGATAAAACTATTAAACTTTTTATTTTTTTCCGTTCGCCCCCTGGATGTATCTTCTTTATATTGGGAAGAAGAGTTACAACGGAAAAAGATCAAGTGGTTACCTACTAATACTGGAACACTGAAACCCGAAAGTATGAGTAGCTTGAAAATAAAAACTAAAAAAGCAAAGGCTAAAAATGGCCAAAGGTTTAAAGCAAATCAGATCAAAAAAAAAAAAGAAATTGCAACAACAAAAATAACGATCTCCAAGTGAACATTCATGATCAATTATCAAATTAAATTAAATTAACCAAAAGTATCCTGGCTGTGATTTTGGGAGTCCTTAATTAAAGATAGCATTGGTTTTTTTTTTTTTTTGATTTTTTCTCAATTTCTTCTTATAAACCCTTTTTAAATTTCTTTTTCCTTTTTTCTTTTCAATTTTTTACTTTTGCTTTTTAAAAATAAAAAAAAATTTGTGTGTGTATTTCCATTGAAAAATCGTGAAATCAATGATTGTAGGCTTAAATTACCTCCGAGGAAATTTAAGTAAAAGGACATTTAGAGTGTAATTTACACTTCTTCCATCAATAATAATAAATATTAAACTTTTTTGTCTGGGATGCTTAAAATGTAAAATTTTGAGTTTTTTAACTTCCTAAAAGAATGTTTTCTGAGATTTTTGAGTTATAGATCTTCAATAATGTCTGAAGTCACATGCGATAAGATACTCGGAAAACTTTTTTGAATAAAAAATGTTAGTTACCAAAAAGCAAATGGATCAAAAAATGAAAACAATTGCACACAATAAAAATCATTATTTCCCAATTTTACACAAAAAAAATTAAAAATAAAAAAAAACTATTATTACATAAAAAATTATATAAAAATTTTCATCTCTTGAACTAAAATCCAGAGAATCATTTAAAAGATTATTTTTAATTTAGAAGTGTAAATTCAATTTTTTTTCACAATTACTCACTTGATTTGTTACTTTCAAACTTCAAATAAAATTATTGTTCATCAGTAAACTGAACTTTAAAACACCTGATTACAAAAATTAGAAACGATATAAGTTATATTGTTTAAAATTTAAGTTTCATTTTCTCAAACTTCAAACTTTTCAAAAAAAAAATTAACTTTTTTAAAAAATATTACGTTGGGAAATTTTGGAATATGTTAATCATTAAATAAAATAAATAATAATGAAATTAATTATGGATTTTTCAAATTTTTTTATGTAAGGCTCTAGTCATTTACCGTGGATTTGCTCAATACTCAATGAGTGTCTTGAAACCAAAAAGGGTGTTGTGGAATTGCTCTTCTTTTGATTCAAAAAATTCAAATAACGAAAAAAAAAAATCTAAGGATATCTAATTGGCAAAAAATTCAATTAAAAAAAAAACTTAAAAGAGTTCCCAATTTCAAAAAATCAAATTTTAAAAAAAAAATTTCATCATTTCATATTATAAATTTCCAAATATTCAAATTTCTTCAATTTAAAACAAATTGTTTTCTTAAAGTACACAATCAATTTAATTCCAATTTAATTTAATTTGTGGTTATTTTGTAACCCTCTATATTGACAAAGTAAGGATTTTGGAGCATTCTTGGGAAAAAAAATAATTCATTTGAGAAAGGAAAAAAATGAAAAAAAAAATCTACGGGATCTCAAAAAGCGCCCAAAGAGCTACACTTCAAAATTAAGAGAGTTGTTTTCAAAATTATATAGTCTAACCATTCAAATTGGAAATTGAGTGTCGCTCTTTGATACTTTTTTCTAAAAATCTACTCGTTTTTAGTTGTTGATTTTTGGAGATCGATCGTACATCATAGGTTGGTTGGTTTTTGGTTGGTTTTAGGTACTAATGATAATTACAAAAAATTTTTTTAATCCATTTCAGAAAAATTAAATTTTTTACCGTAATTACTCAGACCCTTAATAAAAATTACGAAATACACCCACTTTTAAAAACGTGTGGAATGAACCTTTTAAAAGGTGTTTCCCAAATCCTTTGTTTCGGTCTTTTAAGCAGACTGCGTAACACTTTTGAAAAAAAATTTTTACTAAATTTTTTAAACAGCTGTCAATAAAATTTTAAAAAAAAAAAATATAATGCTTATTTTTGATTTGATAAAAATTTTAGAATAAAGGAATTATCTTGAAAAATAAATTATAAAATAAAATTGTTTCGAAACTTTGATTTTTTTTTTCTGTTATTTAATAATACAAATCATTTCTAAAAAATTGTGGAACAATGGAATTTGATTCAAGTAGAATTTTAATAAAATTGAAATTTCGAATGGTTTTGGGGAACTAAAATTCATTTTTTTTTTTTTTTTAGAAATTTTTTTACTAAAATTTTAATGCCACTTTATAAACTTCATATAATTTTAACCTATCTTAACATTCATGTAATTAAATTAGATCTTTTGCAAATAAAACTGGAGGGGAATTTGCTTATACAACATCAAACACTGATGATTATGTCAATTTATTCAATTTTTATTTTCAAGTACAAAAAAAGATATTGATAAGTTATTCTCAATATAACCCAATGGAGGGGGATCCAAAAAAATTCAATAATTTGCAAATTATTATCCAAAATTCAACACATTTTGTTGCTAGTCTTTTTGGAGATAATTATTCGCAGATATTTAAAGGTGTGGCGATCTACAAGCAAAAAAGTTATGAAAAATATTTTCCCTTAATAATAATTATTATCGTATTAGTACCATTCTTTCTATCGGACTCAAACAAATCAAAAACGATGCAGAAGATTGAACAACAAAGAAAAAATATTCGAAGATTGGATCACATCTTAAAGAAGGACAAGCAAGATATGATGAACAAAAAAAATAAATAATACTTTGAAAAACGAAATGATATTATCTATCAGCATACTTATTCACACACAATTGTAATTAATGTTTTTATTAAAATAATAATAATAATCGATTATTTTTTTGTTTGTTTGTTTTTTTTTAATCCCATATTGATTTAATATCAAGCTGTACTCTCTAGTTTTAGATTGAATAGTTTTAATATGAAATTTGTACTATCTTATATATAATTGAAAAAATTTTTAACCAAAAAATGGGTTTTTTTTTATTGTTAATTCGAAAAGAGGTGATTCAATAAAATTACCTTATTTTTATCATAAACACTAAAATAAATCCCATTTCATTCAAAGAAGCCCAGCCAAAAAAGAAAAATTCACTTTTTTTAAAGAATCAACTAACATATATTGTTTAGAAATTTGCGAAATAATCAACTTTAGATTAGAGTACAAGTTCATAAAAGAAATACCTTAACAAAATTATTAAAATCCAAAAAAAAAATAAAATATTAAAAAAAATTTTGGGAACCTTTCATTGGTAAAGTTCTCATACAACATTTCTCAATTTCTTTAAGGGACTAGTCTCTATTATTTTTTTTTTTCAATTTCTAAATAAGAATTTATTATCTTAAAATATAATTAAATATAACAGAATTTTTCAAATTTAAGTAATTTACAAAAAATTTTCTCTATCTCTATTAATTTTACCTAAAAAAATTGATAGTGATTAGTCACTTAAGAAATTAAAATTGGTAACAATAAGATTTTTTAATCCGAAATACTGTGAATTTTATTAGAAATTACAAAGTCATAATTTTCTTCAAGTTAATTTGGATTTTCAAACATTTTTTTTCATATTGTACTTTCTTTTAATTAAAAAAAAAAGAAAGAAAAAAAAAAAGATAACCAAAAAATATAAACAAAAAATCAAAAAGAAAAAAAAAAGAACTAAAGATAAATATTGAGTGCCCTCGGCTTTCCCAGGATTTGAAAAAATTGAACAAAAATACAGTAACATTTTATTTTTTGTTTCTTACACAAAATTTCTAAAAAAATATTTATAAGTCGGGGAAGTTCATTAGATTTCCGAGTTTTGTGAGAATTCAAAATAATTGAAAACAATCAAAGATTTTCCTCTATTCTCTTAAATCTTCAAAAACCTAGTAACAAAAATCAAAAAAATAATTTTCTCTATTTATAAAGAAAAAAAAAAGAAAATTTTATAATAGTAAAAGTATTCATTTTAAAAGATTTTACATAGTCTCATTTTTTTGTATGATAATTTGAGATTTTAAACGAAACAATTTTTTTTTTTTTTCAAATTGTTTTTTTCAGATGAAAAACGAAAATTTAAAAAGAAAAATAAAGCAAAAGCAAAATTAATAAAATAAAATCAGAAAAAATTTGATAAAAAAAAATTGACCAAATCAGAAGCAATTACTTTTATCTTCAAATTAAGATTTTATTTTGAGAAGAATATTGAAATAACGCTTAGATTTCTTCTCTTTCTTCAATAAAACTAGATCACTTTGATTCGAAAGATATTTATATTTAAAATTGTTGATATAGTATTATAATGTATTCAAGATCATAACCCATAGAATAGGGTTTCTATAAAAAATTAAAAGTAAAATTATGAGGTTTTTTTTTTCAGAAAAAAGATAACAGAATAAGATATAAAAAAGAGTTTAAAATTAATAAAAACAGTCAAAATTCAACTTCTAGGTTGAATTATTAACATGAAAAATAATTTTTTGAAATATAAAAAAAATTAATTATTTTTTTTAGTCCACAATATCAATTAAAATCTTTATCAGTCAAAAGGGGCTAGGTATATAGAAGGGGGGAATATGTTCTCAGTGTTATTCCAATATTATTCATAAATTAATTTTTTGATTTGAAGATAAATATCATTGTTTCTAATTTGTTCAATTTTTTTTTATCAAATTTTTTTTGATATTGTGCTTACTTTTCATTTGCTTTATTTTTCTTTTTAATTTTTCGTTTTTTCATAAATAAAAGACAATTTGTTTCAAATTGTGATGTTTGAAATCTCAAATTATCATAAGAAAAAAAGAGGCTCTATTTTTTGTCTTAATATGAATATATTTACAATTAAAAAATCTTAACGTCAATAATTTTAATTTCTAAAGAAATAAAGAAATTTTGCACAAGAAATTCCAATGAAAGGGACAAAAAATTTTTTTTAAAACCCTTTTTTTTTTTTTTTGAGATTTTAATAATTTTGTTCAGGTAATTCTTTTATGATTATCAACTCTAATCCTAATTTTATTATTTCTCTTATTTCTAAACCATCTTATTTTTGGTTGATTCTTAAAAAAGGTGAATTTTTCATTTTTGGATGGCACTTTGAGTGAAATGGAGTTCAAAAACAAATCAACCTAAAAATTCAGGATAGATTTCAATATATCAACAATCAAAAAAGAGAATATTTTTAGAAAAAAGTACAAATTGGTAAACACAATTTCCTATTTAAATTATTATGAATTATTTTATTTGATCAAAATTATGTAATTTTCAAAGTGTGGCTCTTTTTGAGATCTTAATAATTTTTTTATCTTTTTTTTCATTTCTCACATGTGTTATTTGTAACTTAAAAAATCACATAAAACTATAACTTTTTTAACTGTAGATGGTTGCAAAATAACTACAGATTAGATAAAATCGAATTAAATTGATTATGTACTTGTAGAAAAAAAAATTTATAATTTGAGAAATTTAACCTTTTGGAAATAAAAATAAGAAATATATATATATATATATATTTTTTTTTTGGTTTTTTTGAAATTGATTTTTTTTTAATCTTTTTATTTTAATTGAATTTAATTTTTGTGATTGATATCCTCTCAAAATTTTTTATTTGTTATTTGAAATTTTTTTTTTATAATTTATTTGGTTTGTTGTTATCTTTTCAACTTTTTTTTTTGATACTTGAATTTTTGAAAATTGTCATTGTTTTAAAACTTTTTTTGAAATTTCAAATTTTTAGCAATAAGATCCACTCTGATGAATTTTTTTATTCGTTATTAGAATTTTGTCAATCAAGAGAAGAGAAATTTTACAAAACCCTTTTTTGGTCTTTAGAATTTTTTAATAAAGGGGATCTAAATTTTTTTTTTTGCGAAATTGAATTTTTTCAATCAAAAAAGAAAAAAATTCACAACACCCTTTTTGGTTTCAAGTCACTCCTTTTAGTAAAGAACAAATTTATGGTAGGTGAAGATAACCTTATTAAATTAAAAAAAACGCATTTATTTGAAAAAATAGGAAATTTTAAAAAAAAATTTTTCAAAAATACAATTTTCCAACCTTCAAAAAAGATTTGAACGACAGTAATAATATTTCTTCTAAGTCAGATGTTATATTGTATTAAGAATAAAAAAAAGAGTATGGATATTATTTTGAAACAGGGGTTTTATACTACTCTACTTTCACGTAATTTATTCTTTGTGCTCTATTATGAAAAAATAATACAGTCAATCCAAAGCTACCGTGAAATTTTATCAATATCAAATTTTGATGTTGATATAAATTTTTAAAAAGTTCAAATAGAGAATAATAAAGCTCATACTGAAAAAAAAATTCCTAAATGAGTCAAAATTCAAGAATTTTTTCTGATTTTCAAAAAATAAATTTTCAGAACCCAAAATGACTCTAAACATGAAAATTCATTAAGAAACTATATAAAATTTCTCTTAAAAATGTATTTATTTTTCGATTACATTTGAAGAATATTTTTCATTTCAACTCATTTATGAAAAAATATTTTCAGTATAAGCTTTCTTATTCTTTTATTCTTAGATTTAAAAATCTATATAAACACAATATTTTGATCTTGATAAGATTTCATGGTATCCTTGGAACAGTTATAAAAGTAAGAACAATAAATAAAACCTTTGAGATTAATGTTTGGGAAGGAAAAAAAACAATAAAGTTACCCAAAACAAAGATTCAACTCGATTTAAATTAGTGGTAGTTATTTCTTTATCTTTATTATTTTATGGAAAAGTTGTTACTGTTTAACCAAGAAAATGAAAATAACAAAGAGTAATTTAAAGAATGGTTGTGTATTTTTAAAAAGTGTTGCTTAAAAATCAAGTACCAAATCAACCAACCAAGAAGATTTTCGATTTGTGCTGAAAGTAGTTTGAACTTTAAACAGAAAATCCTAAAATTAGAAAGAGTTTGACATACCATAATTTTGACAATAACCTTTTTCCCTGTTCCAAATTTTTTGTAACACAAAACCCTTTTCATTTTTCTCATTTTTGAGAAAAATTATTTTGGATCAAATTCTTTTCAAAAATCGAATAAAGTAATAAAATGCTAAAAATATTCATTCTTTATTCTAAGTTCAATGATTCCACAACTTTTAGGAATATTTTTTCAAATCATATTTAAAAAATTCAAAATCTTGATTTTCATTTTTTTTTAATTTTAATTTTTTTCAATAAATCTTTTTTTGTTCTCTTTTTTTTTTTTTTATTTTTCTGATTTTAAAAACGAAAAATAAATTTGTGATGATCAAAAAACAAAGACCTACGAACCAACAAATTGCAGTACAAAATATTTTAAATTATAAAATTTCTCAGCAAAATGAACGAAAATTGGACAGCTTGTTAGACAAGGTCTTAAATACTGCATCACCACTCTTTACCAAGCTGAAGCAAGGGTTTGAAAAAGAATCAATTGAAAAGGAACCGTCTGAAGAGGAGACAAGTGATCAAAGTCCAATTCAGGAAACGTCTTTGAACATGAGGGCAAAACGGATAAAGTCTTGTATAATTTTAAATTCACCAACAAAAAATGGTACTAAAAAAACCAAGCAAAGAAAAGAAGACACCCCAAGAAGATCTGTGAAAGTTGTACGATCTCTGAAACGAAGGAAGAATAAATTCAAATCGTCTTCACAAACTCTCAATAGTACAAAGCCAAAGATCAATTGTGGAACTTTTACAAGCCACTCACAACCAAATTATAGGGAATTGCAACAAAATAAGATGCAGATCACAAAAAAAACCTTTTTTAGTCAATCCCAAAAAGCATTTAGAACACCAAACAACTTAAACCGAGATAAGCTGCTGAAAATGATGGCTCTGTGTCCAACATATCCTGTCTCAAAACATCAACAAAAAAATCTTCTGAATTCATTATCAAGAAAAAGAGCTTTTCTCCAAAACAAAAGTGTTTCAAAAAGATTAAGGTTTAATGACAAAACAACAGCAAACCCAAAGAAATCGATTCACAATCATCATTTTCAAAAAGATCTCTTTGAACAAATGATTTTAATAAATAATAATGGTCATGGTCCAAAAAGTTTGCAAAGACAAAAAAACAAAGGCAGTTATACCCTTTTGAATAGACACAAGCCACAATTAATCTTTAAAAGACCAAAACCTACAAAAAAATTTTTCAAAAAAAAATCGCCAACAAACCTCAAAAATGAAATATATTTTAATGATCCAAAAAAAAACCAAGTGACACAAACTATCACACAACCAAATTTAAAAAACCACTCGGCAACAAAGAAAAGAAATTCCCCTCAAAAAGTGAAATTGCTAAATTACAGTCCAAATACTGTCAAGAAACGAAATAAACTCTTATTTGTAACCAAGTCATCAAATCAAGGCGAATTTATAAAAAACACAGAATATTGCAAAAATAATAGCACAAAAATTGAATTGAAAAAGAACCAAAGATCTATTGAAATGGTAAATCAACAAAAAACAAAATTACATTCTCAAAATGCAAATGAAAATGAAAAGGAATTGATAATAAAAGAAAAAGAAAAAGAAAAATCAAGATATTTTGAAAACCAAAATAATACCAAAATGGTACTAAAGCTTTTAGAGAATAATAACAATCAAAATTATAATTTAAATAAGAATAAAAATATTTTGAATCTCGAAGATAATGATCAAAATAAGGAAATTGAAAAAAATAATTCACAAAGAACACAATTACAAATTAATGTTAATGTAATTGAAGATGAATTTGATTTTGAAAATCAAAATGAAAATAAGAATATGATAGAAATACCAAGCAGGGATAACAGAAGCCACAAGAATAGCAATAAAAATGGAAATACAAATGAATCTATTGGAAATTTTGACAATACTGATAATATTTATATAAATGCCGATATCCAATCATGGAATAAATTATCAGTTTTTGAAAATTTTCAAAAGGATAGACAGGGTTCAATTGAATTTCCTGAATTTTATACGGATTTTGATAAAAATCAATCTTTTTATCAATATTTCTTTAAAAAATTATTTAATAATCAGTCGATTAAAAAAAAAAGTCCCAGAAAAAAAAACTCAAAAATTCCTAAAAAATACTTAATGAAGATGGCTAAAAATCCTTTCAAATATACTTATTCAATTAGTGATAACAAATTAATCAAAAATTAACTTATCCTAAAATATAATAATTTTATTGAATTATTTTTATTAGGAGATTTGAAAAAAAATTCTTAAAAAATATTAAAACCTATTATTTGAATTCAGATTTTTTAATATTAATTAAATATTAAAATGGGAATTTTGTATTTTTTATATTTTTTCTTTAACATTAGCCTTTTTATTTGTAAAAAAATAAGCAAAAATTAGATTTTTGTTAATTTTTTCTTGTGGTTTTCAAGTTTGATTCAAAATTAATCTTAATATAAGTTATTTCTAATGATTGGAGATGTTTTTTATTTTTACCTTTTAAATGGATTACTTGTGTTATTAATTTGTTACGTTAATTGTAAGATACAGTTCGAGAAAAATAATTACTCAATAAAAGATTTTGAAATTTCTGATAAAGATTTTATATGATATTTTTTTGGGTGAAAATCCCTTTTTTTATTTTGCTTTTTGATAATAAAAAAGTTCTACAATAGATAAAAAATTCTTTGTAAAACTATTTTACAGCTGTTCCAAAGCTACCATGAATTTTTTTCAATATCAAATTTTGATGTTGATATTATATTTTTAAAAAGTTGAATATAAAAATAAGAAAGCTTATATTAAAAAAAAATTCCTAAATGAGTTGATATGAAAAATAAACTTATGATGTGATCGAAGAAAAAATTATTTTTTTCAGAATGAATTTTATGTCGTTTCTTAAGGAATTTTTGATGTTTAGATTCACATTGGGTTCTGAAAATTTATTTTTTGAAAATCTGAAAAAATTCTTGAATATTGGCTTCATTAAGGAATTTTTTTTTTTAATATAAGCTTTCTTATTCTTATATTCAACTTTTTAAAAATATAATATCAACATCAAATTTTGATATTGAAAAAATTTTATGGTAGCTTTGGAACAGCTGTAAAAAAGTTTTACAAAGAATTTTTTATCTATTGTAAAACTTTTTTATTATCATATATATATATATATATATATAGGATTTTTCACCCCAAAAAAATATCAGACAGAGTTGGGTTCAGAAAAATTAAACTCTATATTTATGTTATTTATACAAAAAAAAAAACAAAAAATTGAATTTTTCTCAAGAATTAATAATGGATTATAAATTTTTTTGTTTATTTAAGTAGTTTTCAAGCAAGGATTGGGATCGAAAAAGGTTAAGATTAAAATTTTAATTGATGGTAAAAATGATTTATTTACCATAAAATAAACCCATGACAAAAAAAAATTACACACTCAAAATCATAAAAAAGCCAAAAAAAAAAAAAAAAAAACTCCATTTATTGTATTTTGACAAACCTAATAAAAAACTATGTTTAAGTTACCGAATATTAATTTTTTATAAGTAATCATTTTTATTAAAATAAAAGAAAATAATTAAAAAAGAAAAAATAATAAATGGTGACAATAAAAATAATGAAACGAGTTGAGGAAGAGTATAATGGTAAATTTGATAAAATTTCACCAAAAATTTTGGATCGATCAAATAGTTAGAATCCATCAACAAAATTATGTGATTTTTTCTTTAAAAGACTCTGGTCTAAACTTATTTAAATCATCATATTTAAAAAAAAAAATGAAAGGGTTTATGTAACTGGAAACCATAAATGTAAACAATACAAAAAGGACAAAAAATGAAATAGTTCGAAAAATCAAAATTATTTACAAATTCAATGAAAGTGTGATATTGTATTTTGGTTATTTTTTAAAATGTGTCAATTTTTTGTAATTTAGGTGAAATTTAGATATTTTCCATTCAAGAAAATATTTTTTATTTATTAGAAATATTATTAAAAAAATAACAAAAAAAAATATGATTAAATTCTAGTATTCATAAAAAAAAAAGTATTCTTAAAGTAAAAGTATAATTGTATATTTATTTTGGGAATTTCATTTTACTTGATGGAATAAATTCAATTTATATTAAGAAGTGTTAATAATAAAAAATTATTACTATTTATTTCAACTAAAATCCTTTTCAAAAATTGTAACCCGCCTAAAATAATAAAGTGAAAAAAAATCATAATCTTTTAGTATTCGAGAACAACAAATAACTAAATCTGATTTTGAAAATACTTGTGATTCATTCTGAATATAAAAAAACCTGATATTTTAAAAAATTAAAAAATAAAACTAAAAAATAAAAAACAATAAGTCACAATTCTGGAATAAGCATTATGGATTTTTTATTTCTGAAATTTCAACTGAAAAAAGTTAACAACAAGAATTTTTACTAATAATTAAATTCATTTTATAAAATAAACTATTTTTCAGCTAAAGCGGCTCAGTTGTAATGGATAAACACGTGTGTTTAAAGAGTTTACATAAATATTAGAAGAAACAAGTTATTTTAGAAATTTATAAAATTGAAATCATTTTTGTTTTTTTTTTTTCGATTTTTTTTTTAAAACGTAATTCAGTTGCAAAAAAATTTTTTTATTGCAAGTTCAATACTCACTTGGTAAAAATGTGTTATTGTAAGGTTATTGGAATTATGGAAATGATTGTCGAGAAATTATATTTGTTTCTATTGGAATTCTATTCAATCTTTGATCTTGATATTTGTTTAATAAATGTGAAAAAATTTCACTTCATTTTCATTTCATTTTTCAAATAGAGGCTGCAAATATCAACACAATTCATTTGGGGACTTGATATATGAAAGAAAAGTATGGAAAATCAAGTGAAAATTGTTTGCTATTTATTATTCAAATACCGGTAGAATTTTAAAACCAACATTATTGTTTTTCTCAAAAGGTGGATCTAAGAATTTGAGTTTTTCAACTTTTAAGAAAATATATTTATTACAGTAAGTTTCACTTTTAAGGCACAAACTTTCAACGAAATTTAAGGCACAAAAAAATCTCAAATTAAGGAACAAAATTTGCAATTTTATATTTTATAATTTATTTTACTAGTTTTGAATTTTGTGCTTTAATTTGAGATTTTTTTTGTGCCTTAAATTTCTTTGAAAATTTGTGCCTTAAAAGTGAAAATGACTGTAATTAATTTTCTTTCAGACATAAATCAACAATTATTTGCGGTGTATTATTCTGCTTATTTCTTATTTTTTCATCAAAGGACAATTATATAAAATAATTGATATTTGAAAAAAATGTTGGGCACCTTTGACTGTAAAAGATTTTATTATATAGTATCGTTTTTCTAAGTGATTGTTTGTCTTTTCGAAGATCTCTTTTTTTTCCTCTTAATCTTTTGCAAAATAAAAATAAAAATAAAAAAAGAAAAGGGTGAAAGAGAGAGAGAGAGAGAAAAAAAAAAAAAAGAAAGAAAGAATCAATAAAAAAAAAGAAAAGGAAAAGTTAAAGGAAAAGGAAAAGAGATATTTGAAAACAAAAATCACAAATTTGAAAAAATAGAAAAAATGATTCAAAATTTCAAAAAATTGAATATATTTTTTTGATAAGTATATAGAATAAACTCTCAAAACAACTTCAATTAACATTATACAACGAGTCAAAATTTTTTAAAGAATATTTTGTATTTCAAAAAATATTTCTAATCTATAATAATAAATCAACTGTATTTACCTATATATATATATATAAATAAATATATAGTTTTTGAAGAAGAAATATAATTAAATATACAAAAAAATAAAGCATTTAATTTATAAATAACTAATTTCTGATGTTTAAAAAATTGTAAAAATAAAATAAAAACTAAAAACCAATAATTTTTTTTTGAATAAAGTATTAAGGATTTTTTATCACTTGGCTTACAAATATAAAAAAAAATAAATTTAACATTCAACTAATCAAAATATATTCTTTATCTTTAATTACAGTATTCCAAACTTCTCAATATTTTTTTTCTTTTTTTAGATCTTTTTTTTTTTTTTCAGCTTTAAGGATAATTTAAAAAAACAATTGTCACGAGAAAAAAAAAAAAAAGTAAAAATAAGAAAAAAGTATTTAAAGAAAAACAAAAAAAAATTTAAAAAATGAGAAAATTTTCTAGTTATTTAAAAAAATGAAATTTAATTCTAATAAAGATATGGTATTAAATATTTACAAAAAACTTCCAATAACATGATTAAAGATATAATTATTCTAGGGAAAGGATTTAATTTTTTCTCAAATTCATCTTTTAATTTGAAAATGTTAGTTATAAATATATCCTAGAGGTATTTTTAATCTTGGAAATAAATTAAAAAATTAAGAATTAAAAAATTATCTGTCATTACAAAATCGTTATGAAATACCATCAGAAGACAAATACGTATTCATAAATACAGTATTTACGCTCAAAAGTGAAAGTATATTTATAAATAATTAGCATAATATTCTATAAGGAATTAAATCCCAATATTAGGCTCTAGAATTAAATAGTAATTAAAATCTCTTCTATCGTTCTAATATACTATATCTACTTGGAAAAATACTGACTAAATTGAAAAGTGGTTTTTCAAATTTCTAAGGAGGGGGGTATACATTAATGGTACAAACATATGGAAAAGAAAGAAAAAGTCAATCATCTCATGTTTTCGTAAAGTTCTACAATTAAAAAAGAAATTCTTAAAATGAAGATTCTACAAATTAAATATAGATCAGTTTTTTACAAAATTTTTATCAAAAAAATAATTCCAAACAATTTGTAAAAATCAAAAAATATTTATTATTTTTTTGAGAATCAAAAATTTTATCTTTGTGTTTTTTTTTTTTCAATTATTCTGTAATATTTTATTTAATAGGTTAGTACTCTATGAAAACACTGCAAAATTTTAAAATATGTTATTGGTGACATTTTAAAATTATAAATTTTATATATCTGCTAATTATCAAAAGATTCTGATCGACTAAGAAACCCAAAAAAGAGAATTTTTCCATGAGATCTAATTTTTTTTTTCCATTTTTTCTAAAAAAGAAAACTTTAAAATTCATTTTATTTCTTAAATTATAATTTTTTTTAAAATCTTTTAATGATCATTTTCATCGTTATTACTAATATCAAAGCTTTTCAAGCCAGGAATATTAATCAAAGAATTTTTTTCTTTTTTGAGATAATTCTTTTGGATAAATAAAAAATTCTGTTATTAGTCATATTGATAATTATTGTATTTTTTAAGAAGAATAGTTCAAATTATTAAAGTTTTAAAGTTATTTCCAAATTTAACTAAGAAATTTTGTTTTTGTTCTTAGATGAAATTAATTCTATTTTCAAAATAAAATTTTCTTTCAGAAAATTGGGAATTATAAAATATTGTCCTAAAAATCAAAATTATATTTTTTCTTTTAGAAAAAGATGATTTAAATTGATATTGTTTTTATGAATAAGTCCAAACTATTTGTGAAAAAAATTTTTAAAATTGTAATTTTTTTTCATTTTTTTTTATTTTTTTAAAAACAAAAAAGGATTTTTATAAAAACTTAATAGAATAAAATTGTTTGCTTCAAAGATCTAAATTTAATAGTTAATCTTTTTTAAACTATTATAAATTTTTCATTTATTTAATTACCTTTACCTAAATTTGTATTATTGGTTGATGTTTTGAATTGAAATAATGTAATTTGTAGTGATCAAAATAATGCGTGCACAATGGTTGTAATCCGATGTTTCAAAAAATAATCAATGCTTTTTTTTCTTCTTGTTATAATGGAATATCCCATTTTTTACCCAATAGTATACCTAATTTCAAATTAATTTTGAAAGTAAAATATCTAGATGTTTTCAGTAAAAATTTAAATTTGAAATGCAATTTGTTAAAATTTTTCGTTATTTTATCAATTTTTTTGAAATTTTTTATTTTTTTTATCAAAAATTAACTATATTTTTTGAGAGAAATTTTTAAAATTTAATCCTTCATTTTTAGAATTTCTTTTTAAATAATAGAACTTTAAGAAACCAATATCATATTTTTTTAGGGTATATTATTGGTTACTTTGATTGGTTAATGTATTGGTCTTCTTTAACAAAAAAAAACACCCTTTTTATTTTGAAACACACGGATTAAACTTTTCAGGACGCATTATTTTGACAACAATAACTTCAAATCTCTTCAAAAAATCAAAATAAAAAGATTTTTTAGTAACACACTTCTATTTCAAGAATGATATGAAGCTGTTGGAAGATTATTTCCCAATTTAACAAAAAAAAAAAGCCTTTTGACATTTTACTAACCGTTAATTAATAAAATTCTAAATTCCACCAACAAAGAGAAATGCAAATAGAGAAGGTTGTAAATTAGGAAATTAACCTCACTTGTAATTCAGGTTGACAAATCATTTTTTTTACATTTAGAAATATACATTTGAGAAATGAATAAAGATATCTTTTTGATTTATGAATTTTTAGGAGTTATTGCTGAAGGATCTTATGGAATTGTTCATAAAGCAAGACACAGAAAAACAAAGCAGAACGTAGCAATAAAAGAATACAAAAACAGGTCAACAAGCAATGAAGGAATGATGATTAGTACGATTAGAGAAATCAAATTATTAACAGATCTTAACCATGAAACAATTGTGAAAATTAAAGACATCTTTATCACAGAAAACGATCAAAAAATGCAAAGTAAAATGTTTATAGTTTTTGAATATGCTGAATTTGAGTTGTCGGTAAATTTTTCATTTTTCTTTTGTTTTATGTTCTATTTTGTGCAAACCAATAAACATAAAAAACAATAAAAATTATGAATGATAAAAATCAGATACAGTTTCCAATTCGTTCATCTTAAAAGTTCTATTTCCAACACAAGTTAATACCAAAACTTTTCAACAACAAGATCGTTTATTAATTTTGTACTTGTTTTTGTGATGACTTTTATGCTTACCTTCCAAATTAAAGTCACTTTAAAAACGTGTGAACTAAAAAAAAAGTTTTAATAATATGTTGAAATGGGTCTTTTGGAGTTCAGTTGCTACTTTAAGGGTAGTTTTGAAAACTTTTCAATGTCACACATTTTTTTTAAAAGTACTAATTTGTCAGTATTTGCAAAATATTTGGGTCAAAATGTTCACTTACCTTTCCGATCTTTTCTTTTACAAATTGAGTTTTTCAAGTAGGAGATTGAAATTTGTACTTTCTATTTCTTTGTTTGGTGATTTTTTTATCCATACCTTGGAGTGAACTAACAATTTTAAGTGAACTAACAAACCTAAATGAAAGAAATATTTCAGAATTTTCAACAAATTAAAATCGGTTGAAAGTGATCCCTTTTAAATCTCAAATACCAGATCATAATTGACTTTTTTTTACAGATTTGAAAATAATTTTGATCATCAAGAGATGGAATTAGTTTAAAAAATGAAATTAAAACACCTTCCTTCCAATGCCAGAATCAATAGGACACTAGAAAAAACCATTATTATTTTTGTAAAGAAAAACTTTTTATGGGATCAATTCCAATTTGCAAACTTTTCTCTCCCATTTTCAGGTAATTTTAAAAAAGTGACAGAAAAGATTTTTTCTGGAGCCATTAAAAATAGGTATATTGAAATTTGGTGACTGTTTTAAGGGTAGTCCTGGAAACTTTTTTCTGTAACACTTTTTTATAATAAATGTTTGAAAATTTTTGCTTCATTTTTCATTTTTGAAAACTTTTTTACCTTGGCTTTGGCGAAAGCATTTTATGAGTTTAAATATTAAACAACTTTTAAAAATTAGTTGGACTTTCAAAATTATTCTTTATCAAGAACTGTTGTAAAAATAGAGTTATTAGATTTTGAAAAATAAAAATTGAAATAAAAATTTTTTTAAATTTTTTTGAGTTTATCAGTTTTCACTTATTCGATTTATTTTCTGGTGATGAAAAAATTTATTTGAATAAAGTTTTTAGATTTTATCAATCACAAACGAAGGGTACATAAATGTTTTCAAATACATTTCTTGAATAGTACTAGATCTTCATTTTATTTTTACTTTAATTTTTATAAACAAAATCAATAAATTGTTATAAAAATTATTTTTCTACCTAATGTCCATTTGGTGTTTTTAATGTTGAGGATTTTTTCCTGATAACAATACTTGGCTTTTTTTTTTTAATTTTTTACCCTTTAGAATTATAAAAAAAAAATATTTTTTCGGAGAAATTAAATTATTCTTTTTAATAAGAGAACAAACACTTTAAATTTTATTATGAAAAGATAAAGTGTCCAGAGAGAGAGAAAAAAAAAAATAGAAGTGGACTATGGATATTCAGAATGATAAGATATTAAACAAAAAGAATTTTTTTTTTTTTTTTTTTGATATTATGATGTTTTGAACAAATAGATGGGTTTCAATTTTATATAACAGTGCACATAATTAAATACAACTTGATAATAATTTCTATATTAAAGAATATGCCATAACAATCTTTACAAAAACAAATTTAAAAATAAAAAAAGATTAAAAAAAAAAAAAAATTCAAAATAGAAAATTATTTTTCTTCAATACATTTGTAAGAAAATATGATTAACTATTCTTAAAGAGAATATCATCTTTATACAATTTTAATGGGGTAGATTATGAAAAAGTTTGATCACAGATATTATTAAGAAAAATTAAAAAAAAAAAATTAGATAGTGAAGAACTATGTTTCAGCCTTGAGAGTGTTGAGATGTTGGTTATTGTGATATTTTGCTTTCACTTCTCAAAAAGAAATTTCCATTCTGATAAAATTAAACAGAAAAATTACCAATTTCGAAGATAAACACATACACAAATTATATAAACAGATTTTTGAATGAAAAATTTTAAAAATAAAGGGATTTTCTAGCAAAAGTTCAAATTTTAAAACATTTCAAACTCGAAAAATCAACTGTAAAAAATATTTTGAACAATTTGAGGAATCGTTTTTGTGTTTATAGATTTGAAATGGAAATTATGGAATATTAAAAACAAAATTTGGCATTATTCAAAAAGGTGATAATTGTGAAAATTTCTTATTTTTTCACAAAGAAATTCTATAAGAATAAATTTAACTGAGATTATAGAACTCTTTTAAGGGCGTTTTTATACACAGTTCCTCCCGTTCAACAGAAAAATTGGTCTTTCAAATTACTAAATTTATATGTTTTGATGTTTAATCAAAAAGAAACGTTTCGGTAAAATGAAAGAGAATTGTCAAAATAGCCTTAAAGGGGGTAGTCCCACCACAGCGTACTTCAACATTAGGGTATTTTATTATTTATTGAAAAATATATTGGTACTCTTAGGTTCAAATACTTGAAGAAAAAAAACAAATTAAATAATTTTAAGTTTGCTTATCTGTATAATATAATTTTGTAAATCAAAATAATGAAAATAAAAGTAAAATTGGGAATTTTATTTGGTTTTTTTTTTTTTTTTTTCGAAAAAACTTGTTTTGTGGACAAAATTATCAAATGGAATTAGCAAAGAGAACTTATATGTAATTGTTTTATTTATTTGTTAATTGAAGAATTGTATATTTTTTTCTTATTTCCAATCCCAAAAATTCCAACTATTTTAAGCTTTTCGTAAAAAAAAATAATGAGTGATTTTGATCATTTTTGTTATTTGACAGATAATAAAGAATTAAAATTTCCATCAAGATTTGTTTGGAAGTCTTTAAAACGCTTACCAAAGAAACAATAAAAAAAAGACTTGGGTTTTTATCTCTGAATCTCAACTGGGCTTGAGAAATAATATTTTTTTTTTCTAATTGAAATTGAGTTTTTGATACATTTTTTTAAAAAAAACATCAAAGTTAAAACATGGCCACTCTATTTTTAGAGGCTTTTTGATAACAAAAAAATAAAAATAAAAAAAAAAAAACTCGTCAATATTTCATGGCATAAATCATTGACTGGATATTAAAGTTTAACTTTTATTTTGTTTTCCTTCTTGATTGTTGTCACAGCAATTAAATGAAGAATAGATACTTATTTGTAGGAAAATTTTGGAAAATGTGAATTCAAAAAGATCAATTAAAAAGCCATCTAAACCACTTCATGAATTAAAATTTCCTTTTCAGAAAATTGATAAAAAATAAAATTGATTTAACTCAAAAATTTAATTCTTTTTCTTAAAAAAAAATTTTTTTGAATATTTATATTTTTATTATAAAGACTAATGATTTATTTTTAATACATTTTTCTATGACAATTCTTTAAATTATCCAAAAAAATAATAATACTAAATAATAAAAATAGACGCTCATACAATATCATAAAAAACAACAAACCAGAATGCCCCCCAAATTAATAAAAAACTTGATATATCAAATTTTATTGGCAATTAATTATTTGCATCAAAATTGGGTGATCCATAGAGATATTAAACCGGCTAATATTTTAATCAAGCATACAAACGAAGAAAAGGGAATTGTGAAAATAAGTAAATATTTTTTTTTTTGTTTTAATATTTTTGATTTTTAGTTATTAATTTTATTTTTTGAGAAGGAGAACAATTTAAGATCTCATTTTAGAAAAAGTGGACAACAAAATATAGGATTTCAATCCAATAAACAAAAAGAATTGAAAAAAAAAAAAAAAAAAAAAAAAATTTAAATATGAATGAAAATTAGATGTAAATCAATGAAAAATATTTTTATTTGATTTTTCAAAAATCATGAGAACTGTGTTATAAAATGTTAAAGAATAAGAAGTTAGGAATGAACTGAAGTAAATTGTGTCATAAATTGTTTGATGATCAGATGAATAATAATTTTGATTGATGATGAAAAATGAAATTTTCTATTTTTTCGAATTTTAAAATTTTTGGATAACCTCAAATAGGAGTAAAAAAATAAATAAATTATTTGAATTTTTGATTTTTATCTTTAATGATAGTCCTCCAAAATATAAATTGGGAAAGAAATTTTAACACAGTTAATACAATTAAATATTTATCATCAAAAATTATTATTCTTAAAAATGAAAATATTGAATTTATTTTGTTTTTTTATGATTTTGAAGAGGAGAATTAATTTTCTCTTATAGCCGTTAGGTTTTCCAGAATTTAAAAGAATAGAGTAAAATCATAGATTTTGCTCAATTCTTTTGAATTCTGGAAAACCTAGGCACTCTCTATTAGTTTTTTTTTAATTTAAGAAATAAAAAGAAAATTTAAAAAATTTTCGGTTAATTTCAAAAATTAAAAAAAAAACTTCGTTGGCTATTCTTGAGTTTTCTTTATATATTTGAAGTGTTCTAGGTTTTTTTTACTTTTTGAAATAAACAGAAAATTTTAATAAATTTTCGGTTTATTTCGAAAACTCAAAAAAACCTAACGAAAATCGATAGATCTTCAGGATAAAACAGAAAACCTCATGGGAAAGAGTTGTTAAGTTTTCTTTTTATTTCTGGAATTAAAAAAAAAAAAACACCATAAGCTTTTCCAGAATTCAAAAGAATGAGGTTTAATCTTAGATTTTACTCAATTCTTTTGAATTCTCGAAAACTTAGTAATCCATTTAACTCTAAGACATTTGAAGGCACTCAACTACACTACTTTTCATTTGTATTATTATTGTACCTAATAATTAAAATATTAAGTTTATTTGATTAATAATGGCATTTTGATAGTTTTAGATCAAAAAGAGCAATAAAAAAATTTCCCTTCAATTACAAAAAAAAAAAGTAATAATTTTTTTTTAAAAGAATGAAATAGGATTTTTTTAATTCTGAAAATTTTGGTAATTTTTTTTTTTTTTTATTTTGATCCCAAAAAATTTTGGTAATTTGAGATCCAACCAATGAATAGCAAATCAAAATGCTAATAAAAAGTATAAATAATTATCAACACAACTATATCTTTTGATAAATTAATTTAATTTTTAAATTGAAGCTCAAGACTTTCAATAATATTTTTAATAAAGTACTTGTAAATCAATCATCTAAAATGACACAACGTGAGCAAATATTGTGATTCTAGTCCTATCAAGGGGTATAACTGAAATGATAAATTTTAAATTGTGTTTCAAAAGCACTTCAAATAAATACGAATATTTCATTTACATTTTAATTTGTTATCTATGTTACCATTGCCATATTCTCACAACATATTTCTAAATTAAGCCGATTTTGGGTTGTCTCGCATTTTTAAAGATCCATTCCGTCCACTTGGGCATGATGGAGATGTTGTTACCTTATGGTATCGAGCACCAGAATTACTCTTGGGCTCTAATCATTATACAAAGGCCATTGATATGTGGAGTGTTGGATGCTTATTTGCTGAACTGATCACTGGCAACCCACTTTTTAGAGGGAAAGAAATTAAACAAAGAAATACATTCCAAAATGATCAAATGGGGCAAATAATAAAGATATTAGGTAAACCTACGCCTTTAAAATGGAAGGACGTTACAAAATTACAATTTTATCCTGAAATAAATAAATTGAAATCGAAGAAGAATACGTTATCTCAACACGTCAAGCTTGCAAAATCTGATTTAGCATATCAATTAATGTCAAAAATGTTATTGTATGATCCAAAGGAAAGAATAACCTTCCAACAAGCATTAAACCACCCTTACTTTTCAGAACTGTCTAACTTGCAAAACAACATAATGCCTGCATTCAAAGAAGATGCGCCAGAATACCCATCAAGAAAACTGCTAAGTTATTCAAAAAAATATCATAGCAATCCTAGTTTTAAAATCAAAATGCATCCCAACAAAAAAAATTCAATCAGACCTTCAAAGAATAATAATAAGACCAATAATACCTTCTTAGTAAATAAACGTTTTATAAAGGGCAAGTCTTTAAATGTAAATCAAGATTTTTCAAGAAAAAGAAAAAATTCAATTTCTGAAAATAAATTTAATAAGAAATTAGAGAATTCAATTTCTCCAAGTAATAATAAAAAAAAAAGAACAAACGAAAAAAAAAAAAATTAATTGAGATATTGTTTTCAAAAAGAACTTTGAATGGTTGGGCTCTTATTTAATCAATAAGAGCTTTTTGTCAACAATTATTTTTTTTTATTGGAATTTTAAATGAAAAATATTTACACATTGTCTTTCATTAAAATAAAATTTATGTTTTTTTTTTTTTTTTATCTTTTTCGTTTTCTTTTTTGATAGCAAAAATAAATTAAAACCTAATTATTATTTTTTTTTTTTACTTTTTTTTTGTTTTTTATCCACGAGATAACTCCTTTGTCAAATAGCTTGTGATGCTTACAATATTTATAGAGAAAATGTTGATATAAACCCCATTCCAACAATTTGGGACACACCCAAAATCAAAAATAGGCAAAAAAAAAAAACACTCAATTTATTGTATTTTTACCAAACCTAATATAAACCTACATTTAAGTAACCCAGTATTAATGTTTTAATAGGTAATCATTTTAATACAAATAAAAGAAAAAAATATAAAACTCAAAAATACAAATTGGTGTGTCCAAAATAATGAAACGAGCGGAACAAAAATTATATTGGTTATAAATTTATTGAAATTTCACCAAAAATTGTTGATCGATCAAATGATAAGATACCACCAACCAATTTTATCTGATTTATCAATTTGACAAACTCAACACTGAACTTTCTATCAAACCTAGAAAAAAAATTAAAGATCTAAAGTAAGAGATTTCGTAACTAGAAAAAAGGAAATGAAAACAAAACAAAATAGACAAAAAATAAAATGGTTAGGCTAGTAAAAACAAAATTATTTCCAAATTAAATGTAAAGTGTAATATTGCTATTCTTTCAATGGTTTAAATTGTATCCAATTTTTTGGAATTAAGCTTTATATATGTCCCTACGACCCAAAAAATACTAAAAATTGAAAACTGATCAAAAACCTTCCATTATAAAAATTTAAAAAACAAAATGAAAAAATAAAAATAAATAATTTTTTCCATTTAACTTTTTCTTGAAAACATTTTTTGCCAAAATCATTGAATTCGAACTTGAAATTATGTATATTTTTATATACACTATCTTTTTTAACTCATTTACTAAAACAAATTCTAAATTATGGGAATTTTCTTTTCACAAAAGGGACTAATTTGGTCTTCAAATGTTTTTTTTTATTTTTAAATGGTAAAATTAAAAAAAATTTCAACTAAAAAGATAAATTCTCTGGAAAAATATTCTAATTTAATACATTAACTTATTCTTTAATTTCGAAATTTTCTCAAGCCCAATTTTTCAAAAAAAAAATAAAAAAGTACACAGTAATTTCTAAAAATGTTTTAGATATTCAAAAGTTGAGAGTGTTTTTATTCTAAAAAAATTATCCGAGTGGTGAATTGAATTAAGTTATAAGGTAGTTTTCTAAAAATATTAATCAGAATAAAATAGTGTTAAATTTTATTAAGGGTATATATATGTATATATATATATATATATATTAGATTTCAAATGGGTACTTTTTTCGTAAATGACAAAATTTATTTTTGTTTTTATTGATTACATAATAATATCTATTTAAGCAATTAGCAAATATTGTGATTTTTAGAAATGGTGGGCTCAAATGAAAACTTAAATTCTTGGGGTTTAAATAAATAATTTTGCTATTTTTTTTTCAAATATTTTTGTTGAATATCTTCAAGTACCGCCAAGCGCTGTAAAATTCTTTATTTTTTTTATAATTTTTATGTTTTATATGTAAAATCTTTTGTTTTCTAAATAAAATTTAGAACACTTTTTTTTTTTTTTTTTTTATTTTTGAAATAAAAAGTAATTTGAGAAACTTTTAGTTTATTTCAAAAATTCAAAAAAAAAAAAACATAGGCACTTGACGGCAAGTGGTTGGCAGTATTATTACGTTTTACAGAGTCTAAAAGAATGTGGCGTAATCATTATATTTTACTTAATTCTGTTAAATTCTGGAAAACCGCTGTTAGCTTTTTTTTAATTAAAGAAATAAAAATAAAATTTTTGAAATTTTCTTTTTATTTCTTAAATTAAAAAAAAGCTAGGCACTTGACGGCACTTGACAAGCACTGGATATTATATCATTTGTATTTTTTTTTTCGGAATTTCGGTTTTATTTGCAAATCTGGCAAAATTTTTAAAACTATTGGTTATTAACTATTCAAGTAAATTTCTCAAAGTTAAGAATTAAACTAAAATTCATTCTTCAGGTAATTTAAAATATTATACCCGAATAAATACCTTTTTTTCTCGACTAGAGTCTCAAAAATCGTTAACTGTTAACAACAATAAATACAATATTCTCAGGAATTTAAAGTTCTAGAATGTTGATTAGATTGGAAATAAACTTTCTTACGAATGATGAAAGGTTAATTAAGCTATTGGTTTTATCTCGTTTGTAATTTTCAATCCTAGTTTTTTTTTAACAGTGTTGACCAAATCATATTAAATAAATTTCGAAAAAAAAAAGAAAACCAAGAGAGACTAGTAACAGAAGAAAAACGCCCACTCGTGAAAATTGATTGAATTGTTGTCAAGAATTTTTTTTTTTTTTCTCAAGCTAAGTAGATGAGACAATCTACTTATTGTATTGATCTTATAAATGAATATTTAATAAAAGTATGAATTTCATCGCTTTTTATTTAAAATTTCAATATTTCATAAACACTTGAAATTATGACATAAATTTAGAAATATCAGTCATCCAATAGGCAACCATCAAAGGATTTTTAAAAAAAAAAATTTCAAAAAAAAGTAAAATATATTTTGGTAATTAATATTTATTTTATGAGACTATTTTTTTTGAAGTGTTATGTTGTATTTTTGATCACTGTATATATTTTGTTTTTCTAATTGAAACTCTAAAAAGATTGTTGCTAAAGTAATTTTTTGAAAAAAATTCGATTTCGTTTTGTTGTTCAAAAAATAAAATAAAAAAAAATAAGAATGAATGAATTCGATGATTCAATTTTTTTATTATTAGATGATTGAACTTGCATTACTTGCAATTCTTGGCCAAATATCAGCACACTCTTTTGCAACTGGTCCATTAACAACAGATCCTTTCATTTCGCCATTTGGATTAACGATTACACCGGCGTTGTCTTCAAAAAAGATATAGACACCTTCTCTTCGTCTCCATGCTTTTTTTTGTCTTACAATAACACCAGCTAAAACTAATTTGTTATTAAAAAATAGGGTAGTGTTGAGCCAGAGGAAAATGGGAACAAAAGATTAAAAGAAATTAAAAGGATTTTTAAAAAAACAAAAAACAAGATCCAAAAAAGCAAAGAAGAAATGTTTTTTTTTTTTTGTTGTCTTTTCTTTTTTTGAATCGGGTTATTTACCTTTTTTTCTAAGATCTGGCTTTCCTTTTTTGACTGAACAGATGATCTATTGAATTTCAAAGTTATACAAGGAACGTAATTATAGAAAAAAAATAAAAACAAAAATTCGGTTTAAAACTCTGTCTTTAAAGAGTAAAATATTGAGTTAAATCAGGATAAAATTTAAAGGAATTAGATACCATGTCTCCAACGCTTGCACCTGGTAATCTATTTAATCTTCCTTGGACACCTTTAACACCAATAATATATAAATTTTTGGCACCTGTGTTGTCTGCACAATTAACAATGGCTGCTGTTGGTAAACCGACTGAGATTTTGAATTTGTTTCCTGTGGCACCGCCTCTTCCTCTTTTGGACATTTTTAAATCAAAATAAAAAAAATAAAAAAATGAAATTTGACAAGATCAGTAATGTATTTTATTTCGACATTTCAAACATATATCATAATTTCTGCGACAAAAACAATCCACCCTATTGTTCCTAAAATATTTCTTGATCAAGTTTTTCCTTTAGTCAATAGCTGAAAGACTTTCTTATTTACATAGTTTTCATTTTTTATTCTTAACCAATCTTTCAAAAATGTCTCAAACAAAAAAGAAAAGAAGTTTCCGTGTTTACACTTATAGAGGTGTTGAACTTGACAACCTCGTCAACATGAAAATGGACAAATTCGCAGAACTTTTAGATTCTCGTGGAAGAAGAAAACTTAATCGAGGACTTTCAAGAAGACACACGTCTCTGATCAAAAGACTTCGTAAAGCAGTATGTTCTTTTTTTGAATCAATTGCTATTTTTCTTTGTTTTTTTTTTTTTTTTTCTTTTATTTTTTTTATTGCACTTACTTTTGACAAAAAGATCAAAACAAATTAAAAAAAGCAATTACCTTTTTTTTTTTTTTTTTTTCTTTTCATTTTACTTTTTTTAAATTTCAAATGAATGTTTTATCTAAAAAAAAAAAAAAAAAAAAAATAGAAAAAAGGAGTAAAACTAGGTGACAATGCACCAGTAATCAGAACCCATCTTAGAGATATGATTATTCTCCCAGAAATGGTTGGATCGACGATTGCCGTTCATAATGGAAAAAACTTTATTCCAATCGAAATCAATGCAAGAATGATCGGATGCTATCTTGGTGAATTTTCCTTAACATACAAAAAAACAACTCATGGTAGACCAGGTGTTGGTGCTACCCACTCTTCCAAATTTGTCCCTTTAAAATAATTCCAAACGAGATTGTTTTTGTGTTATATGTAACCTTTTTTTATTTTTTTGTGTGTTTTTGGAAATTGGTACACAAAAAAGAAAAGATCAGAATACACCCAAAAAAACCAAGAAGATAAGCAAAATAGATTTGACTAATTATTTTTAATTTTTAATCAAAAACACTTGCTTTGTCTTCAAAAAGAAATGACAAATTCAACACTTTTAAGAAATTAAATCGACTTTGAAATCTTAAATATTACCAAAATTAAAGAATAATAAAAACCAATATTTTTTTCTATTTCATTTTTTTTTTTTGTCGGATGATGATTAAAAGACGGAAGCCAAACGGTGAGTTTTTGTTGTTGGGCTTTAACTTTCAATTATTTGAAGATAAATCTAAATTTTTTGAACTTTTTTCGATAATTTTCTGATGTGGTGATTTTTTAGTTGGTTGGTTTGAATAATTTTAAGAAAAATTTGTGGGCATTAGTCACTACTGTGAATTTGTTGAATATTCTAGAGATAACTTACTTTCTTAAATCGTTTTATAAATAACTGGCTCTCTCTTTATTGTCTCATATAAAACGAAATGGATATTGTTGATCTTCAAATTAGTAAGAAAGAGAACAAGATTAAAGAAAATTTTTTCTCATAAGTTTAATACTTTATTTATTAATCATATTTAATCAAAATTTTATTCTTGTTCAACCAATAAATATTTTACTTTTCGAAAACAAACTACAAATTTAAAATAAAAGCAATTTGATTTTTTTTTTGTTTAAACTTTGATTTGGGATAATTCGATTATAAAAAAAAAAAACAAGTTTTTGTTGCTCATGATTATCCAAGTAAGTCAACTACCTATCTCAGAAAAATTGAAACTTCTTCGTTTTTTTCTCAAACAAAAATTAAAAAATACAATATAAAACAACTTTTTTAAATATAAATATTTTAATCACCTCTCTTCAATAATAATAATAATAATAAAAAAATCAAAGGTAAGTTCTAATCTTGACCCAATTATTGCTAGAATAAAAAACTTTAAATACAATTTGTAATTTCAGGAAGTGCAGCTAAGTGCCTATGTTTTCATGAGGCTTTCAGTTTTATTTGTGACGTGCTCTTGGTTTTTTTTTTTTACTTTTTGAAATAAAAAGAAAATTTTAATAACTTTTCGGTTTATTTCGGAAAGTAAAAAAAAACCTAACGAAAATCTATTGATTTTCCACATAAATAGAAAACTCAAAAAAACCTAAAGAAAATCTATCGATTTTCTGAATAAACAAAAAACCCAAGAAAACCCAACTGTTTTTTTTTTATATAATTTGAGGCATAAACCTAACGGAAAACACGATGCAATTTTATTGAATAGCAGATCTTCAATTATAAATAAAAATAAAAAGAATTATTTTTAAAAAATTTTCTTTTTTATTAACCAAAAGTTAGATTATGCCAAAAAAGAAAGTTCCACGAAATTAATGAAACCAGTGCCCACTTCTCTAAAGGTCTACTTGAAAATAAATTTTTAACAATTGTGATTTGCAATCATTGAAAAAAAAAATGAAAAGTTCAACTACTATGAATAACCATATAATACAAATCATATTCAATTATAAATCTGTTAACATGTATTTACTTATACATTTTTACAAAAAAAAAAATGTTTAATCTTTGAAACTTTTAGAATCCATCCAATTTATATTCATCAAAGAGTTTGGATTAAAAATATTATTAAACATTTTAATGGCAAATTCAATAAACCCTCATAAAATAAAATAAAAATTAGAATAATCCCAGAATATCCCGATAACAAAACTCATATTGATAGTATTTTTTTTACTTCAAAAATAATAACAACAATAAAAAAAAAAAATATTAAAAAATATTAGAATTTATATTATTTGAAATATAAATCAAGTTTTTCTATAATTTTTTGCTATTTCCAATCTATCCACAAATTAGAATTACAATATTTTTAATTCAAATTCAATTTAAAAATTGATTTTATTAAATTATTTACCATTTAAAATCATTTTTCTAGATTAATTTTAAGGGTGTTACAATTTTAACAGGGTGCAAACTTTACTTTTATTATTATTATTATTATATTCATGTACAAACGGTATAACACATTAGTTATAATGTTTTATAATTTTTTAAAGGTGTATAACTTGGTAAAAATTTTAATAAAATTGTTTTTAATATATTTGATTAATTAGTTAATGAGCCACTATCAAATCTCATATAATAATTTCCTATTTTAAGAGATACGGGTTGAACAAAATTTATGGTACAGAAAAATCTGAAATTAAAGCTCATTGTTTAGAATTTTTTTTCACAAAATTATTTTACAAGAATTTGAATTTTCAGTATTGATAAGAGATTTTTTTTATACTTTAAATATAGTTGAAAGTTTGTACTTAAAAAGTCGAACTGGCTGTCGTGTAAGTTAATGACTTTTTCAGATATACTATTATTTTCAAATTAATACATGGAAATTTTTAATTTTTATTTTCAAAATGAATATTAATTCTAATTTTTATAATCAATTTAGTAGAGTAAAAAATTTGTCTTAGAGTTAATCTAATTAGTGTTAAGTATTGAATAAAAACACCATTTCTAGATGATTTTTTCAAGATCTTTCGATTTTCTTCAACTTATAAACTAGAAAAATATTTTGGAATGAGAAATAAATATTTTCATTTTTTAATGGGAATATAATAGTACATTTAAGCAAACTTTTAACCATAGTTCCAGTATAAAAGTAAAAAATGTCCATTTTGGGTCTTTTTTATAATCATCTTTTTCAAAAAACCCAGGAACAAAAAGATTGTCTGAATTGTAAAAATGATTACTATTCAAACCTATCAAAATAATTGGTTCAAAACAATGACTTTAGGATATTCCAAAAAAGTTAATTTAAAAAAAATGACAAAAAAAAATGGCCATATTTTGCTTTTATAATGGTACTGGGGCTTTAAGATTATCAAGTGTACCCCGAGAATCTAATTTTTAACAAGTGTATTTTTATACAAAGTATTATCACAATCATTCGTTTATACTAAACTCAGAAAGCTATCATTGATATATAACCTTCTTATAATATAAATGAAATGAGATAATCAAAGTTCAAATATGTACTTTCATAATTCGGCCCTACTAACAAACTTGATCTAAACCAACATTAAACATGATTTTAAGAAGGAAAGCAAATTTCAATAAAAAAGAAATTAAAATCACTAGAGTTTGATGGATCTAGCTTGAAGATTTTAAAATGTGTGAAATAGAAAAAATTGACTGGAAAATAATGGGAACAAAGAAATAAATAAAAAAAACTTCTGAAACTCAATATTGAGTGAATCCAAGACAAACACAAATCTTTAAAAGAAGGAATAAACTTTTAATTGAAAAGAAACTTAAAATACTCCAATTTTCAGATTATAGTAGTGAAAAAAATACTGGAGATGAAAATAATCCCTGGCAAGATTTTTAATTGTGAATATGAGGAAAATTGATGTGAAATTTCATTTATTTTAAATCAAACCCTTATATTAAATAACCTAATTTGATATGAGCCTAGTAATAACCCTGCCCAAAGTTCGTTAAAGTGGGGAGTACATAGAATACTCATTTAATTGTTTGATAGCCTAAGTAGATCAACTTAATTTGAAAAAACTTGAGTTTTATAGAGGTTTACTCGAGTTTGGAAAATGATAATTTTTATTCTTGTTTTTTGATTGATCGGATGCTTTTTTGAACAAGTGAAATTTAATTAATCATCATTCGAATAAGTAGGTGAGTTAATTAAAAGAGTCCGATTCTTAAAAAAAGGAATTTGTTTGTAAATAAATGAAATTATATATAAATTTTAATAATATTCACAATTAAAAATCTTGACGAGAGATTATTTTCATCTCCAGTATTTTTTTCACTACTTTACTTTAAGGTTATTAATTGCCTAACTTTAACCAGAAATCATCAACTCTATTCGAACTAAAATTTTTATACAAAAGATTTTAAAAGAGAGATTCTTAAAAGGAAAAGAAATAGATTCAAAAACAATAAACCCACAAAGTCAAAAAAAAAAAAAGATCTTATCGAGAGATAAAAGTTATGAAAAAACAAGAAAAAATTGGAAAAGTCCTCAAAAAATAAAACGATTTTGACTTGTACTTAATTGTTGTTATTGAAGATACAGATGAAAAGCTGAGTAAACGAACTTTTAAGAAATTTAGTAAATTAATTTTTTACAATAAAATATTTCCTTCCCACAAAAACTGAACACAGGCCATGAAAGAAAAAGGATTTAAAATCAAAATGGTTTTAGATTGCCTACTTTCACAAACTTGTCTCAGTCCAAGTATATCTAAACATTTTGCAAAAGTTTTTTATTTTTGATTTTTTCTTATTTCTTTTTATTTTTTTTAAAATAGATTTTGAGAAAATTTAATTGGGTCTAAAATAATAAATGTGTCTATTCACTATTTGAATTTGAAGACACAAATTTATTTACATCTAAATTCTCTCTTTTACAGACAAAGCTTTTTTAAACTAAACCCTTACCAATAAATGAAATCAAATGAGATCAAAACTTTTTTATCAAAAAATAATTGATAAAAATAAATACCTTGAAAAATGATAATTCGTTTCCCAAAAGTTGCTGATTTGTTTAGGAAAGTTTAGTTGAGTGTTTGTGAAAAGAAGTACACTATTGATGTTGGGAAAAAAATACAGACCATTTCCAAACCACCTTGAGCAAATTAAAATTTAATCTTCTCCTTAAGTCCTTTGATTCGTTTTTGAATTCTGAGATTCTTTGAAAGTGATTTTAATGAAATTTATATCGACTTGCGAACATTACTTTTGAACTAAACTTTTGATTGAGATTTTTTTTTATGATAATTTAAGACTCACACACACTCAATTAGAAATAAAACAACTCAAATAACCAACCTAAAAAATATCTCGGTCAAGAATCATCATTTTTTTTTTTTTTTTTTTTTTTTTTTGATTATTTTTTTGTTTCAAAAAAAAAATAAACTCAAGGAAGAATGTCCAACCAAAAAAACCAAACCAACAGAAGAAGAAAAAAAAAAAAAAGAAGAGAAATCCAAAATTGTGAAAATGGTTTGCCCGAGAAAAGGCACAAAACAACCAATCAGCAAAATACAAAAATGCAAAGCACTGATATTCTGATCGAACAAGAGTCTGTTGAAAGGCCAAGAAAAAAAAGAACCGTACGCTCGAAATTTGAATTTGTACTCAAGCCGAAAGGTGATCAACAAGACACAGAACAATCAGATAACAACACGACATTAAAGTATTTGAGTATGGATCAAGATCTTGGAAAAGGCGGTTGGAATTGTACAATTAAAAATCTAGAAACATTTCAGGCTTACAATTATCCAAAATCTAAAAGGAACGAGAACAACATTGACAAAGAAAAAGATATAAAAAAGGAAAAGGAAAAGGAAAAAGAAAAAGAGATAAAAATTGAAAAAAAATCAGAAAAGTTGGATCATTTTTATACTTATGAAACAATTGAAAAAGCCTACACAGTTTCTCTCTTTGTAACACTGAAGAGCAACAAGGACAAAAAAGATTTTTTTATCAACAACCAAAAAAAAATTTTTTTTACAAAATATTACCAAGGCTCAAATTTTGTTTTTAATATCGTACATGTTCTAACTGAAAAACCAAAAAGGCTTTTTGTTGGAATTTCGGTCAATAACTTTGATTATTTTTCCTTGTTTCTTTCCAGTAATCGCCCTTATTCTTCAGATCTAGATTGCGAACCATCAATGCTATACCTTTCCCAATCGATACCTTTGAATGAATACATCAGTTACCTTGATATTGAAGTCGAAAAAAGAACACCTATTGTTTTTTGTGGTCATGGTTTAGGTAAATTAACAATTTTTTTTTGTTATTTCATTTTTTTTTTTTTCAATTTTCATACTGACAAAGATACTTTTTAGTTACTGTGAAATTCTAATTAAAAAAAATCTAACTTGATCTCTGAGTTCAAATAAGGAAGATCTTAATTTGTGAGAATATTCCCCTTTTCGATTGAGTTTTTCAAGATCTTTTTCTTTTTTCTTCTCTAAAAAGAGGAAACACGATTTTCTGGATATTGAAACAAATTTTTTTTATTTTTCCTGGAAAATGACAGTAGAACCATTTTTTGACTCAACCAACTAATTTTCCCACCCTCTGGTTCGTATTTATGTGTCTTAGATACTCAAGCCACCGTTGGATTTTAATTGAATTATCTTGTACTAACGAAATTGATTGACTAAATTAATGTAAAAAATTTCAAATGTGGCATTCAAAAGTGTCCTTATACAGAGCACAAAATTTGTGTTTCAAATTAAACCCGTTCTTCTTTTTTTTTCTTGTTTAAACACAGCATCCAATTCACTAATCAATTTATAGAATTGAAAAAAATCACGTACATGACAATAATCAGGAAATGATTATTAATTACTAATATTAGGAAAATTGATTTGTCATTTCTTTAATTTAAGAATTAAAACACTGAAAATTATGACTATAGACTTATTAGAATGATGATTAATTAAATCGTACATTTGTTCAAAACACCATCCAATCAATCAAAAACAAGAATTTAAGATATGATTGCCCAAATTCAAAGCAAATCTCCAGAAAACTTTATTATTTTTTCATCATAAGTTGATCTACGTATGTTATCAAACAATTAAATGAGTATTCTATGTACTCCCCACTTTAACGAACTTTGGGCAGGGTTATTACTAGGCTCATATCAAAATTGTATATTTATAAAAAGGATTTGATTGGAAATATTTGAAATTAGAAATCAATTTTCCTAATATTCACAATTAATAATGATGCACCGACTTATTTTTATGTCCGTGGATTTTTTTAAAATACTATATACCTTATTTTAAATCGATTTTGAACTCAAACCCCTTGGTATTTTGTGAAATTTTTCCAAATTAAATCCCTCAAAGTTTTTTTTATTATTTTTTCATTTATTTTTTTTAAGAAATTATTAAATATTTTCTATGAAATTGACCAGCCGATGAAAATAATCGAAAAATCTAAATATCTGAATTAAAAAATATAAATATATAAATTAGATTAAATAATAATAATCTAATAAAAAAAAAAAAAAAAAAAAAATTCATAATGTTTATTGTCCCTAGTGAATAATAAATATATTTTTGAGTCTTTAATAAAATCCCTAAATAAAATTTTAGAAATTCTGAAAGTGCCGTCAAGTTTCGTAGAGTGCCCAAATTTTTCAGAATTCAAAAGAATAGAGAAAAACTTTGATTTTACTCAATTCTTTTAAATTCTGGAAAATCTTACAGCCGTTTTCTTGATGTTATCAGTTTTATCTGTGAAGTGTTCTAGGTTTTTTTGAGGTTTTCTATTTTATTTCTAAAGTAAAAAAAACCTAACGAAAATCTATTGATTTTACATAATAAACAGAAAACCCAAGAAAAGCTAACTGCGTTTTTTTATTGATTCTTGTTTTTGTTTCGAAAATCTATTGATTTTCTAATTAAAACAAAAATTAAAAAAAAACTAACTGCGCTTTTCCAGAATTTAAAAGAATTGAGTAAAATATATGATTTTTCTCTATTCTTTTGAAATTTGGAAAAGCTTACAAAAAGTGTCTTCGAGTACCATGGAGTAACATAGAGTAACATAGAGTAGCATAGAGTACCATAGAGTAGCATAGAGTAACATAGAGTACCATAGAGTAACATAGAGTGTCGCAGAGTGCCTAGGTTTTTTTGAGGTTTTCTATTTTATTTGTGAAGTGTTCTAGGTTTTCCAAATAAACAGAAGACTCAAGAAAACCTAACTGCGTTTTTTTTTAATTTGAGAAATAATACCGAAATCCTTAAATAATAAAAATAATCAACCATAAAATATTTTTTACAAATTAAAAAAAAAAAAAAAAAAAAAAACATTTTTGAAATTAATAGGGGGATCGATTGCACAAATTATTACTTTTAAATTATTTAAATATTTTGAAGAGAAGAAAGATCACACTATTGTTATTGGTAGAGATTTAACTGGAATTGGGTTTGGCTCCCCCTTCTGGTTAAATTCCAAAGCTAAAAGAATAATCAAAGACAATGAACATTTAATCATAAATGTTCTTAATCGAAATGATATCTTCCCATACATTTTTACACATTTTTCTTCACTTTGTCAACATTATTTATCTTGTGGTAAACTTTTTGAGAGAAATGAATTAAAAAAGTTTGATTATTTAATGCAAAAATTTTTTCGAACCCAAAATGGGATACTTAGTATTTCTGATCTTAATCGAATTGACGATATTTATTCTGAGACATTACTAAATAATCAACAAAAAAATTATAATTACTCGCCCGCTGGCATATCTTTTTATAAATTAAAGCCAAAGGACAAAATATTTAGATTAATTTCACAAGAAAGCCTTGTAAATAAGCTTTTTAATAAATTTTGGAAAAGTTATAAATACAAATTTTCAGTGCTAATTAATTCTCATAATATTTTAGCTTATCAAGATGTTTTAAATTTTCATATTGAAATCAATAATAATTATTATTATGTCAAACCACCAAATAATGATGATAATGGTGGGATTAAAGATAAAATTATTCATAAAAAGAAAAGAAGGAAAAAGGAAAAGAAAGGGGGCTTTCTTTCTAATTTTAATTTTTTTAGCAAAAATAAGAATGGAAATGAAAAAATGGAAAGGGAAAGGCAAAGGCAAAGAGAACGAGAACGAGAAAAGGAAAGAGAACGAGAAAGGGAAAGAGAACGAGAAAGAGAAAAAGAAAAGGGGAACCAAAACCTCAAAATACCAAAACGATTACAATATTCCAAATATCCAATTATAATTTTCCATATACATGTATTAACTTACAACAATTGGATTCAAGTGACTTTATCAGGAAAAAATTTAGAGCATTCTGCAATGAGGCTAAGAAATCAAAAATTTAATCTTGATGGGCCGTATTATCCTTTAATATTATCCAATGCGCCGATTTCTGATGATAGCGAAATTAAGGTTATTCATATTTCGACAAAAAAATTAATTTTTTCAATAACAAATTTATTAAATTTCAATCTCAATAAATTCACTTTCAAAATAAAAACCTTGTTTAATTGCTCAGCCAATATTAAAATCCCAAAAGAAAACATCATCCATAGTGACTTATCAACAAATATTTTAAAAAAATACCAAGACGTTGATGTAAATTTTTTTAAATCTATAATTACACAATCTTATTTCCAACTTTCCGGTATTTTACAAAATTATAAAGCCACACAGAAAATTGACAACATTGATGAAGTATCTGTTGACATGAGAGTTAAAATTATGAATAGTTCAAAATTATTAAATTATTTAGAAAGACTCGTACATTTATTACAGCTTCAGAAATCATTCAAAGAAATTGCGTTTCGTACCATTTTAGATACCTTTGATAAAAATGCTGTGCTCGTAGCAATTAAAAGGGCAAACAGCTTATGTGAAACGTTAGAAGAAAACATTTGTCAGCCAATGGTCATATCTTTAAAAAGTGATTTAAAAGCGCCAATAAGCAAATTGGCTTGCACTATTAGTGTTTTCTCCATTCTTGGAAGCCTTTCAGGAATTTGGCAAATTGGATTGCCGCTTTCAATTATTACTCTAATTGGATATAAATTTTTTGTTTTTAATAAGCGATATGGCAAATATAATTATTTGGAAATTTTGAGATTTATTTTATCTGATTTACAGCCTAATATTTCAATTGTTAATTTAATGAATGCTTCTGTCATGGAAACTGAAATAATTGACTTGTTAGGTGAAAACACATTAAAAAGTGCATTATTATCGAATCATTCAAAAAAAGAAGAGGATCAGGATCAGGATCAGGATCAGGATCAAGGGCAAGTTCAAGAACAAGTTCAAGTTCAAGGACAAGTACAAGTTCAAGGTCAAGTTCAAGGCCAAGTTCAAGATATGTGTGAGGATGGTGAGGATAGTGAGGATAGTGAAATTGAAATTGAATTTGATAATGGGGATGATGAAGATATTATTATTGAAAATGATGAAAATAATAACAATGAAGAAGAAGAGGTAATCAAAGAAGAAAATTTTTTTGATTATGAGTATTCTTCTGATTATGATACATATTCGGATTCGAATTCAGATTCTGATTCTGATTCTGATTTCGAATCAAATTATAATAATAATGATAAAAGCAAACAATTAACATATTTTTTTAAAGACAAAAAAAATAAAGTATTAAATGAACAATTAACAAAACTTTTATTATCAAAATCTGAAAACTATAAAAAATTTGATAATAGTTCCAGATTATTTTTGAATCGAAGAATTTGCATGATCTTTGCAATAAACCAAATGAGGAAGTTATTGTCAAGAAGGTTAATAATTGGTGTGGTTGGTATATCTAATTCTGGGAAAACGACTTTTATTAACGAAACCTTTACAAAGAAATTAAATTGTGGGATTACACTTG
This sequence comes from Anaeramoeba flamelloides, assembly GCA_027625915.1. Lineage (NCBI taxonomy): Eukaryota > Anaeramoebidae > Anaeramoeba > Anaeramoeba flamelloides. The sequence goes on from JANTQA010000012.1 coordinate 7,057,495, forward strand.
ATGGGAGAACAATAGATATTAGCTTGGATATGATTGGATCCAAAAACTTCTTGATAATGGATTTCCCAGGTTGCGACGATGTTGACCATAATATAAGAAGACTTAATGAGTATTTTAGCTGTAATCCATGCCTTTACATTTTCTTATGCTGTGCGGGGCATATCCAAGAACCCGAAAGAAAGGCCTTGAAGCAAATCTCCCAATATAATGTACCAATTTATATTTGCTTAAATAAAGTGGATCAATATCCCAAATTATTAAAAGAATCGACCACGAGATATCAACATTTTTTAGATACCAATTCAATAAATATATTTTGGACTAGTTTTGATCCTTTTAATATAATAGGCAAGAAAAAAAAGAAAAAAAGGAACAAGAAAAAAAAGAAAATGGTAAGTCAGGAAACAATCAACAACTTTAAGAAAAAATGTGAAAAATGTAAATACTACCGATCGCTAAATGACATTAAATTATGGATCTGTGAAAAATTATATCTTCAAGTCAAGCATGATGAATTTCTTGTCAAGGAATTGAAAAAGGTCGTTGAAAATGTATTTAATTTTAATTTTAATGAAGTTATTCAAAACATTGAGAAACAAATAATAACCACCAAAAACGATAAAGATTACTTGACGGTAATGAATAATTATGAATATAGCAACCTAAGAAAGCAATTGTTAAATGAAAAATTTACATTTGATCTTTTGCCAGAGAGAAAAATATCAATATTCAAAAAAAAAAAAGAATATATATTCCAAGCAGTGGTTATTTCGGACATCCACTTAGGAGCGGGTATAGCAACTGAGGGGGAAATGCCAAAATACAAAAATAGAACATTGTTAACTCACTTTTTGAATTCAGTTCAAAAAGAAGAAGCAGTAACCCATTTAATATTATTGGGTGATATTTGGGACAATTGGGCTGTCTCGATCGACGTCCAGCCACCAGATATTTTTGCAGTGATCAAATATTATGCATGGTTTACCAATTTAATCGCTAGTATCGCAAACAGTGGTAAAAAAATTATTTATGTACGCGGTAATACAGACCAAGATGTAACAAAGGATCATATAAAGATGGCATTTCCGAAAATCGACGTTGAATTTTGTCAGGAAAAATTCTCTGCACACGAGAACAAAATTGTATTCGAGCATGGGCACAGCCATGATTTCTTCAGCCAATGCCAAAATTTTCCGAAGAAATTAAGTGGGCATTTCCCCTATCCTTTCGATTATGTGCTAAATAGGATCGCGGCAGCTAATAAGCAATACACTTTTGATAAATGTAGTCTTGTTCAAAAGATATTAAATTTCCAATCAAACGATCTTTTTGCAAATTCGCAAACTTATTTACATTTTCTTGAAAATTCGTCGATAATTGAATTTATGAAAGCAATTGTTGATAACCTCTGTGGTTATAAGGGTGCTTATTTGAATTTTAGAAATAATAAAAAATCAATATCAATACCACCACAAGGTGAAAATCGCAAAGATAACGAGAAATTCCTAATTGTAAACGATGACTCTTGGCTTGCAAATTACGTTAACAATAATGGCTTAATAGAGATTTTTGCCAGCCATTTGAATAGCTTGAAAACAAGGAAATTCGATCTAAAAACCGCCCGCCTTATCAAAGGTAATATGGGCAATTTCACAAGTCTTTTCAATAGAGAGGCAGCTAACAATAGCAGCGTGATTATATGTGGCCACACACAGAAAAGTACATTACAAAAAATACTTGTTAGAAATAGACATATTATTTATGCAAATACTGGTGGGTGGTCATTTGACTCAGACTTTAATTCCTGGGTAGTTGTCAGCGTTGAACAGAATAATAGTATAAATGTTGATTTACAAGAAATTTCAAATAAAAATATTCACTTGAACAATAATCAACATTTTACTTGTAGACCTGCTATTTTTTCAAACAAGAAATTCTAATATTTTTTTTTTTTTTTTTTTATACCAATGTATTTGTTTTTTTTTTGTTTGTTTATTAATTTTAAAAAAACATGGGCAAAAGTTAGAAGTAATTTTGAAAAGAAGAAAAAATTTCAAATTTTTAATTTTATTTGCTATTTTTAAAAAAAAATATTCAATAATGTCTGTATGTATTTCTTGATATGTTATAATTATATTATTATAAATTTATTTTATAATTTAATATTATTAATGAATAATTTAATTTAATAAAATAAATTAAACTTTTCATATTTTTTGATTCTGATTAAAATAAAAATTTTCTCTACAATTTTTTTTTTTTCTATAACTTTTTTTTTTTTTTGAATTTAATTTAAATAACTTAACTTGTATTGATTTTTTAACCACTTTTTTTTATTCCTGAAGAAATTCTTTTAAAGTGTATTCTTTCATTTTATCTGAATAAACTCGTTTTTTAATACATCACGACAAGAATAGCACAATCCATACAAATACTTTCAAGACTTTTTCGAACTTTCAGACTGACAGTCTGCAAGATTTCAGTCTCTGATATTCTTTTATATTTTTTCAAATTTCAAATACTTGATAACAAACTTTTGTAAGCCAAAAAAAGGGATAAAAATAATAATTAACATAAGATAATATTTGGGATTTAATTGAAATTTTTGAAAGTTATCTTAAAGAAAAATATTTGTAAACTTTTAATAACCTGAAACTCTTTTTATGAAAACTAAAAATTGGAAAGTTGTTTAAATTATATGTTTTTAAAAGTTTGACTTACAAAAACTTTTAAATTGAAAGTTATTGAATTGTGATCTTGTAATTTCTATCAAAATTTGGAACAATTTCAAAAAAACAAAGTGTTTTCTCGTAAAAAAAGTGACTACAATTTTTGTGCTATACTTGTCGTGATAATATCAAGATGTGATCATTTTTTTCCCTTTTAAATGTTGAATTTTGATCCAAATTCGTGAACTATTTGAAGACAATAAGAATTTGAAGAGCTTATATTTATTTATAAGAGATTGAACATAGCATTCCAAGACCTTTGAAGACCCTACTTCAATTAAATACTCCTTTTTCAGAAGTGGGTTATTGTTTCAATTATGAGGAAAACAAAGGTTTTGGTTCTTTCACTAAAAGAATTATACTTGTACTTATCTTAGTTTTGATCTTGCCATGATTTGTAGTCAACATTAAAATGAAATTTGATCAAATAAAAAACGGTTGTAATAAAGACACATTTTGGAAAGAAGGTCAAAGAAATTTAAATAGAGAATTAATGCGAAAAAGTCAATGAACATGAAATTTTTCTTTTTTTTTTGGTAAAGATTTTCACTCTAGAAAATCAAATGAAGATAATTTTTCACATAAGACACAAATTTTTGAATTCAATTCAAAGTTATTATAGGATTTAAACTTGAAAAAAATTACTTAAATTTAGAATCTAATTATTTTGTTTTCTACAGATCATAATACGAAGATTCCGAATTTTTTTCAAAAATCTTTTTCATCAGAAAAGTCAATAAAATGCTCTAATTTTTGACCATTACTCTCCTAGAGAGAATAGATAAATTGATCACAAATTCAAATTTTTAATTTTTTCTTTACTAAAAAAGAAAAATACTTTAAAACAAATTTATTTTGGAGGAAGAATAACTTTTTTAAATAAGCTGGAAAAAAGTTTTTTTTTTGAAAGAGGAATTCAGAACATAGTTGTTTCATTGTTAATAAGCAATTGTATTAAAATAATATTACTGATCTTGTCTATTTTGTCTAAATTTGAATATGAAGGATGTTGTTTTATGACAAAATTTTTAACAATATTATCCAAAAACAACAGTACAAATGGACGAGATAGAGTTTGAATTTCATTAAGATTATTCGAATACTACAGAAAAAAAAAAAAAAAAAAGCTTGTTTGAGTTTGTTAGAATTTTAAAAACCCTACAAACAAACAAGAATGTTTCTTCATAGAAATTATTTTCCAATAATAAGGAAACAAAAATGAAGAATAAATTTTCAAACATCCAGCCGAACAATCTTGAATTATATTTCTTCAAACAGGAGTTGGAAAAAGTTTTTTCACTTTACTTATTAACTACTTTTAAATTGCTTGATCATTAAATTGCATCATTTTTCATTTTTTAAGATAAATAGAAAACTTTCTTGTTCTTAACAGGAAAAAAAAAAAAAACAATTAATACTCACAGCAAAAATACCAACAACAATTAATGGATCAAAACCAACAGAATAGTGACGCACTTCTGGTTTTAAATGCAATTAGCAAGTTTCTCCTTACACCAAATTTCGAACAAATTTCACAAACAAGCCTACTGTTACCGTCGTATATCCACAACTCGTGGGATGTAGCAAGATCGACGCAGTTTCAATTGTCATTGCTTTATTATACTCAGAGCAAGATCCCACCGTATATTATTTTGGAGATTCTCAATGGCCGCCCCTTGCAAGGTATGGCCCCAATCGGGTCCCCTGTCGTTGGCCCCTTACTGCTTACACCAACACAAAACATTGTTCACGTCAAAAACATTCCAACAAATTCCTTTTTTCCGCCTTTTATTCGCTGGACGCAAATAAAACAACTCCAAAACGGCAAGTATCCAAAAACAGGATTGTTTTGGAAGTGTTTTAATCTGAGTTCCTTTGAATACTCTTCCGAAAGAGTTCCTGGCTTGTGCATCCAAATTGGCAATTCTCGTCAAAAAATAATTTTTAACACTAAAAATGGGTTGGGTGAATGTGATCTGTCGATTTTCCAACAATACTTTTTAGCGTTTCCTATGATCGACATTACCGTTTCGTGCACAGACAACACCAATAATTGGGTAATTGTATTCCAAGAATTCCAATTCTTTTCGAATAATAAAAAAGAGATCAACAAACTTGAGAATAAGAATAAGAATAAGAATAATAATAATATTAATATTAATAATATGAATTATACTACTGATATTAATAACCAAAATTTATTATTCCAAAATACCCAAAGTGAACATTTAATTCAACCACAAAACCCAATTGTTATTGATAAGAATAACAAGAAGAACAATAATATTAATACTAATAATATGAATACTAATAATATCAATCACATTGATTATAATCAAATTGAATTACAAAGCCAACCAAAGCCAATCAACCAAAGCTGCCAACAGCTTTTAGGATTTAATAATTATATTTGGGGTCCAATGGACAACCAAAATAATTTTAAATATTTTTTCCAAAATAACACAATAAATAATTTTAACAATCATCAGAATTTTAATAATAATATAAATAATATTGAAAATAATTTTAATACTATTGATGGTATTTATACTCATAATAATAATAATATTTTCAACCCACCAAATTATTTTCAGATAGATTTTGGAAACGAAATTAGAAATGAAAAAGAAATTGGGAATGAAAAAGATTTTTTATCTAATAACACTAATAGCGGTAACAACTTTAGCAGCAATATTGCCCACAACACCAGTGACACCAGTATTAATAGCAATAATGTAAACAATACAAACAATTATTATAGTTTTAATTCGAATAATTCAGGCAATAATGGGATGGGCACATTATTACAAAACCAACAATCAAAGATTGTCAAAAAAAGATCTTTATCTCTCAGGGAATTTATTGTAAATAACAATTATATCCCAGAAAATGAATGTTGGCAAATTCATAAATCAAAAGTGTTTGGAGGAGGATCTGGATTAGTGATCGATCAAGTGAGCATTTCCTTAAAATGCCCACTGGGGATGAACCGAATTAAAATCCCAGCGAGAGCCAAACAATGCTCACATATCCAATGCTTTGATCTTCAAACATTTCTTGATTTTACAAAAGTTTCAAACGAAACAGCTTGCCCCTCTTGTGATCGTAAATTTCCAATTAAGGATTTAATAATTGATGGGTTTGTTGATCAAATCTTAAAGAAAGAGAAAGATTATGATCAAGAAATGGTTATTTATCCTAATGGCAAATGGAAAAGATTAAACTCTGTGAAAAAAAATTATCAAATAGGTTATGACGTCGATGAGGATGTGCCAATAAGATTGAAAATTGACCCACAAAGTAAGGAAATTTTAAGTATAGAAAAAATTGTAGCATCAGGAGAAAATGGAATTGACAATAACTTGATTGAAGATTCTGAAGATTCTGATGATTTTAAAAATGAAAAAGTGATTGAAAAGAACTTTAGTGATATTTCTCAAAAAAATGGTAATATTTGATTTTCATTTTTTTCAATTTCTTTTATTTTTATTATTATTTTTTTCAATTTCTTTTATTTTGATTATTATTTTTTTATTCTTTATTATTTATAAACCACCTTTATTTATTTTATTTCAATATTTTTATTCTTATTTTATACTTTTACTATTTTATACTGTATTTGATTACAATTTAAATTCCATTAGAACCAACAAAACCCCATTCAAGAATATCCTTATCTAATCAAGCCATAGGATTGATGACCAAGTTTCCAAACAAGCAGACGGGCTATCCCAAATATAAAACAACCAATGAAATCAATTTACCAAATAATTTTGATAATGATTTCTTTTCTAATACAAATGTACAAACTCAAAATAGAAAAAGAAAATATCAAAAACAATTACCAATTCTATCAGCTAAAAATTTATTTAGAAGGAAACCAAAAAAACAAATATTTGTAAATTATAAAGGAAAAAGATATAAAATCAGAAGTTTGTTAAAACAATTAAATGATTTGAATTAAATTTTTATTTAGACTTTTAAAATGATTAATATTAAAATTAAATATTATTGTTATTTTAAAAATTAATATTAAAAACTTTTTTAGAATTTTTAAAACCATTTTTATGTATTTTTTTTTTTTTTTTTGGTTTTTTATTTATCTTTTATTTAATACAGAAAAAACCAATTAAAAAATTTAAGAGAAAAAATAAAAAACAATTTTTATTAGGGGATTAGTCCCTTATTTATTATTTTTTTTTTCACAAGAGGAAATAGTGCACTTATTTTAACAGACATTCTACTAAAGGTAACAAACGAACTAATTTATCAACTTTAGAGGAAGGGATTATCGTTTTTTAAAAGATTTTAATTTTTTCTAATTAATTTTTTTGTTAAAAAAAATCTGAACCCTTTTTTCCTTTGAATTTTTAGATTTGGAAAAGGAAATAGAAAAAAAGAAAAAGTTCAAAAATATTTTTTTTTTTATAATTTTTTTTCTTTGAGTCATCTAGACAAGTTTATATGAACGAAAAAAATTGTGAATCTAGTTTTATTTTACAAATATTAAGAAAAAAAAAATAAATATTTTCTATTTTAGAAAACCAAAATAAGTTTAAAACACTTTTGATTACAGTTATTTTTGATCTACCCAATTAGAAGTTTAGAAATAAACCACTTTATATTTCCTTCTTTAACAGATCGAGTATTAGAAAACACACAACTGTTGCACTCAACCATAAACTTAATTTTATTTTATTGACGATTAGAAAAACTTGTTCTTTTGGTTTTTTATTTCAATAATTTTTTAAATTGCAAGAAATTCTGAAAATTATGTAAAATTCTTTTCATTTGGAATATAAATTATTTACTATTCTTATCAAAATCAATTATTTGATAATTCTTATACATTTTTTTTTTTTTTTTTTTTTTTTTTTTATAATTATTAATTTGAAATATTTTAATTTGCTTTAAAATATTTAACTATCATAGAAATCATAGTAAAGGATATTTATACTTTTAGATTTTTGAATTATTACTAACACACTTGGAAGAATATAGATTAGAATATTAATTAAAATTTTGAAATAATCAGATTAGAAAAAAATTTAGTATGTTTATAGTTAAAATTTCCAATTTTTACAAAATTAGTCTTGTATTCTCTATTTAAAAACTTCAGTACAACCAAGAACATTTTAAGATTGGATGATTAATTGTTTGATTATTAAATTCATTTGGTATTTTGATTTTGAAAAAAAAAAGAAAAATAGAAAAGGAAAACTTTTTTTAATTACAAAAAACAAACCCATCCCCTTTAAATAATTATTTGTGTCTTTACAACCACCAAAGCACTTAAAGATAATTTATAAGCCTTTAAAACCACAATCAACGTTTTTAAACCGAGTAATTGTAAATGTGATAAGATATACAAGAATCACATAGTTTTTTTTAGTGTTCATTTAAAAAATAATTTAATTTTTTTGAATTTTGAAAAATAGTATGATTTATGTATTAGCATAATTTTTGGATTTTTCTTGATAAAATATGGATACTCACAGTATTTTAATCCACTAATAAAATAATTGATAGCATCCTAATAATACATTTTTTCATTTAGACACCCAATATGTCGAGCTATATATTTTTAAACTTTGATTTTTATCATGTTTTTTAGAAATTTCTTTTATATTATCGGTATAGCAATTTAGCGTTGATTTTACTCAATACACAATACACAACTTAAATAAAAACAGGGTAAAGTCGAATGGCCCTTTTTTGATTGATAAAATCCCAATAACAAAAAAAAAATCTAAGGATATCTAATGGGAAAAAAATTTAATAAAAAAAAATAGTTTCAAGGAAATTTCTTCATTGGTAAAGATCAAAATATCAAAACAAAAGTTCTCTTTTCTTATTTTATATTTCAATAGAAAAAAATAGTTAGTACAGAATCCCTTATTTCAAAAAATCCAAATTTGAAAAAAAAAAGTTTAAAATTCTCAATTCCAAAAAAATCAAATTTCAAAAAAAAAATTAATTGGTATCGTTTTTATATTTCCAAAGGGTTTAATTCCTTTGATTAAAATCAAATTGTTTTCTTTCAGTCCATAATTAATTTAATTAGATTTAATCTAATTTGTGGATATTTTGTAACCCTCTAAATTTCACAGAGTAAGGATTTTGTAACATTCTTTAAGAAAAAAACAACTCCTATGAAAAAAGAAAAAAATAAAAAAAAAAAATTGGGATCTCACAAAAAGCGCCAAAGAGTAATACTTCAAAACCAACACATGTGTTTTCAAAATTATATTACAGAACTATTCTAATAGGAAATTGAGTGTCACTCTTTAGACCCTTTTCTAGAAATATTCTCATTTTTGATTGTTTATTTTTGGAGATTGATCACACTTCGCTTCATTGTTAATTTTTTATTGTTATTAGGTACTGATTAAAATTATTAATTTTTTTTTCTATTCTCATTGAATCTATCAAATATTCCTGAAAATACCCGAATATTTTTGAACCACGAAATTAAACTTTTTGAACAATTGTCAAGAAACTTTAGTATTAAGAAACTCTATTTAAGGGTAAAATTGTAATTTTATTACAATATTATTTTTTTTTTGACTCAAAATTAAAAAGGTGAAAAATTACTTATTTTGGTGAATAGTATTCAAAACAGTTTATATTATGGGAATTGTAATCTTACATTACTAGTAATTTCGAATCGGTTTATACTATTGAGAGAAAATATCTTTGTAATGAAAATTTCTAATTGTATATTATTACTTATGATTTTGTAGCCTTGAATACAATACAAAAATAACCCAGTAATATCTAATTGTACAAACCCTTGTCCTACCCAACCCAAGGTTATCCAACCAAACATTATTTTTCTTTCTCATCCCAGAAATGAAATTTGCTTAATCTAATCCAACACTCCCCATACCAGTCGCAAAATAACAATTACAAAATCTCAAAAAACCCCTTATGATACATACACCGACCCAAAAAATCACGAACCTACTCAAATATATTCAAAAGGAAAAAAAAAAAAAAAAAAAAAAAAAAAAACTATTCAGATAGTTTAAAAAAGAAAATTCTTCTTCAAGTAAAATTGTTATTTTTCCATAAATATTTATCTCTGAACACTATGGGCTATTAAAAGTTCAATAAAAGGTAATTTTAAGCTGAAAAAAAAAATTTGATTATTTTCGGGTATTTTTTGAAAACCCAAAAAAAATTAATACTTTTTCTAAAAAAAAATGAATTTTACCTAAATTGTCTGTTTGTTTTACTTTTCAGGTTTTATTTGATTTTCTTGTTTTTAATATATTATAAAATATTATTTACAACAGATATTTAATAATAAGGTTTTTACAAATATTCTTTACTCATTGAATTCAAAAATTAAGTTGTGGTGTATTTTCGTTGAATCTATAATTTAATTCGCTTTAAAGTGAATAAACGTTTAAATAAGAGTGTAAACTTGCGAGAATTTTGAAATTCTTCAAAATAATTATATCTAACAATTAATTAAGGTAATTTACTAAATCTACATTCGAAAATTTTTTTTTTCACATCAAATAATGAAGATTCAAATATCAATATTAAAAAAAATATCTTACAATGGATTTAAATTCCAACAAGTAATCATTGTAAATGTTTAATAAACCGTTTAATTCTTGTAATACATTTTTATTTTTATTATTAGAGATCTTAATTTCTTGATCTAAATCTTTTCTTTATTTGAAAAAAAAAGAATTTCAAATGCTATATTTTGGAACGAGAGAAATAAAAATAGAAAGGTAGTGATATTTTAGAGGTTTTGTTTAAGTTTTTCAACAATTTTGATTTGTTTTTCCCAATATTTTTTCCGTGTTTGGTCGTATCGTTCACCTAAATATTTAGCAAATGTTAATGCATTGTCTAAATTTTCTTCGGTGATCAAATATTTTGTATATAAAGTAAATAGACAAAACAATGGCCACATACTGTGTCTATGCCTTTTTCTTAATTCGTCAACTTTGTCGTGGAGCACTTTTAATTGCTCTTTATTTAAAATTTTAATAAAATTCATTATATAGACCCAAGGGCTTTCGTTGTTAACAGATTTTGTGATATGGCCGAATACAAATTCAAATTCTTGTTCATAAATGGTTTCCAAGGGGATTGTTTTTGACTTTCTTACGACATAATAACGATAATTCCAAAAGGAATTGTTCAAGTGATCCTTCTCTAATTCGCCTTCAATAAACTCTAATTCATTGTCCCATAACTGGAAATGCTTCACTAACCAGATACGGTAAACCCAAACATGATAGTTCTTCGCATCACCAAGCATCATCCTTGCCAAGAAATCCATTTCGTTCGAATAGTCATTTAATTTCTCAACACATTTCATTCGGTGGTGCCACAGTTGGTAATTCTTTGGCAATCGGTCTAACAATTTTTCGATCAAAAATAATTCGTTTTTTAAGTTTCCATTCAAGGCAAATAAACAGTTCCTTCGGAACTCATACGCAACAGAATATGATGGAGATAGCATTAATAATTCTTTTGATAATTTTAATGTTCGTTCTGAAATTTCTTCACTTCTCAGAACTGCTCTAAAATAGTTCATCGTTTCTTTGTCTTTTTGTTTTGGGTTTGTAAACATTTTTTTTTTTTGGTTTGTTAGGTTTTTGTTTTTTTTTTTTTTTTTAAAAAAATGAAGAGAAAATATAAAAAGAAAAAAAGTAGAAAAGAAGAAAAAAAAAGAGAAATGAGCAATTTGTTCTGTATATTTTTTATTTTTATATTTTGAATAAACTAGACACTACATCGATCTGAATAATTAACTACACATGGAGGCTTTGGTCCGTCTTTTTGGGTAATTGGCTCAACATCCTCCCATTCTTTTCTTTTTGAAATGGGCACCCATTTAGGTTTCTGGAGTAAGTTTTGTTCTTCATCGCTGTCGAGTTCCTCTTCTCTTTTTTGAAGTATCTTTTGGTTCTCTGTCATATTAAAAAATAGGAATGAAAAAATAAAAAGGAAAAAATGGATCAAACAAATCTCTGATTTATAAATTTGTGCAAAGACACTTTTTTATTTTGAGATTGAGAAAACGTTTTCAGAATCGTTCTTTTTCCCTTTGATGATGAAAAAGTGATTAAATTGAGAAAATTGTATTTTGTGTTTGTTCTTTTTTGAAAAATAGGGAAAAAATTTTTACATTATTTTCCTTTTATTGCTTTACGAATAGAAATACCACAGAAATCGATCCAAGAACATGATCTCTATTTTTTAGTTTGGTTATTTTTATTTTAAGTGTAGGTTTCTTTTGGGTGGGCTTAATACTCAATATAATTGGAATTCTTTGTGACTGATAGAGAAAATTTGAATTGGATAAAAGTTTAAACAATTTTCGTTTTTCAAATTCAAAAAGTCGAACTTCTATTTCAAATTCTTAGGTAAAACAAGACACCACAACACAATACCAAGAAAAAAAGATCCCCTACCTTTCCAAATAAATAGCGATTATAAATTACAATCCATTTTTTGAAAATGATCATAAGACTAAATTAAAAAGAAAAGGAAAATGAAGTGAAAATCTATTTCCTGTTTATTAGTCAAATCCTCAACTAAATTTCAAAATAAATGGCCGAAATATTTTTTACTTTTTTTTTTTTTTTTTTTTTATTTTTAGAAGAAAAACAAATATTTTTTGTATAGAGGACTGAAAATAAAAATAGTAATTTTTTTATTATAATAGATAACTTCAATTACTAAAATTTATTTATTTTCAAAATTTGATTGTTAATGGGAAAGTGATAATGAAATATAGCTTATTTTTGAAAAAGTTAATAACTGGATACTTTTTTCCTATTTCATCACTAAATTCTCAAAAGAAAGTGTTCAAATCCCCAAAAAAACCACCCTCTAAAAGTTGATTAATAACTCAACTTGACAGTCTTCAAGATCTATTAATACTAGTATTTGGAATTCAAATAGGATAGAATATCCACTGATTTTGGTTTTTCAATTCAGAAACTATAATTTCTTTGGGATTTATTGAGTTAGCTCCAGTCAGTTCCACTTTTAAGGCACAAACTTTCATCGAAATTTAAAACACACAAAAATCTCAAATTAAGGCACAAAATTTGGATTCTTTAATTTTACAATTTATTTTTACTAGAATTTGAATTTTGTGCTTTAATTTGAGATTTTTTTGTTCCCTTAAATTTCGTAGCAGTTTGTCTCTTAAAAATGAAACTGACTGTAATATAAATTCATATTAATTTTATACCATTTTAAAGTAGCAAAAAAATTAACAGAGATCACAAATTCCAATTTATTTCTTTGGAAATAGTATAAAAAAATGAAAAATATGAAAATGAAGTAAATAATTTTCCACCTTTATTACCCAAACACAGGGAGAAAAATTGTTAGAAATACAATTAAAAAAAACCCTCTCATCAAAAAACACCATGAAAAAATCGATTCTGGAGAAAATATTTTGAGATCAATTTTAAAAAAAAACTTGGATATTACCCATAGAAATTCATAATTATCAAACAATTTTTTGGGAATTATTTTTTTCCTCAGTTTATTTCACCAGAATTCAAATTTTGATATTTTAATGTAAATTTTTTTTTACTTGCTAAAATTTCGTTCAAATTTGTGTCTTTAAAAGAAATACTGGCTAAAAAACTCCCTAAATTATTTACTAAACATATTTTTTTTTTTGGGATAATTAAATATTAACAAAATATTATTAAATATTGTTTTATTTATTTGTTTATTTATTGAGAGAAAAAAGCAAATCCAAGAGAATTTTATTTAAAAAAAAAGATAAGAACAAAAAAATAAAATAGATTAATGAAACAATAATATAATTTGTGTGATCTAATTCAAAAATATACAAAACAATAATAAATTTTACTCAATTCTTTTATATACTGGAAAAACACTTTGACTCATTTTGAATTTTCTGTTTATTTAAATATATACATACATACATACATACATACATATATATATATATATATATATATATATATATATATATATATATATATATTATTGTTTAAGGGAGGACGTTTCAGTTGCTCTTGTTTCCCCGAATTCCTAAATTGTGATTTAGAATTTTTTTTAAAAGATTTTCATATATAGATATATATTATTATTATTATTATTATTTTTTTACATTAGAAATAAAATATATTTTCTGAATAAAATGGGAAACTCAAAAAAAAAAATAAAGAGCAACTTCTTAATATAAGAAATATCAAAAAAAAATTTTTTTTTTCGAACATCAAAAAAATAAAATAAAAAAAAACCCGATACCCTATAACAAGTTATCTAATCTACCCTGAATTTCTCGCAACATTGCTATTTATTCTTCTCGTACAAAATATTTTTTTACAAATTTTTTTTCACAAATACGTTTTTTTGTAAATATTTTTATCTAACTAAACCAAAATAAAGATTATTTTTTCGAAGATTAAAGAAAAAGGATAGAATTCTCGAAATTAAAAAACAGCAACAAAAGATTCAAAAAAAGAAGAATAAAAATTAAGAAATAATTTCGATCAGATTCAGAATTATTTTTAGTTTTATGTTTAAAGGAAAATAAAATAATTATCAAATAAATAAACACACCGAATAAATCGTTATTTCTGAAGAAGAATTCAAAAATATCCTATTTTCCGGAACAAAAACTAGAATTGGAAGAATTAAAGGACAATAAGAATGTTTTAAATTAATTTTTGTAATTCTTTAGAAATAGGAAGTATATTAGTGAAAAAAAATAACTGGCCTGAAAATAATCTCGGACAAGATTTTTAATTGTGAATATTATGAAAATTGTTGTATAACGGTAATTTTTTACAATCATATAGTTTTTATAAATAACCATTTTTTTATAATCCAGTAATGAATCTACCTAAAGTCCATTAGAGCAGAGTGTATGTAGAATGTCCATGTAATTGTTTGATAACATAAGTAGATCTACTTTTATTGAAAAAATAGAGGTTTATAGGGGTTTACCAGAGTTTGGAAATTGATAATTTTTATTCTTGTTGTTTGATTGATTGAAAATTGTTTTGAACAAGTGTAATTTAATTAATCATCATTCAAAAAAGTGGATTATAATTTTAAAAGTTTGATTCTTAAAAAAAGGGATTTGATTTTAAATATTTTAAATTGTACAAAAATTTTATAATATTCACAATTAAAAATCTAGTTTGGGATTATTTTCATGTCAGGTATTTTTTTCACTCCTGTATTTGTACATCAAAATATTTACAAACAACAGTTTTGAGATTCAGAATTAAAAATAAAACCAAGTAAAGAAGAAGTTATTCTCTCTAATTTTACAGATAAGATCAAGAAATAATTGATTTTACTTTTTTTTTTTCTTGGTCAATTTTATGCTGTTTTTAATTTCCATTTTTTAATTTGTATATAAATATAATATTATAATAAGATATATCTGACACTTTTATATTTATTTAAATATTAATGTATTTAGTTAAAGAAATGATTTGAATTATCCAGTTTCGTATATTATACACCACTCAATTTTTGGAAAATGTACTTACCACCCTCAAATTGAATCCTATAATCATTAAAATTATTACTACTATACCGAGGAAAACATGTAAAAAAATGTGGTTATTTTTTTTTTTTTATTATTATTGAAGAAGTTAAAATTACACTCTAGTTGCCATTAGACTTAAATCTCCTTTCAAAAAATGTTGTTCTTTTCTTTATATTAAATATTTTTATAAAAAAATATTATTCTTTAAATTCATCCTCTAATTTGCTTTGTTAAATATTATCATTTTTATGTGGTTATAGAGAAATTTTTCATATATTATTTTGTTTTATAAAAAATTTTGAATAAAAACTTTTGAACAGTTCTGGTAAAAAGCCTATAAAACTTTTTCGAACATTTTATAGATATTTTTTTAATTTTTTCCAAGTTCTTTTTTAAAACTGCATTATTTGATACATATATTAATATCATATTAATCTTATAAAAAACCCACAGGGTAATAAATTCCCTTTTTTATGATTTTTTAATGGAACAAAAGGAATTTTATAGTAATCAATTAGTAAAATGCAATATATAATTAATTTTATTTCGAATTCTTTTATTAAAATGACTGTATTTTTTTAAAACATAAAAGATAATTATAACAGTAATTTTGTAAAAGTGAGTACATTTTTTTTTTATATTGTAAGAATTATAACTTTTTTTCAAGCTTTCTCTTTTAATATAGTGTGAACTTTTTTTTAAAAAAATGATTTGCTTCCCACTCCAACATGTACACCACATTTGAAGCTTGAGTTCTCACGTTTTTAAAATGTTGTATTATTGTTTTTTTTTTTTTTTTTTTTTTTTTTAAAAAAAACAAAATCCAAAATGCTCTAATATCAAAGAACAAAATAGAAAAAAATAATTACAGTAAAATATCTTTAATTTTTTTCACATATTTTTATTATTTAATAAAACACTTTTCAAAATCTCACAAAAAAATAAAGTTAAAAATTATACAGCCATTTTTAAAAAAGTGATTACTTTTTTTTAGATTGTAAGAATTAGAACTTTTTTCAAGCTTTCTCTATTAATATAGTATGGATTTTTTTTAAAAAAAGAGCCCCCCTTCAGACCCCAACGTCTAATTCTCAAATATTTAGACTGAGTCCTCACTTTATTAAAACAGAAAACTTTCCAAAAAGTTTAATTCTGAAAATATTTTCACTTTTATAACATAGAAAACTTGATAAAAGTTTATAAAGCCCTCACATTTTTAAAGCGGCTGTAACTAAAAGCAATAATACAAATATTTTGGTTAAATTGAAAAAAAAAACAAAAGTAAAAAGAAAGAAAAAAAAAAGAAATAGAAGTAATTTCATGATCGCAAATTATTTTCCATAAACTCACCTCACTCTTTTCAGTTTTCTTTATCCGTTGGATTGAAAAATACATTTCGGTTGATTAAAGTTTAACGAACATTCGCATCCATTTCAGATTTAAAGTTCGTTTCCAGCCATTTTTTCCCAGAAAATCCAATCTGAATTAATTGCTGTTGATACTATCACTATTGTGTTGTGTTTGTATTCGTTTGAAATATAGTTATGATAAACATTGTTTAAAATTCTTGATGTTCTTTCGTCTGTACTCCAGATGTGCAGAATTTGTTTTGCAAACTTTGGATAGCTGGAGTTTTCTGAAGAGCAGATCACACCAAATAATTTTTTTTCGAGGAGGCGTATGGCGTCCTCTTTTTGAAAAATACCTCTGTACTTCATCGCACGGGTAACTGAAACTCCCAGTGTAACAGTATTTTCACAATTTGAAACTAAGATTGCATAATCTGTGATTTTGCCCTCGGGGCAATAAACAATTTCAGTCTCTGTTGAAAGAAGCTTGGCATTGATCATTTTTTTGAGAACCTCAAAGGACATTGCTTCAGAAATTATAGACGTCCCTCCGGCGTTTTCAGAGTCCCTTATTTTCTGTGCTCCCTTAGTTAAGCTGTATTTATTGAAACAACATTTCGAGATCAATTGATTGTAATGATACCTTTTTGATGAATAAACAAAGAAGGACTTTTTCAGTTTTTCGAGCTGACGACTATCTTCTAGGATTTTGTTGCTTGAAGTAACAAACACCATATCGTAAGTAGTCATTTTAAGTGAGATCTTTCTGATTTTTTCCACTTTTTTTTTTTTTTTGTTTTTATTTTTGTTTTTGTTTTTGTTGTTGTTTTTGTTGTTGTTTTTGTTTTTGCTGGTTGTTGTGCTTTTATTTGAGCGTTGGTTCTTAGTCCCTAGACAAAACATGTGTGCAACTGTAGCTTTCCCCACACAGTTGAAAATCTTATGAAACATTTGTCTTTTGGGTTGGTAATAGTTAAAATGTGATGGTTAGTAGTTTTTAAACAATAAAAAAATTTAATAAATGTTGAGAAAAAGAATGAATTCCTATGTTTGTAAAACAATTACCCTCTTAGTTTATAAATTTTCATGATTTTTGTAGTAGACAGTAAAGTTACACAATTTTGATTGGTCTGATTTTGATTCTTTCTCTGAAGGATTTATTAAATTAAAAAATTTTGATCAATATTTTTTTTGGTTCTGATAATTTTTAAATGTTGTCTCAAAGTTTTTTTTTGATCACTTAGACAGGAAAAGTGGTTTTGGAAAACAAATTGCAAAATAAATATTTAACACCAATATTTCTTTTCATTTTCATTGAAAGATAATTAACAATTCATAAAGGTACTTTAAACATTACTCGTCTTTTAGAAAAATGATTTAAGTACTCCCAAGACGGAATCTCAATTTTTTTGTTTTTGAGTTATTCCGTTAAAGATGTTTGAAGATTTGATTTGATCAAAAATTTGAAAAATTTTTTATTGAAATTTGATTTTAAATGGGTGATATTTTTATCTTATTTTCCAGATTGTTACATTCTTCAGTAACTTGAATTTCGAATTCTTTGATTTCACATAAATGTAGAACAAAATACTAATTCAAACAATCAAATAAGATTCTCAATTACAATCTATTTGTTTGAAATTTCTACAAAAGAAAATGAGGAAAATGAAGTGAAAATTTTTTACCATTTATTATTCAAACAAGTAAATGAAGAAATATTTTCTTTTTTAAGGGATTAACGTCTACGAAGGAGAAGCCTAGGATTAAAGCGTGTTATTATTTTTTATTAATCACATTAGTGCTACATGGTTTCAATATCTTTGAAAAATTGATTAGCAAAGAAGTTTATTTTTTGATCTCATCAATTAATAATCATCGTTGTTCTAGTAAAAAAAACAATAATTTTAGAAAAAAATCTGAATTTAACCACAAATTTAAAGGTTGAATTATCAATCTGAAGAATATAAAATTACAAAATATTTTTCTTAAATTTGTGGCGAAATGTAGATTATTTACTAAAAACTTCAATTTGACTAAAGAATAAAATAATTACCAAGAGATTTTTTTTTTACCGATTATTACTGAAATATTGGAAATATCCGAATATTAGAAATGGACTCATCAAAAGTAAACAAAAGTAATCATTCTTTGTACTTTTATGTTGATGATTATTGAGTTAATCTTTGAAATTCAAAAATTCTAAAAATAGTTACTTTCAGAAGTTCTAAATCTAAATTATTACAGACTGTAATACTATGATTTTGGGTTTCTATTTTTAGATTTGGAAAAGGATTGAAAAAAAATAATATGTAAAATGAAAATTTTTAATAGTGATCATTAGTAAAAAATGTAATAATTTATTGTACAATATGATTTATAATACATTTTGGGGACCAAATTTGAAATTATCCATGAAAACGTGGGCAAATCTCATTTCCCAGCTTCTTTTTGAATACAAAATATTTCGAATCATCATATAGTTTTTCCCAAATGTATCAATATACTTTGAAATAATCTTAATAAAACAAGTTTTAATATCAAATGAAATCACTTTTTAAATTCCACTTGTTTATTTTCAAAATTAAAAAAGTTCTTTGATCAAAATTGTTTAATCAAAATAAGCTTGAAAAGTACAAAAATCAAAGTTTCCAAATTAAAACCAGTACTTTTTTTTTCTTCTTGCTCCAATGAAACTCTCAATATACCACCCAATAGTAGATCTAAGTTCAAATCAATGTTGAAATTAAATTCCTGGTTATTTTTAAAAATAAAATTTTAATTATTCATACAAATAGTTGAAAATTTTCCATAATATTATCAATTTTTTTGAAATATTTCTATTTTTTTGTATTTTTAATGAAATGTAAATTTCTTCAAAATGAATACTATTTTACGAAATAAATTTTTCAATTTGATCCTTAATTTTTAGAATTTCTTTTTAAATATTCGAACTTTAAGAAACCAAGACCCTATTTAATTTTGGTTTATTGTTGGTTTCTTTGATTAGGAGGATGTATAGGTCTTCTATAAGAAAAAAACACATTTTTTATTTTGAAAGACTTCTTCAACTTTTCTGTACTAATTATTATTACAACAGGTATACCATTTCTTAAAAACCCTCAAAAAATCCTACTGGTATTTGAATTAAAAATGCGGAAAAATTTTCTCTTAATTTTCCAAATTTTCTTTTCCAAAAAGAGATCACAAACCCCAACCTACTTCTTTGAAAACTCAATTTATTAAAAGAAAAATATGGAAAATGAAAAGAGAAGTGAAAATTTTTTCCCATTTATAATTCAAATACCAGCAAATTTTACTATTGTTATTAGAATCCTTTCATTTTTCTTGTGATTCTTTTAAAAGGTTTCTCAAAGTTAGGGTATTGTGTTTTCAACCCCAACAGAATAGAAAATATGAATAATCTTAAATGAAAATTTCATTTTTATTAATTCCCAACTTCCTCAATATTTATTCTTCAGCCTAATTAAATCATTATGTCCAAGGGGTGTGAAGCTGATCAACCATTTGACACAGACGTTTTTTCTTCAACGTATAAAGATGATGATATTAAATTAGTCACCGAGAAAACCGTTAAAAAGCTCGCTAATGGATGGAAAACAGTCAAAGGAACACGAGTCATGAAGCACAATACTGGTAAATACCATTATCGAATCAAAATAGATTCTCACAACAGAAACAATAATCCCTATTTAATGATTGGTGTTTCGTCTTGTAAAAAAGTTCTCGGGTACAGCAATGGGGTGGTATTTTCAGGTATTTTTTTCTTTTTTACTTTTGTTTTTATTAATTTTTCTCCTTTTACAAAATTTCACCAAAAACAAAAAAAAAAACGAAAAATTGTTAAAAAAACCAACAAAACAAACAAAACATTCACAAAATTAAATTTGGAATCCTAAATACCCCTCTTTTTTTTCATAAAATTGATTCTTTAATTATTTTCATTATACTAGGAAATGATACCGGGTCGTGGACTGGTAAATATAAAAAAGGTTCATCAACACAGTATGGTAATAATGTAGCTATTGTACCTGGTGATGTTGTTCATTTAATTATTGACACAGACAAGAAGAGTATCTCTGTGTCTCTTAACGAAAAGGATTTAGGTGTACTTGATAATGATCTGATCAATAATTGTGTTTTATCGGTTGATCTCTATTCAACTAATGATCAGGTTACCATATTATAACTTTCTTCTGATCAGTAGAAGAACATACAAAGTATCTTTATTATCATTTATTTTGAAAGGAGTAATTCAAATGTTTTCCTTCTTTTGGTTTTTTTTTCTTTTTCTTTTTCATTTTTTCTTTTTTCTGCTTTACCTTTCTCAAGAATAAAAAATTTATCAAACACGTCTGGTTTCGATGTTAATTGATCTTTAACTTTCTTTTCTCAAAGAAGTTGAAATTCTAATTACTAATAAATTCCATGATGTAAAAAAACATTTTTGGTACAATTGTTAGTTTTAGAAATATGATATCTCAACTGTAAAATCATTTTCTTCAAACAAGTGTTATTGTGTTAACTTATTTCAAAAGTTTTTTCAAATTTAGAACAAGAAAATTCTTTCTTCTTATTATTTATCAAAAGCTTGTAAAAACTTTATCAATAAAAAGGAAATTGAACTAAAAATTTTGAAAATATATAATGTGAATTTATTAGTACTATTATTTTCCAATTAAAAAATGAAAAATTGTTGAGTTCACTTTCCAAAATATTTTTCAAGTTTAAAAGTCTAAGTAAAACCAAAGATCTTTACAACATCGTTTAGAATCGTTATTTTTAGACCTTTAAATTAAACTTACTGAGTTAACTCAAAGACAAAATTTTCACTCTGGTAATTTGATTGTAGCTAGTATTAATTAATATTCATTTTGGAAATTGAAATAAAAATTTTCATATATTAATTGGAAAATAACAGTATTAACAACAATTCTTCTCGATCTTTTGAGATCTGATTTTATATTTTTATAGAAAGCCATGCAACAAATGCGCAATTCATATATTCCCACACTTTAGAAAGGAGTGTTCATATTTAATGCTTAATTCAGATTGGTTTTATGACTACCAACATATTTATCGGCTGAAAAGATTGTTTAGTTCTTGTTTAAATTTTAAAATTCAGGTCTATTGTTTCAAAATTTATAATTTTGATAAAACAACATTTTTATGACCAAATTTGAAATTCTCCTTGAAAACGTGGGCAAATCTCATTTCCCGGCTTCTTGTTGAATACAAAATATTTTGAATCACCATATAGTTTAATTCGAGTGTAAAAATATACTTGGAAATAATCGGAATAAAACAAGTTTTAATACCAAAAGAAATCACTTTTTAAATTTCACATGCTTTTTAAAAGATTACAAAAAGTTCTTTGATCAAAGTAATGTTTTTTTTCAAAAATCCTCAAAAAATCCTAAATTTATACAATTTTTAATATAATCCTTTCATTTTTCTTATGATTCTTTTAAATTGTTTTTTGAGGTTAGGGTATTGTGTTTTCAACCCCAACAGAATACAAAATATAAAAATTCCTTAGTGAACCAATTAGCATTGTTAAATGTATTTTGGTTTGTGAAATACAAGATAAATCAGCCACTGAAATCATTTACCAATTTGATGAAAAAAACACAAAATTCAAAACAAAATCAACTATAAAGTAATTTTAAAAAAGTTAAAAAAAAAATTTTTTTTTATGATTGTTTCAGAATTAAAAGTTTTTTAGGGTTTTGTATTTTAATAAAGTGAAATACTTTTTTTATAAACTGCTTTCCTTCACACTTCAACCTCTACACCACATTAAAAGGCTGAACCTTTGCTAATTAAAACAGAAAACTTGATAAAAGGTTAAATTCTGAAAATTTTTCACTTTTTTAACATAGAAAAAATATAAAAAGTTTTAAAAAGATCTTCACATTTTTAAAACGATTATATCCCAAATTTTAAAAATTACTCTCTCATCTTAGAATGAAAAAACAATTTTAGGTAGAGCAAAATATTTGTTATATAATGGTATTTTTTTTCAAAAGCAAATTGGTAATCATGGATTTAATATAACAGCTCTAGAAAAAAAATGTTAAATTGGTTTTAATTTTCACTAGTATGAAAAAAAAAAAAATTACAAATTAAAATTTAGACAGAACTATTACTTCAATTATCATTTCATTCCTGTTACCAAATTTTATTCACAATATAACCAAAATTCCAGATTTTAAAAATATTGTGGTTGTTGTATTTATTCTTGTTAGTAGTACTAGAGGTTGTAAAAGTCTCTAGTCTAGAAAAAAAAAGTATATTCTGCAGTAAAAATTTAAAATGGGTGTTACTATGAATTTTTGTTAAATTCAACTTAGGATATATTTTTGACAATAAAATAATATATAAACTCCAATTCACTCAAAGCGGCCCAGCCAAAAATGAAAAATTCGCTTTATTTTTAAGAATCTGCCAAATTTAGGTTGTTTAGAAATACGAGAATAATATTCTACATATTAGGGTTGATAATCATCAAAGAAAAACCTAAACAAACTATAAATTTCAAAAAAAAAAAAGATACACAACTCAACCCTTTTTTACCCCGGAAGGTGTTATATTTTTATTTTTAATTTGGTTGACAGATCGATAGATCCTTTAGATCAGCACTAATAGTAAAAAAAAAAGGAAAATAATCATTTCCTCAGTCGATCCTGTGGTTAAACATTCATGAATGAAAAGGCTTCTAAAACAATCCATCCTTTATCGTGTTCTTTATAGAATTATTTTTCATTAAGTGACTCCATTTTCTATATTCAATTCAAGATCAAGAGGGATTGGATAACTTCTCAAAAGCCTTCTCAATAACATCTCCACACAATCACTAAGTATAAGGATTGCTTGGGCAGTAATTTTCTTCTTTTTATTTTTCTTCTTTTATATTTGTATTATACATATAAGACAACTAGATTTTAAAGCTTTTTTTATTCTATAGCAAATAAGAATGATAATTCCTCCTTTTTCTTTTTGGTTATTAAACTTTGAATGTAATAACCCCATTTACAAAAACACATCTATTTATAGATTTCAATTAAATTGTTGAAATGGGTTTTTTTTTTTTTTTAATCAAATATAATACACAATAATTTGTAAAAATTGTTAAAAAAAAATGTAAATAATATGTTTTTGAGTGCACTACAAAAAATCAAATAACTTTTTATAAAGGATTTTGTCTTTAAAACCTTTTCATACACTTGAAGACCATTTACAAACATTTTCCATCATTTTTAAAAAGGGGAAAGAGTTGTCAAAGTCTCAAAGCTTTAGAAAATTCATGTGATTTTTATAAAGTGAATTCAAAAAATTAATGTATCATATTTTTTTTGATATTTTTTATTTTATGGCTATAATGTGGAATTATCACAAATTTGTGATTTTTTTGTGAAAGTTGAATTATTCACGATTTTATAATATTATAGCAGATTTATTGTTAATATTGTGATAATACATGTTATCATCAAAACCTCTACAAGACCAAATCGAGAATTAGAAACCAAACTTGAAAAAAAATTTAAATTCTTCAAAAATTGTATTATTAAAAAGATTAGGAAAACTTGAAACAAAAAATAAAATAAAAAAAAAAGAGAGACATAGATTATCGGTGTATATAAAAATAAAAAACATTATAATAAATAAAAGAAAAAAAGAAAAATAAGAATTTTTTTAATTTATTTTTTTATTTATAGTATCGATCAATTCATTAATTTTTGTATCATCATTTATTGTTTCTAACTGTTTAACGTGTTTAATAAAATTATCAATTGAAGAAATAAAATGTTCAGGAATTTGAGAATTCCAAAAAGGAAATTCCAATATTAAAATAAAATAATCTAATGAACGTAAAATAAATGATTTCTTTTTTGGTTTTTTATCAGTTATTTGGTGAATTAATTGAGAAAAAAAGATTTTGAATGATTTAATTTGATTTTCATTTAAATTTATATCTTTTAAATTGGTAAAATAAGATTTGAAATCTTTTAAAAAGTGAAATATTTTTGGTTTCAAAATGATCTCTTTTAATAAAGATAATAATTGTTCCTGAAATTTGAATTGGTTATATTGCTGACAAATCTGTAACAAAGAAATTATGGGACTATAACTTTGCTTAATTTTTTGAAAACTTCTAATTTTATATATTAGCAATTGCAACAATAAGAATTTATGTCTGAATAAATTATATTTTTCCCTTTTTTTCCTTTCTCTTCCCCTTTTCCTCTTTCCCCCCTTCTTCTTCTCTTTCAACCCCTTCTCATCCCCCTTCACCCCCTCACCATCCACTTTCTTTATACCAACCTTCTTATTTTCTTCTCTCTTCTCCATTTCTTCACCATTCTCGATATTTTTAAAACTTTTATTTATATTAACATCCAAAATATAATTTTCAAAATCATCCTTGTCATCATTTTTTTTTTTTTTATTTTTTTTCATTCTTTTAATTACAAGAGTTTTCATTTTTGTAATAAGTTTATTTAAGAATATTTTTGTTAAATATTTGTAATTTTTTGAAATAAATTGGAAAGATAAATCAATTAAAGATTCGTTAATAGGCCTTTTATATTTATTAAACAAATCAGCAAGTTTTATCAAAGCCGATGAAAATTTTATTTTAATTGTTGTTGAATTTAAAGTTTTATCTGTAAAAAATTTATTGAATATTTCTAAAATAATAAAACAGCAAGTTTCATCCTTTTTAAGTAACTCATTTCCAAAATCCAATGAAATTAGAAATTCAATAATTTTATATATACCTTCCGATTTATTACTATCATTCAAATAAATAATATCATTTTCATTTAGAATCAATAAATTTATTAGCTTCAACATTACAATTTCTGATTTATCCTCATTACTACTACTACTACTACTACTACTACTATTACTACTACTACTATTACTACTATTACTACTACTATTATTTTGATCATTTCCCCCATCATAACCACTACTATTATTTAAACGAGTATCAGATTTTTTTGAAATATTTGTATTTAATCTACTTTTTTTAGAAATGACATCATTGTTATCATCCACATTTATAATTCTTTTTCTTGTTTGTAAAATTTTTAATAAATAATTTAATATCAATTTTTTCCAAGATTGAGCATTTTTAAAATATTTAAACAAATTAAAATAATTATTAATTATTGTTGAATGGGTTTTCTTATTATATAAGCATATATGTATCAAAAAACGAGTTATTGTACTTTTGCCAATTAAAAATTTTACAATTAATTCATTCTTTTCAATAAAAATGGTTTCTATAATATTAAAATAACTTTTAAATAATTGATTTAAAATTTGATCATTATATTTATTACTCCTATTCGTTGCAAATTTAAAATGAATGAGATTATTGATGTACATTGGGTTATTAAATAAAATTTGTTTATTTTTATCTGAATTTTGGTAAAGGAAAATTGTTTCCCAAAATTTTAAAAAATTTAATTTAATTTTATCATTTTTATGGATTCTTTGTAAATTTATTTTTTGAAATAATTTGATCAAATCATCAAAATAATCTGAAATTAATTGATTAATGATGTCAATTTTAACTAGTGATGATAAAATATCAAATAATTCTGCGGTAATTTCTGGATTTAAATTACGTTTTAATTCCGAAAATGGACATGTCACTTCACTTTCATTTGTTAAAGACGAGAACGGTGGAAAACGTGAAGTGGTTGATAGTGGACCAAAAGAATTGTACAAGTTTATTCCTGTTGCCGATTTCTTTTTTAATATAATTTTCATTTTCGGATAATTTGATAAATCTGAGCTAATTAAAGTAACAATCAAACCCTGGAACAGTTCAATTAAACGCCCCTCTTCCTTATCAGTCCTCTTATATATCGTTTCATCGCAAATGGCTTTGAACAGATTAACTACCATTTTTCTAATTTCTTCATTTCTTGGTACAAATAACCAAACGGGAAGCCATCGTTCATAGTTCTCGATTAAAAATGGAATTACACCCTTTCTAATTTTTATTATTTTGAAAAGAAAATTTAAAACCTGTTCAATTGTTGAATACATACCTTTGTCGACAACCGAAATACTCTGAAAAGTATTTTGCTGATTTATTAAAAATTGGGTTTCTTTGATTTGTTGTGTTATTATGTTATTTAATATGACAATGACTTTTTTATCCTTTCTGGTGAGTATATTTTTATTCTTGGATTTTTTCTTTAATATTATTAAATGTGTTTCAAAAAGATTAAAATAATAATTAATTTTCCCATTTTTTATATTTGAATCTTGATCTTTTGAGAATGATTTAAAATAATTTGCATTTGTTAAAATTATATGTGATATATAAGAATAAAATGAAGTCGTAATTTTAAAATTGTAATTTAAATAATTAAATAATAAATTTGAATTCAATAAAGATCGTTGATCATTTTTTGAAATAAAATGATTTATTGTTTCCAGAGTTAACATATCTTTATTTCGTGGTTTATAGCCATCATCATCATCATTATTATTATTATTATTATTATTATTATTATTATTATTATTATTATTATTATTATTATTATTTAATTTTGTTAAATTAAAAAATAGTTGTGAAATAAAATTTAAAAAATTTTCAACTAAACTTTTAATATTTTGTTTTTTTCCATTAATTTGTTTGCTTTTTTCATTAATTATATCAATAAAATAAGAAATTAAATCAATTTTGAAATAATATAAAGTTATTTCTTTATAATTGTTGGAAAATTGTATTAACACATCAAAATAGGAAGGATATTCCCTTAAAATATTTCTATTTATAACTAAATCTAAAATACTGTTAAACAATTTCAAAATTAAGGAATTTTGAATAAATTTCTTATTTATAATAAATAATTTTTTATTTTTATTATTATTATCTTCAAAAATTTCAATTGAATCATTTTTTTTATCATTATTAACACCTTTTAAATAATCAGAAAATTTTTCCAAAATTTTTTTTTCATTGTTATTATAAATAAGATTACAGGTGGTTATTAGCATATTTAAAAAAAAAGATTTGATTTTTTTTTTATTACAAATAAATAAAAAATTTATTAAATAATTATTATTTTTCCTTTCATTAATAATTTCTTTTAAAAACCATTTGATTATTTTGATATTTTTTTCATGGAAATTAATTAATAAATATGATAATAAAATTTCTATTTGTTGAATATTTTTTGATCTAGAAAATATTTTTAAAAAAAATGTTAAAGCAAATTTAATTAATTTAATATTTTTTTTTTTTTTTTTCCCATCATTTCCATCAATCACTTTCCTATTATTAATTAAAAGTAATTGTTTACCATCCAGACCACCGTAATCATTATCATCATCATCATCATCATCATCAATTGGGTTATTTTCATCGATTGCATTAAAATACTTAAATAATCGAAAACAGAAATGAAAATAATTTGAAGAAAATAAATAATTTCTTAAATTTAAATTATAATTTTTTTCATAAATCTGTTTTAATATTGTATTATTATATACCACTAATTTGTCTTCATTTATTTTAGTTTCAGATTTTGATATTTTTTGATAAAATAACATATAAGCAGAAAACACTTTTTTTGGATCAGTTTTTTTTAATTCTTGATTACTTAATCCAAAGCAATTTTGATTAAAATTTTTTATATCAAAATTAGTTATTATTTTGTCTTCAATTTTTAGCCATTTGTTATTATTGTTTTTTGTTTTTTCTTTTATTATTGATATATAATGCCCATATTCTGTTGTTCCTTTATGTAAAATAACACCAATTAGTTCAAAATTAAAATCGTTTTTGTCTTCACCTTTCATTGGCTTTGCTTGAAAATATTTAAATAAATTT
The DNA here is from genome assembly GCA_027625915.1 of Anaeramoeba flamelloides. NCBI lineage: Eukaryota > Anaeramoebidae > Anaeramoeba > Anaeramoeba flamelloides. The sequence continues at coordinate 7,085,977 of JANTQA010000012.1, forward strand.
AATTCAAAAGGAAAAACCAATTTTTGGTTTAATTTATTTCGAGATTGAGTAGTGATATTATATTGAAATCTTTTTAAATGCAAAATTAAAATTTTTGGTAATTTTTTAAAAGAAACTCTTTTTATTGCATTTACCTTTTTGTTTAATTCTTCTAAAAAATATTGATTTTCTCCAATTAATTTATCATCTTCAAAATATTGCTCAAATGATTCTTGAAGATTTTTCTTTTCTTTAACTTCCAAAGAAATGGTATAAAAATCTTCATTTCTTTCTCTGATGTATTTATTATGATCCAGATCATCAATATTATAATTATTATTATTTTGATTATTGGCTATGCTATTGTTATCATTCTGAGTATTACTATTTATATTAATATTATTTAAATTTGGAATAATTTGATTTACTAATTTTCCTTTAAAGATATTTGAAAACATTTTATTTTTTTCTTGAAAATTTTTTTTAAAATAATTTTCAAATTTTTGAAATAACATATTACAAAATTCAACTGCATCCATTTGAACATTTGGATTTATTGACTGGCCATCCCAGCCAATAAATGAATTTATAAAAGGTCTTGTATCAACAAAATATTTTTCGGTATTCGTTAAATAATAAAATAATTTTTGAAATTGATAAAAATTATTTTTTTCATTTTGATCATGCTTTGGAATTTGTATTTTTAATATTTCATTTCTAAATTCTTCAATAAAAAATAATTGTTGAATTAAAGAATTCATATAACAAGTACATCCTAAATTAGTTAATCCACTATAATTAAACTCTTTTCTCTTTTCACAATTGAATTGATAATACCAAGTTTTTGGTATCTCTACTTTACTTTGCACAACATTTAAATAATTAATAATTGCTTTTTGATTTTCTGGATAATTTCTCATTATTTCAAATAATAATTTATAAATAACTTTTCTGCTTTTTATTGTTTTACATTTTGAAATTAAATAATCCTTTTTATTTATATTAACTCTTTCCATTTTCCTTTTAGCATTAAAATTTTCCTCAATTTTAAATTCAAAATCTATTTCATTTTCAATATTTATTTCTTCTTCAATATCTATTTCATTATTTGTTTTTTTTGTTTCGGGTAAAAGTTTAAAAAGACATTCTTTTAATAAAATATTAATTAACCCCCCTATATCATGATAATTAGTATTTTTTTGAATCAATAAACTTTTTAATATTCGTAAAATTCCAATTAATATTTGTTCTTCATTTATTAAATTACTATTATTATTATTATTATTATTATTATTATTATTATTATTTTCATGATCATTCTCTTCATTCTTTGAAAAGTTTTGTAAAAACTTTATTAGAGATTCAAAAAGTTCTTGATTTTTAAATAAAGAATTTTTAATGATTTTTGAAAACAATTTAAAAAATTCATTTGAAAAAGTAAATTGGATCTTTTTATGGAAATAATCCATAAAAATATCCTTAAAAATTTCCAAATAATAATTATTTTTTATATTAAAATTATTATTCTGGTAAATTAATTGAAAAAAATCAATAAATTTTTTTAAAAATAATTTTCTAATTTGTTTAATATTGGATTTTATGACACAATTTATTATTATTGTTTTAAAATTTTTAATTGAATTTAATTCGCTTTTTTTAAAGTATTGGGAAAATTCCAAAATTAAATCTAATGATTTTTTAATGATTTCTATTACAAAATTTAATTCCTTGAAATCAAAATCAATATCATTACTAATTAAAAAATTTTTTTTGGAAAAATATGAACAAATAGAAAAAAATATTTCAATGATGTTAATTGGATGATTAATATAATTGATTGTACCAATAGTTTTATTGGAAATTAATTTTTCAAAATCATATATATTTTTATCCTTCAAATTTGTAAAAATTTTTAAAATACATATGGAAATATTTAAAAATATTTTGTATTTGATTTTTGCCAATTGTTTATTGTCACCTTTGATAATTAATTCATTGTTTCCAATTCTTTTCAAAAGATAAAGTAAATAATATAATCCATTATAGTGTAAAAATTTGTTGATCCACTTTTGATATGGTTTTTCAGATTGAACAAAACTTAAAATAATTTCTAATTTATATAATAATTTAAATAAGTTTGAGATTTTTATTTTCTTATTCACATAAAGAAACTTTTTTTTTAACCTGGATTCAATTAAAATCGTATCTTTTTTATTTGTAGTAATTTTTCTTGTTACATCGATATCAACAATTGAATTCTCAATATCCATACTATTATCATTATTTTTTACGTTTTGGTTACTATCATCAGTGTTATTATTGTTATTGTGTTTGTGTTTGTTATTGATTTCCATGGTATTACCTTTGCCAAAATTTAAATTAAAAATTTGTTCTAATTTATTTTTAATTTTTATATTTGTTGGCATTTGTTGAATAATGGTCCATATAATAATTTTTAATTCTTGATTGTTAATGTTTAACAATTTAAAGATTTTTTCAAAATTATTAGACAATATATAAGAGGGTATCTCTCTCGATTGAATATTGTTATTTTTATTGTTTTCTTTTATCGATCTATTTTGCCTATTTTTGATTGATCTAATAAATAATTTTGGTTTTTTTGGAAAATTGATTTGATATATTTGAAAATGATCCTTCAATGGCTCTGATGTCTCGGTTAATTGAATATTAATATCTTTTATCTCTTCTTTTATCAATCCACTTGTTAATAGTTTTGTTTTTAATTCAAGTACTGTGAATTGAGGCACAAGATATATTATATTATTGTTTTCCTTTTGAGGGTCTTCAATGTCGATGCCTATCGATATTTGATCTGTATACTTTATCCAAACATGCCTTTTAAAACTTAAATTTATTGGATTAATTGAGGAATCATTTTCTAATAAAAATTGTTTTAATAATTTAAATAGATTTAAAATTTTTTTAATATTTTCTTTTGATTTTTCTAATTGTTCAAAAAATTCATCCATAAATGTTTTATTTCCTTTATTTGAATATTTTGATATTAAGAATTTTATAATGTTAGTTAATACTGAACTTTCCTTGCATTCAAGTAAATAATCCCACAAGATATTAATCTTTATATTAAAATGCATCTTATCATTTATATTTACATTACTTTCTTCATTCGTATTATAATTAAGAATATTATTATCGTTGTTTTTTTCACTTCGATCAAAATATATTTTGAAAAAATTAAATTCAGAATTAGAAATAGAATGCTTATTAAATTCCTTTGTTTTTAAAAAAATATAATTAATTAACTCCCCATTTTTAATAATTGAACTCATCCAACATAAAAAATAATTCTTTTCTTCGATCGTTAATGTTTGTTGAAATAATATTTCCCAAAAACTATCAAATATTTTTGTATTAAAATCATTATGATTTGGTGATCGTATTAATGGGATTATAAAATTTAATCGAACAGTGATCTATAATTTATTAAACAAATAATTTAAATTTGGATATTTATTAGTATATATATATATATATATATATATATATGTGTGTGTGTGTGTGTGTGTGTGTGTGTGTGTGTGTGTGTGTGTGTGTGTGTGTGTGTGTGTGTGTGTGTGTGTGTGTGTGTGTGTGTGTGTGTGTGTGTGTGTGTATGTGTGTGTGTGTTATAACGAAAGGTAGTGGGAGATAAGAAAAGATAGAAAGATAATATGTTTTTTAATATTATATTAGGATTTTTACAAGAAGGTGGAACTAATTTAAATTTTGTAGTATCTTCTTAAAATAGATATTTTATCATTTTTAAGGGTGGTGTTTTTGGAAAAAAAAAATTGAGAATCTTTTCTTTGCAATCGTAATTATTTTTGAATAACTTTGGAATTTTCATCTATTAAAAACCCTTATTCTTTTACAAATAAACTTTTAAATATCATTTGAAGGGTTTTAATACTACAATTAAAACTCTACTGTGAAAATTTATTAGCTATAAAAATTGATTATCTATTAAAAAAATTGTTTTTTATGAAATAGAAAAATTCAATTTCTAATATATTCCTGTAGAAAAATTTTGATTTCTATTGATTCTTAGGAGTTATTTTTTTTGTAAAAACAAACACAAATCCCAAAATTAAAAAGAAATCACAGAAATTTGAATGTATTTTTTTCAATCATACTTTTAAATATTTAAAATCCATTTGATTTTTTTGCAATTTTGTAAATTGAAGAATCACATTGTAGAACATTATTTTATTAAATTGTTTGTCAACCCAAAAGAACGAATGAACCAAAAAATTGTTCAACATATTTTTTTTCGCTTTATTATAAAATTTATGGTTTATAATACTCTGTGATAAATAATTTACAGTTTGTTTATAATGCATATTTTTATAATAGAAAATCAATTTTTATTTAAACTCCATGACAAAAATTTTTACTCACCTGAAATAATAAATTGAAAAAAAAATATAAATTCTCTTGTAGTATTCAATAACAATTGATAATTAAATCTAATTAGTAATTCGCTTTTAAATCATTCTAAAAAGATAAAAACCTGATATTTTAAAAATTAAAAAATGTAAAATCGACAAACTAAAAAAAAAAGTGAGTCACAATTTTTGAAATGAGCATTACCGATTTTTTATAACTGAAATTTTACCGAAAAAAAGTTAACAACAAGAAGATGTTTTGCTAATAATTATCTGATTTTTAAAAGACCTTACATAGTCTCAATTTTCTTAATGTTTATTTGTCTTTTCGAAGATCTTTTCTATTCAAAAAAAAATTTGTTCAAAATTTGAAAAAGTAAAGAAAAAAAAAAAAAACTGAAAAAGCAAAACAAAAATTTGAAGATATTAAAAAAAGATAAATAATATGAAAATTAGAAAAAATGATTCTGATCGAAAAATTAAAAAATTATTTTAAACTGAATATGGGATAAACCCACACAAAACCCCATTCACATTATAAAATAAGTCAGAATGGTTGAACAATAATTTATTTTGATAAGAAATATATGATAAACCCCCAAAACAACTTCCATTAATATTATAAAGTGAGTAAAAATTTTTGAAAATTAGTTTTAATAAATTATAGACAGTTAAAATAAACTAAATTTCATGATACATGTTATGAAAAAGACTTTTTAACTTTTTTCAGTATCAAATTGCTAATTTTGAACTTTTTCTCAGATACAATTTATAATAATCATTATTTCAAATAAAAAAGTTGATTTTCAATATGTATTTTTTCAAATTATTAATTGATAAAAGTTCAAAAAATGAAATCTTCAGTTTTATGTGATTATCTTATTATTTTTCTTGCTTTTAATAGTAGAAAATTCTCATTTTTTTTATTTTTAATAATTACAAGATGAATTTTTCTAATTTGTTAAGTACATTTGAAAATATTATGATTTACAATATTAAAAATCAAAATAAATGATTTTTTAAAAAAGTTTATTCGATATTACAAAAAAAAATAATTGTTTTTTTACGTTCGGTTTTTTTTTTTTGTTTGAGAAATAAATTTCTAAATGTTTTAGTTTTAATTTTATTTTCAAGTAATTTCAGAAATAATTTTTTGATAACAGAATGTAAACTATTTTCCAGCTAAAGTGTACCGGTTGTAATGGATGAATTACATACGTTTAAAGGAGTTGAATGGATCTTACGCAACATAACTCTGAAAATTTTTTCATAAAAAAAGCTCTAAATTTTGTATTTTTGAAATACACTCATATAATAAACATTATAATACATAGCAATTTTGTAAAAGGTTTTCAACTTTATTAGATATTAATGGGAATTGCAAAAAAAATGAAAAGTTTCAATAATATTTTTTTCATTTTTAATTGTAAATTTTTTGATATTTTTATTTGATTTAGTAGAGAGATTATTTGAATCTATTTTTGTAATAGTCTAAAAAGAATCATATTTTTTCAATTTTAAAATAGAACCAAATATTTCTTTCAAAAGATATTACTAAATTAAATTGAAAAACTGATTTTTTTTTCTATTTTTGTAATATTTTTTATCATTTTATTTTTAATCATTTTTGAGTTTTAATGGATTTTACCTATGTTTTTTTATGTAAGCTAAATTTCAAAAATAGGAGCAGATTTTTCATCAGAAATAAAATTTTTTAATTGTTTTTTTTTTTTGAATAATAATGTATTTTACTAAAGTATTCAGAGATAATAACCAATATAGATAAATAAATAAAATACAGTGTAATCATTTTATTTTTTGGAAGACAAATGAAAAAATGAAAAAAATAATAATAAAAAAGTTTGCCCATAATTTTGAAATTTGGCCTACATTGTTTTAAAATTTATTCTTTTTTTCATTCCTAATGTCCAATATAAAGTTCATTCGTTGTAACAAATTTCAAAAAAAAAATACTACCAAAAATAGGTGTTTTTTTTTTCAAAAGTCGGGAATGTCGAAAAAGGGGATTGTTCGAATCTTAATGAGTTTAATAGCTATTTTTTCTTAATTACATAAAATTATAAACTTTTGAAAAAATAATTTATAAAAGATGTATAACTGAAATCCAATATGGTAGTTTTGGCTAACTTTAATTTTCAGAATTTATTTTTTACTGGTAGTGTAGTAGTAAAATTTAATTTTGGAATTTCAAAATTGAAAGTATTTTTTCACATTTTTGCGATTTTTTTTTTTTTTTCTATTTTTTTTTAATACCAAATCGTGTTTCAAATTTTTTTGTTATTAAAAGATCTATAGTTACCAAGTAAAAACGTCTTATTCTAAGGTTACTAAAACGATGAAAATGATTTTAGAAACATCATATTGGTTTATATTGGAATTTTCTTTTGATCTCCTGTTGAAGATCAAAATGAACATTGTTGTTTTTTTCAATAGGAAATTCTCTAGAATTTTCCGTTTTCAATTTTTTTGAAAATATATTGATTTTCTAGATTTGCTTCATGTACATATCAACTGTTCTTTTCTATTTATCTCTTTATTATTATCATCATCATTATTCATTAAATGTAAATTCTACAAAAGGAATTGATATTTGCAAATTTTTTTGGGGTATCTTGGGCAGAGCCAATGTTTATTTCCTTATAAAAGTCAAAAATTAAGTGAAAATTCTTGCTAAAAAAAATTGAAATTTATTTACCTCAATCTTAATTTTTATCAAAAGTTGTCATTATGAAAAATAAGAATTTTGTATCAGCTTTCAGACAATATATAGATATGACATTTTTGTAATTATTTTTGAAATTCTAATTTAAAAATTATTTACAGATAAATCTACCTTATAAAATTTTTCTAAACAACAATATTTCAAATTATTTTTTTATTTGTTGTGTTTGAGCAGCTGTTGTTTTTTTGGGAATAAAAATAAACAAAAAATAGTTCAAATAATTTTAAAAAACATACATGTTCAAGATAGCTCAAATTTTCAGTAAAAATTGTTTCATTTATTTTCTCTTTTGGAATATTACATTCAACGATTTTCTCTGTAACCATTTTTTTAAAATTAATTAAATTCTTCAGAATAGCTTCAATTAATTTGTAGTTGTCTTGGTAGTGTGATAATAATTGTTTGTATTTGAGAGAATTTTTTTTAATCATGTTTTCATCCATGGCAAACAAAATCTTTTCTAAAAACCTCAAAGAAAAGATCGTTTTTTCGTTTTGGTTAATTTTCTTAGTAATCAAATTTTTGATTAACTTATCTTTGTAGTCTTGCGGTACAACTTTTTGGTTGAGAAAATTGCTGATTTGACTCAAAAATAATTTTTGTGATTCGCCAGATAAATTAGTGTCCATCGAAGTCTTAATTAAATAATCAAAGATAACGCTAATTCCCTTTTGTAATGAAATACGAACTAGCTTTAATAATAAATTAATTTCCGCACTATCAACCTTTTGGATTGTTTTAAATTCTCCCAAGAAGACATTAAATTGATTTTTCTTGAAAAATTTGCTAATTAAGACGATGGTATCGTACACAGACTTTTTGATTGATTGGTGTTGTCCCTTTTCGTTTTTTTATTTTTGATTTATCGTTTTTGTTATTGTTATTATTTTTGTGATAAAATAGTCATAAAAGAAAGTTCAAAACTCCGAAAAAATGGGGTATTTATTAATTTGTTATTGTTATTTTTTCACAAGAGAGAAGGTGTTAAAAGAAAAAAAGAAACAATAAAGAAAAAAAAAAAAAAAAAGAAAAACAATAATTCCTTACTTTTGAAGATTTTACAATTATTTGAATATCCTGATGATTTAAGATCCCTTTTTTTGAAAGAAACGAAAGTAAATTATGGGATCTTTGGATAATTTGTAAATGGATATTGTGTCCAAATAATTTATCAATGATCTTATTTTGCTTTAACGAACTAATAAAGTTTCCTTTTTGGCCATACATCATGAAAGGCGAAAAATTGTTTTCACCAGCATGTTTTAGTGCCATTTTGTCCAATTCAGAGATCGCTTTCACTCGTTTCTCTAACGAATCAGATTTTAGTTGACGAATTACTTCATCAACCTTTATGCGATAAAAAGAAGAATTAGACATAATTTTTTTGATTTTGATAGAAAGTGAAAAAAATAAAAAAATGAATCTCCTGTAAATAATTATCAACTTTAATAATGTCAAAATCAATTTGGTGGTTAACAGTGTTTGTTTTCTGGGTTTGGTTTTTTTGATTTTAATTAAACCTCGTATTTTTTTCTCACGTCAATATTACTTTTTCTCAAAGCAATTTAAGGATTATCCGAATTTTATAGTTAACGAAGACTATTTTTCTCCTAGTAACATATTTATATACTTTAAATAAACTTGATCTAAGGGATCTTGCTAACTTGAAAAATTTAGGTTTTTTTTGGAAAATTTTGAGTTTGATAAAGCTATTTTTAGGTTGAATTTAACATCTTTGTTATTTTCTTTTCACAAACTTTGATAGTATTCTTGAAAAAATAAAGAATTCCTTGCTTTCTTCTTTGGTGTATCTAAAATGACTTATCAGATGCTAAATTTTTTTTTGGGTTAATTTTTTTTAGTTGGGTATTCAAAAACTAAGTGTATTGATTTAATTAATGGGGTTGTTATTTATTCCCCAAAACTTTCGTTTTCCAATCACTTCTGAGTTGTGTTTGAATTAAAAATTCGGTTATTGACTTTTTTTTTTTTTACTTATTTATTTTTTTGAATGCTCAAATCCAAATTATTCTCAACAAATTTTGAAGAAAAAAATTTCATTAGGAAAATGTCACTCCACTTTCTTTTCAAGTATGTTAGAGTGTAGCGAGAGAGTATAAATATACTTGAAAAGAAAGTGGAGTGGCATTTTCTTAATATCAAAAAAACTAGCTTTTTAGTTTTGTCTTGTTATGTATGGGAAATTCAAAAAGTTTTTGGATCAATAAATGATTTTCCAGCCAATTCTAAAAAATCTAAAAAATCCAATAAATTGCAATATTTTGACTTTTCTTCAATTCATTGTCTTTTAAAGCTTTTTTTATGTTTATAGTATTTTATTTCAACCCTCACAGAGCATAAAATTTGAATAGTCCTACAATATTTTCTTCAAATCAGTATAAGCTTTTTTTTCATCAAAAATTCTTTGAAATTTTATATATTTGATCCTGAAGCTTTTTAGAGATATTATACAATAATTTTTATTAAAATTTTTTTCAACCTGAAATTTTGTATCAAAAACAAAGAATTAATTTTCTTTGGTTATATTATTGGTTATTTTTTGAAAATTAGTTTAAGGGAATAGTGAGTCTTTTTTTTTTTTTTTTTTTCTCAAAGTCAATAGAGTAATTATTTATACAACGATAGAATAAAATATTGATAAAAAACTTCATTTATCAACTTTATGGAAATGAGTTCTAGCTTTTAAAAGAGAGCTTTTTTTCCAATTAAATTTCTCGTAAAAAGATCTGAGCATTTTTGTTTATGATTTTAGGATCAATTCAGAAAAAGAAAAATTTGCCAAAAGAGTTTTATTTTGAATAAATATCAGTTTTAGTAAATTCCAAGAGTCTGTATGGACAAAAAACATTGAAAATTTAAATCTTATTTTAAAAATACAAGAAAAATAAATCAAATATTGAATCCTTGAAGATCTTCGAAAATTGATCTTTTATTTTTTCAAAAATATTTATTTAATTTATTGAAATTTAAACGATCCTGCAATATAATATTTCAAATATTCAGAGTATAAATAAGGAGCTGTAATTATTATAATCAGTTAATAGATAAGATCTATTTTTTTTTTTTTATTAATTAGAATTTATGTTATTTGTTTGTAAATCTTTAAAAAATACAGAAATAATAATAAAGTCTCTAGATATATTTAATTTTGGATTGTTAATATCTCACTGAAAATATAAAGACAGGGGTACAGTCAGTTCCACTCTAAGGCACAAACTATCAACGAAATTTAAGGCACAAAAAAATCTCAAATTAAGGCACAAAATTTGTAATTGTTTTTTTTTTACAATTTATTTTAGTAGAATCTGAATTTTGTTCCTTAATTTGAGATTTTTATTGTGCCTTAAATTTCGTTGAAATTTGTGCCTTAAAAGTGGAACTGACTGTATTAATTATTGATTAAAAATAATCAAATTAAAAAATATTACCTTTGGATTATAAGTCGTAGTTTCTAGGTTTTAAAAATCTATTTTGTTACGATTTTTAATTTGATTGTTTGGTTTTTTTTTCTTGTATTTTTTGACTCAATAAAAACAAAAAATTGATTTGAACTGTTTTTAGAATCAAAAAATTAGATTTTTTCTAGTTCAGTACTGTAAATAACCAATTTTTTATTATAACCCATTACAAAAATTTAACTCATGTAAAAACTATTAGCTTACTTTCAAAATAAAAAAAAACTAATCAATGGTATTAAAACAACATAAAACAATAAATATGGTTCTTTAAAGTATTTTTAAAAAAGAATTATGAAGATATTGAAATATTAAAATATAATTTTTTGAGGAAAAAATTAGAAAAAAGATCATTTTTTGAATTTATATAAAAAATTATTTTATTTCAGGAAATTATGTAAATATTCCAAAATTTTTGAAATAGAAAGATTTAATATTATTCAAACATTTACATTAATCAAATATCTAACCTTAAAATTCTATTTAAAAATGATCTATAATATATATTTACGTCTTACTATATTCAAATACCCAAGTTTGAAAAAAAAATGCGAGTTAAATTTTTGTAATGGGCTTAAAGGGTGTTAACACAGGTTATTTACACCACGCACATATTGATAAAAATAACACACATCAAAATAATACCAGGGAAGGATTTTTGATTGTTAATATAATGAAAATTATTATGTAATTGCTTAAAAATTTTAATAAAATCCTTTTTATAGCCAAACTCATTTTTGATGAACTAAATAATAAACCTACCTGAAGTACATTTAAGTGAGGTGTCCTCTAGAATAGTCAAGTTATTGTTTGATAGTCGAAGTAGATCTACCTTTTTTAAAAAAAAAATGAAGTTTTATATAGTTTTGATATAAATTTGGAAAATGATAATTTTTAAATGATTTTTCTTTGCCTTAGATGCTTTAATTCTGTTTTGAGGAATACCTAATCTATATTTTCAAAAATAGGGGCAAATTTTACATCAGAAAAAAATTAACTGAGTGTTTTTTTTTTTTTTGAATAATAATGTATTTTACTAAATTTTTTAGAGACAATAACCAATACAGATTAATAAATAAAAATAGAGTCTAATCATTGTATTTTTTAAAAAATAAATGAAAAAAAAATAATAATAAAAAATTTGCCACTAATTTTGAAATTAGGCTTATATAAAACACTTTAGTAATTGTTTGATAGCATAATTTGATGAACTTTTTTTGATAAAAAATAGATTTTTATATCAGTTTATTCTGAATTAGGAAAATCATATTTTTATATTTTTGTTTTTCGATTGATTGAATAGTGTTTTGAAAAACTATATAATTTAATTAATCATAATTCTAATAAGCGGCGAGTTATAATTTTCAAAGTTTAATTCTTATATAAAAGAATTTTTTAAGCTATTATTGCTGTCAAAATAATGATTGTAGAATAATTTAAATATGTGTTTCGAAATAAAAAGTGGGATCTACTTTTTGTAAAACCGGTAAATTAAACTGATCAAAGAAATTGATAAAAAACTATAATTAAATATGTTGTTGGTTTCTTACAGTTTTATTATTAAAAAAGAAATTCTAAAAATGAAGTATCAAATTGGTAAATTTAACTAAAGAAAATGGAGTTAATTGTTTTAACAGAAAATGATTTACCATCAAAAATAACATGAAAAGTGAAAAAAAATTTCAAAAAATTATAAAAAATTTTATAAAAATTACATACATAATTTAAATTTTACTTGAAAGATCCAGATGTTTACGTTCAAAATTGATTTGACCCTAGGTATTCCATTCGGTGGTTAATTAGATTTAATAATGGAATAAGAATAAGAAAAAAAAGCACACTTTATAATTTGAAACACCATTATAATCAATGTGTATACATTATTTTGATCACTACACTCAGCAGTTTTCCAAATGTTAACAATAATAATCTTGTCTAGTATTTTTTTCAAGTCGGTATTTTTTCCAATATTCGACTCTTAAACATTTTATCTCATCCTTCACAATGTAAGTCAATTACGTATCTCAAAAATTATCATTATTCATTGGTTTTATGAACTCATTTGGGTTTATTCAATTAATAATTGGAAAAATATTTGTGGACCGAAATGTAAAAATCAATTTTATTGATTAAAACAAGACCATAGTTTTGTTGTTTTAAAAAAATCGTACATAATAAATTTTAAGAACCACACATTGTAAGACTGTAAAAAAACAGTTTTCTTGAATTTTTGAAACTTATTTTCTCACTTTTTTTTTTAAAACTACCCTATTTTCCCTTACAGAAGTGTTTTTTCTTGTGTATGAGAATGTAAAAATAATACACTTAAAGCAAACCAAAATACAACCACTTTAAATATCCAAACATTGGTTTGTCATTGTTTTATTGTTAATAAACCTTTTAATCTAAAAATATTGTAAATTGCAATCCAATATTAATAACAGCCAATTTCTTATTTTGGATTTTAGATCAAGTATCGCCTCATTTGTAAGTGGGTAAATATTTAAATACAAGAAATGTTGATCGATCTTTTTGTTTAATAGTCAACAATTTGAATAAAATAGTCAATTGGTGGTTGGTTTATTTCAATGGGTAGCCTATTCGATATAAATAACTGACTATAAATCTTTATTATTTTTATAGATCTTTACAATTTGGATCTTGAATGATGAAGTAATTTTGTTATCCAAAATGTTGACCGAGTGGTATTAACCTTAACTTAGTCAATATTATTTCACTTTATAACTTTCAGGAATAAAAAATATAATTAAAAAAAAAAAGTCTTATCGAATTAATTTTAACCGATTATTGCATTTTTTACTTTTAAAAAAAAAAAGATAAACAAGCGAGTTCTTGTTCAATTTATTGATTTGTGAGTACAAAAAAAAATCTTGAGGAGGTAATGCCCAATTAATACCCCAAAAAAAATTTCATTTTTTTCACAAAAGCAAAATTAATTTAACTTTTTTGATTTTGTGTGGAAACCAAATTCTTCGACACGAAATTGCAACAAAGAATAAAGTTTCATCAAATTAAAATCTTTTTAAACAAATAAATCTCGATTGGGATCTAATCTTGTTTTCCACCCACTAATTATTTTGCGATTATTTATTATTCGCTGGTAACTGATGAATGATCCACTGATTTCTCAATTTTCTGACAATTCTAAACCACAACAAGGGCTAGACATCTTTCAAGTCAATCAAATACAAAGCAATAACACACCTTCAACTACGTAAGAATATTTTTCTAATAACACTAAATAATAACATCGACAACAAAAACAACTTGGTTTTTTTTTATTTTATTTTACAACGATCTTCTTTCTTCATTCAAAATGAATTCCAATTTTATTGAGCCAACCAAATTGTTTCTTTAAATAATATGTTTTAATTTTATAATTGATCAATGTTTGCCTTCATAATAGAGACTATTCAAATAACCTCGAGACACCAATTTCAAACACTACCAAACATAAAGATTTCCAGCAAGTCAATGAAGAAGCAATTACACCTTTTAATCCAAACCTTCTTGGTAAACAAAACCAGAATGTCACAGCTTCTGAAACTTTTCTTTCAACAAATGAAATAATGACAATAAAAACCCCAAACAGTTATATAAATTTCGACGATCCAAACGAAAAACTCACAACTGGAGTCCCATTTTTATCACCAGTAAAACAAAGGTCAATTGAAAAAGCAACCGTGAGTCTTTCAAATGGAAAGAGAAACGCGAACCAAATGAACAATTTACTGTCTCAAAATTCACAAAATAACGATCAAAATTTAAATCAAGATTTTATGAAGACAATCGAAGGGTCTTTTATTGGTTTTTTTGGGATGAGTATTGATATGGATAAGGAAGAGGAAAAAGAAAAAAAACGAAACCAAAGCAAGAACAGGCCATTACATGAAAGAAAAAAAGAGAACAAAATCGATTTTGATCGCCCTACCACGCAAAAAAATAACAGTTTTATGTTTGCTTCGAATTTGGATAAGAATTTTGATCCTGGAAATAATAAAAATAGTTTAAATTTAAATCTCCAATTTCGTTCTAATTGTAATAAAAACCTGGACGATAAACAAGAGCAGATGTGCACAAAAATTGAATTAAATTCAAAAAAACAGCCAAATTCTAAAAACAGAATAATACCAGATAATAAGAAAATAAATAAACAGATAGGTCGGCAAAAAAATGAAAATACAAAGTCTAAAAAACCCAAAGTTGTGGTAAATGAAATTGAAAAAATCGAAAAAGATCCAAAAAAAAGTCGTCGAGAATCAAAAATTAGATTAAAAAATGAAAAAAAAATTAAAATGAAAATTGAACAAAAAGAAAAAAGTAAAGGAAAGGAAAAGGAAAAGGAAAAGGAAAAAAGGAAAAGAGAAAAAAACAAAGAAAAGAAGAAGGAAAAGGAAAAAAGGAAAAGGAAAAGAAAAAAGAAAAGAGAAAGGAAAAGAGAAAGAAAAAGAGAAAAAAAAGAAAAAAAGAGAGAGAGGAAAAAAGAAAAGTATAGAGAAAGAGAGAAGAAAAAGAAAAAGAAAGATGAAAAAAAAAAACAAAAAGAGAATGATATGGACACAGAAGAAGGTGAAATGAAAAGAGAAATTGAAAGGGGGATCAATATACACATAAAAAAAATTGAAGTGAAAAAGAAATCAAGATCAAAACAAAAGCCCAAAAAAAAGCAAGAAAAAAAAAAAACTAAAGAAAAACCAGCCAAAGAAGTCTCTCAAATATATCAAAAGAAAAAAAAAACTCATAATATTAAAGAAGTAAATCCAACAAATTCCCAATTTAATCGAAATTCAAAATCAAAATTATTAAGCAACCTTCCAGATAAGAATAAACTTAAGACTAATAAAAAATTGCAAAATAATGATAAGAAATTGAGGTTACATCAAAGATCAGGCAAGATTGAAATAAATTTTAATAATGAAGAAAAAATTGATTATGATCAAAAAAATATTCAAATTAAAAAAGTATACCAATCAAATCCAATTCAACAAAAAAATAATTTGAATTCAATTCTGCTTAAATTAATTAAAAATCAGAATAAGAAGAAAAATCAAAATCAAAATCAAAATAAAAATATCAATGGTAAAGAAAAAATCCAGGCTTTAGAAAAGAATACACAAACTCTTGTTAAAATTCTAAAATCACATAAAAATTCCGTTTGGAAACAAGACGTGAAACCAAAATGGCCCGAGCCACGAAAACCACTGCAGGTGATCAATACTATAATTTTTGAAATTTATTCAATGGCAATTGATTTTCGGCAAGAAAGAAGATGGAAAATTGCATTGGCAAAAATATTAGTATACCATGCAGCACTTGTTTATAATAAAAGGCAAAAACAAATGCCACATCGTTTAACAAGTTCAATTCGTAATAGTTTATCAGGGCATGAGAATTTAGATAACAATTTTGAAAATAATTTTTTAGATAGTAAAAATAAAGGGGATAGATGGAATTTAAGACAGAGAAAGGGAATTAATAATAAACAAAAAGAATCCTTTTCACCTACATTTAATCAAAATCATTCAAATAGTGAAAGTAACAAAAAAGAACAAGTGCGAAGCAGGTTTATGTTTGAAGATGATCTCAATATTCAAAAAAAAAAAAATCATGTTGGCAATATTCTTGTTGATGATTACAAAGATTTTTTTGAAGAAATTGATGAAGATTTTAAAGTTGATGAAAAAGATTTACAAGAAGATGAATATGATCCTGATCTTGATCTAGTTGATGAGAATTTGAAAGATGAAGATGAAGAAATTGATTATTACAAAAAATTTATAAAAAGAAAAAAGAAAAACCAAAAAAGAAATAACGGAATAAAAATGAAACATGGGATTCAAAATAATCACCCAAGTACGTATGCCCCAAAGGGCATCACCTTTAATGATATCTTGTCTATGGAAATAGATATTCCCGTTGTTAATGATAATGAAGTTGAATGTAAATTTCTTAAAAGTCTTGATAATGTTTTATTATATTTTTTTCCTAATGGGAGTTTTCCTGAACAATTAAAAAAGATTAAAGAAAAGCAACAATCAGAAGCCTTTTTTTCCTTATTTTATGATCATAAACAAAATACTTTGGATAATAAAAAAAATCAATTTCTTAATAATTTTAATAATAAAAAATCCATTATTAAAAATTTGAAAAAAGAAATTAACAATGAAAAAAAAATTATTAATCAAATTCGATTGGATAATATTAAAAAAAGAAAGAAAAATAAAAATTATTTTAATCTAAAAGAACGGCAATTAAATTTAAAACATAACAATACTGGTAATAATAATTTAAATCTTCCTAAGAGCAACACCGATAATAATGTAGAAAATAAAACAATAAAAAGGCAACAAATGAATATAGAGAAAATTGAAGATTACAATCAAACTCACCTGGATAAGGACCATAATGTAAATAGGAATGCGATTAAAAGGAAAGAAAACAAAATTAAACCAAATAAAAAAGATGACTCTTCAAAAAATAAAGAATTAATTAAATGGGTTGACTCATATGTCAAAAAACAAAAAAAATTAAATACTTTTGAAAAAAAATATTTAAAAAATTTAGAATCAATCTTTGGGACTAATCGTTCCTTAATTAATTTTTCTTTAAACCAATATAGTTTTGGATCAACAATAAAAAGAGAGAAAAAAGATCTTGATGATCATTTGCAATTTAAAGTGCCAAATTGTTTTGAAGAAGATGAAAAAAATGAAAAAGAAAAATTTTATAATAAAAAAAACAAAGAAAAGGAAGAAAAATATTATTTAAATGAAGAAGATCTTGTCCAATTTAAAAATAATATTGAAAATTGGAAATTAACTTCGGATTTAATAGAAAATTTAACCAAATCATATCAGAACAAGTTTGTAAAATTAAAGAAAAGTAATATGAGGCAATTTAAAGATATACCTTTTGAACCAAACGAAAAGGAATTTGCAAACCTGTTAAAAAAACAAATTCCAAAGTCTTCTTCCTCTTTTTCATCTTCTTCGTCTTCTTTTTCTTCTTCGCTCCCACCCACCTCTTCATCCACAATGATAAAAAATAAAGACCAATATGTTAATTTGGATCCAAATAATCATAATTTCAAGCAACATCTTTTGAAAAAGCAGCCTTCGCAAATACATTCAAAGTATTTTTTAATATTACAGCCATTAATGGTTGGTTTTCATTTAAAAGTGTGGTTTTTATGTAAAGATTTTGTTAATCTTAGTGAAAAGATTGTATCAACACCTCTAAATATGCTATTTAACAAAAAATCTAATCGAATAAAGAATGCAATTGAAAAAAATAATCAACCTGGAATTGAACCAGAAACCTCCACAATTTTGTCATTATTATCAAACCCAGAAGATTTGAGAAACCCACATATATTAAAATTTTATTTAATAATATTTTTTGTAAAATATTGCCCAGATTTAAAAATGCAAATTATAGAAACTTCAAAAAAAAAACATTTAAGTCAGAAAGATCAAGTTGAACAAATACATAATTTAATCCAAAATTATGGTTTCGAAGAAAAGGTAATTCACCAATTGAATTTGCAAAGACAAACTTTGTTACATCCGTTTCCTTCCGTTTCTTCAATGACCAAAACTTCTGCCATTGATAATCAGAGGAACAAGAAGAATGATTCTCAAAATGAAAACGAGAGAAACTACACAAAAAGTTCCCAAGCTTCGAAAAGTTCTAAGCAACCTCAAAATAAAAAAAAATTGCAAATAAATAAAGATACTATAAATCCAAAAAGTTCAAAAACATCGACAAAAGTTTTAAAAAATATCAAAGCAAATAATAGGAAAAAAAAAAGTTCGAAAGCAATTAAAATTAAAAAAATTACAATACCCCCATCCAAAAAAATTAAATCAGAAAAAAATAATTTATCAAGAAAAAGAACTTATAACAAACGCCAACCTAATGTATCACAAGAAAAGGACTCTCGGATAAATTTGAAAAAAAGAAAAACAAATAAAAAATATATAAGAAAAAATATCTCACAAAACTAATTATTCCATCAGATAAATTTTATATGGGATTTATAATTATATATATATATATATATGTGTGTGTGTGTGTGTGTGTGTGAGTGAATGTGTGTGTGTGTGTGTGTGTGTGTTCATGTATGTATGTATGCATGTATGCATGTATATGTGTGTGTTCCTTACTTTCTATTTCTCTTTTTTTTTTTTTTTTTAACTTTTTTTAATATAATTTTTTGTTAAAAAATGTTTTTTAAGTTTAGTCTGCGTAATATTTATTTTATTTTGAAATTAAGATGAATTTTCTTTGATTTTGAAAATAAAAACAGAAATTTATAAATTATTAATTATTTTAAATTTTATTAATTTTTATTTGTTATTGTTACTAAAGAAAAAAAAAATGTTTAAGAAGGAATTGTATTTGGCTTTTGGAGTTCAATTTATATTATATTCTACAGACTTTAGAAATAATAATTGTCAATAGAGATCAATTATAAATTTATAAATTCATAAAATATTTTTGAATAAACAAAAGTTTAAATAGATTTGTGGTTAACAAAATTAAGCACTATTTTTTTCTGATTAATATTTTTCAAAATCTAGCCTTATAACTTAATTCAATTAACCACTGGGATAATTTTTTTAGAATAAAAACCCTCTCAACTTTTGAATATCTAAAATATTTTTTGAAATTCCTGTAAACTTTTTTATTTTTTTTTTGAAAAAATGGGGTTGAGAAAATTTTGAAATCAAGGAATAAGTTAATATATTAAATTAAAATACTTTTCCAGAGAGTTTATCTTTTTAGTTTAACTTTTTTTTTAATTTACCATTTAAAAATAAAAAAAAACATTTGAAGACCAAATTAGTCCCTTTTGTGAAAATAAAATTCCCATACTTTAGAATTTGTATTAGTAAATGGGCTAAAATAAGAGAGTGTATCTAAATATATATATAATTTCAACTTTGAATTCAATGATTTTGGCAAAAATGTTTTCAACAAATAGTTAAATTGGAAACTTTATTTATTTTTATTTTTTCATTTTGTTTTTTTACTTTTTTTAATACAAGGTTTTTGATCAGTTTTCCATTTTTATGTTTTTTTGGGCTGTAGGGACACATTAAAAATTGATAAATAAAAATAATGATTAAGGTAAATACAAAAAAAATAAATGAGTTTTTATTTTTTAAACTCCATTTCAAAAATAGTGAATCATCTGAAATAATAAAATGAAAAAAAAAACATTTTTAAGTTTTTAGTATAAAAGAACAATTAATAATTAATTATTAATTTTTATTAGCATCCCACTTTTAAAGTATTCATATAGTATAATAACACTTTATTTCAAAAATTAAAAAAAAATAAAACCAAAAAACTATAAACAAAAGTACATCACAATTTTTGAAATGAACATTACAGATTTTTGATTGAGGAACTAGTAACTCGTAATTAAAATTTTCCCAAAATTAATAGGTTAATTATAATCATAACGGCTTAATTAAACCTTGTAAAAAATCCATTTATCAACTTTAGCGACTTGAAATATCATTTAATAAGAATTCATTTTATTTTTATTTATTTATTTAAAGAAAGTAGTATGTGAATACAATTATAACAAACAAAAAAGAGATGAAGAAAAATAATTAAAATAGCAATAAAAAATAATTATATCATTGGCTTGTCCAAATTGAAAACTATGACCCCTTTCGTCAGGTATTTCAGAATTCAAAAGAACTGCCCAAAATCTTTGATTTTACTAAATTCTTTTGAATTCTGGGAAACCATCGTTAGTTGTTTTTAAATTTACGAAATTAAAAGATTTTTGAAATTTTTATTTTATTTCTCAAATTAAAAAAAATAGTTAGATTTTCTTGAGTTTTCACTTTATTTAGAAAATCAAGAGATTTTCGAAATAAAATAGAAAACCCCAAAAAAACCTAGAAAACTTAAAAAATAAAATAGAAAACCTTAAGAAAACCTAGAACACTTCACAAATAAATAGAAAACCCAAAAAAGCCTAAGGAAAATCAATAAATTATCGAAAATAAAACAGAAAACCTCAAAAAAACCTAGAACACTTCAGTACAAAACAGAAAACCTCAATAAAATCTAGGCAATTGAAGGGCACTCTACTGTACTTCCCCAGAAATCACATGAGGAGTAAAAATCTATAAGAAATATTAATAATAATAAATAAAAAATTCAACAATCTTTCAATCATAATTTGGTATTCAGCTATGGTTAGTTTTTTTTTTTTATTTGAAAGAATTGTGTAAAAACTAATATTTTGCTTAAATCTTTTAAATTAAAAAAAAAATAGACACTAACTCTCAGAGTGGTGCACTCTATACCCGAATTTATTTCTATATATATATATATATATATATAAATAAATATATATATTACTATTTTGGGTATTTTTTCAATTCAATTTTTTATTATTACTTTTTTTTTTTATTTCTATAAGTTTTCTAATAACAAGTGCTTTGATGAATTATTCCCAACAAGAGAAATAAATTTCATAATTTTGATTAGACAGATTAGAGAGTTTCTATATATTATTATTAAGTATAACTTTTTCTTTTAATTTTTTATCTCTAATTTTTGCTAATTTTTTTCTATTCGATTCTGATAAAGTTATATCTTTCACAGCACTAAATGAAATGATTTATGTTTTCAGATAATTTATTACAATAATCATTTTTTACAGTTTTCTTATTTTTTTTAATTGTGTTATATTTAGATTTATTGTTAAAGAAATCATTTTAAACAATTGAATTTTCAGTCAAAAGATCGTTAACTTTTTTTGTTTAGATTTTTGGATCAAATTAGAAAGCTAAAATTTTTTTAAACATTTTTATTTTTAAGAAATCTCACTTTTAGGAATTTCTCTGAATTAGTATGAGCAATCCAACTTGAATCTTTAATCTTATTTTAAAATATGAATACAAAAAAAAAATCAAATATTGAATCCATGAAGATCTTAAAAAAATTATCATTTATTTTATTACTTTTATTTATTTAATTTCTTGGAATTAAATTGATTAGAAACATTCTTTTTCAAACACTAAGATATAAACAACCAATTATTAATATTAAAATCAGTTATTTAGATATAACATTTTTTTATTATTGGAATTAATGATATGAATAGGTATTATTTGTTAAAACATCTTTTAAAAAAAATATAGAAATAAAAATAAATTCGATTGATACATTTATTCCTTGGGTTATTAATGACTCACTGGAATAATGAAGATTCAGTTATTAATTGTTGGTTGTCAATAATCAAATTAAAAAGTATATATTTTAGTTATAAGTTGGATTTTCCAGGTTTTAAAAAAGTATTTTGGGAGAATTTTTTAAACTTAAGGGTTTTTTTTTCTTGTATTTTATTTATTTAATAAAAAGAAACAATTGATTTAAAAAGTTCTTTGAATAAAATAATTATATTTTTTTCAAGTTTATTATAATTATTGTATTTTTTTCAAATTAAGTAAACTTTTTATACAAAGTTATTACAAAACTTTGTGGTTTTTATTTTTAAAGTATATCTTTCTACATTTCCTTTACAGATAATAAAATTTCTTTCTTCTTTCTATGAAAATATAATTTTTTTAAATAATTTGGAAATATGTTGGATTTTGAACTTTTCAAAAATGCAAAAAATGAATCAAACTTTTAAAAACAATAAGACACTAGTAAATATATGGATTTCATTCATATTCAATTTAATAAATTTTAAAAAAAATCACAATAAAATGGTTTTAAAAAAATGTTTTTTTCCTTTGAAATTATTTAAAATATTCGGTATTTATTCTTATATATTCTCATTTATACATTAAATTAATAAATAAAAAATACAAAATTTAAAACAAAATAATGTTATTTTCGATTAAAATATTGTCTTCTGATCCTTTTTCGCCTAATACCTTTATTCTGAAGATAAGTAACTAACCCAGTTTGTTTTGTTGTAGAAAATGGAAAATATTGATGTAAAGTTTCGTTTTTCAATTTTTGAAGAGACTTTTGGTGATAATTTTGCTGTTGTTCCAAAGTAAAGATTTTTTGCGTTTCTTCGAATCTAACATTCTCATTGCTTAAATCACGATTGTTATGTTTAAAATTGTTGACATATTTTTCATTTTCATTTTCATTTTCATTCTCTGTTTCATTACTCGAATTCAATTTTTTCTTTTTTTTTTTGTTTTTTAATTTTCTTTCGTTCTCGAGAAAATTATTCTTATCATCATTATTATCATCATCTTCACCACAACCATCATCATCATCATAATCACCGCCATGCTCTTTTCCATTTCCATCAATGATATTGTTATTGTTATCTTTCAAATGCCTTTTTTCTTTTTCTAGATCCGGAGATGTAATATTCTGATTTTTTTTTAAGTATTTTGTTGTCTTTTTTCTTTTTCTATTTTTTGTTGATTTGATTAACATTTGGTTCTGTTTTTTTAATTGTGCGTCAACTGGTTTTATATTATTACCAGTGATGTCGTCGTCATCTTCGTCATCTTCATCAAGATTGTTTTTCAAAATGATTTCATTTTCGGAAATTGAAGATTGTGTATTTAAAGGTATATTTTGATTACCAATGGTTGATAATGATTCAATTGTATGCAATTCGGTTCCTGCGCTGAGAAATTCTTGATGTTCAATTCTTGGTGCCGTTATTGGGCTTTTTATTTTCTTCTTTTTTTCAATTTGTGAGGTATGTTGAGAATTTGATTTTGAATTTTGTATTTTCATTTTTTTTTTTCTATAATTCTTTTGTATTTTTAATTCTGGGTTTTCAACTGGTGTCCCATTTCCATTTGAATTTTGACTCCCCACTTGAAGCTCATTTCCAAAAAAACCAAAATTCGAAACTTTTAAAAATAAATCTTCAATTTTTTGATAATTTTCATCGTTTTTGGCAAATTCTTGGTGCTTTTGTTCTAAAATATGATCTTCCAAGATTGTATAACGCTTGCAACAAATCACACAAAATCCACTACCTTTAGTTTTCTTTTTTCTTCGGGGCCTTTTTTTTAATTTTCTTTTCTCTTTTAAAAATTTTAAAGAATACCCCTTATTTCTTTGTTTGGATCTTTTGTATATAAATCCTCTTGTTTCTGGTATTTTTTTTTCTGTGAATTCCTTGTAAAGTGGTTTATAAAAGGGGACGTTACTGTTTTCGATATAAATATAAGGATAGAGAAATTCTGTTTGTACTAAATTCATGTCCGTATCTATATCTTCTTGGTTTGTCACATTTGTTTTTTCCAGAATTGGTTTACCTTCGTGCACTTTGAGTTTGTGTTGTGTTTTCAGTTGGATCATTTTTTCTTTCTCTTGGATTTCCTTTTTCTTTTCTTTTTCTTTTTCTTTTTCTTTTTTTATTCTCAATTGGGGCTTTTGAAATTGTTGTGGTATTCCTCCGTATCTTCTTTTTTTTTTTACTCGTGGTTGGAAATTTAATTTGTTTGAAAACCTTGATCTCAACAAAACAGAATTCTTTGTGGAATTCCTCTTTTGAAGATATTCTTTTAAATGGTAATTTTCATTTTTTGTTTGGTTGTGTTTCTCATTACTCTTTTGTTGATATATTTGGTTTAATTTGTTCCTCGAAGCAGAAAATTTGTTCCTTGATAAATTTTTATTTAGCCAACCCCTAATTGTTTGAACAGAACTAATTTTTATTCCTAATTTAATTGCAATTGATATTGGTGTTTGTTGTTTATCTTTTATTTTATTTGTAACGTTTTTCAAATCAAGACATTGGTTTGTTTTTTGGGTGTTTGGAAAAGTTAAATAAAAAAAAATCATTCAGCAAAAAAATATTAAATTATCAACAAAATGTTCTCGTGATTTTTGAAATCAATAAAAACAAAATAATAAAAAAAGAAAAGAAAAAGAAAAGAAAAGAAAAGAAAAAGAAAAAGAAAAGAAGAGAATTGAAATAAAAAAAAAGTTGGTTGTAGAATTTACTTAACAATTGATTAAATTGAAAAGAAAGTAACATTCGAGAAGATCTGCTTGAAATTATGGAGCTACCGAAATTATTTGGATTTTGTTTTTCTTGTGTGGATGGGCTTTGCTGATATGGGGTGCTCGTTAAAGAAACTAATGGGGAACTGGGTTGCCTTTGTTTAAATTTGTGGTGTTGTGATTGTAAAGAGGTATCAAATTGATCTGTGACAAAACATTGAATGCGGCTGCTAAGAAATGTTGCAATCTCGGCGCCAAAGTAACGTAATTTTTTCAAAGTATCATGAAGAATTTTTTGATCTTGAATGTCAAGATAAAACACCACCCCCTTTAATAAAGTTTTTTGTTGGGGGCTATTCATTGGAATTGATTTTAATTTGTTTGAACAAGTGAGATTTATTAATTTTTTTTGAAAAGAAAAGCTTTATTTAAAAAATCAAAAAAATGAAATCCATATTTAAATTAGAATTTATCTCATGTGTTTTTCATTTTTTTGATTGTAACAAAGTTTTAATTTTGGGGGTTGGTTTTCGGGTATTTTATTACAAATTTGTGAAATTTTGCAATTGATCTATTAAATTGAAAAAAATAATTACTTTGATTTGAATTAAGACCAATTGTATATGATAAAATTTTGAATGGTATTATCAAAACGTTTCATTTTCCTTTATAGGAATCTAAATAATAAAGTTGATCATAAAAATAAACTCTGATAAGATTATCTCTGACATATTTTTCAATTTAAAATTATTCTGTAAGAATGACTTTAGAACTGAAAAGTACTCCTGTCTTGAATATAATTTTCCTTTCCAAAATTAGAAAGATTTAAGGAGATTCTGTTTCTTAATTTTCATATATAGTTTTTGTGAAATCATTCTTCCTTCTCGACCACTCTGTCTTTTGTCTCCTTTTTGATGTAACTAAAAATTGGTTTATTAGCAGCTTCTAATACAGTCAAAAGGTCCTTATTTGAACTATTTTTTAATAAAAAATTAGCTCATGATACAAAGAAAGTAACATTACTTTGCTTGCCTTTCATCAAAAGTTTTTCTTTTCATTTTCCTAACGAGTTTTTTTTTATTCTTTTTAATCATTTTGAATACAGCTGGTGTTCACTTTGACTTAAAAATTATTAGTGTTCGAGGATCATTAGTAGTGATGGACTTTGGGTTTGTATTTAATTTTTTTTTTTATTCTTTGATCATTTTCGATTCAAATAAAGATTAAAAAATTATGTTGTTTTTTAAAAGAATCTATATAACATCACATTATATTAATCAATAATATCAGGACAATAGCCTTTAAACACAATATTTTGACATTTATCACGATTTTTAAAAAATCATCTAGATTATATTGTATATTGAGATTAGTGTTATTTTTCTCTATTAAAAATATTAAAAAAATATCAAAAATGATGCAATATTTTTCAGATCTACATCACTTGATATATTGATATTATTGCAATATTATTGATTATTAGGATGTGATGTTATATAGCGAACTTATAAAAATCACAATTTTTGAAACTTTATTTGAATTGAAAAGGAAAATCTAGAGATCTATTATTATTTAAAAATTTCAAATAATACTGTTTTTTTGATTTTTTTTACTTTTTTTGGAAATAGTAAATTATAAAAAATATTATAAATAAAAAGTTAAAACTTTCCTTTTTAATTATTGAATTTCAACATTCATTATATCTCAACCATATATCCAATTATTCCTACTTTTACAACAGATTCATTAATATAAATTGATTTGTTCCCTTCATAAATGTAACTGGTTTTTTTTTTTTTTTTTTTTTTTTTGCTTCTAAAAGTGGTTCAGATTTTTTCACAACAAAATAACAATTCTTATTTATTCCTTCTTAAAACATTAAACTGTTTGTTTTATTTTCTAAAATAAATATTGGATCGCAATTCGCCTTACTATAAGTGAGATCTTTCAAAAAAATAATAATTTAATTGTGTAAAAACAGAAATAACAAATTATTTGAGATCAGCGCAAAAGAAAACACAGGAGTAAATAAATTATTTAAAATCATTAGACAAAACTGTTTTCTTAAAGATGAACACCATGAAAAATATCAGACCAATTACCTAAC
Source organism: Anaeramoeba flamelloides (assembly GCA_027625915.1). NCBI lineage: Eukaryota > Anaeramoebidae > Anaeramoeba > Anaeramoeba flamelloides. The sequence goes on from JANTQA010000012.1 coordinate 7,112,674, forward strand.
CAGAATATTCAACATCAGGGTTTTTTTGAAAGGTTTTAAAGTATTAAATATATACTACCAATTTATTAGACAATATATTTATATTCTGTTTTTTTATTTTATTTCTAAAAAGAAATATATTAATTCCAATTAAATTTTTGTTTTTTTCAGACATGTCCTTCTAATAATGTAAAAAAAAATCTCAAAAATTTTTTTAACCATTTTCACTGAAATATCATAAAGATTTGAAACTCTCTTTGAGGATACGTAAAATTAAAGTGTATTCTTCAAATTACTAAACAAAAGATTCAAAAATTCTTTTTTTTTTTTTTTTATAAAAATTAATCAGATAAAGAATTTATTTTAAACACTAAATAAAAAGTTTAATATCAAAATTTTCATTTTAAAATTTATCTATATACTTTATTTCTATAAATAGATTCTTGTTTTTTTTTAATTATTATTATTATTTATTTATTTTTTTTTTGATATTTATACACGTAATCTATAAAAGTAAAATAAAGTTGTATGAATGTTTATATTGAAAACCTTATATATATATTTAATCAAATCCTATTTCATCTATATTTAGATCTGAATTTGTACTCAATTTATCGGATGAATTTTTCTGGCTAAATTCAGATTGAGAGTACTCTATTGATTTCTGTGAAAGATTCCCCGAACCAGAATTAAATTCATTAATAATTTTTTTCTTCGATAAATATCGGAATATGTATATTATTATGATAAGAATTAACCAAAAAACTGAAATTGGTAATATCGTAAAAAAAACGATAGATAAGATTGATCCATCAATTTTATCATTTGAGAATGATGGTATTGATGGTGTTGGTACGCTCTTGCAAACAACGCCATTATTAATAAAAAAGGAATTTTGAAACCCATTCTGAAAGCAACATTGCAGATCATTTAATATATTGCCACAATTTGAATAAATGCATGTCCCGTTGGCATACTCATAGATGTTATCACAATTGTATTGATTTGAACACTTTACTAATTTATTTAGGATATCTTGGCATTGTTGATCTTGATTAAAAATTTGTTTACATTGCCCAGTTATTGTGTTTACATTGATTTGGCGACTCTCCTCTTCAACACACATGCAATAAGAACCAAACGGGCAGTTTTGCTGTGTTAAATTACATTCCTGATCCCTTTGTACCAATTTACTGCATATTCCATTGTTGCAGATTGACCCGAGTTGGCAATGTAAATCGCTTCCACATTTTGAATCCTGTTCACCAGAAAAGAGAAGACGGCAAGTTTCTTGTGATGGGTTATTGGAATCTTCGTTATTACAAGAATACCCAGACTTGCAAATTAGTTCTGGGTAATAATTAGATTCGAGGTATGGCGCGCACAGCTCGCCTTTTTCTAATCTCGGGATACACGAATTATTTAAAGATGAGCAAAAAAAGCCTGAATTGCATTCAAGAGTCTCATTTTTGGGATTACAGTGGTTGTGTTGATTTAAACCTTCGCATTTGTTTTTATGTAAATCACAATTGTCACTCAAACATTCTTCATCGTGCTCGCAATATTCTGAATTATATTTTGGTATTGAGCATTTGTCTTTTGTTTTTTGTTTGTGTTGTTTGGTTTATTTTTTTGTTTAGTGTCATTTAGTAGATTTTTTAGAGAGAATTAGGGTTGGAATTATTTTGAATCTTGTTTTGAGGTGTTACTAAAGTGTTCCTGAATTAAAATATTGTTTATTTCTTTTTTTCTTTTTGCTAAATATTCGAAACAAAACAAGATCTTTTGATTTTTACATTTATATTTGGTTGAATGCTTAAAGTTGTTTTGTTGGCTGAAAAACCAATCCTTTGAACAAAACAAAAGAAAATACATAAAAAAAAAAAAAAAAATTCAATAAAGTAATTATACCTCCAAGACACAACCCAGAAGAACACTCATTTCCAGATTCACACTCACCACCAACATTATCCAATTTACATGTGTGATCTAGGTCAGAGCAATATAAATTAGGGTAACACGATAGCATTTGGTTTGGATTGCAATATTCACCAAGGCCACTATAAACTAAAGAACCCTCACAAGAACTAGATTTGGTTTCTTCAAGGCTTTTTGTTTTTTTTTATTATCAGTTAAGGATCAAGATTTGTGGAAACAATTTAATGGATCGGTTCGTAATTTAAGAATTTTTCAAAAGAGTTGAACACTTACAAAACCAAACAAAAAAGAAAAATTAATATTAGATAATTTTTCATCCGACAAGAATATCAAAAAATGGAAACAAGAAAGTTTCAAAATAATTCAAAGTCTTTCAGCAAAACATTATGGAGGTGTTCAACTACTTACAATTTTTGATTTGTTCTCTAAAATTTGAGGATTGAATATTTGGTACTTTTTAAAATACTGTTGACAAAAATAACCTTTCAGGTGAAACAGAAATTAAATTTGAAAAAAGATTATCTTTTGTTTTAGGTGAAAGGCCTTGTTATTTGGTTTTTAGTTGAATGATCCTTGACTGAGCATGAATATTAATAGTGGCATATTACGGCAATTTTTAACATTTTATTTTTTTTTTCATTATCACCGAATTGAAGAGTGGAAGTCGAATAGATTGGATGGTATTTAAGAATGAGTTTTGAATTTTTTGGTTTTGTATTGAAATTATTAACTACCTTTTTGTCCATTAACTAAAAAAAAAAAATTTTTTGAGAAAGCTCCAATAAAACCCAATCCTAAATAAAAATTTTACTTGATAACCAACAATTCTAATTTTTTTAAATACTTCTCCTTCCAATCTATTAGTCTTACACTCTTCAATTTGGATTTAGGTAGAGAAAAAAATAAAATGTCAAAAATTGCCGTAATATGCCACTATTAATATTCATGCTCAGTCAAGGATCATTCAACTAAAAACCAAATAACAAGGCCTTTCACCCAAAACAAAAGATAATCTTTTTTCAAAATCTAGGGATTGTAAACCTTAAAACTTGTTTAAGACTCTGTCTCAAAATAAAATGCCAGGTTTTTTTTTTTATTTTTTTTTTGGGAAAGATCGTAAAGAAAATCATAAAAAATTTTTCAAAGAGCCGTTTCTGTTAAGAATTAACAATAAAACTGTTGTACAAAGAGAAGTGTATTTAATTATATATATGTTACTGATAAGATCATAAAACAAAATGATTTATTTCTAGTTGGTTTCTTGATCAATTTTTTCCTTATATAAGATTCCTCTTTTTTAATTTTATTGTAAATATATTACACTTGGATATATTCATTCTTCTATTCATTAAAATATTTGTGTGCTTAGTTAAAGAAATAATTCCAATTATTCACTTTCAAAATACTGTGTCACTGAAAATTTATAAAATTTAGTAACACCTAAATTGTTTTTTAAACCTTGATGTTTTAGATTTAGAGGTTACATTAAAATCAAAAATGATTCATTGTACCTCAAGATTTTAAAGTTATTATTTTTCCTTGAATATTATGATTGTTTCTAAAAAATAAAAATTTTTATTTGACAATTTTCCATTATTTGGCTGTTAATTTAATTAATATGTTCGGTTATATCTATATATAAACTATTTTTTAATAATTTGATCCACTTTATGATATGAATAGTAGTTTTTTTGAGGATTTATTCCAATATCCTTATCATATATACATACACACACACAAACACACACACACCCACACACACACACACACACACACACACACACACACACACACACACACACACACACACACACACACACACACACACACACACACACACACATATATATATATATATATATATATATATTCAATTTTTTGATCAGAATCATTTTTTCTAATTTTACAAATTGTAGTTTTGCTTTTTTAAAATTTTCTTTTTCTTTTGTTTTTCTTTTTCTTGACAAATCCATTAATTTATTGTTTTTCTTTTTTTTAATCTTTTTTTTTTCTGCTTTTTTATTGAATTTCCTTTTTTTTCAAAAGATCAAGTAAAAAAAAAAAAATCTTCGAAAATACAAATAATTAGTTAGAATATTGATACTTTAAAAATGACCTTTAAAATGAATTTAATTCTTAGAAAAAAATTTTATTTTTAACTTTTTTTCAATTTAAGTTCAGTAATAAAAAATCAATAATGCTCATTTCAAAATTGTGATTCACTTTTTTTTTAGTTTTTGATTTTAATTTTTTTTTAATGTTTTAAATATCAGGTTGTTATATATTTAGAATGATTTATTAGTGATCAAAATTTAGATTTAATTATTTTTTGATCATATATACTAATATAAACCCCATTCCAAAAATTTGGACACATCCAAAATCAAAAATAGGCAAAAATAAAACCCAATTTATTGTATTTTTCCAAACCTAATATAAAACAACATTTAAGTAACCGAGTATTAAAGTTTTAATAAGTAATCATTTTAATCTTAATAAAAGAAAAAAAATATAAAACTTAAAAATAAAAACAGGTTGATCCAAAATAATGAAACGAGCGGAACAAAAAATGTATTGGTAAATTTGTTGAAATTTCACCAATAATTGTTAATTGATCAAATTCTAAGATACCATCTATCAATTTGTGTTATTTTCCAATTTAACGAACTCAACACTAACCTTCTATCAACCATCGAAAAAAAAATTCCAGATCAAACAAAACATATTACATAACTGCAAAAAAGGAAATGAAAACAAAACAAAAAAGACAAAAAATGAAATAGTTTCTGTAAAATCAAAATTATTTCCAAATTTAATTTAAAGTGCAATAATGATGTTATTTCCACTGTTTAAACTTTGTACAAATTTTTGGAATCTAGTTTATATATATATATATAAGTTAATATTTTTATTGAGTAATATTTCCTTAAAGATAAATTAAAGTGGGGACTAAATGAATTATTCATGTACTCAAGTTAAAATAAAGAGTACAAAAAAATTTAATGCGTGCTTCAAAATAAAAAAACGTGTTTTTTTTTGTGATAGAAGTCCTATAAATCAACCGATCAAAGAAAATTAAAATAAACGCTTATTAAATATGGTATTGGTTTCTTAAAGTTCTATTATTTAATAAAGAAATTCTAAAAATGAAGGATCAAATTGCAAAATTTATCTCCAAAAATAGAGTAAATTTACAAGAAAATTTTAATCATCAAAAAGAACAAAAAATTTCAAAAAATTTGAGAATATATGAAAAATTTTCAGAAAATGCATGAATAATTTAAATTCTACTGAAAATTAAAAGATATTTTACTTTCAAAATTGATTTGAACTTGGTATACTATTGGGGGGGTAGATTGTATGTTGCCTTGTAACAAGAAGAAAAAAAAGCATGGATTATATTTTGAAAAACGGATTATAGTCTTTGTGCACGCATTATTTTGATCACTGTATAATACAAATTCTATCTTAATTTTTGTTAAAATGAATACGATATTTTATCCAGATACAAAAATTAATTATTTTTGTAGATAATTCCCATATATAGATTTTATTTTTTTTGATCACTTACAGATATCCCCTAGAAACCCCAACAATTATTTCAGGATTATATTGATTTTGAGAAATTATTAAAATTTCCTTAGATATTGGTACATTACTCCGAATAACTGACCTAATTGAAAATTTAATTGTATAAATATCTTCTTAGGTGTATTCTTTTAGTAAACTTGTTTTGTGGGAGTTTTAAAGCAGAGTAAAAAAAATAAAAAAACAATTAATAACATTATTTTATGAAAAAATTATTTTAATAGTCGAATAAAAAATCATAAGATCGTTAATCATTTGATAAAAGGACGAAATTTCTGGTGTATCTGAAGAATCCATTTGGATGGTATTTCCTTAAGTACAAAGACAAGTATCTTCAAAAGATAATAAACAAAACTTTTTACTGGTATTTGAATTATAAATGGGAATAAATTTTCACTTCCTTTTCCATTTTTTCCTTTAGTAAATATGCAGTTTTTAAAAAGTAAGTTGTAATTTGTTTGAAAAAGGAAATGAAAATGAAGTGAAGTTTTTTCCCATTTACAATTCAAATACCAGTAAGTTTGATATTTGAAAAATTGTTCCTAAAGTATTTTCAAAAGACACATGCTGATATTATATAATATTGGGTGTTCAAAATGTAATGTGTTTTTCTTTTTTAATCAATAACAAATTAGATAAAGCATATTTTTAAAAAACATTTACAAAAAAACAAACAAATTGGAAAAACAAAAATTTTTTTGAATAATTACAAACAAAGAATCTGAATTGGAAATTCTTCTTATTAATCTTCAGTATCACAAAAAAAGAATTCATTTTTTTAAATCTTTTTAAATTTGTAAAATTATCATGCAATTTTTTCGTAAAAAAGCCAACAAAAAAGATAGATTTGTTTTACCAAAACAAACAAGGACAAAAAAACCAATAACAAAACTACGCACAAAAATAAATAAAGAAACAGATAACCAAACACCAAGACGAAGGCCTGTAAGGAGAAAGGTGAGATCTTATACATTAAATGCAAAAAATCAAGATCTTTCCTTACAGTTTGGCCAAAGCAATCCCAACACAACACAAAAACAAAAACAAAAACAAAAACCAGTGAAACGCCAACGACAATATAGCAAAACTTTAAGAGGGCTTGATTTGACTAATACAACAATACCTCAAACGAGTTTTTCTCACAATTCACCAACTTTGAACCATTCAAAAAAAAAAAACCAAAAAAAAACGAAAAAAAAACCAAAAAAAAAAACAAAAGAAAAACAAAAAAAGAAGATTTTTGGTTTACCTCTCCACGAAGTAATCAAAATCGAAGGAAAACTCCCGACATCACCGCCCCAAATAATCGAAAAGACAATCATGTATATCGAGGAATATGGGTTGCAAGAAGTGGGAATCTATCGGCTGAGTGGCTCCATTTCTAAAATGCAATATTTAAAAAAGCAGTTCAATCAAGGAGTAACACTCAACCTCTATGATGCTGTTGACGATGTCAAAACCGTGTCCTCCTTATTAAAATTGTATTTAAGGGAATTGCCCGAGCCACTGTTAACAGAAAAGTACACCAATCGTTTAGACAACCTTGCGCTTTTAGACAAGCAAACACAAATCAAACGTTTGATCCATGTCTACAACCGGATCCCAGAGGTCAACAAAACCATTCTTGCCTGGCTCTTGCCTCATTTGTATCGGGTGACTTTAAACTCGCAAATTAACAAAATGACCGCGAACAATCTCGCTATCGTCTTTTCGCCGACTTTGCAAATACCCTTAAAAATTATGATCCTCATGATCAACAATTGGGCAGACATCCTAAGTAACAAAAAAAATGAAAAAAATCAAAAGGTAAGAAGGCAAAAACGTGGTGTTGAACCAAAGTGGATCGAATACGATTCCTTAAAGAATAATTGATCTTTTTTTCTTTTTTCTTTTCTCTTTTCTCATTTTTTTCAATTTTTATTTTTTTTTTCAATTTTTATTCGAATTTTTTTAAAAGGATTTGATAAAAGTTTAAATCAAGTTGAGACAAAATTTAGAATTTTCCTCAAAAGAAATGTACAATACCTCATTAAGAGGGAATTTTTTTTTGTTTTTATTTTTTTTGTTTGGCTTGGTTTGTTTTGTTTTGTTTTGATTTGATTTGATTTCTTTTTTGGCTTTTGAAAAAATAAAAATTGTTCAAGTTACAAGATCAGGAACAAAGAATGTGATCAAGACTTTTGAACCAATTTACGATTTGTTTCTTGAAAGTTTGTACCCACACAATATTGATAAAACTACCAACCACAAAATCAAATGATAGAAAAGAACTATCGTCGATTATTTTGGAAAGAGAAAAATGATTATATTGTATTACAGGGTTAACTTTTCTTTATTTTGAGTCTCAGTTGTTTGAACTGAAACTTACTTTGTTTTTTCGAGGTCTAAAAAGGAATTTTTAGGAAATAATAGAAGATATCGATCATTTTCTATGGGACTGTCCATTATATGGAAAAATCGAAAATTTGGATAAAGAATTAATTCAAATAAATAAAAATATTAAGCAATTAAGGGATTAGCGTCAGCATAGATTTCTCTATAATCAAATTATATTGAAATTGGGTGTAAATGATATTAGTGCGTCATAGCTCGAATAACTCTAAAAAATCTATTATAAATCTTATTGCACAATTAATTATTACATTTTTTACTAAAGAACACTATTAAAAATTTTCATTTTGTATATTTTTTTTTTAATTCCTTTTCCAAATCTAAAAATAAAAACCCAAAATACAGTATTCTGGTATTTAATAATTTATATTTAGAACTTCCAAAAGTAACTATTTTTGTAATTTTTGAATTTCAAAGATTAACTCAATAATCATCAACATAAAAGTACAAAGACTGATTAGTTTTGTTTGCTTTTGATAAGGATACTTATAGCATCAATATATTTCCATGATTTGAGAAATAATTTGACAAAAAACTTTATTCGTTAATTATTTAATTTTTAAAAAAAAAAACGAATTTTTTAGTAACTAATCTACATTTCGCCATAAATTTAAGAAAGATATTTTATGACTTTGTAGTCTGAATATTGATAATTCAATCTTTAAATTTATGGGGAAATGCAGATTTTATTCTGAATTTGCTGGGTTTTTTACTAATGCATAGATCATTTTTAATTGATGAGATCAACAAATATTACTACTTTGCAATCGATTTTTTAGAGACATTTGAACCATGTAACACTAATGTGGTTAGGTCCAATAATAACATACTTTGATCCTAGGCTTCTCTTTGGTAGACGCCAATCCCTTAAAGAATAATATTCTTGATATTATTCGAAATAAAGACTCATTATTTTTTTACTATTGGTTAATGATAAAGAAAATTATGACTCTTTATTAAAATTTCTAAACAAAAATTTAGAAATTAGTGCTGTCAGAGGAAACTAGTTTTTCCCTTCAAAATAAAAAAAAAAAAAAAAAAAAAAAGGAATTTTTTTAAAACTTGGTTTCCCACTTCCAAATTCAGAATGAATAGACCCATATACCAAATAGGTTTTAATCAAAAATAAGGAAATAATGGTTTTTGTTGTGATTTTAATTTAGGTTTGATTTTTTTTTCAATTTTTATTATAAATGTTTATACAACTCGGTTTCCAAATTATCTAATTGTGGAAAATATCCATTGCAATCTTATTCTTTTGAGTTAGATATTCAAAGGCAAGTACAATCCAGTTTACACTCTGAAACCAGAAAATTTGTTTTAATTTAAAAATTGTCTTGATTTTTCTGAAATTTTCTCTAATTTTATTAAATGGTCAAAAAATTCATTTAATATTTTTTCTATTCAGGATATTTGCCCCAAGATTGTCCAAAATAATTAATTAAAATATCCCTTTATAACATTCAGCTTGGTCTAACCTAACCTTATTTTTTTTTATTTTGTTTTTATTATTCTTTTTGAAAAATCATATACTTTATAGTTTGATGTTTCACAAAAACTACAGAAAAAAATGATTTACGGGGTAAGTACATTTTTTAATTTTTGAGTGCCACAATTTAGGTGAAAATTAATTCATCAAATCATTTCGTTAATCAAATATATTGATATTTTAATAAATACAGAAGTGGTATATATCCTATTAATATCTTTTTAAAGCAACTAAAAAACGGAAATCAAAAAAAAGTAAAAATTGATCAAGTAAAAATAAATTAAAAAAATCATTTATTTCTTTATCTTATCTGTAAAATTTGATACAATTACTTATTCTTAATTTTATTTTGTTTTTACTTCTTCATGGAAATATTTTTGTAAAATTTTTGAGAAACAAATTACTTTTTATATCTCAAGAATTTATTAAATGAATTTAAAAACCCTATTTTCATTTCACTTATATAATTCTTAATTGAGTTTAGAAAATAGGATATTTGTTAAATTTTATCTTCAGAAATAAAGATTTATTGGATTTATTAGTTTGATTTCATAATTATTTATTGTCCATTAAAATTAAGAACTCAAAATATTTCTGAATTTGATTGAAATTTTTTCTAAAATTATTCATTTATTTTGGGTTGGATCTTTTGTAACTGTTTTTCGATTCAGAGAATTCAAATCCTTAAGTATTGATTTTTGAAATATTATTCTTTATTTTTGTTTTGTTTGATAAAATTATTTGAAAAAAGAATTATGAAAACAAATTTGTTACAAAAATGTTTTGTAAAATAATAATAAATAGCAATGGGCACAGAAATTCGAGGATTATAAATTGTTTAGATTTGTACAAATTAGAAAGAAAAAGAAAACAAATCTTTGAAAATATATCTTTGTTCGATTGTTTTTTTTATTCATTTTTTATTTTCTAAAAAATTATTTGGAAAGGTGATTTTTTGTGTTTGGTCTTCTAAAACAAAATATTTTTTTCAAATACACACCTTTTCTGGGCTATTTTTTTGGTTTACTCTTTGATTAATTTTACACATTCAGACAAACATTTTTTCTAGATCCAAAACCTAATTGTAATAAAAACCAAAAATTTAATCCAAAAATATTTTCAAAAAATTGAAAAATGAAAGATTCAACTCAGAAATAATTTGGTTCTTTTCACAAATAGAGAAGCGAATGGTGTTTTGGTTTCAAAGTTTCAATATCTGTTGGCACTCAAAAAATATTTTTTAGAAATGTCAACACAAGTAAGGTTTTTTAAAAATGGTAAAATGTACTTACTATATTAAACTATTAATTTTAATTCAAGTTTTGTATTTAAAGAGAAATTCTTGAACAAAAGTGAATAAAAAAAGATTTTATTAATAAATTAACCTCTTCACTTTGGAAAAATAGTGAAACATGGAAAAAAGGTTCAATACAGTTCGTAATTGTAAACCTTACTAGAAACTGAAAATGCATAGTAGATCAATTAATAAAAGAATAAATAAATAATTAAAGACAAAATCAAGGATTCAAGCTCAACCACAGTTTTTGTAATACTACCTTTTGGTAAATGGGGGTTTTATTTTGATTGATCAATAATTCAAAATTTGTTCAAAAAATTGACTATTTTTGAGATCTCCAAAATAGCTTTCTGTTTTTGATAATCAAGCAGATTTAAATATTTTGTTTGTTAGTTTGATTCATAATAATATGACAGATTATTATTTGAAGTTAATTTGTCTATTCTATAAATAGATTTTGACTTTTTGTTTTGAGTAATGTTCCTACAATTAATAACCCTGTTTCACTTTTTTTTCCCAAACGATCATTTTTTTTGTTTTTATTTACTTTATTCTTTGCTTATGACAAACAAAAACTTGATAAATTCAATTTCGTTCCACGCTTCAAACACGATTGTGAGTCTTGTGAAAAATAATAAATGGGTTGTTTTGAAATTACTACCTGAAATGAAAATACTTTCAACCCACAGCTTATTTAAGAGCGGGATCTTATTTGCCTATTCCAGCCGCGATTCAAAATATATAATTTTTGCAGGTGATGGGAGCTCAGATAAATACCCAACTACAAATCTAGTAATATATAACAGCCACCACAAAGCGGAAGTTGCGACACTCACATTGAAAAGCGAGATAATTGCTGCGCGTATCGCAAGCAATACATTGGTGTGTGTCTTTGTGAACAAAATAGTCTTATACTCGATCAGCGATTTGGCACCAATCGAAACATTTGAGACGCACGACAACCCCAAAGGGATCGTTGATTATTTATTAAACGAAAAGGGCGCCCTCAAAGTACTGTTGACCCTGGGCACAGAGAAAGGCAGCATCCAAATCATAACCTTTGAGAATGGCGAATATGCAAAAAAGAACAGCTTCCGTGTAGCGAACTCAAAGGTGCATTCCATCAAGATAAGTACAAACGGTGAGCAAATATGTACCTCTAGTTTTAAAGGAACTGTTTTAAGAATCTTTAATCCAGTTGGCCAATTGCTGTTCGAATATAGACGAGGAACAAAAAACGCAAAAATTTGGAATTTGTCTTTTAGTCAAAATAGCCAGCTATTAACCTTGTCCTCTTCCTCTCATACTTTACACGTATGGCCACTGAATGAAAAAATCATGACAAAAGAACAAAGAAAGAAAAGAGTTAAAAAGAATGGGAATTATGTCTTTTCGTCGAGCCTGAATTCTAAAATGATACGATCGAAAATGAAAATCTCCATACCCTTTAAGGAAGAGTTTCGCGTATGCTTTTTAGGACAAAACCAAATTTTTGTGATTTCCGTTTTAGGTAAAATCCTTCTGTACAGTGTCGATTTAGAAAATAACACAATCTCGTGCGGAAACAAAAGCTCTGTTCAGGAGTTACTTTCAAATGAACTACAATTTTAAAAGAATATAAATTACAAACCAAAAAAATCAGAAACATCATAATTCATTTTATTGATGGGAGATTACAAATATCATAAATTTCCTCCACTCAAACAATTTTATTAAATATAAAAAAGATACCAATAGCCATGAAGAATCGTAAATTTCTGAAAAATACTGTCAAAATCAAATTATCCGAATTAGAAAATTTTGTCTCAAAGAATAACCAAGAAAGAGCAAATTAATCTGTCAAAATATCATTTCTAATTGATTTTTTTTAAGAGATCGCGGTTTTTTTTTAACAAATGGTGAACAAAAAATAGCAGTAATTCAACTAAAAATATTATTTCGAATTTGCTTTGTAAAGATCTTTCAGTTTTTTCTGGCCACACTATCAAGTAATAAATATGTTGGTATTTGAAATAAAAATTGTCATTTATTAATTGGAAAACAGCAGCATAATAAACATTTTTGAAATTCTTTTGCTTGAATTTACAATATCAGGGATCATAGTACCATGATCAGCTTGATTTTTCAGATAAAATACTTTTTAGACTTCTCAACTGGTGATAATAAAGTCTATTGATGTTCTAACTTTAAAGAAAAAGAAAAAATCCATTCTTTTTCCAAAAAAAAAAAAAAAAAAATACAAAATTAATCTATTTATTTATTTTTAAAGCACTTTATTATATCAAGAACTATTGTATATGCATGAACACAGCTTTTTAGAAACTTATTCATTGGGTTTTAGATGTATTTATGGTTTATGTTTGCTAGTGGCACGTAAGTAAAAAGTATAAAATTTATAGTAAATTTTTAATTGAATAATCAGTTAACATATTTCATTTTTTAAAAAATTTTGGATTTCTTGAATTTATAATTTTTAAATTTATTTTTATTCTATTATTCAAATAATGATAAATATTAACCAACTGTAAATTGAAAAAAATCTTTGTATAAAATTTTTATTTCTTATCACAAAATAAATTCTTTTGAAAATATTTTTTTTTCACAAACTTTTATTAATTTTAATATATTTGGTTATGTTTGTTTTTGTCTACCATTCTTGATATTTTAAAAAATAAATATGTAAAAAAATATTTAAACAAAGAAATCCTTACTATCGATATATATTTGTAATTGAAAAGGAAACTTCCGAAAGGAACAATATTGAAATAAAATCATAAATAATTAAGGTTTAGAATCCCTGAAATTTGAAAAAAGATTATCATGTGTTGAGTTTGATAACTGACTATTTTTGTTCTTAATTGGTCGATCTTGGACTTGGTATGAATTTTAATGGTTGTTTAAATCGATAATTTTTTCAATTCATAATTGTTTTTTCAGATATCTATATTTGTCAGAGTTTGGATAATTAATTGATAGAGATTTAATAAATAATTTTGATTTTTGAATTATAATTTTTATTGTCTTTTTAGTCAATTAACATAGAAAAATACAATTTTTAAAAGTTCCAAATAAAAACGAATCCTAATAAAAAATTTCAAATTGAGAACCCATAATCCATAATTTCTCATTTATTTACGTTTTAACTTTATTGCCTTATACATTTCAATTCGGATTTCTAAAAAAAAAAATAATAAATTAAAAAAATTATCTTTTTGAACGACTATTAAAATTCATACCAAGTCCTAGATCGACCAAAGAAGAACAAAGATGACATGGATTCTGACTACTTTTGAAGGAAAATTTTCTGAGAATAAAAGAAATTTTATTAAAAATCTTTTGAATTTTTTAATGAAATATATTGAAAATATCTTTTAAATAGTAAACGAAATTAATCGGATATTTCAAGAAATTTTTATTGAAAATTTTTGGAATTAAACGAAAAATGTTGAGATATAAAAGAAAAATATATGAAAAAAAAAGAAAATTTATTGAAATTTCAATAAAGAGATTTATTTTTTGATTTTTTCATTTAAGAAAAAAGAAAAGAAGCACTTCCCAAAAATAGAAAGAACAGAAAAGAAAAAAAAGGATATGTAGTAATTGAAATATAGCAATAAATGTTTAAAGATAGAACCACCAAAAAGTCTTCTTACATCATTGTTTCCTATTTTTTCACTTCTTAAATTGATCCAATTTATTTCAATACAAACTTTTGATTTATTATTTTATAATGAACTTTAGTGTATTAATTTTTAGATATTTTTTTTTTGTTAGAAAAAAAAACTAAATGAAACAAAAAATACCTAAGATTAAGCCAAAGTTCTAATACTTATTTTTTCGATATATATATATATATAAATTCCAAAAATTAAAAAATGAAAATCTTTAAAAATTTTTTCATAAACTTATAGAGAAAAACTTAATAATCATTGTGTATAAAATTGAATAATTTATATTACTTGTAAAAACAACTGAATAAAGGAATCAATTTTTACAATTCATGAAATTCTTGATTTTTTGGCATAATGCTAAAAGGCTTTATTCAGAGCTTTAATTTATTTTAACTAATCAATTGTAATTATATAGTTTAAAAAGGCAATAAAAAAACCAATAGATATTTACAAGAATGGTAATGATGATTATATTAATGTATCATAGAAAAATTTTTTCGATAAATTTTAATAAACATTTTGAGGTTTTTTTCAAAAAAATTATACATCAAAAATTGATCATTGAAAATTTTACGCAAATCGTATTAAATTATTATTAAATTTTCAAACCCAATAATTTTTATATGAAATTGATTAAAATTAAATGGAAATGTCAATAATTTCATATATAAATTAAAATTCCAAAATTTTCCACACAGCTAAAACGTTCTAAGGATCACAATAATTCAATTTCATTGAAATTGGAAATAAATTTGATTTTTATAAAATATGAAAATCATTTTTTCATCTTTTAGTTTTTGTTTTCATTTCATTTTTTGAATTACGTAACTTGTTTGGTTCCATTAAAATTTATTTTGAACAATTGATATTATGTTAAAGTTGAGTTGTTCCAAATATAGTAACTCAAATAAAATTAGTTTGTAGTATCTAACCTTTGATCGATCAATATTCCTAATAGAATTTAAACAAATTCACTAATAAATTTTTTTGTTTTGCCCATCTCCAAAATTTTTAACAAACTCTTGATTTATTGGTATTGATAATTATTTATTTATTGTTTTGTGAGTACTGTAATTTATAAAAAAGTGTTAACATTTCAATTAGTGAATAGTTCTAATTTGGTAAATCTTCTTGAATTGATTAAATAAGTTTTTTTTTTTTCACAAATCGAATTTTGGTGTGTTAAAAATTTTGAATTGGGGTTTATAAAAGTATATATATTTCAATTTATTATTTCAAATTTGTAACAATTTTTAATATGATATGTTCAAAAAAAATATTTTTGGACAGGAATTTGAGACTTTTTGAACAATAATTTAAATTAATATAATAATTAACCATGTTTTTTATCAATTCTTTATAATTGGCAGAAATAAATGGGCACTCTAAAATTTGAGCACATAGACCATTGCCATTAAGGACCGAATTTATATTAAATAGATCAAAGAAAAAAAAACATCAAATATAAAAAATCAAAAACACATTAAAACGAGTTATTTTTATTTTTTAGAAATAAATAAAAAAACAATCCTTATATAATCATATTAGAATTATTTATTAATAATCTAATTAAATTAATTATCTAATAAAATATATTTATATAATAAAAAAACGAGGAAAAAGAATAAAAAAAGAATAAAAAAAAAAATTAAAGTAAAAGTTTTTTACTGTTCATATATGGACGCCAAATAAATTCCTTTTCAGCGTCTTCGATTTCAATTGTCCCAAGTTTGATTTGAAATAATCTAAGTTCAAATCGAGGTCCAATTTCATCAAGTTCAATTTTACCATCAGTTTTGCTAAATGTGTGGTGACGAAAAGAAATAAGATCACTGGTATTTGAAAGGGTTATTACTCGTTTGCTACTTTCTTTAGGAACTGGAAATAAATATTTTAGAATAGATTGTACCCTATTACCAAGTTTTGTATTGAAATTATCAAAAATTAAATGTGGATAACTTTCAGAGGCTGAAGAGACATTTTTTATATCATGTCTTAATACAGGGTTTAAAATGCCAAAATATGCAGTTGGGCCATATGGAAAATGACTAACGATCATTCCATCTATTTTAAAAATAAATACATAATAATACGATAAGATAAAAAAAAGATATAAATTAATACACACATATCGATAATTTTTTTTAATAACTATCAATTTTTCAATCTGAATTTGTTATTATTTTTCTTTTTTGTATTTTTTGTTTCTTTTTTTTTAAATTTAATAATAAAATAAAAATAACTTCAAATTTTTTTTTTAATTTTTTTGTTTTATATTTTTCATTTAAATATTAACCTTCTATATAAAAAAAAAATAATTGTGTCAACTTAAACTATCACCATCTAAAATATTTTTTCGAGTGAGTATGAAAGTTCTTTAAAATGACTTTTTTTTATTTTAATTATGATTTTTACAGTAAGAAAAAAATAGTTTTAGAAAATAATTCTTTTCAATTGGAACCAGACAGCTACATTAAACTAAATGATATCATATTATAATAACTAAACCCCAATTCAAAATTTTTAACACACCAAAATTCGATTTGTGAAAAAAAAAAAACTTATTTAATCAATTCAAGAAGATTTACCAAATTAGAACTATTCACTAATTGAAATGTTAACGTTTCTTTATAAATTACAATACTCACAAAACAATAAATAAATAATTATCAATACCAATAAATCATGGGTGTGTTAAAAATTTTGGAGAGAGCAAAACAAAAAAATTTATTAGTGAATTTGTTTAAATTCTATTAGGAATATTGATCGATCAAAGGTTAGATACTACAAACTAATTTTATTTGAGTTCTTCTATTTGGAACAACTTGACTTTAACATAATATCAATTGTTCAAAAAAAATTTGATCCAACCAAACAAATTACTTAATTCAAACAATGAAATGAAAACAAAAACTAAAAGATGAAAAAATGATTTTCATATTTTACAAAAATCAAAATTATCTCCAATTTCAATGATATTGTATTATTGTGATTCTTTGGAACTTTTTAGCTGTATGGAAAATTTTGGAATTTTAGTTTATATTCTATTAATAGTATTTGTGATACTTTTAAATCAAACTATATTAATTATTTTTAAAATTCTTGAAGATGGTTGCACTGTGCGTCTTTCAGATATACGATAAAAATTATTTTTCATTTTCTAATTGTTATTCTTATAGAGCCATTGTTGAAGTTTTTGCATTTTTAATTATCAGCTTAAAGCCGATAAGGAAATACGGTAGCGTGTATATGAAAACTTTAAAAAAGGATTGTATGAAATAAAACTGAAATCATAGAAGTTAAATTTCATTGTTTGGAAAGTTTTGGAAACAAACGAGGTAATTTTTTTTTTTTTAGCACACTTTAAATTTAAATACATCTATTTTAAAAAATGTAAAATATAACCTTTCCAAGTTTACCATGGATTTTTATATGTATCAAATTTTGATATAGATATAGAATTTTTAAAAAATTATATATGAGGATAAAAAAGTTAATATCTGAAAAAAATGTTTTTTCTAATATTATCCCATATCAAATAATTTTTTCTGATTTTCAAAAAATAAATTTTTAGATCCCAAAATGACTTTAATTAACAAAAATTCGTTGAGAAACAACTTAAATTTTACTCTTTAAAATGCCAACAATTTTTTTGGTCTTGTTGCAAGAAAATGTTTTTGGTGAGATCATTTATATCCCTTAGCACCCCGGATTTGCCTAAATTTCATCAAGTTTTTTAAATTAGATTTAAAATGATATTGATCTACTAATATATTAATTTTCTTATTTGTCTTTAATCCAGATTTGAATTATAATAAAAAAGTCAAAATAGTTCAAAAGATAAAGTTGTTAAGTTATTGATTTTTTTTTGAAATTGAAAAAAAATAATAATTATTCATTTTACATTTTTTTTAAAGATTTTTATTTTTATTTTATTTTTTTTAAATCAGAAATTTTATTACATTAATAGTAATTCAAAACTCAACACGTTAATTTATTAATAATAACCACCAAACAATTTTGCTAATTTTATGATATTGAAAAATAAATAAAAAAATAAATTACTTTGAAATTTAATTTTTTTTTTTAGAAAAAATTTCAATAAATATCTCATTAAGAGAAAAATGAAATTTATTTCTTTAGGCTAAAATTAAATTTTTAATATGATTAATTTTCTAAAACTTTTATTTAAGCAATAGATAATAATTGAAAATCAAAAAAAAAAAAAAAAAATGTAAAATAATTTCAATTTAGAAAATTGGAATAAAACAAATATAAATTACTTTTTAATCGATAAAATATTTATACCTAAATTTAAAATAAAATAAAAAATAACTCTTAAATATTATTACAATATAATAAAATAATTACCGAAACCAAATTTTTTTTATTGCATTTTGTTATTGGTAAAAATTTGAATAAAAATATATTTGCGATATTTGGATTTTTTCCTTAATAAATTAATCCAGATCTTGTTAAATAAGTTCTGATATATGGTCTCTAATTCAACAATATTGTTTATTTTATGTCTAGATTTTAAAAAGTCAAAAATTAAAAAATTGTAAAAAATAAAAAAAAAAAACAATTATTAATCTGACTCGAACTATTGGCCAAATCATTTAAAATTGAAAAAAAATCTTGTTGAAAAAATTGTAAAATTTTGCAAAGAACAAAAATTTTTTTTTTTTTTTTCTAATTTAATTTATTTTTTTTTATTTTTAAATTATTTAGAATCTAATATAGATTGTGATATTGAATGGTAATCAGTAGATAAAACAAATTTCCTATGTGATGTTATAATATCTTTTATAATGAATTAATTATTTAATTAAGCATTTTAGGCAATTTTGGGGTGCAAAGGGCCCCAAAAAAATTTCTAGTAAAGTATGATGTGTTTTAAATGTTAAAACTAAGAGGTTTTTGATGTCTAGACAAACTTTTCAAAAAAAAAAAAAAATTTATTTTGACAAAATTTGGAAAAATAATAAAATCACAAGAATCAAGAAAAAAAATTACCGATGTTTGAAATTTTTTTTCAAGTTATTTTTTTATTTTAAGTAACTATACAATTTTTAATTATAAAATTTTCTTTCTAAGATAATTGTTTATTAATTCTATACCTTATTATCCTTTGATAATATTTTAAATTAAAATTTTTGTTTGAAATGTTTTTAGGTTATTTGGGGTGCTAAGGGATATATGTATTTTTTTTTTTTTTCAATATGAGCTTTATTATTCTCATATTCAACTTTTTTGGAATGTATTTTAGCATAAAATTTTGATAAAGAAAAAATTTCAAGGTAGCCTTGGATTGGCTGTAAGTTTTAAAAAGTGTTGCTAACACTACTTAAAAGAACCAGCCAAACAGTAAGGGGAAAAAGGTTGGATTTGTTTTCGTTTTTGTAATTGTGGGTATTAGTAAAATGTAACTTTTAAGAGCGATCATTTTCTGATAAAGTAATACACTTTTGAAAAAAACTATTAAAACATTTGAATTCGAAAATCGAAAGTTAATATCACAATATAAATTTGAACACTTTAAAATTTCAATAAAATGCTAAAACAAGAAAAATCTGATATTTATTATAAACTTTCCTAAAAATAAGAATTTGCAAATTGATCATAGGTACAAAGTTATTGCTCCGATATCAGATTTATACATGGTAATATACTTGAATTAAAAAAATCTTTTTTTTTTAAAAAAACAATATTTATCCAAATTTAATTTACATGGTCTTCCAAAAAAAAGGTACTTTTTGTTAAATTGTTGATTTCATGGTTCTCTGAAGTATTTACAATAATTTGTTTTCCAAGCAATTGTAATAACCAAAATAACAAAAACTAGAAAATTTAGAAGACCAGCAAACCTATTTTGTGGGTATAACAAGAATTGTAATAAAAAATAAGATTCATTTTTAGTATTTTTATTAAATTAAAAATAAAGGCTTGAGAGATAATTCAATTAAAATGTGTTCGTTTTTTGGTCAAATTTATAATAAATATCAGATTTTTCTTGTTTTAGCATTTTATTGAAATTTTAAAGTGTTCAAATTTATATTGTGATATTAACTTTCGATTTTCGAATTAAAATGTTTTAATAGTTTTTTTCAAAAGTGTATTACTTTATCAGAAAATGATCGCTCTTAAAATTTAATTTTTGTAGCCTGATCTGAACAATTACAAAAACGAAAACAAATTTTACTGTGACTTGATCATTATTAGTGTCTCAATTTTCTGGCAAAATGGTAATAAAAAATACAAAACATTCGATCGTTAAGTTGTATGGAAATTAAAGAGAGAATAATTCTGAAGTGTTTTTCTAATTTTTAAAAGTCTTGTACAAAAAAATGTCAGGTAATTTCCTTTTCATTCATGAATGAGTTGTTAAAATAAATAAAATACACAACAAATTCTTGTAAAGTTAAAAAAAAAAAAAAGAAAAACCACAAACCTGGAACACCTTTTGTTTCATGAACAAGAATTAGATCTGTAAAATCATTTCGGTTGCAAGCTTCGGCAATTTTGCTGATGACATAGCTACCTCTATTGATTTTTTGGGAGTTTGGTAGGATCAATCTTAATTCCTTGGCGAATTGAACGAGTTTTGTACTTGGATCACGAGATGTTGTAATCATAATTTTGGGATCTTTAATCCCACACGTTGAATATTCGTCATCAATGTTATCAATTCTTTCTATAAAATTGAAACAAAAGAAACAACAAAAATAAAAAAAAAATAATTTTTATATTACGTAATGCATTTAGAAGAAAAGAATTTTAATTAATTTTGTTTTTTTTTACAAACCTAGTGATTTTTTATCGTCAAACTGGGATTTGTCATACAGTTTTTCAGCTTCCATTTGGAGTTCACTTGGGAGTTGTTTTCCTTGTTTTAAGGCTTCTCGAAGTTTATGTTTTTTATCATATTCCTCTCTTAGATGGCCTTGTAAAGATTTTCTATAACGGTACTCTTGAATTAATCTTGTGTTTCGTCTAATCATTTTTACAAATCTCAATAAAAACAGAATAAGTTTAGTCAAATGTTGTTTTAAAAAAAAAATGATAATCTTTTGGGAATCTTCTCTCCAAAAAAGTATATGAATTGGACAAAGATTTGACAATTTTTCAGTGTTGGAAATTCTCATAGTTGTCAGAAAGAGTTTGAAAAGCTTTCAAGCTTTATCAAAGTTTTTAGTTAAATAATCTTTGGATTGATAATCTTTCTTATTTCGAATTATCATACCAAATCCAACAAAGTCATCAAATCTAAACTTTTATTAAAGGCATGGTGTTTATGAAATTAGGATCTTGTGTTGTTAAAAAAATTATTGAATAATCAATTGATATCAAACAGATATTTGAGTATCTAATTAAAATAAAATTTCATTGAATATTCATCTTTTTAACCACAGAATTCTTCCATTATGGAATTTTAATTCACCCAAATTTCCCAATGTTTACAACAAAAAAAAAAGGATCAAATAAATAAAATGATCTCACAAACTTAAAATCTATTTCTGTAAAATATCTTTTGGAAAAAATAATAATGAAAAAGGAAGTGAAAATTTCTTCCCATTTTTACATCAAATAAAAGTGTGCAAAATTTCGTTTTGATGATTCTAAAAGAGTAAGAGGATGGGAATTTTGGTAACGTGTTGAGACACTAATGAAGTTTATGTCCAAAATAATTCTCAACACACCAGACAATTTTATTTATTACAGAATACTGTTAAAAACTAATTATATTTCATTAAAATATTACTGAAAAGTTCAATTTATAAGTTTAATTAAATTTGATAAAGAGAAAGTTTAAAATTGTTTTGTCAAGATCCATAGGTTTATATTCAATATAGAATTCATACGATATTTGGGTACTTGAAATAAAATATTTCTACAATTCATATGAAAACAACAGAAATATCGAAACCATCAGAGTTTTGCATCTAAATATAATAAATTCACCATTATTGATACTTGCTAAGAAAAGTACCCAGTTTTCCCAATAAAATACTTTTTCCCTTGTACTTATTATTTCGTGAATAAATATTTGTTTTTCAAAAAAGTAAAGGGTTTCAGTGTAAAGTACTTTTTTTTCAAGAACAAAAAAGATCTAATTAAAACTATCTCGAAAAAGTGTCATTAATGTGAAGTTCTTTTTGTTTCAGATCTTTGATTAAAACTTCAAATTTTCGTTTAAGATGATAAAAATTGTTTAAAAGATTTTAAAGAATTTATTTTTACTTTTTTCTCCACTTCAGCCAAAATATATGGCAGGAAAGGGATTATTAATTTTCAAAAACAGACTTAAAATTCCAAATTAATATATAAAACAAAACAATCAGAAACCAATTTAGAAAAAAAAGTTGAAATTAAAAAGAGATAATGGAAATAAAAAACATTTTATTAGATATACAAGATAAAGGATCAAGAAGAAAGGAAAATTTTCATACTTATAAGTGAAATATTAAAAAAAATATTAATTTGGCGCTTGTTTTAAAAAATAAAATTGAAAAAAATACCCGTCCCCTTAACCTTTCATCTTGTTAATCAAGTTTATTCACAATATAATCAAAATTACTAGAACTTTAAATTCATGAGACTATTGTATTTATTGTTGTCAATATAATCACCTATTTTAAAAGTATCTAGTCAAGACAAAAAGGTTTTTTTTTGGAGTAAAAAATCTCAAAAATAGTTGTGAAGAATGGATTTTAGTTTAATTCAACTTGTAGATATTTAAGTTAAATATATAATAACTAATAGTATTAAAAAGGATTTACTAATCTTGTACAACTGAAATAGAGAAAAAAATATTACTTGTGATAATTATTATCAGTGTCCATAGTGTATCGTATAGTAAAGTCAACTGCCTATATTTTCTATAATTCAAAAGAATAGAGTAAAATCTTTGATTTAAATCCATGATTTTAGAAATTAAAAAAAAACTAACAAAAGTGTTCTATTTTTTTTTTTTTACTTTTTGAAATAAACTGAAAATTATAACTTTTCTGTTTATTACAAAAATTTAAAATAAACCTAACCAATAATCGAAAATACAAAATATTTTTTTCAATTTAAAAGAACAAATAATTCTTTCATGTATTAAAAATTGATTATCCATTTAGAATATAATTACCTAATTGTAAATGCTTTTAAAATATGTGATTATAACCTCTTAACTATAAAAAAAAAAAAAATTGAAATTTTTTACTAATAAAATTAAAAAAAAAACTTAATAGAACCTGAAAAATTGAATTTTCAACTTTAATTGTAAAATATCTCAAATAATAATTTTTTATCAATGATCTTTTATTAACGAATAGTGGTTATTATAAGTGAAGTTATTAAAAAGTAAAAAAGTAGCAAATGTTCAATTAGAGTTTTCAAAAATTTTTTTCATTATCTTGTAGTTTTCTATTTTCTTTTAAAAAAGTAAGTGAATAAAAACAAAAAAGAAGTTATCAAAATATCAAAAAAATCATTTTAAATTTGTGATTTTAGGACTTATCAAGTGTAAAAGTTTTAAAAATAGAAATACTCCATCTGGCATCGAAGACACCTTATAAAAGGTTATTTTTGAAATTAATTTAATATATATAATCTAAAAAGAATACATAGTTTCTCAAAGGGTGTTTTTCAAATCTAAATATGATACTATGGAAGAGATAGAGAAATAACACTTTACAAAAAGTTTTTACTTTTGTTGAAGAAAAGAAGAAATAAATTCGTCAATTAAAATCAAAACAAAATTCAATAATTGTTTTGATCAGATCATTGGGTGTGTTTTTATTTCTTGTTTTCTAATTATAGATAAAAATTTTTTGAAGATCTGTTTGTTAATCAACCAAATTTTAATAACTCTTGAATTGTGATTCAATTTTTATTCACAATACTTGTAAAAATTCACAATTTCTCAAGATTTGTTTTTTTAAATAGGATGGTACTTCATTAAAATCGAAATTTTGATCTTTTTTTTTTTTCCAATAGTATAATAAGAGTAGTACAAAAATTACTATAACTTTTTTTAATTCATCAGATCTTCTTGTATATTATTTGAAATTTACATAAACAATTTGGGAAAAAAAGTAAAACACAATAATATTCTTACTTCAATTTTGGTTTGAAAACTTTGAAAGGAGTTGAAAATTTTGATCAATTATTTAAAGAAAAAATTAATTATTAAAGATGTCCTATAATCCACTATTAATCCTATCGCATTTAGAAGAGTTAAATAATAGTTGATTTCAAATTTTCAATAATCTCCTACTGACTTTCAAAAAACCATTATTAAATTTATCAACTCTCTATTATTTTAATTTTCAAAAAAGTGAAAATCTAACTACTTGCCAAAATCAATTGAATATAATATTGTACTCATATAAACTTTTTCTAGTTTTGAAAAATTTGAAAAATGTGGAAATACTCTCTGAATCCTGAAATTGATTCAGGACCAAACTCATGAAAAACCTACCAAAAACTTGAAATAATTTATAAAGATTGTTCTATTCCTATAAACAACAACTTTCAGCACAAGAACAAAACTTCAGACTTTTACAAAGCTTGAAAGCTTTTCAAGCACTTTCAAAGATTTCAGACAATTCTAAGTCCTTTCAATTACTCTACAAGAGGAAAATTGAATAAAAAAAAAGATTGTTAGAAAATAAATTATAATAAAATCTCAAGACTTTTTCAAAGCTTTCAAACATTTTTCAAACAGTTCAAATACTTTCCTCGACTTTTTAATCTCAAAGTAAAGATTTTTTTCTGTTCCCTTAATTCCAAAAAATCATTTTTTTTGTTGTTCATTTTATTTTTTAGTGTTTGTAAAATGTCTCAACAAATAAAGGATTACAAAATCGGAGACAGTCTCAAAATACAAAACAAAACAGGAACAGTGAAATATATTGGAAAAACAGCATTTGCACCAGGCGTTTGGATTGGTATTGAACTTAATCAACCAGGTTTGTTTCCTTGAAACAAAAAATAAAAGATCTTTGTTTTTAATTTTTTCTTTGGTTCGATAACCAGAGTTTTTTTCAATGACTTTTTCTAAACCAGAAAAAGAACTTGAAGGAAAATTCGGAACAAAAAAAAAAATTTCTTTTTATGGAAAATTTTTATTTATTATTTTTAAATCGAAAAATTAAAAAAAAAAAAAACAATATACAATACTTTCAGAGGGTGTACACGATGGAAAACTTTATGGAAAAAAATATTTTGAATGTAACAAACAGCACGGTATTTTTGTTCGGGTTAATTCCACATATTTGAATCCAAAAACAGAAAAAACAAAAAAAACAAAAAAAAAGAACAAAAAAAAAAAGACATTCTCACCCGTGACAGTTTTTAGTCCACATATTTCAAGAAAAAAAGTTGACAATAAAAAAGAATTAATCAAAAGGATAGCATTCCAAAAATATATAATTTCGCAATATTCGAAAGAGAAAGAGCAAATCAAAACAACAATGACAAAAAAGGAAAAAAAGCTCTCGAAAAAAGGGAAAAAAGGAAAAAAATTAATCAAACGCATCAGCCAAATGGAGAAAATTTTTACGTTAAAACAAAAAATTGTGGAGTTAAGGAACGAAGAAAGACATTTACAAGGAAACTGTATTCAAACTGAAAACATTTTAGAAAATTACCAAGAAGAATTAGACTCTCGATCTGAAGATGTCTTAAACAAGAGATTCTTGGAATTGGAAATGCAAAAAAAACTTTTAAAACAAAAAATCGAAAACGCTACAGAAAAAAAGATCGAGCTCGAACAAAGCAACAAACAAACTACTGACGAACTTACACATCTTATGGAAAAAGTGGAATCAGAAAAGGGTTTGTTATTTGTTTATTTTTAAGGAATTCTTTTTTTTTTTTTTACTCCTTTTTTTAAATTATTTCAAGGCATGGTTTTTAAGGTTTACCAAAAGAAAAAAATTATTAATCAATTTTTTCGAATGTGACACTTCTTTTACAACCATTTTCAAAAACTGTAACAAAAAGCTTTTCAAAAAGCCACAAGATTAAAAGAAAATTTAAAATTAAAATTTAGGAAAAATCTGTATTATAGGTTTGGCCAGATAAATTGTGATGTTATTTTCCAATTAGTACTTGGTAAATTCAAAAAAATGTAAAAAACTTTGTACGGCGATTTTCTAAAAGTCATTAATTTTTTTGTTTAGATTGTAAGAATTAAAACTATTTTTTTAAAAATTTTCTATTTTCAAAAAGTCAAAACTTTTTCAGAATTAAAACTTTACAATTTGAAAGTTTCCTTCTTCAAAAAGTGAGGTAACAACCTTTAAATATGAAATAGAGGTCGAGGTTGGAGTCTGAAGGAAAGCAATTTTTTTAAAAAACATCACCACTTTATTAAAATAGAAAACTTCAATAAAGTTTTAAAAAAGTACTTATTTTAATAAAATAGCTGTAATTCAAATTCCATTTTTATAATTTGATAACTCTGCTTTCAAAGCATTTCGTACCAAAAAATATTTTGAAAATCAACATATTTTTATCGTTTGTTTGTATTTAAAGAAATAAAATTCTTTATTGGAAGCTGAGTAAAAAACTTAAACAATGGATTTGAACTAAAAAAAATATGTAGCTTTATTTGAATTTATCAAAAAATGAATAATTTTTATTTCAGGCCACAAAAATTTCGCGAATTAAATCTTAAAAAACAAATTTTCATGATCAAAATTTTATCTCAAAGTGCAAGAAGGAAGCTTAATTCAATCGCTAAAAATATTACCTCTAATTGATTTTGTAAAAGATCTTTAATTTTTTCAAAATAAGAATTAGCAAAATATTTTTTGAAAATTCAAATAAAAATTTCAATTTATTAATTAGAAGCTAACAGTATGTCTAAACACAAGGAAATAATGTTTTTTTTGAAAATGTTGTTTTAATGTAAATAAACACCACCTAAGCCCAATTAAATTACATATTAAACCAAAAAACGGTTCGTTATTTGTGTTAAATAAACACTCAGGTTGTGAATTACAAGCCGAGAAAAATAATAATACTGATTTATGAAAATAGCTTTAGCACTTTTTTTTTTTCACTTGGCTCATCAATAATTATAATCACTAATCCTTCAGGATCTATAAAGTTTATCAATTGAATTGTTAAATAACTTCTTCCATGAACGATTTTATAAATGTAACAAAATAAAAAAACATTTACCAACTTATTTTGAATAAACCAGTATTTCCAACGTTTTGTTATTTTTTAGTTAATAAAATCAACCCAAATTGAAAGATCAATAACAAAAAGAATTTAAGAATTTCGCTTGTTTCTTCTTGGGAATGAAAATAAATAAGTAGAAAAAAAATTATTTTTTTGAAAAAATAAATTTAATTAACAACTGGTACAAAACAAAGACAACTTGTCTGTTTTTTTTTGAACAGATCGAAATACACACTTCAAAACTAAATAATTTTAAAAACTTACAATTAAGTTTTATTTGGACTGAGCAATAAACTTTATCATTTTTATCTACTTTATTCAGTCCTAAAAATAGAAAATATAACAATTACCAAACATTTGAGGATTAAATTGTTTCATTTCCGATGTGTATTTGGTATTTTTATAAACTTGTGTGTGAAATAAATAACCTCAAAAAGTAAATCTCATTAAAGAATTTGTGTACATTTTCCTCGATTTATATTAAAGATTTAATTATTAAAGAAAATTTCACTTCAAAAAAAGCAAGTTAAATACATTTTTCCAGCTTAACTCTAAACTAATTAACATTTTTTGCATAATTAAATTGAAATTAAACAAGATAATTGTTCAACTATTGTTCAAAAAAAAAAAAAAGACCTTCTCAAAGAATTGAAATTGTTATATTTCAATACATTTTTTTTTATAAATCCAAATTTATTTTTTGGAGAAATTTCCAATGATCAAAAAAATATATTAGCTAAACTTTTTTAATCTAGTTAAAAACAAATTTCTACTCGTATTCTTAATTCAATTCCAAATTAATATATATTGAACCCTGATTTAGAAATTTATCTAAATATTTTCTGTTTATTATCTTTAGTATTTTTTTTCTTTATTTTCTTTATTGATCAACGATCCTCTTTTTTATTTTTTATTATTTAAAAAGGTAATACTATTATTTCCGGTGTTTTTTATATCTTAAAATAATCAAAAATAAAAAATACAGAACTTGTTGCGAAAAATATATAATGACTATAATTTATAAAATACTAAAAAAATTAATAATTAATAATCACAAAAAAATATCGTAGATATTATTTTCAATTGAGATAAAGTTGGATATTCTGATAAAGGAACAACATTCTGAAAAAACTTCAATATTTTTGTCCATGAATTTTCTTTAAATTTAACCCCTCTACATTGATTTTAATAAACTTCATTTCACTCAAAGGGTATTCGTCAAAAATGAAAAATTTGTTTTTTTTAAGAATTAACTAAATAAAGATTAATTAAAAAGAAGAAAAATAATAAACTTCAGATTAGAGTTGATATTCATAAAAGAAATACCTTAACAAACAATAAATTTTTGAAAAAAATAAAATGTTAAAAAACAATTTTGTGAAATTTTTTAGCGGTCTCGTGCAAAATTTCTCAATTTCTTTATAGAATTAATATTGTTGACAATAATATTTTTAAAGAGTAAATGTATTTTGATTTTAAAAGAAATTCACATAATCTCAATTTTTTTTAATGTTTATTTGGATTTTCAAACATTTTTTTTTCAAATTTACTTTTAAAAAAAAAATACAAAAAGAAGAAGAAAAAAAAAAAAAATAAGAAAAAGAAGAAATCAAAAAACAAAAAATTTTTATAATTAGAAAAATGATTAAGGTTTAATAATTGAAAATTTATTTTAAAAAGTATATTGGATAAAACTCATAGAATATGTTTTATTTCTTCAATTAAACTGGAAAACTTTGATGGAAAAAGAGTTTAGATAATACACAATTCCTTTAAAAACGTTATCTTTTCTGTAAAATAAAAAAAAAAAAAAAGAAGAAAAATTACATTATGATAAATATTAAGGTGTCTTATGTTTTCAAAAATCAAAATAAATTATTTTTCAAAAATTCTAACTCACTTTATAATGTTATTGGAAGTGGTTCTGTTTGGTTTTATTCCTATCTTCTTATCACAAAAAAATTCAATTTTTTGATCAGATTCATTTTTTCTAATTTTGCAAATTTTTGTTTTGTTTTTCTTTTTTTTTCTTTTCTTTTCTTTTTCTTTTTCTTTTTTTTTGAAAAATTTTTTTTTCCAGTTTTTTTTGCGAAAGATCAAGACGAGAAATAAGTTGAAAAAAAAAAGTTTCTTTGAAAAGACAAATAAAAATTAAAAAATTGAGGCCATGTAATGTCTTTTAAAATGTTAATTATAAGTAAAAAAACTATTTATTAACCTTTTTTCAGTGAAAGTTAAGTAATAAAAAATCCGTAATGCTTATTTCAAAAAATATGACTCAATTTTTCTAATGTTTTTTATTTTTTTTTTTTTTAACATATCAGGTTTTTATATGTTTGTAATAATTTAAAAGTGAATTACAAATAAGATTTAATTATTAGTTATTCTTGAATACTCAAATATATATATATATATATATATATATATATATTTCAAATTTATTATTTCGGGTTAGTTACAATTTTTGAAATGGAGTTTACAAAAAAAAAAACCTATAAAAATAAAAATATTAACTTAATCGAATACATAATTTATCAAACAAAAAATAATTCATTAAATTTATCGATTAATTAAATCAAAATAACTTTAACCAATAGACGAAGTTTCAAAAATTTATAAGATTAGAACAGAAGAAATTAAACAAATCCAAAAAGAAAAAAAGGAAATCTTAAAATCTTTAGGAAATAATGTTTCTCAAAAAGGAAAAAATATATTTGAATTAGCAGATCAAATCAATCAATTAAACAAATCAATTTCTGCAGGTAAAAAAAAAACGATCAATTTAGAAAATTCAAGAAAAAGTAAAGATGAAAAAAGATCTAAAATTGAACAAGAAAATCAAAATATAAAATCTCAATGGTTTGCAAAGTTAATGAACAATAGGCCAGAAATTTTAGAATTTCGAGAAAGAATTACACCAATCTATCAAAATGAAAGTCTGGGCAGATTAAAGACAGCCGAAAAAAGTTTAAATAGAAATATATTAAATTCAGAAGATATACTACAACTAATTATGCAACATTATGATATAGAAAAAAAACCATCCATTATTAGATTTATTGAAAATCAAACTGGGATTAAATGTAATTGCTCTCACTTTCTCTCTCTTGATAACTTTCTATATTTTAAAATATAATTGGAATCTTTCATTTTTATTTCAATTAATTATTAATATTTTAATTTTTGTCTTTCCTTTTTGATCTGAAACAACTATATATTTATATTGCTATTTTAAAGACATTTATCAAGAGCAACCAGAAAGTATGTTAGTTAGTTTTATCCGTGTAGGCACTAATGAAAAAAATAGAAAATGGGATATCCTTCATCAACAGGATGATTCCTTAGAAGATAATCAAGATGAGGAAATCGATGTCCGGAGAAATATCGTACTCAGTTTAGATGACGAAGATATAAATATTTGGGATGAACCAAAAAACAATAACAAAAACATTAGAATTGAAAAAGAAGATTTTAAAAAATACCAAAATGGGGATTTTTTTTCATCAATTTATTTATCAAATATTAATAAATTAATTGAACACTTAATTCATCCAGACCATTTCGATAAAAAATTCATGGAAACTTTTTTAATCACTTATCATGAATTTTTAAAACCTGAACATTTATTTTTAAAAATAGTCCAAAGATATAGAGTTCCCTCATTAGCAACTAACGAGACAAAAACTAACAATGAAAAGGAAACTGAAATGGAAACTGAAAAAGGAACTGAAAAGGGAACTGAAAGAGAAATGGAAAAGGAAAATAAAATGAAGATATCAATTCAAAAAAGAACAATCAACGTAATAGATTATTGGGTGGATAACCAATTTTCAGATTTTGGTCCAATTCTTATTGAACAATTGCTTTCGTTTCTAGAAAATGAAGTTAAACAAAACTATTCAAAAGAAAGTCAAAACTTAATAACAAAAATACAAACCTTACAAGAAAATAAAAACCATTCAAAACTTTCTGGTCAAAATCTTACAAAAAAAGACCAACCTCCTGATCCAATAATCCCAAAGAATTTGTTCTCAGTTAATTTTACACTTTCTGATGTTAAGCCAATAGAGATAGCAAGACAAATTACATTGCTTTTCCATCAATTATTTAGTAAAATTCAAGTAAGGATTTTTATTATTTATAACAAATTAAATAATTGGCTTTTTTTTTTCTTCTTCTTCTTCTTCTTCTTCCATTTTTTCATTTTTATTGTCTATTATTATTTTTTTAAAAATCTTTTGGCTAAAACCAAAAAAAAATATTAGTTTAAAAGTATTTAATTTTAAGATAATGCACAAAATAATAATTCTTAATCCAAAAGAATTTATTTTACAACAAAATTAAAAAAAAAAAATTCAGAATATATTAAATTATTCAAATTTATCTAATATCAAATTTAAGCTTGTTATAAATTTACCCAGCCAATTATATTCATAACACTACCCAACAATAAAAAAAAAAAATAAAATTTGAAAATTTTGAGTTCAAAAGAAACATTGTCACAAAAACAGAAATTAAATGTAAAAAATAATTCTGGTTATGTAACATTATTATTATGAAAATTAAGGTGTTTTTTTTTTTTGTCTTATCAATATAAACACCAATTCATTAATTTCTAAACTCCATTACAACAATCGTCGTTTTTTTTTTTTTTTTCATAAGATTTATGTCTTAATATACAGGAATTATGTTTTTTTTTTTAAAGAATTTGTTTTAATGAATATAGACATCTAAATTTGATTAGAATATTGTTAAAACCAGCTCTTGATTCAATTTTTTGGTTCAATAAACCAAAATCTTTTGCTAAAAATTGAAAAAAAATAAAAATATTATCAAGATTTTATTATTTTTTCGTGACTAAAATCAAAACCATTTCAAGATCAGTCAATAAGGAGTGAAATTTACTTGTTTTTTATCCAAAATTAGAACAAATAAAGAAAACCATTCTATTTTTATGGAAAAATTGAAATTTCAGTGAATTTTTTTCTTGAAAAAATACAACTCCTTTTTTTATGTGCCAAATGGAATAAACTCCACTGCCAAAACAAAACAGTTTTAAAACCAAAATTGAAATTAAACGATTCTTTCTATGAGTTGAGACATTAAATTTCTCTTTTTTGTTCTTTTCTCTCATTAAAAAAAGATAAAAACCAATTTCTACCAATCATTCAAGTTACAAATGGTTTTATTCCTGATGTGTATATATAATTTTTAAAACCCACTTGGTAATAAATAATCTCAAAAAGTAAATCTCATTAATGGAAATGATTACCAAATCC
This sequence comes from Anaeramoeba flamelloides, assembly GCA_027625915.1. Classification (NCBI taxonomy): domain Eukaryota; family Anaeramoebidae; genus Anaeramoeba; species Anaeramoeba flamelloides. Next base: position 7,145,491 of record JANTQA010000012.1, read on the forward strand.
CCATTTATATTAAAGATTTAATTTTTGGATGAAAAATTTCACTTCAAAAAAAGCAATTAAACACTGTTTTCCAGTCTTACTCTAAACTAAATAACGTTTTATCGTTTAGAATTTGAAATTAAAATGGTTGTTTTCAAAAAAAATTATTTAAAAACAAATACTTTCTTATGTTTCAAAAAATTGGAGTATTTCAAGACATTTCATTTTTCAATATAAATCTATTTTGTATAAATCTCTTATGATCAAAAAACCGGTTATCTAAACTTTTTTAACCTTTTTAAATTCAAATTTCAATAATTAACTTCATTCAATTCAAAATTAATAGATTTTTAATTATGTTTTATCCCAATATGCAAAAAATGTTTCAATTTATTATCTTCGGTATTTTTTTTTTTATTAATTTATTGATCAACAATTCCCATTCAATTTTTAATATTTCAAATAAAATAGAATATTATTTTTGGTGTTGTTAACAGGAAATTAGAAAAAATAAAAAATACCAAAATTGTAGCGAAAGACATATTGATTGTCAAATCAAAAAAATAATTAAAAAAACAACTGCTATCTTTTCGAAACAAAAACTGAAACCCTATAAAAGCTAGGTACTCTATGAAACATATACCTGTCTAAATAAAGAAATATAGTGTATTCTTAAGTTATTCTGAATATTCTAATAAAAACAAATTTTCAGTTTTTTCATCAAGAATCATATTTACTTATTTAGTCAGATTGTTTTTTTTTTATTTTTTGAAAGTTTAGCTTTTTTTCTTTTTTCTTTTCTTTATTTCTTTTTTTCTTTTCTTGATGTCTTTTTTTTACCTTTTGATACATAATCCAATTGAAAAATGAACTATAAATCAAAGAAATAAATCAACATTAAGAAAATTGAAACTTGTAATTTTGATCAAAATACAAAGATTTATTTTGAAAAAATTCAATTGTTAGCAATTTTATCTTTCTAAAGTAATAGCGAAATTTTTTACAAGAACTTTTTTAGAGTTTCATTTTTTGTTTTAAAAAGGCTATCAGTTGTTTTTTTATTTATTATTTTTCTTTTTAATTATTTTTTTGATAGGAAAATAAATTGGTTTTCTCAAAGCAATAATAAAAAAACAACTAACAACTATGACTAAAATGGATTTTATTTGAATTTTCTTAGAAAAAATATCAGGAATTTGGAAACAAACATAAAATGATTAAAAAAATCTTAGAGCATTAATTGGTGGGAGAGATAAATCGAAAAAACATCTATACGAAATCATTTTCTTTTCTTTTTTATTTTCTTTCATTTAATACAAAATTATAAAACTAAAATCATTTAAAGTCCTTGCTTTATGAAGAAATTGGATTTGATAATTAGATTTTTAATTTTATGAAACATTTTACAAATGAGTAATTCCAAAGCAATGCTATAGAGATTCAATATATCTTTTAACCATTTATTAATTGATAAAATATTTTAAAAGGAGTACACAATTTTTCAAAAAAAAAAAAAGAAAAAGCAAGGGACCAAAGAATGAGAATAAAAAAGAATTAATGTTTTATGAAACACCATTGAGAAAAAATCATACAAATGAATATTTTTACGGGAAAATGACGGGTTGGAAACCACTCATCAAAGAATATATGAATTTTCATTAATAATACACTCAATATTATATATTCACAGTTTTATATCGTAATGACAAAACTTTCTCTTAATCTAATCATTTTTTTAATTTTGATTTGATTTTATTTCCAAACAAAAGTTGAACTTCTTTAAAAAAAAACACAAGATCAAGATCAAAATCTATCTTGTTGTTGAGTTGGAGGGTTGTCTTTCAATGATTTAAAAAATTGGGTTCAACTAAAGAGATAATATATAACTCATGATTTCTTTATTGCTTTTAATAAAATTGCTTTATTATATTTGGTTTTTTGAATCGTAAAGAGAACACAATAATAAATAGTTTTTTTATTTCAATTGTAAATAATAATAGATCACACTTAAACGAACTTTTAATGAAACTTTCATGGTAATATTGTATTTGGTTATTAATTTATTTTATTATTAATTAATATGAAATAAAATACATGAAAATATCAACCAAATATATTATTTTTTTATTCCTTTTCACTTCAGATTTTATTTAACATTTAAAAACAATCAATAAAAATAAATATAAAAATTAAAACGTAAATTAATCAAAAAAAAATTAAAACATAAATAAATCACAAAATTAAAAATATATAAATAATTATTTATACTTTAAATTTCCGAATAGCCTGCCGAACTAATTGAGTATTCTTATCATAGAAAAAAAAAAAAAGATTATAAATCTCAGAATATAATAAAAATGATCAAAAAATTTAATGATGTATCATTATATGTAACTGAACAAATAGTAAGTCAAAAAACATTAAGACTCAGAGCCGCGCAATTTGTTCGTTGGATTAGTGTCTGTGAATTATTAAGAGAAATGAATAATTTTGATAGCCTTTTAATGATCGTCCGTACAATCAATAATTCAAATTGTAAAAGATTAAAAGTTACAAGAAGTGAAGTTTCAAAAAATCACTGGAAATCTTTTGATAACTTACAAAAGGATGTCAAAAACATTGAAGGTGTTAAAATTTATAAAGAGTTTTTAAAAACATGTAAATTACCAGCATTGCCTTATTTTGGTGCTTTTAAAGCAGATTTAATTTATATTTCAGATGACAGCTCAAGCACAATTGAAGGTTTAATAAATTTCCGTAAAAGAAAATCTTTATTTAATGTAATGAGAAAAATAAAAAAATACCAAAAAGTAGTTTATAATTTTATCCCAATTTATCAAATCCAAAAATTATTCAAAGAAAGATTATGCTTTAAAAATGATAAATTATTATATGAAATTTCTTTACAAAATGAGCCTAGAGGATCAACCAGAACAAGTTTAAATTAAACAGTTTTTGTTACATTCTTTTTTTATTATTTCTATGTTTTTCCTGAAATTAAATTTTCTTTTCTTATTTTTGTTTGTTTTTTCTTTTACATTAATAGTATTAAAAATTAACTAATACACCAGATCCTCAAAAATAAATTTAAAGAAACTTTTATTTTGTTTTTTTTTTTTTGATACTTTTTTTGGTAAATGATCATGTGAAAAAATTAAAATATCTTCAAAAAGACCAATAATCACTAAGAAAATTGAGATGAAGAAATGTCTTTTAAAATGAATTTAATTATTAGCAAAAAATTTTATTGTTAACTTTTTTACAGTGAAAGTTCAGTAATAAAAAATCAGGAATACTCATTTCAAAAATTGTGACTCACTTTTTTTAGTTTTTGATTTAATTTTTTTTAAATTTTTAAAATATAAGGTTTTTATATATTTAGAATGGCTAAAAAGTTATTTACAAATCAGTTTTAATTATTTGTTATTCTTGAATACTAAAGGAGAATATATTTTTTTTTTCAATTTATCATTTCAGGTGAGTCACAATTTTTGAAATAATATTTATATATATTTATTTGTTAAATTTTTTGTCTTACAATTACGAAAGACTTAAAAAATTGATTTTTTTAAATTTTTTACATGTTTTTTTGTTGTATTCATTTGTTTTGATTTTTTTTGATTTATGAAAAAGTCAATGAATTCCTTTGAAATCATACTTTTCGTTTATGGGATGTGAAAAAATACAAACCAAAAAAACTTAAAAACAACAAAAAAATAATTTAATTATATACAGGTAGAACGTAATAATTTCCTTAAACGACTTGGAAAACAATGGGGATATGCTATTTTCGATTTAAGTGGAAGGTTTAGTATTTAAAAATATGAAAATAGTTTGATTTTCTATTTTAAAAAAAACAAAACAATTTATTTATTTATTGTGAGAAAGGAGTAATCAAAGAAAATTTACTAAATAAAAAAAGAGAAGAAGAAAAATAATTAAAACATTAAAGTAAAAAAATATTATATCATTTTCATGACCAAATTAAAAATTATCCACTTCCTGAAACAGGAGGAGTAAAAACACGATAGAAAGATCATTAATAATAAGATTCCACAAACTGTGATTAATAAATTGGTATTCCACGACTCCGAAGAGTGTGGCACTATGTACCCGAATTTGTATATTTTTTGACTATTTTAGGAATTTTTTTATTTTCGATTTTTTTATTATCATTTTTTCTTTATTACCTTAAGTTTTCTAACCATAAGAGCTTTGATAAAAAATTCTCGACAAGAACAATAAATTTCTTAATTTTGATTAACCAGATTAAAGAGTTTTTGAGTATTTTTCCTAAGGATAACATTTTTATATAAGTTTTTTTCTAAAATTTTTGCTATTTTTTTTTTTCCATTTGATTCTGATAAATTTATATCTTTCACAATACCAAATAAAGTGATTTATATTTTCATAATATTGAGTACAATAATCACATTTATTTCATTTTTCTTTTTTTTTTTTTTGAATGTATCATATTCTGATTTCTTTTTTAAGACATATGAGTATCTATTTAGTCCGTTCGTAAAAGTGCGAAATTTTAGAAAAGTAGTACTGGATTTAAATTTGAGATAGTTTTTTATTTTTAAATTTAAAGTTTTTATTTTTAATAATTTTATAATATTCTTTAATTTTCCAACTTTGATTGTTTTTTAAAATATTAAAGTATTGTTTTTTTATCTTAATATTTAATTTATTAATATTTTTTGTTTTCCAAATATTTATTTCTTTGTTTCGATCATAGTCAAATTTAATAAGTTTTGCTATTTTTTTATGTTTTATTTTGTTAAGTTTTTGGATAAATTTCCATTTTCTCAAGTTTACAATCGTTTTAATGGGTAACAAGTTGATTTCATTTCGATACAAAAAAAACAAAACAATACACAGTATGTTTTCCGTTTAAAACAATTGAAAATTGTAAACTCTTTAAACACAGAGAAACGGAATTATTTTTTTTCAAAAATATAATTGTTGAAAAAAAGTGGTAAATATTTAATTTTTTTATCAATTCCAAATTAGATCAGCTCACCTAATTTTTTTGTTTCTTGGTTACATATATCAGAAAAACAAATTTTATGTGTCACTCGCACATGTAAATCACGTTTAATGAAATCAAAAAAATAGTCATACCTGTGATATAATATATATATATATATATATAATAATTTATAAAAATGTAAATCAAGATTTATGGATAAAATAAGAGTTTTAATAATTTATTTAATATATAATCCTATATAAACAGTTATCTCGAAAAAAAAATCTAATAAGAAAAATGATTTGAAAAAGAAAAGAGAAAATATAATTCGTGTAGAAAATAATCAATTAAAGAAATTGCATTTTAATTCTTCATAATATCATATATAACTTAATCCAAAAATTCAATTCCTTCATATTTTTTTGAATTTATCAAAGTATCAGGTAATAAAATTTTATTTTCTATATAATTGATAACAGAAATGTAAGACGAAGATTTTCCATTAACTTCGATGGTTTTTAAAAGAACCATTTCATCGGGTCTTCCAGGGATAAATTTAAAACTTGAACAGCCCTTTTTAGGATCCCTTTCGCCAATTTCCTGAATATGCAAATCTTGGAATTTTGAATTTACTGATATTATTTTATTTGACCCCCGAAGCTCATCTTTTTGTTCGTCGTATGGCCCTTGAGAAACTCTTCTTGGTATAAAATACCATCTATTATATTTCGCACTCCAACCAACGGCCTAAAGAATAATAAAATTTAAATAATTATTTGATTTAAAATATTTTTAAAAGTATATCGTTTAATGTTTTTGTTAACCAAAGATAATAATAACAATTTAATTTTATGTAATATTTTTCGAAAAGTATATTTTTATGAAAAATAATTTTCAATTTTAAAATTGCATCTCTAAATTAAATTTCCAAGAAAGAGTTGTTTTCATTATTTTATTTATACTGTTTTCAAAAAATTGTAAACACGTAATAATTTGAAAGGTTTTATTCAAAAATTAGTTGTCTTTTTTCTTAATTTTTCCAGGATTTATTTGTACACACAAATTATTTAGATCACCGAAGTGTCACAAAAGACAACAAAATACAAGTTATTTTCTGATTTTGATAAGACGGTTATAGGGATGTTGTTAAAAAAATAATAAACTATTTTTTTTAATATTTTTTATTATTCAATGGGGTTATTAACCCCTCAAGTTTTCGGTTATGTTTTCTAGAATTTTAGAAATTTTAATTTAATTTCTTAAATATAAAAAAACTACCGTTAGGTTTTCTTGAGTTTTCTGTTTATTAGAAAAATAAATATACTCCACAGATAAAACAGAAAACCTCAGGGAAAATTTCTTTATGTTTTCCAGAATTCAAAAGAATATAGAACAACCGACGATTTTTTTTACAATTATTTTGAATTCAGGAAAAGTAACATTAGATTTTTCTTTTTGAATAAAGAAATTAAAAGTAAATTTCAAAAATTTTCTTTTATTTTTCCAAATTAAAAAAAACCTAGGTAATTGACGAAAATCTATTGATTTTTCAAATAAACAGAAAATCTCAAGAAAACCGCCGTTAGGTTTTTCATAATTTAAAAGAATCGAGTTAAATCTTTGATTTTGCTCTATTCTTTTGAATTCTGGAAAACTGAGGCACTTGACGGCACTCTACTACACTTATAGTCACTTCCTCGATTCGTAAATATTTATTTAGAAATTCTATTAAAGATTAAAAAAAAATCATTTATAATCCTACTATAGTTAATAGTCGTGAAAAATCTTTTTTTGTAATAATAATATTATTATTTAATATATTTGATATATGAATTTTTTTTCTTTCTGATATAGATAGTTTGCGATTATTTTAGTAGACTGGATAATTTCATAGTGAGAGTTCTAAATATTCAATATTTCTAAATTGTTTGTTTTTTTTAAATGTTTCACAATTTTTTGAATATTGTTTTTGATTTAAATTCTTGGTTTATGACATATACCAGATCTAGAAATATGTTTATACAATGTATACTTAAAATTAACAAAAAGATCAAACCAATAAAATAGACATAATGATAAGTGGTTTTTTACATTAAAATTCTCTTTTTTTAGAACCAAACATGAAAGATCACATTTCCAAATAAATTTGTTGAAATCAAAAATAAAAAAAAAATCGAACAAAGATTTATATATATATATATATATATATATATATATATATATAGATAGATAGATAGATATTAGATTTTTTTCTACTGTATCTAATGAATTTGGATGAATTTAAAAAAGATATTACTTTGAATTTCTCACACAATTACTATTTATTATTATTTTACAAAACATTTTTTACAAATTTGCTTTCAAAATCCTTTTTTCAAAATAAATTTATCAAACAAATACCAAAACAAAGAACACTACTTCAAAGATAAAATTAAAGGGGTTGAATTATATCAAAATCAAAAAACTTTTACAAAAGATTTAACACAAAAAAAAAAAAAAAAAAACAAAAAAAGAAAAAATTTCAATGAATTTCGTAATTAATTTTGTACTCAATTGATGGGAAATAAATAATTGTTTAAAAATCAAACTAATACATTCAATAATCTTTATTTTTCAAGAAGAATTTAAAAATATCATATTTTCTTTGACTAAATCTCAATTAGATTCATTAAATGAAAATTGTAATTTTAAAATTCAATTTTCAAAAAACACTTATGATATAAAAAGTAATTGGTTTTCTAGGATCCAAAAGAATCGATCAAAATCAAGATTTAACTATATTCTTTGAAATTCTGTAAATCTAAAAAAAACTTAAAGTTAGTAAGAGGAAATTAATTTTCTCCCTTCAAAATAAAATAAAAAGTTTTTCTCTTTTTAGTGATTTTTTTGTAGGTGAAGGTTTTTGTAATTTGTTCATTGACAATGTTTTTAGGGGGGCTATTTAAAAAACGCAGAGAGTTAGATTTTTTAAAAAGTCTACATTGGTCTGTTTGGCTCGTTTCCAAAATCATTTTATGTGATAATTTTAAATAATTTCAGTCATTACTTATATGAGCAAATTTATCTCTTTTATTGATTTAATATTTTAGAGATGTAATAATTTGCAAATGATTTAATTTCATAGCCTCCTTAAAAATCGGATTCAGTAATTGTGTTTTTCTGTAAAAACAAAAAACAATTAATAATTGTTTGATGTTTTACTGAAATAGATTGAAACGAATTTCAAAAATGCATTTAAATTGACAAAATTTTTCTCTTTTATTGATTTAAGATGGGTATTTAAACATTGGAATCTTTAATAAATATCATTTTTTTTTTTTTTCGAAATAAAAAAAAAAAAAAAGAAGATGTGATGATTTTTGTAAACTTATTTATTATAAAAATACTAATCAACCAATTTTTACTCCCAATAAACATTGACATATAATTTAAATAATGCAGTATGGAAATTTATATTAAAAAGTATTATTAACCTGAAAAGAGGGATATAAAAAATTACCTCTTGAATTTGATACCCTGGGTATCGGGAATTCGTTGCAGCACGGATGATATTATATTTATCTGTCCAATCTTCGTGTTCAATTTCCCCATTTTTAAAAATTTTTTTCACATAACAATGATCATAGTCAACAATTTCCTATTTAGTATTGAAAATTTTTTCAGAGAGAGAAAAATAATAATAGTTATTTTGATTAGAAATAATAAATTTAAGGTGTGAAATTTAAAAAGGAAATAGATTTATATTTTATTAAAACAGTTAAGTTGCGATCAAGGTAATTTTAGAAAAAAATCATAGGTGGATGAAATTTTCATATTACAAGTTGTTTTCTTTCAAAAAAAAAACTATTCGATAACATGTGGTTTGAAACATGTGACTCAAAATCCTGAAAAGACTGGTCCAAAATGTTTGGGTAACATTTTTAGAAATGGCTTTTTTACTCCAGTAATAATTTTTTTACAGGTGATTTTTGGAATTTTAATAATTAAACCTTTTTCCTATTTTTAATACTTGATGTCAGATGTGTTTGTAGTTTCCTTGAATTTGAGTGGTGAGTTTTAGCATGTATTAATCTAAAATTGAAATATTTTATGATTAAATGCAAATTATATTATTTCTACATAGTGCACATGAATCTTAATAAATTTATTATAAATATTATTGAACAATAAATAATTCGATTCTTTATTAAGGATCACTTTTTTAAAACTGTCAATTTGTGAAATTTTTTTTACAATTACTTTTCAAATTTAAAGATAGAAACCAAAATAATATTATTATATTATTGAAAAAAATACCCGACATGAAAAAAATCCCGGGTAAGATTTTTAATTGTGAATACTAGTAATTTCAATAATGTAACAATACAATTTTAGTTCAATTTTGAGTTTTAGAAATATGATATCTCAACTTTCAAATCATTTTGTTACAACAAACAAATGTTACTGATGTTTTAACTAACTTCAAAAGTTTCTTAAAATTTTGTTCAAAAAAATTCTTTCTTCAAAGCTTCTAAAAACTTTATCAAAAATAGGAAATTGAACCAAAAATTTTGAAAATATATTTGTGAATTTATCAGTTTTAGGAAAATTGATGTGTAATTGCATGATAATTCCTTTTATTTAAAATCAAATCCATATTTTTAAGAATTAAAATTTTAAAATATTAACTCATCCACTTATTAGAACAATGGTTAATTATATTAAGCTTGTTCAAAACACTATTCAATCAATCAAAAAACAAGAATAAAAATTATCATTTATATAATTCATGGAAAACCGCTTTAAAACTGGATTGTTTTTTCAAAAAAAAAGTAGATCTGCTTTAGCTATCAAATAAAAACTTGATTATTCGATAAGTACCCAACTTTAATGAACTTTAGGTTGGTTTATTACTTTGTTCATAAAAAATTTGGTTATTTAATATAAGGATTTACTTTTAAATAAAAGAAATTACCCATCAATTTTCCTAATATTCGCAATTAAAAATCTTGTCAGGGATTTTTTTCATTGCAAGTATTTTTTTTTTCACTGCTATACAGTATTCAAAATTATATTTAGAACCCCCAAAAATAATTATATATTAGATTTTTTAATTTCAAGATTTACTCAATAATTATTAACATAACAACATAAAGATTGGTTATGTTTGTATCAACCTGATAAAAATGATACATTAATCTTTTATCACAAATTAAACGAAATAAATTTGGAGAAATTGAAAAATAAAGTGAAAACAAAACTTAAATCGGGAGTAACAAACTCATGTTTCAAAATTAAATTCATATTTTTTTCAAAACAATCGGATCACCAAATAAATATCTATAAAATAAAAGAGATTCAAAATATTATTGGTGAATGTGCTTTTTTCTTATCCAAATACAATACATCTGTACCAACCCTACAGTGAAAATTTATATATCATAAAAATTGATTTTCTATTAAAAAAAATTATCATGTATGATAATCCATAAAATGGTTCTGAAAGTTTATCATAAACTGTAAAATTTATAATATACGAGAAAAAAGTATATTGATCATTTTTAAATTTTGGAAATAGACAAACAAATTAATAAAAAAAAGTTTTGTTAAAGTAAATATTCAAATATCCAAAATTGTTAAAAATTCGGGTTTTTACAATTTAAAAATAAGGATCGAAAAATATTTTAAAGTTTCTGTGATTTCCACCATCCCCTTAATTTGGAATTGAATTTTTGTCAACTTTTATAAAAAAAAAATTTCATAAATAATTAAAGACAAGTTGAAAATTTTATCTTAAAATTGTGTTTGATGAAAAAGAAAATTTCATTTTGTCTCAGATTATAAAATAGATTCAAAATTTCTATGTAATATAAATTTTCACGTGGGGTTGGAAGAACTGTATCTATTCATTATTAAATAGTATATACCAAGTTCTAAATAAATCAATTTGGAAGGTAAACACCTTGATATTTTTAATAAAATTTAAATTATGAATGAAATTTATTCTCAATTTTTTTTACCTTTATATGAACTTTTTTATCTAATTTTTTGTTTTTTTAAGGGTCTAGTCATTTATAGTAGATTTGCCCAATACTCAATGGGGTATTTTTAAATCTAAAAAGGGTATTGTGAAATGGAACTTCTTTTGATTGACAAAATTCAAATAACAAATAAATATTTTTAAGAGGATCTCATTGTTAAAAAATAAGTTTAAAAGTATTCTCAATTCCCAAAAAATCAATTAAAAAAGAAAGATTAATAAAAAACTCATTGAATCTCATGGTAAAAAAATTAAAAAAAAGTACATCATTGCCAAAAAAAAATAAGTCTAAAAGAGTTCTCAATTTCGATAAAAATTCAAATTTATAAAAAAAATATATATTTCTTTTTGTAAATTTCCAAATGGTTAATTTTCTTCAATTGAAAACAAATTATAATCTATAAAGTACTCAATCAATTTAATTCTATTTAATCTTATTTTTAGTTAGATTGTAACTTTCTATATTTGACCATGTATGGATTATGTAATATTCTTATGATAAAAATAACTCATTTGAAAAATGAAAAAAAAGAAAAAAAAAAAATCATCGAGATCTAAAAAACTCCAAAGAGCAACAATTTAAAATCAACACAGTTGTTTTCAAATTGTTATATTCCAATCATTCTAATTAGGAATCGACTGTCTTTCTTTCACGCTTTTTTCTGAAAATGTACTTTTTTTTGATTGTTGATTTTTGGAGATCGATCACACTTCACAGTTTGGTTGCTTAGTTTTTGATTCTTCTTCGGACCTTATAAAATTTATAAATTTTTTTTTTTCGATTTTAGTAAATTATTTTGGATTGTAATGACTTGACCCTTCAAAAAACAATTCATGTTTTTTTTATCTTCTTGTTTTAAGGCAACACCCAATTCACTGTTCAGTGGTATACACAAGTTAAAATCAATTTTGAAAGTAAACTTCTGGCTATTTTCTGTGCAATTTAAATTATTTATGAAATTTGTTGAAAATTTTTCATATATATTCTCATTTTTTTTGAATTTTTTTTTTTTTTGACCCTTAAGCAAAATATGCTAAAAAATTGACTCTATTTTGTAAGAAAAATTCTAATATTTGGTTGTTCATTTTTAGAATTTCTTTTTTAATAATAGAACTATCAGAAAACAACCTTAGATTTACTTATCTTCAGTTTCTTTTATGCTTACTGTATAGGTCTTCATGGAAAAAAATACTGTACTTTTAATTTGCATGGTCGGTTAAACAAGTCTGCAGGTGGTAATTTTAATAACAGTATTCTGAATTGAAATATGGATCTTTAATGAAAACTTGATCTCCAAAAAAAAAATTGTTTAGTCTGTGGACAAATGATCAGACTCACCTTAGGTGAATAGTCTCTCTGAAATTTTTTAACTTAAATTTAATAGAGATTGAGAAAATTTTTTGCCAATTACTTAAATTTGAAATTCCCTGTTTATTTTCAATATTAAACATACCTCAAGATATGGTGTCCTTATTTAGAAATTGGTCATTAAAAAAAATAATAGAGACTAGTCCCTTAACCAAAATAAAAGGAAGGTTATTGAAATATATCTGAAGAATTCAGTTGAAACATACCCCCCATCAAATTTCAAATACCAGTGAAAATTTAAAGTCATTGAAGGTGTAAAGTCTTTTTATTTGAGCCTCCATATTTAAATATTTGATTGGTACATTTATTGTTATACGATCAATCCTAAATAAAAGGAATTTTGAAGAATAGAAAAAAAATAAATGAGACGAAAAGTTTAACCCATTTCACTTTCAAATTTCAGCGTTAGTAGCCGGTTTACTTGGTTCAGAAAAGGTAGTTTTCAATTTTCAAAGAGTCTTGATAACAATCAAAAAGTTGGTGGCAAAATTTCTTTAGATTACTGTCTTTTCGTTGGTTTTCCATATCAAATTTTCGTTGAATTAATAATTTCTTTTGATTGCATTAACAAATTTTAAACAATAACTAAATCCTACAATAACCTTCTCCATGTATTTGGTCTCTATAAATATTCAAATTAACTTGCCTTAACAAAGGTGAAAAATGAAATAAAAAAATCCAAAAACCAAAAACTAAAAAAAGAGAGAATATTTACACCATCTTCTGTAAATTCTTTTCCAAGTGATCCAACGTATAAAACGTCATCTTTGATTGTTGCCCATTCGGATTTAAAAGACTTTGGTTTGTTACCAGCACCAGTGGTTAAAAAATATTTAGGCATTGGCTGGTCTGTTCTGATATCATAAGCAATCCCTGTACGATCATCAAATGCTAAGAGCATACCGTTCCAGTTAATCAATTCGGATAATTCCATACCTCGATCAAACTCTGAAAGGTACCCGTACAAAGGTATTTCGAAGTCCCAATTAACAGAATACGTGCCATTAAGATTTCTTTTTAATCTCCCTCGGTTATAATATGAGACCCATGTGTGTTTTTGTGTTTGCAACTTTGATTTCAAATCAAGATCTGTGATGATCCCAATTTTATATGAATCTAGGGATTTGCCAATAAGTTTTTCGTTTTCATAAATCCTCTTCGTAACAGAGACGGAGAAAATTGTAATCATGACAAGAATTAGAAATCCGATCATTAGAAATGTTTTTTTCCAATCAACTTTAAACATCAGTGTCTTTTACCCAATTCTTTTCAAAAGGCTTGAAAATTAGAAAAAATTGTAGAATTTTTTTATTTATGTGAAAAAAAAAAATAATTGATTTTCAAAAAAATCCTAAATATGTCTACAGATCTTAAAAATGAGTTCAAATTGCTTTGGAGTCCTAAAAGTTTTCACCACAACGAATTTCATCTTTTTTTTACTTTTTATCTTTATTAAAATAAAGTACAGAGACTGAGAAAACATAAGATCAAGAAGTGTGAATTCTAAGATTTTCTTTTCAGGTTTTGTAGAATAAACTTTTTACTCGAAAAAAATAAAGTTTTTGATGTTGATCTTGTCAGCACTTTTCTGAAAAATTTGTGAACGAAAAGCGTTGCTCATGATTTTTTATAGTGTATTTTTGTTTTTTGGGAAATATTCTACATGAGTTTATTTTTTTTCGATAAGAAGGAAAAATTTGTTGGTAAATAATAAAAATTCAATAATCTTACTCAGACTTTAAATTTATCATTTAATAAATACCTTTTGGAAAACTTTTTTCTAATTCTTTTCGAAAAGAATCAGTAAATATTTCACTTTTTCAGAAAATATAAAGCAGCCTAAATTCCTATTTTTTCTTTGAAAAAGCCTTTTTGATTATTGACCTTGAGTGTACAATTTTGATTAAAAAGAATAGTCAAGAAAATTTAATAGCAAAATCAAATAATTGTACCTCATCCTGAAATTTAAAAACGAAGTAACAGTCACGATAACAATAATAACAAACTTACTTTTAATGCTATTTTCCAAAAGAAATCATGATTTTTAAAGACTAATCCTTTTTTTCTCATTTTTGAAAAAGTTCAAAATCCAACATATTCCAGAATCATTTTAAAAAAAAATTATTTTCTTTAAAAGAAGAAAGAAATCATATTAAATATACAAGGAAGTGTACAAAATATACACTTTCAAAATGAAATCACCGAGTTTTGGAATAACCCCTTATCAAAAATCCACTTAATCTCAAAAAATACAATAATTATTTTAGTATTTGTAAAAAATAAAATTTTTTAATTCAAAGATAGTTAAATCTTTTTTTCCCTTTATTTGAATAAATAAAATCTGAGAAAACAAACCAAAAGTTTTAATTTATAAATTCTCATAAAATAGTTCTTTAAAACCTCGTAAAAATTTCCAAATAAAATAAATGGAATACTATTTTTAATTTGATTATTTTTAATCAATAATTGATAATCCAACTTTAATTATAACACTTAGTTAGAAATAACCTAAAGACTAAATGTGTAAATAGGATTTAATATTACTACTCAATTTATTAAAGATTTTCAAAAAAATAAAACGAATACAAATTAATAATTCTAATAATATATATATATATATATATATATAATATTCAAATAACTGATTTTCAGAATTAAAGTTGGTTTTTTTACACCCTTAATATTTGAAAAAAATATTGTCTTATCTTTTCAATTTCAAGAAATTAATACAATACACAAAATAAAATAAATGATCATTTTTTTAGATCTTCAAGGATTCAATATTTAATTGATTTTTCTTGTATTTTTAAGCGATAGATAAAATCCCCAAGGTTATTTGTTCATACAAACTCTCTAAATTACGAAAAGCGAGATTTCTTCAAAATAAAAAGGTTTGGAAAATTTTTCTTTTTCTAAGTTGTTTCTAAAGTTCAAATCAATTAAGAATCCGTATCTTTTTGTCTGGAAATTTAATTGGTAAAAATATACTTCTTTAAAAACAGAAGTTTGTATATCTAAAGTTGATGAATGACAATTTGGTCACTTAACTGGTTTAATCGTACTCTGGTGTAAATATTTACTTATTTATCTTTGGGGAAAAAATACAAATAAGAGTTCCAATTCCCTTAATTAAAAAATGAATAGAAGAATTGCATTTTTAAATTTACTGAATTAATTCAAAAGGTTAAAAACAAAAGTTAATAAACAAGAAAATATTTATTTAAGAAAAATCCAGAAAGATACATATTTTGCACTATTTATAGTGCTTTGATTTTCCTTTCAATTAAAAAACATCCCATATGAAATGAGTAAAATATTTTTACTCAA
This sequence comes from Anaeramoeba flamelloides, assembly GCA_027625915.1. Taxonomy (NCBI): domain Eukaryota; family Anaeramoebidae; genus Anaeramoeba; species Anaeramoeba flamelloides. The sequence continues at coordinate 7,161,160 of JANTQA010000012.1, forward strand.
TTATTATTTATAAGAATGAATTGAATTTTATCAAGGCCAGACATTATCTCCTTTATTATTTGGTTTTATTTCTCTTTATCTGTATGTAAAAAAAAAAAAACAAACATTATATATATAATACACCAAGAAGTTAGATGATAACTTGATTTTAATAAAGAAAGTTCCCTCGATTCAAATAAATTACGATTTATATATAAACTATTTTTCAAAAATTTTGACTCAATTCAGAATGTTAATGGAGTTCTTTAGAGATTTTAAATCATATTTATATCAAAAATATCTTTTCAAAATTCTGGATCAGAACCATTTTTTTTAATTTTGCAAATTTTCTTTTTGCTTTTTCAATTTTTTTTTCTTTTAGTTTACTTTTGTTTTTTTTTCTTTTTCTTTTCTTTTTTTTTTTTGATTTCCTTTTAGTGTAGAAAAAAGATCATTTTGTAAAAAAAAAAATATCTTTAAAAATCCAAATAATCACTAAGAAAATTGATTCAATGTTTTTTCTTTTAAAACGAATTTAATTATTAGCTAAAAATCTTAATGTTAACTTTTTTTTAGTTAAATTTCAGTAATAAAAAATCCATAAAACCCATTTCATAAATTATAGTCAGTTTTTTTAATTTTTGGTTTTATTTTTTTTCAATTTTTGAAATATTGTGTTTTTATATATTTAGAATGATTTAAAAGTGAATAAAAAATCAGATTTAATTATTAGCTGTCTTGAAAACTAAAAGTATAGATATTTTTTTTCAATTTATTATTTCATGCGAGTCTTATTTTTGAAACAGTGTTTTTATACTACCAGTTTTGATTTTTTAGGCACAAACTTTCAAAAAAATTTAAGGCACAATAAAAATCTCAAATTAAGGCACAAAATTCAGGTTCTAGTAAAATAAATTGTAAAAAAAAAAAATTACAAAATTTGTGCCAGAATTTGAGATTTTTTTGTGCCTTAAATTTCGTTGAAAGTTTGTACCTTAAAATTGTAACTGACTGTTTATCTAAATATAATAAAAGAAATTTCCTATAAACCCTTTAAAAATACAGAACTCAAAAAACTAGAAAAAAAATAATCAAGATCTTTTTATTTGATAAGATAAAAAAAATTCATCTTCAAAAAGTTGTTAATATTTTTAACAAGAATTGTTATTGCTTAATTAATCCTTATAAGAATAATATTAAATACATCTCCTAAAGATCAATTATATATGCACACAAAAAGAGAAATTAAGATTTAACTTTGTATTCTATCGGGGATTTCAAAAAATTAAAGTTTAAAAATATTCTTTCTAAAAAGGCTATATAAACTAAACTAAAATTCAAAATCTTACATACAGTAAAAAATTTTAAAGAATCACAATAATTAACTTTTCATTTAAATTGGGAATAATTGTGGTTTTTGAAAAAATATAAAAATCTTTATTTGATTTTTTATTTTTTTTTATTTTAATTTATTTTTTGAATTAATGTAAAATATTTTGTTCCATCAATCTCTTATTTTCTATGATTGGTATTGTATTAAAACCGAATTCTTCAAAATAGAAGAACCCAAATAAAATTAGTAGAGATATCTAAAGTTTTTGATCTATCAATAATCCTAATATAATTTAAACAAATTTATCAATAGACTTTTTTTTTGCTATCTCCAAAATTATTAACACATACGGATAATTTATAAGTATTGGGAATTATTTATTTTATTTTTTACAAGTATTGTAATTAAGAAATAATTGCTCAAATTTCAATTAATAAACCTTCCTATTTTGATATTTCTTCTAGAATTAATTAAACAAGCCTTTTTTAAGAAAATTGAATTTTAGTAAGTTAAAAATTTTGAATTGAACATTAATTTTTCCTATTTTGGAATTTATTCAACAATTTTATTTATTTTTTAAAAAAATATAATCCCTCTTGTAGTATTAATTTCCTTAAATGCTTATAATAAGATTACCCTTTTCACTTTTTGAAGAACACTCTCATTAATCAAATAAATCAAAAAAAAAAAATTTTTTTTTAAGGTACAATTGTTGAATAGAAGCCATAATTTATTTTCTGAATTGTTTTTTGAGTTTGAAAATAAAAAATATTGTGCATATTTATCTCCAATCTTTTTTTGTCCATTATTAGTCGTTTTTAGTATGCCTTATTTTTAATATTTTTTGCACTCTATACTGGTATTTGAATTCTAAATGGGAAAGAATTTTCACTTCCTTTTCCATATTTTTTTTTTATAAATAAAGTTCTCAAAGAGATTATGTTACAATTTAAGGTTCTCGATCTATGTTCTCTTAAAAAAGAGAAATTAAAAATGAAGTGAAAAAAAATCCCATTTATTATTCAAATACCAGTATGATCATAAACTTTATTTATGAGTAAGTCCTTGTGATATCGAAATACCATCAAAACCAACTAAAAAGCACTTTAAAGAATTGTCAAGTCAAGTGAATATTAATCACACACTCAAAAGGCACACTTCTGAGTATTTTCAATCATTCTAAACATTCCAGAAAAAGGAAAACCACAAAAGAAATTATTTTTTGTCATTTTCTTTGTTACTTTTTTTTTTTTATTATTTAATGTCGATGACAGAAACCTATGCATTAGATCGCGTTGGGGTAAGTCTTAAAATTTGATAGTATTTCGACTTTCTGTTATTTACTTTTTCTTATTTAATTTTTTTCTTTTTCATTTTTGCTCTGAACCAAACAAGGAAACAAATGAAGATGAAAGTTTTGATAGCGGTCCACTCTCAATGTTGACAGAATGTGTAAGAAATCGAATTCAAGTTCTTGTAAGTTGTAGAAACAACCGAAAGCTTTTAGGTTATTTAAAGGCATTTGATCGACACTTTAATTTGTTAATGGAAGAAGTAACAGAACTGTGGACAGAAAGGCCCAAGAAGAAAAAAAAAAAGAAAAAAAATAATAAAACCAAACAACAGCAACCACAAAACAAAGATCGTTTCCTCAAGAAACTGTTTATTCGTGGAGACTCTGTTATCATCATTTTAAAAAATCCAAAATAATTGTTGTGTATCCAAACCTCAATCCGAATACCAAGAGCATTGTTTAAGTTACTTTAACAATTCATCGATTTTAACAGTGTTAACAATTTTATTAGATCTCTTACCAAAGATGCAATAAAATTGCTAACTAATTCCAAAATAATTAATAATTTACTTTTTTTTTTTTTTTTTATGATCGTTCCCTTTATCCTTTTTCGAAAAAATTAACAACTTCATACAAATAGGTAACCTCATTGTGAGTTACAATTTTGGTATTAATCTTTTTCTCTTTTTCTTTTTGATAATATCGAAGCAACGCTTCCAATAAACAATTTTTTTCATTTCTTCAAACAAATTTTTGTTTTTGTTTGTTTGAGAATTTAACCTACACAAAAAGAACTAATAAACATAAAGCCATTTTAAAAAAGAGTTACAAAAAATTTTTGGATTAAAGTTCTGAAAATAGATCTAGTGAATTTTGCTCACTGTCTTACGAATAATTTTAAAAACTTTTTTTAAAATAATAATTCAAAGAAATTTTGATTTCTTTATCTTAAAAATTTCATGGAAAATTGCAAAATCAATTTAATTTGTGTAAACCTTTATAGAATTGGGTATAAAAACTATACAATTCAAAAACCCGAAATTTCTGGATACAAACAAATTATACTGATAAATTCTAAATAATTTAAAAAAAAATTTTTGTTAAATTCCAATTGTGTAAATCAACAAGCTTCTTACTTTTTAAACAGTTCTTGAAAAAGAATATTTTGAAAAACTAACTAATTTTACAATGTTTCTTGAGATTTAAACCAAGAAAATGCTTTATTCAAAAACAAGGTAAAAAAATTTTCAAAAATGAAAAATGAACGAAAAAATTTCAAACATATATTCGAAAATATCAGTTGTACTAAAAAAACTTGAATGTTTTTTTTTGTTTTTACATCAATGATCACCAAGAATTTCTTTGCATCAAAATATTAGTTAACAAAAGACTTTAACTTTCTTATTGTTTATAGATCTCTTAAATTTTGTTTTAAATTCCAATAATTATTAAAAAACTTTTCAAATAAATTAAAAATTAAAAAGTTTTTTATTAATAATCACAGAAAATTTTCATCTTTTTTTATTTTTAATATTGAAGAAGTGGAATTTACACTCTAGATACCCTTTTACTTAAATTTTCTTTTAAGGCAATTTCAGCGTAAAATCATAGATTTCAAAATTGTTCAAGAGGAAAGACAAACCCAAAAATCTTATATGTTAAAAAATAAAAAAAGAAAGAAGAAAAAGAAAAACAAAAATTTGAAAAACAGAACAAAAATTTATAATTTTTTTTTTTATTGATGAAGGAGAGTAAATTAAACTCCAAGTACCCTTTTACTTAAATTATCTTTCAGGAATTAAAGTATAAAATTCATAAATTTGACGATTATTATTTAATAAAAATAATTTCAAACCATCTTGGATTAAAATTAGTTCATTAAGATTTATTTCTTTTAAATTGATCTGAAATAAAAATTGATCTTTTTTATAGGAAGTGTATCCCCCCTAAAAAATGATCAAGATTTTCTATAATTTCTTTATGTTCGTATTTAGATATACATGTTAATTTTATTTTTGAATTTGCTTTTTAATTTCCTAAAGTTGTTAAAATAATGCTGGTAGGAAACTTGGCACTATGTTTTAAAATTAAAACCATGATTTTTTTAAAAAAAAGAATATTTAAATATTAATTAGGTAAAGAAAACAACAATAAACCCGAATTAGATATGGTATTGATTTTTTAAAGTTGTTCTATTAAAATGAAAGATTTTATTATTTAAAAAAGAAATCACAAAATTAAAATAGAATTAATGAAAAGTTTAATAAAAAAAAAAAAAAATTACTAAAAATTGAGAAAATTATGAAAAATTTTCAAACAGATTACATAAATAATTTTAAATTTTCTTCAACGATCAGAGGCTTTCACAAAAATCGATTGAAAATTGGGTATAGTATTTGTAAACTAAAATTCCAAAATTTTTCACACAGCTAAAATGTCCCAAACAATCACAGTAATACAATTTCATTGAAATTAAATATAATTTTGATTTTAGTAAAATATGAAAATCATTTTTTCATCTTATAGTTTTTTTTTTTCATTTTATTCTTGAATTACGTAACTTGTTTAATTGGATCAAATTTTTTTTGAAAAATTGATATTACGTTAAAGTTAAGTTGTTCAAAATAGAAGAACTGAAATAAAATTAGTTTGTAGTATCTAACCTTTGATCGATCAATAATTCCTAATAGAATTTAAACAAATTTACTAATGTATTTTTTTGTTTTGCCCATCTCCAAAATTTTTAACACACACATGATTTATTTGTATTGATAATTATTTATTTATTGTTTTGTGAGTATTGTAATTTATAAACAAGTGTTAACATTTCAATTAGTGAATTGCACTAATTTGGTAAATCTTCTTGAATTGATTAAATAAGTTTTTTTTTTCACAAATAGAATTTTGGTGTGTTAAAAATTTTGAATTGGGGTTTAGTTAATTAGATTTGAGCTTGGAACAAAAAAAAAAGTCCACTTTTTATTTTGAAACTTGTATTACATGTTTTGATGATATATATACCCAGGTAACATAAAGTTACAAAAATCACGATTATTCTAATCAAATCGCGATATTTGAGAAAATCGCGATATTCATTATTATTGCGATAATATAACGAATTACAATATTTTATAAAATTGCGATAATTATTATAAAATCGTGATAAATTCCAAATTACTATGATTAAAAAATAATCCTTATTTATCAATTGATGTGTTAACGAGCTAATTGAGCAATATTTTTCCATGCTTTGAAAATTTTTTTTATCAATATCTGGATTATGTGAAAAAACAACAAAAAAGATACTTGATTGGATCAAGTATCAGATCAAAGATTTTTCATTGTATTTTCATTTGATTTGGTTCACAAACCTATTGATATTTTTAGATCAACAACAATAATAAAAAAGATATATAAATAAAAATTTTCTCAGTTAAGTGTGTTGTTGTAAAATGTTATGAATAAAAGGGCTTCGAAAACAACCAACCCTTCACCTGTTCTTTAAATAATGCTTTCTTTGGGTCAAAATATTTTCAATATTTTATTAAAACTGAAAGGGGTCTGTAGACTTTTCAAAAGCTTTCTGAATAACCCAAGCAAGATGATTACTCATTATTAAGATTTTTTATTCAATTGTTTTCTTCTTATTTTTCTTCTTTGAGTCTCTTTATATTGGAAAGACAAAACAATCAGAGCTTATTGTTTCTTTCAAAAATAAAAAGATCAAAATTTTCATTCAGTTTTTCGAAAAAACCACTTTCCATGAATTAAATTAAATCACCAAATTTCAGCAATTCTAAAAAGGAAATTAAGATTTTTAGCTTCGTTTCAGTATATATAAAAATTTGAACAGTTACCTTAATTTAAAAATATTTTTTTGGAAAGTTGAATGAAGTTACTGTTCAATTTATTTTGAAACAAATAGTAGAGGTATTTGTTTTGATCGAGCACCAATAAGATAGAAAATTACTCATTACTCTTTTTTGTTAATTTAACTTGTGAAGTAATAACCCCATTTAAAAAGATGCATCTATTTTATATTCAAGTACATTGTGGAATTGGATAATTATTAGTTCGATAGTAAAATTAACTTGAGATTTTAAACTTTGAAAAAACAAAAAATAAAAAGACAAATTTTTTTTTACCACTTTAAAAAATCACTTTCTCTTTCCATTTATAAAAGTTTTCTGTTTTTCAAAACTTTACAAAAACTTGAAAAAAATTTGCAGCCCTTGTAAAAACTTTTTAATATGTTTAAAGGGGAGTAGTGTTGTAAAATTCTTCAGGGTTTATAAAAGCCAAGATATTTTTTTGAGGTGATTTTTATAAAATAATTTTTTATTTAATCATGATAATAATTTTTTGTGATAATGTAAAATATCGCGATTTTCTGATTTTTCATAATAAAGTTGGACTAATCACTGTTATTTAATGTTTTCGTAGATTAATTGGTAATATCATGATAATATATGTTGTCATCAAAATATCTATATTATTCTTTTCTCACACATAACTTTGATCAATATAGTATATTTTTTTTTTAGTTTACTTATAAATTGAAAGTTTTCTGATATTGGCCAAGCCATTATATAATAATATTCCTCTCTTTTCTTCAATATATTTACCCGTTTGCTGTGTTCCTTGTTTTGGCTAATTCGCAACCAATTATCTTTGTTCCACTTTTTCAAGATGTATCCAAATTAATTTGATTTACAACTAAGTTATATTCAAAAAGTCGAGATTACTGTTTATTCCATAATAAAAATATCAAATTTTTTATTCAGCTAGCCAAAATAATCATCTTAAACGTATTAAAATAAATCAGCAAAGTCCCCAATACTAAAAGGGAAATTAATAATTTAAGTTTGTTGAAAGAAATAAAAATTCGAAATGTTACATTATTTTTAAAATCTTTTTTTGAAAAGCTGAATGAAGTTGTTCTCCATTTATTTTGAAACGAATAGTAATATCTTGGTTGAGGAGTTTTTTTTTATTACCCTTTTTACAATGACTTTTTGGGTTCGTGTACCTTAAATATTAAATCTTTATTGTCTCTAAAACGCTTTTTTTTGAAAAAATTACTTTTGAAGAAAAGAAAAGTAAAAAAATAATTCCAAGAATCTCTCAGTTTTAATCAAACCCAAACTGCGAAAAGTATAAAAAATAGTTTGGTCTTTTCATTGAATGAACAGTAAATTCAACACAAATTCTTGATTTCCTGATCAAGCATTTAAGGACTATCTGAATTTTATGCTCTGGGAGCATTGAAATACAAAGCAGTAAATAGACTAAGACCTTTAAAATATAGTGAATTGAGGGAAAGTCAAATATTGTCAATTTTTAGCAATTTAAGATTTTGACTAAAATCATTTATTGATCCAAAAACTTTTTGAAAAATCCCAACAAAACAAGGAAAAAATAAAAAGCTATTTTTTTTGATATTGGGAAAATGTCACTCCATTTTCTTTTCAAATAGGTGTTTACACTCGACACCAACTCTAACATACTTCAATATAAAGTTGAGTGAAATTTTCCAAATATCATTTTGGAAGTCGAAAATTTTGAGTGAAAATTTTGGATTTGGAAAAGGGAAATTTTTTTTTGCCTTCCTCAAAAAAACCTAAATTTTACATTTTAACAAGATCTATTAACTCAACATTCTTTTGAGTTCATAATTCGTGTTGTGGGTGTAAAAGTAATAGCCACCGGGAATAAAATTCGAATAATCCTTAAAAGGTCTGAGAAAATAAGTAATAGAAATTGATTTTCGTTTTTTGAGAAGTAAAAAAAAATCGTCATTTTTGAAAGAGAACAAAAATGCTAGTCAGTGATTTTAAATTGATTTTTTGAAAGAAAAGAATCTTAATCAAACTTAAAACGAGTAAGGTCTTGAAACAAAAAAATACCAAATTTCAGAAAATTGGTTAAATTGACTATTCCTGTAAAACTTCGTAAATCTTCCAATAAAAAAATGTTCAAAGTGACTAAAAGTCCAAAACAGAAACAAAAAGCAAGAAACTAAAATTAAAAATCGATTCAATCAAAAAAGAAACCACTTTAACTCAAAAACTCCAAACTCCAAACTTAAAACAATTTCCAATTATTTGTTTTTTATTTTTCTATTTTTTTTATTATTTTTATAGTTTCCCCAAACCCTCAACAAACAAACTTACCCAAAAACTCTTTACAAGGAACAAACAACAAACATTTGAAAAAAAAAAAAAAAAGACCGCTTTTGTTAATTTAATTCTTTCTTTTAAAAAAAGATGGGTAACAAAGAAATCAAAAAAATACGTAAAGAAATTAAGAAATCAAAAAAAACACAACAACTAGATTTAACAAGCTTGTTGGTGAACCTCACGAAAAAAGATCAAGGAAAAGTTTTTATCAAAATATTTCGGCTCAAGAAAATAAAGACATTAATTCTTGATGACAATTATCTCAAGGCACTTCCAAAAAAACTGAAAAATTTTTCGTCATTGGAAAACCTTTCAATCAAAAACAACTTGTTACAAAACTTGCCAGTTTTCCTTTTTCGAATGAATAATTTGAAAAGCCTTGATATTCGAAATAATATGCTTACAGAACTACACCCTCAAATTACTCGTTTGTCAAACCTTGAATACCTCAATATCGAAGGCAATAAATTAACAAACATACAAGGGGTTGATCTTGGCGAGAAAGTGCAAATTTTCCAATTTTTTCAACAAAACCAAAACCAAAACCAAAACCAAAACCAAAACCAAAATAATATTCAAAACAACCAACAACAGCAGCAGCAGCAGCAGCAACAACAACAAAGGTTTCAGCAACAGCAACTTCAGCAACAACGAATTAAGCAACAACGGTTTCAACAACAGCAACAACAAAGATTGAGTAACTTACAGAATCAAAACCAAAACATCCAAAATCAAAATAACCAACAGCAATGGAACCCAAACCTATTACCATACAACAACCAAAACCAAAACCAAAATCAAAACAATTTTATTAAACAACAGCAGCAGCAGCAAGAACGCCTATTCTTCTTTCAGCAACAGCAAAATATCAATCGAATGCAAAATCAAAACAATCAAAATCAAAATAATGACAACCTCCAAACAATTGAAAAACAAAACCAGATGCAAGATCAATTTTCTCAAAAAAAACAATCATCGGAAGAAGAGTACTCTTCGTCTGAAGATGACGAAAACGGGCTTAAATTTAACTACCAAGGCAAATTAATTTCTGCAAGGGAATGGAGAAAGAAATGTCTTCGCGCTTTTGATCTCTTAGATGACACCAATTTAAGAAGCAAATTTATTGGTCCAATCTCACTTGAAATTTTGATTGATCCCGTTATTTGTCAAGACGGGATCACTTACGAAAGAGAAGAAATCGAATGGTGGTTTGAAAAACATGACACAAGCCCTAAAACAAGACAGCTGATCAAAAACAAAAAGCTGGTTGAAAATTTAAAATTAAGACAGGAAATTAATGAATTTATTAATTCTTTACCAATTTTAGGTATAAGCCTTGACGATTAATCATATTTTTATTTTCATATAACTAATATATATGATCAAAATTAAAATAATTCATTTTACAGAGTGGATTTAATGCATGGTTGCATATGCCATTGGATCGATGATTGCGTGGACAATTGGATGAATGAATAGATCAATGGACCAAAGGATTGCATGGATGGAAGAAGGATCTTTCTAATTATACTTCGTGCTTCTTTTATTACTTTTTCTTCTTCTTTTTCTTCATCTTCCTTTTCTTCTCTAATATTTTCCCTTCTTCTTTCATATATCATATTTCTTCTTCTTCTTCTTCTTCTTCTATATTTCTTTTCCTCTTTTATTATTTTATTATTTTAACTTTTCACATTTAATATTTAACACTATTCCTCTAATTCATTTTTTTTTTATACAGACTGATCAATTCTTTATTTAATTTTTTTTAACTTTCCATATAAGCTACTATTTGTTTTAAAATAAATGGAACAAAATTTTCATTCAGCTTTCCACATAAGATTTTAATAATCATGTAACATTTGGAACTTTTATTTCTTAAAATCAGCTTAAATCATGAATTTCCCTTTGAGAATTGGGACTTTTGATCTTTGATATTAATTATTGAGATGGGTTTTTTTGGAAATCTGAATGAAAATTTTGATCTTTTTATTATGCAATTAACAGTATTTCAAAAAAAGTGTGGCATATTTATTTTAAAATATATTTATTAAACTCAATCTTCAAAAAAGTATTTAAATATCCAAAACCATTAATAACCATTGATTGATTCTTGATAATAATTCAATTTTTTTATTTGGTATTGTATTACATAAATAAAAGATATTAAATTTTCTGATCTCGATTTTGTCTGCTATTTTTTAGGCTGAAAATTGCTATTTATTTTTTTCTTTTTGATCAAAAAAATCGTTTTCATAACTTGTTTAATCTGGACAAAATTTTCAATTTAATGAAAAGCATATAGCTATATTTTATTATTTAAAAACCATTTGTACCCTTTCCATATTTCATGTTTTTTATGGAAATTTGTCCTATATTGTTTACTCCAAAAAAAGTTCAATTTTTGTTTTACATTTTTGGAAATATTTCAACCAACATAAACTCCATTTCATCCAAAGTGGTGCAGCCAAAAATGAAAATTCACTTTTTTTTAAGAATCAACCAAACTAAGATTGTTTAGAAATAAAAGAAATTATAAAATTCAGATTAGAGTCGAGATCAAGAAAAGAAATACCAGAACAAATCACAAATTTCAAAAAAAAAAAAAAAGGGTTTTAAAAAAAATATGGATACCCTTTCATTGGAACATATGTGGATAATTTCAATTTCCTTAGAATATTAAAATTGTTGACATTAAGATTTTTTAATTGAATATGTATCCATTTTAAAAGAAATTACAAAGATTCACTTTTCTGTATGTTAATTTGGAGTTTCAAACATTTTTTTTTTTTTTCAAATTGATAAAAAATAAAAGAAAAAAAGAAAAGAAAAAAAAAAAAACAAATAAAATTCAAAATGTGAAAATATAAAAAAAAAAAAATTTATAAAATGAGAAAAAATGATGAGATTTAAAAATGAAAATTTATTTTGAGAAGAATGAAGAATTAAACTCACAGAATATCTTCTCTTACTTCAATAAATCTGGACACCTTTGACCAAAGAAGAGTTTATTTCGAAATAAATACCTTGATTGTTGATCCAATCGGGATTAATATTGAACTAATTTTACATTGCTAATCAACTAATAAATTCACTAACAAAGATGCTCTTTTCTGAAATGTGAAAAAAAAAAATTCCCAACTTAATTGGAAATACCTTACTTTTAACTTCATCAGATAATACTCATAATTGCTGTTTTAAAACAAGAATTCTTTCCCAATTTTATTTCCAATCAAGTGTTCGAGTTGAAAATAGACATTTATAAAATAATTATATGATTTTATTGAATATAAATAATATTGGTATACCATGACTCAAATTTCCCTAAAAATTTAATAGTTTAAATTGTTCAAAATGTTGATCTTATCAATTAAAAATGATATAATGTATTAGTCAAGAATTCCAAGTTTTTGAAAAATAGTCTGTATTTCCCCAAAAATTTAAAATATTTTGTAATCAATATTCAGACTTCAAGATTGAAATTATATCTATTTTCAAATTTACCTTGATATGATATGAAGTTCTTAGCCAATCCGATGGCTTTAAAAAAATTAAATTATTTACATAAGGAATTATTTTTCTAAATTATTTTCACAGAGTCGAAAATAAACGAACAATATTACAAAAAAAAAAAAATGACAAAGATAAAAATATCGAAATGATTGGTTAAATACATAAAAAAGAATAATAATTTAAAGGTTTTCTAATTGTTAATTTTACACTTTGAGGGTTTCTTTGTTAATTTCAGTCTTGATATATCAAAATTAATACATAAAAATAGCATCAAAAGGTACTATAATTAAAGTAGAAACACATATAAAAGATTTAAGGTTTGTAGTCCCACCACAACAGATTTCATGATATTTGTATTTTGTTCTAAACTCTTTTTCAGTCAAAGGGACCCAGTTTTATTGAAGAAATGGAAGACATTCTATGAATTTAATTCATTACTCTTCAAACTAAAATTTTCAATTTTTAGATCAAAATCATTTTTTCTCATTTTGTAAAATTTTGTTTTTTTTGTTTTTTGCTTTTTGCTTTTTTTTTTTTTTTTTTTTTTTTTTTCTTCTTTTCTTTTTTATTTTTTTTTTTAAAAATTAACTTTGAAAAAAAAAATGTTTGAAAAACGAAATAAACATTAAGAAAAGTTAAGCTTTGTATGTTCTGTTAAAATTCATACATTTACAAGCAAAAAATCTTATTATCAACGATTTTAATTTCCTAAAGAAATTGAGAATTTTGCAGGAGACGTTACAATGAATGGGCCCAAAAAATTTTTTAACATTTTTTTTTTTTTTTTGAAATTTATGGTTTGTTCAGGGGTTTCTTTTATAATTATGGACTCTTATATGAAGTTTATTATTTCTCGTATTTCTAAACAATCTAATTTTGGTTGATTCTTAAAAATAAAGTGACTTTTTCATTTTTGGCTGGGCCCCTTTGAGTGAAATGGAGTTTATAATTGAAATAATTTATTTGTGCTCATTATTTCAATTTCCCCAAAACTTTTACAAAAAAAAAAATAAAAAACTTCAATTTGACTAAAATTCATAATAGAAATTATTAAAATGAAAAAAATGTAATTAAAGATCAATTGGCTATTTTATTTTTAATTTTTTTTTAGAAACATTTTTAATTAGAAAGAATTATTAGATGGAAATAACCAAGAGATATCATTTCTAATTCCTGTATTCATCTTGAAATTGAATTATTACCTTTCTACTAGAGTATTTCAATTTCATCAAATCCAACTATCTTACAACACTTATAAAAAGAGCAAATGGGGCTTTTATTTTTGATTTTTTATTGTTCAATAAGATAAAATGATCCTAGGTCTTTTAGTACATAATATAAGATAATATATAATATACAATAGAATGATAAAAAAAATGTAAAAAAACACTCTACAACACAATAAATAATGACAGGCAGATAATACATAATCTTTTCTTCCAACTCAATATATAATCAAAATGAATAATCATGTGTCTTAGATTCAAGAATTTTGAATCAAAATAAAAAAAAAAAATTGTACCTAATTTGGTTAATTAGGATGTCTATTATAGATTTGTACCCGACTAAATATATTATAAACCATTCTTTATCTTGCTAAAAAAAATCAACCATTATTTTTACAAATTTAAATTTTGAGACAAATCTAAACATTTCTCTAGTAATATTCTCTATTTAAAATATTAAATGTCTTTACATTGATATAATTTTACCACATATTAAAATAATGGGCTGTTTAAGCTCTAGATAATTCTGTGAAATTCCAATTCTTTTATTTGAAAAGATTTAAAGGTATTTCGGATTGATGATTCTGATATTTTTGTAGTAATTGAAAAATATAAAGTTTCTTAAAAAACAAGAATCAATCAATTTCTTTTTTTGGATTTCTACAATACTTAAATTACTTCAATTCAAAATAAATTGTTTTTGAAAAGAACATAAATCAAATAATTATATTTCGTCAAATTTAGATTTATTATCTAACCGACTAAATTCAAAAAAGTAAGGATTTTATAATATTCTTTTAAAAACAATAACCTATTTCTGAAATAGAAAAAAATGAAAAAAAAAATCTTTGGGATCTCAAAAAGCACCAAAGAATGACACTTTCAAAACTAGCACCTTTTTTTTTTTCAAAATCATATATTCTAACAATTTAAATTGGAAATCTGGTGTGGCTCTTTGTCACTTTTTTCTAAAAATGTCCTTCTTTTTGAATTATTGATTTTTAGAGATAGATTGTATACCACTTGGCATGTTGGTTTTTGGCTCTTATTAGGTACTCATTAAAATTATAAATTTTTTTAACCGTAATGACTTGGCCCTTAATTAAAATCATTGGAAATGAAGGTAAAATGAATAATTAAATTAAAATTTATTTTATTTTTGTATTAAAATAATTAAAATAATTATTTACTTTTATATAAATATACTGGTATGCTTGAGTTTTAATTATTTAATTTTTGAGAAAATATTTAAAACAATTTTTTTTTTTTAAACCAACGTACATCTATTTTTTTTTAAAGTTTTAATAAAATTACTTTTCAAATTGATTTTGAAAATAAATGAGTGTGTTAAAAATTAAATTTGTTTCTTTTTTTGTTTTGGTTAACATATAAATACCGTCCTGTTGAAGTTTTTTATTTTCCCATGATAATAAAAATAATTTTTTAGTTTTATTATTTTGATAAAGTTTAATTTTATTTTTCCAGTATAATTTATATTTTTTCCCATCTTCTCTAAAAATGCTAATTTTTTTATGGTTGATCATTAGTTTGGCGCAAACAAATGGGTATTTATGCTTTTTAATAAGGGTAATCCAAAAGTTTACAGTCCCTACTTTATAAAGGAATTTATAATACTCTTCCAGAGTTTTCTTGGAGTCGACAAACGACTGGTAATTAACCAAATATTTGTTAAACGATTTTGTGGAATCTTTTTCAATTGGCGGCAAAGTTGAAAAGTCTAGCCTTTCCACATCTATCACGTCCACGGGAGGATTCCAGCCAATTTTATTTTTTTCATTAGCCCATTTATAGAAAAATAATAAACTCAGTATACAGACATTTCGCTTTTTATGATTACTTGTCAAAAACTGGATACTTTTCATCGAATTGGTGCATTCAATTTTTATTGCTTTTTTCTTTTTATTATGAATAAAGAATTTTAAATCTTTCCATTTCTGTTTAAAGATCGTTTTCTTTTCTTTGTCTTCAATTGTAATCAGTTTTTTGTCCAAATAAAGATCACCCTTCACAAAGCCCTGGCCAGATTCTTTGTTTGTGCCACTCTTTTGCTTTGCTTCCGTGCCAATTAAGATTTGAAATGAAGTTCGTCCTAACTGCACATATTTTAAAGAAATGGTCTGTGCCAATTTCATTTTTTCCTTATATGGGTTTGCTACTTCTTTTAACTTCCTGTGCATATACTCCTCTGGCTTGTCACTTTTCAGGATTAACGAGTGCTGCAAATAAAACAAATCATATTCATAGGACTTTTCCTTTTTTCCCTTTTTTTTATAAAGCTCATAAAAGGTTTGTGTCATATAAAAGCTTGTCGTGTCAAAGGGATCCACTTCAACAAACGCTTCTTTTTCTTTCTCTTTTTTTTTTGTGCTTTTCTCTTTATTATTACTTTTGCCGTCACTTCCACTTTCTTTATCGCTGCCTTTGTCGTTATCACTATCACTGTCACTGTCACTGTCACTATCACTCCCACTGTTGCTATCGTTATCACTGTCAGTTTCACTTTTACTCTCTTCGTTGTCTTCACTATCACTGTTGCTTTTATCTCTGTTGACTTCTTTTTCTTTTTGTTTTTCTTTTTCTTCTTCTTGTTTTTTTTCTTTTTCTTGTTCTTTTTCATTATCACTTTCTTTTTCTTTTTCTTTTTCTTTTTCTTTTTCTTTTTCTTTTTCTTTTTCTTTTTCTTTTTCTTTTTCTTTTTCTTTTTCTTGTTCTTTTTCTTTTTCTTTTTCTTGTTCTTTTTCGTTATCAGAGCTTGCTATTTGTATTTCTATTTTTTTTTCATTTTCTTCTTCGTTTTTATTTTCAATTTGTTTTTCTGAGGAAGAACCAGAAGAATTTGAAGAATTTGAGGAATTAGAATTCGAAGAATCAGAGGGACTGGAGTCTGAAGATGAAGTATCCTTTGTTTGAACCATTTAAATTGTTTTTGTGATTTGGTAGAATTGAAGTTTCAAAATTTAACAAAAGTCAACAAATAAATGAATTTTGAAAAAATGAAAAAATTCATTTAAAAAATAAATTTTCTTGTTTTATGAGCAAACTTATCCTTCTTTTCAGAATTCAAGAGTTGTGAAATTCTTTGATCTTTTTGGTTGATTCAAACAGTTTTTAAAAAAGATCAATTATTTTTTTGAATAAAATCTTCTGTGACGAGTTTAAGGTAAAAATGACCATTTTTGTGATAAGAGGATAATCATAAGTGGGATAAATACTTATAAAAATAATCATATAATTAATGTTTTAAGTTATATTCTTGTAATTAAAGCAAAAAAAAAATTTCTGACAAAAGTCAAGATTTAATTTAAAAAAAGGTTAAGGACTATCTGAATTTTATGCTCTGTGGGCATTGAAACACAATACAGTAAATAGATTAAGACCTTTAAAATACAAGGAATTGAGGGAAAGTCAAAATATTGCCAATTTTTAGCAATTTAAGATTTTGACTAAAATCATTTATTGATCCAAAAACTTTTCGAAAAATCCCAACAAATCAAGGCAAAAATAAAAAGCTATTTTTTTTGATATTAGGAAAACGTCACTCCACTTTCTTTTCAAATGGGTGGCTACACTCAACACAATCTCTAACATACTTCAATATAAAGTGGAGTGACATTTTCCCAATATCATTTTGGAAGTCGAAAATTTTGAGAGAAAATTTTTGGATTTGACG
Organism: Anaeramoeba flamelloides; assembly: GCA_027625915.1. Lineage (NCBI taxonomy): Eukaryota > Anaeramoebidae > Anaeramoeba > Anaeramoeba flamelloides. The sequence continues at coordinate 7,178,372 of JANTQA010000012.1, forward strand.
AAGGGAATTTTTTTTTCTTTTTCGTGAAGGATCTGAAATTTTGGTAATACTATTTTGAAGTCTTGGATTGGTTTTGAGCTTTAAATAATTTACAAAAGAGCTTTTTTTTTTGTTTATTTTTTGTTCTAACTTTGAAATTTTTTTTTAATTTGTAAAAACACAAAGCATTTTTTCAAAGGAACACAAAACTATCAATTGGGATTTTATATTTTGGGTTTGTTGTGTAGAAAGGGTATAGAAACAATAATTAAAATCCCATTTCCCAACACAAAAAGATCGAAGCAATTACAGTCAGTTTCACTTTTAAGGCACAAACTTTCAACGAAATTTAAGGCACAAAAAACTCTCAAATTAAGGCACAACATTTGTGATTATTTTTTTTACAATTTATTTTACTAGAATCTGAATTTTGTGCCTTAATTTGAGATTTTTATTGTGCTTTAAATTTCGTTGAAAGTTTGTGCCTTAAAAGTGAAACTGACTGTAAGTACTTTCATTCATATTTTAAAGAAAGTTACAACTATTATAAAGTTACACTGCTTGATTAAATGAATCATGATTTTAGTTGATAATGTGAGTTTAAAAGTAGATTATCGGAAAAGTGACCGTGATAGATACTTGTTTATATAAATAGTATAATCATGAGAAATATTTTTTTTTTAGAAAAGAAAATATGAGGTAGTTTCTCAATAAATTTTCAATCGTTTAAAGTTATTTTAGGATATGAAAATTTAATATTTAAATATCATAAAAATCTCTTGTATATCGATCCATTTAGGGGATTAAATTATCAAACAATATTTATTATCATTTTATTCAACTTTTAAAAAATCTATATCAAAATCAGAATTTATGTGTAATCTAATTAAGAACTTGTACCTGGAAATATAATATAATTATTTTATTATATTTAGAAAGTCAATACAACACTTTAGTTTTACCACAAATACTATCCAATATCAAATTTTGATGTAGAAAAGGATTTTTAAAAAGTTGAATATGAGAATACGAAATTTTGCATTGAAAATAATTTTTTTGAAATGAGTTTTAATAAAAAATATTTTCTTTCAATTTGATCAAAAAAAATATATATTTTTAAAGAGTAAATTTAAGAAAATTTCTCAACAATTTTTTTATGTTTAGAGTCATTTTGGTTTCTGAAAATTGTAATTTTTGATAATCAGAAAAAATTCTTGAATATTTATTAAAGACAATACCTTCTGTTTTTTTTTTAAAAATCTTTATTATCCTCATATTAAAGTTTTGAAAAATCCTTTTCAGTACCAAAATTCGATATTGAAGAAATTTCATGGTCGCTATGGAAAGAGTGTAACATTTAAGGTGGCAATATAAATGTTATCTTTCTGAATTTATTTTTTATTTTATTAAATTCATTGAATCAGAAACTATAGTTTGTTTAAGAACCAATGTTCACTTTTTTTGTGAGTTTTTAAAAATTATATGTATTTTTTTTTAAATAACAGTGTTTTTTTTAAAAAAAAGTTTTCTTTTTTTCTTTAGCTGTGGTTTTTGATTTTGTTTTTTTTTTTTAAATTATTTGGAAAAAAAGTAAATTTGAAAAAACAAATAAATGCTCAAAAAATTGAAATAATATAATTTCTTTTAAATGATTGTATTTATTAATAAAAAATATTGTTGTAAACGGTTTTAATTTGAAAAAAAAATAAAGAAATTTTACCTGAGATGTTCCATTAAACGTGTAACACAAATTTAATATAAACCTAATTTCAAAATCTTTGACCCATTAAAAATCAAAATTTAAAGAAAAATATTTTTAATAAATGAAGTTATCTATTTTAAGAAAAAATTTACTATTTTAACATTTAGTTCTATACTCTAGAAATATTTGTTTTTCAGATAAAAATAAAATAAAAACAACTTAAAAAAAAAGTTAAAAAAAATTGGAATATAAATTATGAAATTAAGTTTATTTTCAAATTTATTATATCAAAAGTTTTTTTGTAGGGTTTATGTCAACAAATGATTGTGTTAGAGTTGAAGGTTAAATCTTGAAGAAATTTCTTGTATAATAATCCAGCCATATCAAAAATATATTTCAGTCTAGAGTATTATCTGATTTAGAACTCACAAACTGAATTCATATATATCTAAAGATTTTTCTCTAATTCGATCTTTTCCACAAAAAAAAAGAAATATCAAAATATTCTGCTTTATCTTCTTTGGATTTGAAAAAAATTAAACATTTAATTTTAATGTTGGTGTAAATGTATTAAATTTATAGAAGTACTCTTTAATTCTTCAGTTTCTATTTCAAAGTGATCAAAAAATTGAAAATTTTTCTTCATTTTTTTAACATTTGAATAAACCACAAGATTTCGCCTCATTAATATTTTTTAATATTGAGCACAACATTTGTACTTGAATGAAAAGCTTCAGTGGATTTGGTGATTTTTTTTTGTTTCAAAAGGAGAACACTCAAAAGTTCGTTGTTTCTCTTTCATAATTTGTTCTCTTTTTTCGTTTATTAAACGAAAAGATTTCAATAAATTTTTTTATTCTTTTTAAAAATTTCTTTTATTCAAAAATGCCTCATAGTTTTTCTGATCTTTTAGAAGAGTTAAGCAATAAGTTTCAAATTCCAATCAATTCACTCATTGTTTTTAGTCAATATCAAATTCTTGATCAAAAATCTCAAACTAATCTAAAAACCATTACAGTATTTTCTTTTCTTTTCTTTTCTTTTCTTTTTCAAATTCTTTTAATATTTTCTTTTCTTTTGTTTTTTCTTTTTGTTTAGTAAATGCTGAATCTTTTTTTTATTATTTCATTTAATTACTTTTATTCAACTCCAAACATAATCGATCTACTATTTTTTTCAATAATTTAGCAAAATGATCTTTATTTGTTTGATCTAAGAAGAATTGATTATGCCACTTATTCTTCTTATGCATCAGCAATAAGAAAAAGTCGTACACTTAAAAGTTTTGAGACCATTCCCAAGCCAGTCTCAAAAAATCTTAAACTCTCAATGCTCCAACACCAACAATTTGCAAAAGAGTCTTATCAATACACACAAAAATGTTCTCAAATTCAAAAATATAGTTTAAAAAATTTACAATATCTTTTATCTTCAATCAACTTTTACTATAAGTAAATACCCTTTTTCTTTTTTATTTCTATTTTGAAATTTCCTTTTCTTTTCTTTTCTTTTCTTTTCTTTTCTTTTCTTTTCTTTTCTTTTTCTTATTTGTTTTATGTGCTTAAATTTGAATCGAACGATTCACAATCATCTTTTTTCTCAACAAAAAAAAATATTGGCTTTTAATAATTTAAGGACTACATTTCCACCCTTGAGGAAATGTGAGTTATTGTGCTATTTGACATTCACTTCTCAAAAAAAGAATTTTATTCAAAACAAATTGGACTAAAAAATTACTCCTTTCGAAAGTTCAAAAAAACCCAATCCAAAAGGAAAAATGAAAATAACAAAAAAATAATTGTAAAAAATGGCTTTTGGGGGTTTTCAAGTGCATTTCAAATTTGAGAACATTTCAAGCTTGTAAAATAAAATGTAAAAAATATGTAGAACAGCCAGAGAAAATAGTGTGAGTTCCGAAAGTTGAAATGGAAATTCTAAAATATTAAAATCAAAATTTTGGCATGATCAAACAAGGTAAAAAAAGAGAAAATTGTTGGGATTGTGAAAATTTCACATTTTTTCAAAAAGAAATTCTTGTTGGACAAATATTACTTGGATTACATAACTCTTTCAAGGGTGATTTTATACATTATTTCAATGTTTTCACCTAAAAACGTAGTCCTTAATTGAAAAATAAATTGAAACAAATTTTTACTCAAATTTTCCAAAAAAGCTTTAAAAAATCAAGAGAAAACTAAAAACTTTTTAATAGATTGAGTGGGTGCTATTTTATTATTTCTACTTTTATAGTTGGAGACTTTAAGGATTTATTTTAAATCTTGGAATTATGTTTTTTTTTTTTTTTTTTTTTTTTTTTTTGAAAAGCCGAATTAAAATTTTAATAAATTTATTTTTCAATAAACAGTGCCTAATTGATTGTTTACGAGATTGATATTGATGTATAGACATATACTTTTTATATAGACTTGTATAATTTCTCTACCCAAAGATATCGTTTCTGGAAATGTTGAAACGTTATTAATAAACTCTGTTTCTGTCAAATGGGCCCAACGTTTATTTCAAATGTCAATTATTTTATATAATTGAACTTTGAAGAACAAATAAGAAATAAACAGAATAATACACATCAAAGAATTGTTGATAAATGCCTGAAAGAAAACTAATTAATCAATAGATTTTCTTAAAAATTGAAAAACTCAAATTCTTAGTGCCCTATCGAAAAAAACAACAATTTTCGTTTTGAACTTCTACTAGAATTTGAATAATAAATAGGAAACATTTTTCACTTCATTTTTCATACATTTCGTTTAGAAATCAAGTCCCCAAACGAAGTGTGTTGGTATTTGAGGTCTCTATTTGAAAAAGGAAATGAAAATGAAGTGGAAAATTTTCACATTTATTAAACAAATATCAGGATCAAAGATCGAATAGCATTCCAATAGAAATCAATATGATTTCTCAACAATCATTTTTCATGGTTTCAATAACCTTAGAATAACACATTTTTACCAAGTTACTATTGATCTTGTAATAAAAAAAATTTTTGCAACTGAATGACTTTTTAAAAAAAAAGTCGAAAAAAAAAAAACAGAAATGTGAAAAAATGATTTCAATTTTGAAAATTTCCAAAATAAAATTTTTCTTCTAATATCTATGCAAAGACTTTAAACACACGTAATATACCCATTATAACTGGTCTACTTTGACTGAAAAATAGTTTATGTTTAATTGATGTTATACTCTCAAAACAAATCTAGCAAGCGTAAATTTTCAACTAAATTATATATAAAAAATAGTAACTCACCTGAAATAATAGATTGAAAAAAAAAAAAATATTATTTTGTAGTATTCAGGAATAATTAATTATTTAATCTTATTAATAATTCACGTTTAAAGTATTCTAAAACATAAAAAAACCTAATATTTAAAAAATTATTCAAAATTAAATAAAAAACCAAAAAAAAACCAAAAAAAAAGTTCATCACAAATTTTGAATTAAGAATTACTTATTTTTATTATTGACCTTTCACTGAAAAAAGTTGAACAACAAGATTTTTTATGAATAATTATCTTCATTTTCAAAGAAATTACAGAGTATCAAATCTCTTAATGTTTATTTGTCTTTTCGAAGATCTTTTTTTTTTTCAAGATGATCTTTTTTAAAAAAAAAATTATCAAAAAAGAAAAAGAAAAACGAAAATTTATGAAAAAAGAAAAACAAAAAAAAACAAAAAAAAAGTAAAAAAAAAAAGTATAAAAAAAGAAAAAAATTTAAAAAAAAAACGAAAAAGAACAAAAATTTGAATGAGCAAAACAAAAATTTGCAAAATTGAAAAAATTTGATTCTAATCCCAAAATTTGAAAATATTTTTTTGATAAAGATCTAGAATAAAAACCCTGCCAAAACATTTCCAATAACATTATAAAGTGAGTCAGCATTTTTGAAAAATAAATTACATACACTCAAATTTCCAGACAAAAATGAAAAATTCAATTTTTTTCTAAGAATCAACCAAACTTTCGACTGTTTAGAAATGATAGAAATAATAATCTTAATTTTAGAGTAGATTTTCATAAAATAAATTTCTGAATAAACGATCAATTTTCAAAAAAAAAAAAATGTTAAAATATTTTTGAGACCTCTTTCATTGGGAACTTTGATGCAAAATTTCCAATTTCTTTTGAAAATTAAAATTGTTGACAACAAGATTTTTTAATAGGAAATATCTGAATTTTAAAAGAAATTACAAAGTCTAACTTTTCTTAATGTTAATTTAGAGTTTCAAACATTATTTTTTTTAAAATTTACTTTTTCAATAAAAAAAAAGAAAAAATGAAAGAAAAAAAAAATAAGAAAAAGAAGAAAAAAAAAAAAAAAAAATTACAAAATGAGCAAAAATGATTCAGATCTAAAATATTGAATATTTTATTTTGATAAAGATATGTATTAGACTCATAGAATATGTACTATTTCTTCATTAAAACTGGGCTAATTTTGACTGAAAAAGAGTTTAGTTTAGATTGCCTAAACTAATACCCCCAATAGTGAAAATAACACCTTTAAAAAGATATTTGGTTTGTAAGGTAAACAGATCGAAATAAAAATCTTATTTAAAAATCTTTTTAAAATTTTAAATACGATGAACGAGTTTAATTTTCAGATCTTTCAATTTATTTTTGTATTCGAGATTCTTGTTGTTTGTTTATTGTATTTAAATCAATTTTATTTTTGTATAATTGCATCAAATAGCTTTATTTCAATAAATTTAATACCTTAAAGTATCAAATAAAATCACCAAAATATTTTTTAAAATTATGATTCTGAAATATTTTGAAATATAAGAAATAAATGTTTGATTTTAGTTGTTCATCGTTTCATTTTTTTCCATTTTTTGATTTTCAAAAATACTTATTTCATAATAAAGGTTGTTTTAATAAAGCGAATACTAAAAAGTATAAAAAGTGTTACTCCGGCTGCTTATTAGGGCGATTCAAACAATATATGTTACACTTTTAAAAACTTTTTCAATATAGATGTAATACTTCTTTAAACGTAAATCTTTTATCAAAAAGCAATATATTAAGATATATTAGTGAATTCAATTTTCATCATAATTCTATGTTGGGAAATTCAATCCGTAAGAATATTTTTTATCATTAAGGAATTTAGAATGAATTATTTTTTTTTTAAAAAAATACACTCAACAACAAAAAGAAAGGAATTTAATAGCTACACAAAAATAAAAAAAAAAATAAAATTTTAAAAATTTGGTATCAAATCAATTTTTTTTTTTTCGTAAACAAAGCTGAAAGTGTTACAAAATTTTCGTTCAGCATAAAAAATGTTTTTTTATCAAAAATTAAATATTTTTTCTTGAATTTTTGAAAAAAATTTTAGAAAACTTTTTTCTCCAAGAGTAAAGGAAAATGCTAGAATGTTGAAAGGTCTTTTTGATTTTTTTATTTTTATTTGGATTTTTTGAGTTTTTTTATTGTTTTTTTGATTTTAATTGAAAATTACTTGAAACAAGATCTTAAAAATTTCATATAATTGTTGGAATAAAACTAAAAACCATAACATTTACATATATCTCATCATTAAAAATATTTTTAATTTAATAGCAATTATTTTAAAACAATATTTAATCCAAAAAAAATTATTAAAAAAAAAATAATTGAAACAATTCAATTTGAAAATCAAGTATTAAAAAAATTTTTACAAATTAACAATATTCAAATTATTGAAGACTGTGAAAAAAAAATCACTCAAATAAAAAAAGAAATAATTCATTTGTCATCTGGGATTTTAAGAGAATTACAAATTATGAATAAAAAGCAAAAACAAAAACAAAAGAAAAAATATTTGGAGACAAAATTTTCAAAAATCAAATTACAGCATCAAAAGCTTGTTCAATATCTTTCCAAACTTGAAAAAAATAAAATTAAATTCTTCGAAATGTTTTTTTTGAGAGGGAATATACTAATATGCACTTTATTTGAAATGAAACAAATTTATGACAATTCTATAACGATATCAAAAATTAATTCAAAACTGGGAACAGCTTTAGAAAAGAATACAATTATTAACCAAAAGAACGAAGAAATTTTCCAGCCTGATCCAAAATATCAAAAAAAAATAAACAATAACACAAGTGAGAAAATATTAACACACAAAAAGCTATCGTCACAAAAAGATCTTTTATTTTCATCGGTAACAGGAATGACCACAACTACAAACACAGTAATAAAAAATGATCAAAAAAATGATTTCTTGGATAACTCTTCTACAAATAATGAATATTTTGAACAATATCGAGAATTAAAAAAAAAACTAAATCATCAAAAACAAAATAATCAAAAAAAAACAGAAAAGATTGAAAAGTTAATACAACAAAACAAAGACTTAAAACAAAAAAATAATAAACTTAATATTCAAATTTCTCAAATGTATATTCAATTCCAACAACAAAAAAATAAATCTGATGATCATCTCAATATTCTAGTTGAAATGTTATGTGAGATCGATAAAAGTATTAATCCTCAAAATCTGAAATCAAAAATCAAAAATCATACATACCCCCTAAATTCAATTATATCAAAACTGAAAGAAAATCATCTTTCTAATCATTAAAATCATCGATTATATACAACCTTTTACTATTAAGATAAATAAACATTGAAAAAAATATTATAATTTTTACAATATCCTAAAAAAATATCGGTTTATTTTATTTTATTTTATTTTTTATATTTATTTATATATTTTTAAATGTTGATTGGAATAGAAAATCAATTTCAGAAAATACCCAGCTGGAAATGTTTGGATAATTTTTTGGAATTTCTATTTCTGTGGATTTTGTTATTTTTTTTTTTTCTTAAAAAAAGAAACAAAATTAAAAAAATTTTCACTTGTTTTTGTTCAAAAATTAATGAAAAGTTATTAATTTATTAGAAAATATAAAAAGAATTCTATTAGATAATGTTTTCAAAAAGTTATAATCAAAGAGTTAAAATATGCGACTCGAACAGTTTGAAAAGGTGGAACAAATATCTTGAGTAATACCTTATATATTTTTTCGTATATTTTTGTCTAAAAAAATAAAACTTTGAGATAATAAACTAGATTCCAAAAATTTGTACAAAGTTTAAACAGGGGAAAGAACATCAATACTGCACTTTAAATTCAATTTGGAAAGAATTTTGATTTTACGAACTATTTCATTTTTTGTCTTTTTTGTTTTGTTTTCATTTCCTTTTTTTGTAGAAACGATATCTGTTTCGTTAGATCTGATATTTTTTTCAATGATTGATAGAAGGTTTGTGTTGAATTTGTTAAATTAGAAAAATAACATACAATTCTTAGATGTATCTTAACATTTGATCGATCAACAATTGTTGGTGATATTTCAACAAATTTACCTATACATTTTTTGTTCCGCTCGTTTCATTATTTTGGATACACCATTTTTATTTTTGGGTTTTATATTTATTTCTTTTATTTGGATTTAAATTATTATTTATAAAAACATTAATACTGGGTTAATTAAATGTTGTTTTATATTAGGTTTGGAAAAATACAATAAATTGGTTTTTTTTTTTTTTTCAATTTTTGATTTTGGGTGTGTCCAAATTTTTGGAATGGGGTTTATATCCGAGAATCGTGGGATAACAAACTATTGAAATAAAATCTAAAAATTCAGAAAAAAAGGTAAAAAATGTTTATTCTGTTGAATATAAAACATATAATTAAATTATTTTCAATTTACAATTTGAAAAAAAAGTGGAAAATGTCAAGAGTAGGTTAAATTTATACAATTTAATGTAGAAGATTAGTATTAATGATCTAAATTTATTAAGATTTTCAGATGTGGATATGAATGTAAATCAAAATTAAAATCTTTTAATAATCATGAATGATTATAATTCTCTTAATTTTAATTCCAGTATTATCGTACCAGTAGATAGTACGTAAAGACTAAATCTACTATCTTTTAAAAATTTTTGATCACACTAGAAATAATAAAAAGGGTTTTTATGGTTTGATACCATATTCTGAACAAAAAAAAAAAAATTTTTTTTTTGATCAATATCATTTTTTTCTAATTTTTTCTTTTTGATTTTAGTTTTTAGATCTTTTTTTCTTTTCAAGAATCTTTTTATTAATAATTCTATTTCCGATATATGATTGAGAACCTTTTCCTGAGAAGTTCCAATGATCTTGTCTTCAATTTTTTTTCTTTTTCTTTTATTTTATTTTTTTTTCTACTTTTATAGATGGTTAAGCTTTTTCTTACATGAAATATCGACTCTGGTCTGAAAAGTTTATTATCGTAGTTCTCAAATTGATTCCATTTTTGGAATTTTAAGAATCTCAAAAATTAAAATTTGGGGTCATAATATAAAAATGATTCCAATGGGATCAGTTTTTATTAACATTTTTGACGTGATAAAGTCCATTTGAAGAATATTTTTTTAAAAACATTAAACATTATTTTATTCTGATTCCAGAGAATCAAAAAAAGAAATTGTATTTGGTACAAAAACTCTATTAAAAAAAATATATATATATATTTGATTCCCTTTCAAAGTAAAAGAATTTTCTTATCCGGAATAAACCTAAAAACATCAGGATTTGAAGAAAAGATGATGGAAACTAAAATACCAACAAGAAAAACCTCCAATATTTATTTTTTTCAAGAAATATTAAATTCTTTTTGAAAAAAAAAAAAAAAATTATTAATTATTAAACTTTGAAAATGATGTGATTCAATGAAAAACAGAATGTAAATAAGAAATAATTTGAAACTTATCACGAAAAAAATAAAAAAGAATCAATTGATTCCATGGAATCAAACAAAGAATATTTGGTGATTTTTTCGAAAAAGTATCAAAATGCGAAATCTGAATAAATTATTATTTCTCTTATTTGTAATTAATCTTATATTTGCAGATTACTAATAAAATAATTGAATTTTTCATTTTTGGCTGACCACTTTGGGTGAAATGGAGTTAATTTTTTCAGATTTTTTTCACTCTTTTTTCAATTTCATCGAACAAATGTTCTTAAGGAATTTTCAAAATTAAAAAACCTTAAATTCTAATAATTAAAAAAAATATTTTCAAACCCAAATTTTGGTACTTTGAGTTGAAGAGTTTCTTGATAAAAATAAAAAAAAGAAACAAAAAAGTTTATAAGGATTTATTATTTCAAATTGCTCAAATGTTTTTTACTTTAAAATTTAAGAATAAATAAATATATTGCTTTATGATTTTTAAAAAAAAATCATTTTTAAATTTTTTTCCCATTTAAATTTTGGAAAAAATGTAAAACGAAAATAATAAAAAAAATCAAAAATAATCTAATAATAAAATCTAATAAAAAAAAAAGATCTATAATTATGAAAAAATCTAAGCTTAGCAACAACCATTTTTGTTATTATTCTTGTTTCTTTTTTTATCAATCCTTATTTCATCGTCTGATTCTGAATATTCAATATCATCTATTGGGATGTCTTCCATTTCAATTGGAATTGATTTGGTTAATTCGAAAAACGCATCACGTACACCGACACCACTTTTTGCAGAGCATTCATGGTAAAGTAATTGTTCTTTTTTCACATACTCCATTACTTCTTCTTTCTTTACAATTCGTTCAAGATCAATTTTGTTTCCAATTAACATTATTTTTGCATCGGGCGAGCCTTCAGATCGGAGTTCGTTTACCCAATCTTTTGCCCTTTCAAATGAATCATAACTTGTAACATCATAAACAATGAATGCGCCTTTTGCACCCCGATAATACCTTTATATATTTTTACAATCAATTTAAAAATAATATTTTTTTTTTTTTTTTTTTTTTGGTTAAATGATCAGAAAAGGTTTGTAATTAAAAATTTGAAAAAAGGTTGTATTTTTGTTAAATTTGAAAAGTTGAAAGTATTGTTGTTGAGATTTAACTCTTAAAACATTTTTATAAGATTTTTTTTTTTTTTAGGATAGGTTAGGTATTTGAAGATATGAGTTCATGTGTCCATACTTGGTTCAGATTTGCATCAACTTTTGAGGTTAGTTCTTGATTTAATGTAAATGGTTCAAAAAATGTTAAATGATTTTGTTTCAAATTGATGGAAAAAAAAATAAAGGATATTTTTATTTATTAAGGAATTAGGCTTCATCAGAGATACATCAAAAATGAAAGTATGTTGTAATTGAAGGTAAATCATATTAGTTTACCAATGGTTCGCATAGTTCTAAAAAAAATCTATTTTAAATATTTATTGCATGATTAAGTTATTGTTTTTTTTGACTAATTGATCACTATTAAAATTTTTCATTTGAGTAATTTTTTTTTAATTTCTAAATCCAAATCTAAAAATAGAAAACCAAAATTAATAGTATTTCACATTTCAAAAGTCATATTTAGAACTTCCAAAAAGTAACTATTTTTTTCAATCTTTTAATTTCAAAGATTAATTCAATAATTATAAGAATATAAAAACCTAGAGATTGATTATTTTTGTTACCTTTTTCTGAGACTAATTGTATTTTCAATATATTTTCAATATGTGAAAATAATTTTTTAAAAATAATCTCTTGGTTAATTGTTTAATTTTTTTAAAAAAATCAACTTTTTGTATTTCAAACAAACAGGAGGTAATTTTTTTGAATCCCCTCTCTTCAATAATACAATAAAAAAAAAAAAAACAATTTTTTAATGAACTGAATATATTTCGAGAAAAATTTAAGGGACTAATCTCTATTAAATTTTTTTTAGCTAAATTTAATAGAGATTGAGAAAATTTTTTGCCAATTACTTAGATTTGAAAACCCCTTGTTTATTTTCAATATTAAACTTATTTCTAGATAAAGAATCCTTATTTAGAAATTGGCCAAAAAAAAAATAATAGAGACTAGTACCTTTTGAAATAAATTTTGCAACTTTAAAGACTGAAATATTGATTGTTCAACCTTTAAATTTTTCTCAAAATGCCTATTACTTTTTGAGACTCTTGAATTTTTTACTAATACAAGAGATCTTGTTTTAAATTGGGGTAAATCAACTTATAGTACTATTTTATTAATCGTATTTTTTAGAAACATTTTAATCATTGTTCACTAATACAATTTGCCTTCAATTACAACATACTTTAATTTTAGACTTTTTCATGGTAAATGCTAATACATTAAGCATGATCATAGGGGTTCTTTTTTGAAAAAAAGTTTTCATTAAGAATAAGGAAAAATCGGACCTCCACTATTTTGTATTGTAAATACTAAAATAAATTCTGTTTTTTAAAAATTCGTTTTTGCTTATCCTTATTATAGTATTGAAAAAAATACATTTATGAAAAAAATCCCAGACAAGATTTTTAATTGTTAATATTAGGAAAATTGTTGTGTAATTGCAAATATTTAAAATCAGATCCTTTTTTTATGAAGAATCAAACTTTTTAAATTATAACTCACCCACTTATTAGAATGATGATAAATGAAATTACACTTGTTCAAAAAATTATTCAATCAATCAAAAAACAAGAATAAAAATTATCATTTTCCAAAACTCTTTCTAAACCCTTCTAAAACTCTATTATTTTTCAAAATAAGTTGATCTACTTTAGTTATCAAACAATTAAAAGAGTATTCTATAGACGTCCTCACTTTAATGAACTTTAGGTTGGTTTATTACTTTGTTCATAAAAAATTTGGTTATTTATAAAAAGGATTTGATTCTAAATATTTAGCAATTACTCAACAATTTTCCTAATATTAACAATTAAAAATCTTGTCTGGGATTTTTTTCATGTCAGGTATTTTTTTCAATACTCGACATCTTGTTGATCAATTCATTAAAATCCTTTATTTTTTTTTACTTTTATTAATTATTTATCAATTAATTTTATAAGTGTAAATTTAATTAAAAGATTGTTATTTTTACAATTAGACACATAATTAGAAACTAATTTTGATTTAAAAGTAAATTAATGAAACTATTTTTTTTTCAATTTTCAATTTTAAAATAATAAAAAGAAAAGATTGTTCTAAACTATTTTTCAATAATTTTAGCTGACTAATAAATTGAAGAGTGTTATTCCATTGTTTTGATTTCTTTTTTTTTTTTTTCAAATTTTGTTTCAAAATAAAAATGAAATTTTTGTAATATCAGAATAGATAAGTATATCTCAAGATAAAATATTTTCTTATTTTTAAAACATGTTTAAAGCAATAGATTTTTTTAAAAGAAATATTTTTTTTCTTTTCTTAATGGGTTGTAATTATTGGAAAAAGGTTTGTCTTTGTGAAAAAATGGCGAAACTGTTAAAAAAAGAGAAAAAAGTTTTTTTCATAAAAGTTTGTTCATTTTTCAAAAAAGTAATCTAATATGTTTTTTAGTATTTTTGATTTCTGAAAATTATTTTCGATTTTTAAATTTCTGTTTCAACCCCAAACATTTTTATTTATTCATTAAATTGAATTTTTTGCTATTGAATACCTTTTTTTTTATACAAAAAACCTTGCCTTGTGGGTGCATTGGAAAATTTTATATTTTATTGGAAAAATGACAAATTTAGTAAAAAAACTCAAGATATTAAGACATCAGTTTTTGTACAGGTTTAATGTGTTGTGATTTCTAGAATAAATATTAAAACTTCGAAATAAACGTCATATTATTTCATCCGAAGAACAGAATTAGCCTTTCGTTTTCCAAATATTTTCAAACAACAATAATAAAAAAGAAAAAAAAAAAAATTAATACATTGGCGTAAGGGAATGGTATCTTTCTTGTCCTGCTGTATCCTATAATATTTTGAATAAGAATAAAAAAAATTTTTTTTTTAAAGAGATTATTATTATTATATGGCAAAGATAAAAATGGGTATAAATTAAAAATAAATGAATGTAAATAAAGTCTTTTTAAAAAGGTTTGTTTAACAAATTTTTTAATATGAAGCCCTGAAAATGTGCTAACGGGGTTTGTCACTTATTCGTTAGATACTTTAGTGAAACATTTTTGTCACAGTTTTTTAAAATATAAGTATTGTATAAATTTAGATTAAATTGAACTAATTATAATCTAAATTATTTTGTTAAAAGGTTACACAAAAATTTCCATTAGGTATATTATTTCCAGGTAATGATTTTAAGTTTAACAAGACACATCGATAATTTGTCTTATCACAGTAATTATTTTATTCAAAAAAAAAATAATCATAATAATTATAATTGGACAAATCATTGTAACATAAAAAAATAAAATGTTAAAATCTCGTATTACCTTTACTACGAGTTAATGTTGGACTAAAAAGCCACAATCTTTTAGTAAAAATGTACATTGAAGTGACAATAAACCACTTTCAAAATATATCTGAATTTTTTCATCACAGAAAAATTTTTTTTTTGTTTAAAAAAAGTAACAATCATTTTATTTGAAAATTAGAACTTTTCAAAATATTATTAATAATCTTTATCGGATTATTTTTTTAAAAGTTCAATGACTAGATTCAAAATACAAAAGTATTTTTTTTATATTCTGTGTAGTTCTTAAGGGAACTGTAGCATCTGTAGAATACAATGGTATTTCAATATGATCTTGTATCCAAGTCATTTGTTTTCAATTTAATGAATTAAGCCTCTCAAAAAAATGGTGATAAAAATTAGAATACTGAAAAAAGAGTAAAGGTATTGTCTTCCAAAATTATAACATCTTGAATATGTTATTTTGTTTTTTCTAATTAACGAAAATGGGAAATTCTTTTAAATAATATTGGATTTGAGAAAAGTTATTTTAATTTTTTATTGAATTGATGATATATTTAAGTAAATGAAATTTTTATTCTATGTTTTTGAAAAATTATTTTTTTAATTTTTTCTTGTAAAGTCAAAAATAAAAATTTTGAAAAAATGATTATTGAAATAGTATATTTGCAGAATCACAAAAATCACAGAAATTACAGAAATCATTGAAACGAGATTCACTCAAAATTGAAATAAAAACAAAAGTAATAAATAGATACTTTCTGAAAATTCAAAATTTTTTAGGTGAATCGCTTTTGTGATTTCTATAGTTGCTGAAATAAAATAAAAAAATTGTTGAAAAGAAGAAAAAATGTGATCAATGATAAAGTCAAACATCAAGTTTAATTTGACAGTACAAAGCAAAACTTTGAATTGAAGATTCTGAAAATTCAAAAAAAAAATCAATTTATTTTTATTGTTTTTAATTTTTGAAGAGAGAAAAATACTTTTTTTGTGTATTTAATTAGTTTTTTTTTAATTTCACAAATTAAAAAAATCGCTATTAGGTTTTTCTTGAGATTTTCTGTTTTATCTGTGAAGTGTTCTAGGTTTTTTTGAGGTTTTCTATTTATTTCGAAAATCAATAGATTTTCGTTAGGTTTTTTTTACTTTAGAAATAAAATAGAAAACCTCAAAAAAACCTCGAACACTTGACAAATAAAATAGAAAACTCAAAAAAACCTAGAACACTTCACAAATAAACAAAAAACTCAAGAAAACCTAACGGCAAACATGAGGTAATTGTATTGAATCGCCTCTCCTAAAAAAGAAAAAATAAAAAAATAAAAATCAATTTATTTTTATATGGACAGTTTCGTTAATGTGAATTTTATATCTTTAGGCTTGGAAATTTGGTTCTTTCTTGTTGCTCAATTCTATTTTTTAAAAAAACATGACTTTTCATGGTCTATTAAGATTTACAATTAAAAATAGAGAATTCAAAATTGATCATTTTCAGAATTGCTTGTCTTAATAAGAATCAGAGAATTTTTGTCAAGTGCTCATAAAATAATTCAGATTAAATACTAAGGGTTGTTTCTAAAATTCGTAATTTGCCTGATATGAATTACCCGAAAAATGTGCTTTTTATTAATTTTTTCTGATATTTACAATTAAAGAATAAACTACTAGATTTTTAAGACAATCTACTTCAAGTACCTTGATCAAATTGCAATTAAGAGAATAAAAATCAGTTAAATACATGATTATTAAAAGGCTTTAATGATTTGCATTTTTATTAACTTCAAAAAATCCTGGTAAATTTGATCATTTTTACTAATGTTCTCAATTACATTTTTAAAATTCGTTACAAAAAGCCACATCACTTTTAGAAAGCTTTGAGTCTTTTAAAGCCTTCAGTCTTACAGACAATTTTCAAATCTTTCAAACACATTTCAACACTTTTAGATTCGTAAAAGTTTGAGAAATTTTGTAAGCTTTGAAAAAAAAAAAAACAAAAAAAATCCTCACTTTTTTCATTTCTCACTTTTTTTTCACTACAATAAAGTTGTTTTAAAAAAGTGTGAACAAAAAAAGTTTTGGGTAGTGAACTAAAAATAGGTCTACCGAAGTTTGTTGATTATTTTGAACCAACTTTTAAAAACTTTTTTTCATTATTTTATACAATGGCTTTATTTACGATGAAAAATAAAAATAATAATAATCCAAAGGAGAACTGTTTTAACATAGAAAGTGCTAAAGGTTTTCTAAAGCGTTGTTCAAACAATTAGGTTTACCTGTTCTAAGCAGTTTGATTAACACATATTAAAACTTGGGTATTCACTTTTTTAAAGCAGTATACACACTTTTTATTCACAAAAATCCTAAAGGGCGATTACTAAAGAAACTCAAGTTTTATTTTTTCGGTGTGTTGAATATCTCCGAGTTGTTTTATTCAAAAAACAAAGGTTTTTCTTATTTTTTTTTATTTTTTTTTTGTTTGTTATTTTAATAAAAATACGGTTGGTTATTTTCTTCAAAAAAATTAATTGTTTAAAAAATCGGGGAATTGTAAACCACACATGAGATCAATTTTGTTAAAATTGCAGATTTATGAGTAGGAATAAAATTGGATAACCTTTTCATCAAAAAGAAAATTAGAAAATATTAAAAATTAAAAAAAAAAAAAAAAAAAAAAACACAAACCCATATTTGTAGCTTTGCAAAATAATCACCAAGATCTAATTCATAATTTATATAAGTAGCGCCGATTGTACTTTCTATTTTTTCTGAGAAGGTGTTGTTTACAAAACGAAATACCATTGAAGATTTACCAACAGCAGATTCCCCTAACAACACCACTTTAAATTGAAAAACATTTTTTTTTTCGCTCATAAATTTGTAGTTTGAGTAAAAATTGAAAAATGAAAAAAAGTTAAATTTTTGGAATTACAAACAGTCTCAATTAGGAATACAAATCTTAAGGTGTAGAAAATATGTTTGTTTTATTATAATTATCTAAGTAAAGTTATGAAAAAAATACCGGACATGAAAATAATCTCTAGAAAAGATTGTTAATTGTGAATATTAATAAAATTGTTGAGGAATTTCGTTTATTTAAAATCAAATCCTTTTTTGAAGAATCAAACTTTAAAAATTATAACTAACACACTTATTCGAATGATGATTAATTAAAATCACATTTGTTCAAAACAGCCTTCAATCAATCAAAAAACAAGAATAAAAAATTATCATTTTCTGAACTTATCCAAACCTGAATAAAACTTCTTTTGGGTTTTCGAAAAAGTTGATCTACTTTAGTTATCAAACGAATTCATGAGTATTCTATAGAGCCCCCCACTTTAATAAACTTT
This sequence comes from Anaeramoeba flamelloides, assembly GCA_027625915.1. Lineage (NCBI taxonomy): Eukaryota > Anaeramoebidae > Anaeramoeba > Anaeramoeba flamelloides. The sequence goes on from JANTQA010000012.1 coordinate 7,196,621, forward strand.
AGGTAGGTTAATTCATCCGTTCATAAAAAAATTGGTTATTTATACAAAGGATTTGATTTAAAATAAATGAAATTAGAGATCAATTTTCCTAATATTCACAATTAAAAATCTTTTCAGAGATTATTTTCAGGTAACGTATTTTTTTTCTACTTTACTTAATAAAATACCAAAAAAAATGCAATTATTTAAAAAATAAATAATAATAAAATCATTTTACAATTGTTATTTTCATCTTCAACTCATAGAATTATGAAAGAAATAGTTTGTAATTTGTATCCTCTATTTGTTTGATACTTTTTGATATTTATTGTCTTATATATACTGGGTCGAATGAATAATCCTCAATGAAATGAATGATTTTAGTATTTAAAAAAAGAGAATTAATAAGTTTTTTAACATTTATGATACTGATAGTGATACTTTTGTATTCTCATAGGTTTCATCAATTATTAATTGATTTACACTATCACTAGCCTTTTGGGAAAAACTGTTAAATGACCCAAATAATAAATTTAGTAAGGTTTTACTGTGTTGGGTTTATGACTAAATGTTTGGGAAAAAAGTGGACCATGGTTTTAAATTGGCAACCTGTATAGAAACTGAAAATCAAACAATAAAATCAATTAAAAGAAGAAATAAATTAACTTTGGATAATAATCCATTATATTATTATCAGTCAAACCTACAAAAATAATTCAGATCTCTGGCTTATCTAAATTAGAAAGATATTTTTTAGATCTCAAAAATAGTCAATTTTTTCAACAAATGTTTTAATAATAGACAGATCAAAGAAAAACAATTTCATCCCAAAAGAAAGTTTCTAAAAACTGTTATTGTTTTGAATCCTCCGATTTTGTCCATAATCATTTTTTATTCTTTTACAAATAGAAGTTCATATTTTTCATTTCCAGTTGCTATTAAGGTTCCGAAATAATAAAACCGTGTTGAACTATTGTTCCCATATGATAAATTATAAAATCTAAAGGATAACAGAAGAAAAGAAAATTTTAAATTGATCTAAAAACTTCAAGTTTTCAAATTTGAACATTTGTAGAATAGTCTGTCTCCTTCTTTCTTTATTTTGGTAATCAAATCAAAAAAACTAATTGTCAGTATATGTTCATTTGCCACTAAAGCAATTATACACTAATTTTCAATACTTGTTCTGGAAGAGTACCCACTTTACCACCCATTGAAATTGAAATAGTACTCATTTATTCAAAATTGTATGGTATTCTTTGATTATAGCCTTTCAAAAACTTTTATAAAAAGCAATGAAAAAATCTGATCTTACAAAGATTTTAATTTAAAATTTCATAGAGAAATCTCAATTAGATCCGTTTGTTTTTTGAGATGATTCTTATAACTTAAAAATATATTTATTTTCTTCTTTTATTTATTCTGTATGATAAATTTCTGCTCTTTATAAATTAATCAATAATCATTTTTAATGGTTAACTTCTTTTTTTCTTTTTGGTAATTAATTATTTAGTAACTTCTGAATGTATACTTGTTGTATTGGCAAAGATTATCAAAAAAATCTAAAAAGGGGGGAAGAAAAATCTTAGTAAACTTTTTATTTTAGTAGTATTGATATAAAGATGTACTTTGGAATTTATTAATACCAGAAAATTTGAGTAATTGTTGTTTTAAAATTAAAATCGCAATTAATTGATAATTTTGTGATTTTCAATATTCTCAACTAACACCTAATTTGTTGAAGGTTTCTTAAAAAAAGAAATTTATAATTATAATTATAATTATTTGTTGAATTCCACCAGTTGGAATGTAACAAAAATATTTGCCAATAATTAAAAACCTAAAAAAAATATGAAATTAATCAAAAATATTTAAGTTATCCATCAAGCTCAACAATTCTAAATTTCAGAACATTTTCCAACAGCTTAAATAGTTATTACTATAAAATATCTAAAAGCCCAAATAGATTATGTCCTTTATGTTTAAAATATGGACAAAAGGAAATAATAGAATATATTGATCACTTTTGATAGGTATGTGCTTCCCATGAAAAAAATGATAAATTGATTTTTCTGAAAAAAGTTAAAAGAATTATATTTTAAGGAAATAATTTTAAATTATTTTACCTTAATATTATTTTCTTTAATTAATAATCGTAAAATATATGATTTTTTGTGGAATAAATTTTTGAAGGGGGAATTGAAGTAAAGGGGTACTTAGGGTGTAATTCATACTTCCCCCTCAATAAAAATAAAAGAAAATAACACTAAAATTTATACCCTTTTTTATGCTTTTGATCTTCAATTGAAGTGTGAATAAACATAATATGAGTCATATTGAGTTTTCCATCAATATTCTCTTTTCCCAAGTTTTCACAGTCAATTTTCTATTTCATCCGTTATTAAATCCTCAACTAAACTCCAATTCTAAATTTTTAGTAACACTAAAATTCAATTTTTGAAAAAAAAGTTGTTTGATTTAAATAAATTAAAAAAGAAATACCAAATTAGAAACATTTGCAAATTGAAATGTGAATAATTGTTTATCAATTATAATACTAATAAAAAAAAAAAATAAATAATTATCAATACTAATAAATAATTGTTGGTGTCTTAAATTTTTTGAGAGAGAGGAAAAAAAAAAAATAAATTGGGAAATTTTTATAAATATTATTAGATTTAGTGATCGATCAATGGTTAGATATCATTTACTAATTTTATTTGAGTTCTTCTATTTTCAGTAACTCAACTTTAACCTAATATCAATCCTTAAAAAAAATTGGATCAAACGAAACAAGTTACATAATTCATGAAATGAAAATAAAAAACTTGTAGATGAAAAAATGATTTTCATATTTTTCAAAAATCAAAATTATTTTCAATTTGAATGAAATTATATTATTGTGATTCTTTGAATTGTTTTAAAGGTATGGAGGATTTTGGAATTTTAATTTATATATAATGCCAATTAAAAATAAAACAGATGAGGTATCTAAAAAACTTCTGATTCCTTAAAATCAATGAGGAAAATCTAAGCTATTTCCAATAAATTGGTTTAAATTTATTTTATCTTTTATCTTTTAAACACAATCTTAAAAAAAGCATTTAAACATCCAAAATCATTAAATACCATTTATTGATTCATGGTAATAATTCAATTTGTTTATTTGGTATTGTATTTCATAAAGAAAATATATTAAATTTTCTGATCTCGATTTTATCTGATATTTTTTGGTGTTAAAATTAGTGTTTATTATTTTCTTTTTGATTGAAAAACCCGTTTTCATAACTTGTTTAATCACAACAAATTTTCAAATAAAATTTAATATATATAAACTGTATTTTATTCTTTTGAAAAATCATTATTACCATTTCCATATTTCCAGTTTTTTTAATGAAATTTGTAGAACATTGTTTTGACCAAAAAAAGTGCTATTTTCTTTTTTTTTCATTTTTTGAAAATATTTCATCCAAATTATAATAAAATAAATATCTTAGCTATTTATTCAATTGTTATTAATATTAAACTTAATTTGATGTCATCAATTTAAAAAATACTAACACGAAAAAAGATGATTTTTTATGAAATGTAAAAAAAAATGCCCCACTTTTTTGGAAATACCTTATACATTTTTTTAAAGCAAATAATTTTAGTCACATACAATTCTCAAATTTTATGAAAGTTTATTATGATTTTGAATTCAAGTGTGACCGTTTGATGGTCTAATCTCATAAAGTTTTTGATATCTAAAAGATTATTTTGGTTTTTGAATATTTGTCACATATTTTTCAAAAAGGGATATCACGAAATAAATAATTCACAAATAATGGGCTCTAAAACACCCTTATTTCAAATAGAATGGAGTAAATTGATTTTATGTAGAAAACAAACAATTGAAATTTAAGATTTATAAATATTCAATAAAAAAACAATTAGATTGTTTTTCAAAATTTGATTCATTATATTTGAAGATCTTTTGAAATTATTTTTTGACAAGTGAATAGTTTCGATTATTTTTTTTTTGACCAATTTCTAAATAAGTATTCCTTATTTAGAAATATGTTTAATATTGGAAATAAAAAGGGTTTTCAAATCTAAGTAATTGACAAAAAATTTTCTCGATCTCTATTAAATTTAGGTAAAAAAATTTAATAGAGACCAGCCCCTTAATTGATTATTTTATATCTCAGATCCTATATGTTTTTTTTATTTGTTATTTAAATCATTCTTGCATTTTTGTTGGATTTATTTGTTTGATTTAGCAATTTTATTTTTATAAATGATATTCATGTGATTTTTCGAGTTTTCTTTTGCAAACTTGGAAATATTGGGTCTAGAAATCATCAGGATTTTGACGAACCTTTCTGATTATTTTTTTTAATATACAGAATAACCCTTTAGTATTACCAATTTTAGAGAGGCCACCACACCTTGAGTATGAAGTCAAATTATGATAATAGAACCAACCCTTTCGATTAACTTTTTTCTCATCTGAAATATAAATCTTGATAAATCAGATTTAATTTTGGTAAGTTGCAACTTTATAGAAATAATCACAAAAAAACATTTACCAAATTCCAAAAGACAAAATGTTTACATTTTCAGTGATCACTAACTAAATTTCTTTAAATTTTTCTGCTTTAGACTATTCAAACCAGGACAGAAAGGTTTTGTTGAGATCTTCTTTGTAGCAAAAAATTTTTAAAAAGAATAAAACATTTGGTTTCTTTAATAATAAAAAACACAGTTGAAATAAAAGAGTCTGTTCGTCCATCAATCACTTACTATTGGTTGATCAATAAAAGGAAAAAAATTTTCATTCAGATTTCCAAAAGAAGATTTATAAATCCTAAAATTTCAAATTATTTAATTTCTAAGAAGAGTGGTTTAAATTAAAAATTAACCATTTTAAAATTGGGATCTTTGATGGTTTTGAATTCTTGGATTTTTGTCTTTTTATAAAAGCTAAAAAATTTTTTCCTTTATTTGACAATTCTTATCGATTGAGATTAGAATCATCTTGCATTTCTAAAATCATTTTTTTAAAATTTTTTTGAAAAGTCATGCAGACGTAGACAAAGTGTTTGAAACTACTCAAAAAATATATTGATTTCTTAAAGTATTTTGCCTTATTGAGTGAAAAATTTCAAAATCAAAAAAAAAAAAAAAAAAATAAAAAATACAGCATTGTTTTTCCAAAATTTAGCTTCTTGGCAACATAAGACACATTAATTGTTCTAGTATAGAACGACATTCTTTAAAAAGCATTTTAAAGAAGAGATTTCAAAAGATCTTAATTATTTTTTTAATCAAATACTTTATTTGTTCTGTATAAATATTTGGAATATACTCAGAATATGACAAATCCAACACGAAGAATTCAAAAAGAGTACAACGAAATAATTGAAGATCCCCCTACTGTAATTATTAATTTGTTTTTTACTGTGTAAAAAGAGAGCAAACAAAAAAGCTAAATTCTCCTTATATCTACTTTCTCCTATTCTCTTGAACAATTTCTCGATCTGATGTTTGTTTTTTCAAGAACTGCAGTGGTGGTCCAATTGGGTCCGATCTTTATAAGTGGAATGCAACTATTATGGGTCCTGATGGTAAGTTATACTAAAATTTGTTTGGTCACAAAAAAACTTTACAATAAATTACACTTTTTCCATATTTGAATTTTCATCTTGAAAAATTGATTAAAAAAATAATATGGTTGGGTGTATATCTCAGAATAGAAGTTGTTTGTAATAACAGAAGACTTTAAACTCTGACAACAAACAATATTCAATTCCCAAAAGTTCTTGTATTCATTGTTTCTATTTACAGCATTCCTTAAAAATTATTTATATGTTCCCTATCCCTATTACTTATTCTCTTTTTTGTTTTTGTAAAACAATAGAAACACCATATGCAGGAGGTGTCTTTTTTTTGAACATATCATTCCCAAAGGAGTACCCCTTTAATCCACCTACAGTACACTTTATTTTTTTATTGCAAAAAATTTTCTTTTTCTTGTTATTTTTCTAAATCCCACATATCCTCTTGAATGAGATATTTTTACTTTCAAATTTTAACTGTCATACATTTTTCTACATCCAAGGTGGTTTTTCGTACAAAAATATATCACTGTAATATTAATAGCAAGGGTCAAATTTGTCTTGACATTCTGAAAGACAATTGGTCACCTGCCTTAACCATTTCAAAAGGTACCCCAATTAAACTTTATTATTTTTTTTATCTTTCTGGTTTTCTATTTAAATTTTCGTCAATCTTCTTCTTCTTTTTATTTTTTTACTCAAACTTCTTAGTTCTTTTATCAATAAGTTCTTTATTATGTGAACCAAATCCAGAAGACCCGCTTGTCCTTTCAATTGCACAACAATATAAAAAAAATAGATTGAAGCATGATAAAATTGCCAATGAATATACAAGAAAATATGCAATGTAATAACACTTACTCTTAAGAGTAACTTAAATGTTCATTTTTTTTAATTTTGTTAGTATCAAAACAAAATTTAACCTCATAATTTTTAAAAATAAATTACGATCCAAGTTATTAAATTTTGAAAATGTTCTTTTTTAGTTTTTTTGTTTGTTTTTTTCGAATAACCCTAAGAGGTTAAAAAGGATGTTTTTGTATAATGTCATTTTCTTGGCAATAATCTTTCCTCTAGATAGCTAGAAAAAAGTACTCGAAATTTATTTTAGGGTTTCGGGGGGGGTGTCGTAGAGTGCTGTAAAGTGCCTGAGAGTGTCTAGCTTTTCTAGAATTCAAAAGAATATAGAAAAATCTAAGATTTTACTCAATTTTTTAAAATTTTGGAAAACCTATCTGCAGGTTTTTTTAATTTCAGAAATAAAATGAAAATTTTTGAATTTTTATATTAATTTCTCAAATTAAAAATAAACTTAAGAAAAGTGTCTTGGGTTTTTTTCACCTTTTGTTTTTGTTTTGAAAACTTATTGATTTTCTAATCAAAACAAAATTTTTAAAAAACCTAACGTCAAAGATGGTATAATTTTATTGAATCATCCCTCCGAAAAAATAAAAAATACAAAATAAAAAAGAAAAAATCAACAAAATTGTTATTTTTGTTTTTTAAATCAATATTTTGATTAATTATGTTTGATTTGTTATTCCTTTGGTTATGTCGATATTTCGAGAGAAAAATTCCTGAAATATTATTAGATATTCACTTGTATTAAAAAATAAAATTGAAAATCCAAAGTAAGGCAAACTTGTTATTGCTATTATCATTTTAACATTATTAATAGAGTTTTTTCACAATATAAGAAATATTTCAGTTTTAAAAAAACATTGAGGTTTTTATTTTTATTTTTGTTAATAGTACCACCCTTTTTAAAAGTCTTTAGTAGGGAAAAATGGGGGTTTATTTTGGGGTTAAAATAAAAAGGTGTGTGGTAATGGATTCCGTTAAATTAAACTTTAGGGTATTTTTTTTGAATAGATAATAACCAATAGTTTTCAAAATACTCTTATCTTATCTAAAAAACTCAAATATGAAAAAAAAAAAAATAACTGGTGCAAAAGAGTAAAGATGTTTGTCTAAAAAAATAGAGTTTTTACAATTTTAGAAGATAAATAAAAAGTTCTATACAATTGCCCACAATTCTGTTATAGTAAATAAAATATATGATAATCTTAATAGACTAATAATAGTTATAATCAAAAAATTGTTTGGTAAATATCAATCTTTCAATTTAAAAAAAAAAATCTTTTTTCAAACAATTTATTGGTTATTTGCCAAAAGATTGTATATTTAAAACCCATTTGATATCAAAAATAAAAATGGGGGTTCTATTTACCATTACCAAATTGTGGGTAATTGTATAGAACTCTTTATTTATCTCTAAAATTGTAAAAACTATTATTTTTTACAACATCCCATAACAACTCTTCTGTGGTAAATATTGTGTGTCCTAAGTTTTTTTTAATTTTTGATATAAACCGAAAAATCAACAAATTTTTTGTTTAATTGATAAATCAAAAAAAAAAAAAAAAAAAAAAAAAACTTAGAGAAGAGTTTGTAAAGAGAGATAGGGTGAGTAGTGCGTATAGTTTTTCTTTTTTTCGGTAAAATTCACTGATTTTATAAACATAAAAATCAAGACGAATTAACTCTGGTTTTCAAGAATTCAAAAGAATCAATAATAAATCTTTCATTAAACTCTATTCTTTTGTATTTTAGAAAACAACTGAAAAATGTCTGTAGAGTATCATCAGGTGACTAGGTTTTTTTAATTGGTGCAATGAAAAGAAAATTTAATAAATTTTCTTTTTATTTCAAAAGGTAAAAAAAAAACCTACAGGTGATTTTTTTAATGTGAGAAATAAACCAAAAATTTGAAAAATTGTCTGTTTTATTTCAAAAATTAAAAAAAAAAAACCTAACTGGGGTGTCCTGAGTTTTCCGTTTATTTGGAAGAATTGAGTAAAATCTTTGACTAAACTCTATTCTTTTAAATTAAAAAAAATCTTTTTTAGGATTTTTTTGTCATAGGGTTTCCAGAATTCAAAAAAACAAATAATTCTTTACAAGTTAAAATAATTAATTATACATTTTAGAGATGTTCATCAAAGTTACAAAATAAAATATAATAAAATAACATCTTGCTAGAATCATAATAAAATTTTTTACTATTAATTTGAAAAAAATATTAATAGAACCTTGATAATGGGATACTTTGCATAAATTTCACAATATCTTTAAAAATATTTTTGAGAAATATCCTTTATTAAACAATAATGTTTATTATAATTTGAAGTTTTTAAAAAGTGAAAAAATTGAAAAACTTTAATTTTTTTTTAAAAAATTTTTTCATAATCATGTTTTAAAACAGTTCTTTTCAAAGAAACTTTTAAGAAAATCAACTAATTTTACAAAGCCTTTTAACATTTAAACCAATAAAATGATTTCTTCCTCTTTATTCAAAACTGGGTTAAACAAATTAAAAAATATAAAATAAATGTTCAAAATGTTATTTTGAATTTCGAAATATTTATGAACCCCAATTCGTTTTTTAATCAGAAAATACAAATTAAACTCAATAACAAATGGAAAAGAAAAATAGTCTTTTTTTCAGGATTGCAGTGTGTTAAATAACACATTTTTTTTACTTTAATCCATTACGAAAATTTAACTCATACTCTGGTAAAAAATATTGGCTTAATGGAGAGATAAAATAAACAACTCAATATGGTTGAACACAATCTATAAAAAAAGAAAGAGGATTCTTTAAATCAATTTTAAAAAAGAATTATGAAGATATCAAAAGATTAAATTGTACTTTTTTTAAAAATAAATGAAAAAAATGATCATTTTTTGAATTTTAATAAGAAAACCATTTAATCCCAGTGAAAAGTGTAAATAAGACGAAATTTTTGAAACAAAAGCATTTAATTTTATTGAACCATTTACATTAATCCTAGATCTAACCTCCAAAGTTGATTTGGATATAAGCCAAGTGTGTACATGTGTTCTTATCTTCAAATACCCAAGTCTGAAAAAAAAAAAAGGAGTTAAATTTTTGTAAGGGGTTAAATGTTGTCAACATCGGTTATTTGTGCATCCATACAAGGTTTTTTTTTTGAAAGGACTAATCTCATTTAAATTTTTTAACCTAAATTTAACAGAGATCGAAAAATTTTTTGCCAATTACTTAGATTTGAAAAGCTCTATTTATTTTCAATATTAAACATATTTCTTGATAGGGAATCCTTATTTAGAAATTGGTCAAAAAAAAATAATAGGCAGAGGCCATTCCCTTAAATTTTATTGTTTCTTTTATTGAACCTCTTTTTCCCAAATAGTTCCAAAAAGTGTTGATCTCTTTTGTTGTTTGGTTTTATGTTTGGTGGGTTTTTTTTATCTTTCTTCTTGTATTTGATTTACAAATTTAGATCGTATCATTTGGTGTGGTGTTATGATTGGGATCGTATCTTTTGGTTTTTGGTTTGGTAGGTCTGTTTTGTTTTTAATTTTTTTGATAGTATCTTTTGGATTGTTTCGGTTTTGTTTGGTTTGGTTTGGTTTGATATGTGGTGTGTACTTTGTTATTGAGTTGTATTGATTTGGTTTGTTGGGTGTTTGGATCTTAAAAGGAATGAAAGTTGTTGATTTGTTTTGCAAAAAATGAATTCGAAAAAAATACAATTCAAACAATATTTTTAGTATTTAATGACGAAAACAAAAAAAACTTTTGTTAAACAGAGCCAAAAATAGAAAAAAACTATTGCTTTTGATACCATTTCTTTTTTTAAAAACACAAAGAAAAACATAAACAGGAAGAATTGGAGTTGTGGTAATACCAACAAGTATTTTAAAAAACATTTTTCTTTTCAAAATTTGAATTATCTCACCAAAATAAGCCAATAAAAAGTCTCCATAAGTAAAAAACCATTCGAAAACTCAAAAACAAACTGTGTATATTTGATCTTTACTATTAAAATTTATGGGTCAAATTATTGGGTCTCAACAACATTAGAAATTAGTTTTTTATATTACCATTTCGGATGAGATTTATCCATCTCTTTTTAAATATAAAAGGTAAGGAGTAACAATTGCAATTACAGTACAACTTCTGTGATTCTTTTTAGTTTCTGAAGAGATCTATTTTGACTTGTTTTGAAAAAATGTTTTGGAATCTTTTTTAACTTCATGAGTAAAAATTACCTTTTAAATTTCAGTTAAAAAGTCAGATTAATTTATTTTTTGAGCTGGTTAATAATAATTCAAATTCGGTTTCTAATTCTCTAGATTTTTTTAATAAGTGAATTGGTTTAGATTATTTGATTTTCCTCTTTTTTTTATATTATGATTTTTGAAGAATTATTTTTCGTTTTTAGGCTCTGAACAAAAAATTGTTTCTGAAAGTTCAAACTATCTATTTCTTTTGATTTTTTTTTTTCAATTATAAAAAAAAATATTTAATTGGACTTTAAAAAGACTACCAGAGAAAAAAAGTCTTTCCACAATACGATTTCACTAGATTTTTCAATGGTATGAAATTCAATTCTTTTTTGATTCTTCCTCTTTAAGAAAAAAACTGAACCTATTTCATTTTTTTTTAGATTTCTTAAAATCTTTTATCATTTCTTTTTAGAAACAAATCTCTCAAATTAATTTCCAAATTATCTTTTCATTGATATGGAACAACAATTTGTAACACACTCTTCGAAAATTGCACGTTCATTTCTTGAATTATTCTTTACTCGTCTTTATCGTGATCCTGAAAGGCTTTATGAATATTTTGATTTAGACTCTTCGTTGTCTTCAGGGTTTGAAGGGGAAATCGATTACCCTTATGTTGGAGAAGTAAATTATTCCAAATTTTTTTTTTTTTATTTTGTTCTTTGCTTTTTTTATTTAAAATTTACAAACTCTTCACACTGAAAAAATAAAAAAATAAAAAAAAAAAAATTTAAAATTAAAACAAAAACCAACCAATCGTCAACCAAAATGTTCAAACTGTATTCTTCAAAATTTAAAACCTGAATAATAATAAAAAAAAAAATCTTCTTTTTATGCCCCTTGACTGCAATTTGCGCAATAATTTCCACTTTGATTTCTTTTAGGTGATTAAGGAAAAGATTCATAATGAAAAGTATCTTCAATGTAGAACACACATTTCCGATATTGTTTCGCATGATAGCGTTAACGGAAGTATTGTAATTTGTATTTTAGGGTGGATCTCCAACGCAGGATCCAAGCCCTCAAAATTTTCAAGAACATTTATCCTTGAACAAAAAAAAAATTCAACCAAGAAGAATCAATACTTTATCAGGAACGATATTATGAGGTATCTTAATGATGACTATTTAAACTATCAAAATTCTTTACCAAAGAACGAGCAAAAACAAGAATTTATTCCTAATTTCCAAAACCAAAACGGATATTACGCAAATGAACTCGAACAAAATTTGGTCGACGAAAATAGTACTTTTGTTAATGACAAAGAAGAGCAGGAAGAAGAAGAAGAAGAAGAAGAAGAAGAATACGAAGAATCAAAAGAAGACAATGAAAGTGAAGAGGATGAATCAGAAGAAGAAGAATCAGAAGAAGAAGAAGAAGAAGAAGAAGAAGAATCAGAAGAAGAATCAGAAGAAGACGATAGTGGAGAAGAAGAAAGTGAGGAAGTTTCTGAAGAAGAAGAATCAAAAGAAGAAAGCGAAGAGGTTTCTGGAGAAGAAAGTGAGGAAAGCGAAGAAGACGAATCCGAGGAAGGAGAGGAAGAAAGTGAAGAAGGAGAAGAAGTTTCCGAAGAAGAAGAAAGCGAAGAGGTTTCAGAAGAAGAAGAATCAGAAGAAGAAGAAGAATCCGGGGAAGGAGAGGAAAGCGAAGAAGGAGAAGAAAGTGAAGAAGAAGTTTCCGAAGAAGAAGAAAGTGAAGAGGTTTCCGAAGAAGGTGAGAGCAGCGAAGAAGAAGAGGGTGGAGAAGAAGAAGGAGAAGAAGAATCCGAAGAAGGGGAAGAAAGTGAAGAAGATGATGGAGAAAATGAAGAAGAAGAACAAGAAGAAACAAAGAACAAAAAAAAGATCATCAAAAAACAAAGAATAGGATCAAAACAAACAAAAAAACCGGACAAAAAGAATAATTCAAAAACAAATAAATTCGCACCAAAAAAAACTTCCAAACCTAAAAAAAACGAAAAAAAAAATACAATTTGGGTTGGAAACCTGCCTTATAAGACAACCACCATTCGTTTAAAAGACAAATTTAACGAATTCGGTGAAATTACAAATGTATTTATTCCCAACGGTAGATCTTTTGCTTATATAACATTCAAAAATAGATCAGGCATGTTAAACAGTTTAAAAAAATCAAGTATTTTTATCAAAAGAAATAAATTAAAGGTGAACGAAAATAATCCTAGACCCAGAAACAATAATTACTATCGACCAAGACAATACAATTATTATTATTATTAAGACAACTTTTAATAATTAATACTATTTGGATTCAAGTTTCTTTTTTATTTTTTATTTTTGAAATTTCCATTATTTTTTTTTTTTATTATGATGGAATTTTAATTTTAATTCTCCCTCTTTCTCCCCCCTTCTCTCTTTCTCTTTTTCTTTTTCTTTTTCCTTTTCTTTTTTTTTTTCGATAATAAATATTAAAAATCATTTCTATTTTTATCCTAACATATATATCTTCGTTTTTTATATTTTTTTTTTCTCTATTAGAAACTTTTTTCAATTATTTTTTTACAGAATTACCATTATAATTGATTTTAAATGCATACTCAAACAAAAAACATAATCTCTAAACCCAGCAAGATGGAATGAAAATTTCCATCTTTGGTTTTACCAATGCTAACAAATCTTTTATTAAAAGTTAGTTTAACAAGTGAAAATCAGCAATTTTTTACATTTTATATTTTTTCGGATTCGAAATGCAGATCCTTTTTTTTTTCTCTGAGTATCTGTTGATTTTTTTCAGTTTGGAATTGGTTTTTAATACTGAGAAAAATGTTTTATTGCTCCAATAATATATATTTTGTGTATTTTTTCTTTTCAATACTATTTTTTTTTTCTTTAATTGAATTTAAATTATAAAATCTCAAACATATGGGATATTACTAATAATTTCCATATTATTATAAAATACCGAAAAAAATTCTTTATCTGATGAATTTAATTTTTTTTTTTATAATTTACAATGAATCAAATTCAATGATATTTTTTTTTTCCCCAATTCGGATGATATCATAAAACTATTTAAAAATATAATATTATTCTATTTTGGAAATAATAAATTGGTCTTGAGATTTTTTATAGTTTTTTAAAAAATAATTCTTTTAAAATCTATTCTGATAATTTCAAAGTCTAAGCAACAGTTTCAAGGACAATAAGTATTTTTTTAATTGCATTTTCAAATCAATTTGATTGGTGTGTGGAATTGGAGAGATCAATTTAATTTATAAATTTAATTAATTTTTTAAATCAAATTCATTATAAAAAAAATTATTTGGAATTATTCTGATTAAAAATAATGGTATCTTTACTATTATATTTAAAAAACCATTTTGTATATAAATTCTAGGGATTGGATGATTCATGATAATTTCTATTTAAAGTAAAATTATTTATGACTCAAAAACGTTTGGGAACAGTCAGCAATTATTCCCCGTTTTTAAATTATTGATTCAACCAACCAATACCTAAAAATTAAGCATTTTTTTTTTTTTTTTTGTTGTTTATTGTTACTCCCGAATATTTCTTTTTAGTTTGGATAGTACCATTTTTATATACATAATGATTGATTTATTCGATTAATTTAAGATATCTGTATTCAAAGGAACTGTAAGTGAATTTGTAGACAAGAACCAAAATCAATTAACACATTTTTTTTATAAATTTTTAAAAGTTTACTTCATCAATAAATGTGACCAAACTCTATCAAATATCATATTAACCAAAAAAAGTGTTATGCTGGTGATGATATAGAACCTTTCAATTCAATTAACTGACAGTAAATAACTTATAACCTTTGAAATCTTAACTTTATAAAAAAAAAACATTAAATTAATTCCTGCTATTTTTTTTCTTTCTTTCCTTTCTGTATTTTCTTTATCTTTAAAAAATTCGATTTTTATTTATATTTTTTTCCTGAACACAATCATAGGAGTTTAATCTTACTTTATTAAAGCCAAAATAAAAGACCGAAATTAAAGATTTTGGGTTTAAGACAAAGAACATGTAAAATTGTTAAATCTTTTCTCTTCTTGAAAAATATTAATAAAAAAAATATAACCTATTTTTTTTTCTATCATGGTTTTTTATTAACTTTTTCCTGTATTTTATAACCTTTCTGATGAATTGCATTGATAAATCATCCCATTGATATCAAAGAAGTCACCTTTTACTACGTGGAAAAAATTAATTCTGAAAATTAAAGTTAACCAAAACTACAATTGGAATCACTTATACATCTTTTATAAAGTATTGATTAAAAGTTATGATAATTTTATATAATTACGAAAAGATAACTATTAAACCCATTAATATTTGAATACTTACCTTTTACAAAATTACTGACTTTTTGAATAAAATACCTATTTTCGGGGTATTTTTTTTATTGAAATGAGTTACAATGAATATAATTTTGATTGAAGAATACGAATGTTGAAAAAATAAATGCTAAAACAATTTACGAAAAAAACACAAGATAATCCATTTAAACTCAAACATCAAAAAAAAATAAAATGATAAAAAAAATCCAAAAATAGAATTAAAATCATTTTTTCAATTTAATTTGGTTATATCTTTTAAAAGAAATATTTTATTTTATTTTTTAAATGAAAAAATATGATTCTATTTAGACTATTAAAAAAATAGATTAAAATAATCTCTCCATAGAGTCAAATAAAATTATCAAAAATTTTATAATTAAAGATGAAACAAATATTACTGTAAAAATTTCATTTTTCTTCCATTCCCACTAATATCTAATAAAGTTGTAAATCTTTTTCAAAATTACTATGTATACTGATTTTTTTTATGTGAGTGTATTTCAAAAATATAAAATTTAGAGATTTTTTTGAAAAAATTGACCACGTTATACTGGGTTGATTTTTTTTCAGATTCCAATCTTTTTCAGTTTTTCTTTCAGCCTTAGAACAATAAAGGATTTTGACAATAGGGGTAATAGGTTTATTACTGTTGGAGTCTTTAGTTAATTATTATAAACCCATTGAGAAAAAAAATAACACAACAAGATTTTTCATCCGGGGACTTAATATAACCAAAAAGGAAAAGTAAAACCACATCTAAGAAGCAACAAATTAACTTCAAAGAATTATTCATTATATTATTTTCAATCAAACCAACAAAATCACAATTTTAATATCCTTTTAGATCAAAAATCGAAATAGTGGTTTTGTAGATCTCAAAAATAGTCAAATTATTTAATGATCGATCAATCAAAGAAAAACTCAAATTACCTAAGCATATTAATATAAAATTTTTTATTATAGTCAGTTCCACTTTTATGACTCAAACTTTATAACAAAATTTAATCACAAAAAAAAATCTCAAATTAAAGCATATTTTTTGGAATTTTTTTTTACGAATTATTTAACAAGAATTTGGATTTTGTGCTTTAATTTGAGATTTTACTTTGTACCTTAAATTATGTTCAAAGTTTGTGCCTTAAAAGTGGAACTGACTGTATTTTTGAATACCTTTTTTTTTTTTAGTTCATTTATTTTTTTTATTTTATGAATCTTATTTTGCAATTTCAATAAAGTTATGTGCCCAATTAAAACCGTGCTTAATTTTTTTTCAGGACTGGAAACTCTTTGTTTAAAAACATTATAATAATTTTAAAGTACTATTCTAATTCCATAGCATGTTGATATTGCATTATGACAAGAAACAAATTAATTGGAGTAAAAGAATGTTGATATAATTTAGAATTTTTGTTTTTTTTTTCGAAAATTTTGTTTGGGCAAAACCATCTTGTATCACAATTTCAAAATTTGGCTGATAAATTTTGGAACATCAAAATTGAGAATCGAAAAGAGAACTCAAATTTCTTTTTAAATATTAAAGTTAACTTCAAATGTACTAATAAAGCGAAATTAAAGTGGATCGAACTTGAAGTAATATCAAAAAAAAATGATTTTAAATTTTGACCTGTTTTGTGAGAAAATATCACAATCTTTTGATCTAAAATTGTATTCATCTAAATCCTAAAATTGTAATATTGAGACTTTTCTTTTCTGGTTAAACTTTCCAATTTGTTTTTGTTTGAGTGTCTATTGCATTTAAACCCTCATAGAACATTAAATTCTGATAGATCTTAAAGACCTCTCAAAGTTTAAGAAAGACATTATAAAAACCATTTAAACATTTAACTATGATAAAACAAAACACAACTACCTTAAAATTAGAAAGCTTTGATAGAAAGAAATGACTTGAGCAAATGAGAATAAAAACATTTTTCTTCAAATTGTTCTTCGCTTAATTTTTTTTTTTATAAAATATTTTTAATTTGAAATGGATCTTCCGTTAAAAGAGATTTTAAACAACTCACCAATGTTTCATTCTCAGCTCCAGGCATATGAAAAAAAAAATGAGTGTTTGAAACTGTACATCAAGTCACTAAACAAAGTGGCACTTCAATATGTGAAAGCTGCAGAAAATATGGCAGATGTTGGAGACAGGTTTGCTGATCAAATCTTAGGCTATAAAGAATTGTTAGAAAACAACACAACAGAGCAAATTGAGCTTGAGGTTGGTAAAGAATTAATGAGATTTGGCAAAATACTTAAGGAAGTTAATAAAAACAGAAGGATGAATGTAATTTTTTTTTTTTCTATTTTTTCTTCAAAAAAAAAAAGGTTTCTTAATTTAAAAACGATCAAGCTGTTCGTAATTATTAAACAAAAACATACAACCACCCTATTTGAATGGACCAAGTTCTTTTCTTTTCATTTATACTTGCCTAAATTTTTTTTCTGATGAACAAAAACTTTTGATGGATTTACAAAGAAAAGTTTTTTTTTTAAGAAACCATTTTGAAATTCAAAAGTGTTCTAAAGAGTTGATGTGGGGTGGTTTGTAAAATAAAAAATTTTGTTTGTGGGGGTGAATTAATAAAAATCAAAAACATCTTTTCTTCCCCAACAATTAACAAAAAAAATTATTTTTCATTCAATTAAAAACGTACCGATCTTTTTTTCAGGTCAAAAGATGCGAGCGTTCGTCTTTTTTATGTTTTAAAAAACAAAGTTCAAAACTTTTTTTCCTCTTTCGAACACCACACGAATTTTTTTCTGTAGAATTTATTTTTAAAACAATGGTTAATTAACCTAACCTTTGATAAAAAATTTTAATGACCATCGAGAAGACCTGATAGTAAAATTAAGCAAACCCTGTAATTTCCAACAACGGTTTCCATAAAGAATCCAATCTCTGTCTTTATTGTTTTGGTTTGGAAATAGTTGCCTTGTTATCTTTCGGGTTTCTCCTGGAAGAACGAAAAAAATGATTTTGTTCGAAGTGATATAAGATGGTATTAATCATCGATCTCCAAACAACTATCGATATCGTCTCAGCACTAGAACAATATCATTATTTTGGGTGTGGATGGGGATACTAAACTAAGAAGTTTAACAAGGTGGATTTTAGAACAAATGAAACAATGTGAGCTTCTATGTATTTTTTTTTGGGAACTCAGGATCTAAGTCGACACAACAAAGAACAAAGAATAAAAAAACAAACAAAACCAAAAAACTTAGATGCTACTTTTTAACTGTTATTTATTTTTTTTAAAACACAAACTTTTTATTGTGAAATTCGTAAGTAAATAATTTTGGATCAATATAGATAAGAAAGAGGCTAGCTCTCTAAAAAGTATTAGATAGCACTGTGGTTACTATGGAAATATTTTGGGAAATCATTGTGTTATTAAACAAAGTTTGAACTTTTTTTGGATCTTCTTATTTTCAACTCTATTTGAGCAAAATAATTTGGACTTGACGAATAAATATAACTTTTAAAAATGTTAATTAAAGTTATTTTAGAATAATTTAACAAATTTTTTAACAAGGTTTTTTTCCTATTCAATTTGAAACGATTTTATGTTTCGAACTATTTAAAATCTATTTTGAAAAACATAATTTGTTCCAAGGAACCAGAATATTTGTTCAATAAAAAACGAAAAAAAAAAGAACTTCATAATTCCGATAAATATAGGAAAAGGAATAAATTCCATTTCTTGATTAAAAGCAAAGCCTAAATACAAGCACTGTTTTTTTCTCATTTCGAAAAAAATCAATCTAATTTAAAGAAAATAAAACAAAATATTTAGTCGATTTTTACAAAGAAAAAAGGAGAAAAATATCAAATATATTAAGTGATGTAGATCTGAAAAATATAGCATCATTTTTTATATTTTTTCTCGAGAAAAATAACGTTTATAGAGGAATTTCAAAAGGTGAGCAAAAGAAAATTACAAATTTTTGAAAAAAAAAAAAAACAAAAACATTAATTTCTACAATTTCATGTAAAGTTAAATTTTAAAGGAATGGTTCAAAATTATACCAGTTAAGAAAAAATAGTATATACAGAGATTTATATTTGATTGGTTTTGTACATTCCTTAACAAACATGGAATAAAAGGAGAAATAGGGGCTATTGAAAAGTTGGCCAATCTAGGATGTCTCTGCAATATTTAAACCAAGTTTTGTCTCCAATGAGCCAATTTAAATTTGACTTTATTGCTTTACAATAATTCAATTGTAGAAAAAGATCCTTTGAAGAGCAAGTTCTTCAAAGTATCATTTAAAAATAAGAATATTAGTTTTTTATTAATGTTTTTATTTGTTATTTGTATTTGCCAAGTTAGTTCATGAGTTCCTATAATACATGGCATATTTATTGAATTTTTCATAAATAAAGAATAAAAACATTTCTTTTTATTTATTTTTTTATAGAATGAAATTGTTCAAGTCGATTTTTTCAAAAGAGGAAAAACAAATAACTATATGTTATTGTTATAGTATTCATGATTTAATGAAAATGCTGAAGAAATCTGACTAAACTTTGTTTTAGTCAAAATGGCCCAACATTTTTTTTCAAATATCAATTATTTTATATAATTGAACTTTGAAGAACAAATAAAAAATAAGTAAAATAATACACACCAAAGAATAGTTGATACCCTCCTGGTATGAAACTAATCAATCAATAGATTTTCTTAAAAATTGAAAAACCCAAATTCTTAAATAGTTCACTATTTAGAAAAACCAACAATGCTCATTTTAATCTCCTATCGAAGATCAGATATAATTCCAATAGAAATAAATATTATTTCTCGACAATCATTTTTACAGTTTCAATAACATTAGAATAACACGTTTTTGCCAAGTGACTATTGATCTTGCAATAAAAAAATTATTTACGTTAAGAAAAAAATTATAAATCAAAAAAATCGAAAAAAAAAAATGAGATAAAATGAGAAAAAATAATTTCTAATTTGAAATTTCCAAAATTTATTTTTCTTCTAATCTTGATGCAAACCCTTTAAATATATGTAATTCCCTACAACTGACTGTGCCCCTTTGATTGGAAAATGGTTTTGTAAAATTGATCTTCAAATCAATTGATTTTTGTTTAGGTTTCAGAAAAAAAAATATTTACACAATATAGTAATTTATTAAAAAATGCAAAAACACAAGAACAAAAGAATACATTTTATGCTTCAGTCTTAAAGTACTGATAAATTCAAAATAAAAAAAATAATTAAAATAATTAAAATATTCTACTAAAAAATAATAAAAATATCATTAATATGACCAAATTAAAAATTATCCACTACCGTTCGGTTTTTTGGAATTTTAATGAATAGAGGAAAATCAACGATTTTTACTCAAGTATTTTGAATTCTGGAACACCGCTGTTAAGTTTTCTTGAGTTTTCTGTTTATTTAGAAAATCTATTGATTTTCGTTAGGTTTTTTTGAGTTTTCTGTTTATTTGGAAAATTTATTAAAATTTTTTGTTTATTAGAAAATCTCAAAAAAACCTAGAACACTTAACAGATAAAACAGTAAACCATAAGAAAAGCGCTGTTAGGTTTTTTTACTTTTTGAAATGTATTGAAAATTGATTTAATTTTCTTTTCATTTCAAAAATTAAAAAAAAACCTAGGTACTCTACAACACTCTACGGTAATTGAAGATACGATACTCCACGCCCCCAGAATTCACAGGAGATATAAAAATCCGACATAAACATTATCAATAATAAATAAAAATCCCACCATCTGTGTTTAAAAAAAAAAGAGTTTTGAATTTGTTTTTTATATTTTTTAAAAAAAGAAATTTTAACTTGAAAAAAAAAAGTAAAATTGCCTTTTAAAAAATCAAAAATGGTTTACAAATGTTAAGGGATCTTGTCTCAAATTTTGTATTTTTGGCAAAAAAAAAAAAAAAAAAAAATGTCAGTTACTTTAAGTTACGAATATATATATATATATATATATATAATATTCTTGCAATTTCATATAAAGATACTCTATATGAATATTTACTCTATCAAAAACTTTTAACAGTGAAATTTCTTAATTGGGCTATTAAAAAATTTAAGTTGTTTTTTTAAAAGATTCTTCTTTACAAAAAAGTTTTCACATAAAAAAAAAATGTACTGCAATCTGTTAAAAGTTTAAATTGTAATAATAAGCTCTGGTTTTATTGTACCTTCTTTAAAAACTAATGTATGTTTGCGTTTAATTCGAAAAAAATTTTTTAAGAAGGGAATTTTTATTTTTAACCAACAAAAAAACAACAAAATTGAAAAATGAAAACAAATACTAGTTACAAAAATTAGGTTAGAATTCAACAAAAAAAAAATTAATTATTAAGAAAAAATTGGATAGTTTACTGTAATTCTATATTTAAAAGGTGTTGGTTTTCTGTTCCACCTCTTTTTTGGGTTTGGCTAGGTTTTTATTTTTTTGCTTTTGGAAAATAAAATTTCAACACTTTTTCGAGTGAACTTATAGGAAATCTCCATAGACAAAATAATAAACCTAATTGCCAATAATCAGATAGAGATGTTAAAGTCGAAAATTATAAAAAAAAAAAAAAGTTCTGAGAAGCAAAGGGATATATAAATTTTTTATAATTAATGAAAAAATAATAAAGATAATTTGGTGTGATTATTGTAAAGCTATATCGTTTTGAAAACAAATAAATATTTACAAAATCATTAATTAACTAATTTATTTAATTAATCTATATCTATTTATATATTTATTTATCCTTTAGTTTCGTTTAATTCAAACGCTATTAGTTGATCCTATGGAAGATTTTTTAAAAGTCGATCTAAAGGAAGCAAAGCAATCACGATCAAAATTGGAAAAGCTAAAAAGTGATTTTAATTCTGCACAAACAAAGTATTTGAATACTGCACCACAGAAAAAAAAATCAGAAAAAATCCAACAAATATTTAAAACAGCTGAAGAAACGTAACTTTTTCATTTCTCTTTTTTCTTATATATTAACATTTTTACTATTTTTTTACTACTTTAAGATTCCGTTTGGAAATAAACATTTCTAATAACAAGATATCTAGTAAAGTCTTTTAAGTGATCAATACTAAGTTAATAATTTTTCATAATGAAAATTTCCATTATTCCTTTCTTTTTAAATCACTTAATTATATCCAAAGCTATATTCTAGGCTGTCATGAATTGGTTAGTAAATTACATACGGTTAATGAAAAAAATAAATTCGAGTTTATGGAAAGAATGTTTGCATTATTATTCTCCCAGATTTCCTATTATCATCATTCACACGAAATAATGTTACTTGTAAAACCTGGTATTCAACGAGCAACAAACACCCTGGAAGAAATCAAAAAACGGTTTACAAAATTCCAAGACGATGAAAAATTAAATCAACAGGATCTTCTTAAAGTAAAATTATTTTCAATTTCTTATTGTCATACATTTTTTTTTTTTTTCTTTCTTTCTTTCTTTCACTTTTTTTTTGATTTAGCAACTCTGTCTTTTATAATGATTAAAACAATAATATATTTACCAAAAAAATAAACACTATACGCTATAAATAGATGCTTTATGAAAAAAGAATTCAAAAAGAAAAAAACAAAAAATTACTTGAAAAAGTTGGATATCTACATATGAAAACAGGATCAATGGTAAAAGACTGGAAAAAACGATATTTTATTGTTGAAAATCATAAAATATATTACGTAAAAAATTCTAAAGATCTAACACCAAGAGGGAACATGGATCTTCTTCTTTGCTCTGTTAAAATGAATTATGATCTAAAAAGAAGGTATTATTTCTTTTTCTTTTTCTTTAGATAAAGATAAACTAAAATATAAAATTTTCCACATAGTTAAAAGGGTCCAAAAAATCACAAATATACAATTTCACTCAAATTGGAAATAATTTTGATTTTTGTAAAATATGAAAATCATTTTTTTATCATCTTTTGGTTTTTTGGTTTCATTTTTATTTTTTGAATTATGTAACTTGTTTCATTCGATCCAATATTTTTTTTCAACGATTGATATTAGGTTAAGTTAAGTTCTATCAAAATAGAAGAACCCAAATAAAATTAGTCAATGAGTATCTAACCATTTGATTGATCAATATTCCTAATAGAATTTATACAAATTTACCCAATACATTTTTTTCTTTTGCTCTCTCCAAAATTTTTAACACACTCTTGATTTATTAGTATTGATAATTATTTATTTTTTGTTTTGTGGGTATTGTTGTTTATAAACAATTGTAACATTCCAATTAGTGAATGGTTCTCATTGGATATTTCTTCAAGAATTGATAAAATAAGATTTTTTTTTTCAAAAATTGAATTTTGGGTGTGTTAAAAATTTTGAATTGGAGTTTTTATAAACTTTGTTTCAGTCAAAATGACCCATCATTTTTTTGAAATATTAATTATTATTTAGAGTTCATCTTTAAAGAATAAATAAGAAATAAGAAGAACAATACACATTAAAGAATAATTGATATCTGTATGAAATATAACTAAAAAATCAATAGATTTTCATAAAAAAAATTCAAAATATAAATTCTTAGTGTCACTATTGAGAAAAATAACAAGGTTCAATTTTGATCTTCAATTAAAGATCCAAATAAAATTCAAATAGAAATTAATATGATTTTTCTAAAGTTCATTTTACACTGTTTCAATAACATTAGAATAACATCTTTATACCAAGTGACTATCGATCTTGCAATAAAAAAATTTTTTTTTTCAAAACAATTAAAAAAAAAATCGAAAAAAAAAAAGCAAATATGTTCAAAAATAATTTCAATTTTGTAAATTTCCAAAATATATTTTTTCTTCTAATCTCATTTCAAACCGTTTAAACATATGCAATTCACGCACCACAACTGTGTTCCTTTGACTGGAAAATGGTTTATAATCAATTAAATTACTAATAAAAATAGTGTCGCATCTATTGATATTTTTTGGTAATAAATGTAAGCCTAATGGGATAATAATTTTTTTTTAAAATATGATACAATCTTTCCAAAACTACAGTGAATTTTTTTATGATCTCAATTTTTGATGTTGAGATAAATTCTTAAAAAGTTGAATCTGAGAATAATTATACTGATATTGAAATTAAAATTTTGAATATGAAGCTCAAATTCAGGAAATTTTTGCTATATATTCAAAAAAAAAAATACGAGAACCCAAAATAGTTTTAAATATTGCAAATTTTCTGAGAAAACACTATTAATTTTACTCTTCAAATAAATAAATTTTTTTTTTTATCAGAATACCACAAGAAAGTTTTTAGATAATCTCAATTATGAATTTTTTTTTTTCAATATGAGTTTAAATATTCACATTTTCAAATTTTCAAGAATTTATCTCAACATCAAAAATTGGTATCATAAACAAATCTACTGAAGACTTGGATTGGCTGTAAAATTGAATAAAAAAAGATAATTGAAATGCTATTTGATTAAAATATAAAATATATTATTAAAAATTCTGATTCAATCTAATTTTGTGAAAAAAATAATTGTATTTTTGTTTTTTATTATTTAACGGAGGAGTTTTTAATTCTTCTGATTTTCCGTTAGGTTTTGTTTAATTTTAGAAATAAACCAACAAGTCTATTGATTTTACATAATAAACAGAAAACCCCAAGAAAAGCGCCGTTAGGTATTTTTTTAATTCCAGAAATCTAAAATAATTGAGTAAAATCTAAGATTTTTCTCTATTCTTTTGAATTCTGGTGAACCTGCCACTCGACAGCGCTCTACAGCACTTATAGGTACTTCCATAATTCCGAAATTTTTATTTAGAAATTCTATTAAAGACCAAAAAATAAGTTTATTTCCGACTCTGTCTAATAGATATGATGAATATTTTTTTTCTAATAATATCAAAAATTATTTTTTAATATATTAGAAATATTAATTTTTTTTAATTCAGATATCCAGATTTTACGATTATTTTCATAGGTTGGGCAATTCCATAGAAAATGGTCTAAATCTTCAATGATATATAATTTTTTTGATTTTTTGCATAATTTACAAAATTTTGACTTGTCTTTGTTCATAACATAAGAATATCTATAAAAAATAATTGTATTAACGATTTTTACAAGAATGTTTAATTTTATAATTTATTCAGATAATAAAATCTTGAATAACTAAGCTAAATTTCAAAAATAGGGTCATCATTAGTATTTTCTAAATTATTGGTATGTGTGTTGTGTTAACCAAATATTCTGAACCCAATATCTTTTAAAAGTCATTATTGAATATTTAATATCAAGAAACAATCTTCTTTTAATGAAAATTTCCCAAAGTTGAATTCATTTTTTTTGCAATTTTTCTTTCAAAATGATTCCATATTTTTATTTTTATGTTGAATGAACAAGAACATTTTTGAAAACCGTTAATATTCAAGAGATGAGATTAATTAGCATTGGAGAAAGGGATTGTAAAATTCAAAGAAAGTAAAACACCCAAGAAATGTTTGCTTCGAAAACAAGTATCAACCAAATTTGCTTTAATGAGTTACAATGGTTCCTTGAAAAGTGAAGAAATAGCAAGATCAAATAAGATCTTCTTTTCTCTTTCATTTGGAGACAATGTGATGAATGTGATCGTATTCATTTTATCTTTGAGTTCTTTGTTGTACATTCAAAAAATTGGTTTTGTTTTCGTTTTCTTTTCTTTTTCTTTTTCTTTTTCTTTCTTTTGTTGAGATTCTTTTTATCTTGAAAAAGGTATCAAGGAAAGTTTGGGTTGATACCAAATGGGTAAATAGTAAAAATCTGATAACTCTGATGGAAAGTTGTTTCAAAAGGTTCTTGAAAGCAATGGTGAATCTTAAATGGATAATTTTAAGATGAAAAATCATTTCAAAAATAGGGTCAGATTTATTTTTTTCTTTATGGGTTTCTTTTCTCTATTCTTTTATTAGAAATAATAATTAAAACAGAAAAGGGTGTTTTAGACAGTTATTTTTTAGTTTTAAGTTCTGATTTTTCTGGGTTGAGTTTTGGTATTCACTAAATGAGAAACTACAATTTTTTTTCAATCAAAAATTTGCCCATATTTTTGAAATTAAGCTTATACATTTTTTAAAAAAATTAACCCATCAAAGAGACTTTAATGGAAATAAAATAATATTATTTTTGAAACTCATAAAAATAAATAAATATATACTATTAAATTAAATTTTGAAAAAAAACTCGTTTTTTATTGGCTTATTGAAAATTATTAGAATAAAAGTAAAAAAAAAAAAAAATATTCAAAATTGTTTAAATTTTAAACATGTGAAGAACCACTATATTGGTCAAATGTTTAAATAAATACAACCCCTGCAAAAATTGCTAAAGGAATAAAAAAATAAAGATGCATGATATTCATTAAAAATAATTTTTTTTTAGATTCTTTGGAGAGACGTTTTCACTTTTTTTGATATGCTTTTTTTAATGTATTGAATAAATTAATTGAAATGAAGATTCAAAAAAGTCGCACAGTCAATCTAAAAAATATATTTTTTGGTATTGAAAAAAATGTTTCAAATTTGTATTATATTCTTTCTTTTTTAATAATCTTTTTATAAACATTAAAAATCAATTTTAATCACCATAATTTCAATCTACAACTCCAGTTTCCTAATATACTTTAGTATTATTGAACTCTATGAAGACATAACCACCTTTTAAAAATCTTTTAAATTTCCGAAAATTAAAATATTTAAATTTAAAATATTCATTTATAATCTTGCAAATAATAGAAATTGTTTTGAAATTCATAATCCAATGTCTGAAAATAAATTATTACTTCAAGCGCCAAATGAAGAAGAGGTAAGGTCATGGATTGAAGTTATAAATAATAATGTTGGCGAATTATTAAATAAGCAACAATCGCCGACACAGGATATCCACATCCAAGAAGAAATTGATAAAATTTTAAAAAAGTTTCATTCAATTCCGGGGTGCGACGTATGCACTGATTGTAATACACCTGAGCCCGATTGGTGCTCTTTGAATCTCGGTGTCACCTTCTGTATTGATTGTTCAGGGGCTCATAGATCTTTAGGTACACAAATAAGTAAAGTACGATCACTTACGTTAGATGAAATCTCTGATAACACATACAATTTATTTTCAAAATTAGGAAATAAAATTGCGAATTCAATTTTAGAAAAGACATTAGATCAAGATACCAAACCAAAATCCACAGACAGTGTTCATAAAAAAAAGGAATTTATTATCAAAAAATATAAAAATCGGGAATTTGTAGGTGAAACGCCAGATTTGATCACTTTGAATAAGTTACTTTGGAATTCGTGTAAAAATAAAGATCTTGGAAAGGCTTATTTTTGTTTGGTCAATGGGGCAAATGCTAATTGGACGTATTTAGAAGAAAATAATGAATCTTCAGTGCATTCTGCTGCCTTTTCAGGAGATCTCCAAATAATTAAATTATTGCATTTGTTTAATGCTGATATTAATTTATTAAATTTAAGCTTTGAAACGCCCCTGCATTATGCTATTAGGTATAATTATATAGACATAGTTTCTTTTTTACTTGAAAAAAACGCAATAGTTTTTTTTAAACAAAATATTTCTCAGGATTTTTCTAATGCTTATGAAATTTCTTTGTCTTTAAATAAAACTGAATGTATCAAATTAATTGAAAAATATTCTGATCAGAAAGAGATCGAAAATTTTAAAAAAGACAATCCTGAGTTAATGAAACTCAAAAACACATTTGTTTTCAAGTCCCTTGTTAAACAAAATACCCCATTAATTTTTAAGGGGGAAACAAATCAAATGAAAAAAGTTGAAAATACGAATGGAATTACAATTAAAAAGGAAATGGTAACTAAAAGGGAAAATAACAAAAATAAAATCGAAAGTGGTGGAAGAAAGGAACAGGAATTAGAAAAAAACACCAAAAATTCAAATGACAAATTAAAATTACCAAATGATGAATCACAAAATCGGAAAACAATTTCTCCTTTATTTGAAAAATGGAAAAAAATGGAAAGTAATACTAATAATAATAATAATAATAATAATAATAATAATAATAACTATTACCATAACCGGCGTTCTGCTATTATATCTGGTACAAAAAAGCCCCAATTGAAATATATCTTTCAAGAAAAAGCAAATCAAACCATAACGAATAAAAATAATATAAATACAAATACAAATACAAATTTATCTGATAATTATCAAAATAAAAAGCAAATTAACAACAATAATAATTTTGACAATGATAAACGTAGAGGAAGGGGAAGGGGAAGGGGAAGAGGAAGAGGAAGAGGAACGGGTAGGGGAATGGGTAGAGGCAGAGGTAGGGGTAGAAGTAGGGGTAGAAGTAGGGGTAGAGGAAGAGGGAGAGGGAGAGGACCTGGAAGTGGGGAAAATAAAGTAAATGATTTGTCGTTTTTAAATACGAACAACAATAAAATTGAAAATGAAAAAAAAGATAAAACAATATCTCTTTCTGAGCAAGTTAAAAACAATATTCTTCAGTCTATATTTCAAAGCCCAAAAAAAGAAAAAGAAAATGAAAATTATTAACAAATTGAACTTTTATTAATAATTATTAATTAGTTTTCTTTCTAATTCATTTTTTTATAAACGGAATCTTAATAATAGTTTTGTATATATTATATATCACTATTAAATCTTTCTTAACTTCAAAAAAATGTTTAAGAAAATTGTATTACATATAAAAATAAAATTATAAAAATTTAAATTTTATTTTTTGTAAAAAATATTTTTTTTTTTTTTTGTATTTTAATACATTAGTTTAACTTTAAATGTTATTATTATAAAAATTTTCGGGAATTTCATTTTCTTTCTGTATTCTTAAAAAAATACAATTTTTTAATTTTAAAAAAAAGTAATGAAAGGTGAATTTATATTTTTATAAAATACTAATTTCTTTTTTTAATTTAATTATAATCTTAATGGTCGGGATTTTTTTCTTCTACTTTCGGTTAACTTTTTTAGAATTAATAAGTATTCAATAAAATCAAAGATTTTACTCTATTCTTAAGAAAAAAAAAAAAAAAAGCTAGGCACTTTGACAGCACTCTGTAGCACTCTTCAGAACTCTACTACAGTATCTACTAACTAACTTTTTTTTTTTGAGAAATTAATATAAATAACAAAAATTTTATTTATCAGCCACCAATTACAAGTTGAATAATGAATATTGAATCCCAATAATAAATAAGACATTTTTATTCTTATTGTTTTTACTTTATTTGAATTAATTCATAAATCGATTTTTTTTTTTTTTTGATTTTCATCCTTGATTTGGCATTTTCATAAAAAATAATCGAGACCTTCATCTATTTCTAGGTTTAAATGTTTTTTACATAAATTGCATGGTTTTGTTTTTATTTTATTCTTCTCATAAACATAAGAATATCAATTTAGATGGTTTGTGGAATTTCTTAGTTTTAAGATGGAAGTAGAGCCCTTCCATTTTAAATATTTTTTGTTGCTTGTTGATATTATTATTATACCTAATAATTTTTAAATATTCTTGACCTTTCCATCCAGGACTATTTATTATTAAGTTTACTCTAAATTGATTAAGATTCATATTTAGTAATTTTCAATTTTCTATTTCCGAATATATATTTTCATCTTTTTTTTTTAATCAAATAATTATTTTCTTTTAAATTTTTTGATATGTGATGAAACAAAATAAATTTTTATTTCTGTTTGATTTTGTCTTCTTTTATAGATTCAAAATTCTGACTTGGTTTATTGTTCTTTTATTTTTTAAAAAATATTCTTGGAGAGGGATGTTTAATTTTTAAAAAAATTGTGACTTTTTTTATTTATCCAAACAACTATTGAGTTGAAATATTTTTGGGTTAGATTGAAAATTAACTGTTATTAAAATATTTGGTTAATTTCTAGGGTTTCAATCATTTGAAATTTTACTCCATTAGTTAATTTTTTTTTGGTTAAAAATCATTTTGATTTTTTTAAAATTGTATTTTACTTTTTCAATGTTTTTTTGTAAATGTTTTTCTTATTCAAGCCAAATTCCTAATTATTTTTTTTCTGATAAATGATTTGATTTTTAAGTTATATCAATATTTGGATTCATTCCAAATTCTTGTATAATTTTTCAAATTATCATTAATTTTTTCTCTATTTTTGATATTGGTCGTTCCATTAGTAAAATAAGTCATCTGCAAATATTTGAACATGAAGAACTAAATCTTTTAATTTATTCAATTAATAAGTGGCTAATATATCCAAGCATTAAAAGAAATAAGATGATCTTCTTAATAAACTTCTATTACTTTTTTTTTATAATATTGGAACTGACAGATTTAGATTTTTTCATTTTTAATATATTTATAATTCATTTTTTAAAATTAGTGGCTAACTTTTTTATTGTTTTTTTTTTTTTTTCTTTTTTCATTTATGGTTCAAAAAATAAAAATGATTACACTATTTTTTGATTTATTTATCTATATTGGTTATTATCTCTAAAAACTTTGTTAAAATACCTTATTATTCAAAAAAATAGAACAATTAAACAGATTTTTTTATGATGAAAAATCTGTCCCTATTTTTGAAATTTAGTTTATAATAAACTAATAAATATTGAAATATACTAATTTAATGTTTGGATTTGGTTGTAAAAATAAAAATTCTTACTTTATATTTTGATTTTTAAGTTTTTAGAGTTCAAAAAATAAATTATACCAATATATTCTTTTATATATTTTGATTTTTGATTTCAAAAAGAATTGGAAATTAAATTCAAACACCATTAAAGTTCTACAAAATAATTCAGGACTTCAATTATTTTTAATAATGTACTATAAAGAAAAAATTAGAAATAAGTAGAATAATACACGTCAAAGAAGAGCCAATATATATATATATAATATTAACCAATCAAAACTCTCCGCTTTTTTTACATAAATTATATGTTTTTAAGGATTTAAATTGTTCTTAG
Organism: Anaeramoeba flamelloides; assembly: GCA_027625915.1. Taxonomy (NCBI): domain Eukaryota; family Anaeramoebidae; genus Anaeramoeba; species Anaeramoeba flamelloides. The sequence goes on from JANTQA010000012.1 coordinate 7,227,615, forward strand.
AGGAAAAAAATTATTTTTGGAAATCCAAAATTGAAATTATTTTTTCACTTTTTTTTTATTGTATTAATTTTTTACACACCTATCATTTGCAATTTTTTTTTTTTTTCAAGATCTCTAGTTACTAGGTAAAAATAGCAAATAAAATCCCAGAAAATTTGAAAAAATGATTTCAATTTTGAAATTTCAAAAAAAAATCTGTGATTGTTAACTATATTTAAAATTTTTAAAATAATGTAATTTAAACATTGTAAAGGTAGATATTTAGCCAAAAAAAAAAAGAAGAAATATAATTCCAAAATATTTGACACAATATTCTAACGGTTATAAGAATAACAATAATTTACTTTTCATTTAATTTGGAAATAAATATTATTTGAAATATGAAAATCATTGTTTTATTTTTTCTTTTTTTGGTTTTATTTCTTATTTTTCCGGTTACTTAATCTTGTTCTTTTGATGGGTATTTGTTTAGTAAATAAATAATTAGGTTATTATAACTTTTTTAAAATAGAAAAATCAGATAAAATAAGTAGATGTTATCAAATCATTTGTTCGATCAATAATTTTTAGTGAAATCCCAACAAATTGACCAATACAATTTTTTTTTACTACTTGTTTCTTCATTTTTGGAACACCTGGATTTTTATTTTTTGGGTTTATATTTTTGGCTTTTATTTGAATAAAAAGGATTATTTATAAAAACTCTAATACCAAATAACTTAACAATAGCTTTCTGTTCAGATTTGTAAAAATTTAAACAATTTAGATTCAAATTTAAAATAATCTGCTAACCGTTTATACTCAAAAATTCATAAGGATTAGAATAATTCAAATTTCTCATATTAATTATTTTTTGCCTCTTCATTTTTTTTTTTTTTTTTACTATTTATTCTCTTTTATTTTTTTTTAGACTCATTATGATATTTTAGAAAAATAAACTGAGTTTAAAATTCTACAAATGACTGTGTCTATTTGAGATGCTTTTTGAATTAGGAGACACGAATTTAGTCACTTGAATATGTTCTCTTTACCAGACTAAAATTTTCCAACACTTGGTTCTTAACAATAAATCCGAAAATTCAATAGATTGAGATTTTTTTCCTATTTTTTGATTTTGAGTATATCCATATTTTTGGAATGAAGTTTCGTCTAGATTCCAAGAGTTTTCTTTTATATCAAAATGAGTAAAAATATATTACTAAAGTATTATTTATAGTGATTGGTCTTTTAATTAAAGTAATTAGTTCATCTCCCTGCTTGATGGAAAAATAAAATATTTCTTTTTTTCCAAGTTAATTATTTCTTCAGTTGGGGGATTCCTCCAATAATAATTTTTTTTTGAACGTTTTTTTTGAAAAGTAGATATTCTTTTTCTTTTTTTTTTTTTTTTTCTTTTCTTTAAATTATTCAATTTCCATTGTGTCAGAATCCTTTTCTGATTGGTTTTTTTGATATTTTATTCCTTTGATGACCTTTTAGAAACAAAAAATATCTTTTAGATTCTTGAGTTTCAAATCTTCTAAATTTTTAGAATAATATTCCTTCATTAATTTAATATTTTTATTTCTGTTTTTTTTTTTTTTTTGCTAATTTCTTGACTAGCATTGAAATCAATTTTTTCTAAATTTTTATTATTTTATTCAATTTTTGTTAAATATTTTCTAATTTGATTCTTTAATTTCCAATATTTTTGATTAAATTCTAATTCATAATTGATTTGATTTATTAATTTATACCATTTTTTGAATTTAATTTTTTGATTTTATAAATTAGTTTATTATATATAAATAAATTTTTAATTGCTTTCGTTAATTCTTAATAATATTTTTAGATTTTATACACTATTATTTCTTTTTGTAAAAATAATTTTTAAAATTTTTTTTCAATGGTTTTTATTTAATATTTTATTTTAAGAGAATTTAATGGATTTACTTTGAAGAAATAAGAAATGCTATTAAATGGTTGATGTGTGTGTGTGTGTGTGTGTGTGACAGTTTTTCAAATTAATTTTAAAACCTATGGTTCATTTAAGTAGAAAATCAAATAATTTTGAAATTTCTATCTGCAAAACTTTAAAAACAAACCCCTAACAATAAAAAATAAAAAAAACAAATAAATAAAGAAAAAAATTAAAATTACAGCAATAACTTTGAAATAATTAAAGATTTCAAAGTTTTCCTTGCTGTTTATTTTAGTTTTTTAATGAAATTTTCTTTTATTAACATAAGGATATAAAATAATCAATTTTTTTTTTTTCACTTCATCTTAATGAAGAATTAAAGAATTGGATCCAAATATTAAAATTTCGGGTATTGATTTAATTCTTTTTCTTATTTCTTAACTGAGCACAATTGTGCAACCATCCCTGTTAATTGGATCAGAGAGGAAATCCCTGTTGTAATTCTCATATGCGTTAGTCCAATGATCTTTAAGAATTCTAATAATAGCGTTTCTTCTAGTCTGCTTGCCTTTACGACTTTAAATAAAGCAGACACGATATCAGAAGAGGAAAACCCTTCATTGTAAATTCCAACGATAAGCTCGAGGGCCGAGCGCACGTCACCCCTCACACAAAAGGCGATCATTTTTTTTAAAGTTTCGGGGTGAGGCTGGTCACAAGCCTTTAAAACGTTCTTGTCATCAACCAATATAAAGCCAACAAAGGTAGCCTGGAGGTTATTGATTGCTTGTCTCATATCGCCATCGGCGGTAAAGAGTAACGCCTCATACCCCTTTTCCGTGACTGTAATTTTTTCATAATTGGAAATTTGTTGGAGCCGAAATGCCATCTCATCGTTTGACAACCTCGAAAACTTGAGGACAGCACAACGTGATTGGATCGGCTCAATGATCTTATTCGAAAAGTTACATGCCAAAGCAAATCTTGTCGTGGAAGAGTAAATCTCCATAATTCTTCTTAGCGCTTGCTGTGCAGCTGATGTCATCGAGTCTGCTTCGTCGAGAATAATGATCTTGTGCCTTCCTTTTGGCAAGGTGACTTTCTTTTTCGAAAACATTTTGATTGTGTTCCTAACAACATCAATCCCCCTTTTGTCAGATGCGTTCAATTCTAAGACACAGTCTTTCACCCTTTCACCTAAAAGTGCTCGTGCAAGGCACATTATGGATGTTGTTTTGCCAGTACCTGGTGGTCCGGACAAAATTAAATTTGGACAATTCCCCTCCTTTGAAATGACTTCCAGTCTTTGGATTGTTTGTGTGTTTCCAACAACTTTATCCAAAGTTCTTGGTCGATATTTTTCAACAAATGGCAAGTTTCTTTTTTGTTTTTTCATTTTGAACAAAGTTTTGGTTTTTTGGAAAGAATTATGAAAAAATAATTTATTTTTATATCCTTTGTATCCAAATTTATTCAGTTTTTCTTCAAGTTTTTGTTCTTACAATTCCGAAAACAGGTTTTCACTTCCTAAATAAATCTCATACTCCTAACCGTTAATTTAATTACAATTTTTATTTTTTTAAGGTTTGTTTTGAATTGAGATTTCACAAGTTGTTTTTATTGAACGTAACGCAGAAAAGTGATTCAAAAAAACCTGTTCTTTTTTTTCATCTTCTTCTTTTTTTTCATCTTCTTCTTCTTTTTCTGAGACTTCGTCTCGTTCTGAACGCACGGTATACCTACAGCAAAATATATTCTGAAAGTTAACTTTTTGATATTTAGAGAATGTTTCAAATTATTAATTGGTGTCGTGTTGTCAACATAATGCACTCCAACCAAGTTAATCCATGTTTCAAAATAAAAAGATTGTTTTTTTGTATAATAGTAGAAGACCCATACATCAACAGATCAAAGAAACCAACCATAAACCCTAATTCAAATGTGGTTTTAGTTTCGTAAAGTTCTATTATTTAAAAATAAATTGTAAAAATTCAGGATCAAATCAAAAAGTTAATCTTAAAAAATAGAGTAAATTTTTGACAATTAAAAGAACAAATAAATTTCAAAAAAATTGAGAATAATTCTGAAAATTTTTAATAAATTCTTTTAATAATTTAAAACATTCTCCAAATATAAAGTAGTTGACCTACCAAAGTATATCTTACTGTTGGTATACAATGTGTTCAGAACGAGATGAAGTCTCAGAAGAAGAAGAAGAAAAAAAAACGGCAAGTTTTTTACTGGTATTTGAATTGTGAACAGTAAAAAATTGTTCATTTCATTTTCAACGTTCTTTTACAAATCGAGTTTTTTAGATTACAGTCTACTTCAAAGAAAACTTGATTTCGAAAAAAAATATAGAAAAAGAAGTGAAAATTATTCCCATTTATAATTCAAATACCAGTTTTAGAGACATCAGTGTGATACTCTGAACAAGGTCAGTTTGACACACTATATGGCTGAATTTTGAGGGTCTAGAAGTTATTATCAGACACTTATTTCATTCCAAGATTAATCAGAATTCGACCGAAATCAAAAATGATTATTTGTGTGGGTTATTACTCTCCTCAATTTTTGAAATTTTCCCGGAACTTATGAAACAAAATCAATATTGTTGTATTGTTTCGAAGGCCAGAGTCCGAGGAACAATACTGTACATATTTATCTTTGTTTCATAAGTTCCGGGAAAATTTCAAAAATAGGAGGGTAATAACTTACTTATCGACAAACTAATTCCCAATTACAATAACCAACACAAAATTCAATTCCAAATCACAATAATAAAACAAAATACCCAATAAACAAAACCAATTTTCTTGAAAGATCCTTTAATTACAAAACCAAACTTGAAAGTCTCTAACCAAACACCAAATCATCACCTTTTTTCCATACCCACCCCAAATTTCGAATTTAATTATCCTGTCTTCCAAATTGCATTACAGTCAGTTTCACTTTTAAGGCACAAACTTTCAACGAAATTTAAGGCACAAAAAAAATCTCAAATTAAGGCACAAAATTTGTAATTTTAATTTTTACAATTTATTTTTACTAGAAGCTGAATTTTGTGCCTTAATTTGAGATTTTTGTTGTGCCTTAAATTTCGTTGAATGTTTGTGCCTTAAAAGTGAAACTGACTGTATATTCAGACTTGGACATTTAGAGAAAAATGAATAATTCTCTCTTTTTGGATTTACCCTGAGTAATCTAATATTGTGGATAATCCTTTATTAAAAAATAAAAAAAAACATTAAAAAATATAATTAGAGAAACTCCAAACTCAAAAAGTAAAACAACAACTGGTACCTCAAATCTCGCCTTTTAACATAATTTTTTTTTAATTCAACTAAAAAATAAAAAATCAAAAGAATATTTTTCTTATAATTCATTTTTAACCCTTACTTCAATTCCCTACCTTTGTAATTTATTTTTTTTCAAAAATTCTAAATCAAAGATCTGCAAATATTAACTAAAAAACAAAACATTTAAATTCTTTATTGTGTTTACCATTTAACCGAAGATTGACTTGCCTTGATTAAAAAAACAAGTGTAACATCCTCCAAAAAAAAAAAAAAAAAAAAAAAACAACAATAAATCCACAACAAACAAACAACAAAAAAAAAAAAAAGAAAAAAACAATAATCAAAGCAAACAAACAAAAAAAAACAATAAATCAACAAAACAATAAACAAACAACAAAAACAACAACAATAAAACAAAAAACAAAAACCAATAAACAAAGAAACCAACAATACAAAAACAATAAAAAACAACAGTACAACAACCAAAAAAAAAAAAAACAATAAAAGAACAACAACAAGACAGTAAAACCCTCACCTATAATAATAGAATTATTATTTCACGTAATTTCCAATGCTTTTTAAAATCAGTTGTATATGCTTGTTTCGGTTTTGACTTTTATTTCAATTGCTTTTTTTTCTTTTTTTACTTTTTTTTTCTTTTGAAACAAAACACAAAAAAATTCTTTCTCACTTTTTGATTGTTCTTCTTTATTGACTTGTTTTAATTTTTTGAAAGAACAACTTTTAAAACAAAAAAAAGAGATGTAATTCGAATAGGATTATTTAAACAACAAAAACCAAAAAAAAAGTAACCATTTTATGTAAAAGGTGATTCTATCCTTTTTTGATTTCTTCTCTTTGTTTCAATAAAAAAATATTTTTTTTTGAAAAAAATTGCTTTTTTTTCTTTAATATTTTAATTTTTTTTCATTTTACTTTTCAAGATCAAGTTTTTTACAAAAACATTTTGTAAAACAAAATTTGTTTTCAAATTTTTACGAGTTTAATTACTAAAATTTGATGATTTTGTAAGTAACAAGTCGTCACTTTTCACAAAAATACACTTTGATTTTCCCAAAAAGAAATCTACAAAATTTTGCCTTTTCAAAATGTAAAACCCAAAATTCAATTTTAGAGTAGAGTGTTGAAAAAAATACCGGACAGGAAAAAAATACCGGACAAACATTTTCAAAATTTTAAAAGGAGAACAATTATTTTATTGAGAGGTTAGGTAAAAGTTATTAAGAACTATATGTGTTTAATCTTTCATTTTAATGCTTTTCAATTTTATCAGACAATTTTTTCACGAATTTTTCACTAGTGATTATTTTGCCAGAGATTTTAATTGTTTTTCTTTTTTTTCTGACTGGTTTGGAGAGAGTTTGTTCTATAATATTGGTGTCAGCAATCTCTTCAATTTTTTCAAAATATAATGGGTAAATCCCAGCTCTTGAAAATCCACTTTTTATGGTTTTAATTGTTAAACTCTTTTGCAAGCAATCGAGTACAGTCAGTTTTACTTTTAAGGCACAAACTTTCAACGAAATTTAAGGCACAAAAAAATCTCAAATTAAGGCACAAAATTTGGAATTTTTTTTTTACAATTTATTTTTACTAGAATTTGAATTGTGTGCTTTAATTTGAGTTTTTATTGTGCCTTAAATTTCGTTGGAATTTTGTGCCTTAAAAGTGAAACTGACTGTATAGTTTCTAAATTCTTCTCTAGTTTGGTTTCCATTGTACTCTTTCTTAAATGATTTTTGAAGACTGAAAAGGTTGTTCTATCAAGGGGTTGAGTAATATGTGAACTATGGGCGGGAATTACTGCTACTTGAATATTGGCCTTTGCTAATGATTCAAGAGAATCTAAATCCAATCTTGAACTATGCCCATCTAGCACTAAAAGAACTGGTATGTTTTGTTCATTGCGGCATTCGTTAATTAAAGGAATGAAAATATCACGAACCCAATCGTGAAAAATTTTCATTTGTAATCCAACCTTTGGGTCCATGTGTAAAACAGAGGTCATTTGTTATCTCCGTGCTTAAATAACTTTTAACTAGAGTTTTTCTTGGCGTGATTAATAAGCTGGGAAGATGTGAACCTGATGCAGAAATTGTGACGAGGAGTGTAGTGTGTATATTTATTTTTTTAAAGATTCTATGGGCTTTGTTCTTATCTTTTGGTGTTAACCCAACAAAGGTATTTCTCTTCTTATAAGAACCAACTACAGTTTCGTCACAATTAAAAATAAATTCAGGCAAATAAGAATTTTTCTGGAATAAATCTTCCAGTTTATCCCAGAAGCTTTTCAATTCTTTGAGTGTAACATACGCACGAGATTGTTCCAAATTTGTAACTTTTTTAATTACAAACTCATTACGTACAGTCAGTTTCACTTTTAAGGCACAAACTTTCAACGAAATTTAAGGCACAAAAAAAATCTCAAATTAAAGCACAAAATTCAAATACTAGTAAAAATAATTTATTAAAAAAAAATTCCAAAATTTGTGCCTTAATTTGAGATTTTTTTGTGCCTTAAATTTCGTTGAAAGTTTGTGCCTTAAAAGTGAAACTGACTGTAATGCAAAACCATTAACCCACATTTTTGAAGATATTAGTTGTCTTTTTCTTTGTGGGTTTTCGTTGGTTTGAATCCACTTATGGATTAGATCATTAGCATGTTCAAGAGTCTCTTCCTTTTTCAGACATTCACCAATATTTGCTTTATGTCTGACAAATCTACATAGTAAAATCTCTTCATTTTTTGACAAAAGCAATGGTCTCCCAGACTTCCCAGCTCTTTGAAAACGCCGATAAGACTTAACAGCATCATGCAGTGTGCTTTTGGGGACTTGAAAATAATCCGATAAAAATCGATAACTCAATCCCCTTTTTTCTTCTTTTGATAAAATATAAATCTGAACAGCCTTTTCAAGATTTGAATTTAAAGATCCGATTTCGGAAAAACAAAGATAGTGTTTTAAGCTTTGATTCATTATTAATTAATAAAAGACAAAAAAATGATTCTCAAATACTCAACTTCAAAAGATCTTGTCCGGGATTATTTTCTTGTCCGGTATTTTTTTCAACACTCTAAATAAAAGATTTCTTCTCTAAAAATTTCTTTACCCATGAGATCTATTGAAAAATCGAAGAGTCTTGTATAAAATAAACAATGAGGAAATTAGAGAATGAGGAAGGTTTTTTGGATTTAGAGAAATCTCTTTCTCGAAATTTTTGTTATTTTTTCCTCATTTTGTCCAAGTCTGTTTATAAAATGTCTCAAGCCGATTCAGTAATTGTAGTCAACCCACAAAACTGGGACAAGTACACAAAGGCAGTTTTAAAATCTTTTGACGAGCAGATGGACATAGATCAAGATGGTTGTATCAAAATCAATGAATTCCTTCATCTTGTCACTCATAGCCTTCTCCTTAGTATTTACAAAACCAAAACTCCAATAAACGAAAACTGTAAAGTATTTGCTTCTTCCCAAGATCTTTTAGATGCTATAAATAGATTTATAAGAAATGAACTTGCAAAGTGTGGATTTAGTCAAGTCATACGTACACAACGCATTTTTCAAAACGCCAAAATATCAAAATCAAAAAGGGATCACGAATTCATTATGAATAAATCTGACGAAATAACAAAACAGTCTGGTCTAACTTTCGATGTTGGAACAGTTTTCAATGTACTAAATGAAAATAGTTTCAAATTACAATTCGAGTTCCTTTTTTATATTGGTTTCTCTTCTGTTCTCGAATATCTTTCTGCAGAACTTTTAGAACTTGCAGTAGAGCATGCAACCAAAGCAAACAAAAAAATTATTAATGCTGAGTTAGTTGAAATGGCAATAGAAAATGACGATGAATTAAAGGATCTTTTTCAAAGAATAAAGAATTAAAGTACCTGTGTAGGTACAAAAACTCTGGAGTTTTGCTTTTTTTTTATTTTACTGTTTTGGAAAACAATTCCTATTTTTAAAAAAATAAAAAAAATAAAAATTAGGAAAAAAAAAAACAAAGAATTTGAAAAAAATTCATTGTTAGACCTCAAATACAAAACAAAAGTAACTTGGAATGGAAAAATAAACAGAAGAAATTCCAAGTAAATTAGATCGTGAACTACACAATAAAATTTATTATTTTTTCACATTTCTTGATAATTTACTTTTTTATTTTTTTAAATTTCTTTTTGATACACATTAAATAATTATTTTGGATTTTTTTTATTGCAAGACGCATAGTCATAAATTTAAAAACATGTTATTCTAATGTTATTGAAAAAGTGAAAATGATCTTTGAAAAATTGTTTTGATATATATTGGAATTTTATTTGATCTTGAATAGAGATAAAAATGAACATTTTTGTTTTTTCTCAATAGGCAACTCAGAATTTGAATTTTGAATTTTTTTTTAGGGACATAGTCTATATAAATTTTTTTTTCGGTAAATTTAATAGAGATTTAGAATTTTTTTTGCCAATTACTTAGATTTGAAATCAAAGTGAAAAACTTCTTAGTATAGTAATGAAATCTTGCTAAATGACATTCATTAAATTTAGTTATTGTTTTTATAGAAATAAAAAATTTTTGCATTTTTTCACTTTTTTGAAAGTCGCTTTTTTCAACTTTTCGCAAAAATACAAAAAATAAAAAAAAATATGAGCAAGAAAGCCAAACCTAGTTAAGTTTGTGGAAGACCTACAAAAAATAGTTTGAAAAATAAACCTGAAAGGGTTTTTTGGGATTTGCATGAAAAAATAGTTTGATTCGAAAAAAATATACAATATATGCTTGACTCTTAATAAAAGATTTTCTTTCTTTTCTTGTACCATTCTTTTTTTTTCATGAATCCACTTTTTCAGTTTACACTCTATTGCTTTTGTTGAATTTGAAGTTTTTTTAAGTGTTCCCAAATTACCATCCAAAAGTTTTTGTCAGAGTCAAAAAAAATCAAAGAAAAGAATACGAACTATTTTTTTAAAAAGTAATTATTGATAAAACAAATTGAGTTCTTTATAGAGTCAAGTTGGATGAACAGAAGTGAAAGAGAAAATATTCACTAATTTTAAATCATTTTTTCGTTTTTAAAAATGAGAATAAATATTATTTTTGAGAAAATAATTAAATCATAAATTTAATCAAAAAATTATCTTCAGTTAAAGATATTTTTTTTTAAAAAAATTTTTAAAAGTCACTTTTTTTGAAGGAATTGCAAAATTGTAAAAAAACAAGAACCAAAAGTTCTAGCATTGAAAAAACCTGTCTATTTTCAATTTTAAAGATATACCAATATAAGGATTCCTTATTTAGTTATTGGTCAAAAAAAAAAAATTAATAGAGACTAGTCCCTTAAAAAAAATTCATTGATTTTAAAGTAATACTTCATTCAGAGATCAACTATTCTCGGATGTGTATTGTTATTTTTATTTCTTATTTGTTCCAAAAAGGTCAATTATCATTTAATAATTGATATTTGAGACAAAAAAATCAATACCTTTGATCGAGCCAAAGTTTAAAATGAAATGGAATTATACACTTGGGAAACAGTACGATCTCTTTAAATAGAAATATCTATCTACAAATCTCAAAGTTATTTCATGTAATGGAATCTCTTTGATCCAACTCCTGAGTAGCTGAGAATTCTTCAGATTTACAGAAAATTAAAATGAATAAATGTTTTTTCGCTTAAGGACTATGTTCCCACCCTTGAGGGGGTCCAGTAATTGGGTTATTTCAATTCCACTTCTAACAAAAAATTTTCACACGGAAGAAATTGGACAAAAAAAAAAAAAAAAAACAATTTTGGTGTTCTTTACCTTTCCACCTAGACTATTTTTCTTTATTTTTCAATGAAAATGAAAATAACAAAAAATAATTATAATAATTATATTTTTTCAAAATTCAATTTTGGAAAAGAGAATTTCTGGTTTTATTGGTATTTTTTATATAAATTTTTATTTAATAGTGTCAATTTTATAAAATCAATTCATTTTATTTGATAAAACTCTTTTAATATATTGAAAAATTTTATGGTAAATGAATAATTTTTTTTTTTTTTTTTTTCTTTTTTGTCTTACTTGAAATGTTTTAGTAACTTATTTATTATTAATAAAATACTAAACCATTTCTAGTTTTTATCTTACCAAAATATCATTTAATTTTCTAGGAAATTTTTTTGAATATTAATAAATAAAAATATGTCCTTATTTAAGAAGTATTAAACTAGTAATTATTTATAAGTTTATTTACAATATTTGCTCAACTTTAACTTGACAATTTAACGAAATATCAAAACAATAAAATGAAAAAAGAACGTTATCTATTACTATTCCAATCTTTAACATTCGTCATTGTGTAAATTTTATATAATAAAGGAATTCATAATAATTATTCTTATTGGGGTACAAATGATTTTTTTAGCATTTTCCGTTGAATTCCGAATCATTTTTATTAAAATGTTTAATTATTTAGAATTATGAAATTTCATTAGATAAAAATTAAATTACAAATCATTATATTTGTCTTCATACGATTGAGAAAAATTATTTAAATTTCTCACTTAATGACTTTTCAAGTAAACTTGACATATTTTACAATTCAAAAAATAACAATTTGAACAAATAAAAGACCGTTAAAAAAACAATAATTTTTGAAAAATAAAATTAAAAGAAACAAATTAAAGATGTGATCAGATCAAAAGATATTTTTCTTTTGGTTTTAGACCTTGTTAGTGGGCTGGATGAATATTTACATTGGCTCTATTTATTATTTCATGAATAAACCTTGAATCCCAGCTTATTATCAATTTCTAAATTTACTGATAAAAAAAAAAAATACCCAGGATATTAGAAATCATTAAATGTATTCTTGATTTTTAATTCTCTTTAGTTAAAACAATCGCTTAACACAACAGTTATTTAAAAACACCAGTTTAAATTCAAAATTTTACTCGAAAAGGTTTAATATAAAATGTTCGATCTTAAGATTCCAAACAATTTCTTTTTTTTTTTTTTTTATTGATAAACTAGCTATTGCCCCTTTTTATAAAGTTAGAGTAAGTTCAATTAAAATAATTTCCTTATAAGGTAAGCCAACACTTTAACTTTTTTTTTTTTTTTTTTAATTTAAAATTGAATTTGAAAACTGTCTTGTTTGTTTAGTTATGTTTTTGCTTGATTTGAGTATTTAAAGTTCCCCTTTTTTTAAAAAAATATTAGATATTTTTCGAACCTAAAACGAAATACCACATTTGAATATTGAGACAAGAAAAAGTTAAACCATACAATATTCCCTAAAACAGATCAAATAAACCAACTGAACATTCTCTTAAGACATTTAATTTTACCTTTGGATTTATTATTAATAAATTGTTTTTTCAAAAAAAATTTTCAATACATATAAGTAACTAGATAAAACCAACAGTAAAAAATGTTATTTTCTAATCTTCTTTTCAAAATATTAAAAAGTGGAAATTTTGACTATATGGTGGCTACTCCCTTATCATTTTAAAAAATAATTATGTTAGAAACACTGATATATTTTACACTTAAAAAATTTATTACATCAAGTTCCCTTTAAAAGAAACAAGATTTGAAGCAAAATATAAGTAGTTAATAAATCTCAAATTCATTTACATATTTTAGAATTATTTTTTTACCCAAATGAGAATCATAAAAAAAAATTTTTTTTAGGTTTAATCAAAGAATTGTACCTGAAAAAAGTTTTTTTTTGTATCTCATTAGATTTTTTTTGAGTATGTGTTAAAAGTGTACCAACTGTAATAAAAAAATCAAAATTATTTTCAAATTTCAGGAAAATGTAGTCTTGGCATTCTAAAACTATTTTAACTCAATCAAAAATTATGAATTTTTGTCTCTTTTAGGTATTCATTAAGGATGTGTTCACTGAAAATAAAACAAGACAAAATAAATATTTTATAAATTTTGCTCTAATTCAGAATTTAACTTTTCAAGTTGGTTTATATTAACACACCAAGAACTATACATGTGTATGAATTTATAGGTTAAAATTAATACAGTGATCAAAATAATACTTGCCAAACGACTATAATCCGTGTTTCAAAATATAATCCGTTCTTTTTTTTCTTCTTGTTCAAATGCAACATCCAATGGACTACCAAATAGTATACCTAAGTTCAAATCAATTTTAAAAGTAAACATCTGAATATTTTCAGTAAAATTTAAATTATAAAACGAATTTATTTGAAAATTTTTCATAATATTCTCAATTTTTTTGAATTTTATTTGTTCTTTTGATTATAACCATTGTGAAAAAAATTTGGGTCATTAAAAAAAATTGGGTCAGTCAAAAATTTGATTTCGTTTTTTAAATAGTAAATATTAGCAAAATGGTTTTTGATCAAAGTAAAATTTTATGAACAAATCTTACATTTAAGAAAAACCAAAGTCATTATCAATAATAATTTTCAAAGACAATATTATCTTGTTGCATTTTAACCCTTTGGAATTACTGTGGAACTCTAAAAAACAAAAATTTACTTTTAATTGTAAACTTTACTAAAAATGTTGATTTTTTTTATTAGATTACATTCCAAGATCAAGTTAATCATTTTTTGGGAAGACCAAAAATTAATAAGTGTTTTAAATTAAGGTTTGTCTATGGGGATTTTGGGAATTTAAATGGTTTCTGAAATCTTGATATTTCGGTATTTTGAAGTTTTGATTGTAAACATTAGTGGAAAACAACCTCTTTCAAAAAAACAGCTTTTTTGGAAGATTTTATTATTCAATTTGGTTTAAAAGGATATTTAAGATTAACTGTGATAAATTTGCGTTCATTAACAATGATAAATATCTTATTAGATTAATAGATTATAAGATTTCCTATTAAATAGTTCTCTTATTTTTAGTAAAGTTTACAATTAAAAATAAATTTTTGTTTTTTTAGAGTTCCACAGTAATTCCAAAGGGTTAAAATGCAACAAGATAATATTGTCTTTGAAAATTATTATTGATAATGACTTTGGTTTTTCTTAAATGTAAGATTTGTTCATAAAATTTTACTTTGATCAAAAAACCATTTTGCTAATATTTACTATTTAAAAAAACGAAATCAAATTTTTGACTGACCCAATTTTTTTTTAATGACCCAAATTTTTTTCACAATGGTAAAAATATTCTCTAAAAAAAATAATTCTATTTTTTTTAGATAAATTTTGCAATATGATCCTGAATTTTTATAATTTCTATTAAAAATAAAAGAACTTTAAGAAATCAATACCATATTTATTTAGGGTTTATTGTTGATTTCTTTGATCGGCTAATTTATAGGTCTTCTATAACAAAAAAACAAAAAGGCTTTTTATTTTGAAACATCAGATTAAATTTTTGTGCACGCTTTCTTTTTACAAAAGCAGGAACAAAAAAAAAAAAAAAACCTTTGGTTGTATTTGTTTTGATAGGTTATATTGACTTGATCGTGGCTTATTTACACCATTTTGGAATAATATTCAAAAAAAAATATATTATCAAAAAATATTTTGTTAAAAAATTTTAACTTTCTTCCTTAAATTAAAAGCACTTTTAAAAAGGCTTTTCGAATTACTGAACATTTGATTAAATTCTAATTGTTCACCACTTGGTCCTTTACAATAAGCAATAAACCAGCCACTAAAATCGCCAAATTTGTTTCCTTGTATTTTTAAAGAGTTATATTCTGTTCCAATATCTTTGAGCTGCTTGCAGTTAATCTCTTGGTATTCGTTGATTACACACCCTTTCATGCGGTTGCATTGCACATTCTCAATCCCGTTTTCTTTTGACCAGCTTTCTAGCTCTTCAATAAAGTCATTTAGATCGATCTTTTCTGAAATATGAAATGAAACATGCTGTGAGCTTGGGATCGAAGCTGGAAGAATTTCTGGTATTTGCCCAACGTTTTCGTTCGAAATGATGTTATAGTATCTTGTTAGTTCGATCACAACATTATTAAATTGGAGAAAGGCCAGATCTAAAACATCAAAGTTTGCAAGATCGGCAACTGATAGCCTTTTTAACTTTTTTTTTATTCTTAATGAGTCGGTCATTTCTTTTTGAAAGAGGATATTTTCAAAATCTTCTCCTGCTAGCTGGCTGCTAATTAGAAAGATCTTTTAGAGTTGAAACGTTCAAAAAGAAGAATGTGTTTTGGAAACACAAACCAGAACGGGTGGAATATTGACGATTATTAAAAGAGTTTAGAGAGAAGGCGCAAATGAGAAAAAATATTACCTTGCCACCTAATGCTTCGGAATAGAATTTTAGGGACTGCTCCAAGTTTTCCACAGTAATTCCAACGTGCTGAACACCTAGGACATTTTGTCCAAATACAGAAGTTTCCTTTTGTGTAACAAATACAAAACAAACAGTTAACAAAAGTACAACGAGGCTTGAATAATATAAATATTTCTTAACCATTCGTAAAAAAAATAACTTTTTGGTTTATCTCTTTAAGGTTGAAAAATTTGTTAAACTGAAGCAAGACTAAGCGAATTAGAGTTCTGTTATCTTTTCTTCAAAGTGGTGTAAGACTACATATTGACTTGTTGAGGACATAAATAGACACAAATAACTCACTTTGAAACACTTAATTAAAGACCAAATTTTTTTATATTGAGGAAATAGTATGGTAGATAACCAAACTCAATAGACTACACAAAAAGATTAATTAACAGATTCAAATTTAGGGGTACAGTGATCAAAATAATGCGTGCCCAAAGACTATAATCCGTTTTTCAAAATATAATAGGTTCTTTTTTTTCTTCTTGTACCAAGGCAACATCCAATCTACTACTAAAAAGTATACCTAAGTTCAAATCAATTTTGAAAGTAAAATGTCTGGTTATTTTTAGTAAAATTTAAATTATTCATGCAAATTGTTGAAAATTTTTAATTATATTCTCAATTTTTTTGAATTTTAAAATTTTTTGATTGATAAAAATTTTCTTAAAAATGGACTCGATTTTTTGAGATAAATTTTGCAATTTGATCCTGAATTTTTAGGATTTTTTTTTAAATAATAGAATTTTAAGAAACCAATACCATATTTTTTAGGCTTTATAACCAGTTTCTTGGATTAGTTGATGTATGGGTCTTCTATAACAAAAAAAACACGCTTTTTATTATGAAACACCAATTAAATTTTTTTGCACGCTTTATTTTGACTACAGTATTGAGTTTTTAAGTTATTTGATCTAACAATTTTTTTCAATTTTTGGAGGTATAGTAAGAATAATAACATGTATTTTCTGATCTTTTTGTGTTTTAAACTTTTAAATGTTGTAAAAATAAATAATTATGTTTTTTTTTTTAACAAATATTGTTTCTTTTTTATAATGTATTATAATAAATATATTATTTTGGATTTTAAGAAAAAAATGAACTTGAAATTAGGTTCATATATTGATGAAACCTTTATTTTTAAAAATCAACTCTTTTCAAAAATTCTGAAAGAACTTCAAAACTTGCTTAGAAAAAAAATTTTTTGAACAATTTCATATTTACATATCGTATAACACTTTTTTTCTAACAATTTTCCTTTCAATAAGATCCAAAAATAAAAAGAAAATTTAAAATTGGAACATTACAATTCTAAGGATAGAATTGCTTGACAGGCCTATATAAAAGATACTAAGTATATTTATGAAACATCCAAAAGCAAACCCCATAATATAAAAATTATTTCAACAAATTTTCCTAACATCTTTTAATTTTTTTGAAAAATAATAAAATACAAAAATAGGAAGTATACAATAGACTATACCTGATCCTTTTTTTTTTTATCTACAATTTATTTAATTTATTTGAATTCTTATTGTGACAATTTTGAAGTTTTCTTTTGTGTGTGTTATTAGTATTATATCTTATTATTAAGTAATAAAATACTAAATAATATTTTATTTTTATATTATAAAAGTAGTTAATATATTTCCAAGATAATTTAGTTGTTAATTTTCAAATAAAAATATTTTAATTTCTAAAATTTATAAAAGTTTTATTAAATTGACTCAACAGTGATTTTTTGATAATTCTTTAATAATAAAAAAATTGTTAAAAAAAAAAAAAATTATATATTTCATTTTATTATCCTAAATACTCCTAGAATTATAAGAATAAAAATGCCAGATCTATCAGTTCTTCAAAATATTATTCATAGGTTGGATTAATTGTAAAAATAATTCAATATTAACAATCTCAAAAAAAAAACAATATATTTTTATACTTGGATATCTGGAATAATTCATTTTTAAATACCAAAATAATTTCATTAGGTTAAAAATCATTTTGAGTATTTTTATTTGACAAAATTTTGATTTTAAAAATAATTTAATAAAGTAAAAACTTTTTAATATTCAAAAGCAATTTTTTACAAAGTAAAAAAGAAAAAGAAAATAAATTTTCAAAAAGATATAATAAAAAAAAACCACCAAAAACTAAATAAAAAATAGTTCTAATATAAACACCACATTCAATATTGATTGAATTTTTTAATTTTTTTAAGATGAGAGGGATTATTATATAATGGAGAAAACTGAAAAACTGCAAATAAGAGAATAACTTTATTTGCCTCACCAAAAGTCTCTACTTTAATGATCAATTCATTTAAAGAAAAGAAATCCATCCAACCATTCCTCTCTTGAACAAAAATAATAAATAATCTCAAAAAAGGAAAATTGAAGTGAAAATATTAATACTGGCTGATTTATTACAGTCAGTTCCACTTTTAAGTAACAAACTTTCGACGAAATTTAAGGCACAAAAAAAAACTCAAATTAAGGAACAAAATTCAAATTCTAGTAAAATAATTTGCAAAAAAAAAAAATTACAAATTTTGTGCCTTAATTTGAGATTTTTTTTGTGCCTTAAATTTCGTTGAAAGTTTGTGCCTTAAAAGTGGAACTGACTGTAAATTGATATATTTATTAAATAGGGTTTAACAAGATAAAAAAAGATAGTGACATATATTATATTTTAAAAATAAACTATTAACTTTTGTCAATAGTCTATTCATCTTTAAAAAACATGATTTTGTGATTTTTGAATTTTTGTTTATTGTTTATTATTAAATCAAGTATTAATAATAATTATTATTTTAAATATTGCCAAGTTTAATTTGTACGTTTTATTTTAATTTTTGATTAATTTTCGGAAAATGATTACTTCTTGAGTATTTTGGTGTTTTAATAAAACAAAATAAATGAATAATCATGGTTTTTATATCGTATTTCTATTTAATTCTGATTTTGTACTTTAAATATTTTTATCTGGTTTTAAAAATATTTTGAATGAGAAAAATAAAAAGTTTATCCACTAAAAGATCTTTAAACAAGTAAAAAAATATCTAATAATGATTCAAATGATCGAAATACAACCATTCGCAATATCAAAAGATAAATATTTACGGTTTTTAAACTTGATAGGTGGGTTGATTGAACATTTACATCAACAATAATAGTCAATTAAGGAAATATCACCTAATCATAACCAATACTATATTTATAAAACTACTAAAAAAATCAGAATACTGGAAACTCTTTATGTATTCTACATTTTTAATTTAATTCTGTTAAATTATTTTCTTAACTCTTTACCAGATTTTAAAAATAGCAGTTTAAACACAAATAAAAAATCACAAAAAGTTAAACAGGGTTTGATTAATCTCAAGATTATATAATAATTTTTTATTATTATCTTGATCTAACCCAAACATTTATTTTCTACTGGTAGGGTAAGTTCGATTAGAGTAAACGGATAGTAACAGAGGTTAAAATTTTCATTTTTTTAACATTTTTATAATTGGATCTGAAAAATATCTTGTTCAATTTATTGGGTTTTGTTGTGGTTTTGTTTGATTAAAGTGCTAACAAAAATTTTTATTTTTTTTTCTAACCTCAAATAAAAATACCACAGCTTATTTTTGAGATAAGAACAAATATAAACCATTTAGCATTGCTTTATTAAATCATACAAATCAACTTGACGTTCTATTGTTGTAATTTATTTTATGTGTGAAATTAATATTAATAAATTATTTTTAAACCAAGTACTTTAAATACTAAAAAACAACTAGACACAGAGTTGTGTAAAAAATGTTGTTTTCTCATCTTGTTTCAAAATTGGTAGAAAAGTGAGAATTATAACTTTAATGTTACTATTTGCTTAATAGAATTTTTGAATTTAGAATTGTGTATAAAGCTGAGAAAGTCAAATAATCAAATTCTTTGGTTATTAAAGATATATCCTTATTAGGAGATTCAGGAAAAAATATGAAAAAAGCGATAAAAATCTAAAAAAAAAATATCAAATTTTCTAATTTATTTCAAGATAAATGATCCCCATTACGAAAAATAACAAAACGAAAAGAACATTTTTCTTTATAAAATTGTTTCTCAATCGTTTCAAATAATAAGAATAAAAAAATAAAAAAAACATTTATATAATAATATGTATATCTATATATCCATAATAAATATTATTTCAAAAAACAAAATAATAAATATCCTAAAGTAAAAATGAAAAGTTTTAATTAATAAATTTTTCCAGTAAGCAAAGGCAATAAAACAATTTATCAAAAAAAAAAAAAAAAAAAAAAAAAGAAGCAAAATTAAATCAAAATAATTTAATCTACTTCTTCCATTGGTGTTTCATTTTCTTCTTCTTCTTCTTCTTCTTCTTTTTCATCTTTTTTTTCTTCAGTTTTTTTCTTCTTCTTCGTCTTCAACTTTTTCTAAAGAAGGGAGTTCATCATCCTGAAGATCTAAGGTTTCTTCTTTTTCGCCTACACCAAGGCTCATATTGATCATGTCATGGATTCTGGAAGTAAATCCTGTGGTATCATCGATGGAGAAACCAGAGTATAGGAGTGACGATTCGTACAAAAGGGTAACGAGGTCTCTGACTGTGGAGTCTGTTTTGTCTGTTTCGAAACGGGATTTGAGTTCCAAGATTGATGGGTGCTTGGGATTGAGTTCCATTGTCTTTTTGGAGACCATGTAGGTGGACATGTTGCTGTCTCTGAGTGCCTGTGCCTTCATGATTCTTTCCATGTTGGCTGTCCAACCAAATTCGCCGGTGACGAGGACACAGGGCGATTCGACAAGTCTTTTGCCGAGTGTGACCTTTTCAACGCCCTTCCCGATAACTTCCTTAACGTACGTGCAAAATGGTTCAAATTCCTTGACAAGCTCTTCAAAGTCCTTGTTGTCGTCTTCAGAGTCGCCAAATTTGACGCCCTCTTTGGAGACATTGACGAGTTTTTTTCCTTCGAATTCCTTGACCTGTGGGATACAGTATTCATCAATTGGATCCACCATATAGAGGACTTCAAAGTCTTTCTTTTTAAGTTTTTCGATGAATGGTGAGTTTTTGACGCTCTTGAGGGACTCGCCCGAGATGTAGTAGATGCTTTCTTGTTCCTTTGGCATTCTGGTCACGTAGTCGGCGAGAGAGGTCATTTCTTCGCCGCTTTTGGAGCTGTAGTATCTCAGCAATTTGGTGAGCTTTTTGGTGTTGTCTGTATCGGAGTGGACACCGAGCTTGATGTTTTTGGAGAACGCATCGTAGAATTTCTTGTAATCTTCCTTGTTTTCTGCGATTTCATCAAACATTTCGAGTGTTTTTTTAACCAGGGATTTCTTGATCATTTTCATGACTCTATTCTTTTGGAGCGTTTCACGAGAGATGTTCAATGGGAGATCTTCAGAATCGACAATACCCTTGACAAAGTTCAAGTACTCTGGGAGCAACTCCTTAGATTCGTCGGTGATGAAGACCCTTCGGACATAAAGCTTGATGCTTTTGGACTTTTTGTTTGGCTCAAACAAGTCAAATGGCGCTCGCTTTGGGACAAATAAGATGGCTCGGAAATCAAGCTGCCCTTCAATGCTGAAGTGTTGGACAGCAAGGTGCTCTTCCCAGTCGTTACTGATCGCCTTGTAGAATTGGCCATATTCTTCGTTGGTGACTTCCTTTGGGTTTCGAAGCCAGATTGGCTTTTGCTTGTTAATTTGCTCATACTCGTGTACAATTTGCTTGGTCTTTTTGGTTTTTTTTTCTTTTTTTTCTTCTTCTTCTTCTTCGTCGATTTCTTCGATCTTTGGTTCTTCTTCGTCGTCTTTGATTTCTTCGATTTTGCTTTCTTCATCTTTTTCGTCTTGTTTTTTTTCTTCTTTTTCTTCTTTTTCTTTTTCTTCTTCTTCTTCTTCATCTTCGTCATCGGAAATTTCTTCTTCAACTTCTTTTTCTACCCATAAGGAGATTGGGTAGCCAATAAATTCTGAATGCTTCTTGATAACTTCCTTAATCTTTTTTTCTTCAAGGAAATCAAGTTGATCTTCTTTAAGATGGAGAATAATTTTGGTTCCTCTTCCAAGTTGGTCTCCTTCAGTGTCTTTGGTGATGGTAAATGTTTCACCAGCTTCAGATACCCATACATATCTATTTTTTTTTTTTTTATAATTATAATATTTGTTTACGAGAGGGGTAGAAATAAAAGTCAGTTATTTTTTTTTTGTTTTTTGTTTGTAAAAAAATAGAGGTAAAAAGATCTAAAAAATGAGAAAATGAAAAAATGCTTACTGTTCATCGTCATTGTGCTTGGTGACAACAGTAACTTTGTCAGCAATTAAATAAGCAGAGTAAAAACCAACACCAAATTGTCCAATCATAGAAATATCAGCACCAGATTGGAGCATTTCCATAAAGGACTTGGTACCAGATTTAGCAATTGTACCTAAACTATTGATTAAATCAGATTTGGTCATACCAATACCCTATTGAGAGATTAAAATTGAATTTTAAACAAAATATTAATTTTGATAAAGAAAAAATGTAAATTAGATTGTTTTTTCATCAAAAAATATAAAAAAAAAATTGTAAAGAAAAAAGAAAAAGATTGAAAATTTACAGAATCATGAATGGTAAGTGTTTTGTTTTCGCTGTCTTGAGTGATTTTAATAAAAAGCTCTGGTTCTTTTTCAAGTTTTGTTTTATCTTTGAGTCCTTGATATCTAATTTTATCTAAAGCATCAGATGCATTAGAAATAAGTTCTCTGATGGCAATATCTTTATGAGAATAAAAAGTGTTGATGATCAAACTCATTAATTGAGTGATCTCAGCTTGAAATTCGTATCTTTCGGAAGACATATTATTTGATTTTTTTAGTAGTAATAATGAAAGAAATTATGAAAAAAATGGACAAGTATTTTGTGAATTTTCTTTTAAATTCTTTTACCATTATCATTTCAAATTTCGTTTACATAATTTTATCTGAATTCGTTCACTGTTTGAGATTGAATGAATTAAAATTATGCATTGAAAAAAAATTTTGTCGAATCATCACATAAAATCACTTTACTTCTCATAAAATAAACGAAGCAAAAAATGGATTCAGTTCCAATTTTAGCTATATCTTTTTGTTTATATTAATCAAAAAAAAATTGAGAGCTGTTTTTTTAATATTGACAATCATCGAAAATAAACGAAAAAATTTTTTTCCATGATATTTCTAAATCACCCCACTTAAAATATCCCTGCACCTTGGAAAATGATTTGAAACTTTTGAGAAGGAATGATTCACTCAAAATTTTTGATAAAAATAAAAAAAATTGTTTTTGTTGTAGAAAATAAAAGAGGAACCAATTATTACTTTTAAAAATTAAATTAAGATCTTGTACAAAAATTTTAAATGACTTTAAATTCTTCTATTCATATTTTTGTTGGAATCTAAAAAATCTCAAAATAGAAAACTAAAATGTTAGTTTCCAATTAATTTATCACTTTTAAGGTTTACAATCACTTAAACATTGAAAAAAGATTATCTTGTTTCAGAACTGTTGTGACATATTATTTTGTTTCTGAATAAGTTTTGATAAAAGTTTTACAATTCATGAAATGGGGTACAATAAAGTGTCTCATGTAAAATACTGAAACTAGTAATTTTGGTGCTTAGATGATTGATCTTCAACTTGGTATTCATTTTAAGAGTGGTCAAAAATGAATTTATCTAGAGGGTTGTTATTGAGTTCTTAAAAAGGAACTAGGGTTTATTTCGTCTTTTCTTTTGGTAATAAATTTGTTTCAAAGATAGGAATTTTAACAAGATTTTTTTTTATTTTGGTTGGTGTAAGTTTTATCTTTTTTTTTTACAAATATTGTTATATCAAGGAATAATGCTTTTCTTATCGAAAAAGAGAGTTTCCAAAAGATTTCTAGATGACTGTTTTGTATTTCAGTTTCAAAAACTAGTTTCTTATCTCGATTTATAAGGTTAAATTATCGTGTTAAACATTATTATTTTTGTTTGGAAAGTTCTTCTATGAATAATTATTTAGGTAGACAATTTTGATACAAATGAAAAATACCAAGTTTTGCCTTTTAAAAATCTTTTATGATAAATTTGTGTTTTTCTCATTAATAGTGATACTGTTCAAGTAAGGTACACAGTGAACAGAAAATCGCCAGATATTTGGGATCTTAGGTTATATTTCTGTTGTGTTTAAAAAAGAAAAAAAGTTGTTTGGAGAAGACCCAAAAACTCAATTATTGAAAATAATTATTCAAAAATCAAAAATCAAGAATCAAAAAACAAACAAAAACCGCCACTCTAAGGTTGATAATAATGAGGTAGTATCTTTTTTCACACTCCCAATATGTTGTTAAATTTTCACTTTCTTGTGTGTCCAACTTGAACAATATCACCATTCATGAAAAAAATAAAAATTTATTAAAAAAAACTTTTTCAAAAAAAAAAAAAAATTTATTGTGCTTATTCATTATCCCACATGAGCATATTTTTAAATATGAATGTTTGACTTAAATGATTTTAGTGACGAATATAAGTGTATTGATTTAAAAAGTATCACTCTTGAAAACCTAACAGAATTATAAAAGATGTATTTTCATTTTATGGATCTTTTTACTAATGAAATCTATTGTGGTCAAAAACAACTTTTCCAGAATATAAAATCCATCTCTAAAATCACTGTGTAGATTTTTTTTCTTTACTATTATAGTCACCAGTTCAGTATCTAATTTATATCTAAGTCCAAATAAATTTTGGAAATAAACCTCGTAATATTTTGTGAATATTTTCTCTTCGGATTAAATATATATAAGCTAAATTTCAAAAATAGGGGTAGATTTCTAATCAGAAAAAAATTTATTTAATTGTTTTTTTTTTTTGAATAATAATATATTTTACTAAATTTTTTAGAGACAATAACCAATATATATATATTGATAAATAAAAGATATTATAATCATTTGGTTTTTTTGAAAGGTAAATCAAAAAAGAATTAAATATTATTAAAAAAATTTGCCATATATTTTGAAATTTGGATTATAAATTTGACTCTATTCTTTTAAATTATGAAAAACTAAACTAAAGTGTCCTTCAAGAGTCACCATTTCCCTAGATTTTCTTGTGGTTTTCTATTTTATTTGTATAATAATTTTATTTTCTAATAAAGTAGAAGATTCAAGAAAACCAAACGGAAGGTATCCATATGGTGACTAGGTTTTCTAGAATTCAAAATTAGAGAGAAAAATCAAATATTTCACTCAATTTTTTGCTATTCTGGAAAACCTAACGAACGTTTTCTATGTTTTTTTTTTACTTTTTGGAATAAAATGAAAATTATTCAAACTTTCAGTTTATTCAAAAAAGTAAAAAAAAACAAAATGGAAAAATCAAAAAAAAAAACTATTATTTGAAATTAAAAAGAACAAATAATTCTTTAATAGTACAAATAATTGATTCCCTGTTTGAAAGATATTCATAAGATTTAAAATACTTATAAATAAGATGAAATGGCCTCTTACCTCATAGATGTGAAGAATTTTTTTTTCAAATTTTCTAATATTAAATTGAAAAAAAAAATTACTGGAAATTTGGATTTTTAAAATTAAATTATTAAATATCTTTAAAAATATTTTTTAGTCAATTATATTTTATTAACCAATAATATTTTGTATACGTGAAGTTATTTAAAAGAGAGAAATTGGAAATTATTAATTCTTTTGAAAAAAAACTTTTCATGAACGTGAGTGATCTATCCAAAAGATCGAATGTATTTTATTTATTAATTAGGACCAAACATAATGTAAAAAATTCTAAAACACTGACACCCCTTTTCAGTTGGCCATAGTTTATTTTTTTTTGAGAATGGTTAATTTATTTCCAAAAAATAATCCACACCCATCAAAAAAAAGGGGTAATATGCATATTATAAGAACTAATCAATACACTTTTCAGACTAGAAACTATCAATTAAACATCAAGAAGACTGCGAGGCACTAAATTTATTAGATTAAAGATAACAATATAATTTTTGAAAAAAAAAAACTAATATTTAAAAGACTAATATCTGTATTCAAATCACAATTTGGCCAATTTTCAATTCATTATCTGTTATCTCAGTCTGGAATACTTTTTCATAAAAGGTTTTTTGTATATCCAATATCTATCAATATATACCTGAAAAAATTATCAAGCAAATAAATCAAGAAACACAAATTTCAATCTTTTTCTTTAAAATGTTTCTATATAAAATATTAAAATGTAAATCAAAGTAAAAATTGAACCCCTATTGTATAATCTAATACCAACAAAATCTTAAGGTTTACAATCCTTGAAATTTAAAAAAAGATTATCTTGTGTAGGGTGTAGTGAGTTGATAGTGTTAGTTCTTAGCTGATCGATCTTGTACTTGGTATGGATTTTAATAGTTGTTCAAAATTGTAATTTTTGACAATTTAATTTTTTTTTTTCTGAAATCCAAATAGAAGAGTGTAAGATTAATAGATAGAGGTCCTTACAAGAATAAATTTAGATTTTTAGGATTGTAGAAGAAAATTCTGTTTTACTTTTTATTTAATCATAGAAATGAAAAAAATTCTTGTATATAAAGGATCCCAATAAAACCAAACTTAATGAAAAAATTTCAATCAATAACCCACAAACCACATTTTTTTATAACTTAAGTTCCAGTCAATTAATCTTAGACTCTTCATTTCGGATTTGAGAAAAAAATAAAAATAAATTGTCAAAAATTACAATTTTGAACAACTATTAAAATCCATACCAAGAAAAAGATCGATCAGCTAAGAACAAAATTAACAAGTCACTACGCCCGACACAAGATAATCTTTTTTCAAATTTCAGGGATTGTAAACCTTAATGTGAGGTTGGATGCTTCTTATTTCGTTTTTTTAAATTTGGAACAACAACTGATGCCTCAGGATATGAATCCAGTTAAATGTTCCAGTTACCAATTTGAGAAATGAAAGTGATTGAAAAAGAAATTTTATAAAATTTGTTCCTTGTAATTGATATTTTCCCAGATTAGCCACCATTTTGAACTAAATAACACTTGACAATTGACGCCTCCATTGAAGAGATTCTTTCTATTTTTATTTGAACTCGGCTTGAATTCATTTTTTTTAATATATCTTCAACAATAAATTTTATTTTTCAAAATGAGTCAAATTATCAAAAAACCACAACAAACAGAACAAGAGAAAGTTAAACACATCCGAATTACTTTAAGTGGAACAAATGTTCTCCCAGTAGAAAAAGTATCCAAAAATTTTATTGACGCTGCTAAAGAACATGACTTAAAAGTAAAAGGACCAATTAGATTACCAACAAAAAGATTGTGCATCACTACCAGAAAATCACCATGTGGAGAGGGTTTGTTACTTTTTTTTATTTTTAATCTTTTCTTTGATTGACCAAAAAAACAAGAACAAAACAAACTAAAAGCCTTATATTTTTTTTTTCTTCGTTCCTTTTCTTTTTTTTTTTTTTTTTTGCTTTTAATCTTTGTTGTTTGGTTTTTTTTTTTTTTTTCCTTATTATTTTTCATAATTCTTTAGGTACAAAAACCTGGGACAGATTCGAAATGAGAATTTACAAAAGAATAATCGATCTGTATTGCCAATCAACTGTTGTAAAAAGAATTGTAAGTCTTTTGAATCTTTATTTTTCTTTTTTCCTTCATGTTTTTCCCAACATTAACAGCAAATTCATTTTTTTTTTTGCTTTTTTTTGTTTGCTTGTTTGTTTTTTATTTTTTTTTTTCATAATTCTTTTCTTTTCGAAAAACTTTTTATTCACATCCCAAAAGGCCAGGTTAAGTGTTGAGACAGGCGTTGACGTTGAAGTAACAATCCTTTAAATGGCAATTTATTTTATAGAGTTCCTAATTTAAAAATAAAAATGGATCCTTTTTTTTTTTTTTTTGCTTTTTATTTTTTATCAATCAGGCCAAAATAATGGTACAAATAAATAAAATTCTAAAAAACCAAATTTAAATCCTAAACCTTTTCTCTTAGTGAAATTCTTTTTCTTCGTTTATTATCCTTTTCTTGTTTTTTTTCTTTTTTTTTTTATTTACGGGATTAGTGTTGGATCAACGAGAAGTCTAAAATTAAAGAAAGTTGATATTGAAAGTAAATGATATTGCTGTTAAGCGAAAAATAAATTGTACAAAATTTTCATTCGACTTTTAAAAAAAAAAAGAGAATTTGAAGGAATATCAAAAGTTCCGAGATCTTAATGGAAACTGCATAACGAAATCGATTTATGATCATCAAGATTTTAATTTTTAAACTTTGTTATTGGGAAAGAGAAATACAAATTAAGTTCTATTTATTTTTTAACAAATAGGAGTTCACCATGTTCAAGTGTATCTAAAAAAATTTGATTAGTTAAATAGTAATAAATTATGATCATATCTTAACCCCTTTCCAAAAATTTGGACACACCAACAATGAAAAATAGATAAAAAAAATCACAATTTATTGTATTTTTCCAAACATCACATTAAACCACATTTAAGGGAGTGGCTACACCTTAAGACATGATAAAAATTTGAGAGAGATGAGACATGAGTATTTTATTTTAGAGGAGTGATGGAAGATTCTCTAAAAAATTTTTTTAAAAAATTATTCATATTTTTTTTTTAATAAGGTTAAACAATAAAAAAAGAGAAAAGAATCTAAAAAATTGCTTCGATTTTATTTTTTTTTAAATAAAGAGCTTGTGTTATTTACCAGAAGATAATTTTTGATTCTAGGAATAAAACTTATAGCTATTTTGTGGTTTAAAATTTCATAAAATATTATCATATTCAATTTCTCCAATTTCAACAAATCCAAGTGTTTAAAATCCTAACAAATAATGTTTTTAGATAATTATTATTTTCTTTGAATCCTTATAGCTATCAAAGCCCTATTTATATTTCCTTTTGTGCCCCCCCCCCCTGTCCAATTCTAATGTTGTTGTTCATTTTTAAACAAAATTTATTCATCCCCAATATCACGATAAATAAATCTTTCTTATTGTTTTTTGTTTTCATGAAAAAAAAAATCCAAAAATAATGAAAAAATAACAAATGAAAAAAAAAATGTAATAATAGAATGCTGAGATAAGGATAATAAATAAGTCATTCAACATTCGGAACACTATTTTAAGAAATCCAACTCAACATTCTATTGTGAAAAATTCTTAGATACTTTGATAAAAAAATTTTTAAAAAATCAAATAAATGAAGTACTTTAAATAATAAAAATCAATGAGTACAACCAAAGTAAAAAATGTTAATTTACGATCCTCTTCAAAATTACAAAAAAGTGAAAAATTTTCAGTTACCATGACTAATCCCTTAAGTTACCCAGTATTAATGCTGTTATAAGTAATCATTTTTATCGCAAAAACATAAAAAATATAAAATAAAAAATATAAAAAAACGATATGTCAAATTAGATGAAACGAGTAGAACAAAAAGTTGTATTGAATTTATTGTGAAGGCCGAGATGAAACCTCATCTAATCTGTTAATGGGAGAATATTGAAGTGACTAATTTTCGACTTCTGATCCAAAGAGTATCTAGATAGATACAATCATCAGAAGTTTTTAAATATGAATTTAGTTTTCTTAAAAAGTTATATTGGTCAATTTGTTGAAATTTTCCAAAAATTTATTGATCGAACAAATGATTAGATCCTATCAACTAATTATATGCCCCCCCCCTAATAGGTTTAATATTAACCAACTCTCAACTATTGGAAAAAAATTACCGATCTAACCAAAAAGATTAGATAGCTAGAAAAAAGAAATAATTAACAAAACAGAAAAGAAAAAAAATGAAATAATTTATAAGATCAAAATTATTTCCAAATTGAAAGTATAGTGAAATATTTTATTTCAATCAACTGTTTTAACTTGTGTTTAAATCTTAGGAATTCAATTTGTTAAAAAAGATTCCTACCTTGGAAAAAAAATTAAGAATTATATAAAAATAATTGTCATGTTACGACAAATTTGAAGACTAAATAATCTGTATTATCGTTTAACATTAAAAATGTTATTATCAAGTTTGTCTCAAAATAAGCTTAGTATTGAAAAAATTACATTTGTGAAAAAAATGAAATAATTACCTGAGAGATTATTTCCACAGATTATTTCCATATAAACCCCATTCCAAAAATTTGGACACACCCAAAATCAAAAATAGGCATAAAAAAACCCAATTTATTGTATTTTTCCAAACTTTATATAAAACCACATTTAAGTGGCATTGTATTAAAGTTTTAATAAGTAATCATTTTAATCCAAATAAAAAAAAAATCTAAAACTCCAAAATAAAAACAGGTGTGTCCAAAATAATGAAACGAGCGGAACAAAAAATGTATTGGTAAATTTTTTGAAATTTTACCAAGAATTGTTGATCGATCAAATGTTAAGATACCATATACTAATTGTATGTTATTTTTCTATTTAACAAATTCAAACTAACCTTCTATCAACAATGGAAAAAAAATTCATATCTCTGGAAACAGATTTGGTAACTGCAAAAAAGGAAATGAAAACAAAACAAAAAAGACAAAAAATGAAATAGTTTGTAAAATCAAAATTCTTTCCAAATTGAATTTAAAGTGTAGTAAAGATGTTCTTTGAACTATTTAAACCGTGTCCAAATTTTTGGAATCTAGTTTAGTTGAAATATATTTAAAAAATCAGTTAAATGAAAAAAAAACAAAAATAAACAATATTTGGGTTTTTATTATACTTTTTGAGTAAATCTTTGAAATTAAAAAATTGAAAACATAAATTTTGTTTTTTCCAAAAGTGTACAAAAAATGTGGAAAGGATCTATTTTTTTTTTTAATTGAATTTTGGAGAACAAAACAGAAAGAAGTAGATTAATATAATTTATGTTTCAGTCAAAGGTGGTGCAGTATTATTTTTTTTTTCAAGATCAATTATTATATTTAATTGACCTTTGAATATACAAATAAGAACAAAACAGTATAATAAATATCAAAGAATAGTTGGTCTTGTGTAAAAAGTATAACTAATAAATCAATAGATTTTCTTAAGAAATAGAACAATGAATTCACAGCGTTATCATTGAGAAATTAAACAATATTCAATTTGCTCTCCAATTGGAGATTAAAATCAATAAAAATATAAATCAATCTGATTTCTCTATAATCATTTAAATTATTTTAATAAAATTTATAAGAGCAAGTTTATAATAAGTGACTTGAGATGTTGTAATCATAATATCAATTCCTTTAAGCATTTTTGATAAGTCTACTAAGCCCCCCCCCCCCCCTTCGGGCATTAGCCCGGGTTTAATTGATATAGAGTAACAAATTCCTTTATTAACAACATTAACATTCTCAAAATTAATTTCCTATTTTCAGATTAGAAACATTTTCAGAGTTCAACTTTAGCTTCTTTTTCAAAATAACTTCTAATAATCCGTTTTTTTATTCACTTGAACCAATGATTATTTTTTATTTTAATGATTATTCTCAAAATATTTCTTGTTTAAATTCATTTTTTAATATAATCTCATAAGTCACAATATTTAATCATGAATAATTTTTTTTTTTTTCGAAAATAAGATTTTAATATTTCTTAAAAAAATAAATATTACAATTTTTCTTTTTGAGATTCTAGTTATCATCATCTTTTTGTATGTAATAATGTTTTGGGTATATTCCTAATAAAAAAAAATTACAATTTGAAATGGAATCAAATGAATTATTTTTTTTTTTTAATTTAGTAATGTTACCAAATAAAAAATTCATTATGTTCATATAGAATCATAATAAAATAATTTTTGATATTTGTAAATAATTTTTCTTAAAAGGTGGTTTGAAAGGTTGTAAATATTAATAAAAACTGATTTCGTTGAATAAATTTCATCTTATGAAACCAAAATTATATATTTTTAGAGATTCATAAAAATTACAAAAATAGAATCATTTTTGGAACTCTACTATCGTGGAATAAATCCATTTTTTACCTCTTTAAAAGAAAAAATAATGTTAATAGTAATTATTA
Organism: Anaeramoeba flamelloides; assembly: GCA_027625915.1. Lineage (NCBI taxonomy): Eukaryota > Anaeramoebidae > Anaeramoeba > Anaeramoeba flamelloides. The sequence continues at coordinate 7,259,201 of JANTQA010000012.1, forward strand.
TTTTTTTAGTCTTCAAAATAACTAAAAATTTAATTATTTTTTTATTCAATTATTCTTTTTTAGTCTATTTGCACTTTTTTTGTTCAAGATTCAAAAAAAAAAAAAAAAAAAAAAAGTAAACTCTTTTATAGCCAAAGTGATCCAGTTTTTTTGTAGTAATGGAACGTGTTCTAAGAGTTTAGTCCCTTATTGTTCTCAAAATTAATTTTCGATTTGAGGATCTGATCATTTTTTCTAATTTAAACAATTTTTATTTCTTTAGGTACTTATGTATTTATTTTAAAAAAAAAGTCTATTTGAAAAAGAAAATATTTGAAATTTGTATTTAACCAATAAAAATTGTGAATTTGTGATTTCTCATAAAATTCGGAAAAGGTTAATAAATCTAATTGTCTACAATTTTGATTTTCCTAAATAAATTGAGAAATTTTTCAGGAGATGTTCTCATTTAAGTGTCCAATTTTTTTTATCATTTTTTTTTTTTTTGAAAATGTATTGTTTGTTCATTTATTTCTTTTATTAATAACAACCCTAAACAAATTATTATTATTATTCCCATTTCTAAACAACCAGATGCTGATTGGTACATTTAAAAAAAAACAATTTTTCATTTTTGGTAATGTAACATTGAGTGAAGCTATGTTTATTCTGAAATCTATACATCAAACCAATAAATTTAAGACATATTTCAAAATAAAATATCCAAGGCCCCGTAAAAAAGTATATATTGCTGGGTCATTTTTAAAATGTGAGGGCTTTTTTAAAACTTTTCTCGGGTTTTTTATTGTAAAAAAATGAAAACTTGTTATCAAATAATACTTTTTGAAAATTTTATATTGTAAAAATGAAAGTACACGTTCAGTACTAATAATTTTCTCTAGTTTTCTATTGTAAAAAAGCTATTGCTCAACATTTCAATTGAGGGTATTGATGTTAGAGTTTGAAAAAAAGTACTTTTTTAACAAAATTTCAATCTTTGTTAAAACAGAAAACCATCAAAAAATTGTAATTCTGACAAAATCTCAAAAAAAAAAAAAAAAATTACTTATTTTTTTAAAAATAGCCATAGTACTTCATTTGAACCGTATTATCTTAAGATACTTTTTTTTTTTTTTTTTTTACATCGTTCCCAAGGCTGGTGTAATAATTTTTATCAAACAAGTTACATATTTTAATTTCGTTTTTTAATTTAGAATAAGAAATCTGTCATTCTGAAGAAAAAAAAATGAAACAAAATTAGAAACTTGTTAGATAAAAAAAATCATGATAGATTTGGAAAAACTCTAGTAATTTGCGATATTGTTAATTATTTTATTTAAAAGAGGCCAAATTCTAAAATTTGTTTTTCCACAGGGATTTACTCTATAATTAAAATAAAATATTGAATACCAAACAAGAAACAAAAAATCCAACAAAATAAAATGGAATAAGTTTTATTAAATAAGATTACATAAAATAACAAATGTAAATAATCCTAGGTTATTTAAAGAAAAAACACATTGTTCAGAAGAATTATTAATGAATAATTATGTTTGTTCATTGGATTAAATTATTTTTTCAATTCAACGACCCAATAATAATTAAAAAAGAAAATTATTATCATATTCATAATTAAATGTGAAGTGGTCATCATCAAAAATACCTTCATTTTTATATGATGATAAATAGCAATTATTAAAATTCAATTGGGGTTGTTCCAAGGGGGGAACAAGATTTTCGTGATAGTCAAGCTTTGAATATTTTAAGCTATTCAAAAATTCTTGGATAGTGTCCTGTAAATAAGTTGTTTCAGATGACTCCTTTAGGAAAAAATCAAAATGTGGTTTTGAAAAACTCTCAGAAAAAATTTCTTTGTTCTCGCGGCCTGCGATTGAAAATTCTTCTTTTGGTAATGAGGATTTCACTTCGATATTAAGATCGTGGATATTGTTTTTCATTGGATCCTTTTTTTGTTTAGGTAATGAATTTTTCTTTAGGGTTTTGGTTTGTTGTTCTTGTTTTTGTTCTTGCTTTTGTTCTTGTTCCTGTTGTTGTGTTTGTTGGTTCGCTGACAAAACCTTTGTATTTTTCATCCCATTTTTTTTAATTCTTTTTTTGACAATAATTTTCTTTTTAGATTTTTTTGATAATACCCTTGTTGGGTATCGTCGTTTTCTTTTATTATTTGAACCCACCCTTAATGACTTTGAGTGGCACTTTTTTTTCGAATGTGTAATTTGGGCTTTGTGGTACTTTTTGCTGTATTCAGTTAATTTCAGGAAAGGCTTTGGTAATTGCGATTTGTTTTGAACAATTTGAACGTCAACAATTTCAACAACTTTATCAAAACTTTTCGAGCAATATCTTGATCGTATCCCATTTTTCCTTCTCATAAGAAATTTTGGTGCGTTGGAGTCGATGTATTGAAAGGCCACAACCATTCCCAGTGGGGGTTCCGCCTTTGCTTTGTTCTCAAAATCTGGGACATAAGTCGAAGAATGGATGATTACAGGTATAAGATCAGAATTTATGCTATATCTGTTTTTGTTAGCAACCCAAATACACCTGTCAACTACCTTCTTGTGGGAATAGCTCACAGCACTTGATGGGACATAAAACTGATAACTATGATTGTAAATTGTATTTTTGGGTGTTATCTCGAAAAGACCTCGTAATGTTGCATCGGAGTAATGGAAAATCCCTATTTGCCCTAAATTCTTTTTTGGTTCTTCTATTATTCGGTGGTTCTTTGTCGATCTCGTAACTCTTCTTCTTGTGTCTTTCTTAGAATCATGACCCTTTTGTTTTTGTGTCTTATGGGTGTTGGACTGTAATTTTGTTGCGTTCATTTTTAATTAATTTTGAATTCGTTAAGGAGTTATGATACAATGAAAATGCGGGAAAAGTGATCTGTTTTTTTTTTACGAAAAAGGGATGTAATTAAAAAAGAAAAACTTTTCGTGGAACTTAAAAAAAAATGAGCTTTATTTCTCTGAATTTAACCTAATTAGGAAACAATCAATTTAAAGTATTCACACTATAGATGCTTTATCTCTTCCATAAACTGTTTTCAAAATAAACTTATCGATTTCCAAATATAAATTAAATAGAAAAAATTTTCATTTTGTCTTAAAACTTATCGGTCTTTGGAGTTTAAAGGGTCAATTTGAAAAGTCGTTAAAGTTGTTTGGTAAACTCTTCTGATCATACAAATCATTTTGGTCATATCTTTCTAGTTAATACGTAAAATTAAAATTAAAGAGATCGCTTCTAAAAGAATAGTAAAGGAAAAGTTTTCTTTTATATTTGGTAATTTGGTGAAATTTTAATGATAATCTCAATGCAAATATTTTTTATAGAAAAATAAATGTAAATTTTAATCAATTATCTTTTGAGTTATGTTAATTGGTAGTTTTGTTCTTAAGAAGGTAATTATTACTTTTTGAAAAGATTTTTTCTAAAAAATGGAGAAAATATTGATCTATTTCCTCAAACAATTGTTTTAATTCTCAAACAATTTTTCCAAAAATTTTGTTTCATGATTTTTAAAAGTGTTATTTTGAGATGCTTTATAGAGTTCTTTCAATGGTTTTTTATTGTCTTTTGAAAACTTTTATTCTGTGCTTTTTGAAATTTTCGTTTTGATAATTCCACACTTTAAAATCAAAATCTTTATGAAACAAATTTTCTAACTTTATTGAATTCTTGTTGTTTTCTTTGGATCAGTAATCTATTGATCAGATTTACTTATTGGATTTTTTCCAAAATGGATTATTTTAAATTTTTAAATAAATTGTTCAGATTCTTGATCTGAAAATGATGTAATTTCAAAGTTTGGTCCATATAGTAAAGTCTCTTTTCTCTTTTTAGTCATTGTTGTGGTTTCTTGTTCCAAAAATTCTGTTTTTAAGAGAATCTATTCCATTTCTTCTCAAAAATTAATGTACACAATCTCAAAATCTGAAAAAAAGTATTTTCTGGACAACTGAAATCAACAGAATAAGTAATTAACTTGAAAAAAATTAAAAAATATCAAACCAACAAAACTTCACTCTTACTTAAAATCTCATGAATAGGTGAAGGAAAAAAAAGAATCTAACTAGAGTGTAGGTTCATTTTTTCTAAACCACTGATTGATTTTTGATATTCAAAAAGGCTTGAAAAATTGCAACATGTTATCGTTTTTTCAATTTGGTATTCTAAAATTACATTAGGATTGAAGAATCACTCTTATATAAATACGAACAAAAAGGGGAACGACTCAATTAAATAAAGACATGAAAAACAATCTTTTTAGTAAAATTTCCGATGTAATAGAAAAAAAAAGAAAGAAGTTGAAGCGAAAATTTTTTCATAATCAAACAGTAAAATAATGAAATTGTCTTCTTCTTTAAAGAAAAATTTTGGTTGATGGTTTGATATTCAGATGATTCAACTGATTGAGAATTTTCTACAAACTTTTTCAAGTCTTTAGAATTTAAATCATGTGTAATCTAAATTTGGTTTTTTTTGCAAAAAAAAAAGTGATTATCATTTTACCCTCTTTTTTTTTCTCAAAACAGATTTTATGAAATATTGACATTAATGAGAAAATATAATCCTCCAATACTTGTTTGCTATTGTTGTTGAGTATTATCGATCATGAACCATAAATAAGTTTATAATATTTTAAATTTCTTATTGTATCACAAATTCAAGCTTTATGTTACACTCAAACTTTGAATGAGTGGGCGTACAAGTTTTAATTTTTAAAGGGGTAAATAAGACCAAAGAGAATTTTTTATTCGAAACGTTTTTCCTTTTTTGTAGTAAATATTATTGATTTAAAAGAAAGGAATTTTTTTTTCTTAATTCGTTACCCCCTTTATCAATATTCTCATTAAAAATTCTCAAGATGAAAAAATGAACGAGCTTATAGTGTGTTTGGTATTTTTTGAATCGCATAGATAAACAAAATTAATTTATTATGGTAATAGTATGTTTTAAACAAAAATGAAATCATTTAAAGATTGTGTAAAAAATTTTTTTTTGAAATTTGTGTTTTGGTTGATGAATTGGATGAGTTAACCTCAATCTTAACAATTTAGTCATTTCATTTTCTTTTTAGAAATCCAAAATTTACATGTTTCCAATATAAAACTCAAAAAAAGTAACAAATTATTTTTCTTTAAAATTAAGTTAATTCTTGAAAATAGTGTTACAACGTATTTGTAGTTTTATGATGGAAAGTCTTGATTTTGAAAAATTACATTTTTTTTTTTGTTCTTATTTTTATTATTCCAATTCTAATATCAACAAATAAAACCAATTGAAGTGTATGTGATTAAAGAAACTAAAAAATGATAGAAGTTTAACAAAAGTTTCTCAATTAAAGTGAGATCTATTAAGCAAATATTTCTAATGCTCTAAGGATGTAAAAAGTTGTTTTTAATTGAAAAAAATGAAATAAAAATTTTCAGAAAGAATAATTTCAATTTTAAAAAATTTTATTTCGTAAATTGTTTAGCCTTTTTCACAAGAAACCCTTCTATCAATTTAAATCATATTTGTCAAAAAAAAATTGATTTTGGATTTTAAGGGTTAAATTACATAATTCTCAATTATCTTTGAAAAAATTTTATTTTGAAAAAATGGAATTAACAGGTAAATAAGAAAGTATCCTTTTACCCTTCTCAATAATTTGAATCGATAAAACCTTACTGACAAAAGAATTTTTTGAGGGACACAAGATATCAAAACTTCGAAACCCCAATACCATCAACTATTTCATTTATGAAACGAAATAAGTCAATCGGAGTCGAATCTTTAATATTTTCAATTTTTTAAAAACTTTTTTTTTATTAAAAAATTTTTGTTCTTATTAAATTACAGTTTTGGATCAAGAAATGTGTTTAGTTGAATATTTTAAATTAACCAAAGATATAAACCAATAAATAGACATGAAAAGGTGTGTATTTGAAACAAAAATTTTCTTATTTAATACCAAGCAAGAAAGATCTCCTTTACTAGATAAATTTGTTGAAATCAATAATGAAAAAAAAAAAAATCGAATAAAGTCTATTTTTGACGATTTTTTTGTTCTTTATCTATTTAGTTTGGTTCTAATTAAGAAATATCACCTTTCCAAAAAAACTTGTTTAAATAAAGTGAGAAAAAAAAAAAAATTGATAAAAGTTTTTTTATATTTTTCAAAGGATTTTTCTTCTTTTTGTTCTTAGTCTGGATGAGCGCAAAACGGTTTATAGACTATCTTGAATTTACCGCCCCTTTACTATTTATTTTTATTTAATAAAAACCTTTTTTACAAATTTGTTTTCAAAATTCAAATTTCTAATATTTTTATCCAACTAAAGCCAAAAAAAAAGAATACAGTATCAAAGATTAAAGGAAAATAAAGGGATTGAATTTTCTAAACCAACAAACAAATTCAAATGATCGACCCAAAGCAAAGGACAAATTGAGAAAAAAATTTCAATCAGATTCAGAATTATTTTTAGTTTTCTCAATTTCATGGAAAATAAATTGTTTCAAAACCCAAACAAATACATAATTCATGGAACCGTATTTCTGATGAATATTACAAATAATATCCGATTTTCTGAAAAAAACAAACTAATTAAAAGAATCAAAGAAAAAAAGGATTATTAAAATTCACATTATAGTAATTTTACAAATAGTAAGTATAGTAGAATATATACCCGTGTTTTTTATTTTAACCCAGTATTATTACGAAAATTTAATTCATGCAAAAAATATTGTCAGACTTTAGAAGAAAAGAAACAAATCAATGTGATGAAAACAGTATATAAACAAGAAATATGGTTCTTTAAAGAAATTTTAAAAAAGAATTATGAAGATAATGAAAGATGTAAATGTTATTTTTTGACAAATAAGTAAGAAAAGGATCATTTTTTGAATTTTGAGATATTTTCAAACAGCTATTTCAAATTTATATACATTCCAATATTGAAAAAGCAACTGTAAATCACATTTAGTCCAATTAAAATTATTGTCTTGTATTTATCGATTGAAACTCAAATTTGGAAATACTAAAATCAAATTTTGGCTTGATCATTGAAGAATACAAAAGATGTAAAATTTGTCTAAATTGTGAAAATTTTTGCATTTTTTTCGAAAAGAAATTCCAAGTGTGAAAATTTTAACTGAGATTATGGAACTCTTTCAAGAAATATTTTATACACAACCCCCCGCCTTTCCCCAAATCTGTAGTAATTAACTTTTAAAATAATTTTTAACAAATATTCCAATTTACAAAGGTAAACAATCGACGAACTAACTATGTGGATTTAAGACCGACAATCCATCAAGTGTGAAAAAAAAAAAATTATCGTTTTTTAGGTGTAACGACTAATTATCTTGATCGACTAAAAAACTAATAACAATAATACAAAAAAAGAAAAGAAAAATAAATAAAAAACAGTTTGATAATATTAAGACTATTATTTATTCAATTGAAAGAATTGAAAAAAAAAATTAACAAACTTTAAAATATTTTCAAAATTACAATTTTTTTTGGTGTATTTATTTTTAGTGTTTGAATTTACAAATCGTTAACTTTTATATTAATAAAAGTAAAATTATGGTTAAAATCATTGTAAATCTCTTTTTTTAATAAAATTAGTTCCAATTGTGCACATCTATGGCATGGAGGTATAATAAAGTGTTACAAATACTAAAATAAAACATATCTATTTGTCTTCTTGAAAATCGTGTAGATCGTTCCAACTTCCCTTTTTCGGATGAAGATGAATATCTTGTGGTTTGTGTATAAATTTGAATGTGCTTTTAAAGTTGTAATTAATAAATAATAAAAGATATTAATTCTTTATGTAATTTTTATTTTTTTTTCGATAATGTTCGTTGTTTATTCGCATACTTAACAAGTTGTTTATCGATTGGCAGACCTTTTCTAATTCTAATTTTATCAATTATTCTTTTTGCAACATTAACACTTTGTATACCCTCGGTTTGCTGTTCGCCAAATTCTTCAAGTTCTTCTTCGGTTGATGGCTTCCAAAACGGATCAATATCTAAAATTTCCCAAGAATCAAACGATAATTGTGGAGAGGCATAACCACTTGTCATATTTCTTAAATTAACAGCAAAACCAAAGCTTTCAATAACGGGCAAATGTGCAGTAATTTTGATCAGCATTGTCCCCTCTTTCATGTCTTCATTTATAATCTTTGCCCTCCTGCTATTTAAAACATCGTATACCCGGCCAATAACTTCTTGGTGTGCATGAATTTCACAGATATATAGTGGCTCAACCAATCTCATTGGGTGACTTTTCATTCCTTTGAAACATCCATCTTTTATTGCCGAGATAACTTGGCCTGAAAAGGGTCCATATTGATCTTTGCCAAAAAGCTTTTGTTCATCTATTTTTAAGAGGTTATCAACAAATTCCTCTTCCACTTTCTCTTCTCCCTTTTCATCTATACCTTCATCCTCATCTTCGTCCTCATCATATTCTTCATCCTCATCTTCATCATCATCCTCATCGTATTCCTCATCCTCGTCATATTCTTCATCCTCGTCATATTCTTCATCCTCATCATATTCTTCATCCTCGTCGTATTCTTCATCTTCATCATCTTCATCATCTTCATCATCTTCGTCATCCTCATCATATTCTTCATCCTCATCGTATTCTTCATCTTCATCATCTTTGTCTTCTTCATTATATTCCTCATCCTCATCATATTCATCATCTTCCTCGTCTTCGTCATATTCTTCATCTTCATCTTCATCATTTTCATTCTCTTTCTCATTTTCATTTTCCTGTTCATCTTCATCCTTATCTTGGTTATTTTCATCAATGTCTTTGTTTAATTTCTCATTTTTTTTTTTAAATTCAATTTCAATATCTTTTTCATTTTCATTATTATTTTCATCTTCATCTTCATTTCCCTTTTCTTCTTCTTTTTTATTTTTTTCTACCGTTTGTTTGACATTTTCATTTTCATTTTTATTTTCTGTTTCTGTTTCTTTTTCCTTTTCGTTCTCAGTTTCTTCCACTTTTAAAAGTGATTTGGCAAATTCAATTTTATCAACTGTTATGCAAACACCAATAACAGGCTCGTTACATAATGAACCAGATTCCGTTCCAAGCGAAAACCCAGCAATAATTGATTTTTCAAGTTTTTCTGTAATATTATTCATTAAAATTTTTTTTGTATCATAATTTTTTAATATTGGATTTATTGGTTTGTGTTGATAATTATCAAGATTATTTAATAAAACATTTGATCCAATTTCATCTGGACCTAAAGCCCACAATTTTTTAAAATTCTTTTTCCAAATTTCACCAGCCTTCAAGAATTCCTTTTTTAACTTTTTTTTAAATTCCATTATTTCATTAAACAAAATATCCTTTTGAAAATTTTTTTTTGAAGATTTCAAATATAATTTGTTTCGAATTATAAAGCTTTCAATTAATTTTTCGTTATTATTCAAAAAGTTTGTAATATTTTTCGGGAGTGCTTCGACTGTTAAGGTGATTTTACATTTTTTATTTGCAGTGAAAACCTCAATGATCTTTGGCTGGGTATGAAGGATAGTTTCTTTAAATGGCACGATTGGCTCTGAAGTGTGTAATTTGACTCTGCAATATTTTTTTTTTAAATCTTCAAGGCAGCGATCCATGTGAACTTCGCCTGTTGCGATGATTACGTATTCCCCTGTTTTTTGTAGCACGATTTCTACGCTTGAATCGGATTGGTTAAGCAATTTTAAGCCCTTTAATAGGGTTTTTTGTTCCAATGGGTTTTTTGGCTCGATGGCGACACGTACAATTGGCTTGACAGATTTCATCAAGGAGGGGAAGCATTCAATTGATTTATTAGTTGTCAGGGTCCCCGTTCTTGGGATGTATTTTGCTATTTCGCCACCAATACCAAAAATGTTTCCCGCCGGTACCTCGTCTACCAGTTCTAGCCTGTCCCCCATTAAAAGATACAAATCGCCTTTGTTGATTTTGAAAGTTTTGGAGTATTTCTTTGGGAATTCTGGGTTATATTTTGGAAGTAAAACGTGTATTTCAGACCCTGTTTTAATAACACCGCTAAATATTCTTGAAAAGCAAACGAACATGTGTTCATTTTCTTTTTCCTTGTCTTTTTTGTTTTCGTTTTCGTTTTCGTTTTCTTTTTCTTTTTCGCTTTCCTTTTCTTCTTCCTTATCCTTTTCTGTTTTCGTTTCATTTTCGTTTTTCGTTTCTTTATTTCTTTGTCGAAGGCGTTTTAAGGCTTCTTCTCGTGTCATTCTGTTTTTCATTTTTTTAATTTGTTCAATACTGTCAGGATTTGCACTAAAAATTTTCCCAACATAAATAAAGCAATCATTTTTTGGATTTGGATCGCAGTTCAAAATAGCATTTTCAAATCTTTCATTATTACTTTTCTTGTTCATTTGCTTCCAAATTCTTGGGATCCTTGTTTTCTGGGCAATATCGGGACTTGGTAAATGTGTAATCACTAAATCCAATATGCATCTTGAAATGGGTATCCATTTCGAAAAAATGGATTTAATAACTGACTGGCGATGCTTGGGTAATAATTCTCTCTTTTTAACAATTAAATTTAATTTTTGGATCATTTTTTCTAATTGTTGTTGATTTTCCTTGATTAAATATTGATCCTTAATATTAAAATAGATCTTATTATATAATTCCCAAATTGGGTTCAATATAAATTGCACAAACATGGGCACAGATTTTTTTCTTGGGGGTGTTTTTTGAATTCTTCCTGTTTTTGGGTGTAAATAGTATTCCCCGAATAATGCCCTTTCCAGCATTTTTTTATTCATTTTCATTTTTTTGGAATACATTTCTGCAAAAATTTCAATTGTAAATGCCCACCCATCAATAAAACTTGCAAAGGCAATGTTTTTATTTTCTATTGAAAAAAATAATTTTCTTTCTTGTTCTAAATCAATTTCTGTTGAATTAATTTTAATCTTGTTGTTTTCATTTTCATTTTCATTTTTATTTACATTTTCATTATCATCATTCTCAGTAGACACAACAGTCTCTTCGATCGAAAGTGAACCAATTACAGCATTTACCTGTTCAATTACTTTATTGATTTGATAATATGCTTCTTGTGGTGACATTTTTAATTTAGTAATTAATTTGTCTATTTTATTTAATACAAGGATAGGCTTTAACCCTTCATTCCACGCCTGTCTAAGCACAACTTGTGTTTGAACGCATACTTCTTCAACTACATCAACTACAATTATGGCCCCATCAGTTAACCTATGAATTTGATGTATATATGTTATTATAGTTTTTGAATTAATAATAAATAAAATTTTAGACTTTTTTCACATAATTGTATGCTATTGTATTTGAAAATAATAATATCTTAATTTTCGATTTCCTTTGTGAAAAAATATAAAATCCAAAAAAATATGTTGGCAGTTTGAGAGAAATTACTGTAATAATTCTTTTTTCTTCATAATTTTGAATTTTTTTATTTAATGTAAATTAATAAACGGGGGGTAAAGTAACAGGAGGGGATATAATTATAGTAGATATGATTTCTTTCAATTCGATTTTTTCAGTGTTTAAATTGACTTTATCAAAAAAAAAAAAAAAAAAAAAAAAAAAAAACTTCCGAAATATCATTGAGTAAGTGATTTTTATATTTTTTTATTAAAAGTTGGTTTAAATGGGATAACACACCCATCTGTAAAAGATAAATCTTCGGCTTGATGTTATTTTTTTGAATTCACTAAAAAAGAACTATACAAAAAAAAAAATTTGAAGATAAAAAAGAGTACACAATAAGATGTTTTTTATTTCAACTTTAAACGATTACTCAAACCCTTTGTTGGTAATCTTTCTCAATAACACCAAGGCAAAATTTAATCTTTAACGTTTTTTTTTTTTTTTGAAAATTAAGAAATCAGTTTTTACAAATGATAATAAAATTAGTAAATGATATTATTAAAAAAGATTTGTATTTATGAGAGAAAAGGTCCCCAGGTTATTGGGTGTCCTATTTAAATGTGTTTATATGAGGAAGTCTCTAATTTGCAAGTTATTATTTTCTAGCAGAAATGTTGATTCTACTGTTATTTGAAATTCAAATCAGATAAAAATTACAGCTGATTATCTTTTTCCAATTCTAAAATATTCCTGCCATTTCGGATTCTTCGTTCACCAAAATATGGAATTGTATACAATAAAAGGGAACCAAACAAATAAATAAAGAGGGCAAATCACAATAAGTTTTTCTGAAATTTATTAGTAATGTAATTTTCTAATTAAGAAATAAAAAATTTTATTTCAAGTTCACAAATTATTTTACAAACTATTTATTGAAAAAACCCAAGAGATCTTGAAAAAATCATTTAATAATGATATTTTTTAAAGATTTAGTCATGCTTCCGTTTTGAAATTTTGAGATAAAATTTTAATTCCATTAATTTGATTTTAAAAGTAGTACACATCACGATCATGTTAAAAATAATTTCCAAAAAAAAATAAATATTTGCTAATTTTACCCTTTTTAATAACTTCACTGATAATAAAAACTATTGGTAAATAAAGGATCTTTGATCAAAAAATTATTTTTGTGGGATTTTTTACAATTTAAGTTGGAAAATCCAATTTTCCAGTTTCTATTAATATTTTTTTTCAATTTAATTGTAAAAAATTTGAAATTCTTTTTTCTTCTAGTTAAGAAGTCATTTTATTATATTTTGAAACTATTTTTAAATCTGATGAGAATCTTTCAAATAGGGAATCAATTATTTTTGCTATTAAAGAATTATTTGTTCTTTTAATTTGGAAAAAATATTTTTTTTTTTGATTTTCCGTTAGGTTTTTTTGTAATTTTTGAAATAAATCGAAAATTTATTTAATTTTCGGTTTATTTCTGAAAGTAAAAAAAACCTAGGACATTTTTCGTTTGGTTTTCGTTAATTTTATAAATAAACCGAAAATTTATTTAATTTTCGGTTTATTCCTAAAAGTAAAGAAAACCTAGGACAGTTTTCGTTAATTTGAAAGAATTGAGCAAAATCAAAGATTTTTCAAATAAAACAAAAAACCTAAGAAAAATCTGGGTACTCTACGACATTCTACGGACACTTTTTGTTAGGTTTTCCAGAATTTAAAAGAATAGAGTAAAATCTATGATTTTTCTCTATTCTTTGGAATTTTGGAAAAGCTAGGCACTTGACGGCACTCTACGGACACTTTCAATATTTATCATCAGTTATTATTTTTTTCCGTATTTGAGTTTTTTTAGATGAGTGGAGTGTTTTCAAAACTATGAGTTATTATCTCTTCAAAAAAATCTCCAAGTTGAATTTAAAGAAAATTCAGTCACATCCATTTAAAATTTTTACCCCAAAATAAACCCTTTTTTCTCGATTAGAGACTTTTAAAAAACGTAGTACTATTAACAACAATAAATACAACAGCCTCAAGATTTTTAAGTTCTGAAATGTTGATTATATTGTGAACAAAATCGATTAACAAGGATGAAATGATAATTGAAGTAATAGTTTTGTCTAACTTGGGATTTTCAATTTAGTATTTTCATAATAGTGATGTGTAAAAATAATTTGTGAATTTTTAATGTTTTTTTGGTGTTATTCTTATTCATTAAGGAGGATCGAAAATAAAGCCACTAAAGGGTCAAGAAAAATCACTAATTTTATCAAAAAAACTATGAAAAATTCAGAAATCATTTTTGAACATGGCAGTCAAAGAAAAAAGAAAAGAAATGAAAATTTTTTGCTATTGTTTATTCAAATACCAGTAATTTTATATCGAAGCAGGATCAAGAAGTGCAAATTAATCTCTCAGAATTTTTGTTTTGAATTGGTTTCTGAGTGCGTTGTGTTTTTTGCTTAGAATTGTGATAAAATATAATTTTCAGAAATCTTATTCAAAATTTTTTTATTTTTAGAATGGAAAATTACAGCAAATCAAGATCATTCAACAAATCAAAAAGTATATGTTTGTTAAAGTCTACCAAATCTCTAAATTTAGAGAATGAAATGTTAAACTGTAAAAAAAGTAAAAATTGTATTTTGAGGAAATTTGAATTAAATTGAATGGTTACAGATGTTTTTATTTATTTGGGTTTTGTTCCGGCTTTGTAACCAAGAAATAATGACTGAACTGGAAACTGGATTCAAAACAAAAGAGTTGGCTTTTATATTTGTGGGATCGAATTGGTTGAAAAAATTAATCGAATTAAATTACGTAATTTAATCAGAAAAATTTGCTTCAGAATTTAGGACTTGATGTTTGGTCATTTGAAAAAAGTTTTCAAAAGTATCTCCAAAATACTAGTTTTCATCTCTTTTGAGGTTTTGACTCAAAATTTTTTCGATCATACCTTTTTGAAATGACTTTAACAAAACCCTTTTGAAAAAATAATTTCATTAAACGTGAAGAACTTTGTTAAAATAACAAGTGAAAAACTGGATAAAAAAAGAAAAGAAAAGAAAAGAAAAATCTAAAGTACCTAACAGCAGCAGAAACTTCGTTTGAAAAATCGATGTGGCCAGGAGAATCAATTAAATTCATTAAATAACGTTCATTTTGGTACGTGTGAACAAGAGAAATGGAAGAACTTTTCATTGTAATACAGCGATTTTTTTCGCTTTCTAAATAGTCCAAATATCGAACATCACCAGCTAATCGTGGTGAAATGATCCCATTACTTGAGATGAGTGAATCTGATAGTGTCGTTTTTCCTAAATATTATTTCAACATGAATTAGATTGTAAAAAAAATTGTTGCCAGATAAATTAAATGCTAAAATAAAAATTGTAGAAATTAACCAAATTACCATGATCAACGTGTGCGAGAATTGAAAAAAGCCTAATATGATCAACAGTTTTTTGTGCTTGTAAGAGTTCCTTGAGTGTGATCCTTTTTGACATTAGGATTTTTTTGCTTTTGGTATGAAATCAATTTTTTGAAGTAAAATAGAAAAAATGATTTGTTGTTGTTTTTTTTTTTAGATTTGAAGAGTTTAACTCTGTGATCTAGGATATTAGAATACAAGTATGTTGTAATTGGGGTTAACTCACGATCACTGATCTTGGATTTGTATTGCTCACTATAGCCCTAAAAAGAGATTTGGGCTACATAGCTTTTAAAAAGTTGGCTTAAAGGTTCATAAAAAAGAATTGAAAAAGATCTTTCTTTTTGGAATTCAGGTATTTTTTGTCTATTAAAACGAAAATTAAAAGCAAATTACGTTGTTTTAAATGTAAATCATATTAGTGTTCTTAAAGTTCAAATCTCTATGAAAATTTCATGTGTAAAATTGTACTAATTATTGATCTTATCAATTAACAATGATACCTGTAATAGTAAAAAAAACCCAAGAATTTTTGAAAAATAACAGCATTTTAAGATAAAATTAAAAGTTGAATTATCAATATTCAGACTTGCAAGAATCCAAAAAATATCAAGTTATTGAAATGAATTTGAGTAAAATAAGCAATATATTTAGTTTGATAAGGTGATCTTTATATCCCCCAGAATGAAAAATATTTTGATAGTTGCCGAAACAATAACTCAAATTGTGTTAGTTATTTTTTGTTGAAATATTAGGATCTTCTTTGAAACAAAATAAAAAAAAATTAATTAATAAAAATTTCTGAAAAAGTTTTTTTAGATCAATTTTTTTAGATCATTAAAGCTAGACGCAATTTTTAAATTCTATTAAAAGTTTTAAAAGTAATAGACTCTCAACTAAAAAATTAACTTTTTTTAAATTACGACATTTTTAAATTTGTTTTTTCTTCACACTATATAAACCCTTAAAATAAATAAAACAATCAAATAACAAAACCTTTTGAATACTATTTTTTTTAATAAAATATATAACTGGTTAATGAAGATCTAGAGAAAATTCAAATTTCTTCAATCCGTCTGTTTCTTATATTTTTTGATATTTAGATACTTTAACCAAAAACTCAACAATTTATTTCTCAAAAAAAAAACAAAAAAAGAGAAAAAAACAATAATACTCATAATGGATAGAGTATTATCAACAAAGATTATTTTTCTGGAAATAAACAATATCAATATTCCCAGAAAAAAGATTATTTTTTATAATTTTTTTTAGCTTGACTTTCAAAAAAAAAAAATCATGATATTAATTATTCTTTAATAGGTGGTATTCTATTAAATTGTATCTCTATTGTTTTGATTTGGAAATAATCACCCTGTTATGTAACGATTTTAGCATTGAAGAATCAGAAATATGAAATTGTTCAAAGTGATATAAGGTGATATTTAACATTATATTAGAAAAATTCTCAAGTTAGTAATAAAAACACTTTATGCAATTTGTTTTAGATTTGAATGTAGTTTTGGGTCTATTTTAATAACAAATCATAGTACTACAAATCATAAAAAAAGAATAATTAACAGTTTCTATTTCAATCACTTGATAGTTTATAAAATCCCAAGATTATTAAAATCAAGATAAAATATAATCTTAAAAATATTTAAAAAATTGAAATAATGTTAAAAACAATGATATTCAATAATATCACAATTATTGTTTTGTATTGAAATAAATGGTAAAATATCCGGTTAAGAGAATAATCAGGTTATATTAATTTATGAGTTTTAGGGCTAATACTGCAATATTTTTTCCAAAAAAAAATTTTTTGATTTGATCTAAAAATGAGATCGTTGAAAAAAACAATTATTCTTTTAATCTAAAAAAAAAAAAAGATACTTGCATCAATCAAGGATCATATAACCGATTTATATTGCGTTTTTGTTTGATTTAGTTGGTATACCGATCGATCCTTTAGATCAAGGACCTTACAAATAAAAGTAAATGATTATTTTTATTAGTCAAATGTAATATTATGAATTGCAAAGATTAAAAGAGTATATAAAATTACCAATCAAGTCATGTATTCTTAATAGAATGTACCATTGGTATAATTATACCCTTTATTTTTCATAGGTTTTTAGTTGGGAGGCGTAACTATATAATGCTTACAATAACCCAACTACATCATCGCCAATTGTTAAGATTGTTCTTCTTTCTTTCCTCTTCTTTTTCTTCTTCTCTCTGTTCACTGTATCAGATAAAATTGCAACTCGATTTTAAGTGGGGTTTTTGTTTTATCAATCACCAATAAGAAAGGAAAATTCCTCTATCTTCTTTTTGGTTATTTAACTTTTGAAGGTATTGATTCCATATTTTAATAAAGAGTATCTATTTGATATTCAAAAAGTTTTTGGTTATAGGTATTTTATTTGTAATGATAATAAAATTCGTTTGTAATTTTATTTTGAATGAAAAATAAAATGAAAAGAAATTAAGTTTTTTGATATATTGTGAAAAAAATAAATGACATAAAAAAATCCCGCAAAAGATTTTTAATTCATAATATTAGGATAATTCTTGGGTGATTTCTTTTATTTTCAGTCAAATCATTTTTATAAATAACCCAAATATTTTTATTTGCCAAGTAATAAACCTAGTAAAGTTCATTAAAGTAGGGTGTCTATAGAATCCTCAGTAATTTTTTGATAACCATAAGTAGATCAACTTTTTTTGAAACCCAATCTGGTTTTTATAGGGTTTACTAGAGTTTGGAAAATGATAATTTTTTTTCTTGTTTTTTGATTGGTTAAATGGTGTTTTGAACAAGTGTAATTTTATCAATCATCATTCTAATAAGTGGGCGAGTTATAATTTTAAAGTTTTATTCTTCAAAATCAAGGATTTGATTTAAAAAAAAAGAAAGTTATATAGCAATTACACATCAATTTTCCCTAATATTCACAATTAAAAAATATTGTCCGGGATTTTTTTCATGTTGTGTATTTTTTTTCACTATTACATTAACAAATCCATGGCCTTATATTTCCCACGACCCAAAAAACACTAAAAATGAAAAACTGATCAAATACTTCGATTAATACAATTAAAAAAAACTAAATGATAAAATAAAAATAAATAAAGTTTCAATTTAACTTTTTCTTGAATACATTTTTTGCCAAAATTATTGAATTCAAACTTGAAATTATGTATATTTTTAGATACACTATCTTGTTTAAACTCATTTACAAAAACAAATTCTAAATTATTGGAATTTTCTTTTCACAAAAGGCACTAATTTGGCCTTCAAATGTTTTTTTTAGTTTTAAATGGTAAAATTAAAAAAAAGTTAAACTAATACGATAAACGGTCTGAAAAACCTTTCTAATTTAATATATTAACTTATTCTTTGATTTCAAGCTTTTCTCAACCCCAATTTTTCAAAAAAAAATAAAAAAGTACAGAGTAATTTCAAAAAATATTTTTGATATTCAAATGTTGAGAGTGTTTTTATTCTAAAAAAAATTATCACAGTGGTTAATTGAATTAAGTTATGTTCTTTAGGGATTAGCGTCACCAGAGATTTCTCTATAATCAAAGTATGTTGTAATTGGGTGCAAATGATATTAGTGCACCATGACTCGAATAGCTCTAAAAAATCTATTATAAATCTTATTGCACAATAAATTATTACATTTTTTACTAAGGATCACAATTAAAAAATTTCATTTTGAAAAAATTTTTTTTAATTTCTTTTCCAAATCTAAAAATATAAACCCAAAATACAGTATTCCGGTATTTAATAATTTAGATTAAGAACTTCCAAAAGTAACTATTTTTTATAATTTTTGAATTTCAAAGATTAACTCAATAATCATCAACATAAAAGCTCAAAGACTGATTAGTTTTGTTTGCTTTTGATAAAGGTTCTAATTATAGCATCAATATATTTCCATGATTTGAGAAATAATTTGACAAAAAACTTTATTGGTTAATTATTTAATTTTTAAAAAAAAACGAATTTTTTAGTAACTAATCTACATTTCGCCATAAATTTAAGATAGATATTTTATGACTTTGTAGTCTGAATATTGATAATTCAATCATCAAATTTATGGCGAAATGTAGATTTGATTCTGAATTTGCTGGGTTTTTTACTAATACATAGATCATTTTTAATTGATGAGGATCAACAAATATTACTACTTTGCAATCGATTTTTTAGAGACATTTGAACCATGTAACACTAATGTGATTTGGTCCAATAACAACATACTTTGATCCTAGGCTTCTCCTTGGTAGACGCTAATCCCTTAATTTCGAAAAATATTAATCAGAAAAAAATAGTGAATTATTTTATTAAGGACATATAAAACTTTCTGTCTTAAATACCTTGCAAACATTTGTAGACAATTTTCGATTACTTTCCAACATTTTCACACATTTTTATAGGGGAAAGGTGTTGTAAAAGTGGAAAGGCTTTGTAAAAGTCTCGAGATTTTTTTAAGATCATTTAAAAACGATAATTTTACATTTTTTTCAGGATTGTTATATTTTTTCATTCTTATTATGGATTATCACATTTTTATGTTTTTTTAAAATTAAGTTGGATTAATCTTAAATTTATTTAAAATTATCATGAATATATTGCTAATATAGTAATAATCTCTGTTATCTTCAAAAACTCAAATATAAATATAAATAACAATAACTTCATTTAAACAATCAAAAAAATATATATAATTTGCAATTAATAAAAAAAAGCAATTAAAAAAAAATAATCAAAATAATTCTTTATTATGTTGTAAAAGAAAAAAAAACCCATTAAAATTTTTCATTTATCTTATTGGGTTATATAATTATACATATACATATACATGCCACATAGATAATAATAATAATAATAATAATAATAATAATAATAATAATAATAATAAAAACAGAAAAATGGTTATTAAATATATTATTCTGATAAAAAGCAAATTATCTTTTTTGATTCCTTGATAAATTTTTTGGAAGAGCTGGACGACCAAAAGAATTCGATAGCGACTTTCCAATTTCTTTTATAATTATGTTGGAAATAGTTTAAGTGTCTAGAAATTTTATTTTTAATAATTTCTTTTTCTTTATCTAACAAAATTTTGTTTTTTTTCTTTTTGGACTTATTATACTCTGTCATTTGGTTTTGAATTTTTTTAGTTATTTCTTCAATATCCATCTTCATAATTTTAATTTTCATTTGAAGTTTGCGGTTTTGGCCCTTTAAAGTAATACCATTGGGGTGCGACCAATCATAATTTAAGATTGTTAAGGCTGTTTGTAGCTGCGAAATTATTGCTAAATTTTCATTTGAGCTGATTGTGATGATGCTATTTTCACAGATAAAAATTGGTAAATTATGGTTGTGCTGTAATTTTTTCATTAAATCCTTTTTAGCTATTTTTAATTGCCTTTTGAGTTTTATATTTAATTTTTTTTGTTCTTTTTGGTTAATAAATTTATACACCTGACTTTCGTTGCCAGAGCGGAAATTGTCTTTGGTAGTGGTCGGCAGTTGATCAATAAACTTATTTCGATCAATTTCCTTTGCCTGGGTTCTTGGTGTTTCGGGGGTCTCATCAAAACTTGTGACACTTTTTATTCGAAAATCTTGTTTATTATTTGTGGATATATTTAATTCTTTATATTTCGATTTATTTTTGTGGTAGCTTGAATTATTATTATTATTATTATTATTTTTTTTGTTTTTTCTATTTTTCGATTTATGAGAAATATGTTTTGAATGATTTGCCTTATCATGCTTTTGCTTTTGTTTCGATTTGGTATTATCTTTTGATTTTGATTTCTTTTTATAAGACTTATTGTTCATTAACTTTGTAAAAGAACCAGTCGATTTGTTTTTTTTGTGTTTAGCTTTTTTCAATTTTTCATTTTCATAAAAGTGTGTTATTTTGTTAAGTATTTCGGTATATTTCCAAATATTAAAGTTTTTATTATGATTGGTCTTTTTAACGAATTTTGTTAATAGAAGTACCCAGTTTTTATCAATGGACGAATGAATGTTTATATTTTTCCGAGGAGCAAGAATTTTATTTGGGTTTTGTGTTTCTTTGTCATATATATCTAAGGATTTTCTTCTTTTTTTTAACGGAAAAGAACGTTCATTTTTTTTGGGATTGATATAACTATTTTTATCGAAATTTAGATTGTTATTATTATTATATGCATTGCCATATTTGGAACTGTCATCATTTAAAGTTTGTTTGTTGTATTTTTGAAAATAATTATAAAAGGCCTTTGTAATATTCGGTTTGGTACTTTTTAATTCATTAATAATATCATTTGGTCTCATTCCACACACCAAGTCTATTTCTCCGATTATTCGTAATGTGATCTGCTTTTCGGATAATGGTTTTTTTAATTCTTCTCCATAATTGTTGCTTGGCATAGGTGGAATATACGATGTTGGGAAATTAGAAGTAAAGTATGGGTGCCTTTTGATTTCTTTAATCTTGATTCGATGTTTGGGATCAACTGTTAAAAGTTTTTTGAGTAAATGCTTTTCATTTTCTGATAGGTCTTTTGGTATTTTGTATTTCCCCCTTCGAACAGAAGAAAGTAATTTATCATTATTTTTGTTGTTAAATGGTAATTGGCCACATAGTAGCCCATATAGAATAACTCCACACGACCAAATATCAGTTTTTTTGCCATCATATCCTTTTCCCTAATTTTGTTTTGTTTGTAATTTATATTTATATTTGTAGGGGTATGTATGTATGTATATATATATAGATATATATGTATGTATGATTATTTTTAAAATCGAAAATTAAAAAGTAAATATTGAAAAAATAAGTCCAATTCTTACCTTTAAAATTTCTGGTGCAACATAGTGTGGTGATCCACAAGCTGTTTGGAGTAAATTGCCTTTTTTCATGTATTTCGCCAACCCAAAGTCTGCAATTTTTATATTAAGATTTTCATCTAATAGCAAATTTTCTGGTTTTAAATCTCGATGTGTAATTGAAAATGAGTGAATGTATTCAACTGTATAAATAAGTTGTTGGAAAAATGATCTTGCTTCTTTAGATGGCACTTTTTTGTGGTTAATAATATAATCAAACAATTCTCCTATTTATTTTATAGATTTTTATTTTGATATATGATTTTTAAATAAAAATATTTTCGATTAATTAAAATTATGAATTTCCTATTTATTTGTTTCTGTTCTTTTTTCATTTTTTTCGTTCAAATTTTGTTTTTTATTTGTTGAATTAAAAATAATTTTTTTTAAAACTTAATAAAGTAACACATTTCATTTCGTCTATAGTTGTTCAAATATTTAGACCACTTTAATAACATCAATTATTCTGATGATCGAAAAAATAATTGGCATAAAAGGAAACAACCACCAACCCATTTAACATTCGAGGATACAAAAAAGAATTTTAATGAAGTTTTTACTTTTTAGTACCTATTTTTTCCTCTCTTTCATTTCTTACTTTTCAATCTCTTTTTCTTGTCTTTGATTAAAAATAAATTTTTTTTTTTTTTTTTCATTTTTTAAGGAAAGGCTATCCTATGAGTTATGATCTTGTTTACATTATAGCTAGGATAAAAAGCTCTAATTAAAGGTTTTGTATTTCACTAAAGTGTTGCCAAGTGTTGTGGAGTGCCATCAAGTGCCTAGGTTTTCCAGAATTCAAAAGAATTGAGTAAAATCTTTGATTTTACTCAATTCTTTTAAATTCTAAAAAAAGCTAACGGTGGTTTTTTTGAATTTGTGAAATAAAGCTAACTTAAAGTGCAGTAGAGTGCCTAGGTTTTCTTGAGGTTTTCCAGAATTCAAAAGATTTTACTCTATTCTTTTAAATTCTGGAAACCCGCCGTTGGCTTTTCTTGGGTTTTCTGTTTATTTGTTAAGTGTTCTAGGTTTTTTTTACTTTTCGAAATAAACCGAAAAGTTATTAAAATTTTCTGTTTATTTCAAAAAGTAAAAAAAACCTAGAACACTTCACAAATAAATAGAAAACTCAAAAAAACCTAACGAAATTCGATAGGTTTTACAAATAAAACAGAAAACCTCAAGAAAAGCTAGGCACTTGACTGACACGGCAATATTTATTCTCAGTTATTTTTTTTCTCTATTTGAGTTTTTTTTAGATGATAAAAATGTTTTCAAAACTATTAGTTATTATCTCTTCAAAAAAATATCCTAAAGTTGATTTTAAGGAAAATTCATTCTCACATCCATTTAAAAATTATTTACACTCAAAATAGACCCTTTTTTTCTCGACTAGATACTTTTTAAAATCGTAGTACTATTAACAACAATAAATAAAACAGCCTCAAGATTTTTAAGTGCTGAGATGTTGATTATATTGTGAATAAACTATATTAACAAGGACGAAATGATAATTGAAGTAATAGTTTTGTCTAAATTGGAATTTTCAATTTTATTTTTTCATAATAGTGTAGTGTTATAAATTTTTTAGAAAATATCTATTATGATAATTTACTTTGTATTTGGTTTTATAAAATAAATGTTTTATTTTGATTTGATCTTTTCTTTGAATAATTTTTTCACAATTTTATCTTTAAATTGGATCGCATCGAGGAAAAAATTTTTTTTACAAAATAGTTTTCCTTTATTCTATTTAAATTCAAAATAATCAAACATCGTTCACAAATTCGAAAACAATACAAATATTTTAAAATTGATTTAAAAGATTCTAATTTTAAAATTTTAATATCAAAGTTGGATATTAATTTTTCAGATTTGGAATTTTTTTCATTTCTATATTTACCAAAAGATTAAAATTGAGAAATTTTCAAATATTTAATCAATATCCCAAATTTTGAATGGTTAATGGTTACTCAACAATTTATATATTTATCTGTAAAATGAAAAATAATTTTTGAATTTTTATAAATATTTTAAATTGATAAAAAAAATTGAATTTCAGGTATTTTTGAAATTTTCTTGCTTGGGATTTTGCTTCTTTAAACAAAAAAAAAATGAAAAAATTATTTACCGATCGAAAATTAGGGTGTTTGAAATATTCCCGAAAATCGAAAATACTCGAAAATTTTTAAGCCACTTAAAAACACCTTTTGAAGAACTTTTAAGAAACCCTAGTGTTCAGGGATAAATGTTTATCGGTAAAATTATATTTTTTTTTTTTGAATTTTCTTCCGAAACTCTTTGAAAAGTTTTTTTTTTTTTTTTTGGTAACTTTTGAGTATATTTGAGTTTTTTAGTACCTATTAAAGTAAGTGTATATTTATGTCATTGTAAGCTTATGTGAATGTCAGAGTATGTTTGGGTTTGGTATGAGTTGTGTTGGGTTAGATTAAACCATTTTCTCTTCTGGAATGGGAAGTTAAATCATGTTTGGCTTGGGTAGCATTGAGTAGGGTAGGATATGTGTATGTACAATTAGACATTACTTGATTATTTTGGGATTGAATTTAAGATTGCAAAATTATGAGTCATGATACACAATTAGAAATTGTCATTATAAAGAAACTTTTGCTAATTTAGATAATACCATTTAACAATGATCAGAAATGTTATATTCATCTAAGATACCAATTTCCTTCCACACAAAATAGATTGAATACTATTCCCCAAAATTTACATTTTTTCACATTTTGTATTTTTAATAAAAAAATTTTTTTTACAATAAAATTCCAATTTAGCCATTAGACTGGGTCTATTGGTATTCGTTTTTTTTTAAAAGTCCTTCAAAAGGTATTTTTTTAGTGGTTTAAAAAATCTTTGAGTATTTTTGATTTTAGGGTATTTTTCAGGAATATTTGATAGATCAGAAAATTAACTTTTTTTGTCAATTTTCTTTGAAAAAAAAGTTTAGTACTCATTGTTTTTTTGTTTCTTTGGCAACCAACACTTGCACTAAATTGGGGTTTGAAATAACTTTTTCACAAGTTTTAGAATTTGTAGAATAAAAAGAAAAAAAATTTCTTGAAAATTGAAAATATTAAAAATTTGAGAGAGCTTTGTACAAATTATTTGTTTTTCTGACCTAAGAACACAAACAAAAACTGTAAAAATATGAATTCTCATAATTTATTCGTTTTTAGTTTTTTTTTTTTTTTTCAAATTACAATGCTTAATGTTATTTCAAACACAAAAAACAAATTGAATCATTAGTATGGCAAAAAAAAGACAATTTTAGATTGCTTGTTCTTGATTTTACAAGTCTTTTTAATTGTCAAGCTTTCGAAAAATAATTTCTGGAAATAGAAATAGATAATTCCATTCGCTGGTTCAAAAACAAAATCAAGTCAAAGTTAAGAACAAAAACTGTTTTTTACAAAAAGAAAAAGAAAGTTACATACCCCCAGAAATATACTCAAGCACTAAAAATAAGTTGTCGTCAGTTTCGTAAACATCATAAATTTGGATCACATTGGGGTGTCTGATTAATTTTTGGATTGATATTTCTCTTCTCATTTGAGGAAGGCTACAATTGTTTGTCAAAAGCTGTTTTTTTGAGATGATTTTAATTGCCACTTTTTGTTTCGTTTTTTTGTGGATGGCAAGTTTCACTTTTCATTTGTTTTTGTTTTTTTTTTTTTTGTGAGACAAACAGAAATGTTTGGGGGGAAGAAATCAAATGTAAAAATATGATTCATTGGAATCGAACAACACAGTTGAGTAAAGTTAGGTGAGTAAAAACAAAGATGATTTAATTGAAAACAAACCTTTTGAATAACCACCAGATCCTAATGTTTTGCCTTTGGTTGTTTGTTTAAAAAAAAAAAAAAAAAGAAAAGTAACGAAGAAAGGAGTTTGGGAAGTAAGATTTTGATGACAGAAACAAGACGGCGCGAAACAAACTTATTTTATAAGGCCCAATTGAGCGGAAGGACATTTTTTAGTTTTTAAAATGTTGCAAAACACAAAAAAAATAATAGATTGAACTTTTAAAAAGAATGACAAAAACAATTCGAATTTTGAATTTTAAACTCAAAACTTAATATTTCGAAAAGCAACAACAAATTTCCTTTTAAACATAACCAAAGTTACAAATTTTAAAAACTAAATAATTGGTTCGATTTTTAGAGAGAAAAACTAATAAATCTTTTATTTATTTTGTTTAGAAGCCAATGAAAAGAAGTGACAACCGAAAAGATTATGTTTTTATTTTTTCAACACTCAAATTTGTCTGTAATCTAAAAAAATACTTAGATCTGATTTAAGAGAAATTTTAAAATAATCAACATTTTTTTAATAAGGATATAAAATTGTTAAATGGTTCGTTGTGTGATTCACTTAACCAATTTTGGAAATAATAAAAATTATTATAAAGTTTATTTTGCTATTTTTTAGTTTTTTTTGTCTTTTTGACCAAAAAAAGTTTCAGATTTTTTTTAAAAAGAAACCAACCTAGTTGAAGAAGATAGATTTTTACTCTTACCGAAAAATTAAAAAATGATGATCAATCATTTTTTTATTGTAAATGTTCATTAGAATCAGAGATTTAAACAGTGTAAAAATGAGAGTCCTGTTTGTTAAATCAAAGATTTTTGGTGTTTTCTGAAAAAAAATGTGGATAGTCTTTTCAATGCTAGTTTCTGAGAACAGGTGCTATTTTTAAAATTCTTAAAAATTTTTTTTTATCTGAATTAAATAGAAACAAACATAAACCAAGTTAGAGTATTTTGTTATCATACCACAAGGTTCTAAATTCTTTTATAAAGTTTTGAGTACTTGTAACTTGTGAAAGGTATATAAATTTTCTGCAAGTCTTTTAAAGTGATCAAAGGTAGGTAATTTCAAGTGAAAAGTTTTAAAGTATTAATTGATTTGACGAATCTTTTTAAAAGTTGGAGCTTTTTTTTTATGAATGGAAAAAGACTGAATTGGCTGTTCTACAACAACAGACATTTATTTGCTAAAGTGAGGAGTTAAAAGTTTTAATGTGTTAGATATTTTTTCAAAAGGTATTTTTCGAAAGTCGAACATTTTTTCAAAATTCTTTATATTTTATAAAGTGTTTGAAAACAATTGAGAACTGAAGACTGTTCAAAATACCATAAAAAATAAGAATAATAACCATACTAGAACTTTATTATCTTTTTCTCAATTTTGTTACATAATTGATATTTGAATAATAATATAGATAAAAATTTTAATTGGTTATAATTTCGCTTTTTCAAAAAAACGATATTTTCCAAGAAAGATTTGGGTTTAGATTCATTATTCATTTATTGGGTCTATTTTTTTTTCGTACAAAGTTTTTGGGAACTTTGAGATAATTTAGAATGCTTCACGGATTGATTTTTGAATGGTAAGAAATGTGAAAATTTACCCCTTTTATTTTGCGAATACTGGTAATATTAAATTGAGAAAAAAATTTCAGATTATTTTTCTCATATACTGGAGCCTTCTTCCAAAATATTGAAACACACACACTGTTTAAGAGATACGATTGGGATCATTCACTTTTCTCAACAAGTTTTTAAAATTGAAAAGCCTTCTAAAAGGGAATTTTCGACAATTTGAAAATAAGACTAAAATAAAAGAAAATCGTCTAAAAATTAAATATTATACACTTTATTGAATGAATAGTTAAAAATTAAAGAACCTTTGAAAGTGTTTATACACTTTACATGATTGAACAAAATTTCTTTTTCTTTTTTTTCTTATTCTTTTTGTCTTGTGGATTTATTAATGCTTGAATTGAATAATCAAAAACAGCTTTCAAATTCTTTTGAGTTAACGAAGAACACTCAACGTATTGATAAGCACCGATCTCTTTACCCAATTTAATACCTTTCTGATAAGAGATTGGTTCAAGTTGTTTTTCTTCAAGTTTTTTGAGTATTTTGTTGTTGTTTCGAAGATCTAATTTGGTTCCAACAAGTACAATTGGTAAGCCCTCGCAATAGTGTTTGATTTCTGGGATCCACTTGGATTTCACATTTGAAAAGAAAGTTGGTGAGATTATGGAAAAGCAAACTAAAAAGACATCTGTTTGTGGATATGACAAGGACCTTAGCCGATCGTAATCTTCTTGTCCTGCTGTGTCCCAGAGATTGATGTTGATTGGTTCATTGTTAACCATCACATTTGCAGAATAGTTATCAAATATAGTTGGTACATATTCGCCTGGAAAGGAATTTGTAGTGTAACTAAGTAACATACACACGTTTTACCAACAGCCCCGTCTCCAACTACCACACATTTAAGTGATCTCATTTTTATTTGTTTTTGGTTTCTTTAAAATTAATTATATAAAAAGTTTGTGATTTAAAAATAATGGATTTATTAAATGAAAATTTTTTTTTAATTATTTTTTCGTTACTTTTTTTTTTAAACATTTGAGAATTTCAATTTTATTACAATCAAAATATTGGTTTGAAGAACACTATACCCATCACAAACAACGTTATTTAGTTAACTACAGTTAATTGCATTCCAAAAAGATCAATATTTTCATTTGTCTTTGGAAAAAATTACTTTTATATTTTAAAAAAAAAATCATTTCACTACTCAGAATTTTAAAAAATGCAAATTAATAAAATAAGCTGGTCTCTCACAAGAAAAATTTGAATGTGATGATTTATATTGGTGTAAACCCGAGTTCTAGCAAAATAGAAGAACTCAAATAAATATAGTTGATTGTATCTAACCTTTGATCGATTAACATATATTCCTAATTGAATTTAAAAAAATTTCCAATATATTTTTTTTTGTTTTGTCTGTCTCTTAAAATTTTAAAAGAAGATTAATTTATTAGGTGTGATAATTATTTATTTATTGTTTTGCGAGTATTGTAATTTATAAAAAAGTGTTAAGATTTCAATTAGTGAATAGTTCTAATTTGGTATTTCTTCTGAGAATTGATTCTTTTTGATTTTTTTTTCAAAAAATATATTTTAGTTTTTAGAAAATTTGGAATTAAGGGTTTTAATATCATATCCAATCTGAGAACAAACCCACCAATAAAAATTAGAGCATCTCAAAAATAAAAAATAAAGGAATAATATGATTATTAAAAATTATTTCACCTTAAAAACATTGCAAAAAATGAACAATTTATTTTTTTTGTTAAGAATCAATTTTTTAAACCTTTTTAGAAATAACAGAATCAAGTAAATTCAGATTAGAGCTATTCGATAAAAGAAAAAACCCAGCAAACTATCTATATTTAATAAAAAAATAAAAATGTTGGTGCTCTTCGCAATATACTATTTCAATGAAATTTCCCAATTTCTTATGAAAAGAAAAATTGTTGAAAAAACAATTGCACAAAAGTAAATCTAAACATTTGAAAAGAAATTACAAAATCTCAATTTTTAGTCTTAAATTGAAGCGTTTTCAGTTTTTTTCCAATTAAAATCCCTCAAAAAAAAAAAAAAAAAGGAAATTGAAAACTAAAAAATTGAGTGATTTGAAAAAAAGATCATCTTATCCTAATTAGTAATTAGATTTGAATTAAATATTGAATAACAGTGAAACAATTTTTTTCTATTTCTTCAATAAAAAGACACACGTTGAATTGAAAAAGAGTTCAAAATATTAGACTTATTTTTAATGACCACTATCAGAAACAAATTATTGTAATTTAAAGCCATATCCTGTTATTTCACATTTTGAAAAATTTCAAAATCCAAAATATTTTATAAATATTAAAAAAAAATATTTTCGTTTTTAGAATATACTAATTCTATAGTGTGTGTAAAAACTGTACCAAAATATACCAATTTATAAATAAAAAATATAATTTTTTAAATGACTTTGTGAAAAAATATTACTTTTATTTAAAAAAACAATTATAAATTTCTTTTTAAACTTTTGAATAATAGGATTTCTATATTCAACCATGAATTTGTCACCAATTATTATTGTTGTTTAACAAAATACTATTGGAAAAACAACCAAACCATTAAATTACAAATCTGAATTAAAATACTTTTTTAAAAATCTAAAATTAAAATTATAATATCAAGAAAAGACTTTTAATTTAATTATTTTTAATGAATATACAAGAAAGAATCTTAATTATTTTAGTAAATCGGAAAAAAACTCAAATATTGAAAATATCCATAGATTTCTATACTATTTTTAAAATTTTATAAATATTTTTAAAGAAAGAGAATCCATTTCCAATTAATAATTTAAAAAAAAAAAAGTTAAAAAAAATATTATGAAACTACCCATTTTAATAACAAAAATTTCAGTTTTATATTATGAATTTTAGAAAATGAGCAATATTACCTTTTTTTTTAATTAAAAAAATTAATAAATCATTGGTAATAAAATTTACAATTTTTTTTTTTTAGATATTCAGGGATTAAATATTTAACCCTTTTTTTATGTTATTTTTATAAGATAATTATAATTCCAATATTATCTATTCCAACGAACGACCAACAATTCTCAGAACCAAAATTTCTAAAAAAATGAAAACTTATACTATTTTATATTGATTTAACAAATCTCAAAATTTCACAAGAAAATGGATCAAATCTTTTAACTAGAAATATATTGGAATAATCATTTCTTTTATAAAATTAGAATTGAATTCTCAAAGTTGATGATGAATTTTATGTTTCAATTTTTAATCAAATATTTAAAAAGAATTACTACAGTCAGTTTCACTTTTAAGGCACAAACTTTCAACGAAATTTAAGGTACAAAAAAAATCTCAAATTAAGGCACAAAATTTGGAATTTTTTTTTTACAATTTATTTTTACTAGAATTTGAATTGTGTGCTTTAATTTGGGATTTTTTTGTACTTTAAATTTCGTTGAAAGTTTGTGCCTTAAATTTTATTGAAATTTTGTGCCTTAAAAATGAAACTGACTGTATCTTAACTTGGAAAAATAATAAATTAGAATGTCTCAGAATTTAAAGAGTTACTTGATAAATACATGTTTTTTTAAACAAAATTAATTAAATTATTATTTATGTTAAGATCTACAATATTTTTATACCACATGAAACTTTAAAAAAAATAATTGAGTATTTTTAGTACTTTTAAAAGGTGAATTATATTCATGTTGATTAAAAAAAAACCAAAAATAGAAATTAAACATCGAAAACACGATAAAAGAATGCACTGTTAATGAAAATATAAAACCCTACAATTTGTTTTTTTTTATAATTATCAAAATATTAACAAAAAATAATGATAGTACTGTTTTTACTTTCGACATTTTTTAGTATTTTTTAATCTGTACCAACTATTTAGATAATTTTATTAAAAAAAAAAAAACAATAAATTGTTTATCAGAGTATTGGTATTTTACCATTTTTGAGTATCTATTCATCTTTAAAATTGAATTATACAAATCATTTCTTTAACTAAGTACATTAATATTTTAATCAAAAAAGACTTCGTAAAATTTCTTTGAATAATATTTTTTATACCAATCAAAAATTGAAATCAAAAATATGAAAAAATTAGTCTCGAAAAAATAAATAAAAAAATTTTTTCTTGATCTTAAATCTAATTTATTTAAAATAATTAACCCCCCCCCCCCCATATTCAACTTCTTTTTAGTTTATTATAGAAAAACTTTTACTGTGAAATATTTTAGAGAAACAAATTATAAGCTATTTTCAAACGAATTTTCAAAATGATTTTTAATTCTAATTTTCATTGAATTGATCAAATTAAGATTTTCTTAAAGAAAATATAGCACACATACACATGCATAAACACACACAAACTTTTTTCAGTCAAAGATGCCCAACATTTTTTTTCAAATAAATAAGATTGTTATAAATGACCTTTGAAGATTAAATAAGAAATAATTAGTATAATAAACCTCAAAGAGTAGTTGCTATCATAATGAAATAAAAATTATAAATCAATAGATTTTCTTAAAAATAGAAAAACCAAAATTCTTAAGTTCTCTATTAAGAAAAACAAAAATTTTCATTTTGATCTCCCCTATTTGAAGATCTAATAAAATTATAATAGAAATCAAAATGGTTTCTCTACAACCATTCTTACCTTTTCAATAACTCTGGAATAACAGGCTTTTACCAAATTACTACCAATCTTACGATAAAAAAAAATTGCAAATGAATTAAGTGTAAAAAAAAAAATCAGTCCCAAAAAAAAAAGTAAAAATGTAAAAAATTGATTTCAATTTTGGAACTTCAAAAATAAATTTTTTCTTCTAATCTCATTTTAAACCCTTTAAACATACGTAATTCACTCCCTACAACTACTCATATTTGACTGGAAATTGGTTTATATATTAGAAAAAAAAATTACTCGAAAAAAAAAAGTAATAATAATTTAATAACTAATCTTTACTAAAAAAAAAAAATAAAGCAAAGATCTTTAACAGAAAATTGACTAAAATTGAAAATATGTTATTTTTGATATTCTAACATAAACTTTTTTTATAGATACCAAGTTTAAAAAAAATAGGATCAACTAAGAAATCCAGAAAAGATTTTTTTTAAAGTTATATCAATTTTTTTTACAATTCTTTTTGAAAAAGAAAATTATTGAATTATATTTGACTTTATTTCTTAGAATTAAAAAAGTTTTAACCTACTTTTATTACCCTTTTTGCCACTATTATTTAATACCAAGACGTTATTGCAAGGAATCTTGATGTAAGATGTTTATATATTTATATATATATATATATATATATATATATGGGTTCAACACACAAAAAAAAAAACCATTAAAAATATTTATTTTGACACTCTTAAGAAAGAAAATTTTCAAAGTAAAAACTTTTAAACCATTAAAAAAAATTTACTCAAACAAATTGTGTTTCTGTTATAAGATGGAATTCAATTTTTATAATTAATTTTTTCTTGAAGATAATTGAGAATTAATTAATACTATCCCGAACTTTCAAAATCAATTGTTTCTTAAATCAAAGATTTAAATTTATTATTAGAGTTCTTTTATAAGACCTAAAAATTTATTATAAAATTTTATAATTTGTAAATTTTTTTTCTTTTTCTTGAAAATCAGAAAACGACTGTTTTAAAACATTAAAGAAAAAACTTTTTTTCGGAATAAATATCAATTTCATTGAGAAAATTTTGTTAAGCTTCTATCAAAAGCTCATTTATTTTATCACCTATATTTGAATTAATTTTATTTAGATAGATTTAAATTGTAATGTTAATAATTAAAAATAATAACCAAATAAAAAATTTTCTTACAAAATCAATACTTTCAAACCAAAAATAAAAAATATTATATAATTTTGAAGAATTAATTTAATTGGTAAATAAAAATAATAATTTTAACTGTTTTTAAGTTTTATATTAAAAAGATGTGAATTTCAGATTTCAAAAAAGAAACTCAAATTACGAAAATTTTTAAATGAGGCCAACTCATCGATTTATTAAGTCAAAACACAAATTTCAAAAAAAAATAATTATTTTATATCTAAACAAGATTTCATTTTATTTTTAGAAAATACTAGTTCTTTAACTTTTAAATCCACTGAGTATTTTTCGTGAAAAAAAAAATAAAAAAGAAATAAATTTTGAAAAACAAAAACAAAAAGAATTTTAATAAAAGTTAAAATAATGAACTATTTATCAAGTTCCACTTTTAATTCATCATTTTCATCAAATAATTTATTATTCACATTATCAAACTCAACATTTTCTTCACCTACAGTTGAAATTTTATCGTCCAATTGTTTAATTTGTGACAACAGTTGTTTTTGTATTTTCTGAGATTCTTTCAAGCTCATGACAAGTTGTTGATTCAAAGCTAATAAATGTAAATCAGAAATGGTTTGTTTTTTGGTTAATCTTTTTAACATTTTTTGATTTTTTTTAATTTCAACTTTGGAAGCAAATTTTAAGTTGACCTGAATTTTTATTTGCTTTGTTTTTAGATAGGAATAATACAGACCCACAAAACCAATTATTGCCCCAAAAGGCCAAATAATGATGAAAACGATGGATTTGAAATACCCCAAAGCTAAAGAAATTGCACCAATGATCATTAAATACAAGCCAATTTGCGCTCGATCTTCTGCTGAAAACTTTCCGTGGTCTAAGGTAGCATCAAAACGGTAGGGCTTTAAATAAATTACAAGTACCGTCGCAACAATAAACAACCCAAATAAGAAATAATTTCTTTGGTTAATGCCCTTTTCGTCATTTAAAAAAATAATTGCAGATAAGGCTAATAAAAATTTAATCAAGATTTCAATCATTTCAAACCAGTACCGATTTGATTTGTAATTCAAAAAAATCCAACCAAACCGATCATACCAATATTTGTTGAAATTGTTTTTTTTTGCTTTGATTAATACAATAACAAAAAAGAGAGGAATGCCAACAATATAGATTAAATTGGACAAAATGAAAAGGATTAAATATCGTTTGTATTTATCATCCGAGGTCGAGATTGAAGGATCAATTGATAATACACTTTCATTGGTGTCTGGGTTCTTTGTGTATGAAAATGGTTGGAAAGAAATATTGGACATGGGAATGAAAAAATATTTTAATGTCAAGCTTATTAATCTTGAAAAGAAGATGTTTAAATCTTCTTGATTCTCGGCTTGTTTTTTTTTGTTAAAATAACATTTTGAAGAAAAATATATGAGTGCTAATGCTGATAAGGTAATTAAAGGAGTCACAAATTGGAAAATCCATTTGCTGTACCAGTCCATTTCTGCAAAGCAATCGGGAGATGCCACAGTATCAAAACTGAAAACAAATAATGATCCCCATTTTGAAAATGTTCCTTTAATTGAGTCTGGCCACGATAAATTTAAAGTGAACAAAGATGACAAAAGTTGAACAAAGGTAATAACTATTCGATATATTGGGTAAGGATCTTCTAAAATAGTTCTTTGAACTCTTTTTCTGAAAATGGACAAGAAGGCGATGACCACAATAATGACTATTAACAAATATATATATTGTAGGTTTGATGGACATTCTTGGCAAGATTTATTTAATTCAAAATACCCATTAAGACAGATTTCACAAATGGTCTCTGGGTTTCGTCCTGATGAGCATTGGTCTCCACCAATACAATATTCTTCATGGACACATTTCAGACAACTTGTTTGTTGGGTTTGGTTGTTATAAGTTCCACTTGGGCATTTTTTGCATCGGGAATTACCCGCCCCTTCGGCATAAGTCCCACTTTCACAGGAATCACAAGAGTGGAAATTCTTTGAAGACGTTGTCCCCTCTGGACAGAGTAGGCACGACGTTAGGGCTTCCTGATCTGCATAACTTCCAAATTCACATGTTTGGCATTTTTTGGTTTTCTCCTTTGGATCTAAAAATGTTCCCTTTGAGCAGGGAATGCAAACAGATTCAGTTACGCCACCTTCCGTTTCAGACCAATATCCTTCTTGACAAGGTACACAGCCATCAATTGATTTGCTTCCTACTATGGAACTATAGGTTAACAGTGGACAGGGTTCACACCCCTCAATCGAACTTTGCCCGGTTTGATCATTATACGTCCCCATTGGACACAACAAGCATTCGGTTTGCAATTCATTAGCGTAAGTCCCGTTTCCGCATGGAACGCAAAAAGCCTGGCCCTTTTCGCTGGAAATTTCACCATCATCACATTTTTTACATCCAGTTGACCCTTCTTCATCCTGATAATGCCCAATTCCACATTGTAAGCATTTTGATGATCTGGTATTGGGTTGATATGTACCCTTCGAACACTTATCACATAATGAACTTCCTTTGGAGTTAGAATAGGTGCCTTCTGGGCAATGGGTACAATTTGTTTGCCCTCTCAAATTTTGATAACTACCAACCAAACATTTTCCGCATTTACTGTTTCCCGCTGTATCAGAATATGTACCAAATTGGCATTCATCACATTCGAAATTTGATGTTTTATTGGAAAACTTCCCCATTGGGCATTTTTTACAAGAAGTCGATTTTGGTTTGACAGAATATAAACCTGGCCCACAATCCAAACACCGTGATAATCCTTCAATATTTGAATATGTACCCTTATCACATTCAAAACATTTTTTTAATTTGGTTTCATTCCCAAATGTTCCTATTCCACATTCACGACAATACATCTTTCCTGTTGTTGGCTGGTAACTTCCATAACTGCATTCTTTACAAATTGATTTCCCTTCTTCATCCTGATAAGTTCCCACTAAACAGTCTTTACATTCATTTGCAATATAATTTTCATCATTATAGGTTCCAGTTTTACAGGGGGAAAAGCCATCTCTTGTTGTATAATTTCCTGGCCCACAATCCCAATCAAAAGAAATTAATTGAATATCCTTATTACCTATTTGAAATTTGATATTAAAATTTACATCGAATATATATATTTTATATTTGTATATGAATCAATTAATTATATTTTATTTTTAATTTTTTTATTTGTGTTATTTTGTTTTGTAGATTATTTATACTTTGATGCATAACAGACAAATAAGGATTATAAACTACAAATCTAAAAGATTTACATTTAATTCTATATAAAGTGCACTACAAGTATAAAGACTTAATTGCAGACAATTTTTAGAAAACATTTTTTTTTCGATATTTTTTTTTTTGTGGGTAATTATATATACATTCGGATATTTTTGCGAAATATATTTTTTTCCACAAAATTATCATTTTTTTTTTGAGAGTATTATCATTTTTTTTAAATATAACCATATATATATATATAAGT
This sequence comes from Anaeramoeba flamelloides, assembly GCA_027625915.1. Lineage (NCBI taxonomy): Eukaryota > Anaeramoebidae > Anaeramoeba > Anaeramoeba flamelloides. The sequence goes on from JANTQA010000012.1 coordinate 7,295,698, forward strand.
TATTTCCAAAAAAGTAGGGCAAATTTATTTTAAAATAAACTAAATTTCATAATAAATGACCCACCTTACAGTTGAATAATGAATTGCTTTTGTGTCGAATTGAAGTCTTTCCTCTAACAATGAAAAGTTTGCAAATAAATCATTTTTTCTCTTTTTTATTTTTTCAACAGTGTTTTGTTAAAATGGAAAATGAAAATGAAAAATTTGAAAGAAGTAACATATGAATTAATGAAAAATTTGGTTTCAAATATGAAAAAGAGATTAGATTTAGTTATTCAAATGGAAGGAGAATCGATAAATGTTTTTTTTTTACTTTTTTAAATTTTCTATTTTTCATGTAATGCTTCTTTCAAAATAAATGGCCCAATTTTTTTTAACAGTTTTTATTATTTTTCTTTCTTTTATTTTTAGACAAAAAATAAATATCTCTTGAGTAAAGTATTGAATATTAAAATCTAAATTTTTATATTATAATAGAGAACTTCAATTATTAAAAATATTTTTATTTAAAATTTGATTTTTAATGGTCCAATTATTATGAAAGATAGTTTATATTTATTCGACTCAATCTTCAAAAAAGTATTTAAATGACCAAAATCATTAACTACCATTTATCAATTCTTGGTAATAATTCAATTTGTTTATTAGTATTATATTACATAAAAAAAAGATATTCAAATTTCTGATCTTGATTGTATCAGATATTTTTTAGGTATGAAAAATGGTATTTGTATTCTTTCTTTTTGATTGAAAAAATCGTTTTCCTAACTTGTTTAATCTCAAAAAAATTTCAAATAGAATTGAAAACATATAACTATATTTGATTGTTTAAAATATCATTTATACCCTTTCCATATTTTCATTTTTTTATTGAAATTTATCGTGACATCGTTTTCTCCAAAAACAGTGCTATATTTTTTTTTTTTCATTTTTTGGAAATATTTCATCAAAAATATTTTGAAATAAATACCTAAGTCATTGATTCAATTGACATTAATATTAAACTTAATTTGGTATTGTAAATTAATGAATACCTCCAATATCAAAGAATAATTTTTATGAAATTTTAAAAAAAATAATCCACTTTTTTGGAAATACATTATATCACAGATCTGACGATTTTTTTTGATTTCATTAAACGTATTTTACACGTGCTATCGATGTGCGAAATTTGTTTATATGATATATATATAATCAAAAGACAAAAAAATTAGGTGTGCTGATCTAATTTGGAATTGGTGAAAAAGTTAAATTTTCACCTCTTTTTGACCAACTAGTAATTTTTTTTTTAAAAATAATTCTTTTTCTCATTATTTAAAGAGTTTACAAATCTCAAGAGTTTTGAAGGGAAAATCTACTATGTGTTTCTTTTTCAATTTCAAAATAGAAAACCAAACTATTTTATATGGGTTTAAATGCAAAACATCCCATTTAACTGTGGAATCGAGAATTCCCATTGTTTTCCAAGGTCTTTAAGGCAATTACTTCCTAGGTGTATATAATTGTTTTTTTTTTTTTTTCGTTTTTTTTTAAGTTTTTTTCATTTGTAATTTTTCATATCCTAGAAAGATAAAGTAAGATTTCAAAAGAATTCAAGAACTTTTTCAAAAAATAAAAAAAATAAAACAACGAACAAAACGAAAAAACATGTCAAAAAGTTACAATTTTTTAAGTTTTTCATGATTTCAAAACGAAAAGTTTTATTACCTGATATAATTATTTATATATTATCAATAATAAATGTTTTGACCTTTATATTTCAAATTTTCTGTAATAAACTGTAAAATATTTATGAATGGTTGTGAAAAAGGATGACTTTTTGTGTTGAAGTATAAAGTAAAAGAACAATTATAAAGTTTTAAAAAGTTATTTATCTTTTTTTTTCATCAGTATTCAAATTTATTATATTGTTTAATTCTTTAGATATCTATGTATTTTCGAAGACATTATCATTTTTTTTTAATCATCATAAACTCCATATCAGAGTAAATAAATGTTTTTAAAATTTATCTTTTTACTGAATTGAAAAATTTTTTTATAAAAATTCAATATATGTTTTAATTCTTCAATTAACGAATATATATGTATCTCCAAGTAGATATTTTTATTGTCTATAAAAAAACAAATATATATTTTCTTAGAACCCAATTTTTTGTTTTTTTATTCCAAAGAATTTTCCATAAGTGATTTTAATTCTTAAAAAAAAATGTTATAATAAAATAAACCCCTTGTCAAAAATGATGACTCACCTGAAATAATAAATTTTAAAAAAAATGTATATATATCCTTTCGTATTTATAAACAACTACTAATTAAAACTGATTTGTAATTCACTTTTAAACCGATCTAAATACATAAACAGGGTGATTTAAATATTATAAAAAAATAAAAAAAATACTGAGAAATTCAACAACTTGTCATAAACTTTTTATTCAATTTCGATTTTTGTAAATCTACCAACTCAACTTTTGAAACAGTTCTTTAGACAGAATATTTGGAAGATTAACTAATTTTACAAAGTTTACTTAAGATTTAAAGAAATAAAATACCGAAATCCAAATCTAAGGAAAAAATTTGTAAAATGAAAAGTGAAGTAAAAAATTTCAGATACCTATTTGAATTTATCTGTAACTAAAAAAAAAAGCGAATCACAGTTTTTGAAATGAGTATAACGAATTTTTTATTACTGAACTTTTACTAAAAAAAGGTTATAAAATTATTTTTTGCTAATAATTGGATATATTTTAAAAAATATCAAATAATCTCTATTTTCTAATGTTTATTTGTATTTTCCAAGATATTTTTTTTTTTTTTAATAAACTCTAACTTTCATAAAAATACAAAGCATCAAAAAGAAAAAAAAAAGAAAAAAAAAGAAAAAAAAAAAAAGAAATCAAAAAAAAAGAAAAAGAAAAAAAAAAGAAAAAAAAAAATTTGAAAAAGCAAAACAAAAAATTGACCAAATTATAAAAAATGATTCTGATCTTAAAATTTAATAAATATTTTTTTGATAAGAATCTGAGATAAACCGAAAATCTGCTACCCTTAACATCATAAAGCAAGTCAACTTTTTTTAAAAATAGTATAGTTCAAAAAGTGCAAATATTCATTTTTTTGTTTTTTTTTGTTGATAAAAAGTGATTTTCTTTTAAAAGGATATTTTTGAGTTTTTTTATTGATTTTTATAAAAAAAAATTACAAAATTCAGAACTGAAATTATTAATGATTCATTAACAAATTCATATATTAAATTTCTTAAATTATTATTTTGGGATCTTTTAATTATTTTTTTTATGATATTTTTTTTTTCACTTTACAGAAATGAAATCCAAATTAAAGTGATATTCAACTTTCTTGAATTTTTTACAAATACAGTTTCAGAATTTAGTGACTTTTTGAAGTTTTTTTTTTTTTTTTTTTTTTTTTTTTTTTTGGGAATTTCTCGATAATTGTTCAGAAAAAAATTAAAGAATAATTTATACTCTCAAAAAAAAAAAACATTCAACAAGTGAAAATAAGATTTTATATTAAAATTTTAGGTTTTGTTGGTAATATTTCCATTTTTTAGGATTTATTACCAACTAATATCTATATTTACATAATCTAAAAAAGCAGTATATTTTTTTATGATTAATATTTTCCAAAATCTAGCTAATAAATTAATTCAATTAACCAATGTGATTAAATTTTTTAGAATAAAAACAATCTCAAATTCTGAATATCGAAAATATTCTTTGAAATTACTGTGAACTTTTTTATTTTTTTTTTGAAAGATTGGGCTTGAGAAAAATTTGAAATCAAAGAATAAGTTTTTCTATTAAATTATAATATTTTTCCAGAGACTTTATCTTTTTTTAATAACCTTTTTTTTAATTTTATCATTTAAAAATAAAAAAAACATTTGAAGACCAAATTAGCCCCTTTTGTGAAAAGAAAATTCCTATTATTTAGAATTTGTTTTAGTAAATGTGTTAAAACAAGATAGTGTATATAAAAATATACATAATTTCAAGTTTGAATTCAATAATTTTGGCAACAAATGTTTTAAAGAAAAAGTTAAATAGAAATTCAATTTATTTTTATTTTTTCATTTCGTTTATAAAATTTTTTTAATATAAAGTGTTTCTCTAGTTAACTATTTTAGTGTTTTTTAGGTTGTTGTGACATATTATCAAATTAAAAAATTCAAAAATTTTGTTGATTTATTTATTTGATTGAAGTCATTGAAATAATAATAATTTATGTTAAGAAATATGGTATAAATTTCTCTTTTTTCTATGTGTTTAACATGTTTTTTTGATCATTTCTGTTAGTTTTCTTTGATGATAAAAAAGCAAAATTTTAAATAAAAATTGTTCTACTCAATAATAAAATAAAAATCAAGTTTTTTTTCTTGGTTTTAATTTAAAAAGTATATAATTATTTCTGTTTTGAGAATAATAATTAGAAATATTCCTAATAATACTGTAATATATATTAAATATTTCCATGGGTGGCACCATATTGAAAAGAAACCATTTCTCATCTGATAATTATAAATTAAGATGTCTTTAAGATTTTTGATAAAAAAACATCTGGAAACTTGAAAAAAAGAAATACTTTTTAGATTATTTTACAAATTATTTATAATTGAAATATTCTATAGTATTTATCCGAAATTCATTTTTTTTTCTATTCTTGAACCAGACATAGGGATTAAAATTGCCATAATATTAAGAGGTAGTGTCCTTTGTATTGTTTGGGAATATCACAAAATTTTATTTAGTGAGATCCAGTAAAGAAAAAATGACAATTTTTGGATTTTTTCATAAAATTGGTATTTAATTTGATATACTGGGGTTACAAAAAGTAATTTTTACTCTAAAAATATCTAAAAAATAATTTTATAACCGAAAGGGCATTTGAAACCCTTTTATTTGGATTTATTTATTCTTTTTAGATATAAAAATATATTATTAAATAGGTTCCCTAATCTTTGCAAAAGTAAAATTTTTTATTTTTCCCATATTTTTGCTTTTTACATTTTTTTTTCTTTTGAATATTGAAAAATATTTTCCCCTTCATATTTTATATTTATATACAATTCAAACAAGCTTCAAGAAGGTTAATAAAAATGTATAAATTTCAAGAAAATGATGGGTGAAATTCATTAAAAAGAACTCAAATAATGTAGGGAAATTCTGATTATTTTTTACAATTTTTCTCTCCTTGATCGATCTATTATCAAACCAAAGTTGCGAGTAAATATTATCAACCCATTCCTGTAATATGTATGTAGTCCTTAATATTTGTGCAATTCAAAAATAATTTTAAATGAAATTATATATAAACAAAAATTAAGAGTTAGCCCTTCACAGAATATAATTTCCAAAATAAATTAATACTATATTTTGTCTACTTTTAAAATGTTATTCAATTTCTTTGATTAGATTATTATAATATTAAGGGGTTTACTTCATTTTTTTCTTTTTACTTTTTAATTAATAATAAATAAATAAAAATTTAAAATTACCTGTACTAGAGTTTTGAAAGGCATTTTTAGTTGTATATTTCAATTCTTCATCACTGTTAAAAACTAATAGAGCAAAATGATGATCATTTTTCTCATTTACAATTAAAACTTGCTTTTCATCTTCTCCAGAATCCGGTGATTGGATTGTCAAATATGTTTGATTTAAATATTCATTAAAAATTTGAATGATTCCATTGGATCCATAAGAATAATCATATTGTGATTCATCAGCTTGATAATTGTTTACACTAATAATAATTTGATCGTTTTCATCAAAGGCAATGTTATAAACAGAGCAGTCAACATTTTTCTCTTCATTGTAAAACCAAGTTGAATAAATGTGTTTCGGTCCATCAAACTTTGCAATAATCCCCACCTTAGAAATTGTTCCCCTTGTGCTAATTAACGCATCAGTTGATATTAGAATATCGTTTGAAGTAGATTCCCCAACGATCCAAATATTACCTTGTGAATCAAGATTCATTCTTAAATTCTTATCGAAATCCGATCCACCAAAAGCACAAATAAAATCCTTTGTAAAATCGGAAGCATTTACTCTTCCATATAAGAAACTGTGGGAATCATCAGAATCGCCTCTTTGATGGGTACAATTTGTGTCTTGGTATGTTATGTTCCATAATCCTACAATAAATCCCCCAAAATATAAATAACCATCTCTGATATAGACATCGTTTATTCCCGATTCCGTTTCATCTTTTGTAAAATCAGGGCATTTGAGATATTGTAAATCGCTAAGATCAGAAGAAATACTTGCATAATAGCCACTTTTCCTCTCTACTATGCAATCAATATTATCACCATTTTGCCCATCAGAGGGAAGAGTTTTAAGTGTATTTCCCCCAAAATAAAGTGTTGTTTCATCACTTGAAAGTCCCAGAGAATTTGGAAAATTATGTCCAAGGCAGCATACTACTGTAGAATAAAGTAATTCTTCTCCGTTATTTGAAATTTTTGAGAGGAAAGTTATGCCTTGTTCATCCACATATTGAGTACAATTCTCTCGATAGGCACCCTTAGTTGTTGGGAAAGCATCATTTCTGTTTCCCACCTGATACCCATCAGTGTAACCACCGATATAGATATTCTCATTTGAATCTAAAATAATTGCCTTTGCTACATCGGGCAAATTCGACGACAAATAAAGATACCAAACTAAATCGTTTCCTGAACACAATTTAAATACAATGGCATCGAAATTACTTTCATCATTTGAAGTGAAACTAAAATTACCCTTTCTTTCTCTTGAATTTGAATTGCCTATTTTCATGTTTTTTTATTTTATTAGATCAAAAAAATATGTTTTAATTATGATTTTTTTTTATTTATGTTTTTCAGAAAAGAGTGTAATTTTAGCGTTTTTACAAAAAGTTTGTGGTTTCGAGAAAAGGATAATTTGGAAAATAAATAAAAATCAGAAAAAAAAAATGAAATAATAATTTTTTATTTCCCCAACAAAAAATAACATGTCTTTAATAATCCTTATCACTTTTACCAAGCTTGAGAATTTTATAATTTTTTTCCCCTTTCAAAGTGTTGGAAAGTGTTTGAAAGATTCAAAGTTTTATAAAAAGTAATGATATTTTTTGTCCTGTTATATGGTAAATAATTATTATTTAGAGAGTATAGTTTATTGTTCCTTTAAACGAATTTTCTTTCAATTTTATATTACTTATATTTTGTGTATTTTTTACATTAGTCTCAAATACAAATATAAACAGTTATTATATTGGAAAAAATGATATTGTAGGTAAATTAAGATATGTATTGTAATATTTTTATAACAAGAGTACACTTGGTGTTTTCTATTACAAGTTCAAATTAACTATTTGTTAATAATTTAAGCTCAGTAATAAAGTGAAAAATATTATTCAAATTATATTCAATCTAACATTTTGATTTTTTGTTTTACTTTTTATTTTTATTTCTTTTCAAAAAAATTAAAGCGCAATAGCACTGAAAGTAAAAGGTAAACTAAATAAAAAATATTTTTTTTAAACACAAAAACGTTTGCACAAAAATTCTTTATCATTTTTTTTTTTAGTTTCCCAGCTATAATCATTCGAACGAGGTGTATATTTTAATTAATAACAATTTTTTTTTTTTTTTTTTATTCAAAAATATATTTTCTGATAACTTTTTTTTATTTATATAAGATTAAAAATTATTGAAAAGTTCAAAATTTATTTAACTTTTGGTTAGTTATTATTAATACTAAAATGAAATTATATTTGTTTGAATTATATTTTTCAAGATATTTGAATATTACTTTATAATTTAGTAAAAATAAAACAATAAAATAACAAATAAATGAAAAAAATGAATATATTGATACATACCTGCCCCTATGATACAACCTTCTGAATCAAACACTGCATCTTGGACCTCGTCTGCCCCATTCCAACCTAAATAGGTTGAATAAGTAGGATCTATTATTAAAAATTGATTTTTATCAAAATTTGGATCATTTATATGAAACATAACAGAATATTCTTTTTCTTTTTCTTTTCCTTTTTGGTTTTCTTTCTTATTGCCATTTAAGTTTAGATTCATAATGAAATTTCCTTTTAATTGAAGATTGTTTTGAAAAAAAATTGGGTTTGATTCTTCAAAAATAAGTTTATTTGTTAATCGTGAGTGAAATTGTAAATTTCCATTTTGTTTGGAAATATTTATTTTTAAATTCTTGCTAAATTTAAAGTTCCATTTGATTTTCGAAATTTTACGTCCTGAGTCAAGTTCAAAAATGGATTTAATTTTGGCTTTCCCTGTTTCAAATATCAAATCGACACCTTCAAAAATGTTTGAGTATTTGATTCCAGAATAATTGGGAACTGATGTAATCCTTTTTGTGTCAAAGAAATAGTTTGTTTTTGATGATAATTTGCCAAAAGCAGAGATCTGGCTGAAATTTGAATTTTCAATAAACATTTCAATTGTGTGTTCATTGGCTGTAAAAAAAATTGATTTTTTTGTAAAATACCATTTTCCTTGATTGAACGTATTCCCAACATATTTGATATTATCTTGATAAAACCCTTCATTTTTTACAAAGAAATTTGGTATTTGATATTCAAAATGTGGATTTTTTTGGCTATTTTTGAAAAAAATATATATCAAAATAAATAAAATAGTTTTTATTTTTATTTTTATTACAATTTAAGGAGGAGTTCTTAACTCTTCTTATTTATTATTTGGTTTTTTTTTTAATTTGTACTTTTATTAACAATCCATAGATTTTTGAAATAATAATCAGAATTTAAAAAAAAAAAGACTGTTGTTAGCTTTTCTTGGGGTTTCTGTTTATTTGATAAATCAATAGATTCTGTTTAATTCTTGTGAAACATGGAAAGAAACTGTAGGGTTTTTTTAGTTTTTGAAATAAAAAGAAAATATCTGAAATTTTTGGATAATTTCACAAAATTAAAAAAAAACTGCCATTAAATTTTCTTGAGTTTTCTGTTTATTTGTAAAAAAATTGGTTTTTGAGATAAAACAGAAAACCTTAAACAAACCTATTCACTCGAAGGCACTCTACGGACACTTTTCATTAGGTTTTCCAGTATTTGTAAGATTTGTTTAAAATCACCATTAGACTCTATTCTTTTGAATACTGGGAAAACAGCCGTTAGGTTTTCTGGAGTTTTCTGTTTGTTTAGAAAATCAATAGGTTTTTGTTAGATTTTTCTTTATTCTTTTGAATTTGAGAATAGAAAAGTTAGGTTTCCTTGGGGTTCAATATTTTATCTGTAAAACCAATTGATTTTACAGATAAACAGTAAACCCCAAGAAAAAGTACATTATCTTTTTCTTAATTTTAGATATTAAAAGAAAATTAATTGAAATTTTGTTTTTATTACTTAATTTTAAAATAACATCCATTAAGTATACTTAAGTTTTCCTGTTGATTTGCAAAATCAATTGATTTTTCAAATAAACCGAAAACCTCAAGAAAATTGCCATTAGTTTTTTTTACTTATTGAAATTAAAAGAAAATTTCTATATTTTCGTTTTGTTTCAAAAATTAAAAAAAAAAAAAAATAGGTATTTGACGACACTTGAAAGTATTCTAGGGAACTTTTTTCTACACTCCTGGTTCCTAAATTTTTATTGATTTGTATTTTTTTTCTCTTTTTACTTGTTGTTTTTTGTTTTGGATTTGTTCAGAAAATTTTTAATAATTTTTATTAGTTGATTTTGAATAATTTTATCGTGAAGATCCAAAATAAATATTTCCAATTAAAAAAATGTATTTTTAATCGAAATTGAACCAATTATAGGAATTAAAATAAGCCTAATCTAACTCACTTGATACAATTAAATCAAATCAATTAAAAAAAAAACAGTAATATTTACCGTATAGCATTTCATTCACTTGCCTAAAATATCAAAAAAAAAATAATAAAATTGTACACACTACTGGCAAAAAAGAATTGAATAAAAATTAACACCAGGGTGGATCATTTTCTATTTGATATTTATTTAACTTATAAAATAGATTAAAATACAATATAATAACGTGTATTGTAGTCAAAATAGCACATACAGAAAAGTTTAATATGCATTTCAAAATAAAAAATATTTTTTTTTTTGCTCTAGAAAATCTATATATTAACAATCCCAGAAATTGGTAACAAAAAAAAGTAAATATGGTATTGGTTTCTCTAAGTTCGATTATTACAGTTGAAATTGCAAAAAATGAAGGATCAAATAGTAAGATTTTTCTCAAAAAATAAAGTTGTTTTTGAAGATAATTTTTAATCAAAACAAAAAAACCTAAAAAACTTTAAATAAAACTGTGAAAAGTACGAATAATTTTTAGAAAAAAAAAGCATTCTAAAGTTAAAATTTACTGAAAAAATCAGGGTTTAGTTTTCAAAATTGATTTGAAATTAGGTATATTATTGGATATTCAATTAGATTTTATATTGAAACAAGAAGAAAAAAAAGCAGTGACTATATTTTGAAACGTGAGTTATAGGCTTTTTGGTAAACATTTTTTTGATCACTGTAAAGCAATAATATCAAAATTTCAGAAAATATAAAAAACATATATAACTCGAAGATCAATTTTGTTTGATTAACTGTTAAAATCAAATTTTCTTAATTAAAATGTTATCTGAAAGTCCAAAAAAGGAAGATTGATTAAATCACCAAGAAAAATACAATTTCTAATCGATTTTATAAAGATCATTTTATTTGGTAACAAATAACTTTGAAATTATTTTAGGAACTTGAAATAAAAATTTTCATTTATCAATTGAAATAACAGTATTGAAAATCATGAGATTATAATCAAGCATAATAAATTTACTATCATGATAATTGACTGAATTTTGTTATTATAAATTCTTTCACTTTTTAATAGCTATTTCACGTCAAAGATAATATTCTTTATTTTTAATTTGAAAATTTGTTTGATCAAATATCAATACTTATTAAATTTTGTAAAGGAACATGTATTTTTGATTTCTTTTTTACAAAAAATGAACAAACAGTATTAATTCTGTTAAAATCATATTTTCCTTTGATCAGTTTCACTTTTAAGGTACAAACTTTGGGCAGAATTTAAGGTACAAAAAATCTCAAATTGAGGCACAAAATTTGGTCTTTAATTTGTGTAAAAAAAAAAAAAATCTAAAAAATTTATTAATTTGAATTTTTTTTTACCTTAAATTTTATTGAAAGTTTGTAACCTAAAAGTGGAACTGGCTAAAGGTTAAATTATTCTCGTAGGTTTAATAAGAAAGATTAATTAAATCATATAATATCTCCTTTCTAATTGGTTTTGTGAAGATCTTTACAGTATTTATGACAAATAACTTGTCAATTATTTTGGAAACTGGATTTAAAATTTTTCATTTAGAAATTTGATAATAATCTCAGGACTATCTAAAATAAAGCCACCAAGGGAGTCTAACAAAATTAAAACATCAGTGAATTACACTTTTTATTTCTTGAAATCCAGAAGAACTATTAAATTTCGAAAAATTTAGGAATAGTCATCTTTAGTGAGATCAGACAGTTAATTGCAAGATGGTAGTAAAAACCACAACCCAATATTTTTCTTCTAATTGAAGTATTGTCTAGTTTCCAATAAAAACCTATGAATAAATGGACTTGGAAGAAACAAGGTTGGTTTACGGGTTTTACTACCATCTTCCAATTAAGTATCTAATCATTCACAATTATCTATTTGTAAAAGTTTGAGATTTTATCTTCTTCTTGATCTAAAGCGATAAAGGGTCTAATTCACTGATGCTTTAATTTTGTTAGACCCCCTTGGTGGCTTTATTTTAGATAGTCCTTAAATATTGGAGAAAAAAGATGAAACACAATTTTTTATTGGAAACGGTAAAGAATAACGTAAACATAAAAACTGAAAAGTAAGATCTAATAATACAGCCAGTTCCACTTTTAAGAAAAAATCTTTGAATAAAAATTAAGGCACAAAAAAAATCTCAAATTACGGCACAAAATTCAAATTCTAGTAAAATAATTTGTGAAAATTAAAATTCAGAATTTTGTGAATTAATTTGAGATTTTTTTGGGACTTAAATTCCGTTGAAAGTTTGTATCTTAAAAGTGGAACTGGCTGTAAGAAAAAAAAACAAATGATTAAAAGGAACAAAAACAATTTAGGTCTACTTTTTTTCCAAATCTTTATTATAAGTTCTGAAGATCCCAAAAATATTCAATTTTTTTGAAGAAATTTATAATAATTAATTAACCAAAGAAAAATTTCAAACCAAAAGATAGTATTAAAAAAACTGTTATTTTTCAGTGTAATTCAATGTATTTCTTTGGGAAGCTAATTTTTTTCTTCTCTGAATTGATTTTACTTTTCATTTTCAGGTTCTATTAATGTTCAATTGAAAAACCGTGTTTTACTTTTTCTCTCTTTTTCACTTTTTTTCCCAAACGGTAAACATCTTTTCACATTTCAAAAGCAAAAAGGTGAAACCAGTAGGTACCAAGAAATTTAACCCTGCAATCAGTACAAATTTTACAAGATAATTTAAACGTTTAATTGAAAGCACAATGAATTTTTGGGTTATTTTTTCTCAACAAATTATAATTTTTACAAAAGTTCTTTAAAGTTTCAAAACCAATGGGCCTGTTCCTATGAACAATTTAGATCGTTGATCTTCTTTGTATTTGGAGAAAAAGTGAAAATTCTATTAAATTTGATTCTCCCTTTAATTTTGTACCTAAAATCGAGCGATCTCATTTGGAATCAAGAAATATTTTGTGTGCTTCCTTTTTATCACTGTTGACTCAAAAAAATTTTCTTATAAGAAAAAAATACAAAAACCAAATAAGGTTTTTTTTGTCAATGACAAAAAAACAAAAAAACAAAAAAAAGAATTTACGTATTGTTTTTCATTCCATAATTATATGTGCCATTTTCTGTTAATAGTGGACCTATGTTGGCCAAATGGCCCAATTGCTGGTTAACTGGACTAAACTGTGAAGTTAAATTCAATAAAACAAGAAATAATAAACATTTGTTTATAAATTTGTTCTGTTTTTCCATTCAGAAAATAAAAAAAAAAAATAAAATACTCCCTTTCAAAAATAAAATAATTTTTTTGATATTTTATTTATTTCACAAATTCTGGATATTTGGTAACCCAATTTTTTCTCATTTAAGGAAAGAAATTTGACAACAATGACTTTCTTCAAAGTCACTTTTACAAAAAAACATAGAAACATTTCTTTGTTGCTTAAAATTTAATTTATTCAAATCTTATTACGAAAAGAATTAAAATTGAAACAACAGTCTTTGGACTTTTAAACACGAACACTCAATAACATAATAAGGTATAAAAATATTTTATTTTAGCAAAGATTTTTGGATGATGCGTCACAATTAATTTTAACAATTATTTATTGAGTTAACGAAAAAAAGAAGCATTATCTATCTTAAGGATGAATAAATATTACTTAAAAAACTTTTTTGTCATATGTGTGGTCTTATAGTGTTTACTAAAAAGTCGGATGTTTAAATGTTATTCAATTTATATATCTCATTATTTTAATAACTTGATCTCTATACATTTATTTCTTCAGTCCCCTTTGGGAAATGAATTTAAGGGGTGGTTCTATGAATTAAATGATTGCTATGTCATTTTTAGTTGATCATAATATTTATAGATATTTCCGAAAAATTAATCTCAAACAGTTTTGCTATTATTTATTTTTCTGGAAAAAGGAAACACATTTTGATTATTGTTGGTCGAATAAATATAACACAATTTTTCTTCAGAGTTTTTCAAAATAAAAAAACATATTCAAGGAAAGTAATTTTTATTTCGATATCGGAACAAGACAAACAAAAAAATTGACAACCTAAATGGAAATCAAACTTTGCTGTGGGTGAGTTTAAATAGGAACTCGATCTAATTTTTCGACTTTTTTGGTTCAAGCGGCCAAGATATTTTTATTTTAACTCTTCTGAAATAATGAGCAAATCAGCTTATACTAAGGGATTAAATTTCGTGTCAGTAAAATGCGTAATCTGTAAAATATCTTATTATTTCGTTTTTCTTTTCAAAATGAGAATAAATTAAATCTGGAAATTAGCTATTGATAACATAACATTCTGAAAGCAAACAAGCCAGTGGAACTTTTAGCTTCTCTACTCAATTTTCAAAATTCTTATCTTGCTTTTCGAGAGATTCCTTCTACTTGTTCTCAAAAATGGTATTTTCTTCAGACAATCCCAAAATAAGAAAAAAAACCCACTTAAAATTTTTTCCTTATTTAGACAATTATTAGCAAATAGGGTGTTTTCGCTTTTGACGATTTTTTTTCAGCCCAATGTTTACTTTAATTTTTGTATAACAAATTTTACTGTTGTTAAAATAATCCTTTCTGTTCCAAAAAGTTTTAATTCATCTCTCAAAAATAAAAATCTTGTTTTTTTCTTAGTGAAGATCTATACATTAACCAATCAAAGAAAATGACAATAAACACGAAGTAAATATGGTACTGATTCCTTAAAGTTCTATTATTTCAAAAGAAATTGTAAAAATGAAGGATCAAATCGGAAAACTTGATCATCAAACCAAAAAAACAAAAAATTTTAAAAAAATCGTCAAAATTACGAAAAATTTTTGACTAATGGCATTCCATAATTTAAAATTTTACTGAAAATATCCATAAATTGACCTTCAAAATTGAATTCAATATTATATAATCCGAACAGTAAATTGGATGTTTCATTGAAACAAGAAGAAAAAAAAGCAGGGATTATATTTTGAAACACTAAATATGTTAATTTGGCAGACTTGATTTTGATCACTGGACTATGATAGTAGTTCTGTAAAAAAAATTAACAATAAATTCTATTTGATAATGGAATAAAAAAAACTTTGTTAAAAAATCCAACTAATACGAAGAATGTTGTGATTAGTGATTTTTGAATTGGGGATCTTTATTGAACCTGAAAATGAAAAAGAAAATTAATTATCGTTCACATAAAAATTGTAAAAGTGAAAAACAATTACAACACAATTTGTCATTTGGAACCTTAGTACATTCTAAAAAAGAAATATAAGATCAATATTAATAAAAGAAAAAATAAATAATTAAACTCAAAAAAAAGGGGACCAAACACAATAATAGTTTTTTTAATATTATCTTTTGAAATGGAGTTTTTGTTTGATTGATCTATTATTAAAAATTTGTTGAAAGAATTGATTATTTTTGAGATCTCCAAAACCACTCACTCTAAAGATTTCCATAATAAAGCAGATTCAAATTCTATTTGTTGGTTTGATTGAAAATAATATAATGGATTATTATTAAAAGTTGATTTGTTTCTTTTGTTAATAGATCTTACTTTGAATTTTCAGGTTTTATTAAATCCCCAATTAAAAACCTTGTTTCACTTTTTTTCCACAATGGTCACTTCATTTTCATCTCGTTTTCTTTTTAAAATTGAAAGATCAAAACCAGAAACAACAAATTACTACTTCACTGAAAACTCGATTACAAATTGAAAAATATGGAAATAAAATTAACATTTTCTCCAATTTTAATTTCAAATTACAGCGTTGATCAATCACTAATAGCTCTAAATTCACTCTTTCATCTTTAGAGAGTAAATCTTCCACTGAGTATCTAGAAAAGTTAATGCTGTGATTAGACTCTTAAGTCTCTGAAGAAGAAGATTCAAATATCTTTTAGTCATTTAGTCCCTCGACTTTGAAAAAAACCGGGAAATAAAGATTATTCTGTTACTGTTATTTGAATTATCAATTGGCAAAATTTCAAACTACTATTGTCAAAATAAAGTGTGTAAAAAAATATAATGCTTCTCTTCAAAATAAAAAATCTTGTTTTTTTCTTAGTGAAGACCTATGCATTAACCAATCAAAGAAACCAACAATAAACCCTAAAGAAATATGGTGTTGGTTTCTTAAAGTACTATTATTTAAAAAGAAATTCTAAAAATGAAGGATCAAATTGCAAAATTTATCTCAAAACATAGATTAAATTTTTGATAAATTTTTATTGTCAAAAAAAACGAAAAAATTTCCAAAGAATTGAGAAAATTATGGAAAATTTTCAACTATTTACATTCCTAATTGAAATTTGATTGACAATTACAAGACCATTACTTTTAAAATTAATTTTTACTTATGTATACTATCTGGAAGTAAATTGGGTGTTGCATTAAAACAAGAAGAAAAAAAAATCATGGATAATATTTAGAAACCTGGATTATATTCTTTGTGGACACGTTATTTTGATCACTGTACCTTTTCCATATTTTTCTTTTCTAAATACAGTTTTCAAAATAGAAGTACGTAATTCTTACTACACTTGAAAAGGGAAATTGAAAATGAATTCCGATTTAGATTTTGAAATACAAGTATAAAAAAATTGTTGAAAAAATATAATAGTTTTTGAGACCCCAAAACGACTGGAACCGATTTTGAGAAAAAAATAGATTGAAAATAATAAAATACAATATTCTTCAAAGTTAATTTGTTTGATCGATAATATGATTTTACTTTTTTTTCAGCTTCTATTCCAGATCAAAATTAAAAACCATGTTGGCCTTATTTTCCGATTTCATTTTTATACCTTAGAATATAATCTTTTAAAGAAAATAAATTCCTTAAAATTTATTATGACAATAAAAAATCAGTAATGTTCAAGCAATCAAAAAATTATGAAAAAAAATTGGATCTCAAAAAATGGAGGAATATCTGATATTTTTGAAAAACATTTCTATTTCTATTTGATTTCTTAAACAAAAATAATTGTTGTTAATAGTAGTACGATTTTGAAAAGTCTCTAGTCGAGAAAAAAGGACAATTGTGGGGTAAAAAAAGTATTAAAAGGATGTTACAATGAATTTTCTTTTAACTCAACTTTAGGATATTTTTTTGAAGAGATAATAACACATAGTTTTGAAAACACTCCACTCATCTAAAAAAACTCAAATACGGTTAAAAAATAACTGATAATAAATATTACCGTGTCCTAGGTACATTGAAATTCAAAAGAATAGAGAAAACTCAAAGAATTTACTCTATTCTTAAAAATTAAAAAAAAAAAAAAAACAACAAAAGTGTCCGTAGAGTGTCGTCAAGTACCTAGGTTTTCTTAGGTTTTTTGTTTTATTTGTAAAATCTATCGATTATACCAATAAAAAGAAAACCCAACTGCATTTTTTTTTTTACTTTTTGAAAGAAATTGAAAATTTATGGAAATTTTCTGCATATCTCACAAAATCAAAAAAAAACCTCAACGAAAGTGTTCTAGGTTTTCCAGAATTTAAAAGAATAGAGAAAAATCTTTGATTTTACTCAATTCTTTTAAATTCTGGAAAACCTAACGGAAAATCAAATAAATAATATTTTTTCCAATTTAAAAGAACAAATACTTCTTTAATTGCCAAAATAATTGATTTCCTATTTGAAAAATATTCATCAGATTTAAAATGGTGTTAAAATATAATGAAATGACCTCTTAACTGTCAAGAAAAAATTTTTCAAATTTTTTACTATTAAATTGAAAAATAATATTACTGGAAAATTGTATTTACCAACTCAAATTGTAAAATATCTTTAAAAATATTTTTTTAGCAAATATCCTTTATGAACCAATAGTGTTTATTCTAATTGAAGTTATTAAAAAGGGTAAAATTAGAAAATATTTAATTTTTTTTTGTGAATTTTTTTTAATGATAATGTTTATGAAGTATACATTAATAAAATCCAAATTTTCACATTAAAAATTAAATAAACTTGATACTAAATTCGAAATAATTTTTAAATTATATATTTATTACAAATCAACTATTGATAAAACCTCAATTATTAAAAGCCCAATAAACTGAACCCCATTTCACTCAAATTATGCCAATGAAAAAATGAAAATTCACAATTTTTATGAAAAAAAAAAAAAAAATAAACATAAGATTGTTTATAAATACAGTTAATTTCACATATAAGGCACAAACTATCAATGAAATTTAAGGTACAAAAAAATCTCAAATTAAATCACAAACTTATAATTTTTATTTTTTACAATTTATTTTAAGAGAATTTGAATTGTGTGCATTAATTTGAGGGTTTTTTATACCTATAAATTCGTTAAAAGTTTTTGTCTTGATAGTGAAATAACTCTATTTATGAAATTTTTTAATTTTTATTTTTCGAAAAAGATTTTTTTTAATAAAGTATTCTTGAGAAATATCTGAATTTTGTGTCTTAATTTGAGATTTTTATTTGTCCTCAAATTTCGTTGAAAGTTTGTGCCTTAAAAGTGGAACTGACTGTAAAAGATAAGATATTTTAAGGCAAGTGTATAAATTTCAAGAAAATTTCAGAATAAATGGCCCAGGTTACATTTGAATTTTGAATTGTATTTATATTGTTTGGAAATTTTCCCCTCACAATGAAAAGTTTGCAAATAAATCATTTTTTCTCTTTTTTATTTTCCCAATAGTGTTTTGTTAAAAATGGAAAATGAAAATGAAAAATTGGAAAGAATTAACAGATAAATTAATGAAAAAATTGGTTTCAAATAGGAAAAAGAGATTAGATTTAGTTATTCAAATGGAATGAGAATCGATAAATGTGCTTTACTAACTCTTTAAATTTTCTATTTTTTATGTAATGCTTCTTTCAAAATAAATGTCCCAAATTTTTTTTAACTGTTTTTTTTTTTACTTTTTATAAATTATTTTTAGACAAAAAATAAACATCTCCTGAGTATAGAAATGAATATTAAAATCGAAATTTTTATATTATAATAGATAACTTCAATTATTAAAAATAATTTTTTTAAAAATCTGATTTTTAATGGACCAATGATTTTGAAATGGAGTTTACTTAAATCTTATTAGGAGCAAAATTTTGGAATATGTTGATCAAATCTGATTTTAAATATAAATTATTTTGCCAAGGTATTTTTGAAATTTTATTTAATAGATAATGCTTTATCACAATCCCTAGAAAAAAACAAAAAACAAAAAATAGAAATATTTTGCTGTTGCTTTAATGTATCATCGATCAATTATTTTTTTGACTTGGGGTTGTGTATTTCAACCCTCATTAGACATAAAATTCGGATATTTCTCAAGAATACCTTATTAAAAAAAATCTTTTTCGAAAACTAAAAATTAAAAAATTCCATAAATTGAGTTATTCCACTATCAAGAAAAAAACTTTTAACGAATTTATAGGCACAAAAAAAACCCCTCAAATTAATGCACACAATTCAAATTCTCGTAAAATAATTTCTGTAAAAAAATTTCCAAAAATTTTCTTTAAATCCCGGTTGAAGTATAAAAACAAAAAATTTCTTTTTTTTTTGTCATTTTTTTTCAATCTCCTTTCTCAAAAATCCCTTGAAAAAAGGGTTGACCGAAATTAAAAATGATTGCTATTCAAACATAGTCAAATTTTTGGTTCAAAACTATAACTTTAAAATATTCCAAAAAAGTTAATTAAGAAAATTGGCAAAAAAAAAAGAAATTTTTTGTTTTTATACTTCAACCGGGATTTAAAGAAAATTTTTGGAAATTTTTTTACAGAAATTATTTTACGAGAATTTGAATTGTGTGCATTAATTTGAGGGTTTTTTTTGTGCCTTTAATTTTGTTCAAAGTTTGTCTCTTAGAAGTGAAACTTAATGCATTCTTTTTATTTAGTAGAAATTAAAATAAACTATTTAATTTTCTTACGCTCTAATGGTTTTTGTTCATAATTTGACTCAAAATTATTCAATAATTCTGATTTTCATTTGAAAAGGTCATGTATATGCCAGCACTCAAAGATATTTTTTATCTAGGTAACAATTTTTAAACAGAAAAAATTGCATTCTAATAACTAGTGAATCATTACACAACCATTTTGAGATAAGACTAGGAGATCATGTAATTATTTTTTGAAAATAATTAATTTTTGAAAATGTATGAATTGGAATCAAAATCATCACACATAATCAGGCCTTTACTGGGGGGATTATATTTGGAAATAAAATTTAAAAATAATTGGGGTAATGTCACTGCAAAATTTGCACATTTAAAAATATTATATCATTTTGAGTTAAACAAACTAGAATAAAGTATGAATTGACTTTAAAATCTTTCTAAATTTTAAAAGACAAAGTTAGAGCTTTATTTGAATGGGTTTCAATTTATTTTTGTATTCTATGTACTTATTATTTGTTTGGTTTTGAAATCTATTTTGTTTTTATTTCTTTATTGAGAGAAAAGAGTAATCAAAGAAAATTTTCTAAATAAAAAAGAGAAGAAGAAAAATAATCAAAATATTCAAGTAACAAAAATAATATATCATTTACATGACCAAATTAAAAATTATCCACGTCCTGAAACAGGAGGAGTAAAAACCCGATAGAAAGATTATTAATAATAAAAATTCCAGAAAGTGTGATTAATAAATTGGCATTCGGCGACTCCAAAGATTGTGGCACTATAAATCTATTTTGTTTTCTATATACCCATTTTAAAAAACGAGGACTTGATAAACTTTGATGAAGTTTTCTATTTTTAAAAAAGTGAAAAATTTTTCAGAATTAAAACTTCAAAAAAGTTTTTTATTTTAATAAAGTGAAGACCCTACCATTAAATGTGAGGAAGAGGTTGGATTAAGAAGGGTGAAGAAAAGTACCTTTTCTAAAAAAAGTCCAAATTTTTAATAAAACATAAAACTTTAAATTAGTTTTAATTCTGAAAAGGTCACTTTTTTCAAATGTGTGTAATACTGGTATTTTCTAATTCATAAATCAAAAATTTTGATTCCAAGTTCCCAAAATATTTTACACTTATTTATTGAAAAAACCCAAAGATCTACACAAACCCAGTTTTGAAATATTATTTTTAGCTCAATTACTGCTATTTTTCGCTCACCATTTGTTGAAAAAAACCAATGCACTTCACAAAATCAATTATAAATGATATTTTTCAAGGATTTAATTTAGTTGCCTTATTAAAATTTTTTCACAAAGTTTTATTAATACCGCTGAATTAAATCTCGAAAATTATCATTTATAATTAATTTCAACAATAGCTTTTTTTCAATAAATTTAGTTCTCTGAAATATAAAATAAATACTAAAATATCATTTAAAGCCATATTGATGAAATATTTTGAAATAGTTGAAATGTAATCAAATAAATGTATGATTTTTGCTCTGAAAGCGACCATTAAAAATTTTTTTTATTCTTCAGATTATTTATTGTTAATTTTTTCATTCTCGTTAGAATATTTTATTTAAAAGATTCAAAAAAATTAAGAATAAATTGGTTATTCACATTTCTGTTTGATAAAAACGGAAATCCTGGTTGCTAACCCTTTTTTTTTGTGGACAAGAGATAGTTAGGGTGTTAAAATATGCAGGGTATGAAATTTGGGTTAGTGAATAAAATAGCTTTTTGAATTGCTGAATTTTTAGAATCATTCAATTGATGTTGTTTTTATCGTATTCAGATTTACAAGTATCTGAATAATTACTCACGGGCTGGTTTAAATTTTTGGGTCAATCAAAATTTGTTCTTGGGATGTTGTTATTGGGTTAATGAATTGAAAAATTATAAAAAAAAAAAAGTAATAAGGGAAATTGAAAATCAAACTGACACATATTCTGTTTTACTTTTGTTGCTTTGAAATTGGTTTTATTTCTGGTTTGATAGTCTAGTTTTTTTTTTAAACAAAAAGCAAAAAAAAGGTAAAAAAATAAAAAAAGAGAATAAGAATTTGAAAAGAAAAGTTCTTTTAATCGTTTTCAACATTTTCGATCTTTTCTTGTACGTTCCTAAGTAATTCTTCAAGCTCGTTTTCCATTCTTTGAATTTCGTTTGTGACAGTTTCGATTTCATTTTTGAGTTCAATTTCTCTTTCTTCTGTTTGTTTTAATTCTAATTTCCTTTTTTCTTCTTTTTGTTTGTATTCATCAACTTTTTGTTTCCATTCGATTTCCCTTCTTTCAAGATCCTTGGTTTCTTCTTCAAGTCTTTTTTCCGTTTGTTTTATTTCTTTGTCAATGGAAAGTAGTTGTTCGTAAAGTTCGTCGCTATTCATAAGTTTGCTTTTCTTTGAAATAAAAAAGGGGTTTAAAACTCTTTCTTGGGTAATTGATAAAAAAATGAAATGAGAGAATTGTTGTTAATTCTACACAATTTTTAAATATACATCAGTTTGTGTTTGAAATAAATGTTATGTATTTGTGTTTGTAATTATTTTAAGCCTATAAGTACATTTTCCCTTTTTTGAAATTGTGAATACTGATAAATTCAAATTAGTGTTTGATAATTTATGCTTCATTTTTCATTTTACAAATTTTTTTACCAAAGCTTTGAAGAAAGAATTTCATTTGTTTAAAATGTTTAGAAACTTTAATAAATTAGTTGTTCTTCAAAATATTCTTGATCAAGAACTGTTTTAAAAGAGGAGTTATAAGATTTATAATTCTGGTATTTGAATTTTAACTGGGAAAAATTTTCACTTAATTTTCAATTTCCTTTTTCAAATATAGCCACAAACTACGTCCTACTTCTTTGTAAACTCTATTTATAAAAAAATTCTGGAAAGGAAGTGAATATTCTATCACATTTATAATTCAAATACCAGTAATTTAAATTAAACAAAAATTTTCTATCTATTTATTTGAATTTATCAGTCTGGAGGAAATTTACACTGGTATTTGAATAATAAATGGAAACTAATTCTCACTTCTAATTACTTTTTTTTCTTCTTTATAAACCAAGAAACTTTCAAAGAAATACTTTAATTTTAAGTTACCTTTTTTATGAAGGAAATTTATTGATATATTTTGGGAAAAATATTAAAAAAACTAAATAGTAACTAAATAGAAACAAATATTCTAAAATAGTAAAAAGATCATGAACTTAAATTATATCCTATTTATTTTCCAAATTACTGTTGTCAAAATAAATCTTGCATAAATTTTAATCTGTGTTTCAAAATTAAGAATCTTGTTTTTTTCTTAGTGAAGACCGATACATCAAATGATCAAAGAAACCAACAATAAACCCTAATTAAATATAGTAATGATTTCTTAAAGTTCTATTATTTGGAAAAAAATTCGAAAAATGAAGGATCAAATTTTAAAATTTAACTCAAAAAATAGATTAAATTTTTAAGAAAATTTTTTTTTTATCAAAAAAAAATTCAAAATAATTGAAGTAAATACAAAAAAATTTGAACAAATTACAATCTAAATTTAAATTTTACTGAAAATATCAAGGGGTTTACTTTCAAAATTGATTTGAACTTAGGTATACTATTGGATAGTAAATTGGATGTTGTATTGGAGTAAAGAAAAAAAAAAAAAAATAAAACACATTCAATTTTGAAACACTGATTAATCGTTATGAACGCATTATTTTGATCACTGTACAGTAAAAAAAAAAAAAGATTTTTTGAGTGCCAAGAGATCATGAAACTTAGAAATAAAAAGAACACTGATTTTTCTATTTGTAAATAGAGTGTAGTCAACGTAAATCAGAGTTAAATCTTTAATTTTTCAATTTTTTAAACATTTTTTTATTCAATTTTTAGTTTTTTGAAACATTTTTTTTTATTGCTTGGGATTTGTTTAGATGCATTCTCTTTCTTTTTTTGAGTTTTAATTTTAAATTTACAATGAAAAATGAATAAAAAAGAAAGATCGAGTTTAAAATTTTATCTAATTTAATATAAAAAACTAGTTATGAAAAACGTGAGTTTTGTATATAAATTTTTGAGAATTACTGTCGTAGAAGTAAAAATGACTAAAATTTTTTAAAATTGTATATATTGCTGATAATTCAAAATAATTTGTGTTAAAACAAATAAAAAAAATTAACTCCAAACAATAATTCATTATATAACTATTAATTAACACAACAAACACTTTTTAGATCACATTTTATTTTATATCTATTATATGTTGGAGGTGGGCTTGGGTGTCTCAAAAATAGTCATATTTTTCGACAAATTTCTAATGATTGATCAATCAAAGAAAAACAATTAATCAAGAGATTTTTATAAAAATGCCATAATTCGGTTTATTCCTTATTTTGTCATGTATCATTTATTATTGTATTTACTAATTAATCATATATACCCTTTTATGGGGTTTTTCAATAAAAATTCATTTAATAATTTTTTACCTGCGGTTGTACTAGTTGTTTTAGAACATAAAATTACTATTTTTTACAATTAAAAGATGGTTAAATATTAGGGAACGTTGTTTCTGAGTATTAGAAATTTCTTTTACTTAATTTATATTTTTTTGACAAACTTTAAATATTAAGAAATTGGTTTTACACACGTTTAGAGTCCCTAAAAAAATAAATAAATTAAATCAAGTTTGATATAAAAATTCAAATAAATGAAAAAAGTTAAAAAAGTATTTTAAAAGGATTATATACAATTTTTCTATAGAATCGAGAATTTTCAAAAAATTCAAAAAGAATATTTAAAAAGAAATCATTTTTTATACCTTTCGTATATGAATCAATTATTTGGTATATTGTTCTAATATTTGAAATATGTTAAAAAATGAAAAAAGAGAATTTATTTTTAGAATAATTGGAAATAATGTATTTTTTATTTTTTTCTTCTAAATTTTCACTTTTATCTTAATTAATAATATTCTTATCTTTCTATTTCTCTTAAGTTAGCAATTTTTCAACCTTTTTTCATTATATTCTTCCTTTATCCACAAATATTAAATTGAAAATTTTTTTCTAGGGATTAAAGTTCTAATATTAATTTGTATTATTGAAAACTAGGAAGATTATGTTAATAGAAATTTTACATTCAAATTTAAAATTTTATTTTTTTTTCGATTTTTTTCTGTCTTGATTTTGTCTTCATTATGCTAAAAGATTTAGGAAGGAAAAAGATCAAAATGTTACTTACTAATACTACGACACCGAAACACAAAAGTATGATTAACTTGAAAATAAAACCCAAAAAGTGTTGGTAAAAAATACAAAGGTAGAAAGTAATTCAGATCAAAAAGAAAGAAAGAAATTATAACAATTAAATAACGATCTTCAAGTGTACATTCAACAATCAATTATCAAATTAAACTAAATTTTCCAAAACTTTCCTTACTTTGATTATCGTGTGTTCATAATTAATATAAGAATTGATTTGTTTTTTTTTAATTTTTTACCAATTTCTTCATGGAAACCCATTTTAAAATTTTCTAATTTTTTTCTCTTTTTTTTTTTTTTTTTGTTTTTCTTTTCATTTTTTTGATTTTGATTTTTCATTTACTTTTTAAACATAAAAAAAGAGTGTGTGTTAAGAATTAATCAACTTTTCTGGTTGACAAATATTACTTTCAGGACTTACAACACATTTCTTTACTTAAAAGAATGTTGAGTTTTTTACCTTGTTAAAATTTAGATTTTGTTTCAAAATTTTTCTGTTTTTGTAAAATCGGTTTCTTTACTCCAAAATTAGAAATTTACCTTTAAAATGTTTGAAAATAGATAATCTCTTGTATCGGGTATTTGTTTTTATTTTAAAGTATTCGATAATATAGCATACGAATATAAATATATCTTAAAATATGGGAGTGGTTAAGTGGACGAACACCAATATCAACTAAATCCTTTTATTTAAACATTTTTCTATTTTGTTTGAGAATATCGAAAAAAATTTGAAATCATTTTTTTTTTAGTCATGATGAATATACCAAATAATCAATTCAACAATTATTCAAAAATATTGGATTAATTTTTAATGTGTTATTGTCAAAATAATTTATCGATTTTTAGATCATAATTATTTTTTCTGGTTTTGTCAAATTTTTATTTTAATTTTTGAATTTGTTTTTGTTTTTCTTTTTCTTAATCATTTTTCTGATTTTGAATTTAATTTTTTGTTTTCATTTTTTTATTTTTCTTTTTTTATTTTTTACAAAAACCAGTTAAAAGGAAAATAAAGAAGATCGACCAAAATACCAGTAAACATTAAAAAAAATTGTTAAATGTTTTGTTTTATTTTTAATTTGAAGGGGAAATTAACTCTTCTTACCTAGTTCCGTTTTTTATTTTTTGTTTTGATTAGAAATTAATATATTTTCAAAGCAAAAACAAGAATCAATAAAAAACTGCCATTAGGTTTTCTTGGGTTTTCAGTTTTATATGGAAAATCAAATGGCTT
The DNA here is from genome assembly GCA_027625915.1 of Anaeramoeba flamelloides. Classification (NCBI taxonomy): domain Eukaryota; family Anaeramoebidae; genus Anaeramoeba; species Anaeramoeba flamelloides. Next base: position 7,321,899 of record JANTQA010000012.1, read on the forward strand.
TCGTTAGGTTTTTTTGAGTTTTCTATTTATTTAGACAATCAATAGATTTTCTTTAGGTTTTTTTTTACTTTTCGAAATAAACCGAAATTTTATTAAAATTTTCTGTTTATTTTAAAAAGTAAAAAAAACCTAGAACACTTCAGAAATAAAATAGAAAACCTCAAAAAAACCTAAAACACTTCACAAATAAAATAAAAAAACCTCAAGAAACACACAGTTAGGTTTTCCAGAATTTAAAAGAATTATGGAAAAACTTGACACTCTGCTCGTTCTTTTGAAAAATAGAAAACATCATTTAGGTTTTTGTTAATTTGAGATATATAAAGAAAGTCACTGTTATTTTTTGAGGTTTTCTGTTTTATTTCTGAAGTGTTCTAGGTTTTTTTTACTTTTTAAAAAAAAACAAGTAATTAATAGAAATTTAATAAATTTCCGGTTTATTTCTTAGATTAAAAAAAAACAAGGCACTCAATGGCACTTGATGGCATTTGACAGACACTTTTGTTAAGTGGTAACATTTTGCATATTTTTAATTTCTTTTTTATTTTTTAGAAAAGAATCATAACATTCTTTATCATTAACCAATGACAAGATAATGAATGAGTCTTTGTTTTGTTTAATATAAATATATTACTCTTTTTTTTGTTTTTAATTTGAGTTTGTAATTTAATCTGAATTTTTCTATTTTCTTTGTAAAATCGGCAGCCAGATAAGAAATGATAAAATTGAAACAATAGAATATTTTTTTAAAATGTATATATTTATTAGAAAAACAATTACTTTTTCACTTTTTTCATTGATAGTTTATTAACGATTCAAAACCAGTAATGATCATTCGAAAATTTGTGATTTACTTTTTTTGAAGTAATGTTTTTTTTTTTTTTATAATTTTTGAAATATCATTCTGTTATACTTTTCATAATAATTAAAAGGTGAATTATTAATAAGATTTAATTCTTAGTTGTTCTTGAATAAAAATGAACTTATATATTTTTTTTCAATTTATTATTTCAGATGAGTTATAATTTTTGAAACAAAATATATTTTTTTTTAGTTATCAAGAACTTATTTTTATAAAATTTTATTTAATTTTTTATCACAAAAATTGTTATAATTTGATAAAAAAATTGGTTGGGGTTCAGATTCCCTTTAAAAAAAAAAAAAAAATACAATACCCTATAAATAAAAAAACTAGAATTTTCTTGAATTATTTTAGTGTTCAGCAAAATAATTTTATAAAAATTTAAAATTACCACAAAGTATAATAAAAAAAAAAAAAAAAAAAAAAAAAAAAAGGCAGGCTAGATGAAAAAAAAATGGTGTATTCCATTATAAATTTTTTACACAATTCTTACGTTGTAATATATTAGAGGATTTGATAATATAATATTCAATCCAAAATAAAGCTTCAAATATGACTATTATCCCAATCAAATCGCGATATTGTAGAAAAATACTATATTCATTATTATTGTGATAATATTACAAATCACTATATTCAATAAAAACGCGATAAATATCTAAAAATCATGAGAAAAGTTAAAATAAGGTGATTACAATTAAATCCCGATATAAAAGTTGATGACTTTTAAGACTGATTCAACAATATTATTAAATAAAAAAAAAATTGTTTGAAAAAAAAAACGATCCTTGAAAAAAAGTTATTCAAATAAAAAAACAACAAAAAAATGGTTATATCAATCAAGGATTGGATCGAGATTATGTAGTGGGTTTAATTTTGGTTTGGTTGATATATAATCGATTCTTTCTAACAAAAAAAAAAAAAAAAAATTACAACAAAAATCAAATAAATAGTTTCTCATCCAATGGTGTTGTCATAAATTGTTGGATAAATAAGGTTTCTAAAACAACCAACCATTCACTCTTTCTTTAAAGAATGTGTTCTTGGGTTAAATCATTTTCAATATTCTATGAAAGCTGGAAGGGGTTGGATAACTATACACAAGCTTTCTTAACAACATAGTGACATTGTAACCAATTATTAAGATTATTTTTCTTCTTCCCAATCTTGTTCAGTTCATATATTTGTTATTGGGAAGAAAAAACACAACTAGAGCTTAAAAGGTTTTTTTTGATCGATCACCAATAAAAAGGAAAATTCTTCTTTCTTCTTTTTGAATATTTAACTTTGCGAAGGTAATAACCCCATTTTAAAAAAATATACAAATTTTGTATTCTAGAACATTTCTGAAATGGACGATTATTTGTTTGATCATAAAATTCGTTTGAGATTTTATATTTTGTAAAAAAAAAAAAAAATGAAAAGAAAATATTTTTTTGACACTCCTCACATTCTCATTCTGTTTTTAAAGCTTTATCTCTTTCAAACTTTTCAAACACCCGAAGACACTTTACATCACTTTCAAATACTTTCTAACATTTTTAAAGGGGGGGTATTTTAAGTGTCTTTATTTTGTAAAATTCAAGTTGTTTTTTATTTAGTTGATTTCCAAAAAAAATTTTCAATCTTGCAATTTTTATTTTTCCATATTATTGCGATTTTATGATTTTTCGTGATAATGTAAGACTAATCACGATTTTTTTAGATTGTCGAGAATTAATTGTTAATATCATGGTAATACAAGTTATCATCAAAACCTCTATTTTCTCTACTTTAAGTAAGTATTTTTCAATTCTCCTCTTTTTGACAAAGATTGATAATAAAATTAAAAATCATAATTAGAATGAAAAAAAAAACACAAAAAAATAAACATTATCAAAAAAACTTTATTTATTTCTAGTTACTTAATAAATAAATTTTTAAGAAATCCATAAAAAAAAAAATTATTTTAAATTTTAAAGAAATAATTTGAACAAACATTTGGATTTAGTTTAATTATGTATCTGTGTTTGTTTATTTATATATATATATATATATATATATATACATGTACACATAAATGAATGTATGTGTTTTTGTATTGTAATATTTTTAATTTTGTTTTTAAATAACAACAAAAATTTACAAAAAAAAAATAATACTATAAAAGAAAAATAAAAAAATTATTTTTAAAAACTTGTAAAAAAAGGAATAAATTTCTTGATAAATTTTAAAGGATCATTAAAATTAAATTAAATAAAAATTCGATCTGTTAAAAAAAAATGTATCAAAAAAAATGATTTAATTTGTAAGTAAATTTGAAAAAAATATTTAAAAATAATCATTGAAAATATTAGATAAAGTTCAAATAAAAATTTACAAAAAAAAAAAAAAAAATTAAGGATTTGATTTTAAATTATTCAAATTAATTCCAACAAATCATAAATTAAAAGAAAAATAATTAAATTTCTTTTTACATTCAATAACAAATGTAATATATTTGATGAAAATTATTTAAATAATTTATAATACACACAAAATTAAAAGAATAAATAATTAATTAATCTAAAATTATTTTGTTTTGTAGGTAACAAAACTGTTAATGGAATCAAAAAAGAATGGTAAAATTGGATAACAGATTTCGAAGTTAATATAGAAACAATAAACAAGAAAACTAAATAAAAAAAAAAGATAAGAAAAAGAAAAAGAAAAAGGAAAAAGATATTTAAAAAATAATCTAATAAATGAAGTAGATAATAAAAAGATATGAGATATACCTTAATTAGAAATTGAAAATCCGAAAGATATTGATTAAAAAAATGTCACATTTTTTTTGCTACTAAACACCAATGCCTTAACTGTAAAAAAAAAAAATTTCAAAAAATAAACATAAAAATAATTAAAAAAAAAAAAGAAATATTATTAAAAAAAGAATCTAAAAAATAAAGTAATCTAAAAAAAAAAGAGAAGGAAAAAAAAGAAGTTAAAAAAAACAAAGTTAAAAAAAAAAAAAAAAGAAAAATGAAAATTAAGACTAAGGATACACAAACTAGAATTTGTTATTTTTAAAATCGTCCTCGCTATAATAATCGGCTTTCATTTTTCTTCCATTGAAAAGTCGATTACTCATTTGAAGCTTGGCAGTTTTGGATTCTTCAAATGAGGCGTATTTAACGTACACCTTCACACCTTCATTTACTTCACCGATTTGTAAAAAGATTTGGATAACAGATCCATGTAACTCAAGCTCTTCTCCTACTTTTTTTTTCAAATCTTCGTCTATTTCTTGCTCTGATAAGATCATATTCATAACAACCAAGCATCGTGATCGGGTCTGTTGGCTTTGGTTGTTGTTGTTGTTGTTGTTGTTGTTGTTTTGTGTTGTTGTTGTGGAATTCAAATTCAGAGTAGAGTTTTGTAAATTTGGGTAAACCCCCGAAAGAGCGCCAATGTTGCCCATTAAGCTGCCGTATCCGAACATGGGGTTTGTGTTTGTTTGTAGCATGGGGTTGAACCCATACAAATTTTGTTGTTGCTGCTGGACAAGTGTGTTTAACCTGTTTTGTGATCCGCCGCTGCTTCTTGATGGCAGCCCAACTTTGAGATTCCTGCCGCCAATTGAAAACCCATTCATCGAGCTTAACGCCAATTGTGCAGATTGTGGGTTCATAAAATCTACAAAGCCGAATCCTTTGTGTTGTGTTGCATTGGGATCCTGCATTAATTTCATTGACTTGACGGGCCCAAAAGACGAAAAGACGCCGATTAACTCTTCTTCAGTTAAGGTCCAGGCTATGTTTCCAACATATAATTTGCAATTTGGGTTGTTGTATGTTTGTTGTGTTTGGTTTTGTGTTTGGTTGTGGTTTTGGTTTTGGTATTGGTTCCCTTTTTCGGATGATTGGTTACGTAAAGGCCTACCAAGTTTGAATTCTCTATGAGAATTAGATAGTAGTTTTTTGATTTGGTTTTTGGTTTTTCATTTTTTTTTTTGGCCAAGATTTGAAATTATGAATTCGAAGTGCCAAAAGCAAAAGAACAAATTTAAAAAATATATTCAAAGAAAAAAGAAGTTTGTTATTTCAAAAAAAAAAATAAATAAAAAATAAATAAAAAAAAAAAATTTACCTTCCGGCAAGCTGATAACCAGCCATTTTTTCAAAAGCAAGATCGACACTATTTGGATTTGTAAACTCGATAAAACAAAATCCTTTATGACGGTTATTTTGGTGATCCTAAAGATTTATTATTTTGAGAAGAGGTTGTTTGGTTGAAAAAGAAGGCGGAAAAAATAAAATAAAATTAGTAATCAACAATTCTTTTTTTGTGAAAGAAAAAAAAAAAAAAAGAATAATTTTTTAGAGAACTTACATAAGGCATATGTAGATTTGCAATTTGGCCGATTGTTTCAAAAATTCCACTTATTGTTTGTTGGGGAATACTAAAATCAATATTACCAACATAAAGTTTTGCATTTTGCTGTTCATTAGGGTTATTTTGTTGGGTGGTTGTATTTGTGTTTAGATTTGTGTTTCGGTTTGTGTTTAGGTTTGTGTTTAGGTTTGTGTTTAGGTTTGTAGTTGTGATTGTGTTTGTTTGTGGTTGTGATTGTGGCTGTGATTGTGGTTGTGTTTCTGGTTGTGTTGTTTGAAGGTTTAATTGAGTGTTTGTTGTTTCAAAATTTGTACTAAGGATGCTGGATGTGTTTGTTTGATTTGTTTCTTGCGAAGATTGGTTGTTGATATTTGGGACAGATGTTCTTTTTAAATCAGTTGATTCGTCTGTATTAATACTCTCGCTTGTTCTTTTTAATTGGCTAGATTGTGTTTCGTTTTCCATGTTAATAAGTTTTCTTAACGGATAATGAATTATATATTTTTAGAGAGAATGAAAAAAAAATGAATCGACCAAGATTAAAAATTTGATTCAGTTTGCCAATGTTTAGAATCAATTTGTTATTTTTGTTAAGATAAGAAAAAGCTTAGGTGAGCTTCTTGTCTTTAATGAGTTGATCAGTAAAGTTGGTAAAGTCTTTTTAAGTTGTACAAAGTTATCCTCTAATTTTCAATTTTTTCTGTTACTTCATTAGGTAATAATTCATCTCAGCTTTTATATATGCCAAAACTAAAGCAATACTTAAGGAGGTTTGATGTTATAACTATTGTTTTGTAAGTTATGAAGATTCTTTTGAATGTCTCTCTTTGAAAATTTAGCATACTTTTGAATTATTTTTATTTGTCAAAAATTTCTTTTAATTTTTAAAATTTTTTTTAATTTGACAAATAAATTTAAAAATTGAATTTTATTAAATAAAATACTCAAATTGATTTCTACTGAGACAAAATTGACTTAATGATATAAAAAAGAATTATTTCAGAGATATAAGAATAGAAATTATTGGATGTTTTTTGAGATTGGTGTCTTGGTATTATTTTTATAATCAAACCTTTTGAATTAATACTTCGAAGAACTGCTAGATCTGGCATTTTTCTTGTTATAATACTAATAGTATTTGGAAAAACATAATCAATTATAAAATTTTATCAAAATCTGTTCATTATTAACAGCCTTTTAAAAAAAAAATCGAGGTAGGTCCATTGACATTTATTTTTTAATATTCAACTTCTCATTATCTAGAGAAGTGGTGTACTTGATAACTCAGTTTTAGACTTTAGAATCACTGTTTTCTTCCTTCTCCTTGTTCTAAAAAATGTATTTAAGGACTAAGTTTCTATGTGAAAAAGAGTGAAATTGTAGGCAAAAACGATCTTGTAAAGAGTGATATAATCAATGTTATTGATACCCACTGAAAATTTCTTTTTTATAAAAAAATGTAAATTTTTCAAAATTCCAACAATTACAATTTTAACACTTAACTAGATACAGCCTATTTTTGATTATTCAATTTCGTAAAATCTATTTTAAATCCATAAACACAAAAGAATTCCCAGGCTGTTTTAAAAAATAGTTACAGTTACTTTTACTAATTTGAAATATTTTCAAATTTGAGATTGCACATTAAAATTCCTTCAAGTAAATTTTTTTTAAAAAATATTTTATATCAAAGATCTATTATTTGATGAAATTTTTTTTTTTTTTTTTAATCTTGTTTCTAAAATGGACTTTTTTTGACCAATATATACAGAATGAAAATTTCTTTTGAAAGGTGAATCTAAAATAACATAACAACTAAACAACTTCCTGAGTGGGTTTGAAGTTCCTATCTATAAACGAATACTTTTTTTTAATTTTTTTTTCAGAATGAAGAGGTTATTAATAGAAGTAATAAAAGAAGAAAGGTACTGGGTTTAAGGAATTATTATTGTGGTTTATCTGTGAAGTTTATCTGCGAAGTTTACTTTATCAAAAGCTTTTGTTGAGGATATTATTGAATTATGACTAAATGGAAATACTTGTATTTGCATAAATTATTGGAAAACATAATGCTTTTGTTTTTTTATTTTTTACTTATCAAATATGGGGGTTTCAAGAGGTGGTTTGAAATTGATGATCTCTTCTGTTTAATGGAAATTTAAACAAGAAGGAAATTTTTTTCAATAAGATAAGTAAAACAAGTATCTTTATTTGGTTAATAAACCAAGTTTACATAAAGAATAATAAGAAAAATTACGTCTTTACCTGAAAAACAATTACAAACTCGTATAATAGAGTTAAATTCCATTTAACAAATAATGACAGATATTTTTGTATTTTATATTTGCTATTTCAAAATACAAAAAATTGAATTTTCTCTCTAAAAAGCAAATCACAATTCAAAATTTTTAACATACCAAAATTCGATTTTTGAAAAAAAAAAACTATTTAATTAATTCAAGAAGAAATACCAAATTAGAACCATTCATTAATGGAAGTATTAAAAAAATTTATAAATTACAATACTCACAAAAAAATAAAAATAAATAATTATCAAAAAAAAATAAATAATTGGTGTGTTAAAAATTTTGGAGGGGGCAGAATAAACAAATGTATTCTTGAATTTGTTTAAATTCTGTTAACAATTATTGATCGATCAAATGGTTCCATCCAATTAACTAATTTTATTTGAGTTTTTCTTTATAAAAGAACTCAACTTTATAATAATATCTAACTATTGAAAATAATAAAAATCTGATGTAAAGAAACACCTAACATAATTCAAAAAAATAAAATGAAAATATAAAAACTTAAAAGATGAAAAAACGATTTCCGTATTTTACAAAAATCAAATTATTTCCAATTTTTAATGAAATTGTATTATTGTGATTTTGGACACTGTGAACTGTGTGTAAATTTTTGAATTTTAGTTTATACTGGTGTTTTTATTAAGGAAGATTAAATTTTAAATCAAGTCTTTCATAGCTCAATAGATTCTTAAGAATTTTTATTTTTAAGCTTATCCTTAAACAAAAATAATTGGAAAATTGAAATATATTTTTTTATTTCTGTAATTGTAAAATAACAGTTGAATAAAATTCTAGGCAATCACCTTTTTTTAAATTGTGAAATATTCTTTTCATTTCGGATATTTAGATGGCTTAATATATATTTTAAAAAAATGTGGCAATTAAATAATCAGAAAACATAAAATATAAACAATTTCTTGAAAAAATTGTACTCTTAAACAAAAAGGGGGGAATTATAGTGAAAATTGTGTATTAAATAAGTTATTTTTCATTTTAGCCAAAATAAACTCCTTTTCAGTCAAAGGGGTCCAGCTTTATCGAAGATATAGAACACATTCTATTAGTTTAATTCATTCTACTTCTCAAACAAAAATTTCAATTTTTAGATCAGAATCATTTTTTCTCATTTAATAAAAAATTTTTTTTTTGTATTTTACTTTTATTTTTCTTTTTTTTTTTAAAATTAAATTTGAAAAAAAAATGTTTGAAACTCTAAAATTATCATTACGAAAAGTTAGGATTTGTAAGCTCTTAAAAGTCATACCTTTACAAGTAAAAAATCTTATTGTCAACAAAATTAATTTCCCTAAAGAAATTGAGAAATTTGCACAAGACGTTCTAATGAAAAGGGCCCAAAAAATTTTTAAAAAAATTTTTTTTATTTGAAATTAATGGTTTGTTCAGGGTTTTCGTTTATTATTATCAACTCTAATTCAAAGTTTGTTATATCTCCTATTATTAAACTATCTAAGTTTGCTTGATTCTAAAAATAAAGTGACTTTTTCGTTTTTTGCGTGGCGCTATGAGTGAAATGGGGTTTAGATTGTAATAAAATCCCACTTTAAAATGTTTTAAATATTATTTATAAAAAAAAAGAATTTTATTTTGAGATTTTCTAAATTAATTGTTGTATCCCATATTCTTAATGTTGTTTTTTATTGTATCCACAACAATTTCATTTTTTATATTGTAAATTGTAACATAAAAAGATTAAAATTTTCATTCATCTCAACCAAAAAAAAAAAAATCTCCAGCCACAAGAATAAAAATAAACTATTTTTCAGTCAAAGGGGACCAGTTGTAATGGTATAATACACGTGTTTAAAGGGTTTGAATAGATATTAGAAGAAAAATTTTATTTTGGAAATTTTCAAAATTGAAATCATTTTTTCACATTTCTACACATTTTTGTTTTTTTTTTTCGATTTTTTTTTTTAAAAACATCATTCATTTGCAAAAAATTTTTTATTGCAAGATCAATAGTCACTTGGTAAAAACGTGTTATTCTAAGGTAATTGAAACCATGTAAAGATTGTTGAGAAATCATATTGATTTCTATTGCAATTTAAATTTGATCTTTGATCTTGATATTTGTTTAATAAATGTGAAAAATTTTCACTTCATTTTCATTTCCTTTTTCAAATAGAGACCACAAATACCAACAAACTTTGTTTGGGGGCTTAATTTCTAAAAGAAAAGTATGGAAAATGAAGTGAAAAATGTTTCATATTTATAATTCGAATACCAGTAGAAGTTCAAAACAAACATCGTTGTTTTTCTCAATAGGGCCCTAAGAATTTGAGTTTTTCAATTTTTAAGAAAAGCTATTGATTAATTAGTTTTCTTTCAGACATGTATCAACATTTCTTTGAGGTGTATTATTCTTTTTATTTCTTATTTGTTCTTCAAAGGTCAATTATATAAAATAATTGATATTTGAAAAAAACTTTGGGCCACTTTGACTGAAACAGAGTTTAAATCAACAAAGAACCTCAATCCTAATAGACGGGAATTAATAATTTAATCTTCTTTATGGAATTAAAAAATTGAAAGATTACCCGATTTATAAACTCTTTTATTGGAAAGCAGAACGAAAATTTGTTCAATTTATGTTGAAAAAAATAGTATCAAAGAATAAAAACCATCCACCAAAATCCCCAATTCTAAATTGAAAGTCAATAATTTAAGCTGATCATAAGAATTAAAAATTTAAAATATTACTTCAATGATTTATAAAACTTTTTTTGGAAACCTGAATGAAAAATTAGTTTAATTTATTTTGAAACAAATAGTAATAGTTTTATATCTTTTTATTTCATGATTTCAATACATTGAAATACAAAATAAGCACTGGGATCTCAGTGAAAATTATTATTCTAAAATATTTTGGGATGTTTGAAAAATAAGAAACAAATATGTGAATCAGTGTTTGGTGAACTTTTTTTCCTTTTACTATTCAAATGTTAGGTTTTATTTTCCACTTAATCATAAGTAAAAAAAGTGAAACAGGGAAAAAAAGTAAAATACGATTTTTAATTGTTTACCTTAATAGAACCTGAAAATAAAAAGTAAGATCAATTGATAAAAGAAAAAAAAGTGATTACAGATAAAAAGTGGTGTTAAAAATAATAATAGTTGACTTTTGAATTCATTTGTCTTTGTGTTTTTTTTTAAATAAACCAAAATAATTTCAAAAAGAAATCCATCCAACCGATTAGTTATTACAATTCGTGATCAAAAATAAACCAAGAAAATCTAAAAGGAGAGAAAAAGAAAAGGAGAGCAAAAGAAAAGGAGTCAGTAAAAGAAAAGGAAAAAGGAAAAAGGAAAAAGGAAACGGAAAAGAAAAAGAAAACGAAAGGAATAAAACATTAAAATTATAAAGTAATCTTAGTAAAATTTATTTGAAATATTTAGGAAAATGTAAAGAAGTTGCAATGAATTAATCTTGTTGCATTAACATTTGTTCCATTTCAGCTTTCAAGGAATCAATTTTTCTTTGAATTGGGTTTCTCTCGGATTTAATTACTGCACATGCTGTGATCCTTCGAGTGAGGCCACAGGATTTCCCAAGTGCCACAGAACTAGGAAGGAAACAAAATGGAATATTTTTATCTTCACATAAAAGTGGTAAGTGAAGAAGGATTTCAAGAGGAATAACATCAGCGCAAATAACAATAAATTCGGCTTGGCTTCTGTTTAACATTTTTGTTGCTTCGTTTGCTCCTATTATAATTTGGATTATGGGATTTGGAAAAAACAAAAATAAAAAAATAAAATAAAAAATTAACAAGCAAAGTTAAAAACTAATTAAAAAATTAAAAAAAAAAACTTTTCCAAAATAAAAGAAATAAAAGAAGGTAAAGCCAAACCTTTTCTGACGAGTTGGTAGGAATTTGCTTCAGAAACTAAATCAAGAATTTTAATTTTGATTTGATCTTTGGCAAGTGGTTTAGCACGTAAATCAAATCCGCCATTGTCATTTTGTGTCTTTTTTTTTTCTGTGGTTTTTTTCTTTTCTTTTTTTACTTTCTTGTCTTTTTTTTTTTTTTCTTTCTTTTCTTTTTTAGGCTCCTTTGTCTTTGTTTTTTCCTTTTTCTTTTTTGTTTTTTTTTTCTCGGCCTTTTCTTTCTTTTCTTTTTTTACTTTCTTTTCTTTCTTCTTTTTATCTTTTTTTTTTGAAGTTTTTTCAACTTCTCTTTCTTCTATTTGCATTTCTTCTTTTTTTTTATCTTTTTTCTTGTCATGTTTTTTGGATTTTTTTTTTTTTTTTTTTTTTTTGTTCGCTCATTACGTAATACTAAATTTATTTTGGAAACTATTTAAAAAAAATGACAATTCATTGTTATTCTAATTTTGAGGCTAGTGAGTCTTCAAAAGTCAATAAATTGGTACCCTTGGTACTGGACGATCTATTTGTGTTCATTTTTAATTGTTTCTCGTTAATCAACTCTTTTCAAAACAAATATTTTGAATTTGAACTGATTTTATTAAATAGGCTGATGTAAATTCCTAAAAAAGTTCCTTTTTTGGTTCAGCAAGTAGAATTTTCTCCAATAGTTTTTCATTACATGAATTACGGAATTGAAACCAAAAATAGAATTATTTTTAAATTATCACGATCATTAGTCTTTTTTACGGAGTGATTTTGGAAAATATGAATTATGGTACAGAAAATAAATTAAGGCAAAGAAATTCCTTAATTAGATGATTTTTAGATAAATTCATAGATCAAAAAAACAAAACCAATAAAATTAGTTTTGGTTTCCCTTGTTTCTTTTTCTGGGTCTTATCATAAGTTTGATCATAATTTATTCAAAGTTAGTAAATTTATGAGATTTGATTATACCCACCATACATCCCAAAGACCGATATAAGAAATTATTAATTTATTTTTGTATTTACACTACAAAACATATGCAAAAATTGATGTCTTAATATTTTGAGTTTTTTTATTAAATATCTCAACTTTCCAAAAACGATAAAAATTATACAATGTGCCCACAAATCAGTTTCTTGTCAAAAAAATTAATTTTTTTAATATCCAAAAATTTATTTGAATTAACAAATAAAAATATTTGGGGAAGAAACAGAAATTTTTACACCGAAAATGATTTTCCAAAATCAAAAAACAAAACTTTTATTAACATTTTTTTTCAATCAATAAATTGAATTTTTTGATATTGAATGCCTTGGGCTTTTTGACAAGAAATATATTAGTTGTGTGGGTATTGGAAAAGTATTATATTTTTAGGAAAAATGACAAATTTTGAAAAAAAAATCAAAATATTTAGAATTTATTTTTTTACTGAAGCAAAAAATAAATTCATAAAATTAAAGTTAACCAAAATGTAAATTGAAATTCAGTTGGACATCTGTTATAAATTATTTTTTGCAAAGTTATGATAATTTTATGTAATTAAGAAAAGATAGTTATTAAAATCATTAATATTTAAACACATCCCCTTTTCAAAATTACTGACTTTTGAAAAAAAAACATCTATTTTTGGTGTATTTTTTTTTTTTTGAAATAAATACAAGGAATGAACTTTCGATTGAACATTAATAATGAAAAGAATATAAAATTTTAAAACAATTTGCTGAAGAAAACAGGGAATATATGTGAAAACTCAAACATTGAAAAAAATAAAATTATAAAAAATTTTCCAAAAACAGAAACTAAAAAAAGTAGTTTTTCAATTTAATTTAGCGATATATGTTGAAAGAAATATTTGAATTTATTTCAAAATTGAAAAAATATGATTCTTTTTAAATTATTAAAAAAATTGATTCAAATAATATCTCCACCAAGTTAAATAAAAATATCAAAAATTTAACAATTAATAATGAAAAAAATATTATTGAAAATTTTGATTTTTTTACAATTCACATTAATATCTAATAAAGTTGAAAACATTTTTCAATTTTTTTTTCTATTATAATGTTTATTATATAAGTATATTTCAAAAATAACAACATTTAGAAATTTTTTTTTGAAAAAAAAATCCGAGTTGAACAGGGTGTACTAATTGGAAACAAATATTGTTTCTCTTGAAACCCACTCCAATTAAAATCTTTTTCTTAGTATTGGGTACTCAGTTTCTAGATTTATCTAATACATAGTACCATTACATATAAATTATTACAGTCAGTTCCACTTTTAAGGTGCAAACTTTCAACGAAATTTAAGGTACAATAAAAATCTCAAATTAAGGCAGAAAATTTGGAATTTTTTTTTTTTACAATTTATTTTACTAGAATTTGAATTTTGTGCTTTAATTTGAGATTTTTTTTGTGCCTTAAATTTCGTTGAAAGTTTGTGCCTTAAAAGTGAAACTGGCTGTAGTTGTTAAAACTAGAAAAATATGATTATGATCTAAAAATTGAAAGTTTTTTTTTCCAATAATGTGAGATAAACCCACAGAATAATGTACAAGGATATTATAAAGCCAGTTGATTTTTAGGAAAAAAACCTATAATTAGTTTAATTACTTTTCATAAAACAAGACATTTTCAGTTTTTTTTTGATCAATTTTGCCTTGCAATTCCGAACAAAAAAAAAATCTTCAACTCTATGGGCTGTTTCTAATTAGTTGAAAATTTACAATTAAATAAATACAATTAAAAAATAAAATTATTTTTTCAAATAGTAACACAATAATAAAAAAAAAATCAAAAGAGTACAAAATATTGTTTTTTGATTTATCTTTCAAAACAATAAACACCTTCCAAAAATAAGCAAAAAAAAAAAAAAAAAAATACTTAATTTAAGGAAGAAAGATGAAATATATAAAATTAGTAAAATAATATTATGAGAATTCTGAATTAGTCATTTTTGTTTTTTAAATTTGGTTTTATATTTTAATAAATTACCAGATTATTAGAAAAAGGTAAAAAAAAAATAATAATGAGTAATTAGCAAATCATAAAAAAATAAGTATAAAAGAAATCACAATAATATGGCCTATATTATCCGGCCCTTGCTTGAAAGTTGTTTAAATATTATTTTATGCAATTTTACAAATTGAATAGCTAGATAAATTAACACATTTATCAATTTTTTTGTCACTAAGAAAAATAAAAAAAAATGATTACTTAATTTTTTTTCTTCAATTATAAATTTTAACGTTTACAATAACCCGTCATAGCTATTTTATAGTTTATCATCATAATAATTTCAAAATAGAAATTCAATTTCTATGTCTGATAAAGTTTCATGGTCATGTTGGAACGTCTGAATTACTAATATTCTCAATTAAAAGCAATGAAATTTCAAAAAAAAAAGTTCATAATATTTGTTGACATTTCATAATTTTTTCACACAACAAAAAATAAATAAAAAAAGAAAGGCTTTCTAATAAAATTAATAATATTTGAATTGAAAAAATATGTTTTATTCATTTGGGAAAATATACAAAAAGGAGTAAAAAATAATTAATAAATAAAAAAAAAAGATTAAAAAATTAAAATTAAAAACAATTAGAAAAAAAAAACAATAAATAAATTGTTATTCAGAAAAATAAAAATAAAAGATGAAATTAAAAATAAAAATAAAAATGAAAACAAATTATTTTAAAAGGTTATTGAAAAAAGAAATTTACAGAGTGTTTTTTTCTCTTTTTACAATTTTAATTAATTGAATAAAATTGTTTTTTACCCGATTTTTTTTTAAAAAATAAACAAAACTTCAAAGTTAACTTAATGGTTAAGCAGTTTTTGTTTGTTTTGTTTTTTTTTTGAATTTTCGATCAGTTAAACAGTGTGATTAATAACTAGTATAAAAATAAATTAATTTTTTTTGAAATTTAAAAATAGTTGAATAATTTGCATTCAAAAATGCTTTTCAAAAATGTAGAATTTTTGTGTTTAAGATATTGAAAGTAGAATTAAAACACTTTTATTTTAGTATGGAGGCCTTTGTGTGAATTCGTTTGCAAACGAAAAGCACCAACATTATGAACAAAAATAGTGCATTTACTTTTTTGGTGATTAATTTTTTTGCTGGTGAGCTGAAATTGTTTGATCTTGGCAATTATTTCTTCAATTTTCTTCGAAATTTAAGTGATTGGCTATTAGATTCCTTGACTTGGTTAAATTGCCGTTTTAAACAGCCAGTGAATGAACGAACTACATCGCTACGCTTTCTTTTTTCAAAGTTTGCAATCATTTGGATTGCTTCATTTGTAATTTCAAGAATCGGCTCAACCTGTGTAATCCCGATCCTCTGTGCCTTTCTTTTACCAAAATTTGGATTATAGCCTCGAATAAGGTTCGGGTTCATTTTACAAATTGCGTTCAGTCTCTTTCTTTGGTGGCGTTTTTTCCATGGACAGCTTGCGGGTTTTTTAGTGTTTGCAATCGGCTTTGTCGTTGTGGCGGGAAGTGATCTTTTGTTTGGTTGGGTCTTGCTAATAATTTTCACTTGTGTTGGAATAATTGCTTTTGAGTTTTCCAATTTTTTAATTTTTGATGGAGTCTTGAGTAGTTTTGGTTTTGTTTTTCTTTTTGTTTTTGTTTGTGTTTTGATCTGCTTCTTTAATTGTTTTGGTTTTTTTTTTTGTTTTTTTATTATTATTTTTTTGAATTTTTTTTTGTTTTCTTTTTGTTTTTTTTTTTCTTTTTCTTTTTGTTTTTCTTTTTGTTTTTCTTTTTCTTTTTCTGTTTCAAGACTTTCCAAGTCAACTTCGTTTTCATTTACAATTTCTTCTTTAAGAACTTTTTGGGATTGGAAATCATCTGTTGGTAACAGGGTTTGTAGAAAAGTTTCAGAATAAGGATCGTGTTCTCTTGATTGAACATGAAAGGATGGTAATGTTGATTCCAATTGCAATTGATCATCATAATTTGAAAAATAATCGTTCAGTGGTGAAGAGCATAAAAGGAATGGACTAAATTGTGGTGCTGAATAAGATCCAAAATCAAGATCTTCTTCGCTTGTCAATAAAGAAAAACTGTCAAGAGATTGTTTCATTCTTTAGAAATTTCAGTTGGTCAGTAATTGTTGTGTGGGTCCAATAAAAAGTATAAATAAAAAAAATTTCTTTTTGTGTACTCAAAAAACTTATTTCCTTTTGTCAAAAAATGAAAAATAAAACTTTTTTTGTTTTAAATTTGGATTTGAAAACACTGGGTTTTGGCACATCGGTTTTCTTTCTTTTTATCTTTTTCTTCAGAATTTTATTTTTTTTTTTTTTTTATTTTTTTTGGTTCCCAATTTTAATTTTTTTAAGTACTTTTTTCTTTTATCCTTTAATTTATTCCTGATCCAAAGAACAAATTAAGCGTAACGCTAATTATCCTCCCTGTTTTTTCGAAAAACAACGCTTTATAACAAACTTTTTTTTCAGTAAGACAGTTTTTCTTTTTTTTAGCTATCAGCAATGGTTAATAGTACAAATTTTTCCTTCAACTTTCCAAAGAAAAAAAAACAAAAAAAGAAGATTTGCATAAATCTTCAAAGTCTCTGACTTGAAAAGAAAACACAAAAAAGAAACAAAGTTTAAAAGCTTCTCGAGTTTTCATTTTACTTTGATCTTGCACAAACCTTTTTATTTTTGGAAAGATGAATGAAAATTTTGTTCTATTTCTTTTTATACAAATAGTCCCAAACAAACTCCTACTTTTCGATTCAGAACAACAAGAGAACAATTTTTAAACGATCAGTTCGTTTTTAAATTATTAAGGGAATAGCGTGTAAATAAATTGGTCTAAAATTAAAGTATGTTGTGATTGCCAGTAAATTGTCTTGGGTGAACAATGATTCAGATTGCTCTAAAAAATTTATTAACAAAATGAATATAATCGCACAAGAAATTATTAAATTTTTGAAAGAATGATATTTAAAAAAATGTCAATATTTGAAAATTATCATTTAATTTCTTTTTTCAATTCTTAAAATAAAAACCCAAAATAGCCGTATTTTAGTCTCAAAAAATTCAGTATTTTGAACTTCCAAAAGTAATTATTTGTTAATTTTTCAATTTTAAAGTATAACTGAATAATTTTTATCATAAAAACCTAAAGGCTAATTATTTTTAATTTCTTTTTCTAAATTTGGTTGTATTATATTTATACTATCATTTTCCAAGTTAGATTGAAAAATTTTTATTTCTGATTCTCAAATATTTGGCCAAGGATTGTCTTAGTATCGAAAGAAAACAAGATCTTCACAAGATCATTTGATCATGATAATCTAGAGTTTTATTAATTTGGATCTTTATTTTAGAAACTTTGAGATAAAATATATTTTTTTTAATTTGAAAATAACAAGAAGAAAAACCCTATAAGTTTTGAATGTAATCTCTAATCATTTTTTTACAAGACCTTGTGGTTTTACAACAAATATTGACTGTTATAATTTTGGGAACTTGAAAGAAAAAATTTCATTTCTAAATTGGAAAAAGATAGTATTTCCTTAGGCCAGCAAAATAATGCATGCAGAACGACTATAATCAGTGTTTCGAAATATAAAGCAGAGTACTTTTTTTCTTCTTGTTCCAATGCAACATCCAATCAACTGCCAAATAGTATACCTAAGTTCAAATCAATTTTGAAAGCAAACCTATTGATATTTTCTGTAAAATTTAAATTATTAATATAATTTGTAGAAATTTTCTAATATTCTCAATTTTTTGGAATTTTTTTGTTTTTTTGATGATTAACCATTTTCTGAAAAATTTACTCTATTTTTTTAGATAAATTTTGCAATTTGATCCTGAATTTTTAGAATTTCTTTTTAAATAATAGAACTTTAAGTAACCAATACCATATTTATTTAGGTTTTATTATCAGTTTCTTTGATTGGTTGATGTATAGGTTTTCTAAAAAAAAAAACATGTTTTTTATTTTGAAACTCTTCTGAAATTTTTTTGCACATTTTATTTTGACTACCGTAAATACTGATTAATTCAAAAAAAAGTTTTAAATTTTTTGGTATAATTTCCCATTTTTTTATTCTTGAAAACCAACTATCAAAATATTTTTGTTTCAAACCACAGTACTTTTGTGAACTAAATTTACAATTTTTTTTATATTTTGTTCAATTAAATTCTTTCTTCAAAGCACTTATAACCATTTTCAATAATGGAAAACTAAAAAAAAATATTTTTAGCCATTTTAGTGAATTGATCAGTATGTTAAAATATTTTATTAAAAAAAAACTCTCAGTTAATGATTTAATTCTTTAAAAGAATTTATTTTTACAAGTACCCCAATTGAGATTTCCAGACAAATTTAAGAAAGCTTTTTTCCAATTTAAAAGCCAGGTATAGGCTGTTCGAAATTTAAATTGGTAAGTAAATTCAGATTTTTTTTGAAATTGTTTGAATTTTTTACTAATATAAGTATCTTTTTTAAAATTTTGAACATAAATTGTATTATTTTACTAATCAAAATTTTGAGAGACAGATGAATCATGAAACACTAATATAATTTACACCCCCTATTAAAAAGATATTTTAATTTTAGACTTCTCTGTCAAAGAGTCTAACACCAATAGTACTGATGGTATTTTAAATTTTACTAGGAAACAATATCACTTGATTATCTTTATTCAAAAAATAATCTAACCTTTGTTTTGAATTCTTAGTTTACACAATACAACCAATTCTAATTTTTAGACATAAACTTTTAACAAAATTTAAGTTACAAAAAACATCCCAAATAAAGGCACAAAATTCGGATTCTAGTAAAATAAAGTATCTAAAAAAAAATTCTAAAAAATGTACTATAATTTGAGATTTTTTTGTACCTTAGATTTCTTTGAAAGTTTGTACCTTAAAAGTGGAACTGACAGTAAAAAAAGTAAAGAATAAATATTATTAACAACCCAATGTATTACACCACGAATTAATAATACCATAATATTATTTCGCATTTAAACAATTAAAATTAAAATTTTTTTTTTTTTAAAAATTGCAAAAATGAATAATTATTATATTTTTATCCAACATCAAAAAAAAATATAATAACACTACGACTTCACCTTTGAACTATTTTGACTTTTTTTATAATTAACATCTGGATCAAAGACAAATATAAAAATTAATATATCAACACACCACAATTATTTAAAATCTTTTTTTAAACATGCTGGAATTTAGTCCAACCACTGATGCAAATGGATATATATATATATATATATATATATATATATATATATATATATATATATATAGTGTTTCCGGTATAAACTCAGTTTCAATTTTAAGGCAAAAACTTTCAACGAAATTTAAGGCACAAAAAAATCTCAAATTAAGGCACAAAATTTGGAATTTTTTTTTTTACAATTTATTCTTACTAGAATTTGAATTTTGTGCCTTAATTTGAGATTTTTTTGTGCCTTAAATTTCTTTGAAAGTTTGTGCCTTAAAAGTAAAACTGACTGTATATAATAAAAATTTATTGAACCACATCACTTTAATAATACCAAAAAAAAACAAATTCAATTATTTTTTAACTAAAACAGCTGAAAAAGAATCCATTTTTAGGGGCCAATATCGCACGTTTCAAATAAAGCTGTTATCTTTTTTATTTGGTTTCATTTCAATGTAAATTTTGTTATTTAATAGTGTACCCCACCCAAATAAATTTGAAGGCGAAATCTTCATCCTTGGATAAAACATCAAATAATGAATTAAATTAGTTGAATATTTTTTACATTTTTTTGTTTTATTTCTATATAAATGTTTTTTGTATGATCAAAGATTCTCTTCTTTTTTTTTGATTAAGGTTTTAGATTTGATCATACCATTGGGGTATTTTTTTTTTTTGAATAATATAACTCCATGAAACAAACATTTAATTCACATTTAATATATTTTTGATATCTTAAATCAATTAATCTGTAATGATATCTTGAAAAAAGAAATATAAAATATAAATATGAAAAAAATACTTATTCTCTTTGGATCATTGTCAATTATTGAAAAATTTCAAATCCACAATCCAAAACCACTAAATTAATAATTAATCCCAAAATAACACCTCTATTCAAATCACACTAATAAAAAAAAATTTTATAACATCTTTATAACATTATTATTATAAAATTTACATTTACATTATGATTTTTTCAATATTTTTTGAAAAAATATTCTTATAACAAGCTTATAACATATACCAAAATTTGCAACACCTTTTATAAGAAATATTTATGTTATAATAGTTATTATTATAAAATTTTAAAACATTTTAAACTTTTATAACACCTTTACAACACGTTGATAATATGTTACAAAAAAATTTTTTTTATTAGAGATTATTTTATTTTTTTTCTATTTTTCTTGATTAATATTTAATGTTGAAAAAATTTTTTTATTATGGAATTACTCTTGTTAAAATAAAGCTTGCAAAAAAAAAATTTAATCCATGTTTCAAAATCAAAAGAGTGTTTTTTTGTTATAGAAGACCTATCAACCAACCAGTGAAAGAAACCAACAACAAACACTAATTAAATATGGTATTGGCTTCTTAAAGTTCTATTATTTATAGAGAAATTCTAAAAATAAAGGATCAAATTGGAATATTTCTCTCAAAAAATAGAGGCAAATTTTCAAGGAAATTTTATTATCAAAAAAACAAAAAATTGAGAAAAATTTTATAATATTTAAAAATTTTGAACAAATTGCATTCCTAATTTAAATTTCACTGTAAATATCCAGACGTTTACATATAAAATTGATTTGAACATTGTTATACTATTTGGTAGTCAATTGGATGTTATTTTGAAACAAGAATAAAAAAATGCACTGCTTATATTTTGAAACACAGATTATAGTCGTTGGGCAAGTATTATTTTGATCACTGAATGAATAGCTTTATTTATTGATTTTTTTTTTCCACACCTTTTTAAAATCAAGTGAAGGATTATATGGAAAACTGTATTTTATTTTAGCACTTCTTTTAAAAACTTCAAGTTAAAAGAAACCCTTAAATCCAAAAAGTTAAAAATTATTGAATCTAACATAAAGTTATTTAAGCTCTTGAACTGTTTATTGGATCTTACTTATTTCAAAAGTATCAAAAATTAACTTTATTTCTTGACTCCTCATCACCTACAGAAAGTAGATCAAAAAAATCAACAAGATAATTTTACAAAACCATTTTTTTCTTTTTGATTTCTCTCAACAAATATTCATAAAATGGAAAAGGTACTTAATATAATTCTTCAATATTCGGATACAAAAGAAGAACGAAAACAATTAAAGAATTACCTTGACAAAATTGATGAACAATTAACCAACTTTATTGGCCAACTAGATCTTGTCATGAAACAACTTCCTGTTACAAAATATTCGCTGGGTTATATGTATTTACTTGCCGCAAAGGCTTCACTTAAAAGATTCCAAAACCCTGAACTTATTCTTATGCAAATCCAAACTTTTTTACTTCAATGTGATCCTTCTCAAGTTTCAATGTCAATTGGCAAATGTAAGGAATCAAAAATTCTCTTTTTCCGAAACAAAAAAAAACAAAACAAAAACCTTTTTTTTTATTCTTTTTCTTTTTTTTTTACACTTTTTTTTTTTTTAATAGTTTTTTTTTTGTGTCGTAGATTTGTAGCTATCGCTATCCGTGAAAAATTTGCTCATGGTACAGTTTATCCACTTAAAATTGCCATCGAAAAAATTGGAAGATCTGGAGAATTAACACCTACACACGCATATTTCCTTCAAGCCTGTTTAGCTTCTCAAAATTTTTCAGCTGCTCTTCCAAGTAAGAATAAATTTTTTTTTATTTATTTTTTTTTTTTATTCCTTTTAAATTTCATCAACAAAAAACAACAAGCAATTACAAATCAAACCAAATTCATTAAGAACAAAAAAAAAAGAAAAAAAAAAACAAAAGACTTTTTTCTGACTTTTTTCTGACTTTTTTTTTTTTTTTATTTTTCTCCTTTTTGTTTGATTACTCCTTTTTTTGAATATTTTTTGTTTTGTTCTATTCCAAAAAAAAAATCAAAAAAACACCAAGATCCTTTGAAAGAAAATTTAATAACACTGACTATCCAACAAAATACTTGAAAATGATTTAATAACTGAAATTTTCTCTCTTTTTTGATTTTTTTCTTGTTTTTTTTTTGTATTTGTTTGTTTGCTGTTGGTTCTTCAATCTTCAATTTTGAGAACAAAAATTTTAGTTTTCAAATTAAATCTTCTTAATGTATCACTAATCTTGACTTTTATGAATTTATTCAGAACTTGCAAAGAAAAAAGATTTTTTTGTGTTCTTATGTTGTAAAAATTATTTTTTCATTAAAAACCAAAGAGAACAATTAATTTCTAAAATGAAGTACTTTGGTTTTTATCTATTTAATTTGAATAAAATGATATAAAAAAATTGGATGAATTAACCTCTGATCAAAGATTACAAAATTACTGATTAATTTAACATAAATCAACACATTTTTTCCATACCTTTTATTTACTAAACAAAATAAAATCAGTTAATATCAAAGTAACTGAACTGAAAATTCATCAAATTTTGATCATTAAAAGAACAATGTTTTTTGTATTTTTAAATATAAATAAAGCAAAAAAAAACCCTACCAATATTATAAAGAACAAACCAATCATTAAAAGTCACATTATTCTAAAATTTATTCTTTTAAATTTATTTCAGAATTGACAAACCCTTTCTTTTTTTGTTTTTATGAAAACAGTTAAATAACAAAACAAAAAGATCTCTTTCTTCATTTTTATTTTTCTTTACGAGATACAATGGCATTTTAAATTAATGACTTATTTTTTTTTTTTTTGCACAAATTTAATAATATATCAAATTCACAACAAAAATATTCATAATTAATCTATAAGAAAATGGGTTCTTAAAAACAAATTTCTCCTCTAAACCCACATTTCACGATTTAAATAACACCCCTCTCCAAAAATTGAAATAATTTTTGATAAGAATATGTGATAAAATACACTTCCGATAACATTATAAAGTGAGTAAACATGTTCTTAAAAACAAATTCTTATGATCTAAATTTTTTTAAAAAATAAAAAGAATAAAGATAAAGTTGTAATATTTGATTAAAATTTAATTAACAGAATAATTTTAAAATGAGACAAAAATTATAGTTAATATCTATTTTACTAACTATTTAAAAAATAACCCCCTTTTTTTTAAACACCATTTTTTTGAATTTTTTATTTTCACATAATACCTGTGAAAATAATTTCATTTCAAATTAATTTCTTTTCAATTAACCAAATGATTTTTAATAAGATATAAAAAGAACACATTATTATATTTTAAACCCACCAATAATAAATACTATAACGAAATAATGTTTTTTAAATTGAAAAAAAATTTTTGCTTGGTTTTATTAAAGATTACAAAAAAATATTTTTTCAAACAATTCTTATAATCTATGTTCCATTTAACAAACTAAAATTCAAAAATTTTGAAACAGTTAAAATAGTTAAAAGAATCAAAATAATACAATTTCCTTCAATTTAAAAATAGTTTTTATTTTTGTAAAATATGAAAATCATTTTTTTGTTTTTTCTGTTTTTTTGTTTTCATTTTTTGTTTTCACTTTCATTCTTTGAATTATGTTAATAGTTTACTTCCAATCGAAAATTTTTTTCGAATGATTGATATTAGGTTGAGGCTTAGTTCCTTTAAATAGAAAACAACCAAATAAAATTAGTTGATGGTATCTAACCATTTGATCGATCAATAATTGTTAATATAATTCAAACAAGTTTATCAATACATTTTTTTTTTTTGCGCTCTTCAAAATTTTTCAACATCCCAATAATTTATTAGTATTGATAGTTATTTATTTTTTGTTTAGTAGGCATTGTAAAATATAAACAGTTGTTAACATTTCAATTAAGTTAAAGATTCTAATTTGGTATTTCTTATATAAACTATTTCCCAGTCAAATGAGCCACAGTTGTAATGGGTAAATTACAAGTATGTAAAGGTCTTGAACCAAATATTAGAAGAAAAAATTTAATTTTGAAAATTTCAAAATTGAAATCATTTTTTCAAATTTTTCACATTTTTGCTTTTTTTACTATTTTTCAATTTTTTTTTGAAACCTAATTGTTTTGCAAATTATTTTTTTTATTGCAAGATCTATAGTAGATAAGTAAAAGAGTGTTATTCTAATATCATTGAAAGTGTTGAGATGATTTTAGAAAAATCATATTGATTTCTATTGAAATTTTCTTTGATTGAAGATCAAAATGAACTTTGTTTTTTTCAATGATTACCCCAGAATTTTGGTTTTTCAATTTAAAAGTAAATATATAAATTGGTTGGATTTGCTTCACATAGGGATATTAACTATTCTCTGATGTGTATTATTCTAATTATTTCTTATTTATTCTTCAAAGTTCATTTATAAAAAATAATTGATATTTGAAAATTTTTTTTGGCACATTTAAACTGGAACAAAGTTTATTTTAAAAAAGAGTACATAATATAAGGTGATAAAATTTTTATATTAAATATTAAAAACTTTTATAATAATTCCATTTTATCCAAACTTTTATAAAAATTTGTTTTCTTCTTTTTTCAATTAACTTGACGAAATATTATCTACACTTTGATTCTTTACTATTCATTATTTTTTTTACATCAAAAAAAAACAAAAATTCAAAATACTTTATACAAAATAAACAATAATTAATTTATTGGTAATAAAATTTAAAATTTTTTTCAATAAAATTATTTTTTTTTTTGGTTTTTAAAATCAATACAACTTTTTAAATCAATCTAATATTTTATTTTTCATTATTATCTTATACTTTACAAATTTTATTTTATATCTATTTCCACATTTATTAAATAAAATAATAATAATAATAATAAATATAATAATAGTTCTCGAAAGTGATGTTTTTGAAATTGATACAAAACATTCAGGTATTAAAATAAAAGACGTACTTTTATATTTTTATTATGGAGGGATGATCTATACCGGATTAAAAAAATATGATGAAGCAACGTATTATTTTGAACTTGCAGTTACTATTCCTGCAGATACACTTTCATCCATAATGTTAGAAGCCTATCGAAGATATCTTTTAACATCCATCTTATCCACTGGCAAGGCACCTTTGATTCCACAAAACACAAGTATGTCCATCCAAGGAATGTTAAAAAAGGTGAGCAAACCTTATGAAGAATTTGTTGAAGCATTTAGAAGTATGGATATCGAAAGAGTGGGTATTTGCATTTCCACATATATGGAAGTTTATGAAAAGGATAAAACCTTTGGACTTATTAAGCTCGTTAGAGATAATTTAGTACGAAGAAAAATTCAAAGATTAACAAAAACTTATATTACTCTTTCTTTAGAGTATGTATCTCAACAATTAAACATGAATTCCACCCAAGAAGCTGAATTTTATTTATTAGATATGGTTTGTTTTTTTCTTGCTTTTATTTTTATTTTTTTTTTTTTAAATGTTTAAAAATTATATCTATTTTCTTGTTATCATTATGATGTGCTTATGTTATTATTTTTTTTTTTACTTTTAATTATTTTTTTTTTTTTTTAATTATTTTTTTAAAAAAAGATTGAACAAGGTGAAGTATTTGCATCAATTGATCAAAAAGAAGGACAAATTTCTTTCCATGCTGATCCAGAACCATATGATTCAGTAAGAGTATCTCTTGAACTGAATGGCAAAATACAAGAAGTAATTGGACTTGCAAAAAATTTAGATTTACTTGACGAAAAAATTTCGACAAATTCTAATTTTATTCATAAAATGGTTATCAAAGAACTCCAAGGAGGAGGAAACAAAACCGAAGAAAACGATTAATTTTTTTATACCAAATTTTCTCAAATAGATGTCTAACAAAACAACAGAAAGATATATAAACTATATTTATATATTAATAAAATAAACAAAAGATTTTAATTTATGTGGTATTTCCTACGGTATTATAGAAAAATATCAAAACGAATCATATATATATATATATATATATATATATGTATATACCATTTTTTTTTCAAAATTATTTGGAGGATTATTTACCCCAATTAATTATTAAACCCAAGTGACTATTTTTTATACTTTTGAAAGATTTCATTTGTTACTTTTTCACATCAAATTAAAAATAAAAAAAAAAAATTTAAAATTATTTTTGAAATTAAAGACAAGTTATTTTGATTTATTCAATTTATTCATTTTTTTTTGTAATAAGTACAAATAAATTTTTAAAAAATCTCTTGTTTTCTTCCTTAATTCAAAAGTGTAAGATTCATAACTAAATCATAAATACAAAAATGTAATAATATGTTTAAATTTAAATATGTAAATTTTTATACAATTTAAATGTTTTATCTCCATTAAAAACCAACGTAATTCTGATTATATACTTATTTAACATATAAATAAATATAAACTCCATTTCACCAAAAGGAGCAATCCAAAAATGAAAATTTCAAAAAAATAATTTCTTAAAAAGTTTACAAAAAACGGAATTAGATGAAATAACTTGCAAATTAAGAAGATCTGAAAAAGTAGAACTTTTTGTTGATTAACAAAAATCTGTTTCTGTCAAAGGCAAGCAAAAAATTTCATATATAAATATTTTTTTATCAATGACATTTAAAAAATAAATACGAAATAAATAGAAGGGTAAACATAAAAGAATATTTAATTTCTGTTCAAAGGGAATCTAATCAATCAACATATTTCCTTAAAAATCGAAAAAACAAAATTCATGGTTTAAATTGAAAAAAAAAACTAAAGTTCATTTTTATCTATAATTGTAAGAAAATTTCAATAGAAACTAATATTATCTCTTTACAATCGTTCTCATTTTTTTTAATAACATTAGAATAACATGTTTTTATTTTGTGTCTATAATTCTTACTATAGAAAAATAAATGGCATCTAAATTATGTTTCAAAAATAAAATAAAAAAGAAAAAAGCAAAACAAAAAAAAAAAACATTCAAAAATTATTTACATTTGGTAATTTCTAAAAGTATAAATTTTTCTTCAAATTTCTTATTAACCTAGAAAAAAGATATTATACCTAATAAAGATATTTTTTACAGTTGGTTTTTTTTTCTTTTATTATAAAAACTAAATTACCATTTATATGAGAAGATGATGATTTTAAATGGGGGTTTCATTCTAGTAAAAAATGATCATTTAGTACACCTTTAATAAAATATTGATGTATTTACAGCAAAAAGAAAAATAAATCAATAAAGAATCAAATAAAACGAAAAAAATATTCAGAAAAATCATAACATTGTAATAATATTTTTTCATTTCGAAATTTAAAGAATATTTCAGTTGATTTATTTTCAAAAGCAAAGCTAAAAAAATAATAAAAATAACCTTATTTCTAGGCTTATTTTATATTCCTGATTTCTGTAAAAAAGACCTTTGTTAGATAATATTTTATTGATTATGAGTATTATAATATTATTATTATTATTTTTTTTTTTTGCAAAATAAATTGTTGTTTTTTTGGTTAAAGACACTAAATAGCAAAAATAGGAATGAAAAATTAATATAAATAATTTGAATATTCTTTAGATCTTACATGACCATTTATTTTTTTTATTTTTTTAAAAAAAAATAGAATTCGAAATGTGTTGTTATATGATCTTGTAATTACTTTTGAGAGTTTTAAGATAATGAAGAAAATAACCGATTAGAATTTTTGTATTTTTAGATAACTTTAATTTTTTCTTTGAGAGTAATTATTTTTAATATTGTTATTAGAATTAAAAATTCCTCTAGCTTTAAAGATCTAAAAAAAAAACTAAAAAACTTTTCTGATATTTTTTCTATTTTTTTAATTTTATTTTTAATTAATTTTTTTTCCTTAAAGATCCACACCCTATCAACCAATAATAACTTACATTATTTGAGTAATTGTTTTTACAAAAATTAAAATAATTACTTTCTTGGTATTAAAATAGCACAATGCCAAAAAAAATACAGTGTAATTTTTTTCTCGACTTCGTACAAATAACGACAAATAAATTGAAACAAAACAGAAAATTTACAAATTACATGCTGAGGGACATGAAAATTTCACAAAAAGTTGATCTTAATACTATAAAAAACCAATTAACATTGAAATAAAAAAATAGATTATTTTTTACACATGTAATAATGGAATTGGTATAGTAATGAAAAAAAGACTTGACATGAAAATAATCACAAACAAGGTTTTTAATTGTTAAAATTAAGAATATTATTGTGTTATTACTAAATAATTTATTTTATTCAAGAATCAAACTTTTAAATTATAACTCCTCCACTTATTATAACGATGATAAATGAAATTACACTAGCTCAAAATAATATCCAATCAATCAATAAAACAAGAATTAAAAATATCTGAATTCTTGGAGATTACTCTCCAAAACTCATTTTTTTTTTCAAAATAATTTAGATCTATTTTAACTATTAAACAATTTAATAATTATTCTATAGACACTACACTTAAATGAAAGTTGGGTAGGTTTATTACCAATTTTGTCAAAAAATGGTTATTTCTAAAAAGGAGCTGATTTAAATTTTAGCTATTACTCAACAAATTTATTAATATTTACAATTGAAAATCGTGTAAGGGTTTATTCCTTTTATAATATTTCTTTTCAATACTATGACTGGTATTTGTCATATTTTTTTTTGAATTGAAACAGTCTACATTAATTTTAAGCTGTATACCTTGAGTTCGATTTGTTAAACTCATTCCCTGAAATTTCGAACACAAAGAACAACATTTTAAATTGAGATCTTTTATTTTTTTTTTTTATTTGTTCATATTTAAAATAAAAAATTTTCAGTTAAAAAAAAGCTTTTAAAAAGATATAATATTATCCTGACGAGATAACATGTTTTTTTAGATTTTAGGATGTGTATTTGACAACAAATTATACCAGAAAATATGGCTGATTTATAATTGTCCACCATCACCCAAAAAAACCCAATATCTTCATTAAAATAAATACTACATAAATAAAAAAATAATTTGTATTAAAATTTTCTTAATGAAAAGTGTCAATAATTAAATTTTAATTTTAATTGCAAAAATAATTCCTCTCTAAAAAAAAAATTATTTTGAAACTTTCTAATCTGATACTAATCAAAGAAAAGAAAAAAAGCAAAAAAATTAAAGTTTATGAGTAAATTCAAATCATACTTCTGACTAGTTTTGTTTTATTATCTAATGATATTTTCAAGAAGATTACTCCCCCCTGTTTTATCAATTCAAAAAAAATCCATAAAAAAAAGGGATCAAATTAACATGCCAAAAAAAAAAAAAAAATAGCTTGTCGCAAGTATAAAATCTGCTTTTTGTTCCATTACCAAAAAAAAAATTTATCGGTTCAAATGACAATAAATGAAATAAATAGTAAACTATTTTTATTCATAGGTAGGGAATACTTTTAGGCTTTATTTTCTCTAGTGAACTATTTTACTTTAACCAAAAATCTTATTTGCTAATTCATTTCTCAGATAATTTACTTGTTTGCCTCCCTTAAATTTTCATAATTCAAAAAAAAAAACATTTTTTTTCATTTTCTTTTTACAGTTTTTAAATAATGACAGATCATTTACCAGCAGCAGTAATTGATGTAGGAACCGGGTATACCAAAATGGGATTTGCCGGAAATGTTCTTCCATCTTATATTGTTCCATCAAACATTGGCAAGTATGATCCAAAACAAAAAACCAATGTTGTCAAAGGATTGGAAGATCTTGATTTTTATATTGGAAAAGAAGCCTACAGCCATTCCTCAACTTACGCTGTTTCTTCTCCAATGAAGCATGGTCAAATTGAAAATTGGGATGATATCGAACACTTTTGGGAACATTGTATTTTTAGATATCTAAGATGTGAACCTGAAGATCATCACTTTCTTTTGGTAAGTTCTTTCTTCAATTCCTTTAATCTTGAACAACAAAAATAACTGAAAAAATCTTTTTTTTTCTTTTTCTTTTCTACAACTTGAATTTTTTTCTTTGTTTTGGCTGGTTATTAAATACAAAATTCCTTCTTATGAAAATTTCTTGTCTTGTGTTTTTTAAAAAAAAATATAATAAAAATTCTTTACACTAAAAAAAAAGACTGAACCACCTTTAAATACACCAGAAAACAGAGAATTCACAGCAGAAATTATGTTTGAGAGTTTCAATGTTCCAGGTCTTTATATTGGTGTACAAGCTGTGCTTGCTCTGGCTGCTTCCTTTATTGCCAAAGAAACTAGTGGGCAAACTGAAAGACCAAGATTAACAGGGACAGTTATTGATTCCGGTGCAGGTGTTACTCATGTTATTCCAGTTGTACGTACTTTATTTTTTTAGCTTTTACTTTTTTTTTTGTTTTCAAATAATCCAAAAACCCTTTACCGCTTTTGTTTAAAATTTTTTTATTTTTTCTCCTTTGTTTTTTTCTTTTTTTTTCTCTTCAAATGAACTTTTCATAAAAAAAAAAACAGGCAGACGGTTATGTTATAGGGAGTTGTATTAAACATATCCCAATTGCTGGTAAAGACATTACTTCATTTATTCAAAAATTATTAAGAGAGCATGAAAGAATTCCACCAGAATATGCTTTAGAATCAGCTAATTATTGTAAAGTATGTTTTCACTATTTTTTTTTTTCTTTTTTTTCAATTTTGGTTGATCTGTTTTTTTTTAAAAGTTGGGTCTTCTTATTTCTTTTTGATCAAAGGGCTATTGAGATAATCCAAAAGTACTAAAATTTCCAATCAAATAATTTGGGGTGAGATACCAACCAAGTAATATTTCAAATCAAAGAAGAAAAGAAAAACTCCTAAAATTAAACTTTCAAATTACAATTTAATTATATTTCAATTTGAAATACCGGGCAATGTCACCATCACAGAAACATAAAAAATACTGAACACCATTATCATCACACAAACATAAAAAACAGAAATAGAAAAGAAACAAAAACCTAAGCTACACATTATTTTTAAAATTAATGAAAATTCGTTAAATGATTTTTTAGATCTGCCTTTTTTGGTTATTTGTTAATCTTGGAAATGATACCATTTGTTTGAATTAATTTTGAAAAATGAAATAAAAAAGAATTTCATTTAAAGTAGTGAAAAAAATACCCACATGAAAAAAATCCCTGACAAGATTTTTAATTGTGAATATTAGGAAAATTGTTGTGTAATTTTTTTTATTTAAAATCAAATCCTTTTATTTAAAATCAAATGCTTTTCTTTAATAATCAAACTTTTAAAATTATACCTGACCCACTTAATAGAATGATGATTAATGAAATTACAGTTGTTCAAAACACCATTCAATCAATCAAAAAACAAGAATAAAAATTAACATTTTCCAAACTCTAGTAAACCTCTATAAAACTCGATTGTTTTTTTCAAAAAAAGTAGATCTTCTTTTGGCTATCAAGAATTACTCAAGTATTCTATATACGTCCCTACTTTAATGAACTTTAGGTAGGTTTATTACTAGGCTCATAAAAAATTTGGTTATTTATAAAAAGGATTTGATTGAAAATAAAAGAAATTACACAACAATTTTCCTAATATTCACAATTAACATTCTTGTCAGGTATTTTTTTCCCTACTATAATAATAAAATTGTCATAAATTTAAAACTTTTCAGTTTTTTTTAATGATGATATATTTTTTCTTTAAATTAATAGAATAATTTATTTTTAAATTAATTGATTTTATATTCACAATTTAAAATTGCATTAATGATTGAAAATTAAACACTTTTCTTCAAATCTCCTAAAATTTATAATCAAACCTGGGTTTGATAAATTCAAAATAACTTTTTAGTATTTTGATTTGTATTAATTACCTCCAATAAATTCAATTAAAACTATACAAAAATATATAAAAACAAAAATGACAAGAATCTTGAATTACAATTCTGATTTAACAATTTAATTTTTATATTTCTTTCTTTCTTTCTTTTTTTTTTTTTTTTTCTTTTTTTCTTTTTTTATTTTGTATAAAAAAGGAAACTTATTGCTATGTATGCCCTGATGTTGCAAAAGAATTTGACAAATATGAAAAAGACCCAAAAACTTGGATCAAAACATACGAAGGAGTAATTCAAAAAACAAAAAGAAAATTTTCATTTGAAATGGGTTACGAAAGATTTTTAGCTCCAGAGATTTTCTTCAATCCACAAATTTTTACATCAGATTTTGTTACACCACTACCAACTTTAGTTGATCAAGTTATTCAAAATTCACCAATTGATGTTAGAAGACCACTTTATAATGTAAGAAATTTATTTTTACTTTTTATTTTTTTTTATATATATATTATTAATACTATTTTTTTGAACCTTTTAACCCAATATTTATTAATTAGTGTTCTATAATCTAATACTTTTAAATTTGATCTTTTTTTTTTTTTTTTTTTCGTTTTTACATATAAATTTCAATGATTATTCCTTAATGAATTAATCAATTATTCCAAAAATTCAAAAAAAAAACTTTCTTAAAATCCCAAATTATTTTTCTTTCATAAAAATAGAATATTGTACTTTCAGGTGGTTCGACTTTATATAAAGATTTGGGAAGAAGATTGCAAAGGGATTTAAGAAGAAGAGTTAAAGCTAGATTAAAAAGAAGTGAAATGCTTTCGGGAGGAAAATTAAAACCAAAGCCAATAGATGTAAATGTAATTTCTCATAAAATGCAAAAATATGCAGTTTGGTTTGGTGGCTCAATGATGGCTTTTACACCTGAATTCTATAAAGTCTGTCACACAAAGGAACAATACGATGAAATTGGACCCTCAATTGCTAGACACAATCCAGTATTAGGTGGTATCACAATGTAAACTTTGAGTTTTTGAAATTCAATTTATTCAAATATTTACACAAGGAAATTTTAAATTTAATGTATCTAAATTTCTTTTGGATCAAAGACTTTTTATTTTTTTGTGGTTTTTTTTAATTAATTGTTTTTTGTTTTTTTTTATATATTTTTTGAACTATTTTTTTTTTTTTTAATTCTTAAGATCAAAACATAAGATAGTAACAAAAAAAACAAGAACAAATTCCAATATTTTTATTGTTTTATTTTTGATTTTATTTAATTTTATATTTGTTTTTGAATATTTAATGTAACACATGATTACAAAAAAGATATGAATTTAAGGCTATTTTTGAATTAAATATTTAATGAAAATAAAATGATTTTGTATGAAATTTCTAAGGGGTTAGCTATATATTACTAATTTTTAGTTCTAAAGTATATTCAGAATCGAATCCTTAAAAGCATTTCTTTCATTAAACAAACCAATAATTTAATAAATACGAGAGTGAAATATATCAGAGTATAATATTTTTACATATCAATTATATAATTATTTATATTAATTAAAAAATTGAACAAGAAAAAATACCATAAAAGGTTCATTTATTTCTTGATCTTTTGTTTAATCATTATACAAAAGCTTTTTCTTTACTGAAATTTTATTTTTAATTTAAAGCTAAATTTCAAAATTAGGGGTAAACTTTATTATTATTATTATTTTTCTTTTTTCATTTATCTCTCAAATTATAAAATGATTACACGATATTTTTATTTATTAATCTATATTGATTATTATCTCGAAAAACTTATATAAAATACATTATTATTCAAAAAAAAAAAAAAAAAAAAACAATTAAGGGACTAGTATCTATTAATTTTTTTTTGACCAATTTCTAAATAAGGAATTCTTATCTTAAAATATGTTTAAAATTGAAAATAGACAGTTTTTCCAATGTTAGAACTTTTTGTTCTTGTTTTTTAAAAATTTTACAATTCTATAAAAAAATGTGAATTTTGAAAATATTTTTTAATAAAAGAAAGAAAAAATAACAAAAACGAAAATTTTAATCTTGATTTAATTATTTTCTCCAAATTAATATTTATTCTCATTTTTAAAAACTAAAAAATAATTGATAACTAGTGAATATATCTCTTTTACTTCTGTTCATCCAACATGACTCTATAAAGAACTTAAATTGTTTTCTCAATAATTACTTTTTATCAAAAATAGTTTTTATTTTTATTTTTTTTTTTTTTTGTTACTCTAACAAATACTTTTAGAATGGTAATTTGGGACAACTTTTTAAAAACTTCAAATTTGACAAAAACAAAAGAATGTGAACTCAAAAATTGGTTTCATGAAAAAAAAAGAATGGTACAGGAAAAGAAAGAAAATCTTTTATTTTGAGTAAAGCATATATTGCATATTTTTTTTGAATCAAACTGTTTTTTCATGCAAATCCAAAAAAATGCTTTTCAGGTTTCTTTTTCAAATTATTTTTTGTAGGACTACCACTAAAACAACAAGTTTTTACTTTCTTGCTCATATTTTTTTCTATTTTTTGTATTTTTGTGAAAATTTGAAAAAAAGCCACTTTTAAAAAAGTGAAAAAAAGAAAAAACTTTTTATTTCTATAAAAACAATAACTAAATTTAATGAATTTCATTTATCAAGATTTCATTACTATACTAAGAATTTTTTCACTTTTATTTCATATCTAAGTAATTGGCAAAAAAAAACCAAATCTCTATTAAATTTAGCCAAAAAAATTTAATATAGACTAGTACCTTAAACAAATTTTTTTCTGATAAACAATCTGCCACTATTTTTGAAAATAAGCTGAAAAGGAAAAACTTTTTTTTGAAAAATATATGAGAAAAAAATAATTTTTCGTTCTAAAGAATTTCCAAAATTAATTTTAATTCCAATTTTGATCTAATTCATCTAATTTTTGTTTAGTTAGAGAAAATAGGATATTTTTTAAATACTTTTTCAAAT
Organism: Anaeramoeba flamelloides; assembly: GCA_027625915.1. Classification (NCBI taxonomy): domain Eukaryota; family Anaeramoebidae; genus Anaeramoeba; species Anaeramoeba flamelloides. The sequence continues at coordinate 7,357,209 of JANTQA010000012.1, forward strand.
TTAACGATTTATTGTATAAAATTTTAAGATTTATATTGATAAATTGTCCAAACCAATTTTAAAAACAAAAAAAATTGAAAATTTTGCCCTATTTTATTTTACTTTGTGTGAAATTTTACAAGTTTCTTTTTGATTTTCAATAATTCAAATTTTTTCCTTTAATCTTTGTAACACTATTTTTTATTATTGCTTGGTTTGATGATACTATTTGAAAAAAGAATTTGGAAAATAAATAATAACCAAAAAAAGTTGAAAGAAAATAAAAAATTGGAATGGGGATAACATTTGAAGGTAATTTATTTTTTACCCCCCCTCCCAAATTAAAAAGATAAAGAAAAAAGAAACCAAAAAATAAATTTCTAATGAACTTTTTTTTAGCATTCTAGATTTCAATAAGTTGATTTGTATATGTAATCATTCTTTTTAGATTCTAATCATATAAATAATTGTTTTAAAAAACACATTATCTAAAGTTTATTTTTTGATTTGTTATTTGAATAATTGGAATTTAAAACTATACCATATTTTGAAGCTATTTCCAATAAAGTGGGGAACTTATTTGTAAATATCTTTCTTAAACTCAATCATCATGAAATTATTAATATATATAAAATTATCAACAATGATCCATTAATTCCTAATAATAATCCAATTTACATGTTAGTATGAAATAACCCATTGAAAGATATCAAAATAGCTGATCTAAATTTTATTTAGTATTTTTCTCAGGGTGAAAAATTGGTGATTATTTTTTTCTTTTTAATCGAAAAAATGGTTCCAAAAGAGTTTAATCTTGTAAAAACCCCCAATAGAATGAACAAAACATATAACAGCATTTTATTATTTATAAAAATTATTTGTATCCTTATATATTTAGCCTTTTTTTTTTGATGAAATTTGTCGTAAATTGTTTTTTCAAAAAAAGTAGAAAATTTTCTTTTTTTCATTTTTTTGAAATATTTCATCCAAAATATTTTGAAATAAATATCATAGATGTTGAACCAATCAGTATTAATATTTCGCTCTCTTTATTAATACAAATTAAGGAATAGAACTACTAACAATGAGGATTTTTTATATATATAAAAAAAAAAACCCACTTTTTTGGTAAATCTTTAGATTTAGAAAACCTTTTAATTACCATTCATATTTTGATGGTTTGTGAATATTACTTTTCTGACTAACAACATATTTAATAACTTTTTAAAAAAATCTCGAGTTCAGAATTCTTGTTAGAATTTGATTTTAGGTATTTTTTTGGAAAATTATCAATTGGGTATAAAATTATTTCTACGAACCAAATTCCAAATTTATCTTGAAAAGGTTTGAAAATCCAAAATTTTCATCACTCCAGGTTCTTTCCAAATTATTTTCAACCACCATATAGTTTACTTCAAGTGTATCAAAATACTAGAAAATAATATAGAAAATAAGAGAAGCAAGATATTAAAAAAAAATCGAATTTCCATTTGCCTTGTTTTGTTCGAAAATTCATTCAAGTTTTTAATTAATAACTATTTTAATTCAAGTACTTAAAAATACAAAATTTTGCAATTTTGGATTTTTCTTTCATTTTTATTATATTAAATCGTTTTTAGAGGTAAGGATATTGTATTTTCAGCGTCCTGCAGAGCACAAAATACGAATAGTCCATAAGACAGCATTAAATAATATTCAGAATTTAAGGGATCAACCCTTTTTGCTTTGGTTCTTTTCACCAATAGAGTAACTAATGATATGTTAATATCAGAGTCTTCAATATCTCATGGCACTCAAAAAAACCTTTTTTCAGTCATATTCCGACAATTAAAAGTTTTAAAAATGGAAAAATTTATCTATTGCCTTAAATTAACAATTTATTATTGAAAGATTCGTGATCGGATTCTTAATGAAACAAGTGAAAAAATTACTATTTTAATTTTCATTAATCAGTATTAAGAACTTTAGTAAAGATTTGGATTGTGTCTCTCAGCATTTCATAAATATGTGTTTGCTTCCTCCTTCAAATAAAATTTTAATGATTTACAATAAATTTTTTTCAATTGACAATAAAGATTTTCTCCAGAGAGCTGATTTAAACATAAAGAAGAATTATTTTTTTGAGCATTGTTTCTTGTGATTGTAATTGAATATTTTCCAAATTTACATCAAGGGAATTTCTAAAAGGAATTGGTCTGTGGCACACAAAAAGAAAAAGAAAAAGAAAAACCAAAAAATCGAAAAGAAAATTAGCAAAGATGATAGTGCTGATTAAAAATCAGAGGTTGTGGAGTTATTTTTCTCATAGTTTTAAAAAATAATGTTTTTATAAAAAACAATCTTTAAATTTGGATAAAAAAGAAAAGAAAATAGAAAAAAATAAAAAAGATCAAAAATTCTTTTTGTTGAGATAAAAAGAAAAAAGATAAATGTAATCATTTGTGTTAATCTTTTTTGATCGGCTGAACCAAAGGATACATTTGAGACATATATGTAAAACACCACCTTTTAAAAAGAAAAAAACAAGCAAAAATAAGAAGAAAAAAAATAAAAAAATTATGAAAAAAAAATAAAAATCAAAAAGAAAAAAAAAGAAAAAAAAAAAAGAAATTTATTACATCATCCCCATACAAACCACCGTAAGTGCCGCTAAGAAAACAGCAAGTCTTTTTTTTTTTTAAAAACAGCCAAATATTTTAGATAAACAGAATTACAAAAAAAATTGAAAGTGTTGAATTGTTTTAATAAGCAAACAAAAAAAAAAATAATAAAGAAATTAATTGTAATACTTTTTGTCTTTAGCAAAAATAGGTGCAATTAACATTGAAAGAACTAATATAATAATCCAAATTACAAGGCCCCAAGTAAGGCCAGCCATAGCTTCAACCATTGTTTTGAAAGGAAAAAATAAGAAATAACAAAGTCTTTGAAAAGAAAGGAAAAATGAAATCGAAAACTGATTTATTATGAATTATTTTTGATAGTACCTATCAACAAACCAGAATGTTCAATTGAAGTGAAAACAATTTTGAGTTCTTAACATTAATTCTTTTATTATCAATTAATAAGTATTTTAATTGAAAAGATCAACTTGGAAAAACTTTATTGAACAGGATCTCGACTTTGTTCTAATAGATTTGATTTAATCCTTTTTAATTTTCATTAAAGGACAAAAGATCTGAAAAGATAAAGTTACCTTTTAGTAGAGAAATCTAGTTAATAATATTTTCTTTCAACTTTGGAAAAAGTTATTAAAGATCAAAATTAAAACTCTTTAAGGAAGTAAGTTCATTTTTCAAGTCTAGAGAGCCATCATTTATATGAAACTGAATTCTTCAAATCATTTCTTAAACCAAAAAAATTGATTTTTTAATAGATACTAGGGTAGAATATATCCTAGTGTAAGATATTTTCAGACCAACTAAAAAATGGAATTCAAAAAAATGAAAAGATAAATCAAGAAAAAAGAAAATAAAAATCATTTATTTCTTGATCTTGTCTGAAACATTTAAAACACTCGCCTCTTGTTAATTTAGGTTTTATTTTTAATTTATTTGGAAATACTTTTGTTTTGTAAAATTTTTGAGAAACAAATTACTTTTTACAGAAGTGTAAATATGGAATGTTGTCGAAAATAAAGTTTTTATAATTTGAGAGATAAATAAAGAGTTTGATGTAATTACCCACAAATAGGTAAGAGTAAAAGATACTACCATTTTGATTTTTGAGCTCAAATGAGATTTTAAATATAAAATTGTTTAGTAAATATAAATACAGTGTTAGAAAAAAGTTTTTTATTATAAAAAATTAAAAATTGGTATTTACCCAACCTTTTTTTGATTAAAATTATTATTAGTCTTTTAAGATAATCAGGTATTATATTTAGTATAACTAAAATTTGGGTAAATTGCAGAGAACTCTTTATTTATCTGGTGAATTCTAAAAACTAAATTTTTGATAACATTCCATACAGTCAGTTTCACATATAAGGCTCAAACTTTGAACGAATTTAAGGCACAAAAAAATCTCAAATTAAGGCAAAAAAGTGGTTTTTTTTTTTCTACAATTTATTGTACTAGAATCTGAATTTTGTGCCTTAATTTGAGAATTTTTTTTTGTGCCTTAAATTCCGTAGTAGTTTGCGCCTTAAAAGTGGAACTGACGGTATTAAGATTTGTGTTTTTCAAAAGAATTTCATTCGGATTTAAAAATTCCTATTTTCTTTTAATTCATGTATTTCTAGTTTTAGTTTCAGAAAATAGGATGTTTTTTTAATTCCTTTTTCAGAAATAAAGATTTAATTGGATGAATTCGTTTGATTTTATAATTATTTATTTTCCATTAAAATGAAAACTCAAAAAAATTCTGAATAGGACTGAAATTTTTTTTCAATTTTTCTTATATTTTAGATTAATCTTTGATAACTGTTTTTCGATTTCGAGTTTATAATCCCTCTATGTTAATTTTTGAAATAGTATTCCTTAATTTTGGTTTTGTTTGATTAAAAATAATTGAAAAAAGAATTTTTTAAGTAAATTTGTCACAAAATGTTCTTTAAGTTAATAATAAATAGTAATGTGGCGAGAAATTCGAGGAAATAAATTGTTTGGATTCATTCAAGTTAAGTTGACAAGAAAACATTTTTTTTGAAAATATACTATGATCAATTTTTTTTTTTCATTTTTGATTTCAAGTAAAATATCGGTAAAGTTGATCTTTTGTGTTTAATCTCAGAAAAGAAGAAATTATTTTTTCAAACAGACACCTTTCGTTATATTCTTGTGATTTATTCTTTGGTTAATTTCAATCTTCCCCATAAACACATTTCTCAATCCAAAACCAAATTTAATTAAACCAAAAATTTAATTAAAAAAAAATGTCATAAAAAATCGAAAAAATCAAAGATTCAACTCTGAATTACTTTGGTTCTTTTCACAAAAAGACTAGTAAATGGTATTTTAGTTTCAATGTTTCCATATCTAGTGGTACTAAAAATTGATTTTCCAGCAAGGTTTACACAATTTAAAATTTTCAAAATGGTAAAAAGTACTACTCCCTTAATTATTTAAAACAATTCTGGACAATTTTGTTTTTCAAAATTGGAGACTTTAATGATGCATTTTTAATTTCTTGAATTCATATGTCTTGTTTGTTAGGTAAGATTTAATAAAATTTTGTTCCATTATTTTTTTTAAATAATTATGATAAAAAAACCCCAATAAAAAGTTGAATATAGTTATTTTGGGAATGATCAATTTATTTTTTATTGTAAAGTCAATTTTAATGTTGTGAAATTATCTGTTTAATGGAACTTATCCGAAACGAATTCTAGTTATATATTAATAAAATAATTCTTCAATTTTGTTACGGGGATAATATAGATAAATTCAAAAATCGAAACAATTATATCAGTCACTAAAAAAATTTGGTAAAATTATTACTTCTCAAAATTGGTTCAATGCGCATAATTTTCAAATTCTCATTTTTTTCTAAATAGTCAATTCCATTGAAATATATTGGTTTTAGGTATTTAAAACACCCTTTTGGGTAGGTTTAAGGTATTTAGAGAATAATATAAATGTATGTTGATTTAGTTTTGAGTAAGTTTTTATGGTATTTTATAGAATTCTGATTAAGATTTTGAAACAAAAAATAATTAAGAATTGAACTGGAATTGTAACTCGTTTTAAGTTTTAACATTTACCAGTTGTTTTTGGTGGTTAAAATCGGTTTTTTGAACAAATTTTTAAAAATATATTGTAATAATATTTTCAAAATTTTGGTTTTTCTACATTTAAGCAATTAAAATACAACTAATCACAAAAGAACCTTTTTGATTATTCCTCTCACAACCCTTAAAAAACTTTAAAAACCATACTACGATAAAAAAAATCCAGAAATTTAAAAATACGAAAAAATTATATTTGATCTATTTGGAAATTTGAACAAAATTTAAAATTTAATAAAGTACCCTTCCCAAGACGATCAAAAAGCATTTTTTTTTTTTGCTTTTGGTAGTGTATCGTTGCTTTTTAGTATCTAAATTCCTTGTAAACGAAAAATCATTTAAAAAAATTAATTCAATAAACTTTGTCTGTACATAATAGAATGTTAATTTGAATCATTTTATCTACTGAGGACAATTTTGAATCTTTACATTTTAACTCTTTTCAAACACCTATTTTTGATATTTGGTTTAAATTTTGAAAAAAAAGTTTGAAAATAATTACTCAGAAAGCACTTTAAATACTCAAAACTAAAAAATACGACTAAAACTAAAAAAAGAAATATTATTTTACATCTATTTGAATTAAGAAAAAACTGAAATTTTTAACTTCTGATATTTCACTTCGACTCTAATTCAACTTATTCTATAATTCCAAAATGATGAAAATGGATTAGATTAATAATATAAAAAAGGGATAATAAACAATCTTCAGTTCTCACATTTTATCTAGATAATTTATTCAGAAATATCTTGAAGTTAAACTTTACTTTTTTAAACTGATTTTTCAAAAAGATTGATTACTTGAAGAGAATTAAAAAAATACAATTTATTATGGGTTTTGTACAGTCAGTTTCATTTTTAAGGCACAAACTTTCAACGAAATTTAAGGCAAAAAAAAAATCTCAAATTAAAGCACAAAATTCAGAATTCGAGTAAAATAATTTGTAAAAAAAAAAAATTCCAAATTTTGTCATTTAATTTGAGATTTTTTTGTGCCTTAAATTTCGTTGAAATTTTGTACCTTAAAAGTTAAAATGACTGTAATAATTGAGGGTAAATTCATTGTTTTTATATATAATTAGAGAATAAGTTGATAGTGAAGGATTATTCCTAAAAAAAAAAAAAAAAAAAAAAAATATTATTGGCTATATCTTAGTTCATCCAATCAACAAATAAACTGAAACAAAAAATATCTTTTATCCTAAAAATTAGTTTAGTAAATTTATTTTGGTTCATATTTCCAAATTAATTTTTTTTTTCTCAAGATCTTTTTGTTAATCAAATTATCATTTTTCCAATTCAAAATATTGTAAAATGATATAAAAATTTACTAATTATTAAATAGGAAGTTATTTTTAAAACAAAACTAAATACAAGTATCATGTTTTGTAAATTATTTCTACTATTTTGAAATTAATAAATAATAAAAGATATATATTTTTTTTAATAATAATAAATTTAAATAAAAATGATATATTACCCTTTGTGGAAGTTTAAAAGAATAATTAATATGAAATCAATTATTATTGTTTTTTTTTTTGGAAATTCACAAAATAGTAATTTCAAAAATAGAAAATAATTAGACAAAAGTTAATTTTTAATTTTATAATCCATTTAGATTTTGTTACCCTTTTATGTTCAAGCTGAATAATCTTTTTTATAAAGTCTTCCAATATATCTATTAATTATTTAACCTTCCTAAATAAATAAATTTCATTTTTAAAAATTCATAAAAGTCTCTAGAAAATATATTTAATATTTTTGTAAGATAAAAATAAAATATAGTTTATTCTTTGCTTAATATTTTAAAAATGAACAAAAAGAAACAGATAAATGTGTAAAAAGGAATTTATTCAACCAAACAAAGAATTGTTCAAATAACATTAACAATAAATTAATTATTCAAAATGACTTTTTTGAAAAATATATTATCATATTAAAGATAAAAATATTGAACAAACACCAATTAAATCTGAAAGCCTCTTTTCTAAAATAGAATTATGAATAAAAAAATTTTTATTTTCAATTGAGAATATTGAAAATAGTTGGATTTGTATCACATTTATAGAGAAAATATGTTCAAATAATATCATAATAAAATCTAAATAACATCTGAAAATATAAATCAACCCGTTTGTTATTAGGGCTTTATAAAAATAACACCCATAAATAAAAACTTAAAAATGTTTCAAAATTACTTTAATTTTTTTTTTTTTTAATTAATATAAAGTCTGAAATTTGAAATAAAAAAATTGGTAGAAAATAATTTTTTCCATTCTTTTTATTTACAAAATTTTTGTTGAGCCTAGAACTTTATAACCCCAATATACTTTTTTGAGTAACTATCACCTTTTTCATTTCAAATAGGTGCTATGGTATTGCAACCCTCCTGTAAAACCAAAAAAAAAACTTTTTAAAAAAATTAACAAAATAGAGAAAAATTTAAAAATCTTTTGAATAATAAGTAAGTGATTAAAGATTATTATTTATCATAAAAAAAACATCCAAAATTGATAACCAACTAAAATATCATTGCAAAAATTCCCCATTTATAAAGAAACTTAACTTTCATTACCTTTCTACAAAACAATCAGATTTGATTCTCATAGGGGGGTTAAAAAAAAACTCAATAATAAAATGTATTTTTTTTTGAAGAACAAATCATTGATCACAAATTGAAAAGGTTTTTGTGTTTCATGATTAGTATTAATTTAAATAAATCATAAACGATAGCAAAAAATAAAATATCTGGTCTACAGGAATTTCAGAGATAATATCTTTGTTGTAAGACTTTGAATTGAAAGGGATTTTTAACCTTTTCTATCAATAATTTTTATAATGTTATTGTTTTTAAATTGAACATATTTTTTTTTAATTTGATTTTATTTTGTTTTATTAACTTTTTTTTTGGAAAGTATTTGATCGAAAAATAACTGTTACAATTATCAAATTAATTTTTTAATGTGTCTTTTTAAACGAAAAATGTTGTGAAAAAAATAAAATGATTACTACAAAATTTGATGATATCTTTCAAGCAAATTGTGTTTATTTTCGATTGAAAAAGCGAATCTAATCTTTTGTTCTCTTTTTGAAAAAATTCTCTAAAAGATAATTGGTTCAAAATTGAAGAAAATTCTTATTATTTAAATTCTTTCAACTAATATATTTTGATTTTTTTTTTTTTTTTTTTTTTTTTGGGTTGGAGCGACATATTATAGTTTTGAAGAAAATAAAAAATATTCAAATTTTGGATGTCATTTAGTGAAATTGAGAACTAAAAAACAATAAAATCTGAAAAATGATTGAAAAATTTAATCAAACAAGGAACAATAAGAAATTCGAGTCTTTGTATCAAAGGAAGTAAAGGCAAAAGCAGAAGGATTTTGGGGGTGTATACTGAAAGAAGAAATGGCCTGTGAAGAAATGGCTTGAGAATGGAGAAATTCAAAAGATTTGCCATTTTTTTCAACCAAATGCACAACACCATCACTATCTGAAAGGACAAATTTGCTTTTGTTTTTGTTTTGGTTTTTAATATTTGTGCTCTTTGCCCATTCCCCATGCCAGATCGTTAACCAAGATTCTCCAAGGTATTGCGAAACGTCTTGTTTAACAAGCTTTGAGTCTTTGATTTGTAGTACTGCAATTGTCGAGTTGACACAGGTTGCTAAAAGGGAGTTGGCAGGCTTGGAAACTTGGTCAAAAGAAAGTGAGCAAACACCTTGGTTTGTAGTCTCATCGATCAGAGGAACCGATGTGTTCCTCAGGTCCCACAAATGTATGGCACCAGACTCATGGCCAGAGGCAAGCAATCTGTTTGTGTTGTCGTGTGCAGATCCTAGGGACACACTCCAACAGTCGTCGCTAGTTTGTGAGTTTGCGGCGTATTGGAAAATGGGCTTTTGCTTTTGCCGTACATCCCAAAGCTTAACAGCGCCATCGTGCCCTCCTGTGCACACCTCAGGTGATCCATGTCCTGAATACTCATCCCCGCCACCGGCGCAACAAATGCTATTGATCATGCTCGTGTGGGCACCCTGAACACGCATGATGGGCGTTCTTCTTCCTTCGTCTAAATCCCAAATGCCAAAATTCCCAGAAAAGTCACCAACGACTAACTTTCGACTGCTGATTTCGCTGATCCCGAAGCTTCCGCATTTGATCGATGCGCTTTGTTGAAAACTTTTAATTACATTAATTTTTTTTCCTTTGACAACCTCATTAATTGTAAAGCTGCCTTGTCCCGAAGTGCCCATCCCCAATAATACAAATTTCCCTGAGTCGCCCATCCATTTAATATCATATGCAGTAATAGGCATGGATTTTTCTGCATAAATTTTAAAAATTTCTTGTTCTTTTTGCTTTTTATTCATGAATGGGTTTTGTTTTTGTTTTTGATTTGTTGGTGCTGTGCTTCTTTATTGGTTTTTTTTTTGATGAAAATAAATTTAAATAGTAAGGTTTGAAAGGAATTTGTTTTTGAAAGATACCCAAGCAACGGATAAAAATAAAAGAAAAAAGATGAACAACGAAAAAAAAAATGATAAATTTGAATAATTTTTTGACAATTTGAGATTGGGAATTGTTTTGTATTTGAATAATAATCAAATGGATGAAATTTTTAGAGAGTTTTTGGGGGTTCACACGTTTCATAGGTAACCTTTGGTTTCTTATTAAAGTCTATTTTTTTAGGCTTTTAAGAACTGATGATTAATAATTTATGATTTACAAAATATAAGGGAACATTTTAATTAACTTATTTCCAAAATTAAGGGAAATACAAAGTTTTTGAGGTTTAGTGAAATACAAATACTGACTTCCAGAAATTTACAATTGTTTCCAACAAAATTTAATATACTCTTATTTTCTAAAATAAAAATAAAACTTTTTAGTTCACATTTCAAAATATTTTTCTCGGTTTATTAGTTGAAGAAAATCCAAAGATCTTTACAACATTGTTTAGAAATGATTTTTTTTGACAATAAATTAAACTTCATTTGATAAGTCTAAGACAAAATTTTTACTCTGCAATTTTGATTGTAACACTAGTCATTAATATTCATTTTGTAAATTGAAATAAAAATTTTCATTTATTAATTGGAAAATAACAGTAAAATCAAATAGTCTCTCTTATAAGCAGGGGGGGAATGTTTTCAAATACACGATTCAAACATCCAAGAAGCTTAAAGTTATCTACTTTTATTCTTCTTTTCAAATCTTACAACTTTACACCTTTTAGAATAATGTTCTTTCAATTCTCCCAATTAAAAAATATTGATTTTTGAGAACAATACCTGTGTTTTTTGACAGCCAGTTGAAAAATTAAAAACACTACCATACCAATTAAAAACATAAATTCTCATATTAATATGTACCTTCCCCTTTTAGGTTTTTTATATATCATATAAATTCAAATAATTATGATAATTTATTTGTTCAAATGTTCTCATTTTAATGTTTTTTAGCCTGCTTTAATAAAGAATTTTTAAAGAAATTTTTTGGTTTAAGGGAAAATCAACACGATAATACTAACGGAAATTGAAATATCTGATAGTTTATAAATTATTATATTGGTATTCTTTAGTTTTAGATTTTCCATAAATTTTAAAAAAACAAAGAATGAAAAAATTATATACAGTGATCAAAATAATGCGTGCACAAAAACTTTAATCCGTGTTTCCAAATATAATCAGTGCTTTTTTTTCTTCTTGTAACAATTGCAACATCCAATCTACTACCAAGTAGTATACCTAATTTCAAATCAATTTTGAAAGTAAAGGTCTGTTTTTTTTCGGTAAAATTTAAATTATTCATGCAAATAGTTGAAAATTTTTCATAATATTCATAATTTTTTTGTATTTTTTTTGTTTTTTTGATGAAAAAAATTTTTTTGAAAAATTTACTCTATTTTTTGAGATAAATTTTGTAATTTGATCCTTTATTTTTCGAATTTCTTTTTAAATAATAGGACTTTAAGAAATCAATATCATATTTTTTAGGGTTTATTATGAGTTTCTTTGATTGGTTAACGTATTGGTCTTCTCTATCACAAAAAAAACATACAATTTTTATTTTGAAACATGCATTAAATTTTTTTATACACTTTATTTTGACTACAGAAGTTTTAATTTTTATAATGAATTGTCTCGAAAAAAGAAATCAAATTAAATTAATTTGGGAGAAATTTTTTTTATTTTTTTTATGTGGTGTTATTTTTATAAAGTTCTAAATAAAATCTGAAAATTCAGATTTTATTTAGATTTTATTTTGATATTATTTGAACATATTTTCTCTATAAATGTGATACAAATCCAACTATTTTCAATATTTTCAATTTAAAAAATTTATTTTTTTTTTCATAATTCTATTTTAGAAAAGTGACTTTCAGATTTAATTGGTGTTTGTTGAATATTTTTATAATTAATATGATGATATATTTTTCAAAAAAGTCATTTTGAATAATTAATTTATTTTCAATGTTATTTCAACAATTTTTTGTTTGGTTGAATAAATTCCTTTCCACACTTTTTTCATTTTGGTTTTGATCATTTTTAAAATAATAATAAAAGAATCAACAGCATTTCCTTTTTATCTTACAGAAGTATTAAAATTAATTTTGAGAGGATTCCTTTGAATATTTGTAAATGAAATTATCTTATGTATTAAGGTTAAATAATTAATAGATATATTGGAAGACTTTATAAAAAAGATTATTCAGCTTGAACATAAAAGGGTAACAAAATCTATCTGGATTATAAAATAAAAAAATAACTTTTTAAATAGTTTCTGTAATCATAAAAATTCTATATTTTGTGACTTTTAAAAAAGATAATTCTTCAGTTCATACCAATTATTATTTACTAAATATACCCAAGTTATTAATCATTTATATTTGATTTACAAATTAAATACATAAATATCTAATTATAAATAATTTATCAGGTTTGGCATAGTATGAAATAATTTATAATGAATTGCACTAAATAAGTACAAAAAAATAACTTTCTATTTAATTCTTGTTAATTTTTGTAATAAGTTTACCAGATTTTAGATTTAGAAAAATAATAATTTGGATAAAAACAAATATCTATAAAAAAAAATTAATTTTGAAAAATTAATCAAAATAAAGAAAGTAAATCAGTGATAACCTTAAAAGATATTTTTATTTTTGTATCAATTTATTAGTTGATTCGACGAACTGTGACATAGCCAATAATATATTTTTTATTTAAGTAATAATCCTTTACTACCCCCAATGTATTATTTTATTAGATTTACTAACAACACTAATAACAATCATAGTCGAAATTATTAAGTGTATACGTTATTTTTAATTCTCTTCTAGAAAACAATGTTTTTAAAGAATTATTTTTGAAAAGAAACTGTTTAAATTCAAAATGTTTCACAGAAATTTTAAACATAAAATGATAGTTCTGAAGATAGTTTCTCGATCTCCTTCTTTTTATCTTTATGATCTGATCCCTTATTATACCTTTTAATTTTTATATTCACTCAATTCATAGATAGATTCTGATTCCATGGTACAATAATTCCACTTTTGTATTTCTTTTCAACTAAAACATAAAAAGATATTATTTCTTTAAGTTATATTTTCTTTGGGTTTAGTATTTAAAGTGTTTTCATTAAAAAAGAATTGGTGAAATTATTTTATATAAACAGAAAATAAAAATATGGCACTAAAATATTTAGATAGGAAGGAAAGAGCAAACATTCAACTTTTCTCAAAGATGATCAGATAATTCAACTCCAAATTCTAGCAATATATATATATATATATAATATACTTCAAACAGTATTTGATAAATTATTTTATTAAAAAGGCAATTTTTATACTAAAAAAACAAAATAGTATATCCACATTAAAAAAATTCTTTCTGATCCTCTTGGAGATATTGTTAAAATGTGAAAAGTTTGACTTCATGGTTGTCACATCTTTAAAACGTAAGTGAATTTTATAAAATTAGTTGAATTTTGAGCTAATCTTTCATGAAAAATTTTTATTTACAAGGCCAGTCCATAGATTATTATAAAAAAATTCGAAAAAAAATTTTTTTATATGTTTTCAAATTTCTCAATAAAATTTAAATTCTTTATATTAAGTTGTGAAAGTCTAAATTAAATCTTGATATACACTCCAAATAAAATCCTACCTCTCTTTTAAGGATCTTACAATAATTGACTCAAAGATTAAAATAAATTATTTGTTTATTAAAATGCAGATTAATTTGGTTTTTTCATTTTTTGTTCTATCATAAATACCTACTTACCAAAGAGTAAATTTGAAGAGTGATATTGATTTATGTAAAAAGTTTTTCTATTTTAGTGAGTTATTAATAATTAAGTACTACAAACTGAAATTAATGAAAACACAATTGGATTTATTATCTTCTTTAATGTGTTTCTAATGGTTTATAAAGAAAGTTTTTTCAGTTGAAAAAAAAGTAGAAAATTCTTAGTTTTTAAATATGGTCAAATTTCAAAATTGGTGTAAATTCTCATATTTTTCTCAAATTATTAGATATTATTGAAATATATTGGTTGTGGGTCTTAAAACCCGGTTTACGTATAGGTTAAGGTATATTAAGTTAAGTTAGAGTATTGCTCGAGTATGTTATTTTCAGTTAGAGTATGTTGGGTGGGCTTGTAAGTTTTGGATGATATATTAGGCAATTATGGCTAAGGATTTTGAAATAAAACATAATTAATATACAACTACGAATAGAAACTTGTTTTAAGGTGTTAAAATTTTCCTCTTAACTTTGTTCGTTATAATTGGATTTTGAACAAATTATTTCAAATATACAGAAAAGATTCTTTTCAACATTTTGAATTTTTATATATATATTCGTAATAAAATACTACCAATCACAAAATAATCGTTTTGCTTTTTCCTCTCACAATCCTAAAAAAGTTTCAAAAAGTTTCATATGGATGAAAATAATCAAGAAACTCTGCAAAAATATGAAACAATTCTTTTTGATAAAATTTGAAATTTAATAATAAACCGAAAAAAAGCCAATATAAAAAAAGTTTTACAATATCATTTTTTCGAAAAAATAATTTATTTTGATCTTCGGATCAAAGATCTTCAGACCCTTAACCAATATAAAGGAATTTATCTGTAGGCTCTAAAAGGGATTCTCTCTAGAACATATTCTGTTTAACTCTAACTTTGAACTCGAAAAATCCGAAAAAAACATTTTTTTCCCATTTTTTCATCGAAAAATAACCAATCCTCAAAATCTTTTGTTTCATTAAAAACCTTAGTATTATTTTTCTGGGATTTCTTCAACAAAGATCTTTTATATCCAATGGAACAAAACCCTAATAAACCAAAAATATTGTGTGTTAAGATATCATCGAATCAAAGATTTTTTATTCTTGGAAAAGAAGATGGCTTCAGCGTTTATTCGTGCACCCCAAAATTTTCCTTGCTATTTTGTAGAAAATTTCAAAAAACAGGAATCTCAATTATCGACATTTTGGAGTCTAGCAATATATTTGCGCTTGTGGGCAATAGTAAGGATCCAAATTTCACAACAAACAAGGTCTTCCTTTGGGATGATTTAAATCAAAAGTCAATCATGGAAATTGCTTTCCCAACGCCAATAAGCGCACTTAAAATTACCACTAGATTCCTTTTTGTTTTAACAAAAAAAAAATGTTTTATTGTCGAAATTGAAAAACGAAGTATTTTGAAAAGCTTTTCGATCAATTCTCCATCAGATATTAAACCATCAAATTCTTTCGACTTTTCATTAGTGAAAAGGGATAGTTTGCACATAGCTATTCCACACAAACTCCGGGCGAAGATTTTTTATACAAATATAACAAAGCCTTTAGTGGAATTGACAATCAAGTAAACATCTTTTTCTTTTTTCTTTTTTTCAATTTTCTTTTTACTTTTTCATCTTTTTGTTCTTTTTACTGAGAATTTTGATGAATATTTTGTTGAAACAAATACTTTGTCTTTTTTTTTTGCAAAGTTTCGCCCAACCGTAAAAAAAACTTTTTAAAAAACAGAAAAATAACAAACTTTCTAAAATTGATCGTCAAAACGAAAACTTATGGCATCAGTCTTCCATGACAACAAGAGTCAAAAATTTTAAAATATGTTATTGGTGAGCTTCTCTACTTACAAATTTTGTCTATGAAAAGTGTCAAAAAATTACGATCGACTCAGAAAACCAAAAAAGAAAATTTTTTTAATGAGATTAAATTTTTTTTTTTTCCATTTTTTATGAAAAAGAAAATTATTAAGGAAGTGGGTACATTTTACCCTTTTGAAACATTTTAATTGTGTGGCACCCTTACTTAAAAAATTTTTTTGAGTCCCACACGGGATATCGAAATTTTGAAAACTAAATACCATTCGCTGCTCTACTTCACTAGTATGAAAAAATTAAATTGAAAAAAAAAAGTTAGACAAAACTACAATTTCAATTATCATTTCACACTTGTTAATCGAGCTTATTCACAATATAATCAACACTCCAGTTCTTAAAAATCTTGAGGCTATTGTATTTATTGTTGTTAATAGTACCACGATTTTAAAAAGTCTCTAGTCAAGAAAAAAAGGTCTATTTTAGGGTAAAAATTTTTAAATGGATGTGACAATGAATTTTCTTTAAACTCAACTTTAGGATTTTTTTGAAGAGATAATAACTAATAGTTTTGAAAACACTCTACTCATCTAAAAAAACTCAAACACAGAAAAAAATAACTGATGATAAATATTGAGAGTGTCCGTCAAGTGCCTAGCTTTTTTTTACTTTTTGAAATTAACCGACAATTTCTTGGATTTTGGAATTATTTCAAAAATTAAAAAAAACCTAGCGGAAGTGTACTAGGTTTTCCAGGATTCAAAAGAATTGAGTAAAATCTTTGATTTTTCTCTATTCTTTTAAATTCTGGAAAACCTAACGTGAGTTTCCTAGGTTTTTTTTACTTTTTGAAATAAACCGAAAATTTCTTAAAATTTTCTGTTAATTTCAAAAATTAAAAAAAACCTAACGGAAAATCAAAGAAAAAATATTTTTTCCAATTTAAAACATTAAATTATTCTTTAATAGTCCAAATGATTGGTTCCCTATTTGAAATATATTCATTAGATTTAAAATACTTGTAAAGTATTATAAAATAACCATTTATCTAGAAGCAAAAAAGTTTTCAAATTTTTTACTATTAAATTGAAAAAAAATATTACTGGAAAATTGGATTTTCCAACACAAATTGTAAAATATCTTTAAAAATATTTTTTGATCAAAGATCTTTTATTAACCAATAGTGTTTATTCTAATTGAAGTTATTAAAAAGGGAAAAATTAGAAAATATTTATTTTTTTTTGAAAAAATTTTTTCATGATCGTGTTGTGATAAGAAAACGAACCTAAATTAAACCAGAGTCAAATCTTTCATTTTTCAATTTTTTGAACATTTTTTTTTATTTAATTTTGAGTTTTATTTATTTGGGCTTTGGGATCTAGAAATGTGTTTATGTTTCTGCAAATTCTTGAAATTAATCAAAGATCAAAGCCAAAAAAAGATAGACCCGAGAATGTGTGCATTTTAAACAAATCTTTTCTTTTTGAAGGCCAAACAAGAAAGATCACCTTTCTAGATAGAATTTGTTGATGTCAAAGTATAAAAAAAAAAAAATTGACCAAAATATCTTTTCGAAGATTGGGCTTCTTCATTTTTTTAATTTATATAAATGAACACAAATAAGGAATTACCTTGGATTTTTCACCACATTACTATTGATGAATATTTAACAAAAACCTGTTTTTCCAAATTTTTTTTCGAATTCTTTTTTCAAATATTTTTATCAAACAAAAGCCAAAACAAAGAATAATGTTTCCAAGTTTAAAATAAAGGGGATACATTATCGAAATCAAAAAAAAAACGACGACAAAAAGATTCAACCTAAAACAAAAGAAAATTTTCGAAAAAATTTCAAGCATGAATTCAGAATTCTTTTGAGTTTTCAATTTAATTGTAAAAAAATAATTAACAAATCAAATAAATAAATCCAACAAATCTTTATTTCTGAAGAGAAGGGTTTAAAAAATATCCTATTTTCTGAATTCAAACTATAATAAGATGAATCAAATGAAAATAGGATTTTAAAATTCATTTGGGGAATTCTTTAGAAATAAAAAGTAATTTGTTAATTAAAAAATTTTTCAAAAAAAAAGTTTTTCCACTTCAGAATTAAAAATAAAAACCAAGAAAAGAAAAAGTAATTGTATCAAATATTAATAGATAAGATAAAGAAATAAATGATTTTTATTTATATTTTTTTACTTGTTAAAATTTTTTTCATTTTTTTAAAAATTCAATTTTTTAATTGGTATTAAAATATATTATACAATGGATATATTCAACTCTCGTATTTATTAAAATATTAAAGTATTTGGTTAAAGAAACAATTTGAATCATCCAGTTTCATATAAACTGTGACACTCAAAATTTGTAAAATGTACTTACTCCCTTAAATTGATTCTATTTCTTTAGATTATAAAAAGTTTTTATCCTTCCCCTGAATATTTTCAATTAATTACTCTTAAACCAAACAAGTAAAAAATAAATTTGTTTTTCCTTATTTCTTTTTTTGAGTCTAATGATGATTATCATATATTAATTTGTTAATACACAACATTTTTTTTTGAATATGTAGAATGTTAAGTAAGACTTCCTCTTAGATGAATTCAAAAAATAAATAATTTATTAGACAATTCAGGTTCTAATCTATAACTAATTTTTAATATCTTGAAGCCTTTTCTTTATTAAAATATTTTCTTTTTCATTGATTTATCTTTTTTTTTGGGTTTTCAAATTGATATAATTTCTTGTTAATTATTTTGGAGCACAAACGATTCCTGATATTTTAATTGTCAAAAAAAAAAAAAAAAATTAACAAAAAATGGTGTTATAGAACAGAAATTCTAGAAAGTATATTCCGTAAAATAAAAATTATAACATAAATTACACAAAACAAAATCTTTAAAACGAATTCTGATATCAAAAAATCGAGAAATATCTTTTATTTTTTTAATATCATTTTCTGTTTCTATTTGATGTATTAAATCAAAATAAGGATCTTTTTTACAAAATATTTTTTTCTATTTCATATAGAAATCGGGGGGGGGGCACTATTTATTTTTAATGATTTTTTAAATTTGGAAAATTTCTGAAAAAAAGCCGAAATAAAATTTTCAAAAATGGTATGAAAAAAGAAAAATATTTTATTAGTTAAAAATCTGAAGAGTTTTTCACAAGTTATTTTAGAAAGAAAATTGAGAATTAACATATTTTTTAGAATAAAAAAAAAAAAAAATTAAACAGATTTCATTTTGTTTTTTTTTTTTTTCAACACTTGAAAATTAAATAAACTCAATTTCGAAAAAAAGGGTACAGAAATTTTCCAGAATTATTCATAATTGAATCAAATTAATTGGCGTATCATTCTAAAATTTAATAAACTCTTTAAAACATAAAAAAACACTCAACTGAAGATTTAAAACTCTTTTAAACAAAACAATAAAAATTAAAATTAAATATTTTAAAAATTGATGTGACTTTTATTTGAAGTGAGAAATCTCGTTTTGTAAAATGTAAAGAAAAAAAATTATAACCCCAATAAAAACCTTTGAATACGGTTAATTGTGGAAAAAGTTCTTTACATTTCATTGAAAAGTTCTTTACATTTCATTGAAAAGTTCTTTACAATTGAAACTTTTGTTCTTTAAATTCCCATTTTAAAGATAAAGCCGCAATTAATCTTGATATTTTGTTGGAATTGTTTTTTTTTTCTTTATTTTCTTTTTTCTTTGTTCCATGTATCAATCCAATAATGGTCTTTCTTAATTCCTAGACCTAGCTCATTCGAAATCAAACTTAAACTTTTTCCATTTTAGACTGTCAGATTATTTCCAAATTGTTTTCTTCTTATCTTGTTTTTTCATTTTCCAACTATTAAATATCCAAAAATAAAAAAAACAAAAAATGAATAATTAAAATGAAAATCACCAATAAGTAATTATCTTATAAATATCAAATTTAATGATATTGATGATTTGAGGGGTGTGTCCTTTTGTTTGAAAAAGATTTTATTTTATAATGTTTGATTCCTGATAGAAAGGGTAAAATAGAACGCTTCCGTAAATGATATAGAATTGGGTGAGTACCTGAAGATTAAGATAACATGATTATATTTTTGTTCTTTTTGCAATAAAAAAATATCACACTGTGATAAAATTGTGAAAAAATCTTGATAAGAAAAAAAAAACGTCAATTATAAAAATATTTTAACAAAATAATTTTTTTTTTTTTACATTTATTTATCAATAATTTCATATAATATTTAGATTAAATACGCCCTCATATCAATTAATCAAATTCAATTGTAAATTGACATTTCTAGCTGTTGTTTCGCCTTCTGGTAAACAACTATTATTATATGATCTTCTCACTGGAGAATTGTACCAAAAATTCCGAATAGCTAATAAAGTGTCTAAAGTCTATTCCATGTCCTTTACTCAAGATGACAAAATTATTGCCTTATTATTCAATAACAGTATTGTCAGATTTTGTTCAATTCAGCTAAATGAAACCACTAATCGCTTGGTGAAAATTGAAAATCAAATGAAAAATGTATATAAAAAAAATTTGATTAATATCGAAGATGATACACAGGGTATCTGTGAATTCAATGAATGGAATGATTTACTTGTAATTTATTTAAATGGGGCATGCTATCGATTTACATTTGATGAAATTGAAAAAAAAATCACTGATACGGTATCTTTTAATTATCTTAACTCTAAAGAAGTTTTAGAATCTAAATTCAATTTTAATATTGAAAAGGAAGATGAGAGAAAACATAAGGAGGGAGAGGAAACAAAAACGGGAATCACATCAGATAAACTAAATGAAAATAAAAATAAAAAAACTAATGAAAATATTGAAAATGAATTAACTGATTTAGTGGAGTTGCTTGAAGAACAAAAATTAGAAGACAATATGGAAAAAGAAAAAGGGATTTTTTAAATTTTATTCATTTTAATTTTTATTTATTTATTAATTTATTAATTTTAATAAAATTAAAAAATAAATCCCTAATGATTTTTTTAGAATAAAAATTAATTAAAATGTATTTTCATACGAAATATAAAACAAAATCATTCAATTTTATTAATAAAAGTTTTATGTTTTAATTATACATGACATTTTATTTTACATTTTTTGTTTAATTTTCAAGAGGAATTTTCAAACTAAAATTTTAATTTTCTCAAAATATAAAAGATATGCTGGTTTCAATAAATAATTATAATCATGTAAATCAATAGTTTATTTGTTATAAAAACTAAACTAGATTTCAAAAATTTTTACTCACTTTATAATGTTAATGGGAGTTGTTGGGAGTTGTGTTGTTCGAGTATTCTTTATAAAAAAATATTTTCAAATTTTTGGATCAGAATCATTTGTTCTAATTTTGCAAATTTTAGTTTTGCTTTTTCAAATTTTTGTTTTTCATTTTTTTTTCTTATTCTTTTTCTTTTTTTTTGAATTTTTTTTTTTTTTTTTTTTTTTTTTTTTTTTTTTTTTTTTTTTTTTTTTTTTTTTTTTTTAAAAAAAAGATCATATGGAAAAAAAAAAAGATCTTCGAAAAGACAAATAATCACTAAGAAAATTTCAACTATATGGTGTCTTTTAAAATTTCAAATATCTTGGATAATTTAGAAATCTTCTCATTAATCTTTTTTCAGTGAAAATCCATAATTCAAAATATATAGGATGTTTTCAAAATATGTGAATCACTTTTTTATAGTTCTTGGTTTTTTTTTTTTTTTAATTTTTAAAAATATCAGGTTTTTATATATTTATAATGATTTAATTATGAATTTTTGATAAGATTTAATAATTTGTTGTTCTTTGAATACTAAAGGATTTTTCTTATTTTTTTCAAAATATTATTTCAGTTTCGTCACAATTTTTGTTATGTGGTTTAGAAAATCAATTTAATTTCAAAATGAACATTCTCTTACCATGATAATTTAAAAGTTTATAATTTTCGATACACATTTATGATCAAATTTTGGATTAGTAAAAAGCCATAGTATCTGAATTGGTTTGTGATAAATAAAAATCAACAAGTTATTAAAAATTGAGATTCGAGTTAGCATTCTCGAAAAAGGTAATTTAAAAACCATGTCTTATTTTAACTTTTCTTGTGAAAATTTTCAAAGATTTTTTCTTTGATTTTTTATCAAAAAGATTGATTTGTCGATAATTTCTAACAATATTAAAATAATCAAAAATTGTCTTTTTGAAAAATAATTTTTTTTCTTTTTTTTCTAATGTTAATTATTTCATTCTTTGGACCAAGGATCTTATTGAACCTTAATCAATATTAAAGGACTAACACTTCTGCTGTATATGAAGAATTCATTCAAACTTCCATCCTTAATTGATCCAATGAAAAAAAGATTGTCACTTTTTTCCACAAAAGTAAAATTTATAAATTTTCATACCACTCTCCCTTAAGTTTTAAATTACTGATAATTTGAAAAAAAATATATTGTGTTACATGTGTATAGAATTGTTATTTTGGTTCTTATCTGGTCGATATTGTACTTGGTATGGGTTTTAATAGGAGCTCAATATGACAATTTTTGGCAATTTATTTTTTTTTCGACAAAATCTGATATTGAATGAAGACAAATTAATCGATTGGTAAGTGTTTAAGAAAAAATTTAGATTTATTTTTTGTTGATTGAAACTTTTAAATTAGGTTTTGTTATATTACGAGCTTTTCAAAAAAATTTTTTGTTAATTGAGTTAATTGACTAAAAAGTAAATAAAAATTTTTTGCAACAATTCAAAAAACCAAAAATCCATTTCTTGACTACCTATCAATTAATTAAACTTCACTTCTAAAATCGAGATTTCTGAAAAAAAAAATAACCAAAAATTTCCATTTTGAACCACTATTAAAATCCATACCAATTTCAAGATTAATCAGATAAGAATCAAAATAACAATTCTATACACATGTAACACAAGATAATCTTTTTTCAAATTTCAGGGCTTGTAAACCTTAAGTTTTCATAACATTTAACTTTCTTAACAATTAAATGAACCATTAATGAAAATTCTTTTAAATTATTAAATCTTAAAGAATTGAGCATTATTATATCATTTAACAAATTGCCTTAATGCGAAAAAAACAAGATGATTGTTGGATCATTTTTTACTTTTTTTGAACACAAACAATACGTATTTTTTTCTTCAATAAAGCGAAATTTTGTTAGAAGAAAAAAGAATCAACGTATCAAAAATTACAAAGAAAAAATCCAAAATGAGTAATCAAAAAGGACAAGATCATAGGAAAAATATTCAACAAACACAATTCAATGGGCAAAATGGCTCCATGCAACCGAGCCTGCAACAAAATTTCTTCCAACAGCAACAATACCAACAAACCCAGCAACTTCAAATACAACAACTGCAACAGCAAGATAATCAGAAAAATTTAACAAACACTCAAAACAATGAACAAAATGGATTCGTGCAACCGAACTTGCAACAAGATTTATT
The DNA here is from genome assembly GCA_027625915.1 of Anaeramoeba flamelloides. Lineage (NCBI taxonomy): Eukaryota > Anaeramoebidae > Anaeramoeba > Anaeramoeba flamelloides. The sequence continues at coordinate 7,380,537 of JANTQA010000012.1, forward strand.
GCAACAGAAACAATACCAACAAATCCAACAATTACAACAACAATTTTATCAACAAAAAACGAAAAATATGGCGACACTAAAAACAAATAACAATACTCAAAACGAGATAAATCAATTAGGACAAACATCAAAAATGAATACTGATCAAAAAAATGGCAATTTAAATGAAAAACAAGCAACATTAATAAAAACTATTGAAAGCGAGAAAAAAAATCAACCCTTTTCAAAAGATCAACTTTTAACTAATCAAAAAGAATTAAATAATAAAGATTTTTATGTGAAAAAGAAAGAAATAGAAATTATCAAAAGTCACCAATCCCAAAAAGGATACTATGTAAAAAATGATGAAATAAACCAAAAAAAAGAAACAACAAATCGAACAAAAAAATTTCAAATTAACGATAATAAAGAAAATAAAATAAATGAAAACGAAAGCAAGAAAAACAATAAGTTCAACAAATTAAGAAATGAAAACGGTAATGAAAATGACGAAAAATTAAAAGATGAAAATGATAATTCAAAAAAAAATCAAGATGAAGAATCCAAGGAAAATATTCAAGAATTACAAGATGAAAATAAACTTGAAAATAAAAATAAGCAACTTTTACAAGGCAACAATAATCAAATAGAAACTATAATTGAAAAGAAAAAATATATTAAGGAAAACGAGAAAGGTATTGAAATTAATGATAACAAAGAAAATAAAGAAAAAGAAAAAGACAAAGAAAAAGAAATTAAAGGTGTAACGAAAGATGAAGATCAATTCAAAGAATATGAAAGTCAAAATAAAGAAACTACAATTAATAAAAGTTATAAAAATGAAAAAAACCAAGAAACAGAACAACAAGAAATAAAATATTTTCCACAACAAGCCGTGGATGATAATTCAAGATATAGTGATACGCCAATGGATAAAAAGAGTCTATTTTCCTATTTTTTTTCTGATAATGAATCAGTCCCAGAATATGTTAATAACCGAACAACAGTAACAAAAACAGCAAAAACAATCAATAATGGATTTAAGAAAAAAACTACTTCAAAAAATCAGAGCAATAAAAATCAAAAATTGTTAAAGTCTGGGTTTGCCAATCGTTTTCTTTTTGATATCGATGAAGATGAGAATGAGAATGATAATAATAATATTAATAATAATAAGAATAATAAGAATATTTCTGATGAATTTGAAATTTCTGAAAAAGTTAATTCCCAAAATAAGTTCCCTCAAATATCAAGATCCTCTCAATTATTAAACCAGAATATTAATATTCAAAAAGAAAATACTGATGAAAAAAATTCATTTTCAACTTATTCTTCAGAATCTATTCCAAAATATATATTTGATTCACTTCAGGGGGGTATTTCAAATATATTAAAAGAGGATCAAGTTTCATGTTTTTTGGTAACTCCATATTATTTTATAGTCGGGACAGAGAAGGGGTTTATAATAAAAATAGATTTCCAAGGAAACATTATTTCAAAGCAATTAATTCATCAATTAAATGTTAATATTATTTCTGTAAATAAAAATGGAAAATATATTTGTACTTGTTCGAATGATGGTAAATCTTACTTTTTTATTTTATTTTTGTTTTTTTTTTTTAATTTATTTATATGCCAATTTTTTAAAAAAAAATTGATTTTAATTTGAGAATTTAAGTTTTACAGCCTTTTAAAGGCTACCGTGAATTTTTATATAAACCTATTTTTGATGTTGATATAGATTTTTAAAAAGTTGATTCATTGAAAAAATCATGGTAGTATTGGGAAGTTTGTATCAAAATATTAAATCGGTTTCTAAAATTCTTTTTTTTATTAATGAAATTATATAAAAGAATACTGGCGAATTGTAAATCCATTTTTTAAGAAGTTCCTAATCGATAATTTGAAAAATAGATATTAGTTTTTTAAAAATAATTCCACAATATTCGTGCATTAATTAAAATGATTTTCAATAATCCAAACTTAATTAAATCAAAAAAAAAAAAAAAAAAAAAAAAAAACTTTTAATAAATTTATTGCTGAAATAAACTTATAATTTAGCCTAAAAACATTTTTTTGTAAAAAATTAATTTAATAAGCCCTAAAAAAATAATGATGATTTTAAATAATAAAAATATGATTGATGAATATTTTTCTTATATTTAAAAAAAAAATAATTGAACCAAGTAAAAAGATTCTTTGGTTATATAAAAAAATTAAAAATAAAAAATCTGAAAGATTTTAAAATTGAGATAATTTTTTCCAATTTAAAGAATTACAAACACTATTAAAAATATAAAAAATAAATTAGTTAAAGGAATTCAAAAAACTGAAAATTTAAAATATATGATTGATGATGAAAATATATTGAAAATCTTGATTATAAAAATTATCTTATTTCAATTCAAAATATATTTAATAATAGGTTGTTTAACCCTAATAAAAATATTATTGAATATATTAAAAAAAGTTCAATTTTATTTAAAAAAAAAAAAAGAAATGAAAGGGTAGCTTTAAACTATAGGTCTATTTCTATTAATAAAATTTTACCAATATTATTTCTAAAAATGTTCTATCTACTAATTGAGCCTTGTTGGGAATGTATTTATAAATTTCAATTTAGATTTCGAAAAAAAATGATACTCATATTTTTTTATTATATTTCCTAAATATTTATAATTAAATCAAATCAAAAAATGAAAACAAAAATTATAAAATATATATTATTATGATTGAGATTGTCAAATATTTTGATTCAATTAGTTTTAAAATAATTAGAAAAACTATAAAAAATTTTTTTTATTAAAAGATTTCAAATTTTTTTATTAAAATATTATCAAGGAAAAGGGATTGATATATTACAGGGGGGTGTTTTGTCCCCTATTATATTTGATATAATATAACTTTTTCTAATATTGGAAATTCTACCATTAACAAATCATTATCAAATGTTTGCAGATGATTAAATTCTAATTATAAAATGAAATAAAAAATATTTAAATCAAAGATTAAATTCTATATATGAAATTATTCTTCAATTTGGATTAAAACCAAATAAAGATAAAACATTTATTTCAAATTATTTAAAAAAGATTAACTATTTGGGTATTTATTTGTATAAAATTTCACATACATTTCAAATCTAAAAGCCTGAAAATTTCAACAACACCTGGAAGATCAATTTTTTTGATCAATGAAAAATATTTTTGAATTTTTACCAAATATTTTTCATTGATCAAAAAAATTGATCTTCCAGGTGTTGTTGAAATTTTCAGGCTTTTAGATTTGAAAGTTATTCTGAATTTTAAAAAAAAAAAAAATTATACACATCTAAGAAAATTGATATTTAATTACTCTTAAATAAGGCGTAAAATGTAAAAAAATATGTGTTTTTAATATTATATATATATAAATTTATATAAGGTATTTCCAAAAAAGTGGGGAATTTTTTTTTTACATTTTATAAAAATAATATTTTTAAGTGGTGGTATTCGTTAATTGACAATAATAAATTAAGTTAAACATTAATACCAATTGAATCAATAACACGGGTATTTATTTCAAAATATGTTGGATGAAATATTTCCAAAAAAGAAAAAAAAAAAATAGCACTGTTTTTAGGAGAAAATAATGTACTATCAATTTCAATAAAAAACTGGAAATATGGAAAGGGTACACATTGATTTTTTAAACAATCAAATATAAGTTATATATTTTCAATTCTGTTTGGAAATTTGTTGAGATTAAACAAGTTAGGAAAATGATTTTTTTAATCAAAAAGACAATAATAAATACACCATTTTCAGGCCTAAAAAATATCAGATAAAATCGAGAACAGAAAATTTAATATCTTTTTTTTTTATATAATACAATACTAAGAAACAAATTGAATTATTACCAAGAATCAATAAATGATAGTTAATGGTTTTGTATATTAAAATGCTTTTTTGAAGATTGGGTTGAATAAATATATTTTAAAATAAATTCATCCCACTTTTTTGGAAATGGCTTATATAAACTAGATTCAAAAAAGTGGGGCCCACAAAATAATAATAAAAAATATAATAATAAATTAACGAATATTTAAAACAATTAAAATAAAAATTAAATAATCTAAATTATATTTGTTTAGTTTTTTATTTATTTCGAATTAACTTTTATAAAAAATAAAAAAAAAATATATTTAAAAATAAAATTTTTTTTTTTGGGCCCTTCTTTTTTGTAATTTTTTTCAAATTAATAAAAGCCATTAATGCATTCCCCTTTTTAATTCTATTACCAATCTTAATCTTTTTTCCATTGAATTGCAAAGATTTTCTATTATTTCCCATTCAATATTATTCCAAACTTGTCTACATTTTTTAATTAATTGGTTTTTTTGTTTTAGGTGTCTCGTCACTTATTTTTTTTGTCCATAATCCCCCATAAATGTTCAATTGGATTTAAATCCTGTGAGTTGGGTGGCCATTTTTTTAAAACATTACATTTCTTTTTCAGATACTCTTTTTGTTGATATTGATGTATGCGAAGTAGCTCCATCTTGCATCAATACCCATTGTTTTTTACCAAAAAGATTATCCATACCAGAAAAAAATTTTACTTCTGGAAATAATGTTTTTTTTGATAAGATTCCGAGTTTACTATTTTTTGGACACTTTATTAATGTTGATTGATATGAATAATTTATTCCACCAAAAAACATTACTTTTGGTATAAATTTAGTAAACCTCTCAAAAAACTGAATCTATCATAAAAAAATTATTTAAAATTTTTTATTTATTTTAATTTTTTACAAAATTGAATGAAGAGAATTAACTTGTTATTTTAAATATTCAATAAAAGGAGATGAATTAATAAAAAAAAAAAAAAAAAAAAAACATACCATCCCTTTCACCAGTTTGTCTCCAAATTTTTCTTTTTTAAACCAGAAAAATAAAACCATTTTTCATCTGTAAAAATCACTTTCTCCCAATCAATAGGATTGTTGAGATATTTTTTTGCAAATTTTAATCTTTTTCTTTTTGTTTAATTGTTAGCAGTGTTCTTTTTTTTGGTAATAAAAAAATTAAATTTAAGTTCTTTTCTTATATTGTAAATTGTTGTTGTTGATAGATTTATATCGTGGTTATTTGATAAAAAAGATTTTATTTTTTTTGCAACTCATTTTACGATTATCTTTTGTAATATTTTCAATAAAATTTTTGTTTCCTTGTTTTGTTTTCTTTTTCGACCTGTTGAATATGTATTTTCTAACGTACTAAAAAAAAAGCAAAAAAAAAAAAAGAAAAAAAAAAAAAAGAAAGTAAGAAAGAAAAAAAGAAAAGAAAAAAGAAAAAAATACTTTTTTGTTTGAAATTTTTTTATCCAATATCTAACTTTTTTTCTTGTTATATTCAATCTTTCTGCAATTTTTCTTTGACTTAACCCCTCTTCATATAAAAGTATTATATTTAATCGAATTTCTCTTTCATTTAAATTATTTCTATAATTCTCTAACATGTAAAAAATTCAATATCCAAAATCGGAAAATGAATCAAAAAGAAAATAAAAAGAAAAAATGAAAAAAATGAAAAAAAAATATAAAATTAAAATTTCTTTCCAATTGAAAATTTTTTTGAGAAAATCTTTAAAAATTCAAAATATTAATATAAAATATTAATTTTAATTAATTTTATCTCAATTACTATTAATTATTATGAAATAACATTCAAATAAATAATTTATATATTATTTGAATTAATTATTTAACGAATAATAAAAATTTTCAATAAAAAATTTTGGGCCCTCTATTATTGAAATTAGTTTATATATATATATATATATATACTTTCACTCTTAATAAATTACTAATTAGTGAAATTTGAATAAATTAGTTAAACATTAAATAGAATTAATTATTCCAATAAAAAATTTTAGTTATTAATTTTAATTATAAAATATTTATTGTCTTGACTTGTTTACAGTTATTATCTCCTGTGTAATTGACCAATTTTGATAATTTTCTTTATTATTTTTTTGTTTATAAATTCGGGTATCTTGTTAATTTCGACAGAATAGTGGATTTATTTAAAAAAAAATTACTTTTCCTTCGATTTTTAAAATAATAATATTAATAGTTGTACTGTATCTATTAAAAATATTAAATTAAAAATTAAATTAAAGTCGTAAATATAAATCACAAAAGAAAAAAACAATTAATGCTAAAAGTAAAAGGAAAATTTTATTGACTAATTCTTCAATTATCAATAAAGTAAAAAATAAAATTTTTATAAATACCCATTCAATAATTTAAATATGCTTTGAAACCCCGGAATTGGCATGATAAATATAAAATATTTTTAATTTTTTTTTATTTTTTTAAAGAGGGTAATTTCCTCTTACATCCATTAGGTTTTTTTAATTTAAAAGAATTGAGTAGAATAAAATATTTTTCTCTATTCTTGTAAATTCTTGAAAAACGTAATTAGCTTTTTTTTAATTTTAGAATTTTTCTTTTTATTTCAGAAATTAAAAAAAAACGCTGTTAGGTTTTCTTGAGTTTTCTGTTTATTTGGATTAATTTGATAATTCAAATTTTTCTATTTTTTCCATATGGTTGTAAGTATCATAAAAAATGATCGATATCTTCAATAATTTCAAAATTCTAATGATTTTTTTTTGCATAAATTGCAAAATTTTATTTTTAATTTATTATTATCATAAACCGAAGAATATTTATTAACGTAATTTGTGAAATCTCTTAATTTTGAAATGAAAGTTGTGTAATGCCCATATTAAGGCTTCCAATTGTCTTGAATGTGAATTTTAGTTTAAAAAACTATTAAAAATTCAAAAAAAAATAAATTATTTAATAGTTCTTTCTAGATATTTTAGAAGATGTTTTAAAAATTAAAAAGGTATTCTTAACTCTTTATCATTTTTCATAAACTTATTAAGTTTTTGAATTGATTTTTTTTTCCAAATAAAAAAGTATTTTGATTTTTTCTAAAAAATTTGTCAAATAATTACCAATAAACTACTTTTAAAACTATGAATACTAACCAACGTAACTTTATCTCTTGATAACTTAATTTAATTTTTAAATTCAAATTAAAAACTTTCAAAATAATTTCATAAATTACTTGAATAAATTTTACAAAATGACAAATAATAATGGAAATATTCATTTTTTTTTATCAAAAAAAAATAAAAATAAAAAATAAAATAAAATGAAAATAAAAAAAAAAAAAAAAAAATCTAGGTATGATCTGTATAATTGGTGTAAAATCAAAACATAAAAAAATCTATTCGTATCATCAGCCAATTCGTTCTGTAGCTATTAACCCAAAGTATCCCAAAAAAAAAAAAGTATTTGCGGTGGGTCTCAAAAATGGAGATATAATTATTGCTTCTAGTGGTATGATGCGTTCTAAAGTTCATATTATAAGCCAAGATGAAGGCCAAATATATTCGATTGATTGGAAGGGTTCATATATTGTTTGGGCAAGTACAAATGGTATTTCTGTGTATTCAATCAAGCAAAAAATGCTGATTGGGAATTATAAGGAATCTATTTTATTTCCGCAATCAAGTCTTTATCATTCAATTTTCCATTGGATTTCTGAAAGGCGTTTTATTGTGGCGTGGTCAACGTTTTTTAAAGTATTTAAAATCAATACTAAAAAAAAAAACACTTCCATTATGTGTATAAAAAATATCAATTTTGATAGTATTATTAGTGGTGTTTGTAAATATAAGGATTTGTTTATTGTTTTATCTGGGGAAGATGAAGAAAAGCAAATTCTGATCAAAAAAACAGAAGTGAAAATCACTAATTTAAAAAATCAATCAAAGAATTTGAAAGGGCCTTTAAAAGATAATAACAGTAACAATGAGCAAAATATAATTAAAGAGTATGTAACGATCAAAAAAAGGGAATTAATAAAAAAATATCCACCAAAAATTACATTTATTTCGAATGAAAATTTCCAAATAGTTTCAAAGGAATTAATAGAAATTGGTGATTATGATAAGTATTGTTATTTTGATTACAGAATTGATAATTCAAATGAACAATTTTTTCTGGTTTCACCTTGGAAAATTTATATAGGAAGGTTAAGAAGAATTGATGAGGTTGTTGATTGGTTATTAGAAAAAAATCGATTCCATGAAGCATTAAAAATTGGTAGAAACAATATTTCCAAATTAAAATCTCATCAAATCAATGATATTGGATTTCAATTATTGATGTATTATATTAAAAATGATTATTGGGAACAGGCTGCGATAGAATGTAAAGATATTTGCAAAAATAATCATAACCTTTGGATTGATATAATTGAAATTTTCCTTCAACATCATAAATTTAAATACTTGTATAAATGTATCCCAATGAAGTCACCTCAATTTTCAAGAAAATTTTATGAAAAAATATTAATTAATTGTATTAATGATAGACTTTGGGATGAATTAATATATTGCGTTCAATTTTGGCCAACGGCGCATTATTCTGATGAATTATTAATACCGACTTTAAAGCAAGTTTTGAAAAATGATTTTTTTTATATAAATCCAATTTTTATTAAAAATATTTTTTATTATGATACAAAATTTATTGAAAACTCCCAAAATGATAAAGATGTTAATATTGATTCCAAAAACATCGAAGATGGTAAAAATAATCAAGGTGGGCATGATAATAAAAAAAAAAATGAAAAAAGTGATGACGAAAAAGAAAATGAATTTTTAAAAGTTATTAACTGTTTATTTCAATTATATTATTATTGTGAAAATTACTATCCAGTTTTAATTATTTCGGTATATTATAAATTTATTAATCCTTATAATTTAATTACACAATATAAATTATTTTCCAATCTAGAATTATTGGTAATGCCATTAATCAAATATGATCACAAAAAAACAATAAACTTTTTTGTAAAACACTCTGATCAAATACCAATTGAAATGGTTATTAATGAATTTGAAAAAAAAAAAGAATTAAATCAGTATTATTTATATGAATATCTAGATGCATTATTTGAAAAATCTCCAAAAATTGGAGAAAAATATCATTTTTTGCTTTTTAAATTATATTCTGAATATAACCGATCCAAAATCTTTGACATACTAAATTTAAGTACTTCAATCCCTTTGGATAAGGCAGTATTAATTTGTAAAAAAAAAAATTTTTTTGAAGAAACTGTCAAAATATATGATATGATGGGCAATTATATTGATTGTTTAAAAATTAAATTAACGAATTGTGAAAATATGGAATCAATTATTAAATATGTAGAAAGTAAAAAGGATAAAGATCTGTGGCATCAATTGATTGATCATTGTTTAGTCCATCCTAAATACCTTTCAGTGCTGTTAGAGAAATTACCTAGAACTGGTATTGATTTTCTTGAAATTGTGAATAAAATACCAAAAAGGACAAAAATAGATCAGCTGAAAGAAAATATTTGTAATATTATCTTAGATAGACAAATATTTATTGAATTGATGAAGGTAACAAATATTTCAATAAAAAATGATTCTTCTTATTTACTTAATTTGCTAAATCAGAAAAAACAATCCGGAGTATTAATCGACCATACACTGACCTGTTCAATATGCCAATTGCCAATTAAAAAATTGGATATGCAATATAGAATATTTAATTGTGGTCATTATTTTCATGAAAATTGTTTGACGCAATATCTAATTAATTCACATGAAATCGAAATTGGAAAACCACTAATAAAAAAAAATCAAAAAAAAAAGAAAAATTCTGTAAATGTTTTGAACTCGGTGAATAAATCAATCACACCTCCAATTCAACAAATTTCTTTTTTTTGTGTAATATGCCAAAAATCTAATAAAGATCCTTTTTGGTAAAATAAAAATTATTTATTTATTATTTTTTTATCTTCATTTTATAAACAATTTTTTTTTTTTTTTTTGTAATATTATAAAATATAATAAATTTTAATATTGGTAATAAAAATATAAAAATTCATTTCGAAACACCTTAAATATTTCTTAACAAAAAAGAATAATTTTTTGTTGTTAATTAATTGAATGTTTTTTTACATAAAACTGTTTTTTTTTTTTTCTTTTTTTTTTCAATAATTTATTATTTTCAACTAATAAAGTTGAGCAGGCATAATTATTCTTAAGTGAGTAGCCAAAGTAAAGGAAAAATTTTCACTTTTTTACAATTTTGAAGAGGATAAGAAATTAAATTTTTTTACTTGGGTTGTAACTCATTGCTTTTTATTATTTAAAGTACTTTATTCATTAGATTTTTTAAATTTTTTCATTTCAAGATCTTAAAGAAATTCCGAAATTATAATATTGAACTGAATTGTTTACAATAGTTTTTCGAATGTTGAATTGTTTATCTTTTATCCTTATCTCAACATTCTATTGTAGCATTTAATTTTTTCATTTGTTATTTTTTTTTCTTTTTTGAATTTTTTTTTTTTTTGGTAATAAAAGGTAATAAGAACGATTTTTATCAATGGTTTTTGGGATAAATTGGTTTTTATTAAAAAAAAAAAACATTACAATAGAGAGAATCGCAAAAGGAAATATGTTTAGGGATTTAATAGCTAGAAAGATTCAAAAAAAAAAAATAATTATCCCAAAACATTACTTGTTAGGATTTTATATAGTTGGGTTTGGTGAAATTGGAGAAGTGAATATGATTATATTTTATCAAATTTTCAACGATAAAATAGCTATAAGTTTTATTCTAAAAATCTAAATTTATTTTATCCAAAAAAAATAATATTTATTATAAAAAAAAAAAATAAAAATCAAGCAAATAGTATCAATTCTTTTTTCTTTTTTATATTGTTTAACTCAACAAAAAACAAAATAATGAAAAGTAGAACAAAAATTTACAAAAAAAAAAACATTTTCAACCTCTCAATTCATCCACTCCTGTAAAGTGTTTAAATTCTTCTTTGTTTTTTTTTTTTGTGTTGTTCACTATAAAATGAGTTTGTTTAAACTTTAAAGATAATATTGAATAATATATCAATGATGATTTGATTAAGCTATTAGAAGTAGATCTTAAATTTAAATAAAAGATTTCAGAATACGATGATGGTGGGGTAAAAGTTTTATAATATTGTCAGTACAAATACAACTTAACATGTTTTAATGCTTTGATTGGCTTGGTTTGAATGTAATAACACTTTTTTGATTTATTATTTTTGTTTTTGCACTATTTTTTTTTCGAATAAGATCATAATTAAATAAATTCCAAAAAAAAAAAAAAAAAAAAATCGAATTCTTTAGCTACACCCCAAAAAGAAAATAACTTTATATCCCTTATCTGTGTGAGAACGATCCGGTCCAATTTCCAAAGGCTGGGCATATTTGAAATCTACTCTGAATGTGTGACAAAATTTTGAAAATCCTGACTGGTATGTTTTGAAAGAGAAAAGATATTATTTTGATTTTTTTTTTTTTTATTTTAATATTAATAAACAAGGTTTCATTTAAAATGTTAAGGGGCTAGTCTCTATTAAATTTTTTTAGGTAAACTTTAATAGAGATTTAGATTTTTTTTTGTCAATTACTAAGATTTGAAATCAAAGTGAAAAACTTCTATGTATAGTAATGAAATCCCGTTAAATGACATTCATTAAATATAGTTATTTGTTTTATAGAAATAAAAAAATTTTTCTTTTTTTCACTTTTTGGAAAGTTGCTTTTTTTCAACTTTTCGCAAAAATACAAAAAATAAAAAAAAAATATGAGCAAGAAAGCAAAACCTTGTTGTGTTTATGAGAGAACTACAAAAGATAGTTTGAAAAATAAAAATGAAAAGGTTTTAATGTATTTTCATGAAAAAACAGTTTGATTCAAAAAAAATATGCAATATATGCTTTACTCATATATAATAGATTTTCTTTCTTTTCTTGTACCATTCTTTTTTTTCATGAATCCACTTTTTGAGTTTATGCTCTTTTGTTTTTGTTGAATTTGAAGTTTTTTTAAGTATTCCCAAATTATCATTCCAAAAGTTTTTGTCAGAGTCAAAAAAAAATCAAAGAAAAGAATAAGAACTATTTTTTTAAAAAGCAATTATTGATAAAACAAATTGAGTTCTTTATAGAGTCAAGTTGGATGAACAGAAGTAAAAGAGAAAAAATTCACTAGTTTTAAATCATTTTTTCGTTTTTGAAAATGAGAAGAAATTTTATTTTTGAGAAAATAATTCAATCCAAAATTAATCAAAAAATTCTCATCGGTCAAAGATATTTTTTAAAAACAAAATTTTAAAAGTCACTTTTTTTGACTGAATTGTAAAATTTTAAAAAAACAATAACTAAAAGTTCTAACATTGAAAAACCCTGTCTATTTTCAATTTTAAAGGTATTTCGTGATAAGGATTCCTTATTTAGTTATTGGTCAAAAAAAAAATTAATAGAGACTAGTCCCTTAAACTATTTTTTTAAGAATTGTTTGGAAGATGAAAAATCAATATTAAATTCAGAATGGGAATATTTTTTTCAAATTAAATGATTAGAATTTTTATTTAAATAGTGTTGTAATTTACAATAAAAAATCTTATGAAATAAAATTATTATCTTTAATTTTTGTAAAAAATTATAAAAAAAAATATCCAATTTACGGAGATGTAATTTTTTATATTTGTCTTTGAGAAATTATCAAAAACTAAATAAAAAAAAAAGAGTAAATTATCAATTAAAAATAAAATAATTTTTAATTTAAATTAGTTGATTTAATATTTTTAATTGGGAAATATTCACGTTTCGAAACAAATTTTATTGAATTTGCTATAATTTTTGCGCCATCGGTGGATTTTATCCAATGGTTACTCCCTACGTTGTTTGAAATGGGGTTAATGTTCAATGCCACCACTTTCCCATAATTTAAAGATTTTTTCATTTCCGCGATTAATGGTTGGCCATCGCTCCAGCTTGCGATGATTCTGGCCTTGGGGTGGATCTTTTTGGGTTTTATCCTTAGGGAATATACACCCCCGTCGAAGCATTTGACTTGATCCATAAGTTTATGATCTGGGTCAAAAATTTCGCCCAAATATGAACGCTCTCGTGAGATCCTTTCCCCATGCGAAAATGGCAAGAATTCGTCTGTGGCCAATCTGCCGCCGATTCTGCCTTGTAACCCTTTGGAAACAAGGGAAAACACCGAGCAGATGACTAGACCGCCGCCGTCTTGAATAAACCTGGCAATAAGGTCGCCCATTTTCTGGGAATCAAAAAAGTCTGCATAGCTGAACAAAAAAATGGAATCGTAATTGGCAATATCTTCATATGACGGGGTTCTCTTATTGACAGACATGATGTCGATTTCAAAGCCGCCAAAATAATTGATTGATTTGACTATATCCTCATTTTGCTTTTTTTGGCTTTTTGTGATTATCAATAAGACCTGTGCGGTGTTTTTTTCTTTCGAGTTCATATTTTTTCTGTTTTGGATTCTTTTTCTATTCTCCAGGGCGTAATTATTGCCCATTGCCTTTTCTAATTTCCTTGCCTTTGAAAAAAGCGCTGTTATTAATTTGGAAGTGTCCAATAACTTCAATTCCCGGATTTCTTCGAAGGAGTCCTTATTTAGAAGGTCAACTCGGATCAAGGGTATCAATTGCTTCAAATTGTTCCTTAAATTGGTAGAATTAACTTGTAAATTTTGTTTCAAGCACAGGTGTTCGCCCCTTTCACAAATCCTATGAAAGATCTCGTTCTCTTCTATTTGCAAATTCTTATTTGATAACAATTCAAGGATCGTTTTTTCTTTTAATTTGTTGAGGCAGCCGTTCGCGCTCAGGATCGCGACACTATTTTTTTCAAGATATTTCTTAATTTTTTTATGAATGTTCATTTGTGGGTTGCCCTCCTTATCGACACGGGGACTTACACTTTTCATTTCGCAGCTTTTTTCAAAATAACTTAGGCAATTGCTCTCTGTGATGGAATTAAGACAGTAATTTTCAGATAGCTCCCTTAATTCTTGGATTTCAAATCTCGCTCCGATCGAATAAAGACCCCAGAAATTGCTTTCCTTGATATTAAACTCGTTCTTATATATAAATTTTAGAAAGTTCTCAAAGATTTCGCTTGACAAATCAGGAATCTCGATTTTGGAAAAGTTTCTCAATTCTTCCAAATTTTTCCAATTCTCAGGATAGAATGTGGAATACCAAAACTTTGATGAGATCGCTAAGATCAATTTATGGCAATAAAATTTCTTCGACTCTTTGCCGACAATAATAAGGACGTCGCTTGTTTTTTCATCGTTATAAAAGTTTGTCAATTTGTTGTGCCAATTTGGTATGTTCATGAAATATTGGGCGAGATTGTTGTTTTTTGGTGTACAAGTTTTTTATTGGTTTTTGTTTGGAAAATTGAACTTTTTTGAATACTTTTGGAAGTGGTTTCTTTTGAAAAAAAATCCTTCTTTGTTGTTTTTTGGTAATGTGGTGTGGGTTATATATAGACTTTTTGTTATTTTGATGGAAATTCGTTTAGTTTTCCTATTTGGATATTTTGTTGTTTTTTATTTTTTGATGGAAAGATGGTGTTCATTCATAAAACAGATATTTAAAGAAAAAAAGAAAGGTGGTGGGGGCGATTTATGTTTTGTACTCACAATTTTTTTTGATATAAGCGTTAACAAGCCAAAAAAAAAAAAAAAAAAGATTCAAAGAAAAGATCCGTTTATTGTTTGATTTCTTTGAATGGAAATTTCAACCATTATAAAGGCACTTTTTAATTTCAATACTCTCTTGCAGGAATTTACAGACTTTTTGATTTTTAGTGATACAGGATGCAAAAATTTTGGATTTCTTTTTCTTTTTTTTTTTTTTTTTTATAAAAACAAAATGATTAACAAGAAAATTGTGGATCTAAAAAACTTTGGTAATGATAAGTTTTGAATTGTTTTTTAATTAGTAATATTTGTGGTTTTTTGGTGACTAGTAAGAATGTGAATCTTCATAATTGAACAAATTTTTTTTTAAAAAAAAAAAAAAAAAAAAAAAAAAAAGAAAAGAAAAACAAAAACAAATTCTCTTACCTTGCACAAAGGTGTATTGTTATTTTTTTGTTTAGAGCAAGTGTTGCGTTTTAATTTTATGTTCCAAACTTTTTGGATGTTCGACTCAAAAAAGAAAAGAAATAAAAAAAAATAAAGAAATCGTAAAAATAACAACTTAAATAGTCTCTTATTTTTAAGTTTTATCACTTTTACCCACCAACATTTTTGTTGGTTGCCAACGAGTAACAGCGATTGAAGTCTCTCCAAACTAACATTTTAACTGTTTTTTTTGTCAAGAAAAAAGAAGGTCGAAAAAGTGAATCCACCTCGATTAAAAATTTGTGGTTTATTTTTCCTCTATTTGGAATTAATTTGTTATATTTCTAAAGAGAAGAATGGTTATGTGAGTTTCTTCTTTTTAAAGTTCTGATCATTAAAGTATGGAAAGTTTTTTTTTACCTCAAAATGTTCTTCAGCAATTTTTAATTTTGAGTGTTTCTCGTTCGATAATATCCTCTTATCTTGGAACTATTTCAAAACCAAAGCAATATTTAAAGAGGTGTGTTGTTATAGTTGTTGTTAGGTTTGAGTTTTGGAGATTTATTGTATTGTCTCTCTTTGAAAATTTTCGTTTCTTTTGGATTTTTTTATTTGTCAAAAATTACTTTTGATTTTTAAAAAGTTTTTCATTTGACAAATAAATTTAAAAATTGAATTTTAGTCATATAAAATACTCAAAATGAATTCTACCTTTATGAAATTGAATTAGTATATAAAAAAGAATTATTTCAGATCTCTAATAATACTTATTATTGGTAATTTTTTTAGATTGTAGAATGGGATTATTTTTACAATAAAACCCCTTTATTTAATATTTTGAAGAGCTGATAGATCTTGCATTTTTCTTCTTATAATTCGAGTAGTATTTGGGATAACAAAATCAATTATAGAAGTATATCAAAATTGGTTCATTATTAAAGAATTGACAAAAAAAATCGAGGTCGATTCAGAAACAAAATAAAGAATGATCTTGTTTTACTGAACTACCATTTTATAAGGTATTTGGGTTTAATCTTTTGAGCAAGAAATATAGAATAATTAGCTTTATATTGTTTGACTTTTTCAAAAATAATAAAACTTCAAAAATTAATTCCAAAAATCAATTCTGACAAATTCTATCCAAAATCTTTTTTTTAAAAAATCCAAAAACTTGTTCTGAAGAGTTTTTCTGTAAAATAAAATTTTTTAACTTGAAATTTCTTATTTCATTTTTTTGCTTAATTTTTTTTTGATTCATCCTTATTTGTTTAATAAAATGACTGAACAAAACTCCTTAAAATCCACTAACAATACAACAACTCTTGAGATTATGACTAAAAAAGAAGAAGAAAAAAAAACAAAAGAAGATACAGAATTAAAACTTCTTCAATCCTATTCTGAGCTTGGAGACAAATTGTGTGGAACCCTCAAAGAAAACAATACAAAGATTCTTGACTCGTTTTCGAATATTGGTAATATTTTACCTGAAGAGATACCACAAATACAAATGCTGAAAAAACAATTACAAATCTTTGGCAATTTAAATCCTTCCGTTTGTTCTTTTATTTTCAAAAAACAAATTAAATTTTGCTTTTTTAAAAAAATGCCTCCTTTTCTTTTCAATAAAATCTTTTGTTGCCTCCTAAAAACCAAACTGTTTTTTTTTTCTTGTTTTGGATCAAAAAAATTTATCATTGGTACCGTTTGTTGTTTCCTTTTTTGATCACCAAATTACGAGAAAACAAAAAAAGGAAACAAAATAGATCCTAATCCAAATTTTGTAAAAATTGATTTTTCTTTTTTTCGGGTAAAAAGTACAAAATTAATAAAAAAAAAAATGATTTTAACCAACCAATTTTCAAATTGAGAACATAAAGTTTTTAAAGCAAATTGCT
Source organism: Anaeramoeba flamelloides (assembly GCA_027625915.1). Taxonomy (NCBI): domain Eukaryota; family Anaeramoebidae; genus Anaeramoeba; species Anaeramoeba flamelloides. Next base: position 7,397,453 of record JANTQA010000012.1, read on the forward strand.
CAAACTGTTTATCTTACTACTTTTTAGCAGTTTGTGCTTCAAATTTGGAAAACTTTTCTTCTCTGTTGTTTTCAAACAACCTATTTCATCATTTTTCGAGTAATAATTTTTTTTTAATTTCATCCTTTTAAGAAATTAATTTATCCACAAACCAAAAAATCAACAATTTGAGATTTTCCGATGAGACAAAAAGTATAATTACAGAAAGGATCCAAATCTTTGATCCCAGTATATAGTAACTTTCGAACGACTTTTCAAGAGAAATGAATCAATACCTCGATGTGATTTGAAATGACCAAAAGCACCCTAAAGACGGTGTAACAAAGTAGTTACCACTGTGAAGCGAAATTGGTTACACACAACCTTAGAAATCATTCATATAATTGGGTGGAGACTAAAAAAAAAAAAAAAAAAAAAATTATCTCAATATGGTAAAGCTGTTTTCAAAAAGTGAGAACTATTTTTTTGATAAAGTACTACTCAAAAATTTTAAAGGAGTGAACCAAACAATTTGGACAACATACCTTTTCAGCTTTTTCTTTTCACTTTTTTCAAACAGTCGTATTAAATTATCAATCTTACAGCAGATCCATTTTTTTTTTTTTTTTTTGAATGACTTTAGTTAACAAAAAAATTAAATTTGAGACAGTTTCAAAATAAGTTCCTTATCGTTAAGGAAATTGAAAGAGTTTTACCACCTTTTAAAGAGATCTTCTATTTGATTGATGTGAAACAATTTTAATCCCACTCGCTCAATGTTTGAAACTTAATACAGATATTAAAAATTTGGTGAAAAAGGCTTTTGTAGATTTTTGCAGATTGGCCTTTAGCCCCCATGCATTTATACCGTTACTATTATAGTATTTTTTTTATTTATTTTATAAAAAGTAAAATCAAATTTAACAAAAGAATATTCTAAAAATAAAAGTTCTGGAAAAAAACACATAATAAGGAATATATTAAAAAAAAAAAACAAATTTTAATCAAAAAGAGAGAGAAAATATTTTCATTTATTTAATGTGAAACAACCAACCAAATAAAATCCGAATTAAATAACAAAAGAAATTATTGACAGGAAATTGCGGAGAATTAATTTTTCATAATACAATAAAATTAATTTTTTTCAAAATTTTTGCTTTTGTTTTAATATTGAATTTATAAATGGATTGGGAATGGTATTGTTTTTCATTACTATTATTTTTTTTCTTGAAACAACAAATTGTTTTTCTAAACAAAAACTATTTTTTAAAAATTTTGACTAACTTTAAATTGTTAATGGAAGTTGTTTGGAGGGTTTGTTCCATATTCTTATCAAAAAAATATTTTCAAATTTTTGGATCAGAATCATTTTTTCTCATTTTTAAAATTTTTGTTTTTTTTTGTTTTTCGGTAACGTCTTTCTTTTTCTTTTTCTTTTTTCTTTTTTTTGATACTTTTTTTCTACAATATCAAGTGGAAAAAAAAAAAGATCTTCGAAAAGACAAATAATCACTTACAAAATCGAGACTATGTAATGCCTTTTAAAATGAATTTAATTATTAGCAAAAAATCTTCTTGTTCAACATTTTTTCAGAGAGAAAGCTAAGTAATAAAAAATCCGTAATGCTCATTTCAAAAATTGTGACGAACTTTTTTATAGTTTTTAGCTTTCTTTTTTTACATTTTTAAAATATCAGGTTTTTATATATTTAGAATTATTTAAAAGTGAATTGCAAATCATATTTAATAATTATTAGTTATTCTTGAAAACAAAAAGATATATTTTTTTCAATTTATTATTTCAGGTGAGTCACAATTTTTGGAATGGGGTTTATTTTAATTGATAGCATTTTGTTGGCAAACATTCTGGGATATAAGACTATCATTTGGTTTCATCACTGAATGGGCTTGGGCAATAACAAACAAACGAAACATTTGATATTTCATTTTCTTGGTACTGGGTGATTAAACAACGATATTTTAGCTATTAACCATTAATTTTAACAGATAAGGACGGTTAGATAAATTTAGTTGAACAATTAAGCTTAAAATTAACAACATTAAACTTAAAACTGTTATTATTATTATTAATATTATTTTGAAGGGTGAGCATTAATTTCCTCTTCCAATTGCTAGGTTTTCTTGAGTTTTCTGTTTATTTGTGAAGTGCTCTAGGCTTTTTTTACTTTGTGAAATAAACATAAAATTTTAATAAATTTTCGGTTTATTTCAAAAAGTAAAAAAAACCTAACGAAAATCAATAGATTTTACACAATTCTTTAGATACCTACAGAAAACCACCGTTAGGCTTTTTTTAATTTTTAGATATAAAAAGAAAATTCAAGAAATTTTCTTTTAATTTCTGAAATTTCAAAAAAATCTAAGCACTTAACGGCACTTGGTGGTAGAGTAGGTTAGCGTTTCGAGAATTTTGTTAAGAAAATCCAATAAAAAATCATAATTTTCAAAAACTATTTCATTTGAAAGAGTTATTTTCTTTTTTTGAATAAACTGTTCGTTTAATTTGAATTGAATCTTTTATGTTGAAAAAAAATATCAATTTGAGAAATAATTTTTTTTAATATAATTCTTTGAATGGATAATACTTTAAACAATATGTTAATTTAAAAATAAATTGTACAAAAATTTCATTCATCTTTCTACCTAATAAAAATAAAAATAATTTCTTAGAAGGAAAGCAATTTAGAAATAACATTAATTTTACACTTTTTGAATAAAAATTTCATTTTATTTAAAAAGTAATATTGTTTTTGAGATAATTATTCGAGAATTTTTGACAATAAAATTGTTTTCTGTTGACTGAATCTAAAAGAAGAATTCATTTTAATTGAAATCTGTGTTAAAAGACTCTTATTCTAAAACTTCCTTTTATTTATTTATTTACTTATTATTGAATGTAAGAGAGGTAATATCAAAAGATAGGACCCACCACCACCCCGTTTATAAAACCACTGAACTTTATTTAGTGTATTTTATTGACATTACGGCTTTACCCTTTCAACCATAAAAATAATTTCTTGCTTTTCTTTTAGTCTTCTCTATTTGCCCTTTCCAATCATTTAAAAGAAAAGCTATCCTTTGGTTAATAATACTGTCAAAAACAAAAAATGAGAAAAAAAGCAAAAAAAATAGCCTAAAAAAAATATTTAGGTTTAGAGGGGTTTATAAGAAGCAATTAGTAAAAAATGAATACAAATCAAAAAAAACAAACAATGCTATTGGTTTAATTAAGAACGCCCAAAACCACGGCCAAGATACTTTTAGTTAATTTAGTTTAATTTGATAGTTGATCATTGAAAGTTCATTTAGGAGTAGTTGTTTAATTAATCTCATTTTTTTTTTTTTTTTTTTATCTGATTTGCTTTAAACCTATGATTTTTTTTTGTCTTTTGCTTTTTCTTTTTTTTTTTTTTCAAGTTACCTATACTCGCGTGTTTCAGTCCTCAGTATTAGCAAGTAACTACTTGATCTTTTTCCTTTGTATATGTTCTTCCCAATCTCTCGAAATTTTAGCCAGGGAAAAAATTTAATACAATCAAAAATTCTTTTTTTTTTTTCCTCTACAAAAGCAATAATAAAAATGTTTTAAAGGTAGCATTTTTTAAAATTTGAAAATAATATAAAAACTAGAATAATCAATAAATTTTAAAGCATACTTGTATAAAATTAGGAAATGAAACAAATAATCAAGAGTAGCTCAAAATGGAAAACTACCTCAAAAAAAGAAAAAACAAAAGAAAAAATTGTTTGATTTGAAATATTTTAAATCAAACACATTGAAATTAACATCTTATTCTAAAAATTATAAATTTGAAAAACATATTTTTTATTGCTGTATCTAAAAAAATCTTGATTTTTTAAAATGATTTCAATTAAATCTCTAAATATTTTTAACGAATAGAAACAATTTGATTATGTTTCGTGTAACACAGTTTTAACAAAAACCTTTTTTCAAATATTAACCTCATATGGGATAACAAATGTAGAAAACACACTAAAAAAGCAAATAAAGCAATTGCTTGGTGAAGTGGGTGTTCGTGATGAAAGGCAAATGGGCGAATTTCAAAAAGGGATTTTAGAAATTTTAAAAACAAACAATATTGTAACAGACACAACAAGCGATATATACCAATCAATTATAGCATTAATAGATCAATATTTTTTTTCAACAACTTACAAATCTAGTCTTACAGACAAAATTGCAAGTAAATTGGTGGAGCATAAGCTTTTAAATATTTCGATTAGTGATAATAAATTTGAGATTGTACAATCAATCATTTATAACTCATTGGATAGATATTTCCCTGGGGTAATAGATCTTTCGAAGGCTAAAGATGGCTTAACAACTTTAATAAAAATGGCCAAATTGGAAAATGAAATTACAGTAAGATATTTATTTTTCATTGATTATTTAATTTTCTTTTTTTTTTTTAATCATTCTTCCTTCCTTCCTTCTTCATTTCTTCCTCCCTTCTTTCTTCATTTCCTTCCTTCCTTTCCTCCCTTCTTTTCCTTCCGTTCCTTCCTTTCTTTCCTTTATTTGATTTTTTTTTCTTTTTTTCTTTTTCTTTCCAACTTTTCTTCTTTCTTTTTTTATTCTTTTTTTTGTTTTTTTTTTCTGTTTTTTTTTTTTTTTTTTGTTACTCTCAAATTTTATTTGATTATTTCTTCTGTTTGTTTTATTATTTGTCACAAAATTTTCAAAATTATTTTCCTATTCTTCTTTATTTTATAAACTAAATAATAACAAACAAATAAAAACAAACAATTAACAAAAGGAAGAGATCATTGATGATATACTTCATGCCACTAGAACAGAATCTTTTGGCAAAACAGTCTATTTTATTATTGATCGAAGATTTGGTCATGGGTTTTATGATGATATTTCCAGTTTTTTTGAAAATACAAATAAAGGGAAAAAATTACAACCGTTATATCACGAGATAATTTTACCCAAATGTGAGAAAGCCTTAGAAGAATATATGAATCGGGAGGATGCAGACAATTTGGTATTTTCGGTCGAAAGTGCAATTTGTAAAGTTGGTGCGAATGAATACTCAAGAACCTTATTAAGTTTATTTGATTCGCTTGGCTTAATTATCCCCTTTTTCCAAATTTCAATTATTCAAGAGGTGTTTAAAAACCCCTCACCGGGATCACTTTTCCGATCAAATGATGTAATTACTAAAGTCTTACATCATTATGTCAAGTTAGTTGGTGATGAATATTTAAAAAGAAACATCTCGCCAATTTTGCAGGACATTATAAATGAACAATTAAGCTTTGAAATCGATCCTTATGGAATTGCTGAAAATGAAGACATCGAGAGCAATCTATCTGCCTTCCGCACTTATTTCCATTTAGTGTTCGAGACCATCTCCAATACCATTGATGACATACCAGAGGAAATCAAAGTCATAGCCTTCTACTATGCAGAAATCACAGCGAGCAAATACCCCAACGCAGTGTTAGCCACGGTTGGCGGGTTTGTCTTTTTGAGATGGATTTGCCCCAATCTAGTGGCCCCAGTCAAAAATGGCATTTGCACAGGAACCGTCGAGTCGAATGTGAGAAGAAGCTTAATGCTTCTGTCGTCAGCTGTGCAAGCACTTTCAAATGGGATCAAATTTGGCGAAATGCGAGCATATATGGCACCCATCAACGAAGACATTGAATTACTATTGGATACAAGAAAGCAATTTCTTGAAGACATTTCGAATATCAAAGGTGTCGATGTCCAATCCCTATTTCAACCCTATTCCCGCTCTTTTAAAACCAAGCACAGTGCCGAGGTTAAAAATATCTATGTACATGAACATTTCAGGCCCACCGTGGAAGAGCAGATAGACGCCTCCACATTCGCAGTCAATCTATTAACAGATATTAGGGAATATTCTAATTTCGTACCTTCACAAACAGGGCTGCCATTTTATATAAACGTGTATAATAAATTGGAAGAAATGTCATCAGTTGTAAATAATTTGACAAAGCTAATTACACAAATTGATTTTATAACCAAAAAAATTTCCAAAGACCAAGAAAATACTCAATCAAATACACCCAAAAATAAAAAAAGAAAATTCTTTGGAAAAAGAACAAAAAAAAAATAATAGCATTTTATTTATTCATTTAATCCCTGATCAAAATCTTTTGTAATTTATCTCCTAAAAAGCCAAACCTTTATTATTTATTTATCAAATAATAAAAGTAGTAAATAGATTTAAAAAATTGCTTTTATTTTTAATATCTTTTATTGTTTTTTTTTTAAGGTTTAATTTTCCAGTAAATCATTTTAAAAATTCTCATTTGGCATAATATATATTTTTTGACATTTTTTGTTTAATTCTTAATAAGAAATTTGAAATTAAATTTTAATTTTTTGAGCAAAATTTAATAAATAATAGCTAATTTTAATAATACCCCTTTTAATAAATGATAATGGCCTCTTAATAATGAATAATTTATTCCATATTAGATAATCCTTTAACAAAAATAACACAGAACTTGTGTTTATTTTTTTATTTTATTGTATAGGGTTTAATGTTGGAAATATTTGATCAGATAAAGAGAGAATTTTGAAGTGACTAAAATTGAGACTTCTAATTAAAAGAGCAAATAAACACATTCATTAGAGGTATTTTAAATCTTTGTTTAGTTTTAGAAAGAGGAAAAAAAACGAAAGTCTCCATAATATTAAATTATGTAATTGTTCTTTGTCTTTTCGATTTTGAATTATGTAGTATAATTAGAGAATTAATAAATAAGATTAGTTTGATTATACAATTTTTGAAATTCCTTAATTTAAAAAGTTTGGAAATTCTATGAGGGTTGTATTAGTCTGTTAAAAAAATCAACAAAAATTATAGACTAAGAAAATCAATTTTCTGAAAAGGACCAAAAGAGATTCCAAAGTATTTGTATTTTATTAGTTCTGTTTTTGAATTTTTCAAAATCTGGTATATTGTTAGATTCTACCCCTCACGTATTTTTTTTAATTTTTTTTTGGGTGTATAAAGGATAGAAAATTTTTATATATTGAAGAAAAATATACCCAATCTGTTGATTTGAACCAAACCAAACAAAACATTGTGAACAATATGTAAAGTGCAATATCAATACTGGGTTAAATCTATCAAGCCGTTACTTTGTAAAGGAATTAAAGAAAACTCAGTTTGGGAAACTTCCAAAAAAAAAAAAAAAAGGAAAAAGTAGAGAGAATAAAAATTCTTTGAGGGAGTAGTTATTTTTGAAAATAAAATGAAATCTTGTCAAGATTTTGAAATTTTTTTTTTTTTGTAATTTATGTTTCGACTTATGAAATGGATGAGTTAACCTCATTTAAAAAATTTATTGATTTGAGTCTCTTTTTTGAAATTCAAAATTTGCATCTTTCCAATATAAAACGAAAAAAAGTAACCAATTTTTTTTTTTTAACAATTAAGTTAATTCTTACAAATGGGAAAACATATTTTTCGTTTTATGTTGGAAAGAATCGATTTCGAAAGTAAATTTTCTATTTGGTTTCTTTTTCTTTGATTAATATTTTAATTCAAATCTTAGCCATTAAAATTATTCGTGGTATGGGTGATTCAATAAATGAATGTTCGGTAGAAGAGTAAGTAAAGTTTATCAATGAAATTCAAATATATTAAACATTTTATTTTTTTCTTTAATGTTTTGAAAAAGTTGTTTTCTAGTTTTCAAAAAGCCAAAAAAAATTACTGAAAAAAGATTTTCAATTTTCAAAAATTTTTTAACAAATTGTTTGGTCTTATTAAAAAGAATCCTTATTACAATTCAAATCATTTTTGGCAGAAAAAAAATGATTTTGAATTTTGAGGATAAAATTAACTAATTCCCAAATATCTTCAAGAAAATTTTATTTTGAAAAATCGAATTTCATCTTAAAACTAAAACAAAATTTCTGAGTAAAATTTTTAAATGACCACAAAACTTTGATTATTATAACTATAAATTCTAAAAAAAATACAACTATTTTTTAATCCGTTGAATATATCATTTTTTTGGTTAACCAAAAGTTTTATCTCAAAAAAGAAATAAAAATCTTTATATTAATATTACTGGTAACAAAGAAATGTTATAGTATAATAATGATCAAAATTACAATAAACGGGGTAAAAACTTGATAAATTGTGAGAAAAAAAATGAATTTAATAGTTTTCTTTTTCAGAAAAAATGGAAAAAAAAAATTGATCTGTCTTAAACTAATTTTCTTTTATGGCTTTCTTAGTCGATCAGAATTTTTTGACAGATGGGATCTACAAAATACGAAAGTAGAGAATACCACCAATAACATATTTTAAAATTTTGCCTTGTTGTCGTAGAAAACTAGTCCCTTAAGACAAAAAGATAGAAAAAATTCCTATTCTTAACTTGTGTTTTATCGAATTCAGTGCCATTACTGGCTAAAAAACCTAAGAGTGATATTTCTCTGTAATTGCAGAAATTCTGAAAAAACAAAACAAAATAATTGATGTTTTTTTTTTTTATCTTTTTTAATATTTTGGTAAACAAAGAACACAAATCTGAAAGGAAATTAAAAATAAAAAATTATAAGTAACAAACAAAAAAATAAAAAAAAATTTGGATTAATTTTTGTAAATTTTTTTTTTTTAGTTTTGAAACCCCTTTTTGAGAACAGGGATGACGTTTAAGAGTTAAGGAAAATAAATAAATTAAAAAAAAAATATAAAGAAAAGAAAATTAATCAGAATCGTCGAGATCTTCGAGTGAATCGTCATCGGTAGGATCGAAACTGAAATCGTCATCTGAACCTTCTTCGTCATTACCTGTAGCACCTGTTGAACCAGATTTGGAGAAAGTGGATTTAACATTATCTTTAGTAATTTGACTCCAGGACATTCCTGTGTTACCAAATCTATTAGCGGAAATAATTTCAGTCTGTGCAGTTTTCTTCTGTTTTCTTTGACGAATAAGTAAGACAATAACAACAATGATTACAATGGCTGCAATTGGTACGATTATACTTACGGCAATGATAGTATTATTGTTGTCGTCACTCTTAGTGTCAGTGGATGGTGTAGGTGTTGCACAAGTCGTACCGTCTCCATTACAAACACCACAATCATCAACTTCACATTGACAGACTGTTGTTTCTTTAAGAGCTTGAACAAGATTTGAAGTGGTTTTGAATTCCAATGGGATTGGATTTAATTTACCATAAGAAACAGGTCCTGACCAACTTGGTGGCATGTGTACGGCTGGATCGAAATTTAAATTTCCAGTTAAGGCACTGAGATGACCGTCACTTAGTGCCCACGTTCCGGTAAATTCAACATTTCCTCTCATATAATATTCGTCCCAAGTACTATTTTGAATGAGACATCAGAATATAAATTTAAAACCAATCATTGATTTTTTTTCGTTTTTTTTTGTGATTGAATATTTTAATATTTTAAATTAGCGAGTGGAAAAATTTGAACAAGTTAAGTACAGAAAATATAAATAAAAAGACTAAAAAAATAATAAAAAAAAATTAAATTTTACTCCATATTTTCATTTTTTGCTCCAATCCAAACATCTGCTTCGTAAGTTATCTCATATCCAGCATCTACAGATTCGTGGTTGGTTACAGTTCCATTTAAACACCATTCAAAAACATCTGGATTTGGTGTTTCTCCAAAAGAATCTTTTTGGTTTGTTAAAAAAATTTTGGTTTTTTTTTTTTGTGTAAAGCGAATAATTTTTTGGAAAAAATAGAAAAAAAGTGAATTAGAATTAGAATTAATTTCGGAAAATAATAAAAATAAAAAAAAGATGAGGTGTGAAGTCTTTTAAAGTTTTAAAATCTAATCAATAACGAGTTTCTAATTTTAATTTTGAAACTATTTCGAGAAGATATTCATAAAAATTAAATTATGTAAAATGGCAACAAATTTTTAATTTTTTGATACTTCAAATTTCGAAAAAATCGGTTTTAGTGATCACAAGAAAAGTTTAAGGTTCTCTCGAGAGAGAGGGGACTAAAAAAGTCCAAATGAAATCAGTTAGAGAAAAGAAAAAAGAATCAAAAAAATAGTTTTGATAACAACAAAAAGAAAAGTATGAGGTAAAATTCCAAAAAAAAATAAAGGAAGGGAAATAAAAAAAAAAATTTACTATCTTCACTAGCGATTAATTTTGTAAATTTTCCTCTTTCACCAGTAGTATGTGGACCAAGATCACCAACTTGAATCCATGTATCTTTAACCCTTTCTTTAGGATCTGCCTTTTCATACTGAGCAATATCATTTGCATTCATTGTCCAATCCATTTCTGAGGGATAGTTGCAATTTGTGGGTGTTGGATTATCGCTGTCTGTTACCGAAGCAGTGACAACGACACAGGAAACTACCTTCTCTTCTAGATCTTTAACTGTTAATTTTATCTCATATTGGCCTTGAGGAATACTTGGGACACTATTAAATTTTGGAAAAAAAAAAAAAAAAATTAAAGAGATTAATGTCAGAAAAAGTTCTTCCAAAAAAACAAAAAGACAAAAAAAAATAAAAATAAAATTTTACTGAATATTCCAATCTTTTCTTACATGATCACCAACAGTCATTGGACAATCAAAATATTTACAAAGTTCGTCGGTTGTGTCAACCCAAGCATCACCACTAAAATCATTGACCCACGCTTGTGCCCTAATTGTACCACCTGCCACCTCTTTAGATACAGTGAAATTGGCTTCATAAGAAAAGTCTTCATTAATAACAAAAGATGGGTGTGGTTCGTAATCTAGTTTGGTTACAGTCACGTCCCAGTCGCCTTCACACATCTCGAAGGTGATTTCTGCATAAGAAACAGTAAATAAAAGTACGGCAAGGAAAAGGATTTTAAACATGTTCCTAAAAAGAAAAAAAAAAGTTTAATTAAAGGTTAAAAGGTGAATAAAAAAGAAAAAATAAAGGAAGGGAAAAAGGAAAATGACAAAATTGAAAAAAACAAATTTGGATTTCAGTTTCAAGCACAAACTGTTTTCGTCTTTGTGGAATTCTTTTGTTTGTCATCAGAAGTCTCGAAAATAATATTTTTACTACAAATTTTTATTTTTTTTATGTCAAACTTTTATGCCTTTGTAAAAAAAAATCTTTTTTTCATAGAAGCCCAAGTAATAAACCAAAATTAGAGATTTGTAGAATAACTCAAAAAATTTCTAATTATTTTCTTTTTTTTTTTTGTTTATCAAAAGAGACCAGTAATTACAACCTTCTTGTTCGAAAACTCTATTTGGAAAATGAAAAAACCAGTGGAATAAAGTGAAAATTATTTTCCTATTTTATAGAAAAATATTAGTCTTATTATAAATCTTTGTCAACTACTTTTGAAAATTTAATTGATGGAGTTACTCCTCAGATTTTCATCTGTTTCATAAAAAAAAGTTATTTTCAAAACTGATTTTGCCTTTAAGCATCAAAATTAAATAAAAGTTAAAGAAAAAAATAATTTTTTCCTTTTTTTGTTTTAAAACTCTCTTGTCTGTCTTTCAAGATCGTTTTAAGCACTATTGTATGATAAATACCAACCCTTCACCCCAATTGTTCCTAAATATACTTTTTTTTTGAAAGAATTGACAAAATGTCTTTTTTTTTCTTTCTCTTTTTTTTCACCACTTTGAAGATTTTTGAATGTTTCTGAATTGAAGATACTCTATCGAACAATTAACAAAACTTTTTAGTGTTTTTTTTTTTTTAATTTTCAAAACACCTTCAATTTTATGCTTCCTGTAGTGAGAAGAAATTATGGTATTTCAGACAAATTCTTAAAATAATGTTAACAACTTTCAAAACAAACAAGAAGTTTGACAAGTGTTTTGTGGTTAAAAGGTTTACTATTCTTTTTTAACTTATAAAAAAAAGCAAAGTTGACAATTAAAAAACAACTCTTTTTAATTTGCTTTAATTTTTTTATCCCACAGTATTCAAAAGTTTTCGTCACCATTTGTTATTGTCAGATTTATGACTTACTCCACACAAAGTAAAAATGTTTTTATCTTACAAACATCCAACTGAATAACTTATGAACTTAAAAAAATCTTCAAGTAAATTTAATTGCAAATTCAAAACAAATTGATTGCTTCATGAAATTGAAAAACCTATGAAGAAAAACCCTGACTACAATAAATCCAAACTTTCTTTTAAAGGAATTTTCAGAAACGAATTATTGCTTTTCAAAGTTAGATCCACACTTTTTTCATTTTTGAAAAAGTTCCATATTAAACTTATTTCTGAATTATTTCAAAAAAAAATTGTATTCTTAAAAGAAAAAAGAAATCTTATTGACCATAAACTAAGTCTACAAAATATACCGTTAATTGTAAAATAAAAAGATCAAAATTTTCAGACAGCTTTTCTAAATAATCGCATTCACAAGAATTAAATAAACCATCAAAGCACCTAATTCTAAAAGCAAAATAAATAATTTAAACTGATTAAGGGAATTAAAAATTTGAAATGTTCATGGATTTTAAGGTTTACAATCCCTGAAATTTGATAAAGGGGTTATCTTGAGTAGGGTGTAGCGACACGTTAGTTTGGTTCTTATCTGATCGATCTTGTCCTTGGTATGGGTTTTAATAGTGGTCCAAAATGACAATTTTTCCAAAATATGAATTGAAGAGTCTAAGACTAATAGCTTGGTAGGTGTTTAAGAATAAATTTAGATTTTTGGGTAGTAAAAGAAAAATTTGATTTACCTTTTTGCCAATTAACTAAATGAAAAAAAATTATTTTTTAAAGCCTCTCAAAAAAATCAAATATAATTAAAAATTTCAATCAAAAACTTTACAAAACACATTTTTTTATAACTTAACTTCCAATGTATTAGTCTTACACTTTCCAATTCGGATTTCGTAAAAAAAAAAATAAAATGTCAAAAATTTTCATTTTTTGGACTACTCTTAAAATCAATACCAAGTACAAGATCGACCAGATAAGAACCAAACTAACAAGCCACTACACCCAACTCAAGATAACCCCTTTTCAAATTTCAGGGATTGTAAACCTAAAGGGAGTAAGTACATTTTTCAAATTTTGAGTGCCATCATTTATCTGAAACTAAATGATTCAAATCATTTCTTTTATCAAATATATTGATATTTTAATAAATACGAGAGTAGAATATATCTTAAATATAATACAGCCGTCCCAACCCTACCGTGAAATTTGACAGACATAGAAATTGACTTTTTTGTCTCTGTTAAACACAAAAATAAAAATCTTCTATTATACACTATTACAGATTTTATGGTTTGACATAGTTTTTTTTTAAAAATTCTATGTGATTCAAACTGAGAAAAAAATCTTGTTGTTTATGAAACAAATTCAAAAATCCAAAACAAAGATTCCCAAGAATGGAGATCCAATTTAGTAATTTCTTTAAAATGGTCCTGCCTTTTGATTTTTAGATGTTTAGAAATTGAAGATCCTTAAAAAAATTGAAAAATTTTTGGAAATTGTTGATCATAGATAAGGTTTGAAGTGAAAAATTCAAATTTTCATATTTTCTCTATGAGAAATTTTTACTCTCTTATAAAATTTCACGGTTTGTAATAGGCTATCACACGACCATAAAATCCTGTGATAGAAAGGAAATTGTGAGATAGAAAATGAATTTTCTGTTTATCATAGATTTCACGGTAGGGTTGGAACGGCTGTATATTAAAAGTTTTGATGATAACATGCTTAATTCACAATTAAGTTACAAAAATCGAGATTATTTCAATCAAATCGCGATATATCAGAAATTCGTAATATTCAATATTATCGCGATAATACAGTATCTAATTTCTGGTACAAACTTTCAACAAAATTTAAGGTACAATAAAAATCTCAAATTGAGGCATAATATTTGAAATTTTTTTTTTACACAAATCGTTTTCCTAGAATCCAAATTAGGCGTCCTAATTTGTGATTTTTATTGTAATTTAAATTTAATTACAGTTTTTGCCTTAAAAGTTGAACTAGCTGTATAAAAAAACGCAATATTCTATAAAAACATGATAATTATTATAAAATCGTGATAAATGCCAAAAAATCTTGATTAAAAAGTAATCGTGATATACTATTTGATGGGTTTTTGGGCTAATTGAGAAATATTTTTCAAAAAAAATTTTTTTGATCAAAAAATTGATTATGTGGTATAAAAGATATTCTTTGAAAAAACAAAAAAAAAAAGATACTTGATTCAATTAAGGATCAGATCAAAAAGTTTTATTGTGTTTTAATTTGGTTTGGTTGTCAAACCTATCGATCCTTTAAGATTAACAACAACAATAATAACTAAAGATAAATAAATATTATCTCAGTAAATCGTGGTGTTGGAAATTGTTTTGAATAAAAAGAGCTTCTAAAACAACCAACCCTTTATCTGTTCTTTAAAGAATGTATTCTTGGGTTTAAAAATTTTCAATATTCTCAGAAAGCTAAAAGGAGTTGAATAACTTTTCAAAAGCTTTCACTAGAACCTAAGAGCATGATCACCAATTATTGAGATTTTTTGGACAATTTTTATCTTATTCTTGTTCTTCTTCTTTGAGCATCTTTGTATTGGACAGAAAACACAATGAGAGCTTAAAGGATTTTGTTTGATCGATCACTAATAAGAAGTAAAATTACTCTTTATTGTTTTTAGTTGTATTAAAATTGTGAAGGTAACAACTCCATTTTATAAAAACACATCTATCTTATATTCAAGTGTATTGTTGAAATGGATAATTATTAGTTTTATCATAAAATTTGTTTGAGATTTTATATTTTGTTAAAAAAAAACAAAAATGAAAACAAAAAATTTTGTTTTCCCGCAACAAACAAACTCATCCACTTCATAATAATTTTCTGCCTTTCAAAACTTTCAAACACTTGAAGACAATTCACAACCCTTATAAACACATTCATACATTTTTAATCTTGAAAAATGTTGATAAAGTCTCAAGGCTTTGTAAAAGTCAAGAGATTTTTTTAAGGTGATTTCAAAAAAAATAATTTTTCATTTTTTCGCGATAATGTGAATAACACCATAATATGGAATATCGCGATTATATGATTTTTCGCCATAAAGTTGGACTAATCCAGATTTTTAAATACTATCTAGATTTTATTGTTAATAATATAATAATATATGTTATCATCAAAACCTCTATTTTCATACCAACTAAAAAATGGAATTTATAAAAAATAAAAAGATTGATCAAAAAAACATTTATACAAATCATTTATTTATTGATCTTATCTATAAAATTTAATACAATCACCTCTTGTTAATTTGGTTTTTTTTTAATTCTTCATGGGAATACTTTTGTTTGTAAAATTTTTGAGAAACAAAAAACTTTTTATTTTTCTCAAGAATTTCCAAAATGAATTTAAAAATCCCATCTTCATTTAATTATCTAATTCTTGATTGAGTTCAGAAAATAGGATATTTATTAAATTCCTCATCTGACGTGAACATTTATTCGCTAGATTCATTTTATTTGATAATTATTTATTTTCCATTAAAATTTAGAACTCAAAATTATTATGAATCTGATTGAAATTTTAACCAATTTTTTCTTTTATTTTGGGTTGAATTTTTTGTAATCGTTTTTTTTGATTTTCAAAACCTTATTTTATCTTTTGAAACATTATTCTTTATTTTGGGTTTGTTTGATAAAAATATATGAAAAAAGAATTTTGAAAGAAATATTTTAGTAAAATATAATAAATAATAATAGGGCAAGAAACTAAAGGTCGTAAATTGTTTGGATTCATACAAATTTAGAAAATAAAGAAAAAAAATTGTCGAAAATAGGTTTTGATATATCATTTTTTTTTCTATGTTCAATTATAATAAATTTATTTGGAATAGGTGATCTTTTGTGTTTGGCTATCTAAAGGAAAATATTTGTTTAAAAGGCAGATATTTTAGGGTATTTTTTTAATTTACCTTTTTATTAATTTCGCTCATTTGTGGAAACACATTTTTAGATCCAAAACCTAATAGAATAAAAACTAAAAATTTAATCAAAAAAAATATTTTAACAACCGAAAAATAAAAGATTCAACTCTGAAAATTTTTAATTCATTTCACAAATAGAATTGCGAATATATTTTTGACTTTCAAAGTTTCAATATCTGGTGAAACACTCAAAAAAATTTTTTTCAATACTGTTCACACAATTAATTTTTTTCAAAATATTAAAATATACTTATTTCCTTAAAACCCTTTTTTTTACAATCTGAAATGAAATTTCTGTTCCATTTATTTTACAACACACAGAAGTTTATAAACAAAAGATTAAATTTTCAAAATTTCACAAAAAATACATTCAATCTAAAGATAGAAAATTTTTTCTTCAGTGACTAGTAAACAAAAAAAATATCTTCAACATAATTTAGTGTCAAATTCAAAAAAAATTACGTTATCTTGAAATTGAGAAATAATGTAAAAATATGATTACTAGAAAATCAGACACAATTTCAGAGCTATTTTCAGAAACGAATTATTGTTTTTAAAAGTTTGATCCGTTTGTCTCATTTTTTTAAAATTTCAAAACCCAAACCATATTTCTGAATTATTTAAAAATAAAAATATTTTCTTAAAACAAGAATGAAATCTTATGTCTTTTAAAGGAAGTGTACAAAAATACACTTTATAAATAAAACCCAAAAGTTCTAAAATAACCCAGTATAAAAAATCCACTTAATACCAAAAAAAATACAATAATTATTTTAAAATTTGAAAAAATATATTGTTTGAATCAAAGAACAGTTCAAATCAATTTTTTCACTTTATTGAAATAAAAAAAAAAGGAGAAAAAAAAACCAAACAATTAAATTAAACATTCTTCCAAAACACTTTTTTCAAAAACTGTAAAAATAAACTTTTAATCGAATGAAATTCCTTTTTATTAGATTATTTATAACCAATAATTAATAACCTAATCTTAAATTTACCAATGGATATTACCAGCCGAAAGATTAAACGTATCAATAGAATTTACAATTATTTCTCAATTTTAAAAGATTTTCAAACAAATAAAACCAATTCAAACTAATAATTCAAATGAAAAAAAAAAAAAAAAAAAGATATTATCAAATAACTGATTTTGATAACAATAGTTTCTTATTTATACTCTGAATATTTGAAAAAGAATATTGCCTAATCTTTTAAATTTCAAGAAATTTAATAAATATGTGTAAATAAAATAGATGAACATTTTTTTTTTGTTCAAAAAATATTCAATATTCTATTTTTTTTTTTTTTTTTTTAAAATAAGATTAAAGATTTGTTGTTAGTTTTTCAATACAGACTTTTGGTAATTATTAAAAGTGAGATTTCTTCAAAAATAATAATTTTTACAAATATTTCTTTTTCTAAATCGATCAAAAAATCCAAATAAAAAAGGATCAAGATCTTTTGAATTAAATTATATTGTGAAAAAAATGAACTCTTTTAAAATGATAATTCGTTTCTCTAATGTTGATAAATGATGTTGAATATCTAGAGGTTTAATTAGATCCACATATAAAGAATTACTCTATTACCACAATAAAACAATAGATAAGAGTTACTATTCCCTTTAATAAACAAAATTTACTTTTTATAAAAATTGGATGGATAATGAAAAATTTCAAACAAATTAAATTTATAATTTACAATTTTCACACAAATTCATATTAATTAACCTTCAAAAATAATTTTTAGTATTTTTACGATTGATGGGGCAATTTTATGTTATTTTATCCCAATAAAAAAAAATCAGTGTTTAATTTCAATGAGCATTTGTTATTGTTGGACAAAAATATATCTTTTAATCACTGAAATTAATAACCAAAATGAAAAATTAATTTGGTAAATATTTTCCCATGTGTATTCCTATTTACTTATTATGTCAGATTGTAAACTAGAACATAAAAAAAATCCCCAAATGTTAATTTTTAATAGTACTCTTTAATAAAAAATTGAGTAATTGTTGTTTCAACAATAGTTATAATAGACTTTTCAGAGTAATTTGAACATTGTATAATAAATACAATATACAAACTATCAAAACACGCTTTGATTCTTCAGTAAATTTATGATGAGGTTAATCATTTAACGAAGTGTGTACATTTTACCATTTTTAAAAAGTTTAATAGAGTAGAACCTTATTGAAAAAACATTTTTTTTTGATTGCCTCCAGATATTGAAACTTTGAAACCAAAACACCATTAATTCACTAGTCTATTCGAGAAAAGAATCAAAGTAATTCAGAGTTGAATCTTAAATTTTTCGATTTTTTGAACATTTTTTTTTGATTCAAATATTCCTTTTATTAAATTATGTTTTTGATCTAGAAATATGTTTATGTTTATGGAAATAATTGAAATTATTCAAAGAATAAACTAAAAAATTGAACTGAAGATTTGTATTTTAAAAAAATATTTTCTTTGAGTATACTAAAAATGAAAGATCACCTTCATAAAGAAATTTATTGAAATATAGAATGAAAATAAAACTTCAACCGACCAAAACATATTTTCGAAGATTTTTTTCATTACCTTCTTAATTTGGATGAATCCAAACAACTGTTTTGCCTTGTATTTCTCACCCAATAGCAGGTTATAATTATTTTACAAAACATTATTTTACATTTTTATTTTCAAATATTTTTATCAAAAAATATCAAAATAAATGATAATGTTTTAAAAATTAAAATAAAAATTGTGAAAATCAAATAAAAGTTAAAAAAGATTTAAATCAAAAGAAAAAGAAAATTTTAGAAAAAATTTCAATCAAATTCTGAATTATTTGAGTTTTCAATTTAATTGAAAATAAATAATTATCAAATCAAACAAATAGACCCAAAAAATATTTATTTCTAAAGTAGGATTAAAAAAATATCCAATTTTTTGAATTCAAACTAGAATTAAATGAAAAAAAACCCCAATTCAAAATTTTTAACATACCAAAATTCGATTTGTGAAAAAAAAAACTTATTTAACCACTTCTCGAAGATTTACCAAATTAGAACCATTCACTAATTGAAATGTTAACACCTTTTTATAAAATAAAATACTCACAAAACAATAAATAAATAATTATCAATACAAATAAATCATGGGTGTGTTAAAAATTTTGGAGAGAGCAAAACAAAAAAATACATTAGTAAATTTGTTGAAATTCTATTAGGAATATTGATCGATCAAAGGTTAGATACTACCAACTAATTTTATTTGAGTTCTTCTATTTGGAACAACTCGACTTTAACATAATATAAACCTTTTAGAAAAATTTTGATCGAACGAAACAAGTAACGTAATTCGAACAATGAAATGAAAACAAAAACTAAAAGATGAAAAAATGATTATCATATTTTACAAAAATCAAAATTATCTCAAATTTCAATGAAATTGTATTATTGTGATTGTTTGGAATGTTTTAGCTGTGTGGAAAATTTTGAATTTTAGTTTATAATTTTTATAATCTGTTTGGAAATTCTTCAGAAATAAATCGAATTTGTAAATCAAAAATTTCCCAAACAAAAGTTTTTCCACAAAGAATGAAAAATAGAAAGAAGTGAAGTAGAAGATTTATATTTTCAATTTTAAAGATAAAATAAAGAAATAAATGATTTTTATTTATGATTTCAAGTCAATTTTTTCATTTTTTTTGAAAAATCCATTTTTTAATTAACATAAAAATAAATTATATTTAGATATATTACACTCTGGTATTTATTAAAATGCCAATATATTTGGTTAAAGAAATGATTTGAAGAATTCAGTTTTGTATAAATGGTGACACTCCTTAATTTGTAAATATACTTACCCCCTTAAAGTAAAAAAATTAATATCTTAACTAAGATCAAGTATAAAAGAAAATTTTTCTTGATTGGGCAAAATAAACAATCTCATTCGAACTATAATTGACTAACAAACTAACTAACAGAAATTCTTAATAAAAATTTGGCATGCACTCATCACTTGACACCCATTTTTTCCAATTTCCTTATTTTTAACAAAACATTAATTAAAATATTTTTAATTTTTTAAATAATTAAACATCACACCAAACCCGATCAGAAATACTTGACGACAAAACAACAAAGATGTTTCTTCAGCACATCTCCCAAGTTACGCCAAACCAACAAAGATCGAGTTTGTTTTTTTTTATTTATTTTTTTTTTGACAATTATTTTTTCAATCCTCAACCGATTGAATCCAACAATTTCTATGATCCATTTTCTTTCTCGTGATCTTAATACCAAATTATTAGAGACTAACGTTCTTGTGAGTTTTCCACTAACCCTCAAAAAAAGTTATATTTCCCAGCTACTTGATTATATCAACAAATGCACAAAGGTTGATCAATTAATCACGAGCACATTCCATTTAAAATGGTTTTTAGAAATTACCGGGCAAGCATTTTCTTTGCCCATCGAAGAACATTTGATCATCTCACAAGCAATCCAATTGTATCATTCGTGGGTTATTGGTGACAATCTTCCTGATGTTTTTGACAACAAAAGAGATTATTTTTTAAAAGAAATTTTCGGTCATTTATCACTTCTTTTCAAACCGAGAGAGAATTTGTCCAAAGAGCTGAGCAGTAAGCACATAGAATTGTGCAAAGATGTTATTTCCATTTTCAACCGATTCGGAACAAAAGAAAAGGATTATATTAGTGGCGAGACATGGTGTTATTTGCTGAACATTTTAATGGGCATTACAGATTCTCTCATCAGAAACGAGGGAACAGTAACAGAGCCTATTCTTTCTGAAATTTTCCCAGTCCACATGCTCAAAGTATTAACTCTTTTTCCTTATTTTTGGTTTTTGTTGAAGGGTTAACACCTGGCGTTTGTGCCTGCTTTTAATCTTGCCTTTTCTTTCTTTTTTTTTTTTTTTTTTTTGCAAAACAAATTATTTCCTGTTTTAGTTATTATTCGAATTATGGCTGATTTCAGAGACTCAAGATCTTAAATCTTGGCAATTGCTGAAAAATTTAGCCAGAGATTGGGTAAATAGAAAAGAGACAATAATACAATGGTCGTCAACAATATTCGGATTACTAAATAGAGTTATTAGCATCCTTTATGGTAGTTTTGAAGGAACAGAATCGGTTGCTATTGCATTGTAATTCTTTCTTTCTTTCATTCTTTAATTTTCATTCAGCCATCAAAAAAATATTTTCATTATTAAATTTAAATCAGAGGCTTGAAATAAATCACTAATATACAACACAAGGTATAAAACCCTAGTCTTGGTTATGATTCAATTGATCTTGAAATATATTTTTAAAAATAGCCAATTTGCACGAGAACAAAAATGATCTGAATTTAAGGCAGTTTTTGAAGGGAACGTCTAACGAAAATAACAAATGATTTGATTTAATGACTACGTTTGCAATTTACCAATTTGTCTCAACACCATTTGTTCCAATCTCATTTCAAATGTAAAGGAATGATCTTCAAAATATTCTCCCATTTGGATCAAAAAATCATTTTATTTCATTTTTTAAATTAAAAATTAACAAGAAATTTTGAGATACGTGAACCCGAACACTCTTGTTAAGGAACGTGAAAATGAAAAAAAAAAAAATAATCACGATTTTTTAACATTAAAAACACCTCTCAATAAATAACACAAACTTTAAATCTAAATGATCGTATTGTCAATGATTTTTGATAATTGAATTTCTTTGAATTGTTATATTGTCTCCACAAACCATTACCCGTTCCAGCACTACTGTGAAAATTTATAAGACATAGAAATTGGTTGTCTATTAAAAAATTGTGTTTTTTGAAAATAGAAAATTCAATTTCGATCAGAAGATAAAAATTTCAACTTCTCTTACTTCATTTGAGTTATTTTTTTTTATAAAAACAAAGACAAAAATTAAATTTTCTTAAGAATTGAAATCACAGAAACCATGGAAACTTGATTGTATATTTTCGATCTTTATTTTTAAATTGTTAAAATCTGAGATTTTAACAATTTTGAAAATTGAAGATCCACATTAATCTAAGTATTTTAATGAATTTGTTTGTCAATTCCCAAAATAAAAAAATGTATAACTTATTTTTAATCTTATATCATAAATTTTATGGTTTATGATTAGCTTTAATAACCCTTTTACGGTTTGTTGTACAAAATAACATTTCAGAATAGAAAATCAATTTCTAGATCTTATAAATTTTCACGGTAGGGCTGGAACGACTGTATCAATTATTACAAAGGAACTGTGATTTAGTCTTATTTTTTTTTTTTTGGTTTTTGTTTTTCCTTGAATTAAATCTCCCAGCCATGGCTAAGAGGAGAGTGTATCCTCAAATTGTTTGTGGAACAAAATAACCCATGTCAAACGTACTTTATATTTTTTGTGCTTTTTGATAAAATTTTTTTTGTTTGGATCGTTTCTCTCAAAACACAATTTGTTGTATCAAGAGAAATTGGGTTGAGGTTTTTGTGGTAAAAGTTTTGAAGAATTTTTCATTTAAAGGCTCTTTTTGGAATTAAATTTGCAAAAATTAGTCAGTTTTTTTTTATTTAAAAAAAATTTCTTTGTCAGTTGAAGAAAAAATGATCTTTCTATTTGTGGGAATGAGGAATTTTGGTGGATTTAATACAATACCAAACCAATTACCGTGCCATTATTCAAAAATCTCTTTGTTTTAAAATAACAAAGGTATATTTATCTAAAAATTTCACTTATCTCCTTATTTGATATTTGAAAACAAAATTTAGAACCTTCTCAGCTTAACTCACAACCCAAAAAAAAAAATATAGAAAACTCCAGCATCGTCTCAAGGTTTCTAAAAATTGTTTTAAAGTTAAAATTTCTCAAAAAGTCGATTTTTGCCAACCTTCTTTTTCATTTTTTGATATCACAGAAATCACAGATACAAGACTGAAAAAATTTAGAAAAATTTTGAAATTTTTTCCTTCTTAGATCTCGCTGAATAAAAAATTGTGAGATTTAACAATCACCAAACCCTGATAAAAACACACAATACTTAAAATTTGAATTGCAAACGTAGTCGTTAAAACCAATAGAATTTTTTACATGAAATCTAAATTGAGCCAGTTAATTGAATTTACCAAGTAAAAAAGGAGGAAATTTTTTTTGAAAATTTATTAAAATAAATGAAAAATGTCCAAAAATAAATGAAAAATAAAAGAAAAGTTATTGAATTTTCTAATGAGAATATTTATTTTTTGATTGTTTTGTGTGAGAAAGGAAAAATACCAATACCAAAAATGGAAAAGATAGGAAAAAAGATAAAAAGAGATAGAAATAGAAATGAAGCAATCAAATTTTTTTTTTAGATACAACCATTAAACAAATCTTCTATAGCCATTGTTTCGTGAAGTTTTTCTTGCCTAACCCCAAAATTTATTTTAATACAAGCCCTACTATTATTATTTTATTTTGGACTTTAGGTGCCACTTTTTTTTATTTTTAGATACTTTTTACTGTTGTTTAGAATAAGAAAAAAAATATAAAAAAAAAAACTCAAAAGCAAACTAAAAAGAGCAAAAATTAAGCCAAAATTCTATTACGTAATTATTTCAAAACCAAAACAACAAACAATTCCCAAAAATATCAAGTAAAAAAATAAAAAAATGCAAATCGGTAAAATTTTTTTTCTAAAACTAATAGAAAAACTTAATAACATTTTTTATAAAAAAACTATGAGTGATTAAATATATATATATATATATACATATTTATATTTGTTCTAAACTATTTTCCAGTCAAAGAGGACCAGTTGTAGTGAGTGAAATACACGTGTTTAAAGGATTTGCCTGGATATTAGAAGGAAAAAATTGACTTTGGATATTTTCAAAATTAAAATCATTTTTTCACATTTTTGCACATTTTTGATTTTTTTTTTCGATTTTTTTTACACCTAATTCGTTTCAAAATTTTTTTTTATTGAAAGATCAATAGTCACCAAGTAAAAATGTGTTATTCTAAAGGTTAATTGAAACCATGGAAATGATTGTTGAGAAATCATATTGATTTCTATTGGAATTTTATTCAATCTTTGATTTTGATATTTGATTAATAAAGGTGACAAATTTTCACTTCATTTTCATTTCCTTTTTCAAATAGAGACCACAAATACCAACACACTCCGTTTGGGGGCTTGATTTCGAAAAGAAAAGTATGGAAAATGAAGTGAAAATTGTTTCTTATTTATTATTCAAATTCCAATAGAAGTTCATTTCGAACATCGTTGTTTTTCTCAATAGGTCACTAAGAATTTGAGTTTTTCAATTTTTAAGAAAATTTATTGATTAATTAGTTTTCTTTCAGACATATATCAACAATTCTTTGATGATTTGTATTATTCTGCTTCTTTCTTATTTTTTCTACAAAGGTCAATTATATAAAATAATTGATATTTGAAAAAAATGTTGGATCCCTTTGACTGAAACAAAGTTTATTTTCTTTTTTTATTTTCTTTTTATTAATATCTAATAATGAATCTATTAATTTAATCTTCTAAAAAATTTTTTAAATTGAAATAGGCCATCGCCACCAGATACTACTTTTCATCCATCATTTATTAACATTTCAGATGAAAAAGTAATTTTTTCTTGGGAAAAAATATTAAGTAAGTTTTCTTAAAATATTTTCAGTTTTATTTTCAATATTATCAATAATGATAACAAATTATGATAAATCAAATTTACTTATTATTATTTTGAAAATAGATATTTTAGGAAATCCAAATGATTTTAAATCACCAGAACTTTTCCATTTAGCAATGAGTGGCTTAAAAGACATTGTAACATTATTATTAGGTGTCGGTAATAAACAAGAATATAAAAAAACAAATAAAAGATTTCTTCTTTCCGATCAGCCAAGTGGGAATTCCATTTTAAAAATATTTGGACAATGGCCCATTGAAGCAGTGTTTCTTAATAGAACTGGCTTTGAAGAGGGAACCTCCGTGGCATATTCAATTCTTTGTAAAATATTTACTGCTTATCAAAGCCAGCCTATCCACGATGAATATCTTTATAAATTCTATTCATTTATTGTATATTCTTTCGAAAACGAACAAGAATTTTCTGAAGCTTCTTGTTCAATTATTATGAATACTGAAACAATTTTTTTAACCAAATTAAGAGGATTATTTATTCTGATTCCCTATTATTTGAAAATAATTAATAAAATTTTATTAAAAGTAAGTCTTCTTGTTTATCATTTAAATTTTCAAATATAAATTTTAAAAAAAATATTTATACACTAACATCAACTATAAATTCTTGTTATTCGTATAAAATCCCCTTTTATTAATTCATTTATTGTTTGATTAACATTTATATTTATATTTACATTTACACCAACCTTAATATTAACATTCACATTCACATTCACATTAATAACACATTCACATTAATATTAATATTAATATTTAAAGCCAAAACCAACTTTTAAAATAACTGTACCATTATCTACAATGCGTAGATCTGCTTTATTGATTTTAAAAACTTTGGTTTGTTTACCAAACCATTTCCCAGATCTAAAAATCCCACAAATCGTAGGATATACAAATGATAATGTTTCTGATTTTCATTTTATTTCTACTCTTCGCTATACTGTAATTAAAGGATTTCCTCATGAAACTGATCCAACAAATGCAAAAATCTTTTTTTGGCTAATGGGATATTTAATTTTTGCAACTATTAAAAAACAATCGACCGTTGTGCCATTAATTATATTAACAATTCAAAAATATTTATGTGCTCCAACACCCGTTCAAGAATCTTGGCCAATTGATGTGATTTTAGCTTCATTTGATTTGCTTCGAACAATTACTCCATTGGTTGATCAGATTAATGAATGCTCTACAGTAATTTTTTTTTTTTTTTTTTTTTTTTTTTTTTTTTTTAGGATAACATTATTTTAATATTCTTGATAAAAAAAATTAAACACTCAAAAAGTTCGAAACTATAAAAATTTTTTATTCAAGATTGATTATTGATCAAAACAAAAAAATAATTCTCATATACCCTAAAGCTTTAAACAAAAATAGACAATTATATTTAGATTATCAACAAATTTGAAATTATTTTCAATATTTTGAAAACATTCGATATTATTCTAATGTCTATAATAAAAAAAAAAATGAAAAATAAAAGTAATAAAAAATCCAAAATCTGTAATTAAAATATTTCAAAAATAAAAATAAAAACGTTGTGAACTTTTTAAATACTTTTTTTATAAGATAAATCGATCAGAATGAGTATTTTTTACGAAAACCAAATCATTAATATAAAGATGATAATTAAAGCCTGAAATTGAAATTTATTGAGGTAAATGTAAAATTATAAAATATATTTGAAAATTAAATATATTACACATCACGATCATAAAAAAATTTTTTTGAAAAAAAAATTGAACATTTGCTAATTTTTCACTTTTTAATAACCTCACTTATAATAAACACTCTTGGTTAATAAAAGATCTTGGATCATAAACTATTTGAAAGATATTCCACGATTTAAGTTGAAAATTTAAATTTCCAGGTTCTAGTAATATTTTTTTTCAATTTAATAGGAAAAAATTTGAATATTTTTTTTTACACAGTTAAGAGGTTATAATCCTATATTTTAAAAGTATTTTAAATTTAATAAATATCTTACAAATTGATAACCAATCATTTGGATTATTAAAGAATTATTTATTGATATAAATTTAAAAAATTATTTTTTTTTTGATTTTTCCGTTAGTTTTTTTTTGATTTTTGTAATAAACTGAAAATTTAATAAATTTTCTGTTTATTTCAAAAAGTAAAAAAAACCCAGGACACTTTTCGTTAGGTTTTCCAGAATTTAAAAGAATAGAGTAAAATCAATGATTTTACTCAATTCTTTTGAATTTTGGAAAACCTAGGACACGGAATATTTATCATCATTTATTTTTTTTCTGTATTTGATTTTTTTTAGAAGAGTAGAGTGTTTTCAAAACTATTAGTTATTATCTATTCAAAAAAATATCCTAAAGTTGAATTTAAAAAAAATTCATTGTGGCATCCATTTAAAAATTTTTACCCCAAAACATACATTTTTTCTAGACTAGAGACTTTTAAAAATCGTGGTTATACTAACAACAATAAATAGAATATCCTCATGAATTTAGAGTTCTGTAATTTTGATTCTATTACGAATAAAGTCTATTATTTAAGATGATAGATTAAGGAACGTTGTAGTTTCGTCTAACTTTTTTTTTCAATTTTCTTTTTTCATGCTAGTGATATAGAAATTTAATAGTTCCAAAAATAACAAATTTACTTACATCAAAAATTGTATTTTTATAAAAAAAAATAAAGAAATCATTTTTTTTCATTTTTCCACTGGCTGAATCTTCTTTATATTGGGAAGAAGAGTTCCAACGGAAAAAGATCAAGTGGTTACTTGTTAATACTGTGACACCGAACCACAAAAGTATGAGTATTTTGAAAATAAAATCTAAAAAAGCAAAGGCTAAAAATGACCAAAGGTTTAAAGCAAATCAAGATCAAAAAAAAAAAAGAAATTACAACAATTAATCAATGATTCCCAATTGAAGATTCATGATCAATTATCAAATTATTAAATCAACCAAAAATTTCGTGGATGTGATCTCGGGAGCCCTTAATTAAAGATAGTATTGTTTTTTTTTTTTTTTTTTGATTTTATAACAATTGCTCCTTATAAACCCTTTGTAAATTTCAATTTCTTTTCTTTTTCTTTTTCTTTTTTCCTTTTTCCTTTTTCCTTTTCAATTTTTTGCTTTTGCTTTTTAAACATAAAAAAATTTGGGTATGCCTTTCCCTTGAACAATTGTGAAATCTATGATTTTACGCTTAAATTACCTTTGAGGAAATTTAAGTAAAAGAACATCTAGAGTGTTCTTTACACTTCTTTCACAATTAAAAAAAAAAAAAATATTATTTTTTTATAAATTTTATTGAAATTGAGAAATCTCTTGAAACTTTTCAAAGTTAATTTTTTTTTTTGAATTGAATTTTTTACCAAAGAGATGATATTGAAAAATTTTTTTTTTCCTATTTTTGATTTTGGAATGGAGTTTAGGTGAGTGAAATTTTAGTTAAAATAAAAAAATTAAATCATTTTGACTATTTTGATTACATTCATTTTGTTTTTAAATACCAATCTATCAATTTATATTAAAATAACGATTTAAATAATTTTAATGATATAATTTATGGGATAGAATGTGATCTTTCAATTTAAACTATTGTAAAAACTAATTTTATTTTTTGATATTTTTAAATAATAATTATTATTTTTAATAAAACCATTTAACAAAAATATTTATTTATTTATTCTATTTATATTTGCAAATCACATTAGCAAACACTTCCAAATTTATTAATTGGGCTAAGTCGTGTTTTAAAAAAATATCTAGATCAACCACCACCAAATTGGAACAAAAAAGACCTTGAAAATGTTATTATTGGATTATTTGATTTAATTTCTGATTTAGTTTGCATTGGCCAATGGGTATTTTATTACCCAAACACGTTTCAAGAAATATTACAAGGCATTGGGAAGATTTTAATATTGACTGAAAACCCAAAAAATAAAACAAATTCCAAAAAAAAAAGGAAACAAACAAAAAAAGAAAGAAAAAAAACAGATGAAAAACTGGCTTTATCAAAAAAAGTGAAATTAAAAGCACAACAAACATGGAAAGTTATTCTTCGCGTAACTGGAAATTTCCCTCTTTCAACCGGCCCAGCAAACTTTTCAACATTGTTAACAGAAGAGATAATTATGAAACAATCAGGATTAAATGATGATGAATTTAATGAATATATTAAAGTTTTCCTTTTTAATGATGAAACCATTCTTTCAATAATAGAATATCCATTTAAAGATAACAAGGATCAAAGTAAAAAAATAAAAAAATCTTTTCTTAATCCATATTTTTATTGTTTTATTATAATATCTGTGAACTTTTATTTCATTTTTTATTTTCTAATTAACCATTAATGTTTTTTTCCTTTTTCTTTTCTTTGTTAATATAAATATATAAATATACATACACACACACACACACACACACACACACACACACACACACACACACACACACACACACACACACACACACACACACACACACACATGTACATAGGATATAAAACATTTGTAATCATTAGAGATTCGTTTGGAAGATACTGTTGGTCATTTTCTAGAAGAATATTAGAATTTGATAAATTTGAAAAAAAAAAACAAATTAAAGAATTTAGTGAATTAAATGAAAAAATTAATCTTTGCTCAACAAATTTGTCTAGTAAAAAAAAATTAAAAAAAGGAAATAATTCTAATATTCTTTTAGAACCTAGTTTCTTTTTCCCAATTGATGTAGTTAATAAAACAAATTGTATCAATCAAATGATCAATATTCAGGATCGAATTGAAAAAAATGCAAAGAATTTGAAAGAAATTGAAACAAAAATTAATAATTTGGAGACTAATCAAAGAATATTGGAACAAAACCATAGAAACGAAAAAGTAAAACGAGGAAGGGGAAAGGAAAAGAAAGATGTACAAAAACAAAAGAAAAACGAAAAGGAAAAAGAACTAGAACAAGAAGTAGAACAAGAGCAAGAACAAGAGCAAGAGCAAGGGCAAGAGCAAGAACAAGAACAAGAAACAAAAATTAATAATAATAATAGATTAGATAAAAAATACAAATTTAATGATTCAAGATTACTATTAACAAATTTAAGCTTCTTAGGAATTTCTGAAAAGAAATCTTTTGTAACTTTAAAACATAATGAAGAATTCTTCCTTACTCTTAGAAAATTAGATAATTGTAATGAGCGCATCTGTCATTCCATCGGTGTTGTTTATTTGGCACCAAACCAAAATAGATATTCCAACATGGATGAAATTTATGAAAATGAGTGTGGTGATGAAAATTATGAAGACTTTTTAAGACAAATTGGTTGGATAGTTGATTTAAAAACGCATACCGGATTTAAAGGGGGGTTAGATTGGAAAACTACTGGTCGATATACACCATATTTTGCAGATTATAAATGCGAAATTGTTTTTAAAGTATCGACTTTATTAAAAATGCAAGATCTTGAAAAAAAAAAAAAAATAATTGGCGAATGTTCCATCGTAATTATATGGTGCAACGATGAAAGAATTTTCAACCCCAAATGTATTAAATCTAAAAATAATCAAATTTTTTTCATTATTCGGCCACACCATACAGGATTATTTACTATTACCATACAAGACTTTACCAGTAATTTTAAATATTCAGGCCCGCTAATGGATAAATCATTATTAGATAAAGAAATATTAATTTACTTATTAAGATCTACGATATTAAATTATAATTATAAATTGAATATAAATAAATTGAAATTTATTGAACCAAATAATTATCGCCATATAGTAATTAAGGGGATCAAAAGAAAGTTTTTAGTAAAATATAATAATCAAGTTTTTTTAAAAACTTTCTTTTCTAATTATTCATTGGATTTTTCCTCTTCTACCTTTTTGGATCTTAGTATTTCTCTTCAAGAAGATGAAAGTCCGAAAAGTGAAAAAAGCGATTTTATTGAAAAATTGGAATCTAATTATAATTCAGGCAATAAAACGAAAAAGAAAAAGAAAAAGAAAAATAAGAAAGGTAATCTTGAAAAAAATGGATATCATAATAATAAAAATAGTAAAACGAAGACTCACAATAATAATGATGATGATGATGATGAATCTAATAAAAAAAATAAATCAACGAAAAAAAAAAACAAATTACAAAAGATATATTCCTTAACTCCAAAAAAAAAGAGTAATTTTAAAAACAAATTATATTTTAATAAACAATCATCGGATTATAAATCAGATAATGAATCCGATTCTTTTATTATCAAAAATAAAAAAAATACCTTGGGTGTTGATCAGAAAAAAAGAAAACACGGAAGAAGTAAAACTACTGAGAAAATAACTACCAGAATTCAAAAAAAGAAATCATCTAAAAAATAATTCATCAAATTATTAACATTTAGATATATTTCTTTCATCCTTGATATTCTTTTTAATTCTTTCTTTCATTACCATTTCTTTTTCTTTTTCTATTTTTTCTATTTATTTTTAATTATATTTGTTTTATATCTAAAATACTTT
Source organism: Anaeramoeba flamelloides (assembly GCA_027625915.1). Classification (NCBI taxonomy): domain Eukaryota; family Anaeramoebidae; genus Anaeramoeba; species Anaeramoeba flamelloides. The sequence goes on from JANTQA010000012.1 coordinate 7,428,607, forward strand.
CCAGTCAAAGGGACCCACTTGTAATGGATTGATAACATGGGTTTAAAGGGTTTGAATGGATATTGGAAGAAATAACTTAATTTTGGAAATTTGAAAATTGAAATCATTTTTTCACCTTTTGCTTATTTTCTTTTTTTTTTTTTCAATTTTTTTTATACCTAATTCATTTGTAAATTTTTTTTTATTGCAAGATGGAAAGTCACTTTAGTAAAAAGGTGTTATTCTAAGGTCATTGAAAGTGTGAAAATGATTGTATAAAAATCATATTGATTTCTATTTAGAATTTTCTTTGATTTTCAATTAAATTTCAAATGAGCCTTGAGACTTTTTTTTCAATGATTTTCCAAAGAATTTTCATTTTTTAATTTTCATATAAATTATTTTGATTTACTTCATAAAAATATCAACTATTTTCCTATTTCTATTATTTGACTTATTTTTTATTTGTTTCTTCAAAAGTATCTTATTAAAAATAATTTATATTTGCAAAATTTTTGGGTTTCATTGACAAAAATAAAGTTAATTACAAAATACTAACTATAGGTGTTGATTCAATTAGTTTTAATATTTCACTTAATGTAATCTTATAAATTTACTGAAATAGAACCATGAACAAATAGAAATTTTTTTGTTAAAAATTTAAAAAAAATTACTTTACTTTTTTGGAATAAACTTAAAGAAAATACCTTGAATTTTTTTCATGAAAACTGTGGATGGGAAAATTATTAAATTTCAAATTTGGTCAAATTTCGAAAATTATCAAATTCTCATTTTTTTCAAAATAGTCAATTCCATTGAAAGGTATTGGTTGTAGGTATTTAAAAACCCCTTTACGGGTAGGTTAAGGTATGTTAGGGCATGTTAAGATATGTAAAAGTCGGTTTGGGTGGTTTAAGGGGTATTTTTGAGAAAATTTTGGCAAGGATTTTGAAAAAAAAAAAATGAAAAAGAGACCAATTATACTTTTGCAACTTTTTTTAAGGGGAAATATTTTACACTTAACTTTGTTCGTTAAAAATGGATTTTGAACAAATTTTTAAAAATATTTAGTATTAATGATTTCAAGATTTTGAATTTTCTACAATTTAATTAATAAAATACTACTGATTGCAAAATAACTTTTTGATTTTTAATTATCACAATTTTAAAAAACCATTAAAAAATTTCGTACCAATAAGAATAATCATGAAACTCAACAAAAATACGAAAAAATTCAATTTGACCAATTTTGAAATTTGATCAAATTTGAAAGTAATAATATACACCTGGGGATAGTGTTACTGAGTAGTAAAGAGTGTTTTTTTTTTTTTTTTCATAATTTTTTTTTTTGTTAATCCAATCTATTTAAACTAAAATTCAAATTATTGTCATGTTTAAATTTAGTTCATGGAATTTCAATAATACAATTTCATTCAAAATTGAAATAATTTTGATTTTTTGAAATATAAAAAACATTTTTTTATCTTTTAGATTTTTGTTTTCATTTCCTTTTTTTTTAAATTCTTTTTGTTGATCAAAATCTTTTTTCAAGTGATATTATGTTAAAGTTGAGTTGTTAAAAAACGTAAAAGTCAAATAAAATTATTTCAATGTATCTAATCATTTGATCGATCAATATTGGTTAATAAAATTTAAACCAATTCACCAAGATATTTTTTTAGTTTTACTCACTTATAAATTTCAAATATAGTCTTGATTTATTTGTTTTGATAATTATTTATTTTTTGTTTTCTGAGTATTGTGATTGATAAATAATTGTTAAAATTTCAATTAGTGAATGGTTCTAATTTGGTATTACTTCTCTGAGATTTTTTTTTAAATATGATTTTTTTTTTAAAAAATTGAATTTTGTTTATTAAAAATTTTGAATTGGGAGTTTCATTTGAAATCAAACAATATGAAAAAAAAACTTAACATCACTTTTCTCGATTTAAAAAGAATATATTAATAATCATTGATTATCATCTATTCATTTAACTCCTTTTTTCAGTTTTGCCGGGAAAATAATATAGTTATATTTTCAAAAATAATTATGTTAGATCTATTTGAGTAAATGATCTCTTTTAGTTTGAAAAATTATTTTAAATAAAAAAACAATTTACAAATTGAAATAACTGTAAAAAAAGATATAAAAATATTTTTTGAAAAAATAGAATTGTTTTTGTTTCTATTTTTTTTTTTTAAATTATAATTACTGTTTTTTAGGAAATTTAATAAATTTATTTATTTGAGAGTTATTAAGAATAAATAAAAGAATAAATATAATATTATTTATGTTAGTTTTAAAAAAAATTAATTTCCAGCCAGATTCTATAGAATAAATATTAATAATTAGTAATAACCAAAACCCATTTCATCGCCACCATTTTGAAATTGTTTTATTTCAAAATCTTTATTTTTATTGTTTAATAAATTTTCTTCCTTTTTATTTATATTTTCTTCCTTTTTATTTATATTTTCTTTACTTTTATTTTCACTTTCTTCATTTTCTTCATTTTCTTCATTTTCTTTATTTTCTTTATTTTCTTTATTTTCTTTGTTTTCTTCACTTTCTTCATTTTCCTCATTTTCCTCGCTTTCTTCGCTTTCTTCGCTTTCTTCGCTTTCTTCACTTTCTTCCAATACATCATCATCGAAAAATCCTATTATATTTTTAACTTTTCTCTTTTTTCGATCATTATAATTTTTTTCATTTTCATTTTCATTTTCATTTTCACCGATTAAGCTATTAATTTTATTATCTTTTAAATTTCCTTGATATTTATCTTTATTTTCTAATCTATCTTGGCTATATCCCCGTTTGTGTTCTGAGTCCCTCTCTTGCCCCCTTTTCTGCTCCTTCTCTTCGGCCTGTTGTGGTTTTTGTTCTTGTTCGAATTCATAATTCTGCTCTTTTTCTTGATTCTGTTCATACCTTTTTTCAATATTGATTTGTTCTTGCTTTTTAATAGAATCTACATTTTCAACTTCAACATTTGGATCTGAATCCCAAATTTCATTCTGTAAAAAATTCGAATTTGGATTATTTACAATATCTAAAGAATTATCTTGGATGTGATCAAAAATATAATTATTATTAGCAGAATTAATAGCTTTGAAACTTTCAATAAATCCCTTTTGATTAAAACCTTGAATGTCGGTGTAGTTCCTGGGTTTAAAGTCTTGACTTTTTGATCTTTGAATTGGCTTTTTATTAACATTTAAGCTTTTATTAGATTTGTCTTGATTTTTATCTTGATTAACTGTTTTTTTATTATGTATTAAAGGAAGTGAAAACACATTTAACATTTGTTCATATGCGTCACTATCAACAAAAATATCCAAATTTGGGATTGGCTTTTTTTTTTTTCTTTCCTTTTTCTTTTTTCTTCTCTTGATATAATTTAATTGCCGATTATTTAAATAGTTCGCTGCCTTCGGATTGTTTATTGTTGATGTAGAGACTGATCTTTTTTTTAATCTCAAACTCTCTTTTTTCTCATTTTGTTTTATTCCAATTGGCACGTTAAATGGCATGTCATCCAATATATCATTTTTTTGGTTATTAGGTTCATTATTGTCATTTTTTGATATTTGAATTTTACTTTGTCCAAATCCTTTAAATGTAAATATGTCTCCCATATTGTGGTGTATGTATTGAAGAAAATTCTCATTTTTTGAGTTATCCATTCGATTTCCATTTGTATTAGTATTGGTATTGGTATTGGTATTGGTATTGGTATTAGTCTTAGTATTAGTGGACTTTTGTGATTGCCCATTCATGTTTGCCTTTTTCTTCATCTTTTTTTTTTGCTTAAGTATAAATCTTAAATTTGAAGACAATTTGATATAATTCTCGTTAATCCGTTTTCTCGAATCCTTTTGGAATTTTAGGTATACAAATCTGACCCAATTATTTAATTGGTAATACCCATATTTGTTTGCTACACTCATTTCAATTACAGTTACGCTTAAATTTTTTTGAATTTTGCAATCTTGTGCAAATCTTTGTGCTTCTTCAAATTGGACATTTCTTATTTTTTTTTTCATTCCAGAACTGGAATTTGAATTTGTGCTTGAATTCGATTTTTCTTCATCCTTTTTTGCATCACAATCCTTAAAATTTGCAATCACCAATATTTCCACATCCTCTGGTATTGTGTCAATCAACCTAATGATATAATCAAAAGTTGATCGCATTTTTGGGTTGTACATCAAAACAATTCCATCAAGATTCGTAATACGTGATGTGCGTGAATTTGTAAATGTCTGAAATTCTTTTTGGATGTTTTCTTTTTTTATTAAAAGCCAATTTATCAATACAACGTTGAAAAAAAAAAAAAAAAAAAAAAAAAAAAAAAAAAAAAAAAAAGAAGAAGAAAAAAATTAAAAAAAGCGATTTGAAAGAACCATTTTGTAAAAAGAAAAATTTTCAGATTTCTAAAAGATCAATTCTGAGTGGATGACAACTTTCGGCTTGCAATCAATTTGTTTGCCTTTAGAAAACTTATTTTTGACGAATTATTTCTTTTGTGAATAATTGTTGTTTGTTATTTTTTTTTTTATTTTTTTTGTTCTTTTTAAAAATCATACTTTTGTGGATATAAGAACTTGGAACAATATCCCATAGCCTCAATTGAATTACTTTATTTAATTGGGGGTGTCTCCAATTATAAATAGTTGAATTAGTAATTCTTGTAGGAGTATAGCTTTTTAGATTCACCTTGCCAGTTATTGATTGCAATAAGGAACTTTTCCCTGTTTTGTGTGCGCCTGCAATATGGATCTCGACACAATTTACTGTTCGTTTATTTGGTATTCCTGTTACAAACATGTCAAGACCATTTAACAAATTATTTTTAAATTGACTATTACCCATCTTATCTAACAAATGTTTTTTTGGAAAAAAGGTTTGAACTAAAAAAAAGGTAAGGTAAAACAAAAAAATGTTAAAAAATATTTTTATTTTACTTTTTTCAATTTAAGCAGCCATATGACTAAATTAAAAATAAAAAAGATTAAGACAGGATCTTTTCAGAAGTGAAAGTTGATTTATTAAAGTAAGATTCTTTATTAAAATTTTATTTGGTATATTTTTTTAGTTCGACAGTTACTAAAAATGGATAATAATTTGGAGGCGTGAATTATTAACTAAGCTTATTCTTAGTAGAAGTTATAACTCTAAAACTTACTTTGTCTTTATAGGATGATTGAAATTGAATTCTTAAAAGATCACTATTCTTCTTCCGAATTTTTGTCAGGAAATTTACCTAGTTTGAGAGGGGATTAATAATAAATAATGAGTTATAGTGTAAATGTTGAAATTTTGATTTATTTATGAAGAAATTTCAATATTTTTAATTTTCAAAAAGTTGGTTTCTGCAATAAACAGTGATCAATATAATGCGTGAACAGCTACTATAGTCTGTGTTTCAAAATATAATAGGTTCTTTTTTTTGTTCTTGTTTCAATTCAGCATCCAATTCAAAATCCAATAGTATACCTAAGTTCAAATCAATTTTGAAAATAAGCTCCTGGATATTTTCAGTAAAATTTAAATTAGGAATGCAATTTATTAAAATTTTTTCACAATTTTCTAAATTTTTTTGAATTTTTATTGTTTTTTTGATTATAAAAATTTTCTTCAAAAAATTTTACAATTTGATCCATTCATTTTTTCAAATTTCTTTTTGTTTAATAGAACTTTAAGAAATCAAGACCATATTTTTTAAGGTTTATTGTTGGTTTATTTGATCAGTTGATGAATCGCTATCACAAAAAAAAAAAAAAAAACATGCTTTTTATTTTGAAATACACATTAAACTTTTCTTCATACTTTATTTCGCCAACATTAATAATTGGGGAAAGGGTATTTAGTATCTTCTTCTCTTGGGTTTGAGATTCAGAAATAATAATATGGTAAGAACACTCTTAAAATTGTAAAATAATCTATTGATTTATAAAATAGGTTTCGTGATCACTCGTAAATTAAAATCCATACTATTCAAATTTTATCTCAAAAGTCCTATAAGGAAGATTAATATATTTCTAAAAATTTCATTTCCAATTGATTTTTTTGAAGATTTTTCAGTTTTTACTTTAAATAATTCTGTAAATATTTTGGAAATTGAAATAACAACTTTCAAGTATTACTTGGAAAATAACAAATTACAATTTTGAAAAATGATAATTATATAGAAAACAAATATCAATCAATTTGTTCGACTTGGAACCAAAGTACTTTTAAATTCGGGAATTGATATAATTTTTTAATTTAAAAATTGTGCTTAAGGGTTTAACATTACCAACAAAACCACCGCATTGAAATATATGATAGTTTATTAAAAATTGTATCGGTGCTCTTAAGTTCTATATTGCACAAGAAAAAAAATAAAAAAACAAAAAAATCCAAAATTTTAATCTTTCTAATATCAACACTTAAAAAAGGGGAGAAAATAATCTTAAAAAAATAATTAAATTTGGAGAAAGTTATTTAATTTTTGTATCTGAGATAATTTTTTAAGATACAAAACTAAAAAATTTCACTTTGTATTTTCAGATTGTATTTATATAATACTTAGTAATTATTTAAATATAAACCAGATCGGTAATATTCTTAAAATCTAAATATCCTAAAGCTCTCAAATGATAAATATAATAATAATTATTTTTTTACAAAATTCTAATTTCAGAATGGAGAATTTCAGATTTTATTGGTTTTTTATCTAAATATTTATTCAATAATGCCATGCTTTTAAACACAATTAATTTTATTTGATAAAACTCTTTTAATATTATTATACAATTTTATGTTTATTTACTTTATTTTTTATCTTATTTGAAATATTTTAGGAACTTATAATTTATTAATAAAATAATAAATCTCCTTTTGTTTTTATCTTACAAAAGTACCATAATATTATCTAGATAATTCTTTTAAATTTTAATAAATACAAATATATCCGTTTTTTATAAGTATTTAACTATTTTGGATTTATTTCAAAAAAAATTTACAATATTTACTCAACTTCAGACAATCAATTTTTAAAAAATATATCAAAACATAAAAATCAAAAAAAAAAAACTATTTCTATTACCTTTCCAATCTTTAACATTCTTTATTTTTTGCATTTGAAAAAAACTTTGAATTCATAATAATTATTCCTTTCAGGTTATAAAAGTTTAATTTAACATTTTTATTTCAATTTGTATCCTTTTTAGTAAAATATGCAATTATTTTGATTTCTGAGATTCTATTTTATAAGAGTAATTAGTAAATCATGTTATTTTTTTCATGTTAGTGTTAAAAATTAATTCAAATTTCTAATTTATAACTGTTCAAGTAGTTTGAATATATTTTAGAATTATAAAAATAGTAATTTGATCAGACATGGATCTTGAAAGAAACGATCAATTTTGAATAATAAACTACGGTCAGTTCCATTTTTAAGGCAAAAACTTTAAACGAAATTTAAGGTATAAAAAAATCCCAAATTAAGGTACAAAATTCGGATTCTAGTAAAATAAATTGTAAAAAAAAAAATTACAATTTTGTGACTTAAATTGAGTTTTTTTTGTACCTTAAATTTCGATGAAAGTTTGTGCCTTAAAAGTGGAACTGACTGTAAAAGAAATAAATTAAACCAGTCAGCAGATCAAAAGATATTTTTTTTGTAGTTTTATACCTGGTTGGTGGGCTGATTGGGCATTTAAATTAGCAATACTTTATATTTTTGGATTAATCCTTCCATCATAACTTATTCTCATATTGGATTTACTTATAAAAAATACCCCGGATATTGGAAATCATCAAGTCTATTATTTATTTTTTATTATCTTCGGTTAAAAAAATCTCTTAACAAAATAATTATTTAAAAGAATCAGTTTAAATTCAAAATATTACTCAAAAGGTTTAATATAAAATAATCGATCTTAAGAAAGTAAAAACTTTATTTGTTTTTTTCTATTGATAAAGTAACGATTGCACTTTTTATCCTTTTGAAATCAGTTCACTAAAAATAAGAGTCTTATACCAGAAGTCAACACTTTCATTTTTTTTTTTAATTTACTATTAGATCCGAAAATTTTCTTGTTTATTTAGTTTTGATTTTGAGTTCATTCAAGTGCTTGGTTTATAAACAATTTATAGATTTTTTTCAAACATAAAATAAAATGTCAAAATAGAATGTTGAGATAAGAATAAAAGTAAAACCATTTGACATTCTGTAAAGTAAATTAAACAATTAACTTAACATTCTATTTTGGCATTTTATTTTATCTTTGAAATTAAAAGTAAAGGAGTGAAAAAAATACCTGACATGAAAATAATCCACAACAATATTTTTAATTGTGAATATTAGGAAAATTGCTGATAATTTCTTGTATTTAGTATCAAATCGATTTTTTAAGAATAAAACTTTTAAAATTATAACTCACCCACTTAATAGAATGATGATTAATGGAATTATACTTTTTCAAAACAATATTCAATAAATCTAAAAAAAAGAATAAAAATTATCATTTTCCAAACTCTAGTAAACCTCTATAAAACTCTATTATTTTTTTTAAAAAAGTCGATCTCCTTAGGATATTAAACAATTACTCTAGTATTCTAGAGAAACCATACTTTAATGAACTTTAAGTACTGTAGTCAAAATAACGCGTACAAAAAAAATTAATGCACGTTTCAAAATAAAAAAATATGTTTTTTTGTTATAGAAGACCTATACATTAACCAATCAAAGAAACCAATAATAAACCATAAAAAAATATGGTATTGGTTTCTTAAAGTTCTAGTATTTAAAAATAAATACCAAAAAATAAAGGTTCAAATTGCAAAATTTATCTTAAAAAATAGAGTAAATTTTTCAGAAAATACTTTTTATCATCAAAAAAACAAAAAAATTCAAAAAAATTTAGAAAAATATGAAATATTTTCAACTATTTGCATTCATAATTTAAATTTTACTGAAAAAAACCAGACCTTTACTTTCAAAATTGGTTTGAACTTAGGTATACTATTTGGTAGTAGATTAGATGTTGCCTTGGTACAAGAAGAAAAAAAAGTATGGATAATATTTTGAAACACAGATTATAGTCTAAGTGCACGCATTATTTTGATCACTATAGGTTTATTACTTGGATCAAAAAAATTTGGTTATTTATAAATAAGGATTTAATTGAAAATAAATGAAATTACATAATAATTTTAGTAATATTCACAATTTAAAATCTTTTCTGTGATTTTTTTCATGTTGGGTATTTTTTTCCGTACTATAATAATCAATTGTTTTTCCCACAAAACTTTGAATACATAAAAGTATCGAGAAACACCCAAAGTTAAAAATGTGGTTTTCGAATCTTCTTTCAAAATATTAAAAAGTAAAAATTTTGACTTTTGGTGAGGATTCCCTTAAGTTTGAATTTATTCTTGACTTTTGTCAAATTTTATTTTTGAATTAAATACAGTTATTCATGATAACACAAGAAATTAAATGATTTTTTTTCCAAAAATATGACTGAAACAAAATCATCACCTTCTTGTTAAAATTGAACTTCTACAATCAATCTTTCCATTAAATTTTGTAAAGAACTCATAATTTACAAGAATATCATATAAAAAAGTACCAAACAAACAAACTGATATCCAAAACTATAGTCTATTTTTTTTCAGACTCTATTGTCTCTCAAAAAAGAAAAAGAAGAAAATGAAAGTGAAAATTTTTTCTCTCTTTCTTGACAAACACAAACCAAAAAGTCCTCATTCAAAATTACTTTGTTTTTTAATTGTAGAAAAGTCTGACTTTGATTAAGTTGGTTTTTCTTTTGTTTGGCAACTCAAATTTTGCAACAAACAAAGGTAAAAGAGAAAATCACCAAAGGAAGAAATTTCAATGTAAAGATCTAGTTAATCATTTTTTTTATTCAAACCCTAAATTCTTTGAATAGACACATGATGTTAAAAAATTTTGCACGAGGAGACAACCCAAATGGGCTTCTAGGAATTGAAAACAAAGAAGGCAGCACATTTAAGGAATGGAAAAAATTATTAAAGGATGATTTGTTACATGTTGCGGCATCAGACACACAAGCGCTATTTATTCAAATGGACGGATCAGTCTTTTTAAGCGGCCAGTATTGTTCTGGACTTGAAAAAATCGAACTCAATGAAGATGTGGTCAAGTTGTCTTCTTCCTTTTACTTCTTTGCTGTTTTAACCAGTACTGGGAAAACGTATGTCCTCGGAGATGTCAATTCAAGGTTTGGATTTGAAACAAAACCTGACCATAAAACGTTTAAAGAAGTGCCATTATTTAAAGAAAAAAATATTGTTTTGAAAGATCTCGTTTGTGGCGTTATTCAGTGCTATTGGATTTCAGAAAATAATGAGTTGTGGGCTTCTGGTTCTGGTGGCAGTGGTAATTTTTTGAATTAATTATTTTCTTATTTTCTTTTCTTTTTGATTTTTTTGTTTCTTTTTTTCGGGTTATTGTTATTTCTCTTGTTTTTTCTTCTTTTTTCACAAAAAAGAAAAAAAAAAAAAAAAGTATTTTTTGAATTTAAAAAAATACTCATTTACTTTTTCAATTTGCTGAACTCAAAACTTGAATAGAATCACAAAAACAATTGCAATTCGAAAAAAATATTCTCAAGTATTTTTTCATCACATAAATTATAAATTATTGTGGATGCTTTAAAAAAGTGGGTATTCATAGTTTTAAAAGCTGTTGCTCAAACTGTTCGACTTGCTCTTAAAAAAGTTTATTGAAGGAGGTAAGTTCCAAACGAATTCTTCAGATACATTACAAATGTCATTCTTTCATTTTGGTCAATACTCTTGGGATCGTTTATACAAAGATTAAAATAAATTTTTTAGAGAAAAAAATTATTTTTCTTGAACTTTTTTTCGATGAATTTTTTGTTCTACTTTAAAACCTAACTTATAAAGTCCCTGAATAATACACCTCACGATCATGAAAAAATTTTTTGATAAAAAAATTAACCTTTGCTAATTTTTTACTTTTTGATAACCTCACTTAGAATAAACACTGTTGGTTAATTAAAGATCTTGGATCAAAATATTATTTTTGAAAGGTATTTTTTACAATTTAAGTTGGAAAATCCAATTTTCCAGGTTCTATTAAGATTTTTTTTCAATTTAGTTGTAAAAAATTTGAATATTTTAATAATCACAGTTAAGAGGTTATAGTCATCTATTTTAAAAGCATTTTAAATTTAATAAATATCTTTCAAACAGGGATAATCAATTATTTTAACTATTAAAAAATTATTTATTCCAAAAAGTAAAAAAAACCTTTTTGAATTTATTTTCGTTAGATTTTTTTTAATTTTAGAAATAGACCGAAAATTTTTATAAATTTTCTGTTTATTTCAAAAAGTAAAAAAAAAAGACACTTTCGTTAGGTTTTCCAGAATTTAAATGAATTGAGTAAAATCTTTGATTTTTCTCCATTCTTTTGAATCCTGGAAAACCGCCGTTAGTGTTTCTTGAGTTTTCTGTTTATTTGGAAAATCAATAGATTTTCGTTAGGTTTTTTTGAGTTTTCTATTTATTTGTGAAGTGTTCTAGGTTTTTTTGAGGTTTTCTATTTTATTTCGAAAATCTATTGATTTTCGTTAGGTTTTTTTTACTTTAGAAATAAACCAAAAATTATAATAAATTTTCGGTTTATTTCTAAAGTAAAAAAAACCTAGAACACTTCAAAATAAAATAGAAAACCTCAAAAAAACCTAGAACACTTTACAAATAACACAGAAAACCTCAAGAAAATCTAGGCACTTGATGACACTCTATGGCACTTTAAGGACACTTACAATAATTATCATAAGGGAATTATTTTTCTATTTCAATTTTATTAGATAAGTACAACATTTTCAAAACTATTAGTTATTATCTATCAAAGTAAATATCTCAAAGTTGAATTAAACTAAAATTCATCCTTCCGGTTATTTGGAATTTCTTAACCTGAAAAAACACCTTTTTTTCTTGACTAGAGACTTTTAAAAAAGGAGGTTATACTTACAACAATAAATACAATAGCATCATTAAATTTAAAGTTCTGGAATTTTGATTATATTGTGAATAAACTTTATTATTCAAGATGAAATGGTTAATGAACGTAATAGTTTTGCCAAACTTTTTTTTTTCAATTTTATTTTTTCATGCTAGTGCTAACCAAACATTTATACAATTAGTTTTTCATTTAGGTCAGTTATTAGTACAAAATTACCGAAAAACTCAGTAAAATTAATTAATTTCCCCATAAATCAATACTACTCTTGTCGTTCAGAGTATTTACAAAATAACAAATAATAAAAAAACACAAAAAAAATTATTTTAATCTTAGAATAAAAGATCTTATGACCCTTGACCAAAATGAAAGAATGACATTTGTAATGTATCTGAAGAATTCGTTTGGAACTTACCTCCTTCAATAAACTTTTTTAAGAGCAAGTCTAACAGTTTGAGCAACAGCTTTTAAAGCTATGAATACCCACTTTTTTAAAGCAGTTTGATCAAAATTTGAGCAATAGAATTAACCACAATATAAATTATTTCTATTCAAAAGTTTATTTTGAATGCTAGTTATGAAAAAGAATCACTAAATCGAGGAAAAATACAGTTAATTGAAAAATAAAATGAATGAAATTTGTTTTAGCTTTCCAAAAAAAAAAAAAAAATAAAAAAAAAAAAAACAAAAAAGCCATTTAAAAAAAGTGAGTACTTTTTTTTTTGATTTTGTCAGAATTAAAACTTTTTTTTCAAAGTTTTCTCTTTTAATAAAGTTGTACGATTTTTTTAAAAAAAGAGCTTTCCTTCCTACTCCAATCTCTACATCACGCTTAATGGATGATTCTTTTCTTTATTCAAGTCAAAAACTTGATAAAAGTTTTAATTCTGAAAAAGTTTTCACTTTTTTAAAATAGAAATACTTTAAAAAAAGTCCTCACTTATTTAAAACAACTATAAAACAAATTATTAAAGCCCCATTCTAAAAGGAAAAAATTCTAAAAGGGAAAATTTTACTAAAACCCGTTTATTGTATTAAAAAGTTCAAATTTTCACAGCATATTTTGAACATTTTTCGGGATGTGTAATGGTATTTGATTTTCAAATGGGATAAAATTATTATCTCATCCCCTTCTTCTTGATTTGTAGTATGATCTTTTAATATACTACTTGAAATTAAAGAGAGTGGATCAATACTGATAAATTCAAATAAATTTTTTAAAACTTTTTACTTCAATTTCCTTTTTTTTAAAATTGTTTTACTCAACTTTGAATAAAAAATTGTATTCTTTTAAATGCAAATAAAATATTGTAAATTAGATGATTTTCGAAATTTTCTTAGAAAAGAAATGTTCTGAAAGTAAAGTTAATGTTATCAGATAGGAAAAAATAGTAATCGTTTGAAAAATTGTTTTTAATTTTTTTTGAATTTAGCAGTATTGTATCTTGTAAAAATATTTTTGAAAATATGGTGAGATAATTTATTACTTGTATGTTAATTTGAAAAAAATGTCTTTATATCAAAAGAAAATGACCATTTGGGAAAAAAAGTGAAACAGGGAAAAAAAATTACAATAAGATTTTTAACTAGGAACCTTAATAGAACCTGAAAATTTAAAACTAAGATCAATTAATAAAAGAAAAATTAAATGATTAAATACAAAATGTTGGATTCAACACAATAACAGTCTTTTTAATACTATCTTTGAGTAAAGGGTTTTTCTTTGGTTGATCAATCATTAAAAATTTGCTGAAAAAATAGATTATTTTGGAGATCTCCAAAACTACACCCCAACGATTTCGATAATGAAAGTAGATTTAAATTGTATTTGTTGATTTGATTGAAAATAATATAATGAATTATTCTTTCAAGTTAATTTTTTTCTTCTATTAATGGATTTTACTTTTCCATAACAGGTTCTTTTAATTAAAATTCCCAATTAAAAAACTGTGTTGATTTTTTTTCCCAAACGGTGATATGAATTTTTTTTTTCCATATTTGGAATTCAAATAGAGCCATTTTAAAAAAGTGTGACCCAAAAAAGTTTTCAAAAGGATCTTTGAAACAGTAAACAAACTAAATCCCATTCCAAAAATTGGGACATACCCAAAATCAAAGATCGGCAAAAAAAAAAAACTCAATTTTTTTATATTTTTAAAAACGTAAAGGAAAACCAGATTTAATTTGCCCAGTATAAATGCTTTTTTATAAGTAATCATTTTGATCCAAATAAAAGAAAAAAATATAAAAAAAAAAATTCAAAATTGGTGTGTCCAAAATGATGGAAAGAACAGAAAAAAAAAATGTATTAGTAAATTTGTTGAAATTTCACCAACAATTGTTGATCAATCAAATGATAAGATACCATCAACTAATAGTATGTGATTTTTTGAATTTAAATTGACTCAATTTTAGCCTTTATATCAATCATTGGAAAAAAATTTACCGATAAACGAAATAGATGACGTAACTGGGAAGAAATGAAATGAAAACAAAACAGAAAAGACAAAAAATGAAAAAAATAATTTTTGTTAAAATCAAAATTATTTCCTAAATTTCATAGTATTATTGATTCTTTAAACTGTTTTCTAATGTGCCAAAAATTTTGGAATTTATTATTGTTACTGATAAGGGTTCAATGAAAGAATCATTTAATCTGGTAATGAGAGAATTTTGAAGTGATTAAATTTGAGACTTCTTTCGTGACAAAATTCATGACTAAATTTGAAACTTCCTTCGTGACTAAATTCGTGAGTAAATTAGTAACTTCGGTTTCAAAGAGCGTCTAGAATAGACACAGTCATTAGGAGTATTTGAAACTAAACTTACTTTTCTAAAAAAAAAAAATTTTAAATTTTAGTTTATTTCAAATCTCTTTGACTAAGGAAACCAAAAACAAAAGCAAACACATTTTTTTTATATTATTGAAAACAAAAAAAAAAAAAAAAAATTATAAACTTTTTGTGGAATACCATACATAATCATAATCTTTCAAATACTTTTCTATAATACTCAAATGAAAAATTAACAACAAAACAATAAAATTTAATAATTTCAAAGGCAGACTTGGTAACGGATCAAGCAATGATATTAAAACCCCAACGAAAGTGCATGATAGTGTAGAAAGAGTATTTTCTGGTGTCTATTCTTATCATATGTTTTATATTACAATGGAAGGGAAACTATTTGGATGTGGTGAAGGTGGCTCAGGGAAATTAGGAAACGGCAGCGACAAACAAGAAATTATTCCCAAGGAAATCATAATAAAGGGCTTAAACACTTCAGAAATTCTTGACATTCAAGGTGGATATTCACAATCGGTGCTTTTGACAACATCTGGTGAAATTTATACGTGCGGGTCTTCTAATAGTGGTCAAGGAGAAAATGTTACAACCAATGTTTTCACTAAATTAAAAATACCTGAGGGTTTAGTAATCAAAAAAATTGCAGTATCGTGCCACCCTACTTTAATGTTAAGCCAAAATAATGAATTTTATTATTTTGGTGGGGGATCTGGTTTGGCATCTTCATCTACTCCTACGAAGCTAGAGTGTGATTTAATTGATCCTTCTGATAATATCGAATTGATTTCAGGGTCTTTTTCCTTTTTCATTTACGAAACAATAGATCAAACGAAAAATGATTTTGCAAATTTATTAGAGTCAGGAGCATCAAGTGATTGTACAATACACAATATAAAGGCGCACAAAATACTTATTGAAACAAGGACCAAAAAAACATTTGAAACAATTAAGAAATTGTTAGAAGAAAAATATGATCAAGAAATTGCTCAAAATTTCCTTACCTGGGTTTATACAGAAAAAATTACAAACCTAAATATAAAACCCATTTTGGTCCAGTTGGGATTTGAAGATTTTAAAAGAGGCCGATTACAAAGAGATTTGGAACTTCTATACAAAGACGAAGATTCAAAGGACTTTAATATCTTAGTTAATGAAGATCTTGAAGATGAAGAAAAAAATAATTATCAGGATGATGACGAGAATGATGATAATGATGATGATGATGAAATTGACAAGATCGAAATTCCGGTTCACAAATTTATTTTACAAGCTAGGTCGGGTCTATTTAGAGAGATGTTTGAAAACACCACAGTAAATTCCAATTCTGTTCAAGACTTTTCTCAAAAAACTCCTGAAAGCTTGGAAATTTTAATTAAATTTTTTTATACGGGCAAAATTGAATTGACTGCAGATGACGACCCTGAATTGATCGTGGAGGAACTTGAAGATGCACAGGAATATTACCAATTGTCCAATAATATTAATCTTAAAACTTGCCTTCAGAAGATACGAAAACAATTTAATTTGGAGAAAAAATAATATTTTTTTTTTTTTATGCATTTTTATTTTTAGATTTTTATTTTTATTTACTTTTACTTTTTTTTTTTATTTTTATTTTTATTTTTATTTTTATTTTTATATCAAAGTATTTATAATCTTATAATTCTTTCTGATATTATCCTCAAAATAATTTTATTTTTATTTTTTTTAATAAATTTAAAATACAAAATAAATTCAATTTATTCTAAAAAATCATAAATTATTTAAAACATATTCGACCTTTTTCAAAATTACTATTTTTAAATAAATGATTTCTTTTCAAAAAAAAATCATGTTTGGGAAAAATGAATATTAAGGTTAAACAATACAATTTATGCCTTTCTATTCTCTGTTTCTGTAAAAGCGGTCAACATTTTTTTCAAATATCAATTATTTTTTATAATTGACCTTTGAAGAACAAAGAAGAAATAAGTTGGATAATAAACTTGAGAATAGTTGATATACTTTATAAAGTAAATCTAATCAATCAATAGATTTTCTTAAAAATTGAAAATCTCAAATTCTTAGTTCCCATTTAGTAAAACAACAATTAACGATTATTTTGATCTTCAGATTGTAGATCAAAATAAAATCCCAATAGAAATAAATATGATTTTTCTAAAATTGTTCTCTTTTATTGTTTCAATAACATTAAAATAATAAGTTTTTACTGGGTGAGTTGAGATTTTGAAATCAAAAGAAAATTAATTATTAGAGAAGGTATCAAAAAAAATCAAAATTAAAAAAATAAAAAAGTAAAAATGTGAAAAAATGATTTCAATTGTGAAATTTTAAAAATTATTTAATTTTTCTTTTTTTATCAATTCAAAACCTCTAAAAACATGTATTTCACCTCCCCAAAACTGGGGGGGTACTGGAAAATGGTTTTGTATTTTGAAGCTAAGCCAAAAAAAAAAAGGATAAAAAAAAATGTGAAAAAGTGTTTTTGATCTCTAAATTGAAAATTTTTCATGAGAAAAACACTCCATTAAACACATGGAATATGTTCTATTTCTTCAATAAAAACAATTCACACTCTTGAATGGATTGTATTTGAGGTACTTGTATTGCATAAATACAGTAGGTTTTAAATTGAAGGCACAAACTTTCAACTAAATTTAAGGCACAATCAAAATCTCAAATTACAGAACCTTTTTTTGGATTTATTTCTCACAGATTATTTTACTAGAAACAGAATTTTGTGCCTTAATTTGAGATTTTTATTATGCCTTAAATTTCGTTAAAGTTTGTGCCTTGAAAGTGGAACTGGCTGTAAAAATACATCAAAATTTTGTGAATTATTTAAAAAAAATAAATAATTCCAAGATTATCGAAGATTTAAAGAGTTTTCTCTGAAATTGTCGAACTAATGAAAATATTCATAAAATCTGGATATCTAAATTATATAAAAATAAGTTATTCAATATATTATAAAATTATAATATGATTATATAATTAAAAAAAAAAAAAAAAAAGGGGGGTTAAATTAGTTTAATATGTCATAGTGGCTAAAGTTAATTTTGAGTCTTAAAAATTCTAAATATAAATAATGATTTCCCGTACATAAAGGGGGTTAACCAATCCCAATTTAAATCAAAATTATAATAATAAAAATTACTATTTATTATAAAAAATCGGGAGACTTTTAATAACCACTTAGATAATATATAAACTATTTTTTGATTTTTTTGTTGTATTTTTTTTTTATGAATAATTGAACACTTTTCTAATACTAGTTTTATTTACTTTTAAATTTACAAATTATTTTTTCAATTCTTGTATAAACTTTCCATTTTAAAATAAGTTTCCGTTTTTTTTTTACAATGGTAATTACATAAGTATCAAAAAAAAAAGTTTGAAAATTTTCACCAGAACACCTAACTAACTGACAATTCAAAGAAATATATCGAAAAAACAATTATTATTTACTAGAAAAGCAATAATAAAACATTTTAAATTATCAGTAATTGATCTATAATTTAATTTTTTAGTAAATTTTAATTCGTATATCTCTGAAATAAATTGAATCAAAAATAAACTAAATTTCATAATAAATGTTCTATTTTTTTTTTTTTTTTATATTTTATTTTTAGATGAAAAACAAATATTTCTAGTGTATATAACAGAAAATTAAAATAGTAATTTTTTTATTAGAATCAATAGCTTCAATTTATCAAAATATTTATTTTCAAATTTTGATTTTTAATAGGCCAATGATTTTGAAATGGAATTTATTTAAGGTACTAGTTTCAATTATTATTTTTTTTTGATAAATTTCTTGATAAAGATTTTTTATCTAGAAATAAGTTTAATATAGAAATAAACAGGGTCTTTCAAATCTAAGTAATTGGCAAAAAATTTTCTCAATCTCTATTAAATTTAGGTAAAAAAAATTAATAGAGACTATTTCCTTAAAAATTAATGAGACTTGACTTAAAAAAGTATATATTTTTTTTAATTATTATTCTTTTCAGTTTAATAAATTATTTATAATTCAAAAAGAAAGAGATTTAATAGTATTTCATTCACTCGATAATTATCAAATCCAAAGCAATTAAAAAGAAAATATCAATAATAATTTTTTCTTAAAAAAAGTAATTAAGAAGGAAATCACAATTGCTATAGTTACAGAATTTTGAAATCCAATCTTTCAAAAGAGTTTATTTTTTTTTTTTCCAAACAATTTTATTTTGGACAACTTTCTCATTTTGAGGGAATATCATATGGCATTTGTCTTTTGCTTTTATGTCTTTTTCAATTGATATCTGATTTCCTGGATTAAAAAAAACTTTACGAACTTTGTACAACTTGAGTTTCAAATGGGGGGGGGGAGGGGGGGGTTGTAGTTGCCAAGTAATTTGATAAAGATCTGAAACATAGAGACCCCGAATTTGGAGATCTAATTCCCTTTGGATTCAAGAAATCGTCATAAAGTTTTCTTTTGTTTTGGAATTGAACAAAGAGAATTCCTTTTTAAAGTTGTCAAGCAATTAGATCCAAATAATCATTTTCTTCTTCTTCTTCTTTTGTTATTCTCGCCAACAATTTTAATTCACTCTTAATTCTTGGTGTAATTCTTTGGGTGTCTATTAAACATTTTTCAATCAAAGGAATAACATTTAAAATTAATCCAGAGTCTTGTTTCCAAAGTTTTTGCTGTATTTGTTCAGCATTGTTTTGGATCGTTAATTTTAATTCAAACAGAAAAATTAAAGTCTCGAGGTGGGTGTCTTCATATTTTTATGACTTTTTTTTGTCTGTTATTCCACAATATTAAAAATGTTTCCCTTTTCATGATCTAAATCTACATTATTTTGGGACTGTTGATTTTTTGATTATTGTTTTTTTTCGTTAGAAGGATTTCGGTTTTAATTTGGTAAAGCTTCTTTAGTTTCGTTGTTTTTTGAGAAAGAAAAATTAAAAAGGATTTGAGATTATTTGTTGAAACATCACGATCCAATTTCAAAACCAATTTAAGTTTTGAATAAATTGTTTTATTTGGTGGAAGGAAATTATTATGTTCTTTATTTTTCTTGTGATGTTCTTTATTGATTTTGTTGTTAATAAACTAAAATTCAAAATAAATGGCCCACCTTATATTTCAATTTTGAATTGCTTTTGTATCGTTTTGAAGTTTTTCCTCTCACAATGAAAAGTTTGCAAATAAATCATTTTTTCTCTTTTTTATTTTTTCAAAAGTGTTTTGTTAAAATGGAAAATGAAAATGAAAAATTGGAAAGAAGTAACAGATGAATTAATGGAAAAATTGGTTTCAAATATGACAAAGAGATTAGATTTAGTTATTCAAAGGGAAGGAGAATCGATAAATGGGTTTTATTAATTTTTAAAAAAATTTTTTTTTAATGTAATGATTCATTCAAAATAAATGTCCCAATTTTTTTTAAAATTTTTTTTTAACTTTTTTTATTTTATTTTTTGAAGAAAAACAAATACCCCTGGAGTAGTGAGCCAAATACTAAAATAAAAATTTTGATATTATAATAGATAACTACAAGTATTAAAAATATTTTTATTTAAAAATTGATTTTTGATGGGCCAATGATTTTGAATGATAGTTTATGTTCTTTCTTGCTGTTTTTGTTAAGGATGTTGTTGTTGTTGTTGTTGTTAATAGTATGTCCGTTGATACGATCTTTAAATGACATAAAGATCGGAGTGATCGCATTACTAGTATTTGAATTTTAATTGGGAAAGAATTTTCACTTCCTTATCTATTTTCCTTTTATAGATAGAGTTTTCACAGAAGTAGGTTACAAATTGTGGCTTTGTTTCAAATAGGAAATGGAAAATGAAGTCAAATTTTTACCAATTAATATTCAAATACAAGTAATAACAGAAAAATACAAGATCAGGAAGGAGAAAGAAACAAAATGCTTAATTATTTCATTTTCAGAGTATTTGTCAAAAAGGTGAAGAAATTGTTCTTGTAACGAAGACTTTATTTGAATCAGTTGCTTTATATTATTTGTTGGGTAATATTTTGGACAAACTATTTGTTTTAATACTAATTGCTGTTTTTGTTCTTCTTTTATTGGTTGATTAAATCTTAACAATTGTTCTTCAGTTGCGTTTTTTCGAAATGACACATTTTCTTTTGTTGAAAGCAATTTATGTTCCTTATTCGTAAGAATTTTTTTACAAATTCCAAAAAAAGTCTAATTACAAAAAAATGATTTTGGATTTGGAGGCATTGAAAGTGATTAGTTTCTGAGATTCTGGACAAGTGAAACCAACAAGTTATTTTTTATCAGGGTTTGTAAGAAAAGGTTTTTTTCAATAAGTCTTGTATTTGGTGATCCAATAAATCATTCAAAAGATGTTTATGGTCAAAAGATAATCCTTTTACTCTGAAAAATGATATTTTGCAAAAAATTTCAGAATGTAAACCCAAATAAATCACTCAAAAATAAAAGTATACAAAATCAAGGCAAAGTCTGGAAATGTTTCTTAGGGTTTGAAAGATAAAACTTTTTAAATTATTGACAGAAAATTTTTCCCTTACTAAAAAGGAAATATGTGAAAAGGGATCTTGCTCAAAATAATAATCTCTATTTTTCCTTTTATTATCCAAAAGAGTTTTTAAAACTTTTATTAAAAATATTCTACTTATTAAAGATTATAATCTTAAATTAAAATTTAAACTGTAAACACTTTGGGAGTTTTGAATGTTTGCTTCCTGTTACGTTTTTAACTTTTACTTTTACGAATAACTTTAAGTTAAAAGAAAAAAATTTTTATTTTTTTGAACCTTATGGAAAAAAATATAAATCTTGTTTCAATTGGAATTGTCAAAGGATTATTTCCAAACACAATTCCTTCAAAAGGTTTGTTTCATGATTTAAAGTTAGACTCTTTTCAACCTGCGCCATCATTTATGTATTTCACTTTTTTGACAAACCCAAAAAAAAACAAACAAATAAAAAAAAACAAAAAAAAAAGAGATTCCTTTTAATAGCTATTGTACGATCGAGTGTGGTGAACATAGGTATCGAACAACTATATCCCTGAATGATCTACAGCCAAATTTTAATCAAGTAATTAATTTCTTTAGCTTCTTGATGACAAAAAAAAAAAAAAAAAAAAAAAAAGACAAGAGTGTTCAACTCAAAAAAAAAAAGAAGTGAACAACATGTTTTACTCATCAACAAATACCCTTTTTTAATTCCACACTTAAATTCCGAATAGAAATTCCAATTCACTTTACAAAATACTTTTATTTGTAAAATCCAAGTCTACCAATATTTATTAGATCAAGAAGATCTGTGTGTAGGTACCATTCAAATCAGTGGGTTGGATCTAAGCCAAAAAAAAGAAAAAAAATGGTATCCGATAACAAATAGCACAAGAAGAGGATCGTTGTTAATTTCTGTTGAGATGAAGCAAATTGGAATGAGAAGTCCAAGTGTAAATCGTCGGGGGGAGTTAGTGAAATATTTAAAGGAATGTAAAAAAGAAAGTTTAAGGGGAAGGAAACAAGATGAAACCTCCATCCGATCGAATTTGTTAAAATTGATCTTGGGGACTGACAAAGCAAATTCCGTCCAACAAACGAAATCAAGTAATAATCTGAGATCAGATCATTTAAACAAAAATCTAAACCAAACCAATTCGACAAATGAGGATTTCAAATATGAACCACAACAACCCAAACAGCAACAAGAAGAAAAAGAAATCAAAAAAGAAAACGAAGAAGAGCAAGAAGAGGAAGAAAAAGAAAGAATAAAAGAAAACGAAAACGAAAACGAAAATGAAAACGAAAATGAAAATGAAAAAGAAGAGGAAGAAGAAGGAGAAGGAGGAAAATTCCTAACTGGGATTAAAGAAAAAAGGAAATTCCAATTATTCAACTCTGGACAAGAAATCGATTTAGAATTTATTTTTGGCTATTCTACAAAGCAGTCTCGAGATCATTTGCACTTCACTTCAAATCAACAATTATTTTATTATTCGTCTGGGATACCAATTTTATTGAACCCCAATAACCACACTCAACAGTTTATTTGGTTTCATGAAACTGAAATTGTATGTAATGCAATTGATCGCACAAGGAAGATCGCAGCCACGGGATCTTCTGATGGTGTTGTTTCAATTTTTTCGATTGACAATTTAGAGCTGTTAAGCAAATTTCAACTAAATACTGGCGGGTACGCACGAAGCATGTCCTTTTCTGCGGATAGCAACTTGCTTGCCGTCATTACAAATGATAAGCAATATACATTATCCGTTTGGGACGTTGCCAAAAGGGCAGGAACTTTACTATGCTCTGAGGGCGGGCACCTTACAAAGCTACTTCGTGTTGAATTTGATCCCACTCCTGTAAATACATCTTCACGGCCACACCTAAGGTTGATTACCTGTGGGATCAAATGTTTAAATTTCCATGATTTAAATTCAGATCGTACCTCGATCGTCACAAAGGCTGTTTCCTTGAAGCCATTACCAATGTTTTTGTCATTGTTTATCAGCAAAGCGCAAATTGCCTATGCATCCGCGAGCGACGGGCAAATATATAAATTTGATACGAGCACAGGAGAGTTTTTAAAAAAAATTAAAGTCACCATCGGGCCTTGTACATCAACCCATTTAGACGATCAAAGAAGTTCCAATTCTGCAAGGTTCGTTACCGGGGGCAAGGACGCGTCCACAAGCATTTGGGATCTTGGCAATAATGGCAAAATATTTTCTACAAAGACCCATCTTGGTGGCCCAGTAAAATCAGTTGATTTGTTTCAAGATCAGATGGTTTCAGGAACAGCCAAAAATCAAATATTTCTTGGCAAGGATAATTCGGCCCCAAGCCTATTATTGTTCACACACGCTGACGAGGTGCATGGTTTAGCTTGCCACCCAATAGATTTCAATATTTTTATTACCTCAAGCGATGATCGATCCGTTGTGAAATGGGATCTTTTGACGAAAAAGGAGATCAACAAAAAAAAAGTGAATGGGCAGCCCCGAAGATTAAAATTTTCAAAAGACGGGAAAATGCTTGCGATAGGGCTGCGTGACGGTGAATTCGATTTATTTAACTATTCCGATTTTAGGCAATTGACAAGTAAAAAATCGCAAAACTCTCCCCCGAAACTACTCTTTTTCTCACCAGATTCGAAATACTTTGGGATCACTTATGACTCTTTAAAACTGGAGATATACACCTTCGACGAAGCCGGCTTAAAACGCGAAATATTGTATACCTTAGCACAGGACATCTCGTCAATCGATTTCTCCACAGACTCTAAATATTTAAGATGGCTGCAAAACAAGAAAATCGTTTATTTCTCTATTTTGGAATCGAAACTAATTACCAGCAATGTAAACAATGTAAGTTGGGATACAGAAACAGTGGAAATTCAATACAAAATGAACTTGTCACAAATTTTCGATTATTCTAATGGTAAAATCGCCACGGTGCAGAATAATACTATTTTAATTTATCAAGACGAAAGCAATACACCTTTAGAATTAAAGGGCCACTCAAAGAAAATTTCAAATCTTAAATTTTTGCAAGACAAATATTTAATTTCTGTTGGGGGGGAAGATATGTCGATATTTTGTTGGAAAATCGAAAATAAAAAAAATTAATTTTTTTTTCGAAATGCAATTATTTTCATTTTTTATTTTCTTCTTCTTCTTCTTTATATATTTGATATGTCTTTTATCTGAATTGAATTAATTTTAACACAAGTAAAAAAATATTAATAAATTATGAATTTATTTATTAATAATAAAAATCGTTATTATTTTTTATTTTTCATAATTTATTTGAATTATCCTATTGGTGTTAATTGTTTACTAGTTGTCATTATATTTTTAACAAATATTAATATTTTGGAAGTTTTATTTTCAAATCGGAATAGATTTGATAGAAACTTTGTTTATGTCAAAGTGGAACAAATTTTTTTTTCAAATACCAATTATTTTTTATAATAAACTTTGAATAAGAAAGAAGAAATAAGTTGAATAACACATATATCTGAGAATAGTTGATATCCCTATACGAAGTAAAACTAATAAATTTATATATATTTTAAGAAAAATTGAAAAACTCAAATTCTTCGGTAACCTATTGAAAAAAAACAACAAAGTCCTTTTTGATCTTAAATTGAAGATCAAAGAAAATTCCAAAAGAAAATAATATAAAATTTCTTTAATAATTTTTACTGTTTCTATAAAATGAGAGCAATTTATTTTACACTTCGTGACTTGAAACCTTAGCAAAAAAAAAAAAAAAAAAGAATACAAAATAGGATGACAAATATATATAAGCTTAATTTCAAAAATAGGGGCAAATTTTTGATTGAAAAAAAATTGTAGTTTCTCATTTAGTGAATACCAAAACTCAACCCAGAAAAATCAGAACTTAAAACTAAAAAATAACTGTCTAAAAACACCCTTTTCTGTTTTAATTATTATTTCTAATAAAAGAATAGAGAAAAGAAACCCATAAAGAAAAAAATAAATCAGACCCTATTTTTGAAATGATTTTTCATCTTAAAATTATCCATTTAAGATTCACCATTGCTTCCAAGAACCTTTTGAAACAACTTTCCATCAGAGTTATCAGATTTTTACTATTTACGCATTTGGTATCAACCCAAACTTTCCTTGATACCTTTTTCAAGATAAAAAGAATCTCAACAAAAGAAAGAAAAAGAAAAAGAAAAAGAAAAGAAAGTGAAAACAAAACCAATTTTTTGAATGTACAACAAAGAACTCAAAGATAAAATGAATACGATCACATTCATTGCATTGTCTCCAAATGAAAGAGAAAAGAAGATCTTATTTGATCTTGCTATTTCTTCGCTTTTCAAGGAACCATTGTAACTAATTAAACCAAATTTGGTTGATACTTGTTTTCGAAGCAAACACTTCTTGGGTGTTTTACTTTCTTTGAATTTTACAATCCCTTTCTCCAATGCTAATTAATCTCATCTCTTGAATATTAACGGTTTTCAAAAATGTTCTTGTTCATTCAACATAAAAATAACAATATGGAATCATTTTGAAAGAAAAATTGCAAAAAAATGAATTCAACTTTGGGAAATTTTCATTAAAAGAAGATTGTTTCTTGATATTAAATATTCAATAATGACTTTTAAAAGATATTGGGTTCAGAATATTTGGTTAACACAACACATATACCAATAATTTAGAAAATACTAATGATGACCCTATTTTTGAACTTTAGCTTATATATATATATATATATAATAAAATTGAAAGAATAAAAAATGGAAAAAATGATATCAATTGTTTAAATTTACAAAAAAAAAATCTCTTATTCTAATATCCATTCACACACTCTAAAATATATAACCGATTTCCTTTAACTTGAAAATAATTCATTTGGTTATTACTTTTGGAAATATAATATTTTTCATAGTTGTATCAAAAATATTTTTTAATTTAAGAAAATACATAAATAATAATCATTTTAATATTTGATAAAAAAAAGGCATTTATAAATATAGATTAATTTGAATTAAAATTAAATGTATAATCCAAACAATGTAAAAATAAAAGAAAAATTATTTTTATAAATATTTTTTTTTCATTATATCTCTTTTTACTGGGTGCTGACTTTCATGAAAGCATCTACTTTGAAATTAGATTGTGAAAAAAATGAAAATTTTAAAAAATTTCTTGTTTCTAAGATATTTAATTTTTGTTTTTTTTTGAAATATCAAATTTTTAACCAACATAAAAATACAATTATTCAACTTAATTAACCTATATAAAAATAAGAAGTTACTTTATTTGTCAATTATAGGATCAGTATGAAATAATAATGCCAGAAAAGGAACCAAATTGAATAAATTATTTATAAGGTTCACATGTTTATTTAAAAAAAAACAAAAAAAAAACTATAAAGAGAAAAAGATGAACAATATTTAAAATTTTTATAATATTTCAATTCATTTTTTAACAATACTGGTCTGTTAAAATTAAAAATATTGAATACACTATTATTTTCTTTAGGATTAAATATTAAGTATATATATATTAAATATATTTACCTCCAGGTGTTAGATAAATTATTAATCATTATGATAATTTTTTCTAGAATTATCTTTTTTTTAAAAAAAATTTAGGAGTAATTTTATTCAACAATAGTATATATAAAATAAAATAATCAAAAAAAAATACCCAATAATAAAACAATGAGAATAAATGTAATTTTTGTAGAATTGGTTTTGGACAAGTGGCAATAAACCCAACCCACATTCTCAAAGACTGGCGTTATTTATTACCCTTTCAATAAATTTTTTTGATTGTTTGATATTGTGTAAAAAAGTTTAAAAGCCACCAATTTGTCTTTTTAATCAAAAATAGGCTTATACTTGGAAAAAAAAAACTAATTCTTTGAAGAAAAAATCTGAAAGATTGAAATCTTTTTAATTCTTATAAAAAACTAATTGGAATTGGAAAAGAACCCATCTCAATATATTAATCACACCATATTTTATGGAGAGTTAATTACCAATTCTTACTTGGTATTGAAATGCTTTAAATTCAAATTCAAGATTTCAGAAGTTCTATGAAGTGTTAATTTATCTACAATTCAAAAGAATCTGAAAAAAACAACCATTGTACTATATTATTTTGACATTCTTAAAAATCAAATAAAGATTTTTTTAGATCTTGTTTTTGTTTAATAAATTAATTGATTTTCTGATCACAATAAAAATGAAAAAAAAAGAAATGAGTTTTTCCATTTTTTTTTATTTGTTTTATTCTTTGAATCTATTGATTTAGGTATAAACAGAAAACTCAAGAAAAATCTAATACCTTTTTTTGATAATTTGAGTAACAAAAAGAAAATTTTTCATTCTCTTTTTTATTTATTAGATTGAAAAAATTGTTAATATTAGTTTTCAAGAACTTAAAAGAATTGAATAAGATTGAATATTTGACTTTATTCTTTTATATTCTGGATAATTTATGAAAAAAAGTGGAACTTTAGTCATCACTATTTAATGGATAAAAAAAAAAATATAATAAAATAAAAGTGTTTTTTATTTTTTTCCATTTTACCCCAGAATGTATTTTCTTTATATTGGAAGAAGAATTACAAAGGAAAAGGACCAAGTGGCTACTTGCTAATACTGTGATACATAACACACTAATATGAGTTATTGAAAATGAAAAAAAAAAAAAAAAAAAAAGGTCTAAGGGATTAAAGAAAATGAGATTAAAAAGAAAAAAAAAAAATGAAATCAATAGAACAACAACCCCATAATGAATATTCATAATCAATTATTACAATTGATATAAAATCACCAAAATTCCCGTATCTGTTATTTTAGGAAAACTTAATAAAAGATATCATTGGTTTTTCAAGTTAAGAATTTTTACCAATTCCTTCTTTGATACCATTTTGTAAATAGCTTTCTTTTCTTTTTCTTTTTTTTTTCTTGTTTATTTTTTAATTTAAAAAAAATTGGACATTTCTTTCCCTTGAATAATCTTGAAATTTACAAATATAAATAAAATTTCCTTACAGAAATTTAAGTAAAAGTTTATTCCGAGTGGTGTTAACAATTCTTCAATAAATATTTAATTGAATTTGTTTATCAAAAGTATTTTTTCAAAAAAACAAATTCATTGGATGATAATTTTATTATCAAATTCTCTTTCTCATCAAAAATACTATAATAACTTTGATCGTGTAATATATGTTTATTTTATACAAATTAAAATTGTGTGTTTGAATTATTCTCGAAAATACCCTGAAAATTTTTTAACCATAAAAAAACACGTTATGGACAACTCCAAAGAAACTCTAGTGTCAATATACTCGGTTTAACTGTAAAATAACAATCTTACTTTCAGACAAAATATTTTTTTTTTGAATTTTCTACTTTAAACCACCCCAAAAGAGGTTTTAGTACCTTTTGAGTATATTTGAGTAACTGTTGGTTCTGATTGGGTGCGTTTATGGGTATATCAGGGTATTGGTATATGTTGTGTTAGGTTTGGTATTGTATGTGTTTGTATGTTTTGCTTAAACCAGTCCCTTTTATGGAATGGGAAGTTAAATAAAGTTTGGCTTGGGTCACCCTGTGTAGGGTATGGGTAGGTATTGTACGATTAGATATTATCGGTTATTTTTGGATTGTATTTAAGATTACAAAATTATGGGTAATGATACACAATTAAAATTTTTCGTTACAAGTACATTTTCTCTCATTTAGTTAATACCATTCCGAAATGATCAGTAATGTTAGCCATCCAGTATACCAATCCTTTTCACACAAAATGAATTGAATATCATCCCCTAAAATTTAAATTTTTTGAATTTTGATATTTTCAGAAAAAAAAATTTATTCTAAAATAAAATTCCGAATTTACGTTTAAACTGAGTATATTGACACTAGAGTTTCTTTGGAGTTGTCCATAATGTGTTTTTTTATGGTTAAAAAATTTTCAGGTATTTTCGATTTTCGGGTATTTTAGGGAATATTTGATAGATTCATTAAAATTTCTTTTTATTTTGTTTTTTAAATGGAAACTTGAAGAATTTCAAATAAATCTATTTTTATGACTAATCAAAAATGTCTTGAAAATAAAATCAATACCAATTATTGTGATGAAAGTTAATTCAATGGATCTAAATCTTGTTTAGTAAAAAAAACGATAAAATTTGCTGCAATAAAAATGTGATTAAAAAATTCAATAAATTAAATAAAAAATAATTATTAAAATTTATTATTAATATTATGTATATATTAAATATATTTTTTTTTATAAATGAATTTAATTTTTATTTTGTATCTTAAATTAATTTTCTTGTATTTTTTTTTAAAAAATATTATCAAAAAATAAAGATATTAAATAATATATCGGATATTAAATAAAAAAAAATTATTTAATAAAAATATCAAATAAAATTACTAAACACAAAAAAATTATTTACTTTTCAAGTAAATTTTCAATAAAATCTGTGACAAAAACTGTATAATTCGAACGGCAATCTGAGTTTAATAAGACGTCTCTAAGGTCATCCCAATTATTGGAAATATGATTTCTTAGCAATTGAAGAGCTTCAGTAATTTCTTCGTTGGATAATTCGATTTTATTCAATTCCTTTATTTCGTCAATATTTTTTGGGACTTGAGCCATTTTTTTAAAATAATTAATTATTTTGGTGCCACTTTGCTGTACAAAGGTATTTAGGCAACTTAAGGTTCCCATCATACCTTTACTTTGATTACCAACGTTTTGAATTATCTTCGAAATTGATACCAAATTTCTTCTTAGTGTAATATCGATATCCTTTTTTTCCATGATCCCATAGGCTTCTGGGGTGGCAATTGCCGGAACAAAGAATCTTAGAAACAAAATATTGTTTAATGATTTATATGTGCTCTCTGGAAACACCCGATGGGTTGCTTTTTTCATGGCTCGGCAAATGATTCTAAATGATAAAGGAGTTTCTCTTGTTGATAAAATGATCTTCCCAATAAATTCATTTGTTAATAACATTAGGGCATTTTTATTTTTCTCTGCAATTTCTTCGCCTACCCGATGTGGATCAACTTCCAAATGTGATTTAATTCTTGCCACCATTGCAATTGTCGAACTTAGAGTTGATTTTAAAAATTCTTTTCCTATGAGGTTTACAAAAACGGGAATAATCTTTGCAGATAATGAACTTGATCTAAATAATGTTTTTGCATTATCTATGAAAATTTTTATTTATTGTTTTTTTTTTTATTTTTTTTTTTTAGAAAATAGTTATTATTTTAAATAATAGAATATTCAAAATTAATAATAAAACTTTTAAAAAAATCAAAAATTTGCAATAAATATGGAATATTTAAAACTTATAAAAGAAAAAACAAAAAAAAAAAAAATAAAAATTAAAATAGAAATAAAAAGTAAAAAAATTGAAGCACAGCATTTTCATTTTGATTGTTCACAAAAAATAATAATTTTTCACAGAAAATCACAAAAATAAAAAATAATAAAAATTAGTTTTGTTAGAAATCGACAACACAACAATTTTGTCCACTTTCAACCGTTGTTCCATTTTTTGTGAATTTTTGTTATCAATTTACAGAAATTATTTGGGAAAAACTTGTGGATAATGAGAGTAAAAAATAAAATTTTAGATTGCTCAAACATGTTATTAAAACAGTACGGGTGGTTGCCGAGAAATTTTGTTCACGAAGAAATCCACAAATTAATTATTTTTGTGAAAAAATTTTGGTGTTTTTGTGACTCATTTTTCAAAAATCGAGATCTCAAAATATATGATATTTGCGTGATTCAAAGATAAATCAATATTGATTTTCAAGGTAAATATTATTATATCACTAAAATACCAAAAAACTGATTTTTCATTTTCTTGATCAAAATTTCTTTTTTCAAATTTTTTTTTGTGAATTTCCGTGAAAGGATTTACAAAAATTTGAAAATGATGAAAATTAAAAAGATTATAAAACAAAAAAGCAAGAACAAATGAAGAAAAATTTTTAAAAAAATAAAAAAAAAAAAAAAAAAAAAAAAGAAAAATTAAAATTAAAAAATTATTAAAGAAAAATGAGAAAAAAAATTATAAAAAATCGAAAAAAAACGAAGAAAAATAGAAACAATGAAAAAAAAAAAATTTTTACTTTTCCCATTGGTTGTTTCATTATAAATCATCCATCTTAATATCCTCATTACTCTATTTTTAGAATAAAAGGCCATCACTAAAGATCTTGCTATTGCTTCTCCTGATTCAAAATTTCCTTCATGTATTCTAGTATCAAAATTTTCAATTATCGCTGAAACTAAAGACAAATTCTTTGAGACTAATAAATTATGTAATATTATATTATTTGGGTCTTTTAAGGAAAGCTTTCTCGATAGATACCTCAAATCATGAATATTTGCTCTTTTTCTTGATAGTATTTGGGAAATCCATTCAATTACTTCTTCCTTTTTGTTTACCTTAACTAAAACTGAATTAAATAAACTATTTTCTCCTATTAAAAAGATTTTTTCTTGTTCTGAATTCGGCAGTGAAAAGGTGCTTCCGTTATGAGTTTTTTGATTTTGGGTTAATGGGGCATTGGTTTTATTTGTTGTGGACGATTCTTTATCGTTGGGATTATTGTTTTCCTTTTTATCATTTGTTTCCCCGCCCTTGTTTTCCCCACCAATCCGAGAAGTATAAGATTGGTTTAATGAAGAAGACTTTTGATAGACCATTACTCTTTTCAAGAATACCGATCCCATTTTTTCGGTTTTATTTTCATTATAAAATATTAATTTTTTCTTTGTTAATACCAAATGGCATTTAGTCCAAATATTATTATCTTTTTCACTGTTTTCAGAGAGGTTTGTTAAAGAGAAATCATTACTGTTGTTGTTATTGTTTATTACAATATTATTATTATTATTATTATTATTATTATTATTATTTGTTTTTGTTTTTTTATTGTTTTTATTATTTTTATTTTTTTCTGAACCTAAAGACATCAATTGATATTTAATTTTTTCGTTAATATAATATTGCCTTATCTTTTTTTCAGTTGACAATAAGACTTCGGCTTCGAAATTTTGCCTTTTTTTTTTTGGTTGAATTTTTGATTCTGGATCTTTTTCTTCTTTCATATTTAATTTTGAAAGATTATATTCAACAAAGTTTTGTGAATTTAAATTTAATTGTTCAAATTCAGATACTGTTGAATTTGTAATCATCTTTCCAAAAATTGATGATAATTCAATAGTTTCATAAATTCTTGCAGATCTACAATGTTTCCAATAGCGCATTAAAGTTTCCCAAATCCGTAAGATATTTTTATTTTTTATAAATCTTTTAAACTCTTCGAATGTTGTCCTATCATTTTCAAGAAGTACATTAGTTAAAAAATCGACAGGTAACATGCCTATAGAAAAAAATATATTTAAAAAATTAGAGAAAGTTGTATATATATTTGTGTGTGTGTGTGTGTGTTTAATATGATTAATAATTAAAAAGTTTTATTGAATTAATTCAAAATGTTAATTTAGTCAAAAATAATGTTTTTTCTGAAATGAAATTTGGTATTTTGTATTTTTGAATTTTAAATAAGGTAAAAAATTGAAGTTAAATTATTGATAGAGATATTATTAATGTGTTATTTTGATTATAGTAAAGAAGAAATGGTGATTTACAAGATCTAATAGAAGCGAATTGGAAATTGATAAATTTTTAAAAAGACATACCAATTGAATGTCAGTTTCCAATTAATAAATGAAAAAATTTTATTTCACTTTCCAAAATATTTTCAGCACAATTTTTGAAATAATAAAAAGAACTTTTACACAAATCAATTGAAAACGTAAATTGTAGAATTAATTTTGATATGATTCAAAAATTACAAATATAAGAAGCATCAAATTCTAAAGTGTGAGTGGTTAGGGACTGAAGTAAAAAAAAAAAAAAAAAAAAAATTATCTCATAAGCCCAAAAAGTCGGTTTGGTTTCAGTTAAAGATTGAAAAATTAATCAATTTTGTAATATTAAAAGTAATAATTCCTTTTTTTTCATTTTTTCCATTGCTGAATGCTCTTTATATTGGAATGAAGAGTTACAAAGAAAAAAGATCAAATGGTAACTTGCTAATACCGAGATAATAAAGCACAACAGTATGGGTATCTTGAAAAGAAAAAAAGAAAAAGCAAAGACAAAAAATAACCAAGGGTTGTTAAAGCAAATCAAGATCAAAAAGAAAAAAGAAATGACAGCAATTAAACAACTACTCCCAAAGTGAGCTTTCATAATCAACTATCAAAACTAAATTAACCAAAAGTACTGTGGCTGTGATTTTGGGTGTTCTTAATTAAATGGTAGCATTGGTTTTTTTTGTTTATTGATTTTTTATCAATTGCTTCTTATAAACCCTTTTTAAATTTCTTTTTTTTTTCCTTTTTTTCTTTTTTCCTTTTTTCTTTTCAATTTTTTGTTTTTTCTTTTTCAACCATAAAAATATTTGAGTATGTACTTCTCAGAAATAATTGTGAAATCTATGGTTTTAGGCTTTTATTTCTTTGAGGAAAATTAAAGTAAAATGACATCTAGAGTGTAATTTACACTTCTTTAATTATAAAAAAAGTGAAATTTTGAAATAAAAATAAGGAGATTCAACTCTTTGTTCGTTTTTGGATTTTTTTTTTTTAATTTGCTATTTAATCTTTCTTTCAATGAATAAATTATTAATTGAAAAATGATAGTGTAAAAACTTGGAGTTTTGGAAAAAAATGTATTTTGCAAAGCGTGAAAACGTGATATTTTACCTCTATTAAATATCTTTGTTGACATAAAATCAATTTAATTTCAAATCCTTAATTAAATTTTATGATTTTTTTTATTGACACTTGCTTTTTATTATTTTTTTCCAAGAAGACAAAAAAAAAAAAAGTGAAGGCATAAAAAATGAAAAGAAACAATTTGAATTCCAAAAAACAACATAGGAATCAATTAAAAAACATTTTCACTCCAGGGTGATTCCCTAAAATTTTGGATTTAAAATTTGGATCAGTTATTTGCTATTTTAACAAGAAATTTTAGAAAGGAATAAGGGTAAATTTGTATTTCAAGTTTCGGAAAAGATCAATTGGTAGTAAAAAGTCTTTAAAAGTAAGAAAAAAAGAAGAAAATTCAGTAAAAATTTTAATTACTAGAATTTGGATTTGGATTTGATATGTGGTGTGTCAATTTTACTTCTTTGTTACTTGCTTTTACTGATTAGGTTAAAAAGAAATAAATTGAAAATGAAAAGTTCCTTGTCTTTGAGTCAGTCTATACTTTTTGATTATTAAAGTCGGCATATTTTGATTTAAAATTAGAATTCTCTATTTGAAAGGATTCTTTAAGAGTAAATCAAATAATAACAAGATTGTGGCTTTTCTTATTTATATTTCAAATTACTTTAGTTAAAAACAATAAAAGTAATCGTTTTCTTTTATTTAGAGCCATGTTTTGATTGTTAACGATAACAAAAGTTAAATTCCTGAGTTATTTGTTTTTTTTTTCAAAGAAATTCAAACCCAATTTAACATTTTTTATTTTTTTTTGAGAGAAATTCAGAGTTTGAACACCTGGCACATTTTTTTTGTCTGTTTTTTTAAATGGTTTATATAAGATTTTATCAAGTTAACATTTGTTTGAGCATAATTTGAGATAAATTTTGGACAATTCCTTATGATTTGGTTTCTGTTAACAAAATTAAATATTATTGATTTAATTTCAAAATCACAAGATTTTTAGTTTAATTGGGAGCATTATTCAAAAATAATCAAATTAGTTCCTTGTGTGAAAATTTTGTTGGCTTAATCTCGGAATCAGCAAAGTTTATCAAAATTGGGTTGAACAATTAAAAAACGGTTTTTTTTAAAAAATAAGTCAATAAGATTCAAAATCGTGAGTGTAGAATTGGTTACTTTGAAACTCATTTTACCAACAA
Organism: Anaeramoeba flamelloides; assembly: GCA_027625915.1. Lineage (NCBI taxonomy): Eukaryota > Anaeramoebidae > Anaeramoeba > Anaeramoeba flamelloides. Next base: position 7,463,920 of record JANTQA010000012.1, read on the forward strand.
CCAAGAATTGAAATTTTTTTCTTTTTGATTTTTTTTTTTTTTTTTTTTTCCAAAAGAAAAGAATTTGGTTTCAAAAGGAATAAAGAATAAAAATTTAAAAAGACTTACGATCTTTCGGAATTGATTTTACAATCTCAGCTAAAACGTTTCTACAAAATAAGGGATCGAAGTGGCTTAAACTTTTTCTTTTTAAAGCGCGTCTTGAGTGAAGAAAAAAAAAATTGTATTTATTTTTTTCAAAAAAGAGGCACAAGAGCAATTAGCATTAAATAGAAAGGATTTTTTTTTTTGTAAGTAAAAATCAAAGAAAAGGTTCCATTGTTAGTGTTACAATTATTTTTTTTATTCAGAAAAGAAGAATTTCAAGAAGAAAGAACAAAATCAAAAATGACTCAAAATGGGAAATTTTAAAAAGTTCAAATAAGACAAAAAAAGAATAAAAAAAAAAATTTAACAAGATTTCATACTTTAGCAGCTCTTTTAAATCTGTTTTCCAAACCCATTCATTCGTTCTAATCCCTATTGGCTGGTAGCCAGCCATTAAGCCCATTTGCTCTGTGCGCTGTACACAAGCAGAGATGATTTTTGCTCGCTGCTTTAATGACAGTGTCCTTAAGAAGCGATACGAGCGATCCTGGATTTCATACCGCGTCAAGGGCTCCCTAATTTTGGAGAGCATGCCTTTGTCGATGCTTTGCATAAGGTCACTTTCAGATCCCATAGAGCTAACAGAGGACTGGCTTTCTTCAGTTTGGTTTGGGGTTGTATTTAAGATCCAAATCACTTTCTTAAACGATTTCGATTCTTGTGGGCACCTTTTTAATTTACCAATCCCATCCTTAATTTGTTTGGTTTGGTATTTTGTATTTTTCGATTTGGTGCTGTTCTTTGAACCCACACGCAAGAAATTTGGTGTCATAGAAACTCTGACATTTTGGTTCTTTGGTGTTGAATAGCTTTTTTTGATTTTCGGTGTTTGAGAGAAACTTTGTGTTTTGGGTTTGATTGCTAAAAAAATTAAAATTCGAGTTTGAGTGTAAATTTTTGTTCATTTTTTTATTTTTTGTTTTTTGTTTTTTGTTTTTTGTTTTTTGTTTTTCGAATGGGTTAGTGTTTTGTTGGCAAAAAAATGTAGACAAAGTGAAAATACCCTTTTTTTTTTTTTTTTTTATGTTGTGTGTTGTTAAGAAAGGGTATTGTTTTGAACAAAAAAGCAGGTATAAATTTTAGAATTAATTACACATTTATTCGAAATTAAATAACTTTGAATACCCCAAAAATTAAAAAAAATTGAAAAAATGATTTTTTATTTCACAACTTCACGACAAGAATAGCACAAAAATTGTAGTCACTTTTTTTCCTTAGCAACACTTTGTTTTTTTGAAATTGTTCCAAATTTTGAAAGGAATTACAAGATCACAATTCAATAACCTTCAATTTAAAAGTTTTTACAAGTTATACTTTTAAAAACATGTAATTTAAACAACTTTCCAATTTTTGGTTTTCATAAAAAGAGTTTCAGGTTATTGAAAGTTTACAAATATTTTTCTTTAAGAGAACTTTTCAAAAATTTCAATTAAATTCAAAATGCTATCTTTTGTTAATTATTATTTTTATCCCTTTTTTTGGCTTACAAAAGTTTGTACCAAGTATTTGAAATTTGAAACAATATGAAAGAATATCAGAGACTGAAATCTTGCAGACTGTCAGCCTGAAAGTTCGAAAAAGTCTTGAAAGTATTTGTATGGATTGTGCTATTCTTGTCGTGTTTTAGTTTGCAATTTGGACTTTGTCAAAAAACACTTTCTTTCTTTTATTTACTTTTTTATTTGTATTCTGAAAAATGCAATCTCTTTTCTTGTCTGGAAAGTTTTGAATTGAATCAACGAGCAATTCAAATTGGGTTTCTTCAAGCCAACTGGTTATATACTTTATCAATTAAACAAGTTTCATACATATTTTATTGTTATTTGTTAAATATTTTCTTATTTGAAAAAACAAAAAACTTTTGAATCAAAACCCAATTGCCTTTCAACGTTTATGTGCTAAAGAAGCAATGGAACAAAACAATTTGCTTATTTTTACAATTCAAATCCCAAAACAGACAAATATTCAAAGTGAGATTTTTTTCGATTTGTGTGCTTTGATAATCTTGAGAAATTAATCTTTGATTTATGACATACATTGAAATTGTGAGTTTACCTTTCTTGTTGACTCCCTTTTTTAAAATTCCAAACCCTCAAAATTTATCCATTTTTTTCTTTTTGAGCAAATTAACACAATTCAAATTTTGTAATACTTTACCCAAAATGAATATCAATTTACTCAATATTTCCAGATGATATTCTTCGGTTTGTTGAAAGAACAATTGTGAAAATAAGCTTTGTTTTTTACATTATTCATTTTTAAGCGAATTAATGATTTTTTATTGGTAACTTTTTGGAATACATTTTTCTCGAAAAAACTATTTCCCAATTAAGCCGTCTACTTACAATGAATTAATTCCAATGTTTTTAAAGAGTTTTGAATTCAAAGTCATCAGAAAAAATTGAATTTTATCTAATTTTTTATTGAAATCTTTTTTTTCGATTTTTTTTTTTTTGAAGATTAATTTATTTGCAAATTTTTTTATTGTAAGATCGATATGTCAATTGGTGAAATTGTGTTATTTTAATGGTATTGAAATGTGAATACTGATTACTATTTATACATATTCAAATACATGGTTCAAAACTATTACTTTAAGAATTCCTACAAAGTTAATTTAAAAAAAATGGCAAAAAAAATGGCAATTTTTTGCTTTTATCAAGGTATTAGGGTTTTAATAAAATACTTATGAAATTTGACAGATTGTTATTATTATCATTAATTAATAATTGTAAAATTTATGATCTTTGGCTTAAATTTCTGAAAGGTAATTTAAGTAATAAGGCACTTCGAGAGTAATTTCACTTCTTCAATTATTTTTATATTTTGAAATTTACATTTTTCCCTTGAACAAAATGATTTTTTCTATTAAATATTAATAAATCTTTAAAAAAACAAACAAATTGTTCTAATAAATGGTCTTTAAATAATTTGTAAACTCAATATTTAAAAATCCCATTTCAAAGAAAATCTCCAAAATAAATAGATTCTAAAATCCAAGGCAATTTAAACTTATAGTAATCCAGATTAATCTTTACATTTGACCTATTTTTAAAAAATAAGGAATAATAGGCGTAAATCTTCCTAACATATTAATTATTACAATTAAAAACTAATTTCATCATACAATAAAAATAAATTAAAAATTAGAAACAATGATATCAACAATAAATTATTAAAGGGAAAATAAAATACCAATAAAATTTTTTTTTACAACAATTATAAAAAAATAATACATTTTATATACTAAGTTACCGTCATTTCCAATTTTTAGACACAAACTTTCAACGGAATTTAATACAATAAAAATCTCAAATTAAGGTACAAAATTCAGATACTAATAAAATAATTTCTGTAAAAAAAAAAAAAAAATTCTAAATAATGTGCCATTATTTGAATTTTTTTGTACATTAGATTTTCCTAAAAGTCTGTGACTTAAAAGTGAAAATGACTGTAATGAAACACCACGCCATGGATATTTACCCAAAATAAAATCAAAAATCCCTTTATTGATAAAAAAGAATCAACAGAAGATTATGAAGAACTAAGAGAAATAACCAATCATACTTATCCTATATACCAATTAAAGATACACATAAATAAACTCATTATTTTCAACATTCTTAATAGAAAGTACAAAAAAAAAAAAAAAAAAAAAATTCTAACCTGAATTGAATTTCTTGTGTAAATTTTCCTAATTTCTATCAATAATTAATGATATATTTTACCTTAAACTTGTTCCAATTATTCTATTATTTTACTTTCAATACCCAAAAAGAATTTTCAATCTGAAGATATTGAACAAGAAAAATTTTTAATTTCAAAATTGGAAAATACTTAAAAAAATGAAAAATAATTTTTTAAAGAGATTTTTGAAGGAGAATTTTTTAAAAATCAACAGTGATATACGATAGTTAATGAGATTTTTATTCTTTAAAATATTATAAACTGGTAAAAGTAACCACCAAAAATATTTCATACAGCTTGAGTAATTATTTTGTGTTTTTAGAACTAAAATGTAACCCTGAAATATTAACAAGAATTTTTTGATTTGATCCCTCAAGGTGATCCTTTTGGAAATTGTTTGAGTTGTGAAATATTTCTCTGAAAACAGAAAATTCAATTTTATAAATTTAATTGAGATCAAAGAACTCTTCCAGGAGTGTTTTTATAACAAGAATTCCATAATTTGATCCGAAAAAATGCAATTAACTCAACGATTTTATACCCCCTCAATCTGAATTTTCATAAATCCCATGAAGTTTAATTTAAAAGATCTATAATAATATTGATTTACTGGTATCTTTATTTTCTTATATTTCTTTAATCCAGATTTTAAATATAATAAAAAGTTCAAAATAGTTCAAAGATAAAGAAGTTATGTTATTGCGTTTTTTTTTTTTTTTGATTTTTTGAAAAAAAAAATATAATCATTGATTTTTACATTTTTATTAAAGATTTTTATAAATGATTTTAATTTTTTAAATAATAAAATTTATTACAGGAATAATAATTTAAAACTCAATTGATTAATTAATAATAACAAATAAACTACGCTATTAATTCTATGATAAAAAAATAAATAATAAAATATATTCCTGAGAAATTTTCATTTTTTTTTTTTAGATAAAATTTCTATAAATACCCAATCAAGAGAAAAATGAAATTCATTACTTAAGGATACGATTAAAAGTTAAATCTGAATAGTATTCAAAAACTTTTATTTAAACAATAGAAAATACTTGTAAAAATAATTATTTAAATAATTGTAAAATAATTTGATTAATTATATTGTAATTAAAGCAACTTCCACTTTTAATGCACAAACTTTCAATGAAATTTAAGGTACAAAAAAATCTCATATTAAGGTACAAAATTTGAAATTTTTATTTTTACACTTTATTTTACTAGAATTTGAATTGCTTGCTTTAATTTGAGATTTTTATTGTTCCTTAATTTGATTTAAAGTTTGTGTCTTAAAAGTGGACGTAACTAAACCCCAATTCAAAATTTTTAACACACCAAAATTCAATTTGTGAAAAAAAAAACTTATTTAACCACTTCTCGAAGATTTACCAAATTAGAACCATTCACTAATTGAAATTTTAACACCTTTTTATAAAATAAAAAACTCACAAAACAATAAATAAATAATTATCAATACAAATAAATCATGGGTGTGTTAAAAATTTTGGAGAGAGCAAAACAAAAAAATACATTAGTAAATTTGTTTAAATTCTATTACGAATATTGATCGATCAAATGGTTAGATACTACCAACTAATTTTATTTGAGTTATTTTATTTGGAACAACTAAACTTCAACCTAATATCAATGGTTGAAAAAAAAAAATTGATCCAACGAAACAAATTACGTAATTAGAACAATTAAATGAAAACAAAAACTAAAAGATGAAAAAATGATTTTCATATTTTACAAAAATCAAAGTTATCTCCAATTTCAATAAAATTGTATTATTGTGATTGTTTGGAAGGTTTTAGCTGTGTGGAAAATTTTGAATTTTAGTTTATATAACACTAAAAACCAGCTTTTAAAAAAAAATCTTATTTAATTAACCGAAGAAGAAATACCAAAATAGAATCATCCACTGTTTGGAATTTTTACAATTATTTATAAATTACAATTCCCACAAAACAAAAAATAAATAATTATCAATACTAATAAACTATCGGTGGGTTTAAAATTTTAGAGAGAACAAAACAACAAGAATATATTGGTAAATTTGTTAAAATTCCTTTAACAATTATAGACCAATCAAAGATTAGATACCATCAACTAATTTAATTTGAGTTCTTCTGTTTTTTAGAACTCAACTTTAACCTAATATCAATTTTTATAAAAATTTTGATTGATCCAAAGAAATTATTTACACAATTCTAAAATTTAAATTAATACAAAACAATTATTATTTTTTTTTCAAAGGTAAAATTATTTTCAATTTGAATGAAATTGTATAATTGTGAGCGTTTGAAAATTTTTACTTGTGTTAAAAAGTTTGAATTTTAATTTAAATATATAGTTGAAGAGTGGTGATATTTAATAAAATAGAGAAATATTATTTTTTTCCCAAAATTACTCAATCATATCTTGTTTAACATATACTTTTCAGAAAAAAATTGTTTCTAAACATCTATAATAAGATTTTGATTGTACATAAATTATAAAAGACAACTCACAAGGTTTAAATTACAAAATAAATGAATGAATTATCACAAAAAAATCCATTTATCAACATAAATTTTTAAATTTTGAGACAAATAATTGAATCCTATACTATAAAAAAAATATATACTCTCATAAAAAAATTCGTAAAATACCAATAGAAAAGTTGGCTTTATAATCTGATTTTCAAAAAAAGTTTGATAAAAAAAAAGTAACAAACTCCGACCTATATAAATTTTCATAAATATTATTTCTAATACACAAATTTAGCAACCCCCAAATAAAAATGATAATTGGAATTTATTCTTCTGAAAAGAAGATTTCAACAGTAAAGTTTGGTGAGTTTATGGAGATTTTTGATAATAAAAATTTTGAAAATTACGGTGCTCTGTTGTGTACCTCTAATAAGAATTGCCAAAGATAAAAGTAAAAGAAAACTTCAAACTATTTAGGATAAAAATTTTTATGGATTTACCAGTATGAGAAACAATAATAAGGTACGTTCAAGGATTGGAGTCATAAAAACAACAAAATAATTTGAATTTTCTCGGCGTTAAAGTTTCGTTAATTTGATTTTGTTTTTGGGGGAATTGATTAGATTGGATCAAAATTGTCTGTTTTTTTTTGAAAAAATAATCAGTATTATTTGGGAAAAGAACCAACAAACCAAAAATTTTCGGGTACATATTTCCCCACTTTTCTGAGTTGTGGAATTCCAATTTATTAAGCACAGTTTGTGGAATCTTATTTATTGTTAATAATCTTTCTATCAGGTTTTTACTCCTCCTGTTTCGGGGTACGTGTAGTCAAGTGCCGTCAAGTGCCTAGGTTTTCTTGAGTTTTCTGTTTTATTTATAAAATCTATCGATTTTTTCTTTAGGTTTTTTTTACTTTTCGAAATAAACCGGAAATTTATTAAAATTTTCTGTTTATTTCAAAAAGTAAAAAAAACCTAGAACACTTCACAAATAAATAGAAAACTCAAGAAAACCTAACGACGCTTTTTTTGAATTTGAGAAATTCAAAGAAAATTTCAAAAATTTTCTTTTTATTTCTCAAAAAAAAAAAAAAAAAAGCTCACGGCGGTTTTCCAGAATTCGAAATAATTTAGTAAAATCAAAGATTTTACTCAATTCTTTCAACTCCTGAAAAACCTAATGACAGTGGATAATTTTTAATTTGACAATGTAAATGATATAATATTATTTTTTACTTTAATATTTTAATTATTTTTCTTCTTCTCTTTTTTATTTAGTAAATTTTCTTTGATTACTCCTTTCTCACAATAAATAATTAAATAAACTAACCAAAAATTTAATAAACGATTTGTATAACGTCAAGACAAGTTCCATTTTTTTGTATTTTATGTAATTCACCTGTTATTTTTAATATATACGATACCACTCTATTATTTTTTAAGTTGATCGATTTGTGAATTCATTGAGAAAATAAATAAAGTCAAATTACTAAATTATTTTATTTTTTTAAAATTTTTAAATAAATTCAAAAAGAGAGGGAGAAAGATAAAAAGAAGGAAAAAAAAAAGAAAATAAAAAGAAAACAAGTATAAAAGAATAAAAGAATAAAATAAGAAAAGAATAAAATAAGAAAAAATTAAAATAAGAAACGAAGAAAAAAAGAAAAGAAGAAAAGAAGATAAGAAAAAAAAAGAATTTCTAACAAAAATAAAAACATCATATTAATAATTGCCAATTAAAACACCTTCCCTTTCATTGAAATCAAAAGATTTTCTAGTATTGTAGTAGCAACTATCATGGTAAACTTCCGGCGACCCAAGTATACGTATAAGCGGAGGCAGTAATGTTCTATCTTTAACAAGTCTAAGGACCTGTCCACAGTTTGAACAGGGTTTTTTATATAAATTACGATAATGCGTTACAAAATTTAATAATGAAAGAAAGGTTTTGAAAGGCTTTTTTTTCCTTAAGTAGCCCAGTTCTTGATTTATTTTTTTATTAACATTTTTAAACAGCATGAATTTTGAAGTTATTGAGCCTTGATTTAAAAACGGTTGAATGAAGGCGATCTGCTCGAATTGCTCTTGCTTTTTTTCTAAATGGATTTGAGGCAATTTCTTTAAATAGGCCTCACATTCTTTGGGCGAAAGGATTGAGATGGATATCACCTTAATGAGTTCGGTTTCATTTGGCTCAAACCAGAATAATGCTGATAGGATGTTTCCAACGGTTGCAACGATACCGGACAAGATCTCTTGACTGTTGACATTTGTCAAAATCTTTTGGAATTTGAAGGCCAAGGGGATACCCGTGTAGGGACAGATTTTGTTTGTAGTGAAAAATTCCTCCATGATGAGATCTAAGTCCCCAAACGTTTCTCCTATTTGATACTCGACTTTTTTTAATAAACTTGGCTCCAATGAATTTGGATCAAAATAATGCTTTTCATCTTGTTGTAATTGCATCCTGCCACTATTACCACCATCCATTCCTTCTTGCTGCTGCTTTTGTTGTTCATTTTGCAAGGGCGTAGAAGATTTGCTTTCAAGATCCTGGCTGTTCTGTTGTGATTGCTGATCTTGTTGTTGCTGCTGTTGCTGGCTTTGCGGTTGTTGCTCTAATTTTTGTTGCTCCTGCTGCTGCTGCTGTTCTAATTTTTGTTGCTTTTTGTCTTCTTGATTTTCTGTTGAAGTCTCCCCAAAAGAAAAATCTAAATTCATCATTTCATTCTCTAACCCATAATTCATGGACGACTGCCCTTGGCTCAGTGTGTTAGAATTTAAATTGGACGAACCACCTTGCAAATTTTGGTTCATTTGCAAATTGTTGTTTGGGTAATATTGAGATAGGTCCGTATTTAATAAGATCGTTTCGTTTGGGATTCTTGGCTGGACTTGTCTTTTGGAATGAAGAAAAGGAAAATACTTGGAGAGATCCTCATTTAGTGTATCCAATGCCTCTCTTCCAAGCACGATCATTTCCCTTTTTTGTTTTGACTGCTTTTCTTTTTTTGTTGTTTCTTTATTCTTGATAGGCTTCTTTTTAACTTGACTGAAGATTTCAATGTTTTTTTTCATGGTCTCAATAAGGTTCGTGGACTCGTTAACTCTTTTAGTAACCTTTCTTGTGGTGTACTTTTCATTGGTAAGATCATCGCTTTCTGAAAAGGATGTGAAAATGCTATGGACAGTTCTTCTCAGATCTTCGACATCAGAGAGAAGGTTTTGAAGATGCTTTGGCTGGTTCATTTATTTGGTGGTTAGTTTGGATCTGTGTATTCTTTTGAAAGATTTCTGATCTTTTTTTTTTTAATAAAAGCTAATAAACAGAATTTATAAAAAAAAAAAAGAGAAAGAAAAAGTAAAAAATAAAAAATAATTATCTGTTTTTGGTTTTTAAGGGAGTTGATAAATTTTATCAAATTTGAGTGAATAAGTTTATTTGACTCCAAATTTAATTATTTAAAGTTATTTCTTGAACTCAGCAAATGAATATTTAAATATAACACTGGTATTTGAAATTTAAATAGGATCAAAATTTCAGTTGATAATGGTCATTTCACGTACCCACCTCTGAAATCTTGGCTAAAATTAAGTTTCTGAGTTCACCCAATAAAGAGAATAAAATAAGGGATAAAACAAATAAACATGGATAACAAATTGCCTTCTGTAAATCTTTAGAACACTATTTAAAAGCGAAACTGAAGATGATTTGTTAATTTTTTTCTCTTTTAATATTAAAATATCGGTAGACAAGATGTCTGATTTCCAGATAATATCTTTATTTAGCAATGAAAACAATATAAACCAAAATAATGTAAAAATTAATTAGGAATAAATAAATAAAAAATCTATTTTTTCTAGAAATTCCTTTTAATATTAGATAGAATTTATTCTTCTCTTATTGTTTTATTTTTAATTCATATAGGTAAACTTTTATTTAAAAAATATATGAGAAACATATTACTTTAATTAACAAATTTTCGAAATTGATTTTAATTCCTCTTTTTATTTAAGTCATCTAATTCTTGATATAGTTCAAGAAATAATATATTTTTTAAACTCTTCTTCAGAACTAAAGATTTTTTGGATGAATTTACTTGGGATACAAAAATAATCTATTTTCGCTCTTTATAGGAAAGTCTTATAATTCTGAATTCTGATTCCATTTTTTCTCAATTTTCTTTTTCTTTTGTTAGAAATTTTTGTAACTTTTTTTCGATTACAATATTTAAATCACATTATTTTAATCTTTGAAATATTATCCTTTGTTTTGACTTGGTTTGATAAAAATATTTGAAATTAGAATTTTGTAAATATATTAGAAAAAAAAAAACAGTTTTTGGTATAGTAATAATAAAAAGCAATTGAGTGAGAAATTCAATGTAATAAATTGCTTTAAACTCATCCTATTTAAGAAGAAGAAGAAAAAAATTGTCGAGAATATACAGTCAGTTCCACTTTTAAGGCACAAACTTTCAACGAAATTTAAGGCACAATAAAAATCTCAAATTAAGGCACAAAATTCAGATTCTAGGAAAAAAAATTGTAAAAAAAAATATTTCAAATTTTGTGCCTTAATTTAAGATTTTTTTGCGCCTTAAATTTCGTTGCTAGTTTGTGCCTTAAAAGTGAAACTGACTGTACTTTTTTTCAATTTTTTATTTTTTTTTTGACATTCTTGATTTTAACAAATATATTTTGGAAATCTGATCTTTTGTGTTTCGTCTTCTATAACAAAAAATTTTTTTTCAAATGCACACCTTCACTTTTCTGGATTTTTATTTTCTTATTGGTTTAGCGAGGGTTAATTTCAATAATTTCCATAAACAAATTTTTTGATCCAAAATCGAAATTTAATAAAACCAAAAATTTAATCCAAAAAATAGTTCAAAAATTGAAAAATCAAAATTTAAACTCTGATTTACTTTGGCTTTGATCTTTTTTATAAATAAAGTAGCGAATAGTATTTTGTTTTCCAAGTTTCAATATCTTGAGGTGATCAAAAAAACCCTTTTCAGTTTTAAATTCACACAAAAAAAATTTAAAAAAATGGTTAAATGTGCCAATCCCATAACAGGTTTTTTTTAGCAAAAATTGAAATAATAGCATATTATGTCTTTTTAAAGATCTTTAACTTTTTAATAGGGTTTTAAAAAGTTCCAATTTCTTATTTTTTTTATTATTTAAGCGAGGAATTATTAGCCCCTCTTGTGTACCCGAATTCCTAAAGTTTTATTTATGAATCTTATTAAAGACTCAAAGATAAGTTTATTATCTACTAAGGCTTATAAACTTGATGAATATTTTTTTATAATAATATTGAAAATATTATTATTTTTTAATAAAAAGTTCCGATTTTATATTTTTTTTATAAAAGTTTTCGGATGCAATATTATTTTTACAGTACAAAAATTCAGTGTGTTATCTTTTTTTTAACTTCTAAAACCTAAATTACACTTGCTATTCCAAGTCAACCCCCATATATATATATATATATATATATATATATATATATCAGAAAATATGGGAGATAAATAAAAAAAAAAAAGACAAATAGAACAGAATTACAATCAATTTTTTTGTCTTACTTTTATTAAACGTAGGGAAAAGGAAAATGAAGTTCCTTTATTTTTTTTATGAATTTATACTCTGTAGTATAATAATTTTATTTTGATTCAAAGAATAATAAACCAGTCTTTTTTTGTTTTTTTGTCCAACAAATATCAACTCATCGTTAATTTTTTTTGAATTAAAATTATGTTATTCTATCAAAATAATTACATAAAAAAAAGAAATAAATAAAAAAAGCTTTTTTTTTCCAAATTCAAATTCTATAATGTATATTATTTAAAAAAAAAAAATGTAAATGGTTCGGGTTACCCTTCTAAATACAATATATATTCTTATTAATTCAGCAATTATTGAAAATTTTTTATCATGAAATGAAATGTTGTTAAATTAACAATAAACTCTTTTCTTTTTGGTATTTTAACTCTTTTTATTGTAATTTCCAAACCCAAATAAAAAAATAAAATTATTTCAATAGTTCTTTTCATAATAACGTGCAACAGAAAATAATTATTTTGGAAATTTAATATTTCATAAAAGAAACCAAAATGAAATTAAAATATTTCCATTTGAATATTCATTCAGCCCATATTTATTATTAAATACCATTGGTCATATTGCACTTTGGTCAAATTCAGATTTCGGAAACCCATTTTAACAAATTTCTAAAGAAAATATTTATAAAAGATACCTAAGTTGAATATTAATGAACGAAAAAACTAAAATATTGAGGTTTTATATAAAAGACCATATAATAAACTCTGTTTCAGTCAAAGTTGCCCATCATTTTTTTTCAAATATCAATTATTTTATATAATTGGACTTTGAAGAAAAAATAAGAAATAACAGAAGAATATAAATCAAAGAATTGTTGATATATGTCTGATAGAAAACTAATTAATTAATGGATTTTCACAAAAATTGAAAAACTCAAATTCTTAGAGTAAATGAGAAAAACAACAATGTTTGTTTTGAACTTCTACTAGTATTGGAATAATAAATATGAAACAATTTTCACTTCATTTTCCATACCTTTCTTTTAGAAGTCTAGTCCCCAAACATGTTGTGTTGGTATTTGTAATCTCTATTTGAAAAAGGAAATGCAAATGAGTGAAAATTTTTCACAATTATTAAACAAATATATAGATCAAAGATCGAATAGAATTCCAATAGAAATCAATATGATTTCTCAACAATAATTTTATATGGTTTCAATAACCTTAGAATAACACATTTTTACCAAGTGATAATTGATATTGCAATAAAAAATTTTTTTTCAACTGAATTAGGTTTTAAATAAAAATTGAAAACAAAAAAAAAAAATAATGTACAAAAAAGATTTCAATTTTGCAAATTTCATAAATAAATTTTTTCTTCTAATATCGATGAAACTCTATAAACACATGTATTTCACCGATTACAACTGGGCACCCTTTGTCTGAAAAATTGTTTACCTTTTCTAAAGTTAAGGATTGCGATCCATAAGGTTGATAGTCCCTGAAATTTGAAAAAAATAGTCTCTGGTATTTGGGTGTATCGGTTAGTAATTTTCCTTCTTAGCTGATCAATCTTCAACTTTGAATTATTTTTTATATGAATATTTGAAAATTAACAAAAAAATGAATTCTCTATTATTTTTTCCCCTGAACCCAAATTGACATGTATAAGACTAAATTTTTATTGCATATTTAAGAAAAAATTTTCATTTTTTTTTATTAATGTAAAAAATCCCTTTTCTTCTATTACCTAGAATAAATACAATAAATTTTTAAAAAGCTCTAAATGAAATCAAAGGGAAAATTTTTTTCCATTGAAAACCCATAAATTACTTTTTTTTTAATAACTTTTTTTCCGATGCATCAGTATTACACTCTAAATTTGGATTTTGGAAAAAAAAAAAAAAAATAAATAAAAAAAATATCAAAATCTCCACTTTTAACCAAACCTAATTACAAATTTCAATTGATCACCCAAAAATCAAAATATTTTTATTAAGTACACTTCCAATCTATTCATATAAAACTTTAAATCCAGATTATGGAAAAAAAGAAAATTAAGAATTCATTTTTTTAATCAACATTTATAACCTTTATTTTAAAATTAATATGAAGCTGAAGATCAGTTAGTTAAAAACCAATATAACAATTTACTGCCTCCTACACAATAATCACTTCACAGTTTCAGGGATTGTAAAAAAGAAAGGTTAATAGTTTCTCAAAATTAATACTCTCAAGTACCAATTTTCATGCGAAAACAAGTTAAATTCTTGATTTAAATACTCTTGAAAGAGTTATATAATATCAGATAAATATGAACAATAGGAATTTCTTTTATATAAAAAATAAGAAATTTTTGAATCTTTTTCATTCAATAATAATCTAAAATTTGATTATTCAATTGTATATTTCCATTTTCAATCTTAAAACACAACACAATTTCCCAAGCTGTCCTCAATATTTTTTACAGTTACTTTTACAAGTTTGAAATGTTTTAAAATTTGATCTCGTACTTGAGAAACCCTTAAAGTAATGTATTTTTAAAATTTTCCTTCAAAAATATATTGGAAAATTTTTTTTTTTTCTTGTTTTTAGCTTTGTTACGAGTAATTTTTCTGTTTACAATTTCTTCAGAATTACAATTCTTTTTGATAAGTGAATGCAAAACAACACAATAACTAAAAATCTTTGGGGTCGGAACTTTGTTCTTGGGGAACTAATCTCTATAAAATTTTTTTACCGAAACTTAATAGAGATTGAGAAAATTTTTTGCCAATTACTTGGATTTGAAAAAACCTGTTTATTTTCAATATTAAACATATTTCTAGATAAGGTGTCCTTATTTAGAAATTGGTCAAAAAAAAAAATTAATAAAGACTAGTTCATTAATATAATTAGGTCATAAAATTGTAACTTTTAATACATTTCTATACTATGACAAATTAATCTAAATCCAGCTACACAGACAAAATTTGTTAACAAGAAGAATCTAAAACAGGATATTTTTAAAAAGAATTGTTTCGTGTGAATTGAGAATCAGGATTTTGAAAGTTAAAAATTATCATTTTTTCTTTATTTATTTTTTTCAATTTTCATTTGAACTACCATTATCTTTGACTCAAAAAATCAAAATGAGCAACCAAAAAAATAACAAACAACAAAAAAAAGGTTTTATGGTTGGAATTAAAAAAGGTAAAAATCCGCGTCTGGTGAAACGAACCAAATACGGCCTTTCAACAAAACAATTAAAAAAAAAAGAGAAAAAACATTTTAAAAACTACCAATTTTGAAATACACAAACCAACACCATTTACTTCAAAAAAAATATAAACAAAAACTTAATACCAATTTTTAATCTCTTTATTTTTGTTTAATAAAACAATGATATAGTCTTGAAAAAAAAAAATAAAATGGACATTAGTCTTCCTTATAATTTCAAACACAACATACATGTTGATTTTAATTCTGAAACTGGTTTTACTGTAATTTTTTGTTCTTGCCTCTTTAACATCTTCTTTTTTTATTTTTTGTTTTTTAAACATTTTTTTTTGTCTCTTTTTAAATTCTTCTGTTTTTTTTTTCTTTTTCCTACAAAAAAACAAAAAAACAAAAAAACAAACAAACAAACAAACAAAAAATGATGACAATCTCTTTTTTTTTAAAAAAAAAAAAAACACAAACTAGGGTTTGCCTGAAGAATGGGAGCAAAGAATCAAACAATCAGGTATCACTAAAGAAGAAGTCCTTGAAAACTCTGAAACTGTGCTAGAGGTATTAAAATTTCAAGATCAATCAACAATCAAGGGACAACAATTAACAGAGGAAGAAAAAAACCAATCACAAACAACCAATGTTAAGAGAACCTTAAGTAAGATTTTTGTTCAAAAAAAAAAATAATTTATTCGATCTTCTTTGTTGTTTTTTCTTTATTTTCGTTTTTGTTGTAATTTTCAAAAATTTTTTTTCAAACAAATGAAAAGCAATTCCTTAAATTTTTTCACTTTTTCAAAAATGAATCCTCGTCTTTTCTCTAATGGTGAATAAACACATTTCAAATAAACCCGCTTGTTGAAAAAACCTTTAAATTTTATCTCAAAAGTTTAAGAAGGAAAAACCATATTAAATATCTCGAGATTATATTCACCTTTCACTTCTAAATGATTTTATGAAAGATCTTGGGCTTTTTTTTTCTTTAAAAATCCCGATAAAATGATTTTGGGGATTTGAAATAAAAATTATCATTTATTAATTGGAAAATAAGAGTATTCCAAACGAAAACAACATTTCTTATTAAATGAGTTTTTTCTTTTGCGGAGCTCCATTATCAGTATAAAGGAAAAAACTGGCAACCTGTTTCCCATATTATTTTGAAATTAACTTTTTTTTTTTTTGAAATGTTATTTGGTAAATTATTTAAACTGATAAATCCAAAAAAAGTCTACAAAATTTTTTACTTCAATTTTCATTTTTTTTTAATCATTTTAAAAACTTTACTTTCAGAACATTTCCTTTCAAGAAATATTTCAAAGGACAAACAACGCTCGGAAATCAACTATTTTACAAATTTTATTTGCATTTAAACCAATAAAGTTGTTTATTCAAAACTGAGTAAAAAATTTCAAAAATGGAAAATGAACCAAAAAGTTTAGAAAAATTTATTTGAATTTATCAGTACTGAAAATCTCAAATAATTTGACCAATCCCCCCATCCTGTTTATTGAGTCCCATTGGAAATACACCTTTGATATTTTCACTGTTTATTGAAAAATAAATTGAACCAACTTTTCATTTGTTTTCACAAAAAAACATCTGTAATTTCATTACAAAAAAAGGTTAAAAAACTAAATTAAGTTTAAAATACTTCTAACTGTGTTTACTCACTCTCTGAATCATAAGTTACGAATTTAATCACTTCAAAATTCCCTCTTTTGCAGATAAAGCGTTTTCTAACACTTAATCCATAATCAACAAAAAATTTTGTAATATTTTTTTTAAATTTATCAGTATATCAAGCGAAAAAAACAAACGAGCTTAAATAATTTTCGAAAAACAGTAATTAGGTATTTATTTTGGTTACAATAATATTTAATATTATATTTTAAAGAAAATTTGTGGAATTTGTTTCGTCAAAAAGGAACTTTGAAAAAAAATAATTAAACTCTTTTTCAAACAAAAGGGCACACCTCTCAAATCATCAATACTATTGAATTTGATTGTTAATAAGTGAATTATTTATTGGTGATTTTCATTTTCATTACAAGTATTTTTTCATTTTTTATTGCTTTTTTATTTATGGATATTGAACAATTGGAAAATGAAAAAACAAGATAAGAAGAAACCAATTTGCAAATAACCTGAAGTATAAAAATGGTAACAGTTTAAGTTTGATTTCAAATGAGCTAGATATAGGAATTAAGAAAGACCATTATTTGATTGATGTATGGAACAAAGAAAAAAGAAAATAAAGAAAAAAAAAAAACAATTCCAACAAAATACCCAGATGAATTGCTACTTTATATTTTGAAAATGAGACTTTAAAGAACAAAAGTTTGACGTGTAAAGAGTTATCAATAAAATGTCGAGAACTTTTTCTCAATTCACCTTGTTCAAAGGTTTTTATTGATTTTATAATTTTTTTTCTTTACAATTTACAAAACGAGATTTCTCATTTCAAATAAAAGGACACATCAATTTTTAAAATATTTAATTTTAATTTTTATTATTTTGCTTTAATGTGTTTTAAATATTCTGTTGAGCGTTTGTTTATGTTTTAAAGAATTTCTTATATTTTAGAATTATACTACAATTAATTTGATTCAATTATGAATAATTCTTGAAAATTTCTGTGCACTTTTCTCTGAAAAAGAGTTTATTTGAAAAAATTTCTAAATTTTTTCTTTTCTATTCGTATTAGCACATTAAGATATAATAATAGAATTAATTTTTTCTCCATTTCTTTTTGTTGATAAACGTAAAGGAAACAGACAATATTTTTTCCATATCCTTTGTTAGCAGCATTTTACAAAATCCATTGAGATCAGATCAAAACAAATTTCATTTCCAAAATACCTTGATGTTGACAAGATTGGTTTAAATATACCCTTTTTCAGTCAAAGGTAAAAAGTTTTATTCATGAAATAGAACAAATGATATCAATTTTATACAGTACTCTTCTCAAAATAAATTTTTTATCATTCTTTTCTTCTTTTTTTTTTTTTAAAAATTTATTTATAAACAAGTCAATTCGAAAAAAAAAAAAAAATTGAAACTCCAAATTAACACACAATACAGTGAGTATTTGTATTTTCTTTCAAAATCCATCCACTTATAATTAAAAAATCTTGATGTCAACAATTTTAATTTTCCTTAAAAATTTAAGAAATTTTGCATGAACGTTCCAATGAAATGGGTACAAAATTTTTTGTATCATTTTAATTTTTTTAAAAATTTATAATTTGTTCAGATATTTCTTTTCTGAATCTCAGCTCTAATATGAGTTTTTTATTTCTCTTTTTTTTAAACAATCTTATTTTGGTTGATTCTTAAAAAAAAATTGAATTTTTCATTTTTGGCTGGACTCCTTCGAGTGAAATGAAGTTTAATAGGAATGAAAAAAAAAAATAATAATGTTTTTTAATGTATCACTAATCCCAAAATAAAAGTCTTATTTTTCTGGGATAATTACCATTTTTCAATTAACAAATTAAAAATTATATGTTTAAATTTCCATAAAAAAGTAGTTTACTATTAAAGTTGAATAAAATTCAAAATTTTCTCAAAACAATTAAAAATGAAAATTTTTTATTTGAACCAAGATCTTTCTTATTATTGAACTCCGAGATAAAATTTAACAATAAAAGCAATATCCGAAAAATAAGTGGTAATTTGTTTTTGTTTAAAAACAAAAAAATTAACAAATAATAACCTTAATTAACCTTATTCATAAAAAAAAAAAACTTAACATTTTTTTAACAAATTTTCTTTCCAATCACAAAATTTTAGATGACTTAATTAGCCACGAAGATCCAAATAAAATCTTTAACAATCTTCAAAAAATTGGTGAAGGGTAAAATTTCCTTTTTTCTTGATTTTTGTATTTTATTTTTGTTCACATTATTTTTTTAAAATATTAAACAATTTTTGAAATTTCTCTCCTTGATTTATTTATTTTTTATTTTTTTTTTTTTGATATAATAAATATCATAATATAAATATATTTACTCTTTTGTAAAAAAATAAACAGATCTACTGGCCTTGTTTATAAAGCTACTCATATCAGAACAAACAAAGTAGTAGCAGTCAAAGTGATGAGCAATATTGGAGAACAAAATATGAAAATGATCCAAAATGAAATTGCTATGATGAGATCTTGTAAACATAAAAATGTTGTAGAATACGTTGGTTCATTTTTATCTGGTGATAATCTTTGGGTAAATATTCACATTCTTTCTTTTTTTTTTTTCTACATTCATTTTACTGTTGAGAGAAAAATGTTGGACAGAGGAAAATAGATTGAAATCATTTTTAATTTGGAATATTCCTGAAATTTAAAATTCAGATTTATTCATAAAAAATGAAATAATTTAAAAATTTATTGAAATTTTTGCAACAAAAAGTGAATGAAACAAAAAAATTCTATTATAATAATTTTAAAAAAGAGACTTCAAAGGTATCTATAAAACAGTAAATAAAAAACAAATATTATCATTTTCAAGATGGTATTAAAACATTTTTTCTCTCATTTTTTTGAAACGACTTTAAATACAGACTTAGGAATTCATTCAAACATACCGTTCTTCCAATCTTGGAAAACAAATTTTGCTAAGATTTACAATTAGTTTCAAAACCGACCATTTCCAAGTATTAGTTTATCAGTTTTACTATTTTTTGGAATTTTTAATTCAAATAATTCAGAACAAGGTTAAAAAATCATTTTAAATTTGTTTATCTTTTTTAATTCAATCAAGGAGTGTTTTTATAATTTAACCTTTTTTGATTTTAGATCAGAATCATTTTTTCTAATTTTTCTAATTTTTCTTTTTTCTTTTTCTTTAAAAATTTTTCTTTTTGTTTTTCATTATTTTTTTTTTTCTTTTTCTTTTTGTTTTGCTTTTTCTTAAATTTTTCTTTTCTTTATGTTTATCTTTTTTTTATCTTTTTTTCGGTTTTCTTTTTGTTTTCCTTCATTTTTTCTAATTTATTCGAATTTTTGTTTTTCTTCAAATTTATATTTTTTTTATGTTTATCTTTTCTTTATCTTTTTTTCGGTTTTCTTTTTTTTTTTCTTTTTTTTTCATTGATCTTTTTTTTTTTGATATAAGAAAGTCAAAAAAAAAGATCTTTTGAAATATTGAGAAACATTAAGAAAATTGAGGCTATGTAATGCATTTTAAAATGAATTATATATAAGCAAAAAATCTTCTTGTTAACCTTTTTTCATTGAAAGTTCAGTAATTGAAAATTCGTAATTACTCATTTCAAAAATTGTGATTTCACTTTTTTTAGTTTTTGATTTTTAATTTTTTATAATTTTTAAAATTTCAGGCTTTTATATGTTTAGAATGATAATTAAAAAGAGAATTATTAATAAGATTTAATCCTCAGTTGTTCTTGAATACTAAAAAATAATAATTTTTTTTTTTTCAATTGTTTATTTCAACAAGTGAATCACACTTTTTAAAATATTTTTTAGTTTATTAATACTTTTATTCGCATTTTATTTCCAAATAATGTAAATAATTCAAAAGTGATCATCTCAATTCAAAAATTAATTCTATCATTTTCTTTTTTTAATTCAAATCTTTTACAAAAAAATTATAAAGGTTGCAATGGAATATATGGATGGAGGAAATTTAACAGAAGTTATTTCTGTATGTAAAATGTCAGAACCACAAATTGCTGTTGTATGTAAAGAAAATTTAAGAGCATTAAATTATATTCATGGACTTAATCGAATCCATCGAGATATTAAATCTGATAATGTGCTATTAAATACAAATGGGGCAGTCAAACTTGCCGATTTTGGTTATTGTGCCCAATTAACAGAAGAAGTAACAAAGAGAAATTCTGTTGTTGGTACACCTTATTGGATGGCTCCAGAATTAATTAGAGGCCAAGATTATGGCGTTAAAGTAGATATTTGGAGTTTGGGGATTATGGCTATTGAAATGGCTGAAGGTGAACCTCCATATTTAGAATATCCACCACTCAGAGTAATTATTTATATTTATTTTAATTTTATTTTCCCAAGTAATCAAATTTTCAAAATTTTCAGCATGGGCATATTTTGAATTTACCTCCTTTTTTTCCCTGGGTGTGTATCTATTCAGACCATTGCAGAAGTATTTCAGTTTGAATATAGTTGTTGTTGATTTTCAGTTTAAGTAGGGCTGTTTTCCATTGAATTTTTCTGGGACTTGGCTGATTTTAAGGTATTTTTTAGATTTACAATTTTCTTCTTATTCAGATAGTTTGACATTTAAGGATTTGATGTGAGTTTAAATGGATTCTTTTTTTGATCTCTTCTTTCTCCATCTTCTCCCAATCAATGTTTTCTATCTTGCCCATTTTCAAGTCCTCTGCTAGGTTCCAGATTTAGATGTCGCTATTTCTTGATGGAATTAGCTTTACTCTTTAGGATCATGTGTTATGTGTGTTGTGTTATGATTTTTCATTTGAGTATCTTTGTGGGAATTACTATTTTGTAATTTGATTATTGTTTTTCTCATTTTTATGTCGATCAAAATATCTATGTCTTTGATATCTGCCAGGTTTAGGTTAAAGATCTCAAAACTATATAGTATTTGAAGTGAGGTGAATGTTTTGAAAAGTTGGATTTTGAGTTCATTTGATAACTAAGCATTTGCATATATAGATATATCTTGAGAAATTATCTTTAGCTTTTTGTAGATTTTTTTTTGATATCTGTTTTTTTATTAAGTCATATTCCTAGATATTTGGTTTCTTTAAATTTTGGAACCTATTCTGATTTATCGTCCATTTATCCTTAGTGAATAATTAGTGATAATTGTGTATATGTAAATTTCCATATATTTATTTATTTTCTGTAGTGATTTCCCATCTATTATTAAAATTAAATCATCTGCATACATTTGAGTGTGTAAATATGGGAATGAGCACAACAAAAAATTGTATTGGTTTATTGTTAAGGGTTAGATGAAATCTCATCTAATCTGTTAAAGAGAGAATTTTGAAATGACAAAATTTGAGACTTCTAATTCAAAGAGTATCTAATAGATACAGTCATCAGAAGTATTTGAATCTTAATTTAGCTTTCTAAAACAAGAAAAAAAAATTGTATTGGTAAATTTGTTGAAATTTCACTAACAATTATCATCGATCAAAAAGTTAGTACCATCAACTACTTTTATTTGGTTTATCTATTTTGAAGGTACTCATCTTTATTCGAATATATATCATTGGTAGAATAAATAATTTTTCGATCGAACAAAATAGATTATCTAACTGGAAAAATGGAATGAAAATCAAAAAACTAAAAGACAAAAAAAAGCAAAAATTTGATTTTTAAAATATTTAAAAATTATTTTCAAATTGAATGAAACTGTAAAATTGTGATTATTTTAACAGTTTTAACTTTCTCAAAAATTTTGACATTTTATTTTATTTTTAATTAATTTTTTTTTTTTTTCGCTAAACCATAAAATATTTTCTCTCCAAAATAACAATTATTTGTTTATTTTTTGTTTTCTAATAATTAAATTTGTTTTACTAAAATAAAGGCATTGTTCTTAATTGCAACTCATGGACCACCAGAACTTAATGAACCAGAAAAATGGAGTGATGAATTCAAAGACTTTTTAGTAAAATGTTTAGATCAAAATCCTGATACTCGAGCTTCCGCTGATCAATTACTTCGACATCCTTTTATCCGCAAGGCATGCTCTCTCCGTGGATTAGTTCCTCTTGTTAAACGAGCACAATTAGCTCAAAATGAATATGAATATTAAATTTAGGTTTATTTAAGCAAGATCAAAAACATGATTATATGTATTTATATATATATATATATATATACATACCAATATAGTTAAGTTATATTATTATGATTTTATTTTATTTTTCTAATATATGTAACAGTTTTTCTTCTGGTTAATATAAACAAAAATAAATGAAAAGAAAAAACACTAAAAAAAAAATGTTAATTCTATCAAAGAATTTTCTTTTTCAAAGAAAGTTCAAAGAGGAATAATTTACTAATTTTTTTTCTTTTGAATAGTTTGTTTCTTTTATTTGTAATACATTTATAATAAACATTCAATCAAAGCAATTCTTCTTTTCTTTTCTTTTCTTTTTCTTATCTTATTTATTTTATTTTTCTTTTTTATTTTCTTTATTTTTTATTTTTACAAAAGTTTTCATTTTTGGATTTGAAATAATTTCAAAATTCCAAATAAAAAAAATAAAAATCTCTTAATTTTTTTTTTTTTTTCAATAATTTTTTTAACTTACAATAAAAATAAAGTTAAAGTTAAAAAAACTTTAAGGAAAAAACCTTTCACGGCAACAAGACAGATTTTGAAAATATGTTTCTCGCGATATTATCTACTTACTTTTTTTATAGATTCCAAGTTTCAAAAAATTCTGATCAACGAAGAAAGCTCAAGAATTGAGAAATTTTTTCAGTCACATCAATTTTTTTTTTCATTATTTATGAAAAAGATAATTATTAAATTGATTTTTTTCTGCAATTTATAAAGTTTTTACCATGTTTTTTTGCATTTACAACATTTTTATAACACAATATATCTTTTGTGATAGAACTTTTAATAAAGGTATTTTTTTTATATTGTTTGAGATAATTTTTTTGTTTAAGCAAAAAAATTGAATTTATTCAATGGATTAAAAAATAATTGTATTTTTTTAAGAAGGGTAGTTATAATAATTAAAGTTTTAAAGTTGTTTAAAAATTTTACTGAGAAATCGTGTTTTGTTATAACATTAAATTTGACGTTTCACAATAACTTTAAGGGATCAGTCATCTACAACTACAAAGCAAAATTTTAAAATATGTTATTAGTGATATTCTCTACTTACAAATTTTGTATATTTCAAGTGTCGAAAAATTCTGATCGACTAAGAAAGCCATAAAAGAAAATAAGTTTAGTTAGAACAATTTTTTTTTCATTTTTTCTGATATGGAAAACTATGAAATTCATTTTATTTCTCACAATTTATCAATTTTTTACCATTTTTATTGTTATTTTGATCATCTTTATTATTCAATAACAACTCTTTGTTACCAGTAATATTAATATAAAGATTTTTTTTCTTTTTTGAGATAAAACTTTTGGTTAACCAAAAAAATTTAATATTCGACAGATTAAAAAATAATTGTATTTTTTTAAGAAGGTATAGTTATAATAATTAAATTTTTAAAGTCATTTAAAAATTTTAACTAGAAATTTTGTTTTTGTTTTAAGATAAAATTCAATTTTTCACAATAAAATTTTCTGGAGGTATTTGGGAATTAGTTAATTTAATCCTCAAAATTCAAAATCAATTTTTTTCTTATAAAAAATGATTTGAATTATTATAAGGGTTCTTGTGAATAAGACTAGATAATTTTTCAAAAAGTGAATATATATATTGTTTTTCATTTTTTAAATGAGAAATGGACTTTTTTTAAAACCTTAAGGAAAATAATTTTTTGCATAATAGATCTCAATTTAATAGATAAACTTTTATCAAAATTAGACCAAATATATATTTATTGAATAGTATATACCACACATAGTTTTATTGGCTAAGATTTGAATTGAAGTATTAATCAAAGAAAAAGAAACTAGATAAAAAATAAACTTTTGAAATGAATACTTTCCAACATAAAATGAAAAATATGTTTAACCTTTTTCAACAATTAACTTAATTCTTATACATAATAATAGGTTAGTTTTTTTCGTTTTATATTGGAAATATACAAATTTTGAATTTCAAAAAAGAGACCCAAATTATTAATTGTTTAGATGGGGTTAACTCATCCCTTACATAGATTGAAGCACAAATTACAAAAAAAAAAATATTGAAGATCTTTTTAAAATTTTATTTTATTTTCAAAATTGACTACTCCCTTAATTCGAGATATTGGGGATTATGTAATTTTATCCTCAAAATTCAGAATCATTTTGTTTATTCCAGGAATGATTTAAAAAGTTCTAATAGTTCTTGTAACTATGACAAAAAACTTATTTATTTATTTTTTTTTTTTGAGTTGAGATTGGGTAAAATAGAGAATAAATAATTTGAAGAAATCCTAAAATTGTAGTTGATTAGATCTTAAATAAACAGAATTTTTTTTTATTGGATCTTAAATATTTTGTATTTAAAAAGATCAAACTCAAACAAATTGGAGTTTAGAGATTTGAATTTAGTTATTTTTATACTTTTTGGCTAGTTGGTATATCATACAAGGTATTTTGAGAAGAAAATATTTGGGAAACTTGTAAAAATATTATTAAAAAAAAATAAAATAAAAAAATAAAATAGAATATGATTCCTTATTCTTGAAAAAAAAAAACACTTAGCAGACACTCTATTCTAATATACCTTAAATAACCAAATAATTTAATTGTATTTGGAATAAAATTTTTTATTTGAATTGTTACGAAAAGAATCTAAGACATAGAATTAATAAAAATTATCTTTGTAAGAAAATTTTATAATTAAAAATTGTATAGTTTCTATAAAATAGCTTGTAAAAAAACTTTTTCTAAAATTTGAAAAAATTTTCTTGGTTTTTGTGATTTTATTATTTTTCCAAATTTTGTCAAAATAAATTTTTTTTTTTTTTTTGAAAAGTTTGTCTACACATAAAAAACTTACTTAGTTTTAATGATTAAAGCACACCATGCTTTACTGGAATTTTTATTTTTTTTTTTGGTACTTTTGCACCTCAAAATTGCATAAAATACTTTAATAAATATTTTAATCATTATAAAAGATATTTTAACATCACATTCGAGATTCATTTTAACTATTGATTATTGTTCAATAGCAATATATATATATATATATATATATATATATTTATTGTTGATATTTGATATTATTTAAAAATAAAAAAACAAATAAATTAAATTTTAAAAAATAACTAATATTTTTTTTCATTGTAAAATTTGGAATTTTTTTCAATAAGAATTTGTTTCAAATACAAACGATTTGGTCAAGAGTTCTTGCAATATTACTATTTGATTTTTTTTTTAATTTTAACAACTTTTGAATTTTTGACTTTATAAAATATAGGAATAAAATAAAAAATAATATTGAATAAGAGATCACATTTTATAAATTATTTTCCAAGACCTGAATACATTTAGATGGTTCAATTCAATTTTCATTATCATTTTTTTAAATTTTTAAAAATAATAAAAAAAAAAAAATTGGTTTCGAATTCATTGATTTAATAATCTTTGAATAATATTTAAAAATTATTTTTTATTTTTATTTGTTTTTAGAGTTTTTATTTTATAACTGTTTTTTTGATTCTGATAATTCAAGTCGTTAATTTTAAGTTTTGAAATTATTCTTTATTTTTAATTGGTTTGATAATAATATCTGTAAAAAGAATTTTGATAACTAATTTTTAAAAAAAGATTTGTAGAACAATGATAACTAGTAATTGGTCAAAAAACGAAGATTTTTTTTTTTTTTTTTTTTTTCATCCAAATTAAACAAGATAAAGAAGAAAAAAAAATCATTCAAAAATATTTTTTGTATGTTAAATTTTTTTTTATTCTTTTCAACAAATTTATATATAGAGGTGATCTTTCTTGTTTGGTATTTCTAAAAAAAAGGGGGGGGGGGGAATATGTTTCAAATACAAACCTTCTGATGTATATTTTTTTTTGGAATCTTCTTTGGTTAATTTCAATCATTCACTAGAACATATTTCTATATTCAAAAACTAATTTAATCAACTCAGAAATTTAATCAAAAAAAAAATATTCATAAAATTGAAAATTGTAAAAATTCAACTCTGGTTGACTTGTTTTCAAAGGAATGGGGAATTGATTGATTTTTTTGTTTCAGAGTTTCAATATCTCTTGTATTTAAAAAAATCATTTTTCAGTAAGTTTCGTGCAATTAAAATTTTTCAAAATTGAAAAATCTGCCTACTTCTCAATAAAAAAAAAGAAAATCTTGAAATAACTAAAAATTGTTAATGAAACTAGAGATATCTGAAAAACATGTGTTTTTTTTTATGAAGAATACAAAATTAATTAATATCTCAACAGTTAATTGTAATAAAACCCTCTTTTAGAAATGAAATCCCCAACTTGATGAGGAGTAAACATTAAATAATTTCAAAAAACAAATCTCTCCTTTCACTCTTCAAGACAAACTAACTTTGAAATCTAATAAATAATTCTCTTTTTAAATTAGTGTTAATATCTTAAACTCTGGTGTTTCCAAAAAAGAGATGATTGCATTTATTATCTTACAAAACCCCTTATTTCGAAATTTTTTTCCCTTAATTGAAGAAAATTTCTTTTATATTGAAACTGTCAATCCCTAGTCCTACACATTTTAAGTTCTTGAATGAAATTTTTATTACATACTAGCCAAAAAAACAGTGCAATTATAATTGGAAATTTCTGATAAAACCAAAAAATTTAAATTTATTTAAAAACGAAAATATGTCTAAAATTGATTAGTATGATTAATTTTAAATTATTAAATTTCGAACTTGATACCACTTTTCTCATTTTTTCAAATTTTTCTTTTTTTTAACAACTAAAACACATTTTGTAACATGAGTCACCGTAGAAGATTAAAAAATGAAGAAGAAACAGAAAGAATGATCAACAAAAAAAACAGCAAGACCAAGTAATTTTTCAAGGATAAAAAAAAAAAAAGAATAAATCTTTTATAAACCTCTCTCTTCTTTTTTTATTAATAATTCCAAAAATATGATCCTTTTTCAATCCGGTGTATCTTTTAAAACAACTTTTAATTTAGAAAAAAGAAAAAAGAAATTGAACCCCTATATTGGCCTGTTAGAAGAAAATCCTTCCGTAGATTTACAGTTAAAAAAAAACATCTGCCAATTCACAGCGGAGGCAACATCGATTTTAAAGTTGTCAAGATTAATTCTTATGGGAAAAGACAAAAACGGTAAAGAATTTTTCTTTTTTTTTTTTTTTTTTGTTTTTAGTTTTTTTAATAATGATAAAAACTTTTGTTTTTACAGATCTAAAGTCAAACTGATCAAATTTCAATCTCAAGACCAATTATTTGTTTAAAAAAGCGTTTTCATCAGCACTAAGATCCAATAGATTGCACAATCATGTTTCCTTTGTGTGATAAAATTGGATCTAACTAAAAGAGAAAAAATTTGATAAAATTTCTTTTCTATTTTCAATTTTTGAACAAGAGGAATTTTTTTTTTTGGTTTGTTGTGAAAAAACCTTCTCTTTTGAATTATTTTTGGTAAGACAGATCTCCAATACTTTGAACGTTTTGTCAAGCTACAAGATCTATGAATTTACAAAGTGTTTTTTCAGATTTCAAATCTTTTGTTTGTGAAATTCATACCCTATTTGTTTACTTACGTGCTTGTTGATTTTCTTTTTCGGAATGACACTGGATCGAACCACAGTGATACAAAACGAAATTGAATAAAAGTAGTTGGTTTTGTGTCAACAAATTGGAGACTTTTTTTGAAAAGAACGGAAAAAAAAACAAATTTTTCTTTAATAACACAGAACCAATCCTAACCACTTTTGAATTCTTTATCTTTTATTTAATATTTGTTTTCTTATTTTATTTACAACTTTTAGAAAACTTCGATGTTCACGAGAAGGTATTAGCAATCTTGCTAGGAAAGGGACAAAATGGTTTATTAAAGCAGAAGATATTTATAGGTATATAATTCTTTTTCTTTTTTCCATTCTCCAGA
Organism: Anaeramoeba flamelloides; assembly: GCA_027625915.1. NCBI lineage: Eukaryota > Anaeramoebidae > Anaeramoeba > Anaeramoeba flamelloides. The sequence goes on from JANTQA010000012.1 coordinate 7,492,730, forward strand.
TCAATCAACAATTTCAAAAAAGGATGTTTAAAATCAACAACCAAACAAACCACTCATTCATAAAAAACAAAGAGCCGTTTGGATCAGTAGTCAAAAAAATAATGTAAATAACATTACACCAGCCTCTAACAAATAATTTTACTTGATGTGATCCTGAATAAAAATGAATTTTAAGTAATTTTATTGGCATTATTAAACTGATTTTTTTTTTTTTGTTTTTCTAAATTCTGCAAAAATTAAAAATAAAATTTAATTACAACATTTACGAAACCTTTTAAATAACAAACATAATTCCTATACCCAAAACCAATTTAAAGTATATCCAAATCCCAAAAATCAAAAAGTGCATTTGTTTTAACAGCGCTCCATCGTTTTAATTTTGAAGTTGAAGAAGAAGGCCAAGTTGAAAGGATCATTGACGCCTTTAGATCTTTGAACCTGGGCAAATTCCCAAAAAAAAAGACACAAAAAAGAGGGAAAAGCGTACCAAGATCTTTAGAAACAAAATTTAGTTTTGTTCAGGTTTGAAATTGGCTTTTTTTCTTCCTTTTTTTTAATATTTTGATCAGTTTTTTGTTTTCTTTTCATTTTTCCAATTGTATAACAGTTTACCTGTGATCTAAAATTTTTTTCAAAAATTCGTTTTTTTTATGTTTATGGTTTTTTACAATTAGGATTATTTAATTTTATTTCAAGTAAAATCATTTTAAGGAATACGTTTCCATCCGGGGAGGGTGTTTGGTTATCATGTTATTTTACTTTCACTTCTCAAAAAGAATTTCCATTCTGAAGAAATTGGATCAAAAATATTCCTAATTCCAAAAATACACCAAATAAAAACACCACGCCAAAAAAAAAAAATTATAAAATGAAAACATTTAAAAAAAATGACTATAAGGGATTTTCAAGAACAATTTCAAATTATAAAACACTTTAAAACTTGTTAAAAGTAACTAAAAACAATATTTAGAACAGCTTGAGGTAATTGTTTAGTGATTCTTGAATTAAAAAATGGAAATTATGAAATATTAAAATCAATTTTTGATAGAATCGACAAAGGGTAAAAATTGTGAAAATTCCTGCAATTCTGGAACATTTCTTATTATTTTATTACAGAAATTCTCTGCTTTTAAATTTAACTGAGATTATGGAACTCTTGAAAGAGAGAGTTTTTATCCACAATTTCGCAGTTTTCGCCTAAAAACATCGACCCAAAAAAAGTGTGACAAAAAATTTTTTAAAAAAGTATCTTAAACCAGTTGACTAAACTTCATAAGAACTATTTTCAGGAATATATTTTATAATTTTTTGATCATATTTTTTTCAAACAACACAAATGTAAATAATTATGTTTTATTATCCAAAGTTTTTTGATAAATTTATTTTTTTTTTTTCATAAGCTACAATGCCTTTTCAGTATGCCGACAAGGAAGAGGAAACTTTTCAATATATTTGATGTTTTAAATAACAACAAATTCAATTTAATAAACCAATTGAAGATGTTTGGTGTTTTTTTTTGATTTTGGAATAATTATTTTTGATTTTCTCTTGAATGTTTCTATCCCAAAATCACTTCCTTTCTTTTTTATATATAATAAAAGAATTTTACTCAATCCTTGAAATATATTATCAAGTTTTTTGGCTCTTGGTATAATACCAAAAAAGTATCACCGTTAATGAATAATCACAATTTTAATGAAAAAAAAAACATGAAAAATTCAGACATCATTTTTTGCACTTTTGGGCTTTTACAGTGGAGAAAAAAAAGTTCAGCACAATTTTTAATTGGAAACATTATGAAAACCTAACTGAAAATGAAAAGTAAAACTAATTAAAAGAAGAAAACAAATTAACTTTGTAGAATAATTCATTATATTATTTTCAACCAAACCAACAAATACAATTTAGGTCTACCTTTTATGTCAAGATTCCATGTGTGTTGTTTTGGAGATCTGAAAAATATAAAAAATTTCCAACAAATTTCTTTACTAATAGATTAATCAAAAGAAAAAACCCTCACCAAAAGATAGTATTATAAAAATTTTCATTGGGTCTAATACTCAATTTTGTCTTTAATCATATGATATTTATTCTTTTATTAATTGATAGTACTTTTTCATTTTCAGATTATAATAATGTTTCCAATTACAAATTGTTTTGAACTATTTTTCTTGTTTCAGTTTTTTTAGCAAATGGTTAACAAAAAAGAACAGATTTTTTCAAACTCAAAAATTTTCTTTTTTTTTTAAAGGACGAGTCACACCTTTCAATTTGTTTTGTATAAAAATTATTACAATAGTGAGCAAAAGGTTAAGAATTTAATGGTTTTAAAAATTTCATTTGAATTTTTTTCCGATCTGTATAGGTGATGCAATTTGGGAATCTTTCTTGTTTTTTAAATCTTCTCATATACTAGGTATGCCCGTTTTAAAAAAATGCAGACTAAAATTTTATAAAAGTATTACCCACAAACTATCGAATTCACCCATTTTAAGCAGTTGGGATAACACTTTTGAAAACTTTTGTTCTGCACTTTTTTAAAACAGCTAAATTACAATTTGAAATTTTTGTATTTAATTTCATTTTGAAATTCATTATTTTTTTCAATTTTTAAAACAAAATTATGCAAAAGAAAAGGGAGAGCAACAAGTAAATCAAGAAATTGTATTGTTTAAGATTAATTTTGTAAAATTAAATACAAATTAGACAAATCCCTTTTCACTAATCTAATATTTTGAAAAAATTGAAAAATGGTTACCGAAAGTAGATTAAAATTCGAAACAAAAAATCTGGCAATTTGTAAAATTACAATTTTTTAATTCTGAAATTGTGATTACATCAATTTTGAGAAAAAAAATCTTCTTTTTTTTTTCATTTCACACCTAACATTGAATTCTCAAATATTTGCTCGTTAATATCAATAAGGCCAAAAAAAAATTACAAGTATTTTTGATTCAATTTCTTTTTATTAAAATTGTTTACTTCCATTTTAAACAAAGATGAAGAAAGACTGTTTTTTTTTGTTTAAAATAAAAAAAAACTTTACAAAATTAATTTTTTTATTATTGAAGAAGTGTAAATTACACTCTAAATGTCCTTTTACTTAAATTTACTCAAAGGTAATTTAAGCTTAAATCATAAATTTCACGATTATTTCAAGGGGAAGACACACCCAAAATTTTTTATGTTTAAAAAGAAAAAACACAAAAAGAAAAAACACAAAAAGAAAAAAGGAAACCGAAAAAAAATAAAAAAAAGAAATTTGAAAAGGGTTTATAAGAAGCAAAAATAAAAAAATTAAAAAAAAAAAACTAAAGATATCATTAATTAAGAACGCCAAAATCACAGCCATGGTACTTTTGGTTAATTTAAGTTTGATAATTGATCATGAAAGTTCATTTGGGACTAGTTGTTTAATTGATTGTTCACAATTCTTTTTTCTTATTGATTTCGTTTGCTTTAACCCTTTGGTATTTTTTGCATTTACTTTTTCTTTTTTTTATTTAAAAGTTACCCATACTTTCGTGTTTCAATATCTCAGTGCTAGTAAGTAACTACTTGTTTTTTTTTTTTCCTTTGTAACTCTTCTTCTCATATGAACAAGATTAACTATAAGGAAAAAATGGAAAAAAAATACAAAAATATTATATTAAAAAATGATTATTTTTTTCAAAAAATTGGTAATTCAAATTACTTTTTTCTCATATTTGACTTTTCGCGAAAATGTAAGTAATTTGCAAAATAATCGACATTTAAACAAAATAATTACATTTTAGTGTATTCTTGACCTTTAGATGAAAAAGTCGAATAATAGAAAATAATTATTTATTAAAATATAAATTTAGAAAAGATTTTTTTTTGTCTATTGTTCTTTTTAAAGAAAATATTCACAAGATAATAACTTTCAAGAATCAACATCTCATCAAAAATACATGAAAGGGTTTTTTAAATTTTCAAAAATAAATTCACCATCTAAAATCTTTATTTGAAATTTTTTTCTTTCGGCTTGCTCAAAAAAAAAAAAAAATTGAAAAATAATAAAATACTTTTTTGTAATAAAGAATAAATTTACAGAAACCACCAAAGTTATTAATTTATTTCTTGAAATGGAGGGAGTATGTAAAAAAATTCATATAAAAAAAAGAGAAGAAGGAAATACGATAAATTATCAAAAAAAAAAATCTTTAGTATTCTTAAAATTATAATTAATATCTCTCTCTTTATATATATATATTTAATTTCTATAACTTTTTAAAATACCAAATCAAACAAAAATAAAGAGATACAAGATTAATGAAAAATCCTTTGATATTCTAAGTATGATTGGGAGGGGTAGCTATGGGAAAGTTTATCAAGTTAAACACAAAAAAAGCAATAAAATATTTGGAATGAAAGTTTTAAATAAGGGGGAAATTTATCGTAGAAAGCAAGTCGAGCATACAAGAACAGAACAATTAGTTTTATCAACAATATCCCACCCTTTTATTGTGACTTTACACTATTCATTTCAAAATGAAAAAAACCTATTTTTAGTATTGGATTATGTAAAAGGGGGTGAATTGTTTTTTCATTTAAAAAGGTAATCATATCATATTACATATTATTATTATTTATTCAGAACTTTATTGAAAATTCTAATTTTAAAGAAACAAAATTCATAATGCTTTTTTAAATCTTGAGATCGATTGTTTTTCAAATGAAATATTCACATGAAAATCATGTTTTTTAATTTTTTTTTTTATGGAATTTAAAAAATAGTATTTGTTTAAAAATAATTTCACAATAATATCTTTAAACCAAATTTATCTTTAATTAATCATTTTTAATATGTGTAATACAAGAAAGTAATTCAGTTTTTTAAAATTGTTGTGAATTCTAAAAAACTCAAATTAAATCATGAGTTCCAATAAATTTCATCTCTTTCCCCTTAACAAAAAATAAAAAAAGAAGAGAAGTAAAAATTATTTCAGTCTTAAACATTGAAAGCAAATTCATAACCATTCAAAAAAAAATAAAGTGAACAATATTTTATTTTGACTTCTGACCAAAAGAGTTTTAAAATCTATCAAACTATAAAAATTCCTGAATACTTTTGAACAACGAATTGATTATATATTTTTAAATAAAAATTCATTAATTTTCATGAATTAAAACGAATTGCATTTTTTGATAATTGATATTTTTATTCCGAGCTTAATCTCTAATTTTTTTCAAAAAAAAAAAAAAAATTAATAATAATAATCAATACTAAAAATAATTTATAGGGCTGGAAGAGGAAGATTTCCAGAATATTTAGCAATGTTTTATATAGCAGAAATAATTTTAGCAATTGAATATTTGCATAAACGAAATATTGTTTATCGGGATCTTAAACCAGAAAATGTATTATTGAACGAAGACGGGCATATTAAATTAACTGATTTTGGTTTGGCAAAAACTAGAATTAGTTTTAGTAAAACAAAAATAAACAATACCAAAAAAAAAAAAAAAAAAAAAAAAAAAAAAAAAAAAAAAAAGAAAAAAAATGAAAAGGAAATAGAAAAAATTGGCAGTGAGGATGAATACGAAGACGAAGATGAAGAAAATCAAGATAACGAGGATCAAAAAACACAGACCTTTTGTGGGACCCCCGCATACTTTGCACCTGAAGTATTGAAAAGAAATACATATGGTAACTCCGTCGATTGTTGGACAATTGGCGTCTTTCTTTATGAAATGCTAACTGGGATGCCACCATTTATTGCTGAAAATAGAAATGAAATGTTTCGTGCAATCATTAATAATGAGCCCACTTTTCCAAATTATGTCTCTGAAGAGGCATCTGATTTAATATCAGGCTTATTGCAGAAAAAGCCAGAAAATAGGCTTGGGATAAACGGATTTAATAAAGTGAAAAGACATGATTTCTTTAAAAAAATTGACTGGGTAAAATTAGAAAAGAAGAAAATTGCCCCTCCATTCAAACCCATTGTTAAAGAAGACCCAAATGATGTTTCTTGTTTTGATTCAAAATTCACTAAAAAACAAATTCAAGATGTTGATGATGATGAAGATGAAGATAACAAGGATGATGATGAAGAAGAAGAAAGCCAAAAAAAATACTCTTTATTAGCAAAAAATGAATTCCCCGGTTTTTATTATGAAAAATTCGTAAAGCCTAAAACAGTGCTTGAAAACAATGACCTTGAAACATTATATCTTGGCGAAGTCAGCAGTGATGATGATTTCTTTGATCCAGATGAAGAGATTCTCTCATTTGACCCTGATGAGAAAAAATAATTTCAGAAATAAACCATAGAATAAAAAAAAAATAATGTTTGTAGAGAGTTAATAATTTTTTAATTGTTCCGAATTGTAATTATTTAACAAGACTACATATTTTTTTAAAAAAATGTTAAAAAGAGATTATATATATATATATATATATATATATTCTATTACTCTTTCTTACTTTTTTTCTTTTTGTATTCAATAAATGTAATCGTTTTTAATTATTATAACTACAGTCTGTGTACTTTTTAACGCACACAACACAATTAACGAAATTTAAGGTACAACAAAATCTCAAATAAGGCACAATTCAAAAAATATTTTTTAAGGGATCAGCACTCTATGACAAAAGGGCAAAATTTGAAAATATTTTATTGGCGATATTCTCTACTTAAAAATTTTATACACGTCAAGTGTCAAAAAATTCTGATCAACTAAGAAAGTCATAAAGGAAAATTTTTTCAGTGAGATAACTATTTTTTTTTTTTCATTATTTATGAAAATGAAAACTCTTATATTGGTTTTTATTTGTTATTTATTAAAAAAAATTTTATCTTGGTTATGACCATTTCCTTCATTATTACATAACACAATATCGAGTCTTTGTTGACAATACTTTGTATTTAATTTTTCTTTCAATAAAAATAGGAAGTAACTTCTCCTTTAATCTAGTATTGTCAAATTACAAGGAAAAAAAGAGACAATAAAATTTTGATTCGGTAATAAAAATCAATATGATCAAGTCATTTAGAATCAGGTTATTGACAACTTTGTTTTTTTTTTAAACATGATCTTCTTATTTGAATTTGAAATTTCTATTTAGAGGGTTGAATGATTTTTAAGATTGCTAATTTCAACCCAAAAAATCCATTATTTTCATCAGTATTATTTAATTTGTATCAGTATTTTCGGTTCTTCATCAAAACAATAAAAAAAAAAATCAACCAATTCTATTGATTAACTTTACATGTTTTTCTTTGTGATTATTAAATATTTCATTACGCACACTCATTTGAAACATTTTGGATTACAGAAATTAATGAAAAAAAGAAAAATATTCTGAAAAAAATTATCTCCAAGTGTTATAATTTTGTTACATACCTCATTTTAGAGATACTAAAAGATTAGAGTAATTAGAATTTTTTTTTAAAATCACTATTCATCTATAATTTGGTCATTTTCAATAATTCCAACAATACACCAATTTCAAAGTTTTTAATAAATATCTAGTTTAGTTTTAAATCAAAATTGAATAAAATCCTTTCTCCCGGCCAATCAATTTGTTTGGAGAATTTATAAAGAAGAATATACCTTATAAAAATCCAGCCCCATAATTAACAGTCTATAGGTAATAATTCCTTTTTAATTATTTAACATTGAAAAGTAAATATAAATATATATAAACTCTTTTTCAGTCAAAGGGTCCCAGTTTTATTGAAGAAATAGAACACATTCTATGAGTTTAATTCACTATTCTTCTCAAACTAAATTTTCAATTTTTAGATCAGAATCATTTTTTCTCATTTTATAAATTTTTTTTTTTTTTTTTTTTTTTTGTATTTTTTTTTTTTCTTCTTTTCTTTTTTATTTTTTAAAAATTAAATTTGGAAAAAAAATGTTTGAAAAACCTTATTAACATTAAAAAATTTAGGCTTTGTGTGTTCTTTTAAAATTCATACATTTACAATTTAAAAATATTATTGTCAACAATTTAAATTTCCTAAAGAAATTGAGAATTTTGCAAGAGGCGTTCCAATGAATGGGTACAAAAAAATTTTTTAACATTTTTTATTTTTTGAAATTTATAGTTTGTTGGGGTTTTTCTTATGATTATCAACTCTTATATGAAGTTTATTATTTCTCGTATTTCTAAACAATCTAAGTTTGGTTGATTCTTAAAATTAAAGTGGACTTTTTCATTTTTGGCTAAACCCCTTTGGGTGAAATGGAGTTTATATAGATATAAATGATTGTTTTAAGAGTTAAGTCAGATATTCTAAGATATTACAAATTATTATTTAGCTCATTTGTAATATTTCAAAATATGTCTACATCCAGCATCTGGTGTGGTTTTGAAATTTAACTTGGTTAAAATTTGACAAAAAATGTAACAAGTAGTTTAAAGGCTTAGAATCAACGAGTTTTAATCTTAATAGCAATTGGATTCTTGATCGATTTTGGATTTGGCTAAAAAATGAAAATTTTGTTACATATTGTCTGACTCTGTTCACAAAAATTCCAAAAATCAAAATCAAAATAAAAAAAATGAAAAAAATGTAGATCTCCACAAATTATTTTTTATGTTAATAAAAATTATTAAGACAAAAAGGCCGTACATTTGAATAAAACCAAAACAGTGGTTCAATAAAACAATAAATACCTTTGAACTCCAAGATTTAACAAATTGTTTTTGTTGTTTGTTTTCTTTTTTTGTTCGTTATTATTCTGCGTAATTAATTAATTAAAAATTTTACCAGGATTTAAACGATTTTCAGGATCAAAAGTTTTTTTAATTTGCTTTGAAATATCCATAAAAACTTCGCCGTGCTCTTGTAAAGCGAAATCCATTTTCCCATAACCAACACCATGTTCACCAGAGCATGTGCCTTCATATTCGATAGCGCGTTTAACAAGTCTTGCATTAAGCCTTTCAATAATTACTTCTTCTTCGTCATAAATTGGGCACATTACGTGGAAATTCCCGTCATAAACATGCCCAACGATGGGGCAAGATAACCCTTCTTTGACAAAATCTTCTTCGGTTTCAACAATGATATTGGGCAAATTGGAAATTGGCACACATACATCTGTCACAAGTAATTTAGATTTAAGTCTTAATTTAATGGAGGCGTAATAAGCGCTATGTCTACATTTCCACATAATCTTTCTTTTTTCTTCATCGGATGTAAATTGAAAGCCTTCTGCCTTGTGGTTGTTTACAATTTGAGAGAGTTTATCTTTCACAGATTCCACTTGCTCAATGGTGTTACCATGAAATTCCAAAAATAAACTGGGCTTTTCAGTATAATTGGTTTCAAATAATTTGTTAACAGCTTGAATTGCCTTTACATTTAAAAATTCACATCGTGCTAACGATCCTAAAGAAGATTGGACAATTTCGGTAACAGCTTCTGTGCAATTACGGACTGTTGGGAAAGAACAGCTTCCTGCGGAAATTGCCTTTGGGATTTGATACACTTTCAAAGTTATTTCGGTGATTATTCCCAATGTTCCTTCACTTCCCATAAATAAATGGGTTAAATCGTATCCACTGGATGACTTGCGTGCCCTATTTGCAGTTTTTAAGATTCTCCCATCTTCTAAAACAACAGTTAAATTCAACACATTGTCTCGGAGTGTTCCATATTTCACAGTCATGGTTCCACTAGCGCCAGTTGCACACCACCCACCTTTAAAAATTTGTAAATATTAACGAAACAGTATTGGAAAATGAAAAATATTCAGAATAACAATATATTTTTAACAATTTACTTCTTTTTGTTGGGAAATATTGAGACCATTTAACACTCAGAAATTATGTGGGCCCTTATTACTTGGTGGTATTTAGCTCATTATTGTAAAATAAGCTTATATAAGAGTTTAAAAGATAGTACAATACTTGATTTTCCAATTAATAAATGAAAAAATTTTTGTTTAATTTCTAAAAAATATTCTTTCATCACAATAAACAGCAAAAAAAAAAAAAAGATCTTTACAAACAATTAAAAAATGAAAATTTTAGATTTAGTTTAGCTTTTATTTTTTAAAAGGTTAGATGCTGTAAAAAAAACAAATAATAGGAAACTTCAAAAAATAGAAGGAAATTTTTATTAGAATGAGTTGTTGAATTCTACTAGTGGGAAGTTTCGTTTGGTTTTTTTAAATTTTTGAAATTGAAAGAAAATTTTTGAAATTTTCTTTTTATTTCTCAAATTAGAAAAAAGCGCCCATTAGCCTCTCCCGGATTTAAATGAATTGAGTAAAATCCTAGATTTTTCTCCATTCTTATGAATCCTGGAAAGTAGCCGTTAGTTTTTATTTACTTTCAGAATTACAATTAAATTTTTGCTTAGCTTTACTTGAAGTTTTCTGCTTCATAACGAAAAGCTATTGATTTTCCAAATAAACAGAAAACTCAAGAAAAACGCCGTAAGGTTTTCCAAAATTTGAAAGAATTAAGTTAAATAAAATATTTTACTCTATTCTTTTAAATTCAGGAAAAGCGCCGTTAGGTTTTTTTTAAGAAATTAAAAGAAAATTTTTGAAATTTTATTTTTATTTCAAAAACCTCAAAAAAGCCTAGGCACTTGACGGCACTCTGCTGTACTCGACAACACTACACAATATTATTTTTTAAATAATAACAAATCAAAAACATTTGTTTATTAATCAAAAATGTGTAAGTTATCCATTATAGTTCAACAATTTTAAAATTCAGAACATTTACCAACTGCTTAAATAGATCTTAATATGGAAAAAAAAAAAAATCCAAATCAATTTTTACCTTAATGTTTAAAATATGAACATGAAGAAATAATAGAAAATATTGATCATTTTTTATGGGTATGTCCTTCCCTATGAAAATGATCGATGAATTTTTCAAAATAAATAAAAAGAATTCAAACTTTTTGAAATAATTTTACACAAAAACAGTGTAAAATTTACTTTCATTAATTAATAATCTTAAAATTTATGATGTTATACGTAAATTTGTCAAAGTAAATTTTAAGACTACGAAAAACTAGAGTGTAAGTTACACTTCTTCAATAATAATAATAATGAAAGGAAATTTTTATTTATTTTTCGGGAATGCTTACAATCAAAAATAAAAAATTTTGAAAATAAAAAAATTCTTGTAATAGAGTCTTCATATATACATTTGAAAAGAAATAATTAAAGTTATCTCAATAAATATTTGATTAAATAATTTTATAATATTCAATACAAATCAATTATTTTTGTTTTTAAGAAGTAACTCAAAGGGTAAAGCCCAAAAGGTCATATGAAGATTATATAAGGTTTTCCAAATATTATTTCATTTTACTTCCGAATACCAATAAAAATTTTGTCTAATTTTAGCACTTCTACTTAAAGATTTGCAATTTCATTTAAAAAAATAAAAAATAAAAATTCCTTTAATTTTTTGAAGTTTCCTATTATTTTTTTTTTTACATCATCTAACCTTTTAAAAAAGAAAAGCTAAACTAAATCTAAAATTTTCATTTTTCAATTGTTTGTAAAGATCTTTTTTTTTTGTCTCACATTTAAAACAAAAATAAGAGGGTAGAGCACCATAATACCCACTGAAATTGAAATCTGTGGTAGTTTATTATTATATATATTGGTGCTCTGAAGTTTTAATATCTCAAAAAAAATTTTAAAAACTACAAAAAATGAAAAACCTTTATTTTACTTATGTCATCAAGCAAAATTTCAAAAAAATTAAATAATTAAAAGAAAAAAAATTAAAAGTATTTTGCTAATATCAACAATTAAAATTTCAGAGAAAATATTAGAAAAAAAAAAATTAAATTTGGAGAAAAGATATTTGATTTTTTTATGGAGATTATTATTTTTTTGAGATCTAATATCAAATCTTTCTATTTATATTTTGAGAATTTATTTATTCATATGTTATTTTTTTTATTATTAGAACAGAATTTTCTCTTCAAATGTTAAACAAATCCAAATATTCTAGGGATCTCAAAAAAAAAAAAATTAAAGGATAATTATGTTTTTTTGCAAATTTCTATTTGAGAAAAGAGAATTGCGGGTTTTATTGATATTAGTTCTCTATCTTCATCTCTAATTGTTTAATATCTTTTACAAGGGAATTCATTTTATTCTAGTGATATAATTCTAATATTATTTAACAAGTTTGAGTTAATTCATTCAATTATTTTCTTTCTTTATTAGTTCGTTTCTGACTTTTTTTTTTTTTTCGTTTTGATAAATTTTTAATAATTAATAAAAAAATAACCCTCATTTTGTTTTTATCTTAAAAAGGTATCTAATATATTTTCTAGATAATTCTTTTGAATTTTCTGAAAGAAAAATATATCTCATTTTTTAGAACTTTTAAACTATTATTAGATTTATTTCAAAACTTTTTGTAAATGGTTTAATCAACTTGAACTCTAGAATGTATTGTATTAGAAAATTACAAAATAACTTTATTTAATAGTTTTTCCATCTTTAAAATTCTTTATTTTTGTGATTTTTAAAAAAAATATTCAGTTCCTCCTAATTATTCTTTCCAAAGTGTAAAAGAGTAATTTAACATTTTTATTTCAATTCCTAATCAGTTTTAGTAAAATTTCTAATTATTTGGAATTGTGGGATTCTAAAGATAAGAGTAAATTGCAAATCATGATATTGGTTTTGATGTCAGTGTTAATAATTAATTCCAATTTTTCAATAATTAATAAATTTTCAAGTAATTATAATATTTTGAATTAGAAAAATAATGAGAAGATCAACACAAAGATCTTGAAAAAAAAAATTCAATTTTGAACAATAAACTAAAAGAAAGATATTAAACGAGTGATAAGATCAAAAGATATTTTCCTTGTTGTTTTCAATTTGGTTGGTAGGTTGAATGATCCTTTACATCAACAATAATAATCAATTAAGAAATAATCATTGAATATTAAATTATTATTATATTAGATACAACTAACAATAAATACCCAGGATAATAGATACCATTAAATACATTCAATATTTTTAATTCTATTCAGTTAAATCATTTTCTTGTCACAATTATTTTTTTAAGAAACAGTTGTTTAAATCCAAGATATTTCACAATAAGTTTTAACATAAAATGAAAGATCTGAAGATTATTTATTCTTTATCATCTTTTTTTTTTTTTATCAAATTACATACTGTCCCTTTTAGAATTTTAGAGTAAGTTTAATTAGAGTAAAAGTCTTATACCAGAAGCCAACACTTTCACTTTTTTAACATTTTCCAAGAAGATCTAAAAACTGTTGTTTACTTTGGTTGTGTATTGTTGGTTTTGAGTAATTCAACACTTTGTTTAAAAAGATTTTATTATATTTTTCCACTAAAAAATAAAATACCACAATAGAATTTTGAGATAGGAACAAAAGTTAAATCATTTAACATTTCTCAAAGCAGATAAATTAGTTCAACTTAACATTCTATTGTCACATTTTATTTTATCATTCAAAAAATATTAATAAATTGTTTTTCTACCAAGAATACTTGTATACTCAAAATCAACAATACACAACCAAAGTAAACAACAGTTTTTAGATCTTCTTGGAAAATTGGTTCAAAAGTGAAAATTTTGGCTTTATGATTGCTCCACGATTAACAATTTTTTGCTTTGAAAACAACAGCAATTTTCACATTTTACTTTTTTGAAAAAGAGTTTTTCGATTCCTCATAAAGCTGATCAGTTTAAGTTTTTCAGTCGTTTTCTGAATACTTTTTGAAAATGAGGAGTTTTTCACCTTTTTAAAAATTAATTTAAAAATAAAAATTTTCTTCATGTTTGTAATTTTACAAAGGCAGTTTTTATGACACAACTAAAAGGAAATTTGACAAATTAAGGACGTGTGATATTATTTACCATCTTAGTAAATAAAAAAAAATCCTCTTTTACAATCATCGATTCTAATTCAAAAAGATTACAAAACATGATTTTCCTCCTTAGTTGAAACGAATTATCCCTTAAACTAAAAAAAAAAAAAAAAAGTTTCTTTTGAAAGGATCCATTTCTCAACAAATGCTGACACTTTTTTAATACAGATAAATTAAAAAAGAAAAAAAAAATAAAGAAACTTACCAACAGTAGATTCAGATCCTGGGTCGACACCAAAAAAGCAGTCTTTTTCTTTTAACCATTTTTCGAGCTCTGTTTTCAATAAACCTGCTTCAACTGTAATGTCCATATCTGGTTTTGAAAATCGAATAACTTTTTTCATATGAGAGGTGTCAATATGAATTCCACCAAACAAAGCAGAGGTGTGACCCTCAAGAGAAGTACCGACACCATAAGGAATTACAACTACCTTATACTTTTTACAAATCTTCATCACCTCAGCAACTTCTTCTGTGCTTTCTGGATAAGCAACACCATCAGGATCAAAAGCTGGTAAATGGGATTTGTCGTTTCCATGCTTCTTAAGATCTCCTTCTTCGGTACTAAACCTTTCACCTAATAAATTTTTTAATTCTTTGATGGCTTCTTCGGATGTTGGTCGTTTTTGGTATTGTTTTGTTGTCATTTTGGAAAAAAACTTGAGAAAAAAATGATTATTATTGAAGTTCTTTCATTTTTAAAAATATCTATATTTAATATTAGTGTGTTTAAATACATTGCCTATTAACAAACACTTCAGAAATAAACCCTTTTTAAAAAATTTCATCCACAATATCATACCAAAATACAACTTATCTCGCCTCGTTTTTTGTATTTAAGGTTTACAATCTCTGAAACTGGTTAAATGATTGTCTTGTATTTGGGTGTGGTTTTACGTTAATTTGGTTCCAAGTTGATGGATCTTCGACTTGTTCTGATTTTTTAATAATGGCTCAACAAGGCAATTCAAGTAAATTAATTTTTTTCATTCCAAAATCCGAATTCATGGGTTTATAACTAATGAATTCATAGGGCGGTATATAAATAAAAAAATGTGATATGTGGGTTGTTTATTGAAAATTTTAATTTCATTTGGTTTATATTTGGAGCTATATACAAAAATTAATTATTTTTTTTGTTATTGAAGTAAGGACAATATTAATTGACAACCCATAAATCAAATTTTTTTATTTTACTACCAATCACTGCTAAAAGTATTATAAACTTCAATTCAAATTTAGGATTAAAAAAAAATTAGATTACCATAAATTGCCTTATTGAGACATTATTAAAAAACCAGAACAAGTCAAAGATCAATCAACTTAGAACCAAATTAACAAGTCCAAACCCAATTACAAGATAATTTTTTTTACAGTTCCAGTTATTGTACACCTTAAGGACGACTCTTTCAGGTGAAAACTGTGAAATTGTTCATAAAAAAACAAACTTGAAAGAGGATCATAATCTCAATTAAATTTACACAACTTTGTATTTCTTTTTTCGAAAAAAGAGAAATTTTAAAAATTCCAACAATTTTCACAATTTTCCCTTTTTGTATCTTTCCACAATTCGATTTTAATATTTCATAATTTTCATGCCAAATCTATAAACATAAAAAAATTTCCCCAAGTAGTTCTAAATAGTTTTTTACAGTTACTTTTACAACTTTGTATTGTTTTTTAATATCAATTTGTAACTTTTAATTTGTAATCCTCTTGATCATTTTTTTTTAAAAATTTGTATTCAAAAATATAATTTTGAAATTTTTTTTTTTATGGGATTTATAACTTATTTTTCAAAACAAACCCTTTTTAAAGAACAAAATAATTTTAACGTACTGAGTCAGGAATTATACTTTAATTTTCAAAAAATATTTTTATTTAAATTATTAATTAAAAAAGAAAAATAATAATAATTCATCTCGATTCTTCCCAATATTTTATAATTCCTTTTGATTAACCATATTTTTTTTCCAACTAAATATAAGTTTCGTTATGATAATACCTAACCTCCTTGAGGTAAAAAGGCACCAATTATCTTCAAGAAATTGAACAAAACTATGACGTTTATATTATTTTCTACTAAAAATAAATTTTTAATTTGTTGATCAGAACTCATTTTTATTTAATTTAATCAATTTTTTTTTTTTTCTATTCTAATCTTTTCTAATTTTCTTTTCTTCTTTCTTTTATAAATAACCAAGTTAATTACCAAAAAAAAAAAAAAAAAAATTAAAACCACGAAATTAACTTTGGTGGGATTGACCTCATATGTTTTCTTTATAAAATGAATCTACACAAAATTAAATGACCTTGTATAATAATTTGAATTTCCCAAAGAAATTGAGAAATATTGTATAAGATGTAACCATGAAATAGGAACACAATTTTTTTTATTCTATTTATTTTGAAAATTTATAGTTTGTTCATTTTTTTGTTGATGAAATTAAACATTAAATCCAAAGTTTATTATTTCTAGTATTTCTAATTAATGGTATGTTAATTGATTCTTAAAAAAAATTGAATTTTTCATTTTTAATTTGGCACCTTTTGGTGAAATGGAGTTTTTATTTATAAGTTAAATAAGTATATAATCAGAATTAAGTGGGTTTATAATTGAGATAAAACATTCAAATTGTATAAAAATTTACTTATTAAATTTTAAACATAGTATTACATTTTGGTATTTATGATTTAGTTATGAATCTTACACTTTTGAATTAAGGAAGAAAACAAGAGATTTTTTAAAAATTTATTTGTAATTATTACAAAAAAAAATGGTTAAATTGAATAAAAAAAAAAAAATGTCTTTAATTTCAAAAATAATTTGATTTTTAATTTTTTTATTTTTGATTCGATGTGACAAATTATCAAATCAAATCTTTCAAAAGTATAAAAAATAGTAACTAGTTAAATAATTAATTGGTGGAATTAATCTTCCAAATAATTTTGTAATAAAAAATATGGTATATATATATTATATAAATGTAGTTTTTGATATTTTTCTGTATAATTAACATAAGAAACACCACATAAATTAAAATCTTTTGTTTATTTTATTAATATATAAATATAGTTTATATATCTTTCTGTTATTTTGAGGACATCTATTTGAGAAAATTTAAAAAAAAAAAAAATTAATCGTTTTCTTCAGTTTTGTTTCCTCCTCCTTGGAGTTCTTTGATAACCATTTTATGAATAAAATTAGAATTTGTCGAAATTTTTTCGTCAAGTAAATCTAAATTTTTTGCAAGTCCAATTACTTCTTGTATTTTGCCATTCAGTTCAAGAGATACTCTTACTGAATCATATGGTTCTGGATCAGCATGGAAAGAAATTTGTCCTTCTTTTTGATCAATTGATGCAAATACTTCACCTTGTTCAATCTTTTTTTAAAAAAATAATTAAAAAAAAAAAAAAATAATTAAAAGTAAAAAAAAAATAATAACATAAGCACATCATAATGATAACAAGAAAATAGATATAATTTTTAAACATTTAAATAAAAAAAAATAAAAATAAAAGCAAGAAAAAAACAAACCATATCTAATAAATAAAATTCAGCTTCTTGTGTGGAATTCATGTTTAATTGTTGAGATACATACTCTAAAGAAAGAGTAATATAAGTTTTTGTTAATCTTTGAATTTTTCTTCGTACTAAATTATCTCTAACGAGCTTAATAAGTCCAAAGGTTTTATCCTTTTCATAAACTTCCATATATGTGGAAATGCAAATACCCACTCTTTCGATATCCATACTTCTAAATGCTTCAACAAATTCTTCATAAGGTTTGCTCACCTTTTTTAACATTCCTTGGATGGACATACTTGTGTTTTGTGGAATCAAAGGTGCCTTACCAGTGGATAATATGGATGTTAAAAGATATCTTCGATAGGCTTCTAACATTATGGATGAAAGTGTATCTGCAGGAATAGTAACTGCAAGTTCAAAATAATACGTTGCTTCATCATATTTTTTTAATCCGGTATAGATCATCCCTCCATAATAAAAATATAAAAGTACGTCTTTTATTTTAATACCTGAATGTTTTGTATCAATTTCAAAAACATCACTTTCAAGAACTATTATTATATTTATTATTATTATTATTTTATTTAATAAATGTGGAAATTGATATAAAATAAAATTTGTAAAGTATAAGATAATAATGAAAAATAAAATATTAGATTGATTTAAAAAGTTGTATTGGTTTTTAAAACCAAAAAAAAAAATAATTTTATTGAAAAAAATTTTAAATTATATTACAAATAAATTAATTATTGTTTATTTTGTATAAAGTATTTTGAATTTTTGTTTTTTTTTGATGTAAAAAAAACAATGAATAGTAAAGAATCAAAGTGTAGAAAATATTTCGACAAGTTAATTGAAAAAAGAAGAAAATAATTTTTATAAAAGTTTGGATAAAATGGAATTATTATAAAAGTTTTTAATATTTAAGGTAAAATTTTTATCACCTTATATTTTGTACTCTTTTTTAAAATTAACTTTGTTCCAGTTCAAATGTGCCAAAAAAAATTTTCAAATATCAATTATTTTTTATAAATGACCTTTGAAGAATAAATAAGAAATAATTAGAATAATACACATCAGAGAATAGTTAGTATCACTTGTGAAGCAAATCCAACCAATTTATATATTTACTTTTAAATTGAAAAATCAAAATTCTTGGGTAATCATTGAAAAAAACAAAGTTCATTTTGATCTTCAATCAAAGATCAAAGAAAATTTCAATAGAAATCAATATGATTTTTCTACAATCATCTTAACACTTTCAATAATATTAGAATAACACTCTTTTACTTATCTACTATAGATCTTGCAATAAAAAAAATAATTTGCAAAACAATTAGGTTTCCAAAAAAAATTGAAAAATAGTAAAAAAAGCAAAAATGTGAAAAATTTGAAAAAATGATTTCAATTTTGAAATTTTCAAGCTTGATTTTTTTCTTCTAATATTTGGTTCAAACCCTTTACATACATGTAATTTACACATTACAACTGTGGTTCATTTGACTGGGAAATAGTTTATATAAGAAATACCAAATTAGAATCTTTAACTTAATTGAAATGCTAACAATTATTTATCATTTGCAATGCCTACAAAACAAAAAATAAATAATTATCAATACAAAAAAAATATGAGTTAAAAAATTTTGGAGAGAGTAAAGCAAAAAAAATGTATTGATAAATTTGTTTGAATTATATTAACAATTATTGATCGATCAAATGGCTAGATACCATCAACTAATTTTATTTGGTTGTTTTCTATTTAAAGGAACTAAACTTTAGCCTAATATCAATCATTCGAAAAAAATTTTCGATTGGAAGTAAACTATTAACATAATTCAAAAAACGAAAGTGAAAACAAAAAAACAGAAAAAACAAAAAAACAGAAAAAACAAAAAAATGATTTTCATATTTTACAAAAATCAAAACTATTTTCAAATTGAAGAAAATTGTATTATTTTGATTCTTTTAACTATTTTAAAGTTTCAAAATTTTTGAATTTTAGTTTGTAAAATGGGACATAGATTATAAGAATTGATTGAGAAAAAATTTTTTTGTAATCTTTAATAAAACCAAGCAAAATTTTTTTTTCAATTTAAAAAACATTATTTCGTTATAGTATTTATTATTGGTGGGTTTAAAATATAATAATGTGTTCTTTTTATATCTTATTAAAAATCATTTGGTTAATTGAAAAGAAATTAATTTGAAATGAAATTATTTTCACAGGTATTATGTGACAATAAAAAATTTAAAAAAAATGGAGTTTAAAAAAAGGAGGGCTATTTTTTAAATAATAAGTTAGTAAAATATTAGTTTAACTAAATTTTTTGTCTCATTTAAAAATTATTCTTTTTGTTAAATTTTAATCAAATTTTACAACTTTATCTTTATTCTTTTTATTTTTTAAAAAAATTTAGATCATAAGAATTTGTTTTTAAGAACATGTTGAATCACTTTATAATGTTATTGGAAGTGGTTTTATTCATATTCGTCTCAAAAATTATTTCAATTTTTGGAGAGGGGTGTTATTTAAATAGTGAAATGGGAGTTTATAGGAGAAATTTGTTTTTAAGAACCCATTTTCTTATAGATTAATTATTAATATTTTTGTTGTGAATTTATAATAGTATTAAATTTGTTCAAAAAAAAAAAAATAAGTCATTAATTTAAAATGCCATTGTATCTTGGATAAAGAAAAATAAAAATGAAGAAAGAGATCTTTTTGTTTTGTTATTTAACTGTTTTCATAAAAACAAAAAAAGAAAAGGGTTGTCAATTCTGAAATAAATTTAAAAGAATAAATTTTAGAATAATGTGACTTTTAATGATTGATTTGTTCTTTATAATATTGGTAGGTTTTTTTTTTGCTTTATTTATATTTAAAAATACAAAAAACATTGTTCTTTTAATGATCAAAATTTGATGAATTTTCAGTTCAGTTACTTTGATATTAACTGACTTTATTTTGTTTAGTAAATAAAAGGTATGGAAAAAATGTGTTGATTTATGTTAAATTAATCAGTAATTTTGTAATCTTTGATCATAGGTTAATTCATCCAATTTTTTTATATCATTTTATTCAAATTAAATAGATAAAAACCAAAGTACTTCATTTTAGAAATTAATTGTTCTCTTTGGTTTTGAAAGAAAAAATAATTTTTACAACATAAGAACACAAAAAAAATCTTTTTTCTTTGCAAGTTCTAAATAAATTCATAAAAGTCAAGATTAGTGATACAATAAGAAGATTTAATTTGAAAACTAAAATTTCTGTTCTCAAAATTGAAGATTGAAGAACCAACAGCAAACAAACAAATACAAAAAAAAAACAAGATAAAAATCAAAAAAAGAGAGAAAATTTCAGTTATTAAATCATTTTCAAGTATTTTGTTGGATAGTCGGTGTTATTAAATTTTCTTTCAAAGGATCTTGGCGTTTTTTTGATTTTATTTTTGGAATAGAACAAAACAAAAAATATTCAAAAAAAGGAGTAATCAAACAAAAATGAGAAAAATAAAAAAAAAAAAAAAAAAAGTCAGAAAAAAGTCTTTTTTGTTTTTTTTTTTCTTTTTTTTTTGTTCTTAATGAATTTGGTTTGATTTGTAATTGCTTGTTGTTTTTTGTTGATGAAATTTAAAAGGAATAAAAAAAAAAAATAAATAAAAAAAAATTTATTCTTACTTGGAAGAGCAGCTGAAAAATTTTGAGAAGCTAAACAGGCTTGAAGGAAATATGCGTGTGTAGGTGTTAATTCTCCAGATCTTCCAATTTTTTCGATGGCAATTTTAAGTGGATAAACTGTACCATGAGCAAATTTTTCACGGATAGCGATAGCTACAAATCTACGACACAAAAAAAAAACTATTAAAAAAAAAAAAAGTGTAAAAAAAAAAAAAAAAAAAAAAAAAAAAAGGTTTTTGTTTTGTTTTTTTTGTTTCGGAAAAAGAGAATTTATGATTCCTTACATTTGCCAATTGACATTGAAACTTGAGAAGGATCACATTGAAGTAAAAAAGTTTGGATTTGCATAAGAATAAGTTCAGGGTTTTGGAATCTTTTAAGTGAAGCCTTTGCGGCAAGTAAATACATATAACCCAGCGAATATTTTGTAACAGGAAGTTGTTTCATGACAAGATCTAGTTGGCCAATAAAGTTGGTTAATTGTTCATCAATTTTGTCAAGGTAATTCTTTAATTGTTTTCGTTCTTCTTTTGTATCCGAATATTGAAGAATTATATTAAGTACCTTTTCCATTTTATGAATATTTGTTGAGAGAAATCAAAAAGAAAAAAATGGTTTTGAAAAATTATCTTCTTGATTTTTTTGATCTACTTTCTGTAGGTGAGGAGGAGTCAAGAAATAAAGTCAACTTTTGATAATTTTGAAATAATTAATCTCTAAATAACTGTTTAAGAGCTCATATAACTTTGTGATAGAATCAAAAATTTAATCTTTGTGTTTTTTATATATCATTTTTGAACTGAGTTTTTTTTTTAGAGTAATTAATTTTTCATCGACTTATTTTTTGTACTCACGCAACTGTTAACTTTTTTTCACGGAATTTGTGTAATACTATTATTTTCCAATTAAATAATGAAAATTTTTAGTTCAATTTCTTTAAAATATTTTTCTAGGGTATGTTGATTGAAAATCTCAAAAAAATCTTTACAAAATCGTTTAGAAATGATATTTTTAGACATTTAAACAAATTACCATAGTGAACTCAAAGACAAAATTTTTTTTACTATTTTAATTTGATTATAAAAGTAATAAACAATATTCATTTTGGAAATTGAAATAAAAATTTTCCTTTATTAATTGGAAAATAACAGTAAATAGGTAAAAAATTCACTTCTTTTCCCAATTTTCTTTTACTAATAAATAACAACATTTAGAAAGAATTTTGATCTGTAGATATCTTTTGAACTTTTTTGATATGTTTTATATAGGAAATAATTGAGTGGAATAATAATCCTAAATGAATAGAATATTTGAGACTTGTAAAAATGATAATCATATCAAAAGTTATCAGAATTAAACTATAAATACTAGTATGCTAATTCAAAAAAATACAGATTTAAAAACAAAGTAAAATGGTGGTTTTCAGAAAGATTTTTTTTGTTATATTAGAAATTTTGCTTGAAATGGGTTATTGGGGATATATAAGTAAAAAGTGAGAAATGAAAAGGATTCTTAAATCTATTTGGGAATAATATGGTAAAATATTGTCAAAAAGGGGAGTTCAAAATAAAGAGAGAACTTAATATCATTGGATAAAAATGTTGAGACTATAAAACTTATAATTATTTTTTTTTTTTCAGTTTTTTCCCAGATTTTCAAAATTAATTCTTCATTGCTGATATTCCCAAAATAGGTAAACTAAAGAAAATTCCATTTGAGAAAATAAATTAACTTTTTTTCATTTAAAATTAAATTAAATTATTTTTTATTCTGAAATAATGTTTTTTCTTAGAATTCGAAAATTAAAATAAATAAATAATTTAGATATCAATGAATGTTAGTATTATATTCTTTGGGTCTACCAAACTTTTGGTTATAACCATGAAAATTGAATAATTCAATAAAAAAAAAATAGTTATAATTTATTTATATTTATTTTTCATTGATAAAATGTCTTTTCTCATGAAAGCCGTTAGGTTTTCTTAATACTAAAAGAATATATATATATATATATATATAATAAAATTTTACTTATTTCTTTTGAATTCTCCGAAAGTACCATTAACTTATTTTGAAGTTTTCTGTTTATTTGTAGAATAAATATATTTTTCTGATAAAACGGAAAACATAGATGCATTTCGTTAGTTTTTTTTTAATTTTCAATTCATTCAAGATAATTAATAGATTTCCAGAATAAATAAAAAAAAAAAAATGAAGAAAACAGTCATTTACAAATTTTTTTAATTTAGAAAATTACATGAAAATTAAAGAAATATATTTTTTAGTTCTTAAATTAAAACAAAACCCCGGGAAGATTATCCTGAATTTAAAAAGAATTGAATAAAATCTAAAAATTTTCTCCATTATTTCAAATTCTGGAATTGTTTGGTATTCTATTTCACTTCATTACTATCCACAGAAAATTAAAATTCTACCATTTTAAATTTAATTTTTGCCGTTTTAATATTTCTAGATATTATTAAACTTACTAACTAGTATAATTTTCCAATATGGACTTTCAAAAAAAAAAAAAAAAAAATAAAGGTTAACTATTATATTTTTACTTCCCAGTTTACATATTAATAAATCTATTTTTTAAAGTTTTGAAATTATATCCATTTTTATTTTTTCTAAATTTAATATTATTAAAATTTTACTTTCATTTTAAGTTCTCTCAAATATATTTTTTAACTGAACCCATCAATTTTTATTTAATTTTTATTCAATTTTACTTTATTTTTATAAAATAAAATATTATTATATCAAATCTCTTAAATAATTATAATAAGCTGGTTATTATTAACAAAAAGGTTGATATACATTTTTTATACCTAGTAGATAATAAAAATATATGATCACCCTTGAAAAAAATTTGAAATAAAAATTTAGGAATTAAGGATTATTCTAATTCTATTCCCAATGGCTATTAATTTTATACCCGCAACACGAATTATGAACCAAAAGAATGTTAAGTTAATAGATCTTGTTAAAATGTAAAATTTAGGTTTTTTTGATGAAGGCAAAAAAAATTTACTTTCCAAATCCAAAATTTTTCACTCAAAATTTTCAACTTCCAAAATGATATTGGGAAAATGTCACTCCACTTTATATTGAAGTATGTTAGAGTTGATGGTGAGTGTAGCCACCCATTTGAAAAGAAAGTGGAGTAACATTTTCATAATATCAAAAAAGAAATAGCCTTTTATTTTTGCCTTGCTTTGTTGGGATTTTGGGAAAAGTTTTTGGATAAATAATTGATTTTAGTCAAAATCTTAAATTGCTAAAAATTGACAATATTGGACTTTCCCTCAATTCACTATATTTTAAAGTTCTGAGTCTATTTACTGCTTTGTATTTAAATGCTCACAGAGCATAAAATTCAGATAGTACTTAAAGCCAGTTCCACTTTTAAGGTAAAAACTTTGAATTAAATTTAAGGCGCATAATAAAAATCTCAAATTAAGATACAAAATTGAGATTCTAGTAGAATAATATTTGTAAAAAAACAAATTCAAAATTTTGTGCTTTAATTTGAGATTTTTATGTGTCTTAAATTTCGTGAAAGTTTGTTTCTTCAAATTGAAACTGACTATAAGAAGTGGTGTTAATTCCCGCATGTACCCAGATTTTCCCAAATTCAAAGAGATGGAGAAAAATCAAATATTTTTATCAAATCTTTTACATTGTGAAAAAAGATAATTTATATTTTCTTGATGTTTTCTGTTTTATTCTGGAAATAAATAGATTGTGAGAATAAAAAAAAATCCAAGTAAATCTAACAATTATTTTATTATTTATTTTAATAGAAAAGAATTTAATGAAAATCAAAGATCTTTCTCAAATATAAATGAAAAATCTTGACCTTGATGGGATTTTAAAACAATAGAGAAAAATCATGTAAACTAAATTTCATAATAAATGGCACATGTTATATTTGAATTTTAAATTGTATTTATATTGTTTTGAAGTTTTTCTACTCACAATGAAAAGTTTGCAAATAAATCATTTTTTGTCTTTTTTATTTTTTCAACAATATTTTGTAAAAGAGGAAAATGAAAATTGAAAATTAGGAAAGAAGTAACAGATGAATTAATGAAAAAATTGGCTTCAAATATGAAAAAGAGATTAGGTTTAGTTATTCAAATTAAAGGATAATCGAAAAAGGGGTTTTAGTAATTGTTTAAAATTTCAATTTTTTATGTATTGCTTATTTCATAATAAATATCCCAATTTTTTTTTAATTGTTATTTTTTTTACTTTATTATATTTTATTTTTAGAGTTAAAATAAATATCTCTTGAGTATAGAAATGAATATTAAAATCGAAATTTTTATATTATAATAGATAACTTGAATTATAAATAATATTTTTCTTTAAAAATTGATTTTTAATGGGCCAATGATTTTGAAATAAAGTTTATGTTACTCAATTATTTTAAATCAAAAAAAAAAAAAAATGAATTGTAAAAAAGTGGAATTAATCACTTCATACTTCAAAAAAAAAAAAAATACAAAATATACAATTTTTTAAGAAATTGCCCTTGATGAAAAAATTTGAATAAATTAATTTTATTTTTAGTTTCAAGAAAGTAAAAATTTGGAATCTGTTAATCATCGAATTAGGAAATGAAAAAGGAAAAAATTAATTTCTTTTAGAACTTGTATTGTTT
This sequence comes from Anaeramoeba flamelloides, assembly GCA_027625915.1. NCBI lineage: Eukaryota > Anaeramoebidae > Anaeramoeba > Anaeramoeba flamelloides. Next base: position 7,518,490 of record JANTQA010000012.1, read on the forward strand.
TTGTAATGAAGGTATAATTTAAGGTTTTACTTTTAAAAAGATTCTTGAGTTTGTTTTCAAAAAAATCTAAACTTTTCAAAGATTCTTTTCAAAATGTCTCAAAATAAACTAAAATTCAAAATTTACCTCAGAGTTAAAACAATTCAAAAAATCACAATAAACCAATTTCATGAAAATTGGTAATATTGTTGATTTTTAATAAATATGATAATCGCTTGTTCATCTTTTAGTTTTTTGTTCTCATTGAATTTTTTGAATTTATTTCGTTCGTTGTGTTTCTTTTGATCAACAATTTTTTTCAAGGATTGATATGATGACAAAGTTTAGTTGTTCAAAATAGAAGAACTCTATTAAAATTAATTGGTGATATCAAACACTTTGATCGATCAATATTCCTAATAGAATTTAAACAAATTTATCAATCAATTTTTTTGTTTTACTCTCTCCAAAATTTTTAAACAACATGATTTATTTGTATTGATAATTATTTATTTATTGTTTTGTGAGTATTGTAATTTATAAATAATTTTTAACATTCCAATGATGAATTGATTCTAAATTGGTATTTATTCAAGAATTGATTATCAAAGTTTTTTTTTTCACAAATAGAATTTTGGTGTGGACAATTTTGAATTGGAGTGTAGAAGGATTTTATTATACAAAACGATGTAATGTTGTCAACTCTTTTTCGTTCTAGTACTCGATATTTGTGTTTACTCCAAAGAGTTGTCATACCCTAAAAGTAGTCCAAAAACAGATTTATTCAAAATTAGTTTGAAAATTATCCAATAAAATACGAAGCAGAAAAAAATATATGGACAACAATTAGAATTAAAACTAGACAACCTATCTCCTTTGTTTTCAAAATTTGTAACAGAACAAAATTTCATTTTTTTTTTCTTCTCAAAAACAATGGACCTTTCAAGTAACAAAACAAAAAAAAGTCGTTCAAGTTCACATACAAAGAAAAAAAAAAAGAAAAAAGAAAACAAACAAAAAAAAAAAAAACTTGTATCATCTTCTGTGAAATCAACAAATGAAAAGGTTCAAATAAGGGACGAACAAAATAAAATTCAAAAGGAACAAACAGACAAACTCGAAATCAAAAAAGAAAAGGAAAAAGAAAAAGAAAAGGAAACCGAAACCGAAACAGAAACAGAAACCGAAACAAAAATAGAAAAAGTACAATTACAAGAACAAGACAAATACACTACACACACCACAAGTTATAAGCATGTATATGATGAAGATCAAATAATCAAAAACAAACAAAAACATTTAAAGTTTGAACAAAAATATCTTTACTTATGCAATCAAATGAATCAAATGATGGAAAAGATGACAACAACAATGAATGGTCTGAACGAAATAAAAAACGAAAACGATCAGCTTGAAAAGGAAATAAAAAAGAAACAACAAAAAAAAAAGGACTTAGAAAACGAAATTGGTGATTTGAACAACAAAATGTTAGAAAATGAAATGAGGCACCAAAACCAAAAAGAAGAAATAATGCAAAAAAACCGAGAACACCGCACGGGCATTTTTAAAGAAAACAACCATTCCTTTTTACCTTTATTGGATTTTGTCGATCTTGATAAAGAATACGAATTTTGTTTTAAATGCATCAAGGATGAATTAAAGGATCTGGAAATCAGCCACAAGCAAGCCATTTTAATTGGTGAAATAATTTTTGAATTAGTTGATGAATTACGCTTTACAATGGCCAATATTAAAGACGAAATTGGCAACAGCTTGATTAAAAATAGGGATCTCTATAAGGAATTCAATTTTGACATCATCATTAATTTATATTCTTCAATGTTTTGGTCACCAGAAAATAAATTGGAATTTATTAACAATAATCTGAAATATCACAAAAACAAATTGTTAACACAAGAGCAAATACAAGCAATAAAAAACATTATTTTTAATTGCATACATTTCTGGTGGAGAACCTATTCTTCAGACAAATACAATATTATTGATTTAACTTCAAACAACAGTTCCAAAAAGATAATTTATAAAGAGGATGACCATTTAATTCTCAAGAAAATCAAAATTAAAAAAAAAACGAACAGTAAACATGTTTGCCCTATCTTCCCACAAATTGAGTTTGATGGAAAGCCAATCACAAAAATTGGTGTAATTGCTTTTATAAATTAATTCTCTTTTCTTTTTACAATTATTTTAATTTGATTCATTTGATCAAGCTTTTTTTTTATATTTTGATCTTTCTTTTTTTTCTTTTTTCTTTTTTTTTTTTTTTTTTTTTTTTTACAAAACTGTTAAAAAAGTGGCGAACAAATCTTTTAAAAAGTATTGATCAAATGGTTTGGTAAACTGTTTGAAGCGCTTCGAGTAACACTTTTTCAAACATTTTTTCCTTGATTTCTTAAAATAGCTTTGCCAATCTTGAAAATTAAATTATAGTATTATTATTATCCTTGATTAAAGAGATAAAAAAAATTAATAAACTAAAAGAAAATAGAAAGAATCAAAAAAAGAATAAGAAATTATTAAAATAAAATAAAAATCAAATGATATTTTAAATAAATTTAATGAGCTTGAATACACAAATTCATTTTGTTATCTATCATTATTTTTTTTTTTTTTTTTTTTAGATTTTTTCGAAGAATAAAATAATAAAATGTTAATTAACTGCTGGTAAAAAAAATGAGATATAAGAAAAAATTTCGTATTTATTAGAATTTTGATTTGTATTATTTTTGATTTATTGTGAATATTATGAAATCTATTAAATAGTTGTGAATTTTTTTGTTCAAAATTTTCAAATTCTATATTTTGTACTATTTGGAGATTGATCAGTAAGATGATAAGTTCAGTTATTAAGAAGAAGACTAACAATAATTATTATTGATTTTCAAAGAAAAGACCATCATAATAAAATATTATTCATTAAAATAACATTATGGAACAACATTTCAATTGTAGTTATGTTAATTGTATTTAGAATAAATTTCAAATATTTTACCTTTCCATTTTAAAACCATTATTCTTTCAATAAAAATACTTAAATAGGTTCTTCTGAATAAATTCTTTCAATCGTTTTAATTTTTTGGGATTATTCTAGATAAAAAATGGATAATATATTTTTTGTTACTAAACTCTGTTTCAGTCAAAGGGGCCCAATGTTTTTTTCAAATATCAATTATTTTATATAATTGAACTTTGAAGAACAAATAAGAAATAAACAGAATAATACACCTCAAAGAAATGTTGATACATATCTGAAAGAATATTAATAAATCAATAGCTTTTCTTAAAAATTGAAAAACTCAAATTCTTACGGCCCTATTGAGAAAAACAACGATGTTTGTTTTGAACTTCTACTGGTATTTGAATAATAAATATCAAACATTTTTCACTTCATTTTCCATACTTTTCTTCAAGAAATTAAGCCCTCAAACGAAGTTTGTTGGTATTTGTGGTCTCTATTTGAAAAAGCAAATGAAAATGAAGTGAAAATTTTTCACATTTATTAAACAAATATCAAGATCAAAGATCAAATTGAATTCCAATAGAAATCAATATGATTTCTCAACAATCTTTACATGGTTTCAATGACATTAGAATAACAAGTTTTGACCAAGTGACTATTGATCTTGCAATAAAAAAATTTTTTGCAAATGAATGACGTTTTTAAAAAAAAATCAAAAAAAAAAAACAAAAATGTGAAAAAATGATTTCAATTTTGAAAATTTCCAAAATAAAATTTTTCTTCTAATATCTATGCAAACCCTTTAAACACGTGTATTATACCATTACAACTGGGCCCCTTTGACTGAAAAATAGTTTATATAAAATATTTATTATGAAAAACGAAAAGAAAACTTATGGTTTATTATTGTCCGTTTGAAAAATAATAAAAAATGGCAGATATATCTAAAATAATTTTTTTTTTTTTCCTTTTATCAAATTATAATAACTTTATAAGTTCAAAATCAAATAAAAATTTATAATTAAAATTTTTATTTGTTTGAAAGAAAATTACAGATTATTCCTTATTGAAAATATCTTGACATCAGAATATTTAAATGAAAAAGTATTAAAATAATAAAAAAATCGAACTTTTAGAAAGTTTTAAACTCAAATTTTTAAAACAAAACTAGTGATTAAATCAGAAACTTTATTGAAATGTTTTTATTTTTTTTTTAGATTTATTTTACAATCTAAGGAAAAATATAAGACTTTGATATACTATATTTTAATTTTCCAATATAAAAGTCAAAATTTTCGACACAATTAAAACGTTCATAGAATCAAAACAATAAAATTTCATTCAAATTGGAAAAAAATTAACTTTATGTCAAATATATAAATCATTTATTTCATCTTTGAGTTTTTGTTTTCATTTTATTTTTTAGAATTATGTAACTTTTTCTGTTTCATTCAATCAATATTTTTTTCGAATGATTTATCTTATTATTAAAGTTGAGATCTTTCAAAATAGAAGAACTCATATAGTATTAGTTGATGGTATCAAACCATTTAATGGATAAATAATTATAAATTGAATTTAAACAAATTTAAATCAAGATATTGTTTTATTCTGCATTCTTAATTTTTTAAAAGACTTTTGATTTATTAATATTGATAATTTTTTTTTTTTTTAATTTTGTGTATATAATTCATAAAAATTTGTTAACATTTCAATTCGTGAATGGTTCTAATTTGCTATTTCTTCTTGAATTAATTAAATTAGATTTTTTTCAAAAATAATTTTGTAAATAATATTGTGAATTTATTATTAAATGAGATAGATTGATAATTTAAATAGAATTTTTTATCTTTTTATTCTTTTAAATATTTTTTGTCCCTAACAAGAAATATTTTTTCAAATATATATATATATATATATATATATATAATAATTATTTATGCTCTTGGCAGTTGGTTTTAGATTCTCGATTATAGTAAGATCTACCTTGAAGACAAAAATTGCTAAAAATATTTCAGGCACAAAAAAATCTCAAATTAAGACACATTTTTTGGACTTTTTTTTCCACAAATTATTGTATTAGGATTTGAATAATGATAATCAATTGTAAATTATGTCGTGTGCCTTAGATTTCATTTAAAGTTTGTGACTTAACAATGGAACTGACTGTAATTTCTAAAATTATATATATAAAAAAAACTGCATTTTCTTGAGATTTTCTGTTTATTGGGAAATTCTATTAGTTTTCGTTAAGTTTTTTTTTGGTTTTCTATTGTATTTGGAAAATAGGTTAGATTTTACAAATAAATAGAAAACTCAAAAAAAACCTAACAAAAACCAATAGATTTTCTAAATAAAATAGAAAACCTCAAAAAAACCTATAACACTTCACAAATAAACAGAAAATTGAAAATAAATCTGATATTTTTCTTCTAAGATTCAAAAGAATAAAACAAAATCTATATTTTTTACTCCATACTTGAAAATTATGGAAAACCAAAAGAAAAGTGTCATTCAAGTTCCGTAGAGCGATATAAAGTGCCATAGAGTGCTAAATTTTTTTTTTTTTTTTTTTGATTTCGGAAATTAAAAGTTAATTTCCAAAATTTTCATTTCATTTTAAGTAAAAAAAAACTTAACAGTTAAAAGAAAAAATTAATTTCCTCCCTGCAAAAGTAAAAAAAAATCATTTTTAAAGAGGATCTAAAAGTAATATTCGAAAAAAAAAAAAAAGTTTCAAAGTATAAAAATTGTTTTACCCTTGTGAAAAAAATTTTGTTCATTCAAAAAATTTGGGTCAGTCAAAAATTGGTTTTCATTTTTTAAATAGTAAATATTAACAAAATTGATTTTTGATCAAAGTAAAATTTTATGAATAAATCTTAAATTTAAGAAAAGCCAAAGTCATTATCAATTATAATTTTCAAAGGCAATATTATTTTGTTGCATTTTGAGATTGTATAATTACTGTGGAACTCTAAAAATCAAAAATTGACTTTTAATTGTAAACTTTACTAAAAATGTTAATTTTTTTTTATTAGATAACATTCCAAGATAAAGTTACTCATTGTTTGGGAAGACCAAAAATTAATATCTGTTTTAAATTAAAGTTTGTCTTTGGAGATTGAAAGAATTTAAATGGTTTCTGAAATATTGGGATTTCGGTATTTTGAAATTTTGATTGTAAAACATTAGTGGAAAACAATCTCTTTTGAAAAAAATGCTTTTTGGGAAGATTTTATTATTCAATTTGGTTTAAAAGGATATTTAAGATTAACTTTGATAAATTTGGGTCAATTAAAAATGTTAAATATCTTATTGAATTAATATATTTTAATATTTCCTAATAAAAAAAAAAAAAACATTTTTAGTAAAGTTTACAATTAAAAAGTCAATTTTTGTATTTTTAGAGTTCCACAGTAATTATAAAATCTTAAAATGCAACAAGATAATATTGCATTTGAAAATTGTAATTGGTATTGACTTTGGTTTATCTTAAATTTAAGATTTGTTCATAAAATTTTACTTTGATCGAAAATCATTTTGTTAATATTTACTATTTACAAAATGAAAACAAATTTTTTACTGACCCAAATTTTTATCACAATGGTTATTTCATTCTTTAAGGAAACAATTGTAAATCAAAAAAAAAAATTTACAGAAAAAATATTTATATATATTGTTAATATGGTTGAAACTTTTGAAAATCAGTTTTAAATGCTATTTAATATTAACAATTATTTTTTTTTGTTCTAGAGAACTCTCTTCAAAAAAAAAAAATGCTGTTTTAACTTTACTCGAAGTTTCCTCATTGATTAAAAGTTTTCAAAAAAATTGACTTGAAAGTCTGTAAATATTAATTTAGAGTTGATCCAAAGGATATTTGTGATTTTCAAGAAATAGTGTTTTTTTAAGTGAATTTTGAAAATTTTCAGAATACCTTTTAAACGTTCACCAAGAAACATTATACTTTTTTTCATCCACTTAACCATACACTCCATTATCTACGAGAACTTGACCTTAATAATTTTCTGAGTTTTTTAAATGTTCTATTTTACGTTCTTTCAATTAAACAATAAGAAGAATACCTCTCTTAAATAAAACCGAAAAAATATATCAGAAAATTTTTTTTCTGATCTGAAAAAAAAAAGCCAAAATACATATTCGTTGAAAAGATCAATTTGACTGTTGACAAGTATTTTATATTATTTACACCGAAAAAGAGTGTACTTTATTATGAAAAATGTCAATAATTAATTTTTTTTCTCCATTCTGATTTCTCTGATCATTTTTTTCATAATACCTTTTTAAATTTGAAAACATAATTTAAAAATGAAATTCTCAAATTTCTCTTTTTGTGTTATTCTTGCACTATTAATAGCAACTTCAATTTCACAAAAGCATAGCAGTGTCTCTAATCTAGTCCAAGATTTGCTTGCTGTTACATCACAACCATTACAAAGGCCAATTACCGAAAAGAAGTTTGCAATTGGTTTTAATGCAAATGTGGATGCAATCAGCCCAGCAATTTCTGTTTTGACAGAATTGCTAACAAAACACGAACTATCAATTGACTCATTTGAACCAAAGGATCATGTCGAAATTGAGACCTTAGAGCAACTAATCAGCACTTTCTTATTTTATTATCAGAAAGGCGCAGCAGGCGAAAGGTTTGTAACGAATTCTGAGCTGTGGGAAGAAATCGCGGAAATATCTGTCAACCATGAAAAAACAACATTATTTGTTGGTGGTAACGCTGCTTTAATGGCAAACAATGCTGTCAAATTTGGAAGTTCCGTTCTTTTGGGAGGGCACCCTGGAAAGATATTCAAAGACTTGATTGACGAAAGAGTTATTATTGCAGATGATCTTGGAAAAAAAAAAAAAGAAAAGGATTGCATTCTTGAAGAAGAAGAAGAAGAAGAAGAAGAAGAAGAAGAAGAATTGAAAGAAGAATTGAAAGAAGAAGAAGAATTAAAAGAAGAAGAAGAAGAAGAAGAAGAAGTAGAAAAAGAAAAGGATAAGAAAAAAAAGAAAAAAGAAGCTAAAGGAGAAAAAAAGAAACAAAAACAAGAAAAAAAAAAATCAAAAAAAAAAAAAGAAAAAAAAAAATCGAAATGCAAAAAAACAAAAGAAATTAAAGATGAAATCCATTTAATCCTCGAATATGAAAAAGATTCAGAATTTTCCAAATACAAGTCCCCTCGCGCAAATAGATTTATTATTTCCAACGACTACACAAATGCTCGAATGAAAACAATGAAAGCATTTTACAAGACAATTCCAAAATTCAAACCAACTGATATGGTCATTACGGGGTTGCATTTAGGTGACGGCCTCCCAGCTGAAGAAAGGAACTTAGGACTTAAAAAGCTATCAAAGTATTTAGTCAAAACGACAAAAGACATCCCTATCCATCTTGAAACCGCATCAATTGGCCACCAAGAATATATGGACGAAATTTTCAAGCAAATAGTTCCAAATGTAGACTCTTTGGGGCTAAACGAGCAAGAGGCTTCTTCGATTGCTATTGCTTTAGGCTGGGATCAAGAACGAATTGACAAGATCGCTGCTTCAATCGCCGACCCCACTGAGATCGCCAGATTGTCAAAGGAAATCTTTGCCTTCCACTCTGGCAAAAGACTCTCGCGTGTGCACTTCCATTGCCTCGGATGGCACATGATCATTCAAAAAAAGGACAGCCTCTGGGAAGATGCATTCCAAACTGTAGCAGCGGGATCCCTAAGAGCCTCGATGCAAGCCTGTGGATTTGATCGCGAGCAATTGGACAAGAACCCACAGTTCATCAAAGAGAAATATAAGTTACTTGCAAAGCCAATCAACACCGATGCATTCAAAGTAATTGAACCCAATTTTGAAACAAAATTTGTTAAACAATTGGAACTAGATGACTTGGATCTTTTCTGGGTGCAAGTCGCAGTCTGTAATAAGCCAGTGAAAACAGTTGGCCTTGGTGACGCGATCAGTATCACAGGATTTGCAAACAGCGAATTTAACATCCCAAAACAGCAAGAACAACAAGAAGAAGAAAAGACCAATATTAAAGAGGAACTTTAAAAAAGATCTTTTAAATAAATCATTTTTTGTTTTCTAATCTCGATTATTTATTATTGAATATTGAACACTGAACATTGATTATTTTCCATTTAATATATACAATTTATTGCTTCTCATCTTTACCAAATTTAAAACTTTTTTAAAAATTTGATGTGGTTCAAAAAAATATTTTTCATCAGAATGATTTTTGTTTAAAAAAAAATAAAAAAAACAAAATACCAAAGTTTTCTTTTTTTTTATTTAATTATTTTCAAACTTTATCAAAGAATTCCAAAAATAGAAATATAATAATTCAATTTATTTCATTCCTAAATTTATGTTTTTCAGTAAAAGGAAATTCACTGACTTGGTAGAATAGAATTGAATCTTGATATTTTCTTTTTAGGGTGTTAATATCATAATAAAATGTTTCTTAATTAAAGTATGTTTTAATTGGGTGTTAATAAAATTTAGAGTTCATATTTTGAAACTTTAGAGAAAAACCCAAAAATAATTCTAATTTTATTTTGATGGAATCTAATGATTCTTTTTTATTTCAGTCATAATTTTCAACTTATTTCTTGTTTAAATTTGGTTTTTCATCGAATAACTCATAATTCTAAAAATTTAATAATTTATAAATGGGTTTTTTTTATTATCAAAAAAAAATTTATTTTTTTCTTATCACAAATAAACATTTGAGGTTAATATTTTTGGGATTTTAGTTTTAATTGTATTTTCATCAACCCTTATGTTATTATGTTTATTTCATCATTTACATTTTTTTTTTTTTTAATCTGAAATGGATTCATTAGAATCTTTTTTTAAAAAAATAGAGGTTGTTTGGAAAATAAAAAAATATTTTTTTTGATCATATCGAATTGAAATACAATAATTACTGATATATTATTCTTAAAAGGTGCTTTAACCAGTTTTAAAATGGTGATAATAACTGATTACATTGATAATTTTCACATGAAGATGACCAATTTTCAATTGAAATTAATCTAGCAATTTTCTTCATCAACAACACATACTATAATCTAATAATATTATATTTTTTAAGAAAAAAAATATATCCCTTTCCAGATTTTTCCCAATTGTCAATTTTTTTATTTTACAAATGGCCAAATCTAAAAAAAAAAAAAAAAAGAAAGACCTCAAATTTCATTGATTTGTTCTTGGGGTTTTCAATCAAAGAGTTTAAGAAATCGAACTCAATAGATACATCTTGAACTTTCTAAAGAATCTTTTAATTTTCAAAAAATTGCTACAAATACATTTTACTCCATTCATCACAGGTAAGTTACACAATAATACATTGTATCTACAAGTATGAAATGATTTTTTCTCAGACTAAAATCAACTTTTTGGACAACCATTTATCTTATAAGCACAATTTTATTTATTTCTTTTTGTATTAATTTATCAGAAATATTGTTAAGCTTTTGAAATATAAAAAATGTAATTTCAATTTTAAAGTTGATTTTTTCTTTGAAGATATTCTTGGCTTGACTATCATCAAAAAATGTTTTTAAATAAAATTAAACATTTGCTAATTTTTAACTTTTTGATAACTTCACTTCGAATAAAGACTATTGGTGTATAAAAATTCTTGGATCAAAAATTATTTTTAAAGGATTTTTTACAATTTAAGTTGGAAAAGCCAATTTCCAAGGTTCTAGAGATATTTTTTTTTAATTTAATAGTAAAAATTTTAATATTTTTTTTCAGTTAAGTAGCTATAATCATATTATTCAAAAGTTTTTTTAATTTCATTAAAATCTTTCAAATGGGTAATTAATTATGTGTATTATTAAAGAATTATTTATTGATTTAAATTGAAAAAATATTTTTTTATTTGATTTTCCGTTATGTTTTTTTTTTAATTTTTGTAATGAACAGAAAATTTAAAAAATTTTGGTTTATTTCAAAAAGAAAAAAAAACCACCGTTAGCTTTTCCAGAATTCACAAGAATTGAGAAAAATAGTTGACTTTTCCCTATTCTTTTGAATTCTGGAGAATCTAGACACTTGAAGGACACTTTCTTGAGTTTTCTTTTTATTAGGAAAATCGATAGATTTACTAATAAAGCAGAAAACCTCAAGAAAAGCTATTTACTTGACGATACTCTACGGCACTTGATAGGTACTCTCAATAATGATAATCAGGAAGTTTCCATCTTTTATTTCAATTCTATTAGATGAGTACAACATTTTCAAAACTATAAGTTATTATCTATTAAAGTAAATATTCCAAGTTGAATTAAACTAAAAATCATCCTCCGGTTTATTTATACCTTTTGAAATCTTTTGGACTTTTTTTTTCTAGACTAGAGACTTTTAATAAATGAGTTATACTAACAACAATTATTAAAATTGACTCATGAATTTAAAGTTTTGAAATTTTGATTATGTGGTGAATAAACTTTATTATTAAGATGAAAGGTTAATGAAAGTAGGAGTTTTGTATAACTTAATTTTTTCAATTTTATTTTTTCATGCTAGTATTGAGTCCATTTTTTACCACAAATAAAACAATACATGCTAACACATGTGTTAAACGATTATTTATATGAGAATATGACTTTTTCAAAACTAGAATCTTTTCTTAAAAATAGTAATTATTATCATTTTCAAATTATGATTTTAATTTAAAATTTTTTCCCATATTTTAACAATTCAATAAATAGAATTATTTTGGATACTCAGCAAATATTACTTTTCTATTATACTGTTACCCAATAACATCTATTATAAACTCTAATTGAAAAATTAAAAAAATGTTTTACTAATAATCACAATTACAAATACAATTTTTTTATTTTAGTATTAATTAATTTTCCAAATCTATCGGTAGAAACCAGAATTATACTCTTTATATATTGAAAAAATAACATTTTAATTTTGAAAAAGAAATTATTTTTTTCAATTTTTTTTACATCTTTATCAAAAAATTATTAAAAGTAGTTAATTTTTTTTTTTTAATGTTATTTTCTCAAACCTTTCATGGTATTAATAAATATACCTACACTATTATAAAATACTAGTCAAAAATTAACACTAAAATAAATTCTTGCATTTGGGTTAAAAAAAATGTTTTTTTTTTGTTTATAAACTTGTTTTAAATACAAATTTTGGGTATTGTATCATAATATATAAAAAAATTTCATATTTAGACTAATTACCAACATTTTATAAAAAAAATAAAATCAAAAATAAAAAATAATTTCCAAAATTGATTTTAAAAAGAAATTTAAACCATTCAGAAATCACTATAAGAAATAAAGTTATTTTTCTTTTCATTATTTTACTTTCAAAATAATTTTTTTTTTATGCTAAATGAATTTTATTTTTATGATGTTATAGGAAGATAAATATTTGAAGTTACAAAAATATTTAGCAATAATTAAAAACCAAAAACATTTGTTTAAAAATCAAAAATACCTAAGTTATATATCAAGCTTCAAAAATTTCTAAGTTCAGACTCGTTTACCAACTGCTTAAATTTATATTCCGATGTAATAAATAAAAATTCAAATAAATTTTGTCCTTTATGTTTAAAATATGAACATAAGGAAATAATAGAAAATATTGATCACTTTTTATGGGTCTGTCCTTCCTATGGGAATGATAAATTGATTTTTCTGAATAAGTTAAAAGAATTAAATTTTAATGAAATAATTTTAAATTATGTGACCATAAGTTCCACTTTTAAGGCACAAACTTCAATGAAATTTACGGTTTTACTCTTAAATTAATGTACGGGAATTTTCCTAAAAATGTACCTAGAGTGTAATTTACGCTTTTTCAAAAATAAAAAAAAAATAAATAAATAAAGATTTTTTGATCCTTTAAATTGTATTTACAATTCAAATACTTGTCGAAAAAAATAGTTTTAACGTTTTCAATTTTATGCATTTAATGTTTAATTTTCAAGTGTTCAAAAACAGTTAACAAAGTTGAAGATTTTTATTCAAATTTCAAATATGAAATTCTAACAAAGGAAAAAACGAAAATAATTTATTTGGTGACAAGTTCTTACTAAAATTATCGGTTCGTTTTTTTTTGTATAAAATATCTAACTTTTTTAATGAATAGTTTATGAATTCAATTATTATCACTTCTTTACAATAAGAAAAATAGTTAAAAGAAAGAAAGGTAAAATAACAAAATTAAAAACAATTTAAATTAAGCAAAAATATAATAAATTGTAGTTTAAGATGTTGGAAAGAGGAAAATTGAATTTGAATTCTTATTTTGTCTCCTCGGATACTAATATAGTGACTGCTACTTTAAAAGAAAAAACTACTGTAAAAAAATTGTAATAAAATCGCTCCCCTTGAGGATTTTCAGTGATTAAAACCAAAAAAATTGTTCGTTAAATATAATTAATTTACATCACGAATTGATTTTAATTTATATTTTATATATATAATGTTAGTCTTGGAATTAAAAGTAATAATACTTGGAAAGTTTGAACAAAATAATTTCTTTTCTTTTCTTTTTTTTTTTTTCAGTAAAAATGTACCTAAAAATTGAATTTATGTTTTTTTTATTTCTTTATTTATTTTGCTTATATATTCAAATTTTACTTGAATTGAATTTTTTAAATTCAATAAAAAATAAACAAAAAATAATTAAAGTACGAAAACATAATTTGTCAGAGAAATCAGTTTCCCCTTTAAACCAGGAAAGCAGTATATCCATTCGCCATCTAATTTCTCGTTTAATGGGTAAGTGAACTTTGGGTCTTTGTTTTGACCCATTTTTTCCAACAATTGTAAATCGTGATCGCATATTAACAAATCTAAATAGCATTGGCATATGGTGTAAAAAAACTCTTTAATTTTTTCATATAGATCAGATTGGATCTGGGTAATTGAAGGGAAATTCTTTCTCGCCTGAGTAAAAAATTTGTTTTTAGTATTGGGATCTAAGATTAGTTGATGGCATTTGTTTTTAATTTTATCCAAAAACACATTAATAAATTGTGAAGTCTGAACTTGTTTAATTTTTAATATTGTAAATAATTTGCTTTCATATTGAAGAAGAAATTCTTTGACCTGGAAAAAACATAGCCTTGAGATCGTGTAGATGTTCTTTAATAAATTGTTTTCTTTGGTGTTCTCATCAACAAAATAGCTAAAGTTGTCTTTGATTTGGTATTTGAAATTTTTTAAAACCTTATTTGGAGACAAATAATATTTTGCAAATTCACTATTCTTCGCTTTGTCATTGAGAATGCGTAATTGTACGTTGTTGTGTTTTGATCTTTGGAGTTGTTTTTTGTTATACAATTCATTTTTAGCGACTTGTGCAGAAAATTCCTTTTTGGTTTTTTTTTTTAGATTTTTGAGAGAGTGGATATCGCCATCTAAAAGCATATTCTCTTCTTTTAGTTTTCGGTTGTTTTCGTTTAAAATTTGGATTTCCTTTTCCATTTTCTGTAGGTTTGTTAAGTTTTTGTTCATTTCCTTGGTTATCTGATTAATTCTATTTAAATCATTGCTTTTCATTTTTCTTTCCCAAGTCCTGTAAGAGTACTTGTCTTTATATTGGGCCAAGTGTTTTTCATAATCGTCTTTTTTTTTTTTATATTGTTCGATTTCATCTTTTTCAACTCCTTTTTCTTCTTTTTGATAATTTATTTCATTTTCATTTTCTGGTTTTTCTTTTTCATTTTGATCTGTTTTGATTTTGTTTTCTTTTTTCTTTTCATTATTTTCATCTTCGAAGCCATAATCAAATTTACTGGATTGCTTTTGTTGCTCTTTTTGGTTTTCATCATTTTCATCTTCACCAAAATTCTCTAATTCGTTATGTAGTTTTTCGTCATTTTGGTTTTCGTTCTCTAATTCTTTTTTTTTTTTTTCTTTTTTTTTTTCATTAATTTGTTTTTGTTTTTGTTTTTGTTTTTTACCATCGAAATATTGTTCCTCGTTGTCTCTACCACTTTCATAATCACTTCTACTTCTACTTTCGCTTTCATATTCACTTTCACTTCCACTTCCACTTCCACTTCTTTCTTCATAGGAAGACACCTGTGAATTTGAACCTGAAGAATCACTTGTACTTGTTTCCCCAGGCGTATATTCACCAGACGAAGATCCATCAGTATATTCACTACTGCTTTGAGAAGAGCCCACTTTGTAACTAGAGTCTGAGTCTGAAGTTGTTTCGGAATCACTTGTAAGCATTTAACTAAAAATTATTTGAAAGTAAAAAAAATGAAAAAATAGACGAAAAAAATAAGAATTCAAATAATTTATTTGAATCTCATCCCATCTTCTCACTTATACCATATAAACTCAACCGCATGAGTTGCACTTTTCTGAGTTGCTGACAAATACAATAAGCCAATCTAAAGTTTTTTATTACTTTTCAATTATTCATATTTCCTACGATATCTTTAAATCAGGAAGAAGAAAGAGATTATCTTAGTTGAAATAGAAAAAAGTTTATTAGAAAAAAATTGATTTACCAAATTTTATTTGATAAGCGGTGTATTGAATATAAAGCTAAAAATTTTCAAGAATGGAATTGAACTTTTGCTTTGTTTTTATTTTTTTAATTTCATAGTAATCACAGTACTTTATATAAAGAATACACTTAAAGAAAATGAATTTGACCCTTTGTTAGATAAGTGTCTCGCAAGTATGGTTCAGGAAAATTACAATCACTCTATCTTTAAATTTGATTATAGTTTCAAGTGTTGAAAAGAAGGAAAGTAATTTGTAAATATTTCAGATTTTATCATAATAATATAATTTTCCCTTTTTTAGGAATCAACTTTAAAGACCCAATTTCCTGAATTATTAAGAGATATTTTTCTTGGGATTTTTTGTAAGACTTTTAAAATTTTTTTCAATGTGATCCATTAGAAAAAAAATGATAATTCTCTGATTTTTTTTAAAATTCAACAATTAATTTCAGTGTGTGAAGTGTACTAAAAATTCCTTTTAGTTGAAAAAAAAATTCAAAAATCATTTGAAAAATAGAAAATGCTTGTAATTCCAACATCTTGATAGTTTTCTGATTCTTTCGAGATGTTAAGAAGGAAGTTTATGAATTAAAACTGAATGTAAATAACAAAAGAAATGGTTTTGTTTTGAAAAATACTCTTCTGATCTTTTATCTAAAGATTAAAATATTTTTTTTTTCAAAAAGTTCGTTTTATGATTTTTATATTTTTTTTTATTGTAAATTACTACATACAACAAAGTTAGAATTAGTAGTGGTATTGATTTTTTTTTTTTTTTTTTTTTTTTTGGGGGGGGGGGGGATATTCAATTTTACTGGGTTATTAAGACCAAATACCTCATTAATAACTAAAATAAACATAAGTAATTGAATAAATAATAAACTCCATTTCAAAATCATTGGCGGATTAAAAATCAAATTATGAATATAAATATTTTTATAAATTTGAAGTTATCTATTATAATAGAAAAATTACTTTTTTAATATTCAGTTTAATACACAAGAAATATTTGTTTTTTATCTTAAAATAAAATAAAAAAAAGTAAAAAAATAAATAAATAAATAAAAATTCGCCTTTTATTATGAAATTTAGTTTATTTGTCATTAGTATCAAAAAATAGAATAGAATTTTTCGAGTTGGAGTATATTGAAACTTTAATTCATATTACACTATTAGAAATAAAATATATTACAATATAAAATGCATTACATATCTTAAAAATCTAGTGGCATTGTATTTATTATTGTTAGTAGTACAATTAATTTTTAAAAAATCTCTAGTCGATAAAAAAGGGGTTTTTTTTTTTGTGTGTAGAATTTTAAAATTATCTTGGAAAAATGAATTTTCTTTGAATTTAATTTGGAGATATTTGTTTAAATAGATAATATTCTGACTTTTTGAAGGATTCTATTCATCTAAAAAACTCAAATAGGGGAAAAAATTGACTTATGGTAATTATTAAAAGTGGCCGTCAAGTACCAATAAGTGTCGAGGTATTTTTTATACTTTGAGAAAAGAATTGAAAATTTAATAAAATTTCAATTAATTTTAAAAAATCAAAAAAACAAAACTCTGTTTTCCTGAGGTTTTCTGATTTATAAAGAATAGAGAAAAATCTCTTTGCTTTTTCTCTATTCTTTTGAATTCTTTAAAAAAATTGGAAAACCTTCTTTAGCTTTTCTTGAGTTTTCTGTTTATTTGGAAAATCTATAGATTTACAAATAAAACAGAAAACCTCAAGAAAAGATAGGCACTCTAGGCTCTTGACGGACACTCTCAATATTTATCATCAAAAATTTTTTATTCATATTTAAGTTTTTTTAAATGAGTAGAGTGTTTTCAAAACTTTTAGTTATTATCTTTTCAAAAAATATCCTAAAGTTGAATTTAATGAAAATTCATTGTCACGTCCATTTAAAAAATTCACCTCAAATAGACCTTTTTTTTTAGCTTTAAACTTTTTAAAAATTATAGGACTATTAATAATAATTAATTCAACAGCTTCAAGATTTTTAAGAATTCAAATTTTGATTATGATATGAATAAAATCCATTAATAAGGATGAAATGATAATTGTAATAATAGTTTTGTCTAACTTTTTTTTTTGAATTGTATTTTTTCAGACCTCTGATCTTTTTTCCGAACTCTAAACCTTAAAACAAATTTAGTAATTTAATTTGAACAGTTAGTTGAGTACGAGACATGGCTTTAAGACAAATAATTGGGAGACATAAATGGTTAGTAGGTCTGTTTCTCTTTCTTTAAAAATGAAAATATATAAAAGATTCTATGCTTTTCATTATTTTCTTTGAATTTATCATTTTTTTTAAAAAATTGTTTCCCAAATCTTCATTTTTAGTTTTTGTGAAATAATCATTCTTTTAACCAAACCTTCAAAACAAAATGCGCAAAATGCTAAAAATCTTGACTTTAAATTCCCAAAACGATAAACAACTGCGTTCAATCGTTCTTTCCTTTTACCTTCTTCTTCTTGTTTCTTTACAAAATCTAGTCTATGGCTTTCTTCATAAGGACTCACATATCTTGCTTGATCTTTGTTTTTTAGTTTTTCATTTGATTGTTCTTGTTTCTTCTGCTTATTTTCATTATTCTTCAAACCAAGGATCTTCGACAGAATTCTCTTTTGGTCTTGGAAGATTAATTGTAATTTCAGGCTTTATTAATGGTGTTGCTTCTTTATTTAAAGCTTTTCATATTTCAACAACTGGAATACAATCGTTTCACCCTTTAATCTCGTAAATTTTTTTTTTATTTTTTTTTATTCTTTTTTTGGTACTGTTTTTCCTTGTTTTTTTGAAATAATCATTGAACCAAAATATTCTAAAAAAAAAAAAAACACAAACATAACCAAATGCTTATGTCCACATTTTCTTTTTTAATCACCATTTTTTCACTTTACATTTACGATCTCATATGCAAATCTTAATTTTTATGAATAATACTTTTCTACAAGCACCAAATAAAGGAATGATATTTAAATCTTTTCATCTTAACAAATTATTTACAAGACACTACTTCAATTTATTCTCTTTAATTGTTCTTCCAAGTCACCCAAAAGGCTTACTCTTATTTTTCAATTTTTACTTTTAAAAACAAACAATTGGCCAAATAAATGAAACTACCTCGATTAAAAATTTGTGATTTATTTTTCCTCTATTTGGAATTAATTTGTTCATTTTTTAAAGAAAGGAATGGTAGTGTGAGTTTCTTCTCTTTAAAGTTCTGATCATTAAAGTATGGAAAGTTTTTTTTAAACTCAAAATGTTTTTCTCTACTTTTCAATTTTTAGTATTTCTTCATTGGGTAATAATTCCTCTTATCTTGGAAATATTTCAAAGCTAAAGCAATATTTAAAGAGGTGTGTTGTTATAGTTGTTGTTGGGTGTGAGTTTTGAAGATCATTTTTATTGTATCTCTTTGAAAATTTCGTTTCTTTGGATTTTTTTATTAGTCAAAAATTACTTTTGATTTTTAAAAAGTCTTTAATTTGACAAATAAATTTAAAAATCAAATTGAATTTTAGACAATAAAAGACTCAAAATGAATTCTACCGAGATGAAATTGAATTAGTATTTAAAAAAGAATTATTTCAGATATCTAAGAATACTTATTATTGGATATTTTTTCAGATTGTAGAATGGATTTATTTTTACAATAAAACCCCTTTAATGGATATTTTGAAGAACTGATAGATCTGGCATTTTTCTTCTTATAATTCTAGTAGTATTTGGAATAAATAAAACCAAATATAGAATTTTATCAAAATTGGTTTATTATTAAAGAATTGACAAAAAAATCGAGGTCAGCCCAATAGAATGGTGATTACAATTACCTTTTTTATAAATCTCCAACAAATTCTTTTAATGGTCAAATACCTCCAAATTGAATATTTTGCATTGTAAACGAAAATGAATGATTCTTTTTGTTTTTTGTTGTCTTTCTCTTAAAAATTTTAGAATTGAAAAATAAAAAAATGTAACTGAAGAGTAAAAATGGCACAAAACATAAGTGTACTACCCTACAAAATTTAAGAAACAGTTGTTTGATCGATACTATTTGTAGTAAAATAAAGGGAACAAAATTTTCATTCAGCTTTCCTGTAAAAAGGTTTTTAAGTCAAGTATACTTTTCAAATTGTTTAATTCTGAAAAGAAGCTTAAACCATTAGCCTTCTTTTTAGAATTGGGAACTTTGATGTTTTTTATTAATTCTTGAGAAGTGTTTTTTTTGGAAAGCTGAGTGAAAATTTTGTTCCAATTTATTTTGTAATAGCAGTAATTACACTTTTCAAATTATTGAGATAGATTAATGAAATAAACAAACAATTTTGGGCTTGAAAAAAAAAAAGACATAATTATCTTTTATAATTTTAAAATATTCATTTCTCTAATAAATTAGTAGACTGAAAAAAAAAATGAAAGCAACAAATTTAAGAAAAAAAAAATGCCCGAGGTACTCCACATGTGCAAAAAGTGATGTCTTAATATTTTAAGTTTATTTACTAAATTTGTCATTTTTCCAAAAACTATAAAACTTTTCCCATGCGCTCCGACGGGAGAGGTTTCTTGTTAACAAACCCGAGGTTTATAAGAGCAAAAAATTACAATTTAATGAAAGGATAAAAATGTTTGGGGAAGAAGCAGAAATTCAAAAATCGAAAATAATTTTCAGAAATCAAAAAACAAAAACAACCACAAACATTTTTATCCTTTCATTAAATTGTAATTTTTTGCTCTTATAAACCTCGGGTTTGTTAACAAGAAACCTCTCCCGTCGGAGCGCATGGGAAAAGTTTTATAGTTTTTGGAAAAATGACAAATTTAGTAAATAAACTTAAAATATTAAGACATCACTTTTTTCACATGTGTCATTTTTCAAATCAAAAAAAAAAAAAAACACTTGAAGAAATACTTTTGAAATTTACCAAATTGTCTTAAAATATTTTGATCCAATCTCATTTAAATTGTGAAGGAATGTAAACGCCAATTCAAAATTTTTAACACACCAAAATTCAATTTTTAAAAAAAAATCTTATTTAATCAATTCTCGAAGAAATACCAAATTAGAACCATTCACTAATTGGAATGTTAAACAATTGTTTATAAATTAAAATACTCACAAAACAAAAAATAAATAATTATCAATACTAATAAATTATCAGGTGTGTTAAAAATTTTGGAAAGAAAAGAATGAAAAAAAATGTATTGATAAGTTTGTTAAAATTCTATTAGGAATATTGATCGATCAAAAGGTTAGATACCCTCAACTAATTTTATTTGAGTTCTTCTATTTTGAAAAACTCAACTTTAACTTAATATAAACTATTCAAAAAAATTTTGGATCGAATGAAACAGGTTACGTAACTTGAAAAAAATAAATGAATTCAAAACAAAAAATAAAAAATAAAAATAAAAACATAGAATATTTTGTAGTTACTATAGATATACAAAAATGCTTTAACTCTTTACAACACTCATTAATAAATCAATCTATTAAAAAAATTATAAAAAATGGAACAATCAAAAATTGGCTCTTAAGATATTATAAAAAAGAAGGAATTGGGGTTTATAAAGGAGGTCCCTTATCACCAATTCTTTTCGCATTTATATTTCATTTCCTACTAGAAAAGTTAAAAACCTAGCTGCTCATGTTCAAATGTATGCAGATGATCTTATTCTCATTATGAAGGGGCCTTTAATCTCTATAAAAATTAATTTAGAAAGGATTTTTGAAATAATAAAAAGATTCGGGATGAATCCACATAATAAAAAAACTCAATATAAAAAAGAATTAAAAGATATTTTTTGTCTTGGAATTTGGTTAGAAAAAAACACACATCTTGAATATAATTTCAAAAAAAGTAGAAAAGTGCTTGGAAGCACTTAATCGATTGTTTCAACAAAATAAACTCAATAATGGAGTCAAAATAACTTTTTTCAAAGCACTCATTTTAAGTCAACTTTATTATGATCTCGAAATATTTGACTTGACACAAATCGATTTTGAAAGAATTGATAGATTTATCAATAAACCGGTCACAAATTTCTTACAAATTAATATCCATTCGCCACGATTAATTTATAAAACTGAAGAAAAAATTGATCTCGCTAGATTAAAAGTATACCGAAGAAAATATAAATTGATTGAAAAATTAGATTTCTTAAATTTCAAAAAATTAAAAACGGTACTAAACTTCAGAACACTGGGAAATGAAAATATTAATTGGTATACTGAGGAATTAAAATTATTAGATTTAGAATTAATAGTTTTTCGATTAACCAAATTTGAAAATTCAACTAGTTGGAAAGTTCAACAATATCTAAAAATTATAAAACAACTAGTGAAATTGCAATTTCCAACAACAAAAATATATTAAACTGGAAATCCTCAAAAACAATTCTAAAATTTCGAAATTTTACTAATTGATTAAATAAGGTACTCATATGTAACAAGCAAAAATAAAAATAAAAATTGTGATTTATGTAAAAAAAAGTTAAATATTGATATCATTGAAGACTTGGATCATTTTTTATGGGACTGTCCGGCCTATAAAATAAATCGAAAAATCTGGACATCTGAATTTTTTGAAAAAAATAAAAAAATTAATAATATCTGAGATATTATTAATAAAACGAATCCATCATTTATATTATCATTAGTAAGTGATAATATAATTTGTGATTCTTTAACAAAATTTCTCAAAAAAAGTTTAGAAATTAGGTGAGTGCTGTAGAGTGCCTAGCTTTTCTTGGGGTTTTCTGTTTTATCTGTTAAGTGTTCTAGGTTTTTTTGAGGTTTTCTATTTTATTTTGAAAATCTATCGGTTTATTTCTAAAGTAAAAAAAAACCTAGAACACTTTTCCAAATAAGCAAAAAACTCAAGAAAAGCTAACGGCGGTTTTTTTTAATTTGAGAAATAAAAAAAAAACATATAATATGTTTTTGACAAGTAATTAATTTTTTTTTGAAAAAAAAAAAAAATAACATAGTATGTATTCGAATTTTCCTCAATAATTCTAAAAATGTTAAATCATCCCCTTAAACCAAAATTTTTAACAACAAACTCTCTCAACACCAACCTCGATTAGTGACATTTTTAAATCTTATTACTGAGAATAAATATTAATTCAAAGAAATAAACTTCTCAATCAAAATTTTTGAAAAAAATATTTCACGCTTGGAAAAAATCAAACTTAAATTAAGGATTAAATCCCCCCAAAAGAGCATTTTAGAACCAAAGTTCTATAGAAATGATGTATCATTTATCATTTTTGAATTTAAACAAAAATTTTACCAGAAGCGTGGAATACTAATTTGGTATTATGTTTTTTAAAAAAAGTCTTATAATCTATTCACCCTTTCTTCTATAACCAAATAAATAAATATTCGTTCATTTGTTTGTTTGTTGGTTAATTTGTTCATTATTTTATTTATTAATAGAGCAACACCCAAACCGTTTTTAATAAGCACAAGATTGGGGGTTGATATTTTTCTTTTATTTTATCTTCGCGGATATGCAAAACTTGGGCCAATCTTCAATGAAAATAAATATGTTAATCTCCATGGAATTTTTTTAGTTTTTTTTGGAGATTTTCTTTTAGTATCAGCGTCAATTTTAGTATATTTTCTCTCCAAAACTGGAATCAAATTTATACAACCTTTTTGCTATCTATGCTCGGGGATTTGCCTTGGTGCTTATTCGTTGCCTTTGATAAAACGCACATCGCTGATTTTACTTCAAACCACACCAGCGCCAATTGCCGAAAAGATTAAAAGTTGCTTATCACAGGTTTTAAATGTCGAAGGCGTAGTGGAATATAATACAGAACGTTTTTGGTCAATTAATGACGGCGTTTATATCGGATCTTTACGTGTAATTATACGCAATGAATCGCATGAAGAACAAATACTTAATGAAGTAAAACAAATATTCCAGCCAATAATTTCACATTTAACTGTTGAAATTGAAAAACAAAAGATTGAACAACAACAAATTTACACCCAATTGAATAATTATCTTTTAAATCAACAGAATTCATTATATAATGAAAAGAAAACTGATTAAAACATTTTTTTTTTTTATCCTATTTCCTGTAAAAATATTTTTTTTTATTATCAAAATTCTAATTAGTATTTTAATAAATATTATATTTTAATTTTGCCTGTTTGCTTTTTCTTTTTCTTTTAGTTTTTTAGTTTCCCACCTTGGTTGGGCAGGTTTTCAAATAATTCATTTGAACAGAACTTTCGAATGATCAGAAGAATGAATAATAAATATTTTTATTTTGAAATGGAAAAAAAAAAAAGAGAGAGAACCGTTATTGGAACAGTGGTAAATTTCCCAATTTAAAACATTATTGTATGGGATTCGATTCTTCTTAACTTCATTATTATTGATTGTTTATCATTTTCTCATTTTCTATAAAATCCCCCAAGTTGAAATTTAAATTAAAAATCACGTTTGTGCCCAATAGAATAACTAATTCTTGAAAATAATCTTCTAATTGATATGAATCTTTTTATCTATTCTAATAAAATTGAACCTAGATGAGAATTGGTATAAAATCTCACTCAGATTTAGAAGCGTATCCAATCCATGGGAAAATTCACAAAATTCATTGGTTTGGGAATATCTTTAATTTAAATTAGGGACTTGTTGTCTATTTCGAAGTAATGTAGAGAGCCATTGAGTGTCTAAATTTTCTTGAGTATTTCTGTTTTATCTCTAAATTTTAAGAAATTTTTATTTAATTGCTAAAATTCAATAAAAACCTAAAGGTACTTTTCCAGAATTCAAGAAAATTGAGTAAAAACTTACGATTTTACACTATTTTTAATTTTGGAAAACATAATTTGAAATAAGTAAACTTTTACAACCCATTTTTTGAAATAAAAATAATAATAAATAGAAGAATTTAAAAAGTTTTCAATTCCTTTCAAAATATTTATCAAGATTAAAAATGTTTCGAAAACATTGTTTCACTTAGAAAAAATAAATTAATTTTTAATTTCCTGACTGGAGACCATCAGATAAACATAAATATCAGAGAACTGTTATATCTTTAAATGTAATGGAGAATGTCTAAAAAACAAAAATATCTTTAGAAATTTTTATTTAGTACAAATTCAATATGAAAAATAATAATTCTGGAAAATTTAATAATCATTGGAGTATCAATTTTTTAAAGAAATTTAAAAATTTATTCTTATGATTTTTTTGAAAATAACCTATTTCCAAAAATGATCACTCACTTAATAATATTATTGGAAGAAGTTTTCTGTGTTTATCCCATATTCTTATTGAAATAATTTCGAATTTTTAAAGTAAAATCTTTTTGTCTAATTTTTGATTTTATTTTTATTTGATTTTTCTTATGTTTTTCTTTGTTTTTCTTTTTCTTTTTCTCAATTTTTTGATTTAGTTTTTTTTTTCAATTTTTTTTGGGATTTTTGTAAAATATAGATATCTGTTGAATATTTTTTATTCACAATCAACTTGAAAATGAAAAATATTTTTTGAAAGAAGCAAGGCACATCATTAATTATGATTTATTTTTAGTATTGATTAAAAAGGACTGATATATGTGAACAAGTTTATATTATTAATAATTTTCACAAAAAATAAATTGAAATTGTGGAAATAGAAACTAGGTTTGGTGTTTTAGAATCCAATTACCATGATGAAAAAATCCACAAATGTCAAGAATCTAGAAATATCTACAAAAATTACCTTGAGACTATATTTTATTATTGTTTTTTGATTTTTTAATTTAATTTTTTTTCTATAATGTTATCTTTTTTATTTAAATTGCTTTTACTTTTTTCTTTATTTTACTTTTTTTTTGATACTTTTTTTTTACAAGATTATGAGGAAAAAAACAAACGATCTTCGAAAATACAATAATCACCCAAAGAAATTGAGACTATTAAAAGTCTTTCAAAATGAATTTAAAATTAATAAAAAATTCTTCTTTTTAAACATTTTTTTCAGAGAAAGTTCAGTAAATAAAAAATTTTTAATGCAAATTTGTAAAAATAATTACTCACTTTTTTTTTTTTTAATTTCTATTTATTATTATTTAATTTGTAAAATATGGAATTTTTGATATATTTATAATCATTTAAAAGTGAATGATTAATAAGATTTAATTATTTGTTGTTCTTAAATACAAAATAATATTATTTTTAATTTATTATTTCAGGTGAGTCACATTTTTAGTAAGAATAGTTAGTTCCTAAACTTAATAATCATAAAGATTTTCAATTTTTTAACTTTATAAAAAAATACTATAAATATTTGACATCATTAACTAATGAAAAAGATCTGAAAAGGTAATAATGAAAGAAACATTAATTACCATTTGAACAAGATTAAGTAGAAAATCTTTTTACCTTAGAATAAAAAATTTTTCAGAAAAAAAAGAAACGGAAAATAGGAAATTAATTTCTGTTTTAAAATTGTTTTATCAAGGGGTATATTACACACACTGTTAAAAAGATAATATCTTGAATCAATCTGAATATACTATTAAATCTTTTTTAAGAAAAAAAAAAAAACAGAATAGAATGATAAAAAATAAGAAAAGATACCTTAAAGCCGGTTTTGTGTCAAATAAAAAAAATAATAAAGTAAAAATCAAAATATAAAATTATAAATCTTTATTGAGCAAAATTTTTTTAAATTTAGATTTTTTCACTACAGGATAAAAAACAGGGTATCCAGGTATTACATAAAGAGGGTTGTTTAAAATATCTGATAATTTTTGTTTAAAGTTGATTTTAACAAATTTTTTTGTTTTAGTATTTCTTTCGATTTTATTTATTTGGGATTCAACCTTCACTGGCATTTCGTTCGTAATCCAATAAATTTCAATATCTTCCAAGACGTACTCTCTTTTTGGGTCCCAATAAGGGAATTTCTCAGGGTTTTTTTCGTCTTTTCGAGGGAAAATTTCTCGAACGACGTCGCCGAATGTCCTATTTTCAGAAAAGTCTCGAACAAAGTCAACTGTTGAGTGCTCTTCGTAAACAAACATGGCAGAGGTGTGGTATTCTTGTGTTTGTGGATCAAACCATCTCTGTGGATCAAAGTTTCCAAAGGCTGGATAGCCAACATCACCTAAACGCCATTTTTTCCTTCGAATTGCCCGATGGAATTTTTTCATTTCCAAGTTGTTATGCTTTTCAATGATCTCTTGATCCTTTTTCCTTTGTTTTCTTTCTTCAATTTTTTGGATCGACAATTTTACAAATTTCTCGATTTGTTTATTTGGCTTTGTTATGACTTCCTTGCGTTTTTTCGAATACTTGATTGTTTCTTCGTATTTTCTTAATTTGAATAAAGCAGAGATCATCCAATACCATGCCTTGGCATGACTAGGCTTGAATCTTATTGCCATTTTGCATTCCTTCACGCAGGTACCAAGGTTGCCAATCTTATAATTACACAGCCCACTGTTTGTGTAATAGATGGCATTATTGTCATCAATTTTGGAATTTTGTCGGATCGCCTTTGTGTAATATTCAAGTGCTTCCTTGTAGCGTGGTGGCTCGAGTCTAAAGAACTCATTGCCTCTTTCTTTAAAATTTTCTGCACGCTCCTCGGGTGGATCTTCGTAAATTAGACTTTGGATTGCTTCAAGCTCAGAATTGTCTCCAAGGTTTTGTGGCAATTCGTCCATAAATAACGCGTGGTTCAAAGTTAGATCTTCCTCTTCTTTTTTTTCTGTTTTTTTTTCATTGACTTTTTTTTTTTCTTTCTTTTTAGTTTCTGTTTTTGTTGTTGTCTTTTTAGTTTTTGTTGTTGTTTTTTTCTGTTTGTCGTTTTCTTTTGTTTTTTCGATCTCTTTTTCTTTGTCTTTAATTTCTTTCTTTTCTGTTTCTTCAAGTATTTCGGTAACTTTAGGCAAGTTATTTGACATGGTAGTTTGAAATTAGAGAATGTTTAAAAAATAATAAAAAATGATTACAACTTTCTGTTATTTTTATGGAATGAAATCCTCAATTTATTGTAGTCCAGTTTTGAAACAATAAACACACAAATACTACAACTCATTCTACCTTGAATAAATATTTTTTCTATTGTAAAAAAATTTATTTCCATATTACGTAATAAAATAAAAATCAATCATTTTTCACAGGTTATTTTTTAAGGGATTTATCACAATGACAAAAAATCCACTATTAAAACGTAATCTGACTTATAGCAATACATTGGATATCGGTATCTCAAAAATATTGATTAAAAATAATGTTTGAAGGGATTATCCAATACCAGAGATTCGTAGATAATAAAAATGTGTTCGAATTATAAGTATA
The DNA here is from genome assembly GCA_027625915.1 of Anaeramoeba flamelloides. Lineage (NCBI taxonomy): Eukaryota > Anaeramoebidae > Anaeramoeba > Anaeramoeba flamelloides. The sequence continues at coordinate 7,546,329 of JANTQA010000012.1, forward strand.
TTTTATTAATGATCTATAATTCAAATGATTTGGTAATATCAAATAATAAACAACACATTAAAAAAAAGGTGTTGCTATCTGGCGTATTGTGACCAAAAATACCATTGTTAATAGAATACAATTTTATTTCCAATAAAATCAATGTTTTTTTTTTCTTCGTTTTGAACTATAACATCTATCCCAAGCTCAATTGTTTACAAAAAAACAAATCAATTTTAAAAGTAAATTCGTTATGATTTTTGAAAAATATAAATAGGGAAATTAAGTAAGAATTTTTTGATTTTTATGAAATTATTAGTTATTTGATAGCTAAAAATTGTTTCTCAAAAATTTCACCTATTTTTTGAAATAAATTTTCGAATTTGATCCTTAATTTTTCGAATTTATTTTAGAATAAAAAAAACTTTAAGTAACTAATATCCTATTTATGTATCTATTATTGCTTGTTTCTTTTATCAATTAATTAATTTGAATTCTAGGAAAAAAGAAATAATGTTTTTATTTGGAAAGAAGAATTAAACAAACCTTTATATTTTATTTTAATAACAGTAGTTAGCTTTTATATTAAGAGGGTATTACCTTCAAAAGTTAAATTTACAACAAGGAAGAGACCTTTCCATATCATATTTTTACTCAATTTTTAAAAAAATCTTTTAAGATGATGTAAAGCCAAGAGAAATAGAATCAGAAAACAAGTCACCCAAAAAATTATTTAGATTTTGGAGTGTTTAGTTATTTTATTAAGAAAACTTTAAAACTTGTTTCACTATTTTAAGCTTTAGTTGAGTAAAATAAACAGTTTAACTCAATATGACTTGACATGAGTGAATAAATGGATGTCTGTATGTAATATATTTTTATATATAGTAATATCTAATGTCTCTGGTAGGTTGAAAATGGATTATTAATATAAAAGGATTACTAAAATTGATATAAAGTACTGATTGATTTATCAATCAAATAAAGGTCAAACAAATTTGATGTTTCTTTTTGATCTTTGACCTTTATCTTTGATTTTATTTTTTTTTTTTTTTTCCTTCTTTAATAAAACAATTTTCTAGATCCTTGTTCTGTGATGTAAAATTTTTCGAATCAAAAAATTTTTTAAAATTATCCTAAAATGCCGAAACTGTTATATTAGAGAATACTTTTTAAATCTCAATAATAAGATGGTTTTTGGTTTATTATTTTTTTTTATTGTGTAAACTTATATCCCAAAATGTAATATAAATTGTCAATAAGTCTGAAAACAATGTAAAAAAAGAGTTTTAATTATTTTCATCATACAATATGTTTTTAAAAATAACTTATTTGAAAGATATATTTATCAAAGGTAATATTGAATATTAAAAATTAAAAATTTAAAATTAGTTATAAAAAAGGTTATATTTCTAATTCAAACAAAAATACTCAATTTACCTTCTAAAAAATTATAAAAACATCAGATGAAAATCAGAGAGAAAAATAAATTGTTTTTTTTTTTTAAATATTCAATAATAAGTTTTCTTTCAGGGTATAAGAGCAAATTTTAATAAATGTTTGGATTCAACCTTATGTTGATCAATACCATAAAAAAATCACTACTGACTTATTTAATAAGAGTTCTAAATTGTTGGATTTGAGTGATTGAAATTTAGCTAGGAAGAGAAAAATATCCAATTTAAAATTCATAAGACCAACAAAAAAAATTATTGAAAAATAAAAAATAGAATAAATTATACTGGAAACTATACCCTAATTTACTTTTTTTCATGAATGAAAAAATTTAATTCTAAAGACACATTTTCAAATTTTTTTTTAAATTTTATTTTTTTGATTAAAAAAAAAAAAATATCAATAAAATTTTCATCATAACCATTTTTATAAAAAAGTGAGACTTTTTCAGAATTAAACCTTTTTGAAACTTTTCTATTTTAAGAAAGTGAAGAATCAACCAAGAATGAAAACTTTTTTCAAGTTTTGTGTTTTAATAAAGTAAAAGGGTCAACCTTTAAATGTGGTGTAGGAACTTGTATTCTGAAGGAAAAGATTTTTTATTTAAAAAAGTTTACACTCAATTAAAAATAAAAAAGTTATATTTTCTGAATAAATCCCAAAAAAAAAAAGTTTTCACTTTCTTAAAACAAAAAATGTAAAAAAATTTTAATTCTGACAAAATGATAATAAAATTAATGATTTTTATTTTATAAAAATGACTTTAACACGTTTTTATTTTATTTTTTTTTAAATTTATTTTATTTACAAAATTTAATTCTAAATTATAGGAAACTAAAATTTTTCATTTTTTTTTTTGTGTGAAAATTTTTGGAGTATTTAAACTTTAGAGTACCAATATCATTTTCAATAAAGAACAAAATACATGAATCTATCAATCTACGGTTGTAGGATTACTCCCTTGATGGACAAAAAATATTAAAAATAAATTAAATGAAAAAAATAATTAGATGATCTATGGAATTGTTTTTATTTTTGAAAAGAAAACTTAAAAAAAAGCAAATAAATATTTTATAAAAATAAGGTTTAAATTAAAAATAAAAGATTAATATTTAGGGTAGAGAATAATAAATAAAAATAAAAAATATAATAATTAATAAATCAATTTTAACAGCAACCAGACTTTTCTCTAGACTCTCCAATAAGTTCCTTTTGAGTTTCAGTATTTGTTAATTTTAATTTACCTTCTATTACTAACTGATGAACTTTTTTAATACAGTACATTATCGAGTCACGTACATTTTCCCCAGTTTTTGCAGAAGTTTCAAAAAAGATAAAGTCTATTAATTTAATATTATGAAAAAAAATTATTAGAATTTTTACAAATCAGGAAAAGAAAAAAAAAATTAGATCACAGAAATTAAAAGAGATTGAATTTGAAATTTCAATTCAGTTAATATTTTCATCTCATTTTCTTTTTTTTTATTCTTCAGGATACCCTTTCTTTAGAAGTATCTATCAAAGCCAAAAGACAAAATATATACTAACATTAAAAAGTGTTTACTATAAGAAAATGTGATCATCTAAAAATATATTTCAAAAATTGGTGACTCACTTGAAATAATAAATAAAAAAAAAAAAAAATTTCTTTTGTATTTAATAACAAATAATTATTAAAAATCTGATTAATAATAGACTTTTAAATTATTATCAAACACACAAAAACCTGATATTTTAAAATTACCGTTCGGAAAAAAAAGTGAAACAGGGAAAAAGAGATCAATCACGGTTTTTGATTGGGATCCGTAATAGAATCACAGAAACCTGAAAACGAAAAGCCAAACCAATAAAAATAGAAGAAATAAATTAACTTCTAAGAATAACTCATTATACAATTTTCAATCAAATCAACAAAAACAATTTAAATCCATGGGTTTATCAAAATCCAATAGAGTTGTTTTTGATATCTCAAAAAATAGTCAATTTTTTCAACATATTTTTAATAATTGAGCAATCAAAGGAAAAACCCAGATCTAAAAGATGGTATTAAAAAAACTGTTATTGTGTTTAATCCTCCGTTTTGTCTTTAAATGTTGATTTTTTTCTTTAATATGTTGATTTTACTTTACATTTTCAGTTTCTATTAATGTTCGCAATTAAAAAATCGTGCTTGAACTTTTCCTCTCTGTTTCACTTTTTTTCCCAAATACTTAAATAAAAAATAAATTCAAAATTGAAAAAAAACAGTGAATCAAAATATTTAAGAGTATTACAGATTTTTTTTACTGGACTTTCAATGAAAAAAAGTTCACAAGAAGATTTTTTGATAATAAATAGATATATTTTAAAAGTTTTTGAAATTAAGTATATTTTTTATTCTGAGTTATTTAAAAACTTCGTGGTTTCATTTTTTAAAGCGTATTTTTATACATTTCCTTCACAGACAATAAGATTTTTTTCTTCTTCAAAGAAAATTATTTTTGATGAAATAATTCAGCTATGTATTTTTTTTTAAACTCAAACTTTTTCTTTGTAAAAATTTTAAGTATATAATTCCACATAACTACCCATAAGAAAGAGATTAGAACACTGGAAAGTTTAGTATAGTATTGTAGCCACTGTGGAAAGATTTTGGGAAATACTTTAGTAAATAGGTAAAGTTTGAAAATTTTCTGATCTTCTAATTTTCGAATTGAATTTGGAGAAAATAGGAAGCATTTTACGAATAAATTCCATTTTAAAAATGTTATTTAAAGTTATTTTAGAAGTGTTTAACCAATTTTTTTTACGACGTTGTTAATCTGATAAATCCCAAAAGATCATCTCACTCAAGAATTTCCGACATTGGAAAATTAATTTGATTCAAGTAGCCCAATAATTCAATCAATAGACGACAAAGAAAAAAGTCCATCAATTTTCTCGTAAAGGTTGGGAATTGAATAAATTCCCTTTCTTTGTTTAAAAAAAATGTCTAAAATTAAACAGCGTTTTTCGTTTTGGTTCGAAAGAAATCAATATCATTTTTAAAAAAAATTAAAAACATTTGGTCTCTTTTTTTTCGAAGAAAAAAGGAGAGAAAAGACTATTAATAAAAGATTTTGAAAGTGATAAAAAATGCATAATGACAAATTTAAGAAATTAGTAAAAAAAACATTTTTATTACAATTTCAAGTTAGAAATTTTTAGAGAAATAGCTCAAAATAAGTTACTGTTAAGAACACATAATATATGCGGGATTTTATGTTTGATCACTTTCGAGAATTTTTCTAAACAAGCATGAAATAAAAAGGTTAGATAGAGACTCTTTGAAAATTGGTCGATCTAGTTTGTCTCTGTGGGATTTTAAACCACGTTTTGTCTCCAATTTTGAAAATGTAAAATTTAACTTCAATGCTTTCACTGTCCACATTATAAAAAAGATACTTTGAAGAACAAGTTCTTCGAAGTACCATTGAAAAATAACAATTTGGTTTTTACTTGTTTTTGTTTATTTATTGTACTTTTTGATGTGTAGAGTTAGATCCTTAGTTCCAAAAAATAAATAGTTTCCGATATTGTTTCATTTGTTCAACAATCGCCGGTTATATTTCCTCGTTTTGGATCCTCTTTCGCGACTCAAAATATGATATTGTTCTGGTGCTAAGATTATATTAATCGTCGTTCTTCAAACTCCTCAATATCATTTTTATATCACTTCGAACAATATCATATTTCTCGTTCTTCCAGGCGAAACTCGCAACATAACAAGGTGATTGTTTCCAAATCAAAACAATAAAGACAGAAATAGTTTGGATTTTGAACATTTTCAAAAATGGTAAAAAATGATAAAACTTTTAAAAACAATAATTCATTTCTAAAAATAACTTTAAAGTTAAGTCAGGTCTAAATAGTACTGTTAATTGTAAAATAAAAAGATCAAAATTTTCATTCAGCTTTCCAAAAAAACACCTCTCAATAATTAAAAAAATCATCAAACACCTTAATTCTAAAAGGCTAAATTAATAATTTAAACTGATTTTACAGAATTAAAAAATTGAAATATTCTAATGATTATAAATTATAATTTTTGGAAAGCTAAATGAAAATATTGTTCCATTTATTTTACAACAAATAGTAAACAGATTTTTTCTTGGTTTTTCAATTTCAAGATATGATAATTTTTTTTTGAATTTGCTATGAAATTTACTATTATGTTTTTTTTAGTTTACAAGCACCAGAAGAATGGGATTTTTTATGTTTGATAGAAAGTGTGGAAGAAAAATTTACCATTTTCTTGTGCAAATTCTTCTCCTTCTTCCCTTGAAACCTCCCGTTCTTTAAGATCTGTTTTATTTCCAATCACCATCGTCACAGAATTGGGGTTTGTTAAATTTCTTGTGTCACTTAGCCAAGTATTTAATTGGTTAAACGATTTTCTTCTTGACACATCATAAACGAGGATTGAACAAACAGCTCCTCGGAAATATGATCTGGTAATCGCCCAAAACCTTTCTTGTCCAGCTTTGTTGAGTTTGTGTTTTTAGTTTTTTGTTAAATTATTTTGGTTGGTGTTTTGTAATGCATAAAATAAAAGAGACTGGGTTTTAGTGATCTGTCAGGAAATTATTTTTAACACTCACAACAAAAATAAAAAGAAAAAGAAAAGAAATAAGAAAAAAAATAAAAAAAAAAAACATCCCAGGATGCAGTTATGAAAAGGAAAATTGTTTTATTTTATTACCTGTATCCCAAAACTGGACCTTGACTCGATCTTTGCCAATATTTAATAATTTTGTTTCAAACTCTACACCCTTTTTTATTGTAAATAACATATATTTTCATACAAAAAATAGGTTCAATTTCTTCTTTAGAAATATAAAAAAAATTCACATTCTGCTTGAAAAGAGAACGAAAAAAAAAAAAAAAACTTACAATTGTATGTGGACAATCAGAAAAAACTTTTAGTATTGGTTATTTTTGTTTGTTGTTCCAATCACAAATTAGAAAGGAAGAAGAAAGAAGAAAAAATTAACAAAAAGAAAAGGATTTATAATTTTTGAAGAAACAACAGATAATAAGTACACTTGTTTTCAATGAAGCGATTTAGTATTGAGGTTTTTCCAGTTCCTAAACTCCCAACAATAATAAGTTTGAAAAGCATTTCATTGTTTGACATTTTTTTTTTCTTGTGGAAATGATTTGGATAATAAAAATTTTATTTTGAGAAAAACAGGGTTTGTGGAAAATATTATAAACCAAAGGGACGGATATAAAATTGGAAGAAAAGTTGTAGATATTGAAGAGTAAAAAATTTAAAAAATGATTTTTGGAAATCAAGAAAATAATAAAGTAACTTTTCAAAAAATAAACAAACCTGTTTTTAAAAAGTCTGTTTTTGAAAGAAGTAACAACAATGTTCATTACTATTTCTTGTTAAAATAAATAGAAGAAATTTTTCATTTATCTTTCCAAAATTATAATTATTAATCATTAGAATATTTCAATTTTTTAATTCTGTAAAATAGCACAAATAATTAATTTTCTTTTTGAGGATTGGGACTTTGATGATTTGCTTTAATTCTTGGGAGGTGTTTTTGGAAAGTTGAAAGAAAATTTTGATCTTTTTATTTTATAACCAATATTATTTCTTTTTACACTCCTCATAAAATTTGAAACTCTTTGTTTTTTTGGAAGAGTGTTGTAACGTTTAAGGGTGAATATGTATTTTATCAGTGTGAGTTAGAAAGCTTATTCAAGAGATTGAACTTTTAAATTCTTTTCTCTATCCGAAAATATTAATTACTCAACAAAAATAGCAGTGGAACTATCATTAGTATAATTTATTTATAGACCAATGAAAAAATAGAAATCATAAGAAGTATAAGGTTGATTAAGAAAAAATCAATAAAATTTCATTTGTTTAATTGATCTTATCTTGTAACCTTTTGTTAAAATATCTTTTTCTTTACTTGGTTGTATTTAAAATTCTTGATTAAAAAATTTTAATTTTAAAAAATATTTAAGAAAGTAATCACTATTTATTGATAAAATATTTTCCAAAATGAATTTTAATTTTTATTTACTTTTAATTATTCAAATTTATCTTTGGTTAAAAAAATATGATATCTATAAAATCCTTCACCAAAAAATATAAATTAATTGGATTAATATGTCCTAATATAAAAAAGCACTATTTTTTTCTGATTGATATTTTTGGAAATCTAGCAGATAACAAATACTATTTATCACTGTGTTAAAATTTTTTTGAATAAAAATACTCTCAACATTTGAATATGAAAATATTTTTTGAAATTACTGTTCACTTTTTTGTTTTTTTTTTTGAAAATGGGGTGTTGAGAAAATTTTGAAATCAAAGAATAAGTTAATATATTAAATTAGGTTATTTTCCAGAGAATTTATCCTTTTTTAAATAACTTTTTTTTTAATTTTTCTATTTTAAAAATAAAAAAAAACATTTGAAGACCAAAATTAGTCCCATTGTGAAAATAAAATTCCCATAATTTCGAATTTGTTTTCGTAAATGAATTAAAATAAGATATTGTATATAAAAATAAACATAATTTCAAGTTTGAATTCAATGATTTTGGTAAAAAATGTTTTCAAGAAAAAGTTAAATGGAAACCTTATTTATTTCAATTTTTTCCTTCGTTTCATTATTTTTTTTAATAGAAGGTATTTGTCCAGTTTTTCATTTTTAGTGTTTTTTTTTTTTTTTTTTTGGGCCGTAGGAACATATATTCAATTAAAAAATAATGTATTTTACTTGGGACTAACAATCTGAATGAAAAAATCTAAAAATTTATGGTTATCAAATATAGTGAAATAAATAAACTTAAATATTAAAAACCCCAAAGAATAATTTCTTTGATATTACAACAATACAACTTTTAAAGGACAATCTTTCAACCAAATTAAATTCGAAATTTCTAATTCTAATAAAATAATTTGTGTAAAAAAAAAAAAATTCAAAAAAAGTATCATAATAAGAAATTTTTTTATTCCTTCAATTTCCAGAAAGTTTTTATCTTAAAAGTGGAACTGACTATAATCATATTCTTGTCTCTATTCAAATTTAAATAGAAGTCGCAACTTATCGAGCTTTCTTTATATAAAAACAATAGCCAAATTATCACTAATTAATTAACAATTCTTTGAACACTTGTTTTTCTTCTTGTTATTTTTCTACTGTGTATATCATTGTATTGATATAGAAACCCCAGCTAGAAGTTAAAAGATCACTAATAAAGGATCAAACAATTACATTTTTCTTTTTCTTTTGGCTATTTAACTTATAAATAACAATAATACCATTTTAAATTAAGGATATTAAGTTTATATTCAATGCCTTTTGTGAATGTGTTATTATTTGTTTGAGAATAACATCTACTTAAATTACTATTTTTATCTGAGGCAAAAAAATTAAATTTATTATTTTTTTTTTTAAATGTAAAAAATTAAATAAATTATATTATTCTATTGCAATTTAAGGGAGGAGTTTTAAATTGCTCTGGTTAGCCATAAGATTATTTTTAATTTTAGAAATAAATTTAAATTTTATTTAATTTTCGGTTTATTTCTTTTAAATAAAAAAATCCTAGGCAATATACTTTCGGTTTTCCAGAATTCAAACGAATAGAGAAAAATCATTTGATTTTACTCAATTCATTTAAATTCTGTAAAAAACACAGTTAGATTTTCTTGAGTTTTCTGTTTATTTGTAAAATCTAATAGATTTTCGTTAGGTTTTTTTGAGTCTACTATTTATTTGGAAAATGATATTGATTTTCGTTAGGTTTTTTTTACTTTTTGAAATAAACCGAAAATTTATTAAAATTTTCTATTTATTTCAAAAAGTAAAAAAAACCTAGAAAACTTCATAAATAAAATCAAAAACATCAAGAAAAGCTAGAACACTTCGGAAATAAATAGAAAACTCAAAAAAACCAAACGAAAATCAATAAATTTTCTAAATAAAATAGAAAACCTCAAAAAAACCTAGAACACTTAACATATAAAACAAAAAACCCCAAGAAGAGCTAGGCACTTTACGGCACTTGATGGCATTCTACAGTATTTAATGGCACTTCTCGAATTCGTAAACTTAAATTAAGAATTTTTTGAAAAGATTCAAACAGATTTTTATTATCTGCAAAAAACTTGACTTTAAAATAATTTTGTAATTTTCCAACCTTCTAAAACACTTGAAGACACTTTACAACCGTTTCAAACTGTTTCAAACATTTTTAAAGTAGACGTGTTGTAAAAGTCTCAAAGAATTATATAATTCAAGGGATTTTCTGTAAAGTGATTTCAAAAAAATAATTTTCTTTATTGCGATTTTTAATTTTATAGTAATTTTATAATTTTAATTGTTAAAATTGGATTAATTTAATATTATATACTCGCTGCAATTTAATTTAAATCTGTGAATAGTCTGTATTTCAAATTATCATAATCACAAATTACATAGTAATGTTATTATAATCCGTTTAAACATCTAATACTCTAATATCTCAAATTATAATTTTAAATAAACAAATAAAAATACAAATAATAATATCAAAAAACAAATAAGCAATTTAAAAAACAAAATTTTCACTTTATTTTTTTTCGATTGATTTTATATCATTTTCAAAAGCTTTTAAATCTTCCATAAACCCCGTTGTTAAATTTTCAATACTATTTTCTTCTTCGTTTATATCATTTTCATCTATATCATTTAAATTAAAGTCTTGATAAAGGGTATTTATCCCCTTTGGTACTGTTTCAAAGGATTGATTAAATAACTCTTCTTGCTCCAGTTCAACTAATAAATCAAATTTTTCAAAATCGACCACATCCAGCCTCAAGGCATCTTCTTCGGCTTCGAGGGAAGAAAAATTCAATTCAATTTCTTCATCCGAGTCTGTGAAATTTGATATATCGGATAAATCGGAAACATCTGATAGATCAGAAACATCGTGTATCACTGTATCGATATCTTTGGTTACTAAAGATCCAGTGATATTTGTAAAAAAATGTTTTTTTTTCGGCAAATTATTTTTATTATTTTTATTATTTCTTTTTTTTTCGATTTTTATTTTATCTGGATTTTTTTCAAGTTTTGTATTAATATATCTTTTCTTTGAATTTTCTATTTGGGTATTATTTTCATTTTTATTAACCATCCCATTTTCATTTTCATTTTCATTCTCATTCTCATTCTCATTCTCATTTTCATTTTCATTTTCATTTTCATTCTCATTTTCATTTTCATTCTCATTCCCATAATTCTTTTTAATATTTTTACTTTCATTTAAAATGATGCTGTTGTTATTTTTATTAATATCACTGATATGTTTTAATTTTTTTTGATTAAAGTTAATAAAACTTTTTTTGGGGGTTAATTTAAAATTAATATTAAAACGAGGGAAATTTTCTAGCCCATCAAAATAATTATTAATTTCTTTACTATTATTTAAACCACTATCAATTTCATTTTGAGGTGGTTTAATTAATTGTTCAAAACAAGACAAATCGACATTAAAATTTTCTTTTTCAAATTCCAGTTTTCTGAGAATATATTGTAATAAAGTCATTATTTGAAAAGAATTTTGGGAATTAACCACTTTTAATAATTTTTCCATTTTATGCTGAGTGAAGTTTATTGTTTTGCTTGTAAAAATATAATTAGTAGATAAAAATAAATAATTAAATAATTGCAAAAACCTATAACGATAATATTCTGTACCATTAATTATTATATTGAAAATTAAACCAAATAATTGATTTTTATGTTTATTTTCAATACAATTTATTATTACATTGGAAATGGACCGAAGAAAATTTTCTTCTTGTTTAAATTTCATTTTACTATATTTTAATAGTATTTGATAAATTTCTTGATACTTATTATTCATTAATTTATTTAATTTTCCAAAATTTTCTAAAAATATTTTTACAATTCCAAATACTTTTCTAGTTCTTTTTTTTTCCAAAATATTTTCGGAAAGATATGGTATTATTAAAATTAAACATATAATTAATTGTTTTTTTCTATTACCAATTAATATTTTTGAATTAATTTTAATAAAATTTGAAATTAATTCAATAATTAATAATTTTTTTTTTTCAAATTCTTCAAATAAAAAGCCTTTAATGATTAAAGGAATTAAATTAATTTTCTCGTTTTCATCATCATCATCACCACCATCATCATCGTTTTCATCATCATCATCATCGTCTTCATCATCATCTTCATCACTTTCATCATCATTATCATCATTTTCATCATCATCATCATGGTGTTTCTTATTATAAAAAAAATTATTAAAATTCTTTGGAATATTCTTATAAATTAATTCTTGATTTTCCAATTTATTTAATTCTTTCTCTTGCTTTAATATACATTGATTCAATAAATAAATAATTAAATAATAAATTTGGAAATAATTGGATTTTAATAAAGAAATTGATAACCACCAAAGTTTTGAAAAACTAGTTAGTTCCAAATCAAAATTAATTGATTTATAAATGGAGATTAAAGATTTAATTAATTCAATTAAAATCCAATTAAATTTTGGATTAATTTTTTTGAAAATTAAAATATTTTCTAAATGTACGATAATTAAATCTAAATTATAAATTTGATGATCTGTTTTTAAATATCGGAATATTTGATGAGATCTAGCAAAATTATGGGTTTGTCTTAAATTCAATAATTGGAAATTAATATTTTTTTGATAATTAATAATTTCATATAGCCACTCTCTTTTTAAATTTGGTTTCAAAGTTTTAAATATTTGTAAAAATTTGTTTGTATAGTTTTTGATTTTCTTTTCAGAATTTATATTTATTTGATTAAAATTTATTTGTTCATTTTTCCATAACGGGTTTGAATTTAAATTATAAATTAAATCCACCTTAACATTTCCAGTGGTATTTCCTTCTATTTGGTAATTTAATTTACCAAGAATTAAATTTACTAATTGAATAGCAATTTTTTTTATATTAGAATTCAATTTAATTTTTTCATTTCGAATAATTAAACTAATTAATAAATGTTGCAATAATTTTTTACTATGCTCTTGAACAAATTTATTTGGATGATCAATACACAAAAAGGTGATATGTAATACTTTAGGTAAATGTTCTATTATTTTTTTTTTAGCTTCTGAAATTAATTCTGAAACTAAGATCATAATTACGTCTTTTTTTTCTAATAAGTTACCATAATTAAATTCTTTAATATTTTTCCCCTCATGATCATTTTTATCCTCAACATCATCATTATTTATTCCTCTGTCTTTCTCATTCAGATTAACATTAGCATATTCATCATCATTGTTATTTTTCCTTTTATTATTATTATTATTATTATTATTATTATTATTATTTGCTTTATTTCTAATAATATTAATAAATTTCGTTTTATTAAATGTCCTGAATGTATTTGATTGGTTAAAATTTCTAGCATCAAATAAAATATCAATTACTAATTCCTTATTACTTCTTAATAAATATAGACATATTTTTTTACATGTATTTAAATAGTTTTCATTTAATTGCCCAATACCGTTTGTTAAAATAAAAGTGATTATTCCTTTTAAATTGGTTTTGGAAGTGAAAAAAATGGATTGCCATAACTTTTCAATAATTTCATTATTCACTGGTGCCTTCATTGAAATTTGGAAAACGATTAATAATACCTTTCTAAAAATTTTTATTGATTGATTATTGGTTTTGTCATAATTAATAGTTTCCAACCAGGGTATTAAATATAATAGCATTGATTCTTGCAATTGGTGTGTATTTTTGGAATCAATGGTGCTATATGCCAAGGAGGTAAAATGGTTTATTGTTTGTCCATCAATTTTCCAAAATCTATAATTAATTTCTTCGATTATTTCTAAGGCAATTCCAGGACAAAATTTTGCTATAAATTTGCTCTGTTGTAATTGCGAATCAACAATTTTATCAGGGATTTGAGAAAAATGAGAATCAATAAATATTGAAAAATTTTTTTCATTTTTTTCCTTCTTTTTAAAAATGAAATTAATGTTGTTTTGAAATAATAAAACCGCCAAAGATCTTAATTTTTCTTGATTTGATCCTAAATGGAATAAAATGAAATTTATAAATTCAGCTCTAGTCATTTGAAAAGTTGTTGATTTCTTAATCATTATTTCCATCAAAACTTTGGTAAATGCTTGGGATATTAAATTTGAACCAGATAGAGATTGCTCTAAATAAAGTTTTAATAATTTATTAGAATTAAATTCAAATAAATTATTGAGGCTATCATAACCAAATATTTTCTTTGCTAATGTTTTTGAGGTAATTAATTCAAAAATGAAAGAAAAAATTGGGCCATTGATATCTAGATTTATTAATTCACTATCGGTGGTATCATTTTCGTTTTCATTAAAAATTTTTTCGTTTTTTTCATTGTTCGTTCCTTGATTGCTTTGTAAATTATTATATTTACTATTTATTAGAGAATTATTATTATTATTGATTAGATCATTTTTATTATTGATTAGAGTGCTTTTATTATTTATTTTATTGCTATCATTCTGAATATTTTCATTGAATAATAAAGAAGAAAATAACAATGTTATGGTTTGAAGAGACAAAAATTCTATAGAGGATATGGAAAAATAAATGATCCCTCTTAATTTTTCTTTTTTATTTAAAATTTTAATTTTTAATAATTCTTTTTTGATTAAATTATTTTCAAAAAATTTATTTGAAAGTCCAATTTTGCCAATTCCAGAATATTTTAATAAAAACTTGAAAATTTTTATTTTGTTTACTAATAAATCCATTTGATTGTAATTGGTTAATAAAGAAAAAAAAATATAAATTAACATTATTAAATTATATCTAATTTTTAAGATTAATAAAATATTTTGTATTAATTGATAAGGCTTTATTGACTTGATTAATTTTGGAATTAGGATATTAAAATAATCCAAAATTTCGATATTATTTAAAAAGGTAGATTTGTCTTGAGAATTTAAAAAAATTCGATAAATTTGAATAACGGAGATTAAATCATTAATACTCTTTTCAATTTTTTTCTCCTTGTTTGTTTCAAATAAAGATCCTTTTAAATTTGGTTCCAAAAATGGTTTTAATTGGTTATTAATCAATTCAAAACTTGAATAATGAATACAACTTAATGTAATGATACTCGTGTTTTTTTGATATTCAAATTTTGAATTTAAAAATGGTACAATATAATTAATTTCGTTATTAATTAATTCTTTGGAAATTATCTGTAAATCCATTGAACTAAACAGTAATACTGTTAAACCCATAAATTCCTGTGATTTTAAAATAATATCATTGCGGTTTTTATCACTAACTTGATTATTTTTTTTAATAATTTGGTAATTTAATTGGTTTAATTTATTTTTACAAACTTGATAAATAATTGCATCATTAATTGGGTTGATTGTTAAATATGATTTAATTACGTTTGATAAAAAAAAAATCCAATTGATAAATTGATAATTATTATTTAATAATTGTTCAAGTGAAGTATCGTAATTAGGTAAATTGAAATTTTGATTTGAATTTTTTTTATAAATTATTAACAGTTTGGTTATTGGTTGAATTTCAAGCGGATTAAAGGAATGGGTGGGGGATTTAATATATTTTTCAAAAAAATCAATTATTCTGTAATTAGTATATTTTTTTTTATTCTGTTCAAATACATTTTCATTAAATTCATTTTCCTTTTCTTTTTTTTTTTTAATATTTTTATTCTTATTTTCTTTTTGTTTGTTATCATTGTCTAATTTATAATAATCTGATTCATCTTTTATTTCATTATCTGATTCATTTTTATTGAAATTTTCATTATTATTTTCGGATTCTAATTCTGGTTCAACCAATGATTCCAATTGAGATTTAGATTTTGATTTATATTCTAATTCTGATTCTGATTTTAATTTTGATTCTGATTCTTGTTCTGATTCCAATTCATATTTATTTTCTGATTCTGATTCTGATTTTGATTTTGATTCTAATTCTGATTCGGATTCGGATTCATTCGGGTCGTCAGAATTATTTGATCCATTCTTATTCTTGTTATTTCTTTTTTTGTTCTTGATTTTGTTCTTACTATCTGTTTCATTAATATCTTCCTTTTCTTGTTCTTTTTCATCTTTGATGATTTTCACATTATCTAATTCCTTACATAATTTTAAAATTTGTAAAGTAACATTTCTAATTTTTAAATTTATTGAAGTTAAATAAATAAATAATTTCGTTTCAATTATTGAAATATCATATTCTTCAACAATGTTGACAATAGGATCCGTTGGTGACAAATTCAATATACTTTTCTCTAAAGAAGAACCAATTTGCTTTGACTCTTTAATTTCCATTTTGACCCAAATTTGTATTAATTCTTGTAATTGTTCAAGTGAAAAAAGAATTAAATCATCAAATCCAATTGGGATTTCATTTATAAATTGTAGAAAGTTTTTAATGATATAAGGTCTTAATTCTTCTCTTTGAATAATAGTCTGCTTTAATGCGTAAAAGGAGTTGGATGCAACTTGTGAATTTAAATGCAAAGTTAACTCTGGTAAATAAATAAATAAATTGTTTGGTGCAGGCGTGATTATTGGTACTATTTCGAGTATTGTTATTAAGATTTCTAACCAAAGTAATTTTTCTTTATTCCCCATTAGTTCGTTGCCTAATTTATTTTTATTATAATAAAAGTTTTCCCCAACTTGTTCATATACCTCGTTCATTATCGGTGTAATTTTTTCACTTATTTTTTCTAAAAATTTACTTAAATTATATTTGTTAATTAAAGAATTTTTATTGTTTTCAGAATGATTATTTGTGTGTGTTTGCTTATTAGCATTCTTTATGTTTTTATCATTTTTATCATTATTACAATTATTAAAGTATTTTAAAAAATCATATTCTTGTTTTTTAAAATGCTTTTTACAAATTGATAAAAATAATTGAATTCCAATAAATGAAGAATGTTGATCGGGTAGATCTCCCTTTTCGGGGATTAAAAATTGCAAAATAAATTTATTAATAGTGTAATTTAAATCCCATTTGGATAAAATTATTGATATTTCTGTTAACAAATAAATAGATTTTGCTGATAAGCTGGAAAAATTTCTTTTTTTTTTTTTTCTATATAAGATTAAATCAAGAAAATTTTGAATGATTTGTAATTTTGTTTCTTTAGAAATATCTGTATTTTTAATTAATATATAATTAAATAACTGTTTAATCGTTCGAAAAACTCGTTCATATTGCCGCTTTTTGCCATTCGATTTCAATAATTTTTTTGATATTTCAGAAATCGTTTGAATTTCTTCTGAATTTAACTGTAATTTTTTGATGATTTCTTGGTTGTTCTTCTTCATTTGGGTTTTATTATCATTGCCATTGTTTGGCTTCAAAAAAACATAACACCCAAAAGTTGAAACAAGTAATTGCAATTTTAATGACTTTTCATGTGAAGATTTTTTTATTGATTTTGATACAAAATTAAAAAATGATTCAATGATTTTGAAAAATTGTTTATTTTGTACTTTTGAAATTTCATTGTTTAAACATAAATTATTAAATAATCCATTCAGTGCCATATAAAAATTATGGTTAGTATTATAATTCTTATTTTCGAAAAAAGTAAATAATTGTTCAAGTGCTTTATTTGCCAAATTAATCCCATTTTTTGAATTTAAATCAAAATGACAAAATTCTAATAATATAAAGCCTTTAATTGGTTCATTTTTCAGATTCTGTAATATATTCTCATAAAACACATTTGATGTTTGGAAATTTAGTTTTTTAATAATCTTTTTACACAATTTGGCTACCACTTGAAAGTTTTTGATTTTTGTTAAATCATTTTTGAAAAAACCACGTTCTTCTTCTAACTCTAATAAAGTGCTATGGCAAATTTCAATTAATTGTAATACAGTATTGGTGTCTAAATTTGTAACAGACGTAACCACCTTTGATAAAGTACTAATAAATAAATATTTTACAAAAAATCTTTCATTATTAATATCATCAATCATTGTTTTCATAGATTCTTTAAAATAGCTATAATTTTATTAATTTAATAAAAAAAGATATTTTTTTTTATTGTAATTTTTATTTTTTTATTTGTATTTTTTTTATTGTTATTTTTATTTTTTAAAAAAAATATTCAATAAATTAGAGGTTTTGATGATAACATATATTATCATGGCATTAACAATAAAATCACAATAGTATTGAAAAAATTGTGATTAGTCCAACTTTCGCTCGAAAAATCATAAAATCGCGATATTCACATTATCCCGAAAAAATGAAAAATTATTTTTTTGAAATCACCTTAAAAAAATCTCTTGACTTTTACAACACTTTCCCCTTTAATAATGTCAGAAAGTGTTTGTAAGGGTTGTGAACTGTCTTCAATTGTTTGAAAGTTTTGAAAGACAGAAAACTTTTATAAAGTCCATGAGTTTGGTTTGTTCTGGAAAAAAATTTTTTCTTTTCATTTTTTTTTTTTTTAATAAAATATAAAATCTCAAACAAATTTTATGATCAAACTAATAATTACCCATTTCAACAATACACTTGAATATAAGATAGATGTGTTTTCTTAAAATGGAGTTGTTACATTCACAATTTTAAATAGCCAAAAAGAATAAAGAATAATTTTCCTTCTTATTGGTGATCGATCAAACAAAAACCTCTAAGTTCTAATTGTGTTTTCTGTTCAATACAAAGATGCTCAAAGAACAAGAAAAAGAAGAAGAAGAAGATAACAATTGTATAAAAAATCTTAATAATTGGTGATCGTCTGGCAAGGATGTTGTGAAATCTTTTGAAGAGTTATCCAACTCCTTTTAGCTTTCCAATAAAAAATGAAAATATTGTAACCCAAGAAAACACTCTTTAAAGAACAGATAAAGGGTTGGTTGTTTTAGAAGCTAATTATTCAAATCAATTTCCAACACCACGTTTAACTGAAAAAAATTTTATTTCTCTTTATTTCTTATTGTTGTTGATCTTATAGGGATCGATAGGTTTGTCAACCAAATAAAATGAAAACACAACAAAACTCTTTGATCTGATCCTTGATTGGATCAAGTATCTTTTTTGTTGTTTTTTCAAAGAATGACTTTTTGTCACCTCACCTATTTTTTGATCAAAAAAAATTTTTTTGTAAAAATATTTCTCAATTAACCCAAAAACCCATCAACTATTATATTGCGATTACTTTTTAATCGCGATATTTTGGCATTTATCACGATTTTTTAATAATTATCGCGATTTTATAGAATACCGCGATTTGTTATATTATCGCGATAATATTGAATATCGCGATTTTTGTAACTTTATCGCGATTTGATGAAAATTATCGCGATTTTTGTAACTTTATCGTGAATTATAGCATGTTATCATCAAAATCTCTATTAATTCAAAAATATATTTGATTTATTTTTTGAACATTATTTTCACAATTTTAAATTTATAATTAAAATATGTTATTTTGTATTTTCTTTTCAAAAAATTTGAACAGAAAATTCATGTTTGTAAAATAATTTTTTTAATGTAAATGTAAATAACTTTAGAATTATTAATATTTTATATATTGATAATATCAAAATAAAAATAATTTAGAACCTGAAAAAATTTCTTTTTTTTTATTAATTATCTTTTTTTATTTAATATTTAATTCAGATAAAATCGACTAATTACAAAAAAAAAATGAATTAAAAGTTTTTGATTTCAAGGATTTGTTTTTAAAAATATTTGTTTTCTTTTTAATGTTGAATATTTGAGAAAAAAATTTTCTACATATTTGTAAAAAAATTTAAAATTATTTTTTTTTTAATACACGATTTTTTTTTTCCCAAGATCACACACTTTTATTGTTACATTTAAATCAAATCTTTTTCGAATTTAAAAAAAAAAAAATAAAGTATGCAAATTGCTTTAAGATATTAAATAAGTATTTTTGGATGTAAATTGTATTTTATCAAGTAGGAGAAAGTGGTTTTTGTTAACTCTTGAAACTCTTACTTGGATATCAATTTATTTTAGATTTTTGGCTTGTATTGCAAAAAATTTACATTAAAAACAGATTTAAACATTTTGATTACAATTTGTAGTTATAATTTAACATTTGTAAAATATTAGTTTACTTTTAATTGAAAAAAAAAAAAATGTTTTAGAATTTATTAGTGCAACCTTTCCAATCCTACCGTGAAAAATTTTAAGATATAGAAATTAATTGTTATTAACAAACTTTATCCTAAACAATAAAATGGTTATGACAGGTATTTTAACCTGTAAATTCTATAATAGAAGAAAAAAAAAAATATGTTATCCAATTTTTTAATTTTTTTAAATTGACAATCAAATTCATAAAATAACTATCATTAGTGTGAATCTTCAATTTACATAATTGGGAAAATCTCAGGTTTAAACAATTTAAAAACAATGATCAAAAAAACTTTCAAGTTGGTGTGATTTCTTTTCTTGAGAAAATTTAATTTTTATTCTCCTAATAAAAAAAATTTTTTATAGCATGTTATAAAAATGTTGTAAAGGTGTTATAAACTTTTAAAATGTTATAAACGCGTTATAAGAATATTTTTTTCAAAAAATATTGAAAAAATCATCATATAAAAGGAAATTTTGTTATCAAAATGTTATATAGATGCTATAAAAAAAGTTTTTTTTATTAGGGTTCTTGATTATTAAAATAAAAAATTTCTTGAATATTAAGAGAAGTTGAAATTTGGATCTTAATGTAAAAATTTTAATTTTCTATTTCATAAAGAACAATTTGATAATAGACAATCAACCCCCATGCATTATAACTTTTTACAGTCGGCTGGAGTGGTGGTATCGAATTATTATCAAATAATTGAGGAGAATAGAAAATGTTTTGTTTATTAATCAGGAAATAACTGTAATAGTTTTATTTTCATTTAAGTTCTACACATACAAAAAAAAAAAAACACAAAAATATAAAAAATTATTTGTTTAAAAAATTATTGCAAAAAAAATTGATCCTCCTTCAGTAAATGTTATAAATATTTTGTGAATTTGATATTCTGGTTCACAAATCAGTTGAGAAATACTTGTCAAAACGTATGAAAAAAAGAAATTTTTAATAAGTTATTTTAAAAAAGTGTAACAAAAACATTTTTAATATAGTAGCTAAAACTAGTTCTATTGAAGTTTGTTGAAAGTTTTTGGGATATACAAAAATCACACACTTTTAAAATATATTTCATTTTGTATTAAAAAGAAATTGGGATAAAATATGCCTTTAAAATCTTCATTAAATTTTTAAATACAATAAAAGAGTTTTATTTTCATATCTTTCAATTTGTTTATTTCAGACTCTTTTTGTTTGTTTCTAGTATTTAAATCAATTTCATTTTGTTTAAGAGTTTTAACTAATTTTAAATTAAGTTTTAAATCCCTGAAATTTGAAAAAAGGATTATCTTGTAGTCGGATGTGGTGACTTGATAATTTGGTTCTTAACTGATCGATCTTGGACTTGGTATTGATTTTAATAGTGATTCCAAAATGTAATTTTTGACGATTTTAATTTTTTTTTTTCCAAAATCCGAATCGAAGGGTGTAAGATTAATAGATTGGTAGGGATTTAAGAATGAATTTTAATTTTTGAGTTGTTGATTGAAATATTTATTTCCCTTTTACTCAATTAACTTATTGAAAAAAAAATAAATTTTTGAAAAGCTCCCAATAAAACCAAAGGTAATTAATAATTTCAATCAACAACCCACAAACCACATTTTTTAAAAACTTAACCACCAATAAATTAATCTTACACTCTTCAATTCTGATTTCGGAAAAAAAAAAAAATTAAAATCGTCAAAAATTACATTTTGGAATCACTATTAAAATCAATACCAAGTCCAAGATCGATCAGTTAAGAACCAAATTATCAAGTCACCACATCCAACTACAAGATAATCCTTTTTTCAAATTTTAGGGATTGTAAACCTTAAAATATATTAAATTTAATAAAAAAAAGCAAACACATCTATATTCTTTCAAACCATTGCTTCGGAAATATTTAGAAATTGTTTAAATCCAAAGAAACAAATGTGCATGTTTTTTGTGTTGGTGAAATTTTATTAATTTTTTTTGTTGATTTTTGCTCAAATTTGCAGCTTTTGTGAAGGGATAATAAAAAAAAAAAACTCAAAAGTTGTATTAAGAGAAGTGGCACTTCAAGCTGTCTAATTCACCCACTTTAATCCAGTTGGAATATCAGTTTTGAAAACTTTTTGTTGCACTTCCTTTTAAACGGGTGTGTTTGTTTTTTTCAAGTTTTGTTTTTAAGAATAAAATGGAATAGTTTTAGAACAAAAAATAAAAGACAAAAAAAACGCCTTCTGCTTTTTTTTATAATTCGAGAAGAATTGGGAACAATAATTTGAAAGAAAAAATATTGTGGGGTGAATTTTCAATGATAAAAAAGAGAAAGGTACAATGTATAACTACTGTTCAAATGCTCTATAAAAAAAGTGGATCATTTTCAAAGCTTAGGAGCAAGTTGGCTTTTTTGTTTCTTTCGTGTTTCTCTTTTTTGTTCAAGACCAGAAAGAAAGAATTGAAAAAAGAAGTAAAAATTTTTCTTCCATTTCAAATGGAATATAGCCAAAAGAAAGAATTTCCAACAAAAGTGAACTCTTTTAAATGTACTGTTAACCAAGTACCGCTTGTTTAAAAGAATTTTTAAAGTCACTTAATAATCGGCTTGCCGATCAAAATTTCAATTCTTTTTTGTTTTTGCAAAAAGGTTTATTGTTATTAAAGAAAAAAAAATTATCGTAATAAAAAAACTTTGTTCGAACATTGATCCAAATTAACAATTTTGTGTCTTTCGCAAAGATAATTTTCAATCTTTCAACTGTTTTTTTTGATCAATTTTCATTTTCCAAAAAAGAATTTAAAAAACAAAAGAAAAGAAAAAAAAAAGAATAGTTTTACATTGTTGGTGTTAAAGTTTTGGCAGACATCATTTTAATTAATGTTTTTTCTGTATTTGTTTTTAATCTTTTGAATCGTTTGGTTTGCTTTGGTTTGCCATTTGAGTTTATGTGTAATATTAGTTTGTCTCTCCAAATAATTAGTGCCTTAATTGTGTGTGACGTGATTGTTGAAGACAAAGTTGCCATTGATTTTGAAACAGACTTGAACTCTTTGTCGTTTACAGGCAGGTGATTTAGTTCAGGATTTGTTTTACGTTCTCGGACTAAACGAGTGGTAACACCAAAATACTTTTCAAGAAAACCTTGCAAGATAATATTACCAATCCCACTCATTTTTTGTTTTGTTTACTTGATGTGGAAAAACAGTAAAAAAAATAAATTGTTTTTTGGAGTCATTAATTTCTTTTGTTAGTAAGTAATGATTCATTCTTGAAATATTGAATAATTAAAGCTTCTATATTACAATTTAACCCTCATAAATATTTTAACTTTGCTTTTGTTTTCTTTATGGGTCAGTCAGGAAAAAAGTTAAATCATACCGATAATAAAAAAATTAAAAACGGATAAAAAAGTTAAATACGATTTTTTGATTGGAAAAACCTGATTGAAAATGAAAAGTAAAATCAATAAAAAAAAGATACAAATAAACTTCAAATTTTAATTTGTGATATTATTATTAATTAAATAAACAAATATAATATGACTTTTCTTTTTGATCAAAATCCTGATGAGTAATTTTAGAGATCTTAAAAATAGTTAATTTTTTCAAAAAATTTTTTTTAGAATCAAATCAAAGAAAACTCATACAAAAAGATAGTTTTCGATAAAGTGGTATTGTGTTTATTCCTCAATTTTTTCTTGAATAATTATTTTTTCTCTAACCATTGAGCTTTATTTTCTTATTTGTTAAGGCAGCTTTTAAGACAGAGTCATTACAGTGAACAATAATTTTTTGAAATTGAAACAATTTTTTTTTGTAATTGTATATGAGTAATTAATTCAATCAAAATCAAAATTATTGTGATAATAGGATTGATCTCCAAAAATGAAAAATCAAAAATTTGGATATTTTTTGAAAAAAGTGCCCAAGAGCGACACTCGGTTTCCAATTTGAATTCATATTCTGAATTCTAATTTAGAAAAACAACTTTCTTCGTTTCAAAACATAACTCTTTGGTGCTTTTTAAGAGCTTGTGGATTTTTTTTTCATTTTTTTTCTTTTCTTAAATTTATTATTTTTTTCGAAAGAATATTAAAAGATTACTTATTTTGTCAAATATAGATTTTAAAAAAAATTAACTACCATTCGATTAAATTGAATTAAATTGATTTTTAATTGAAAGAAAAGAGTTTGGTATAAATTGAAGAAATATATAGGTTTGGAAACATACAAAAAGAAATAAGTAATTTTTTTTTTTAAAATTTGGCTTTTTTGAAATTGAGATTACTTTGAAACTTTTTTTTAATTGGATTTAGTTTTTAAATAAATACATAGGTGTAATGGTGTTTTTGTTTTCATTGGATGGAATCTTATAAAATTTTTTTCTAAATCATATTTTTTGTAATTTGGAATCAGATTAAATTTTTTTTTTTTTCTTTTTGATTTTTTAAAACTGTGATTCTATATTTTTTTTTTTTTTTTTTCGAATTATATTTTTTTGTTTTTACAATTGAGGTATAGAATTTTTTTTTTTCATAAGGAATTTATAATTTTTTTTTGGTTATCTGTTTTTTTTTTCAAACCAAAAGAAGTGTAATTTTATAATATCAGTTTTGGTGGTAAGTACCGATTATGTATGGAAGCAAATCTACCACAAACAACTAGATCCATGAAAAGGTATCAAAAAAAAGGATGAAATTCCTCTTTTAAAATACTATTATTATCCAATTAATAAATTAAATTTTTTTTTCAAGTTCTTTAAATCATTTTAAGGCCAATTATTTGTTGAAAAAACATAAATGTATTATTTATAAATTCAAATAAAAATGATGTTTCTAGATATTTAATTAATTATTCTTATTTCAATTAGAGATAAATTTTGAATTAGAATAAATTTATTAAAAAAATTAGAGGTTAAAAAAAGAAAATTTTTGACCAAAAAAATCATATTATTGAAAACAGTTATTCAGTTGAAGTACTCTTTTTTTAGTTTGAATCGGTTATTTTGACCTTTATAATTAAGTTTATTTTTCATTTTTGACAAGATTTTCAATTAAAAATTGTTTTTATTTATTCTTTCTATTTTTCCTTTTTTATATACAATGGTAATTTGTATACTAATATTCAATATTTTTCATAAGGATAAAATGTTCATAATAATTACAACATTACTATTTCATTTAAATTGAAATAATTTTGATTTTTGAAAAATATCAAAAACATTTTTTCACCTTTTATTTTTTGTTTCCTTTTCTTTATTGAATTACATCACCTATTTGGTTTTATCAAATATTTTTTTTGAGACTTTGATATTGTGTTAGTATTGGGTTTTTTCAAAATGTAAGAACTCAAATAACATTAGTTGGTGGTATCTTATACATTTGATCGATCAATAATTCGAAGGTAATTTTAGAAATTTATCAATACTTTTTTTTTTTTGTTTCTTTTCTTTCTATCATTTTTTCCCCAATTTTTCATTTTTTATTCTTTCTTTTCTTTTTTTTTATTTTAGAAAACTAAATTAAGATTAAAATAGTTCTGATGACTTTATCTTTTAGATACTCTTTGAATTAGAAGCCCTAAATTTGGTCGCTTCAAAATTCTCTCTTTAACAGATTAGCTAAGGTTTCATCTAACCCTAAACAATAAATCCAATACATTTTTTAGTTTTTATCTCTCCTAAATTTTTAAAATACACCCTTGATTTATTAGTATTGAGAATTATTTATTTTTTATTTTATGAGTATTGTAATTTTAAAAACAATTACTTAACAATATAAATAGTGAATGGTTGGAAGTTGATATTTCTTTGATAATTGAACATATAATTTTTTTTTAAAAATTGAATTTTAGTGTGTTAAAAATTTTTAATTTGGGGTTTATTTCAAATTGTACCTCTATAATTTTTTTTTTTTTTTTGGTATTAATTGGTTTTTTATTTTTATTTTAAGGGATTAGCGTCAAACAAGGAGAAGTCTGGATCAAAGTATGTTGTTATTGGACCTAATCAAATTAGTGTTACAAGGTTCAAATGTCTCTAAAAAATCGATTAGTCAAGTAGTAATATTTGTTGATCTCATCAATTAAAAATGATCTATGTATTAGTAAAACCCCAGCAATTTCACAATAAAATCTGTATTTCGTCATAGATTTAAAAGTTTAATTATCAATATTCAGACTACAAAATCACAAAATATCTTTATTAAATTTGTGGCGAAATGTATATTTGTTGCTAAAAAATTCATTTTTTTTTTTAAATTCTCAAATATTAACAAATTGATTTTTTTTGTCAAATTATTTCTCAAATAATGCAAATATATTGATGATACAAGTATCTTTATTAAAGACAAACAAAACTAACCAGTCTTTGGACTTTTATGTTGATGATTATTAAGTTAATCTTTGAAATTCAAAAATTATAAAAATTGTTACTTTTGGAAGTTCTAAATCTAAATTATTAAATCCCAGAAAACTATTATTTGGTTTTAAATTTTTAGATTTGGAAAAGGAATTAAAAAAAACATTTCAAAATGAAACTTTTTTAATTGTGATCCTTAGTAAAAAATGAAATAATTTATTGTACAATAAGATTTATAATAGATTTTTTAGAGCTATTCGAGCCATGGTCCACTAATATCATTTACACTCAAAAAGAACATACTTTGATTATAGAGAAATCGATGGTGACGCTAATCCTTTAAGGGTTGGAAATTAATCTGTATTTCACAATTATCGAAATGTTACGAACTTTGAAATTCGGAAAAAAAGATTATTTATTTATCTTACCAATTAAAAAATATACCTTGTATTAGGTAACAAAATTCAACAATTTTCAGAAAAAAATCTGTTATTAAGTGCAAATTTAAAGGTTGAATTATCAATATTCGGACTTCAAAGTTGGGAAAAATCTTTAATAAATTTATCTCGAAATCTAGATTAGTTATTAATAAATTTCATATTTTCAAAAAACTTAAAAATCAACTAGGAGATTACGTTTGACAAATTATTTCTATTTATTACAAAGTTTATCGAAAAAGTCAATATATTTTCAATAAGTTAACTACACCAAGAAATTCTGGGGTTAATAGGTTTCTAATTATTGTTTAATAAATCATATAGTAACGAAATTCATAAAAACTAGTTACTTTTGGGATTGTAAATCTAAATTATTAAATTCTAGAATACTATTATTTTGGTTTTTTAGCTTTAAATTTCGAAAAGTCATTAAAAAGAAATTTAAAAAATTCACGATTTTTAATTGTGATCCTTACAAAAAAATGGAAAAAAATTTATTGTGCAATAAGATTTAGAATAGATGTTTTAGAGTCATGTAGAACTTAATACCCTTGACCACAAATTCCAGAATACTTTTATGATCGTCAAATCGATTGATACATTAAACCCTTAAATAATTTAAAAATTTCACTTTTCTTGTTTTTATTTTTATCTGACTACTGTTATTCTTTTTTTCTCCTTTGTTTAAAACTTATTTGGAAGAAAGAAAGAGAAAGTTATCAAATAAAGCATTTAACAGAACAAATTCGGCATTACTTTTAAACAAAACTAAAAAGAAAAAAAAAAAACCATAGATCAATGCAAGATGAACTAAATGTTGAACAACAGACAAGACTCCAACATGCATCAACTGGTGAAATCATTGAGAATTTCCCCATTGTCTTGATGAACAGTAAAGACACAGACGAACTCTCACCGCTTCACTATATATGCCAACGAAGGAATTTGGAATTAGAGTTACTGAAGCACTTTTTGGATTATCAAGCAGATCCAAACTATGAAGATCTAAATGGCGACACGCCACTGCATTATTTGTGCAAGACAGATCAAATTCCAAACCGCGCACCATTAATCAAATTATTAATCCAGCACAATGCGTCGATCAACCGAACGAATTCTTATTTAGAAACACCGTTACATTTGCTATGTCAAAATATGAAACCCGATTTGGAATCCATAAGGGTATTAGCCACAAGTGGAGCTGCATTTAATTTGAAGGATTCCCTTGTTGGCAACACACCACTCCATTTGCTGTGTAACAAAAAAGAAAAAAAAACGAAATACTGCTTGCCTGTTATCAAATATTTATTAACCGAAAATGCAGACGTTAACATTAAAAATAACCAGGGTAACACTATTTTGCATTTGGTACTAAAGCAAAGGGAGATTGACAAGCCACTATTTCAATTGGTAATCAAGGATGAGAATTTAGAAATAAATAGCGTGAACAATCTTCAGGAAACATTTTTGCATTGTGTATGTAAAAAGGATGATCAACAAAAGAATATTACCTATGTAATTGAACTCTTAAATAAGGGGTGTGATCCTAATTTACAAGATCACCACGGATTGACTGCCTTACACCTAATTGGTAAAAAGCAGAACTACCAATTAAACACAAGACTATTTAATTTATTATTCGAAAAAGGATCAGATCCAAACATTTGCGATCACAAAGGAAGCAATTTATTGCATTATGTGATCCCAAAAAACGGCAAAATTGATAATTCGCTTATTGCAAATCTAATAAAAAGAAATGTTGATTGTAATAAGCAAGATCAAAATGGGAAAACACCGTTTTACAATTATTGTCGAAAGGATATTTTGGATTCCAAAATGATTAAATTATTTTTACGAGAAGGAAAAGTCGATTTAAACCTTTACACTCACGAAAGACTATCTCCACTTCATGTGATCATTGAAAATTCAACAAACATTAAAATATTGCAAATATTAATTGATAACAAATATAATAATATTAATAATAAAAAGAATAATATTAATAATAAAAAGAATAATAGTGTCGATCTTGGCATCAAGGATCTTCGAGATAGGAACTTACTACACCACGCATGCTTAAAAAGCCAACCAAATGAAACATTAATTGAATACTTGTTGGGAAAGGGTTTGGATCCAAATGAACAGGAATCAAAGCATGGGTGGGCTTGTTTACATTGTTTATGTAAAAAATGCGAAGCAATAGATGATTTGGAATCCATAATTGAAATGTTAATTGATAATGACGCTGATATTTCAATTAAGGATAATGACGGTAATTACCCTTTTCATTTGATCTGTGGTCAAGAAGAATTTAGTGATTCGCTTTGTGAATTATTAATTAACGGGATTGATATAAATAAACCAAATAATAAAGGAGAAACTCCATTACATTTGTTCTATACGCAACCAGATCGTCCACGTGAATACTTGGAATGGTTTAAAGATATGGAAGCGGATTTCACTATTGGTAGACATAGTGATGAGAGAAATGCTTTGCATTTGTTTTGTTTAAACGAGCCAGATGAGGAAACCTTTAATTATCTAATAAATGAATGTGAATGTGAAATTGAATCCAAAGATAAATTTAATAATAATCTTTTACATTTATTATGCCAATCGAATACCATGGCATTGGATGTATTAGAAAATGTAATTGAAGATCTAGATGTCAATGAACAAAATGTCGAAGGGAAAACGCCATTGCATATATTATGTGCCAATACACCAGATTTTGAATTTATTGATTGTCTAATTAAAAATGAAATAGATATTAATATTAGAGATAATGGAGGGGATACCGCTTTGCACGAATTATGTAAAGACAAGATAGAATATATTCTTAACAAAAGTACTAACAAAAAAGATGATCTCAAATATTTTGATAAATTTATTCGAATTGAGGGTTTTAATCTATTTTTTGATAATGGTGCTGAAATAAACTCAAAAAACAAAATCGGGGATACTCCTTTGATATGCCTGTGTAAAAACAGAAAATTAAAAATTAAAACAAAGTTTAAAATAATCAAATTATTTCTAAAAAATGATGTAGATGTGACAATCCAAAATAATGAAAATTCAACAGCGCTCCACGAACTATCTAAAAATCAGACTTGCCTTAATTTGAAGATTTTTCAATTATTTTTTGATATTCCAGAAATTGATCTAAATTTAAAGGATAAAAATGGTAATACAATCTTACATCTCCTATGTATGCAAAGCTTGAATGATTATCCAGATTTACATCAGATTTTTAATCATTTGACCACATTGGATTGTGATTTGAATATAAAAAATAATAATAACAAAACTCCTCTTTTAATTTTATTTAATTCAAAGCATAGACATCATGAAATCAGTTTTGATTTAATTAAACACGGGGCCGATCCTTTTATTAAAGACAAACACCAAAGAAATTTACTTCATTTGATGAATATTTCACAGCCTTATTATCATGCAGTTCATTTTTTAATAAATAAAGGGATAAATCATAAAGAAAGAGATGTCTTTGGTAATACACCACTCCATTACCTTTGTATGCATGAACAAATTGATTTTGCTATTGTTAGTATATTTACTGAAATGGGGATGAATTTAAATCAAAATAATTTAAAAGTAACTATTTTTTTTTTCTTTTTTTTTTTCAATAATTCAACGATAATATCAAATAATCCAATATTTTGTTTATTAATAAAATGATCAAAGAAATTAATTAGCTAAATCCTAGAAAAAAAATATTGTTTGTGTGACATTATCATTTAATTGGTAATTAAATTTATATCCATTTTCATAAAATAATATTAATAATAATAAACTACTTTAAATTTTTTTCAGTATTTTTCGATGTAAACTTTATTTCTGTTAAATGTACCAAAAAAATTAATTTTCAATTCTTTTTTATAATTTACCTTTGAAGAAAAAATAAGGAATAAGTAGAATTATACACATCTGCTACAAGTTGATGTAAATCTATTCAATCAAAACTAATAAAACAATATATTTTCTAAAAAATTATAAACTAAAATTTTTATGTTACCATTAAGAAAAACAACAATGTTCATTTTGATCTTCAATAAAAGATCAAAGAAAATTCCAATAAAAATTAATATGATTTTTTTAAAATAATTCTCAACTTTTCAATAACATTGAAATAACAAGTTTTTACTTTGCAACAAAGCTATTTCCAAAAAATTGCAGCAAAAAAATTATTTCTAAATATTTTCATTAAACTTAATTCTAACAAAACAATGATTTCAAAATTGTTATTCATTATTAATTGATTATTCTAAATATCAATCCAAATAGTTTCAACACACATAAGAAATTCCTTTAAAACTGGGTCCCTTTGACGGGAAAATAAACTAAATTTCAGAATAAATGGTCCATCTTATATTTGAATAATGAATTGCTTTTGTATCGTTTTGAAGTTTTTCCTCTCTCAATGAAAAGTTTGCAAATAAATCGTTTTTTCTCTTTTTTATTTTTTCAACAGTGTTTTGTTAAAATGGAAAATGAAAATGAAAAATTGGAAAGAAGTAACAGATGAATTAATGAAAAAATCGGTTTCAAATATGAAAAAGAGATTAGATTTAGTTATTCAAATAAAAGGAGAATCGATAAATGGGTTTTTTTACTTTTTTAAATTTTCTATTTTTTATGTAATGCTTCTTTCAAAATAAATGTACAAATTTTTTTTAACAGTTTTTATTATTTTTTTTTCTTATATTTTTAGACAAAAAATAAATATCTCTTGAGTATAGTATTGAATATTAAAATCTAAATTTTTATATTATAATAGATAACTTCAATTATTAAAAATATTTTTATTTAAAATTTGATTTTTATGGGCCAATTATTATGAAAGATAGTTTAGTTTTTTAACAAATTCTTTGATTATATATATATATGTTATATTACAAAAATTATGAAAATTTTTTTGAACAATAATTTATTCTGAAATATATTAATTTTCTCTTTTGTATCTAATTTTAAAATTATTTAATATTAAACAAATTATTTCAAAGTTAAAAAAAATATTTTGATACTTTAACAAAATTTCTAAAAAAATGTTTAGAAATTATGGAAGTGCTTTCAAGTGTTGTAGAGTGCCTATGTTTTTTTTTTTTTTTTTTTTTTTTTTTTTTTTAATTCAAAAGAATCGAGTAAAATCACAGATTTAACTCAATTCTTTTGAATTATGGAAAACCTATCGGCGTTTTTTTTAATTTTAGAAATAAAAAGAAAATTAAATAAATTTTCTTTTTATTTCAAAAAGTTAAAAAAAAACTAATAGTGATTTTCTTGAGATTTTCTGTTTTATTTGTAAAATAGAGGTTTTGATGATGTCTATGCTTAATTGATGATAAAGTTTCAAAAATCACGATTATCTTTACACAAATCGCGATATTGAGGAAAATCATGATTATCAAAAATATCACGATGATATCACAAACCACGATATTCTATAAAATCAAGATAATTGTATAAAAAATCGTGATAAATGCCAATATATAGTGGTTAAAAATTAAATCGTGATATAATATTCAATGGCTTTTGGGCTAATTCAGCAATATTTTTACAAAAAATTTTTTTTGATCAAAAAATAGATTATGTGAAAAAAAAGTTATTCTTTGAAAAAAAACAACAAAAAAGATACTTGATCCAATCAAGGATCAGATTCAAGAGTTTTCATCTGATTTAATTTTAATTGGTTAACATATCGATCGATCCCTTAAATCACCAAAAAATAATAAAAAAGGCAAAAAAATAGTTTCACAGTCTATTAAGGTGTTATAAATTGCGTTGAACAAAAATGCTTCTAAAAAAAAACAGCCCTTTTACATTCTTTAAAGAATATTCTCTCGGGTTAAAAGATTTTCAATATTCTATGAAACCAGAAATGGGTTGGATAACTTTTCAAAGGCTTTCTCAACAACCATATCTACATTATCACCAATTATTCATATTTTTTGTAAATTTTTTTTCTTGTTGTTATTCTTCTTGTAATATCTTGGTATTGGAGAGAAAGCATAACCAGAGTTAAATGGTTTTTTTTGATCGATCACCAATAAGAAGGAAAATTACTCTTTATTCTTTTTGGTTATTTAACTTGTGAAGGTAATAATCCCATTTTAAATAAAAAACATATAATTTATATTCAAGTACATTGCTGAAATGAAAGGTTATTTGTTTGATTTTAAAATTCACAGAACATTTTTAATTCTTAAAAAAAAAAAAAAGAAAAAGAGTGAATTTTTTTATTCCATTACAAAAATACTTATGCCTTTTATAAAGCTTTATGTATTTCATATGTTTCAAACACTTGAAGAAACTTTACGTCCCTTTCAAACTCTTTCTAACATTTTTACAGTGGAAAAGCGTTGTAAAAGTATCAAAGCTTTGTAAAAGTCAAGATATTTTTTGTAATAAAATTTCAAAAAATAATTTTCTATTTCACGATTTTGTATTTTATCACTACAATGTATATTATCGCGATTTTATGATTTTTTTCTCATAAAGTAATATTCATCGCAATTTTTTAATAGGACACAATTTTTTTACTAATATCGTGATAATACATGTTATCATCAAAACCTCTAATTTATAAAAAATTTTTTTTAAAAAATTTAATTTTGGTTTGTAAAAAATTTTCATTTGGGATTGAGTATATTTTTGAAACAATTTTATTAGACTTTTCCATCTAAATGAGGAGAATACACAACAATCTACTTCTTTCGCTTTAAATTTCAATTATTTTACAAATAACTCGCTTTTTTGTGAAAAGATATTTTCTCGTAATTAAGTCAATTCTACCGAAAAATTAATTTGAAGGACCAATTTTGTCTAAAAAAAAAATGATCATTTTTTAACACAACATTTTTTTTTAGATCTTTTGAATTTTATAGAATTATTAAATCATTATATTAATCGATTTTTTTAATTGAAGATGATATTTATACACTGATAAATTTTTGTTGATCAACAAACAGATCTTCAAAACAAGAAATTTTTTTTTTTAAATGAACAAAAAACAAATAAAAATACATCAATAATCAGATCAAAATAATTACTTGATTTCTTTTTGATTTGATTGGCAATTTTATCTATATTTTTAATCAACATTAATTAGTAATAGTTAATGAGAAATTCTAATTTCTCAATCTATTGTAGCATCATTTTTGGCTATGAAAATGAAATACTTTGATTATTATCAATCCTATTGGAATTCTATATTTGGTTGTCATCAAGTTAAATACCTAAAATATCTGGCAATTTAAAGGAATATTTTAATTTTTAATGTCGTTTCAATAGTAGAACCATACAATCACTACTCAAAAAATGATTATTTGAAAAAAATGATATCTTCTTTTTGTTATTCTTGTTTTCTTAATTTTAAAGTATTTTCAACATTAAAGTTGAAATTTTTGTTTTTTAATCGATCACTTGAGATCTAATGGAAATGTTTCCTTCTTCTTATGAATTTCAATTTTGAGAATAAAATATTTTTAAAAAAAAAACTCTTTTATTTTTTTTATTGATGGAAGAAGTGTAAATTACACTCTAGATGTCCTTTTACTTAAATTTCCTCAAAGGAAATTTAAGCGTAAAATCATAGATTTCACGATTGTTCAAGGGAAAGACATACCCATTTTTTTTTATGTTTAAAAAGCAAAAGCCAAAAATTGAAAAGAAAAAAAGAAAAAAGGAAAAAAAAAAAAAGAAATTTAAAAAGGGTTTATAAGAAGCAATTGGTAAAAAATCAAAAAAAAAAAAAAACCAATGCTATCTTTAATTAAGAACTCCCAAAATCACAGCCACGATACTTTTGGTTGATTTAATAATTTGATAATTGATCATGAATGTTCACTTGGGGATCGTTGTTTAATTGTTGTAATTTCTTTTCTTTTTTTTTTTGATCTTATTGGCTTTCAACCTTTGGTCATTTTAGCCTTTGCTTTTTAGTTTTTATTTTCAAGTTACTCATACTTTCGTGTTTCAGTCTCACAGTATTATAAAGTAACCACTTGATCTTTTTCCTTTGTAACTCTTCTTCCCAATATAAAGAAGATTCAGCTAGGGGAAAAATGGAAAAAAATAAAAAAAACTCTTTTATCCTAGATTTCAACACATTTTTTTGAATTGGTTTTTAATTTTTTTTATTTGTCTCTAAATTTGGAATTTTTAATTATTTTGTAAAAAAAATATTTTCCTCTATTTTACTTAAACTGTATAAATAAAAATACAATAAATTATTTGAAATCTTTTTAACTTGTTTTTATTTCCCAAGAAAATATTTTTTTTTTTTTATTAAAGATCTGAAACAAAAAGATCTTAGAATCAATTGAGTATTTTTCAATAAACTCCATTATTAGATGTGTTTTATTCTCAAAAAACTGTATACTTTTCCATGAAAACCTCGACTTTTCCGCCATAAAAAAATACTTTATCACGAAAAAGTATTTACTAGAGAAAAGGTACTTATTTTGAGTACAATGTATATCCGCGAATTTCTATTTATTCACGAAAAAAATAATTATATTGCGAATAATTAACAATATCGGCGAATTTGTCACATTTTGATGTAAAATTCTTTTTTTGACCTTTTTAGAAAATTTTTTTTGATAAAAATAATTTATATATTGATAATGATAAAAAATATTTTTTGGCAAAAAATAAATTAATTTCAAGATAAAACTACTTAAGAATAATTAATCATGAAATTAAGGTCATTATTATTTATAGAATCTTATAATGGTAACGAACTATAATCTCGTAAATTTATATTATTACTTACAAATATTCAATGGTTTACATCTAAATTGATTCTATTTCAATAGAACAAAATTTTACTAAAAAAAAATAATAAATAGAAAGAAAAAATCAATAAAAAGGTTGTATGAAGATATATTATTTTAATGGAAATTTTATTTGTGTTGAAACTGGTAATAGGGGTTAACAAGCAATAATTAAAAAAAAGAATAATAATTTTTAATTCTGTTCAAATAAGAATTAAATAATTAAACTAGACAGATTTTTTATAAAAAAAAAAAAAAACGATTAAATTTTTATCTACTTCTTAAATTAATGCTTTTTGTGAATAAAAATAAGGTTTTATATTCAAATTAAAATCATTTATATTCTTGAATATCCAGATTAATTACTTTTAAATTTGATAAAATATATTCTTCATTTATCTATTTCTCTATTATTAGGGGGAATCTCCGACAACATTATTGAATGGCAAGTCAAAAAATCCACAACTTGCTTACAAAGCCAATAGATTTTTAAAGACTGTCAAATTTGAAAAAAAAAAACAAAAAATGCAAAAACTTATTAAATTAAATACAAATTTAAAACCATTGCCTTCTTTATCTGGTAGAATACCAAAAAATGTAGGGGGTTTTTTAAGGCCAATGAAATTCCAAGAAATTCCTTTAGATCAAATCAAAATATCTCCAAAGCCTATATATAGTGGAGAAAAAAAATATATTTATCTTGCGGACTGGTTTGGACAAAAGGTTTGCGCCACAGCGTTAAAAGATTCTATTTTCATCACAAAGACAGAGGTGGAAAAATTTAAAAAGGAGCTATCTTTTGTTTGCAGTTTACATTACCCACACACGGTAAGATTTTTTGGTGCGCAGCTTCAAGATGAAACTAGATTAACTTATATTAGCGAATACTGTGAGAATGGTGATCTTAGTACCTACATAAGCAAAAATAATATCAGCTTAACAAATAAAATCAAAATTGCTGCTGGGATAGTAAAAGGTATTGCCTATTTACATTCGAAAAATACAATGCATAGAAAATTGAAAACTTCAAAAATTGTTCTTGATAAAAACCTACGACCGAAAATTACCGGTTATGGATTTTCTCGGCAAATGACCGACACCTTTTATTCGACCGTTCGAAAAACAATACAAACTTCGCATGACCCTTACCAGTCACCAGAAATGCTTTCGGAAAGTGACACTTATACTTTTAAAACAGATATTTATTCATTTGGTGTAATTCTATGGGAATTAATGAACCCGGAAAAGTTAAAGATTACAGATCCCTTAATTTGGGGAAATAAATATTGGAAAGGTGAAATTATAAAAGGAAATAGACCCCCTCTTAATAATTGTCACTTTCAAGAAATGATCTCAAAGTGTTGGCATCAAGATCCGAAACAACGTCCAGAAATTGAAAATATTTTAGATCATTTTATAAAACTTGAAAGTCAATATGAAAATATGAATTAATTTATTATAAGGAATATTTTTTTTTTTGGTTTTTATCCTTTTTACTTTTTACAAATTCCTTTTTTTAAGTTGCTTGTGTTACTTGGGTTACTCCCCTTTTTGTTTTTTGGGGTGTTTGGAGAGGGGGATAAAAGGGCAAAAAATCATTATAATAAGTGGTAGACTTGTCCATTGATTAGATCTTGAACAAAATTGAACTTGTATTGGTTAGATCTTTAACGAATCGAACAGAACTTAACTGAAGTGAATTGAAGCCAACTGAAAGTGATTCAAAATTGAAGCCAACTGAAGTGAACCGAATTGAACTTTCTGTACAATCTGTTGAATCGTTACTGGAACTGGGTTATTCCTGTTGTGTCGGTGTCTTGTACTGGGATTTTACAAAAACAAGAGTTCGGAAAAAAATGAAAAAAATAAAAAAAAAATAATAAATCGAAGCAACAAATTAAAAGGAAAATTTCAAAAACTATTGATTTTTCTTAAAAAATCAGCGCATTAGATGTAATTCATCTATAGAGTTTTAATTTAAAACTTAATAAAGTATTTTTATTTTCTTTTGATCTACAGTTGAACAAGTATTTAGAATTCTTTATGAAAATATATTATGGTAGTAATCTTGAAATTTTTTACATAAAAGGAAACAACTACTAACACATTCATTACTTGGAGTAGCAAAAAAAAATACTTTTAAATCGTTTACTTTTTTTTATTATTTTTTTACTCTCTTTCATTTCTCATTTTTCTTTCTCTTTTTCTTGCCTTTTTTTTTTATAAAATTTAATATTTTCTTTTCTTAAAGATAAAAGATATTATCTGATAAATTATAATCTTGATTACATAATGGCTATGATAAAAGAACTCTAAATTTAAGTTTCGGGTTTCGGGAAATGTCGTAGAATTCCGTAGAGTGCCGTAGAGTGTCTAGGTTTTCTTTGGGTTTTCAATTTTATTTGTGAAGTGTTCTAGTTTTTTTTGAGGTTTTCTATTTTAGTTCGAAAATATATAGATTTTTGTAAGGTTTTTTTGAGTTTTCTATTTATGTAGAAAATCTATAGATTTTTCAAACAAATAGAAAACTCAAAAAAAACCTAGAACACTTTACAAATAAAATAGAAATCCTCAAAAAAACCTAGAACACTTCACAAATTAAATAGAAAACTCAAAAAAACCTAACGAAAAAAAATTCATTTTCCAAATAAACCTAGAAAACTCAAGAAAATCTAACAATCCTTTTTTTTAATTTGAGAAATAAACCTAAAATTAATAAATTTTCAGTCTATTTCTCAAATTAATAAAAAAAAACTAATGGCAAATAGGAGGTAATTTTGTTGAATTTCTTCTCCTAATTAACAATAAAAAACTACTTTTTTTGTGAAATAACAAATATCTTTCTAAAAATTATCTTTCAATGAGGATTTTTTAGTTAAAAATTCCAATAATTAACTCTGAGATTATTTGAAATATACTAATTTCAACCTGTTGTTAATAAATTGAAAACAAATATTTTTTATAAAAAAGGATTAAAACTAATCTGCCCTAGATTTTTCTATTAATAATTATTCAGTATAATTTGAAAAAAAAAATATATTACATATGAGATAATTCTGTAAAGTGCTAAATGTTATTTTTTTTATTTACAGCAATATTTTTTTTTAATTTTTATAGCTTTCTGTTTGGGACGATTAATTAAAAGAAAATGTTAGAAATTTTGAATTAAAATTGTGATAATTCATACAAAATCTACTTTTGTATGTTTAGGAAGTAAGTACGTTTTACAAATTTTGAAGGGTATATTATTAAATTTCAAAATTGATCAAATTGAATTTTTTCATATTTTTGAAGATTTTCTTGATTATTATTATTGGTTTGAAAGTTTTTAATGTTTTTTATCACTGTGGGAAGAAAAAACAAAAATATTATTTTGCAATTGGTTGTATTTTATGACTTAAATGGTAGAAAATTCAAAATCTTGAAATCATAAATACTAAACGTTTTTAATAATGTATTCAAAACCCAATTTTAAAATAAAAAGTTAAGTGGAAATTTTTTTCCCCTGAAAACAAGTAGCAAAAGTCAAATTGGTATTAATTATTTTTGTTTCAAAATCCTAATCAAAATTCCCTAATATACCATACAAATGACCCAAGCCTACTCTAACATGCTCTAACCTACCAAAAATGCACTAAACTTAGCGTAAAGGGTGGTTTAAAATATCCACAGTCAATATATTTCCATGGAATTGACTATTTTGAAAAAAATGAGAATTTGAACAATTTTGAAATTTAATAATTTTCCCATTTTGAGTACCACTATTTATGTCAAACCGAGTTCTTCGAATTATTTCTCTAAACCAATTACATTGAAGTTTTAACAAACACTTTAATGGGGTATATCCGAGTATAATATATTTTCATACCAACGAAAAAATTGAATCAAAAAAATGAAAAGATTGGTCAATAAAAAATAAATAAAAATCATCTATTTCTTTGACTTATCTATAATATTTGATACAATTACTTATTTTTAATTTGATTTTATTTGTTATTCTTAATTAAAATACTTTTATTTGTACAATTTTTGAGAAAACAATTACTTTTTATTTCTAAAGAATTTCCCAAAAAGGATTTAAAAATCCTATTTTCATTTAATTCATCTAATTCTAGTTTTATTACAGAAAATAGGATATTGTTCAAATTCTTCTTTAGAATGAGGGTTTATTGGACAAATTTGTTTGATTGAATAATTATTTATTTTCCATTAAAATGAGAACTCAAAAAAATTCTGAATCTGATTGAAATTTTTTCTTGAATTTTTCCTTTTATTTTGGGTTGAATGATTTGTAACTGTTTGTTGATTCCGAGAATTCAACCCCTCTATTTTAATTTTTGTAATAGTATTCCTTGTTTTGTCTTTCTTTGATAAAAGAATTGGAACAAAAGAATTTTGAGAACAAATTTGGAAAAAAAAATATTTTGCAAAATAATAATAAATAGTAATGGTGCAAGTAATTCAAGGTAATAAATTATTTGTATTCCTCAAAATTAAGAAGAAAAAGAAAAAACAACTCTTCAAAAATAGGCTTTTATAGTTTTTTTTTTTTATTCGTAATTTCAACAAATTTATTTGGATCGGCGATCCTTCATGTTTGGATCTTTTAAAAGATAAGACTAGTTTCAAATCCACACCGTTTTAGCTCTTTTTTTTGGTTTTTTCTTTGACTAATTTCACTCCACTATAAAGACACATCTCTCGATCCAAAACCAAATTTAAAAAAACCAAAAATTAAACCAAAAAAAAATGTTCAAAAAATTGAAAAATATATGATTCAACACTATATTACTTGGGTTCTTTTCACAAATAGAGCAGCATATGATGTTTTAATTTAAAAGTTCCAATATCTGTTGGCACTTAAAAAATATTTTCAGTAAGTTTGATACAATAAAATTTTTTCAATAGAAAAAATGTACTTTCTTGCTTAAATAAATAAATTATATTTTTCAAGTATCAAATTATTAGTGTAATTTTTTTGAAATTAAGTCCATTTTTGTAATAGAATATTCTTTTAGAAAACTTAATAGTTTTCTTTTTAACTTATATTTTTTTCCAATTTCAGCATAGTTAGTTGATATTTCTTTCTTCTTTCACTGAAAAATAAAATAAATTATAAAAAGCTGATGAATTTTGGATTGTTCTAAAATTAAATAAATGAATCTAACTTTTTAAAAATGATAATGTGAGGGAAAATATCATTAAAAGGAGCACAGGTCTTATAGTTATCAGATTTTTAACTTTGTTTTTCAATTTCGCAGATGTGGAAAACTTGTTTTGAATTTGCTAAGAAATTTTCCTCAAAGATTTTTTTTTATGGTTAATCATCACTGAAATTTCAACTACTTGAAAAAACTTCTCTTCCTAATTATTTTTATCACAAACCAAGGCTTCAAAAATACATTTGATAAGTGAAACTTATTTCTAAAAGAACTAAATCTTTCTTTAAAAATTTCATGAATTTTACAAAAATCTGATTGCGTAATTTTTTTAATACTTTTTACTTACCGAATAATATTATTGAAAAAATAATCCCACAACAACAAACAAACCCGCAATTTCAAACCAAATAATAAATTTACAATTAATTTTTATTTTTTTTTATTTTTCCTTAACTAAAAAACAAAAACAGATCGTAAAGAATGGGAAAAAAAAAGCTTGATGTACGTATCAAACAATTAATTGAAAGCTGTGTTAAAACCAAGCACCGAAGCATGTTTGTAATTGTTGGTGATCGAGGTCCAAGGCAAATAGTTAATTTGCATTACATCTTAACAAAATCCAGATTGTCTGTGCGACCGGAGATCTTGTGGTGCTATAAAAAAGGGTTAGGCTTTTCATCTGATCCAAAGAAGTTAAGATCAAAGCAAAAGAAGCTAGCAAGGAAGAAAAAAAAGCATAACAAGCAAGAGTTTGTTGACACAGGAGAAGAGGATTTATTTACAAACTTTTTGATTAGCAACAAAATCCGGTATTGCTATTACAAAGACACGCGCCGAATCTTGGGTAACACATATGGGATGTGCATTTTACAGGATTTCCAATCGCTAACACCAAATTTATTGGCGAGGACAATTGAAACTGTTGAAGGCGGGGGCATTGTTGTCTTTTTATTGAATACGATTACCTCTCTCTCGCAATTGTATACCCTGACGATGGACGTCCATTCTAGGTACCGAACGGAAAAGGAGCACAACATTGTGAATCGATTTAACGAGCGATTTTTGTTGTCCTTAAGTGGGTGTGAAAACACATTAGTGTGTGATGACGAATTGAATATTTTGCCTATTTTCCAATTTTCGAGGCAATTTAATGAAAAGAGTAGCAAAAAAAAGAAAGAGGAATTGGAAGAGTTGCAGTCAAATAAGAACGATCAATTAGTTGAGCTTCAAAAGACTCTACATGAAACAGAAATAGCAGGATCGTTAATCAAGCTGGCAAGGACTTTAGATCAAGCAGAGTCCTTGTTGCTCTTCTTAGGTGCAATCTCTGAAAAGACCCTAAGAACGACTGTTAGCATGACGGCTTCAAGGGGTAGAGGTAAATCTGCAGCACTGGGGCTAGCAATTGCAGCAGCCATTGGGTATGGTTATTCCAACATTTTTGTCACAAGCCCCTCGCCGGAGAATTTAAAAACATTATTTCAATTCATCTTTAAGGGCTTTGATGTCTTGGGCTATTCTGAGCATTTGGATTATGAAGTTGTCCAATCAACTAAGCAATCAATGAACAAGGCAATTATTCGAGTCAACATTTTCAAAGATCACAGGCAAACAATCCAATATATCAAGCCACAGGATCAGAAAATGTTATCCCAAGCAGAATTATTGGTTATTGATGAAGCTGCAGCGATCCCATTACCATTAGTTTCCAAAATGATGGGCAATTATTTAGTTTTCCTTTCTTCAACCATTTCTGGTTATGAAGGTACAGGTAGGTCACTAAGTCTGAAATTAATTAAAAAATTAAGAACAGAAAATACCTTTTTTAAGCAGAGTTCTACGGAACTAATAAGGAAATCAATAAGTGAAAATAATGGCAACGATAATGACAATGATGATGAGAACGAAAAGGAGAAAAATGGAACCAAAAAAGCCAATCACTCTTCTAGTTTAAAAAATAGGGATTTAAAGGAAGTTGAATTACAAGATCCAATTAGATATTCTGTCAACGATCCAATAGAAAAATGGCTAAATGATTTATTATGCCTAGATGCAGTTGTTCCTGAAAGAAGTGGTTCAAAATGCCCAGTGCCTGAAAGCTGCGAATTATACTATGTTAACCGTGATACATTGTTTAGTTATCACAAGGCCACAGAATTGTTTTTAAGACAAATGATTGCCTTGTATGTTTCTTCCCATTATAAAAATTCGCCAAATGACATTCAATTAATGTCAGATGCGCCAACTCACCATTTATTTGTATTGGTGGCACCTGTAACAAAAACAAGAAAATTGCCAGAAATTATTTGTGTGATCCAGGTAGCCCTGGAGGGGTTAATTTCCAAAAAAACAATGCTTGAAACACTTGGGAAGGGAAGACGTGGCGCTGGTGATTTAATACCTTGGACAATTTCACATCATTACCAAGACGAGAATTTCGGTACCTTGTCTGGGGGGAGAATCGTTAGAATCGCAACCCGAGAAGGCTTGGAAAAAATGGGTTATGGTAGCCACGCCCTAAAATTATTAACAGATTATTATTCTGGAAAATTTACAAATTTAAATGAAAACGAGAAAATTATAGATGATAATACACTTAAAAAAAGACGAACAAATACGGACAATAAGAACCAGAACCAGAACCAGAACCAAGATAAGAACAAGAGTCGGAATAAAATTAAACGAATTGATGATGTGAAATCAATTAAAAATGAAAAGATAAAACCAAAAAAAAATTTACCACCTTTATTAATAAAATTAGAAAATAGAAAGCCTGAACATTTACATTATCTTGGCACAAGCTTTGGTATCACATACCCATTATTCCGATTTTGGAAAAAAAATAATTTTTATCCAATACACATTAGACAAACTGAAAATGCATTAACTGGTGAATTTTCTTGTATTATGGTTAAGGAGATCATTACCCATGAATTATCAGAGTCTAATTGGTTAGATCAATTCATTGTTGATTTTAGAAAAAGATTTATTTCTCTCTTGTCTTTCTCTTTTAGCAACTTTCCAATAAATTTAGCTTTAAGTGTTTTGCAATATAACAAATTAAATTCACAGAAATTAACTTTTCAAGAATTGAAATTTACCTTTTCAAACTATGATTTAAAAAGAATTAGGAATTATGCTAGAAACTTATTAGATTACCACACAATTCTTGATTTAATCCCTACAATAGCTAGACTATATTTCAAAGGCAAAATTGATTTGGAATTTTCTCCCGTGCAATCAGCAATGCTATTAAATTTCGGTCTTCAACATAAATTGATTGATCAAATTTCGCAAGATGTTAATTTACCTAAAAATCAAATCTTTGCTTTATTTAATCAAGCATGGAGAAAGATCAATGACTATTTTATCGATATTTTGGAAACAAAAGTCGGGGAAGAGATACCCCAAATTAAAGAAGATATGTCAATCGAAATGAACCCAATCGAAGAAACACTCGAAAAAACTCTAGATAAGCAAGTTATCGAAAATGAAAGAGAAAACAAAAAGAAAAACATTAAGAACAAAGCTGGAAAGAAAAAAAAGAATAATATGGAAATGGAAAAAGATGAGGAAAAGGATGAAGAAGACGAGGGTGCCGGTGAGGATAATTTTATTCGAAAGGAAACAGAAAAGGCACAACTGAATTATTTAAGTAGATTAAATTTATCTAATTACAAAATTTCCAGTAGCAAAGAAAAATGGGAAGATCTTGGGGAAAATGCAACAAGTGGTTCAATAATTTCAGTTAAATCAGATAGAAAATTCCCAAAAAAAATTACTTCAAACAGAACAAAGAAAAAAAAATTTAAGAAAGCTCAAAAAACAAATAAAAGAGGCGAGAACAATAGAAATAGCAATAACAATAATAGAAGTCAAAATAACAATAATAGAAGAAAGAGATCATTTAAAAAAAAATAATACCCTTGAGAGATTAATTTTTAGAAAAATTAACTTTTACAAATAGATAAACATAAAAAAAAAATTTAGATTAAAATAAAATAATTATTTTTTTATTTTTCTTTTTATTTTTCTTTTTCTTTTTCTTTTTATTTTTATTTTTAATTACACAAGTGCAAAAAAGATTTCTTCATTTTTCATCATTTTTTGATAAAATTGTGATTTTTTCATTAACGGTGATACTTTTTAATATGAAAAAACAAAAAAAAAAAAAAGGGGGGGGGGGTTAAATTTCATTCTGAAGAAATCTTTTATAACCCATAATTCAGAAATTTAATAATAGTTGCAAAAAATATCAATATATACACCTTTTATTCTATTTGGGAAAAATTCTTGATTAAAATATTTTTTATTATTCAGATTTGTTTTTTTATTAGTTTCTTTGAGTTTTGTACAATTTTATGTTCATTTTTCTAGATCAAAAATTTCTTTCCCATGATATATATGAATCAACTATTTAGTCCTTTTAAAGAGAAGAACGAAAAATAAATTATTTAATTAATAGGGAAAATTTTTAAATTTTCAAAATAAA
The DNA here is from genome assembly GCA_027625915.1 of Anaeramoeba flamelloides. Lineage (NCBI taxonomy): Eukaryota > Anaeramoebidae > Anaeramoeba > Anaeramoeba flamelloides. Next base: position 7,591,164 of record JANTQA010000012.1, read on the forward strand.
CCTATTAATAAAATTTTTAAGAATTAATTTTTATATTTGTTAATTTCAGTAATTTATGATAGATGTTTTAATATTTTTCTGTAGTCACTTGTCCACACGTGTATTTTGATTTGTATTTTTGAGAGTAACAAATTTTTAAAAATTGTTGGATTTAATTGCTATAAAGAAATGATAATGTTGAAATGAGTATTAATTTACTTTGTGTGGAAATATTTTATAATGTTTATTTTTATCCATTTTGATAAATGTAAAAAATATAATAAAAGATACAATCATTAAGTAAAAACTTTTTACAAAAAAATATATAAGAAAAATAATCTATGATTTGAGTTTAATTTTAATGAGCTAAATATTGAATAAGAGAAATGATAGTGGGGATTTAGTTTCATCTCTTAATTTAGAATTATTCCCCAATGGGGTTAATTTCTGATATCTATATCAAAATTATCTGTTACTTGGTTTATTTTCTATATTTGACTATTTTATCACAATGAAGTAAAAATGATAGTGGTATTTTTGAAACTAACAACTTAATTTACATACAAGGAAACAACCAATAATAATTTTCAATAAAAAAAAAACTTTTAAATTTTTTTTTTCTTTTTTAATTATTATTCTTTTAATATCTTTTGTTTCTTGTTTTTATTTATCTTTTTCTTGTTTTTTCGGAAAAATAATTTTTTTCTTTCATTTTATGAAGAAAGAATTTTTTGTAGGTTATAATATTACCTATATTATTGTTAAGATAAAATGTTTTAAATACAAGTTTCTGGTCAAAAGAAAATAAGAGTTAATTTTTTTTTAACCATCTCTCCCAATTTTAAATTATTTAATAATTTAATATATCCAAAGTGTAAATAATAGATGGCCTAAGAATTAATTTAAATATGAATTTTTTTTAATTGAAATCAATTGTTTTTTTAATTTTTTTTCAAATGAAATGAGATCAAAACATAATATGTGAAAAGGTCAATTACTTATGAATAATATTTTAATAATTATTTGTATAAAAAGTTGGTATAGTATAAATATACCTATTATTTAAAAAAATTTACCTTTTTTTTTTATTATTAAAAAGAATTTTCAGCAAATCAAAAAAAAAATCAAATAAAACCCCAAATATGATTCTTTAACAAGTCTTAGAATCCAAGCTTTTCCAATACCCATATCCAAAGAAAAAAGATCATTTTAAAAATAATAACAACAGCAATTGAAATATTTTTTTATATTAATGATTTCTTTTTCTTTAATATTTTGAAATTAGATTAAATATAATTAAAATACCTTTTTATTTTATTTACAAAAACAAAAAAATTATCATTATTTTTTAATTTTTATAAGATAAAATTTTTTCTTCTAAATTATTTATTTATTTTTTAATATTTTATATTTTTATTTTTTTGTTTTAATAAAATATTTTTAAAGTTTCAGATGTAAAAAAAAAACAACTTGAAACTTTTTTTTTTATTTATCATTTTAATTTATGAAAAGAGAGATGATTCAACAACGTGTTTCCCTATTGACATGTAATATTAAATTTTTTTGGAAAAAAATACCTTTTCTATGATCTAGACAAGATTATCACTCATACTTGGATAATCTTTATGAAAAGAATAGAAAATGCCTAATTTATAAAAAAGGAAAGATTAAAAAAGAACGAAGAGAAAAATTTAAAGGAAAATTTAAAAAAAAAATTAAAAAAAGTAAAAACTTAATTTTTTAAAAAAGGTTTAAAATTTGGTACCCTTATTTAAAATTCTTTTGGGGTTGTTTTCTTTTACGTTGAAAAGTATTTTGAAAATTTAGTAAATAAATTCCCGTGTAACAACTGTTTGTTTAATAACTCACTTAATATAATTTTATACAAGTGTCAGTAGAGAGCTTTTTACAAGTGTGAGACAATCAGTTAGAAGAAAAAGTATAATTTGCACCACCATTTATCACTTTACCAAAACTTAACGCACTAAATTTGAAACAATTTGTTGATTATTTTTCTTCTGCTCTACTTTATTAATGAATAAACAAACTAAAATTTAATGTAAAAATAATAAAAATGTACTTTCATTTTAAATATAAAAATATTTACCCAAAAAAAATAGTCTTTAATGGTTTGTATCATCAACTTGTAAGTAAATTAAAAGAATTAAATAATAAATAAAAAGAGTAAAATAAATATGGATGAAAAGGACCAAAAAACAAAAATTAAAAATAATTTTGGAGGAAAAGAGAAAAGATTAAAAACTTTATTGTGAATAGGAGAAATTTATTTTGGAGAAGATTAAATTAAGTGAGTCAAAGAGAGAAAAAGCTGTTTAAATTTTTCTTAATTTGTATAAATATTGAAAAAAAAAAAATTTTTCAAAAATAAAGATAAATAAAAAATTAATTTAATTGAATTGATTCCTGTTCGAAAAAAAAAAAAATAAATAATTAATTAATAAATTTAATCAAATTTTAATTTAGATTCACCAGCTGCGTATTCTACAGCATTAGCAATCATAAGAGCACCGTCAGTTTTCTTGTTCCAGTATTTTCTATCGAGGTCTGAGTTAGGTGGTCTAATATTCAGAACAACAACAGCGCCATATCTTTCACCTTTTTTCTTTTCCAAGATGAGAGGTGTACCATCTGACCATTTAGCGATGAGTTCGGCACCTTCGGTTGGTTGGCCAAGGATTCTTGAAGAGAATCTTCCGCCTTCGAATTTCTTAACGTTTTCGACGATCAAATGTTCCTTTTGGATGATTGCGCCTAATTTGGATCTTTTACCTTGCTTAAGGGTACCCTTGCTCATTGGTAAGAACCCGCCTGTGGTAAGTCTACCTTGCATGACCCATTTAGCGTTATCGTTTCTTAAGGTATGGGCTGCACAGATGACAACACTACCACCTGCTTCAACAAAGGAGGCCAGTCTGTCACCAACTTCTTGTGGATTGTGGAAAGATCTACATGAGTTGACCCAGACAACGTGATGCTTGAGCATTTCTTCAAGTGTTGGTGTTTGTGTTTCGGCATTGATCATTGTAATTTGGGAAATACCTGTCGACATGATCGATTTTTTGGTATTTTCACACCAGTCTTGTCCGTTTGCGCTCATGTGAAGAATCTTCATTCTTTCCTTTTGGATAATTGGTGGGCCTCTTGAGATTGGGTGCTTTTTACAATCAAAGTTGGACAGGGTTTTGAATGAGGCATCACATAATTGTTCAATGGTGTATAACATGGTTTTGGAAATTTCAGAAAATTCCTTTCTTGTCATGAGATCAAGTCTGATGAGTGGGAGGTAATCTCCAAGGACGGACTTTAAATTCTCTGGGTTTTCTTCCATTCCTTCTTTTTTACACAAGTCTTTTCCGTACTCAACAAGTCTTCTGAAAACTAAAAGCTCTGGTGCTCCGATTTGTTCAATTTTGATGATCTTGGTGATCAATTCTGGATCTTGGCATCCTACAAAGAGATCTTTCTTTTTCCATGGTGCAACATCTTCAGCAAGGAATTTGAAGGCTTGTTCTTCTAAGGATTTTACCTTAAATTCTTGGAGGATTTCCATGACGTTGTTTTCTGTAATGTTTTTAGCCAAAAATTCGCCACAATGATTCTTCATGACTTCCATTGGGAATTTTTCACAGAATTTGAATGTTCGGACAACATTGTCGTCACGTAATTTTGGGACGCGTGTATAACAAAATTCTAAAAGATCCAATAAATGTGCCTTGCTGAGATCTGAAATTTCAAAAGTCCATTTCTGAGTTTTGCTATCAAAGCTATAAAAGTCCTTGTTTTTACCTTCATAGAAGCATTGCTTCCAGAATTCTCCGCTTGATGCTAAGACAAGGGAATGTGCATAAATTGTAGATCCGTCAACTTTTAAAACAACATCGTGCATGTCTTTGTTGTTTAAAAGTCCTTTGAATACATCATAAATTGTTTGGTCCATTTGTTAAAAGAATGACTTCTTTTTGTTTGTTTTTGTTTTTATTTTTGTTTTTGTTTTTGTTTTTTGATTACCCAAAAGAGAGGAAATAAAAGGAGAAAAAAATTTAAACAAAGAAGTTAAAAAGAGTGAGAGGAAATTTTTTGTGGGTGAATGTTTAACCACAGGAAATGAGAACTAAAAAAAAAAAAGTGAGAAAAAAAAAGAAAAAAAAGGAAAAAAAAACAAACTTTAGAAAAATAAAATTAAAAAAAAATGAAATTTTGAAGAAATAAAAGAAATTAAAAAATCACTGTACTTCTACAAATCAAAACCATTTAAGAACACTACCCCTGTAAAAATGGTGGAAAGGTGATGTAAATTGACCAAAAGAAAAAAGTACACAAGAAAAGGTTTGGCAATTTGTGTCATCTTCTTTTTGCCTTACAAATGAGAAAAAAATTTCACTTCATTTTCTTTTCATTTTTTCTACAGATAAAAATTATCCATGAATTAAATGATCAAACAAATAATCTTTCCTTTCAACAACCTGCTTGAATATGAAATAGATGTGTTTTTTTTAAAATGGGGTTATTACCTTCACAAGTTAAATAACCAAAAAGAATAAAGCGTAATTTTCCTTCTTATTGGTGATCGATTAAAAAAAAACCTCTAACCTCTTGTTGTATTTCCTGTTCAAACCAAAGACATTACAAGAAGAAAAAGAACATACAAACAATCTAAATAATTAGTGATAATATCACTATAGTTGTTGATGTGAAAGCTTTTGAAAAGTTATCCAGCCCCTTTTAACTTGCTGAGAATATTGAAAATCTTTTAACCTCAAGAACACATTCTTTAAAGAATGGAAAAAGGGTTGGTTATTTTAGAAGGTCTTTTATTCAACTCAATTTACAACACCACGATTAACTAAAAAAATATTTATTTCTCTTGAGTTCTTCTTGTTGTTGATCTTAAAGGATCGATATTTTGGTCCAAATCAAATCACAATCAAATAGAATGAAACACTTGAATCTGATCCTTGATTTGATCAAAGTATCTTTTTTGTTGGTTTTTTCAAAGAATAACTATTTTCTCAATAGATCTATTTTTTGATCAAAAAAAAATTTACTTACTTAAGGGCCTGGCCATTACATTTAAAAATAATTTACTGAAATATATAAAAAAAACAAAAAAAAAATTGTTTTACAAAATGTGAAAAACTAATAAGATTTAAATTAGAAAAAACAAAATAGATCTCAAAATTGAAAATTTATTATGAGAAGAATAATGAATTACAATCATAGAATCTTTTCTATTTGTTCAATAAAACTGGACCCCTTTGACTGAAAAAGAGTTCATAATGATAATACATATTTCGTAAGAGTATTGGAACCCGTTAAGCATTCTTTATCACACTTCAAAAAAAAAAAAAAAAAAAAAGTACTAAATACCAATACTTTTACTTCAGTTTTCAATTAAATTGAAAAAAATAATTAATATAATTATTCCTCACTTTTTTTATATGCCAATATTTTTTTTACAAAAGAGTTATACAAAAAAAAAAAGAACAAATAAACAAACCAACAAAAAACATACACGATTAATTGTATATTTTGAATTTGAATTTAATAAAATATAATAATATTGAAAATTTCATAAAAAACAACACTCTCTTAAAAAAACTAAATAAAAATAAAAATCAAAACACAAAAAATATTATCAAAATTCATTATAATAAACGTTTTTTATGTAGCCAATCTACATTAATTTTAACTTTAATTTTTTTCTCATTTGTCAATACCTTTTTTTTTTCGAGCAGTTTTATGGGAATATTTGTATGACATAAATTGGATAAAGAGGGATTTTTAATTATTGATTTAAAAGGAAAATGATCAAATATTGTTTCCGGTGTGAAATTAATTTTCTCGCAATAATCTTTTGAAATCATTGACCAATATTCGCCATTATTTAATCCATATGCGCGTATGAATTGGTTGGCAAGTTTAGCCTTTTTGCCTCTATTGTTTATGTATAAATTTAACAGATTGTTTTCAAAATCCCTGTTTATTAATTGGTAGTACTGTTTGATGATCCCATCTTGCTTAATTAACTCGGGCACCAATAACAAGCAAGATAAGAGAAATTTGGATTTCCCTAAATAAAACAGATGCTGTTCACAAAATAGTCTTTGTGATTTGACAGAGAAGAAATTTGTTAAGCGATCAACATACCGTTTGTTAAACCAATATAACAAGGTTTTGATCGAAAAAGTGTTTTGATAAATTTTTTCCAATTTTAATTTCAATTCTTCAGATTTTTCGGCTTGCTCCTTGGTTTGTTGCTTTACAGAATTGATTTCTCCTATTTCTACCAAGACATCAAATAATTCTTGCGAAACAGCCGGGCTTGTTTTCGTCTTGTGAGTATCTTAATGAAAGCAAACTAATTAACAATTCTAAAATAAATTCTGTAAATGTTCTTCTTGAATTTGATAATAAATATTTTAGTTGTGATTGGAAGTTTTTTGTCTCATTTTCAGACGCATTAAACACTTGGCCTATTTTGTTAGCTATTTGTACAGTATAAGGAGTTAAAAATTTCTGCGAGGCTCCTCCTGTAATTACCCACAATTGGCCAACAAGTAATTTAAAAACATCTTTACCCGATTCCACAACTGTGGAATCCAATCTTCTTAACGAATTCCGTTTGATTGGCTTGGTTTGGAAATCTCGTTTTCTTGGTTTGGGATCGTTTAAACTTAAGTTTTCTAACATTTTTAAATCAAAGCCTTGTTGTTCTTCTTCGATTTCTTCTTCTATACACCTCTCTTCTTCCTTTTCCTTTTCCTTTTCCTTTTCTTTTTCTTCTTCTTTTTCTTCTTTTTTTTTTCGATTGAGATTTCTTTGTGAGACCCTTCTTGTTTGAGTTTTTGTTTTTGGATCTTGCTTTTCTTTTTTTGTTTCTGTTTTGTTATTATTGTTATTGTTATTGTTATTGTTATTGTTTTCGTTTTCAATATATTTCCCATACTGAGTTTCTTGATCGAAATTTTCTTCGTCTGTTGTAAAAAACTCTGGTGGTGGCACAAATCTTGGTAAGGTTTCTTCCATTTTTAAATCAACCCCACCAAAGGAGAGTTTTGGTTCAACAGATAATAAAGATCGAAGTGACACACTTGACTTTAAATTAGGAATCGAAATCGGCTCATCAATTTCCGATTTGACTACAACCGGGCCTTTTTTTTCATCCAAGATCTCACTTCCTTTTTCTTCTTCAAGAATAGTATTCAATAATTGATCGTAATTTCCCATAAGACTAAACTTTGTGTCTAAAGATGGGATATGCCTTAGAGATCCTATTTTGCCCAAATCCAAATTCTTGGCTTCGTTATTTGTATTGCTATTGCTATTGTTATTATCATTATTGCTTGATAAAGGATTGTTGCTGAAATCAAAATCGAGTATTGGTGTAAAGTTTTTTTCAAGATCTTCCAAATAAAAGGATTCAAAAAGTGATGTATTTTCATTATTAAAAGTCATTACAAGAGGTAGTTAAGTCTTTAGAAACCAATTTCTAAATTTAGATCTGTTTTTGTTTTTGTTTAAACAAGGAATTTTTAAAAAAAAATTTGGTAAAATGATATAAATCTTAGATCAAAAATTCAATTTTACTCCTATTAGGAAAAATCAAAACTTTTACCAAGCTTTCAGAACATTTTAAACACTTTCTACCCTTTTTAAAATTACTTTCCAGTCCTTTATTAAGCCTAAATGCTTTCGAAAAAGTAAGATTTTTAGCATTATTTTAGGTTACTTTGATCTAAAGTCCTGACTTTATAGAACCTTTTCTCACCAACCTTTAGAACATTTTACAACATATTAAAAATTACTCTCTCACTTTTATATGGTAAAAAAGTTTGTAAAATTTCCTTTTTATTAAATTGATTACAAATAAATATGATTCAGTAGTTTTTGAATAATAAATGGGAAAAATATTTTCACTTCCTTTTTCAAGATTTTCCTTTAATAAATACAGTTCTCAAAGAAGTAGGTTGCAATTTGTTATATCGATCTCTATGAAAAAAAAACAATATGGAAGGAAATGAAAATTGTTGCGAATTATAATTAAAATACTAGTAATAGATTAGGCACCCCTTCAAATATGTGAAAAATTAAAGTATACTGTTATTAAAGGTAAATCTTTTTAGATCTCCAGAGTTCAAATGTCTAAAAAAATTTATTTGTAACAGAGTATTAAAGTTGATATATCAATTAAAAAAGATATGATTATTACTAAAAAAAATTCTATGAACTTTTGAACAAAATTTCAATTTATTAACAAGTTAAAAACACAGATTATCAATATTCAAACCTCACAGTTGAAAAATTCCTTTCTTAAATTTATCTTAAAATATAGATTAGTTGTTGAAAAATTCATTTATTTCAAAACAATAATGAACTTTAAATTATTTTGAAAAATTACTCGTTATTGATAATATATTTGTGATACAACTTTCTTTAAAATTAAAACCAAAATATCAATCAATCTAAAGGTTTTTAAATGTTAATATTTTAATATAGTCAGTTCCACATTTCAAGACAGAAACTTTCAACAGACATTCAAGGCACAAAAAATTACCAAGTAAGGCACATTTTTTGGAATTTTTTTTTAACTCAAATTATTTTACAAGGTTCCAAATCGTATGCCAAAATGAAGGAATTTTTTTGTATTTTGAATTTCAAAGAAAGTTTATTTCTTAAAGGTGAAACTGGCGTCAATAGAATATACTTTACTCAAAAAAATAAATATTTGATATTTTTTTCAAAAATTTTTGGTTTTAATCATCTTTTTGTCAATCCTGATGTTTTTATATTTACTTATGATGAGAAAAGCATTAAACTTCAAACTGGAATATAAAGGATCTTTTTTTTTCATAGGGTTTTGGTATCTAATAAAAAAATTCTTTTTTTGATTCAATAACTTTAGAATAAAATAATTTTTAATATTTAATTAAAAATAATAAGTAAAGGGACTTTGAAACAGAGAAAATGTAAATAATAAACGATTTATTTGGAACCATTTTGATCTTGTAATTCCAAATTTTAAATTTTTGTTATTCGAAAAATTCCAAATATGGAATAATTTTAGCAATTTTGAAAATTATCATTTTTTGAAATAACTTTACTTTTGCTAATTTGTCTTTTAATAATGGAAAACCCAAAAAAAAATTCAAGCAAAAAATGGTTTGTTGCAGCAGGAATTGGTATTTTGGTGACTGGTGTTGGTTATTGCTTCTGTAATAAACAGTGTTGTAAAAAAGGTAGATTAAAATATTTCTTTTTTTAATTGCTTTTTTTTTTTTGAAATTACTTAACACTCTCTTTCCTTATTTCTTTTCTTTTCTTTTCTTTTCTTTTTCTTTTTTTTTTCTTTTTTAGAACAAGAAGAAAATACTGTACGTTATTTTTAAAAAAAATTTCTTTTTCAAGTATCAATTTACCGTTTTTTTTTAATTTTCATTTTGATATCCTTTCAATAAAATTAGGCTGAAAGAACATTTGTAGCAATCAAGCCAGATGGTGTTCAAAGAAAATTAATTGGTGAAATTATTGGACGATTTGAAAAAAAAGGATTAAAGCTTGTAGGTTGCAAGCTCATTCAGCCATCAAGAAAATTAGCTGAAAAACATTATGCTGAACGTATGTCGAGTTTTTTTTCAACATTTTTTTTTAATTTTTAATTGCTTTTTTTTTTCACTTATTTTTTTTTCAAATGCAAGTACTATCCCAAACAAACAAAACCAAATTTTTATTCCTTTCAACAAAATCAAAAAAAAAAATGAACAAAACTAAAAATAGACAAAGGAAAACCATTTTATGAAGGGCTTCTTGATTTCATTACTTCGGGGCCAGTTTTTGCTATGGTATGGGAAGGAAAAGAAGTTGTCTCAACTGCACGATCTTTAATCGGTTTAACAGATCCTCTCAAATCTCCAATGAACACAATCCGTGGCGACTTTGGGATTTGTGTTGGAAGAAACATTATTCATGGTAGTGACTCTGTTGAAAGTGGTAAACGTGAAATTAATTTATGGTTTGCAAAAAATGAAATAGTTAAGTCTGGCGTCACAATTGAAAAATGGATCTATGAAAACTAATTGATCTCAAAACAAAAAGATATTATTTCCTATTTAATCATCTCTTTCACACCCAAATCCTGTATTTTTTTTTAAGGTAGCAATAAACACTGAGAATGATTAAAAAAACAAAAAAATATTAGATAAAGTGACAATTTCTCAGAATGCAATTCATAATAAAGTCTATTCAAATCGTGATAAAGTTTAATAAAACTGAATTCAGAAAGTCGAATAAAAAAACCTGATATTTTTTTTTGATTTTTAATAAAGAGGGGAGGTGATACACAGAATTACCTCATTTTTACCGTTAGGTTTTTTTTTTTTTTGATTTAGAAGAATCAAGTAAAATCAAAGATTTTACTCTATTCTTTTGAATTTTGGAAAAGCTCCGTTAGGTTTTTTTTACTTTTTGAAATGCAAAGAAAATTTATTTAATTTCCTTACATTTCAAAATTAAAAAAAACCTCGGCACTCTACGGCACTTGACGAAACTTGACGGCACTCGACGAAACACTTAATCTTTGTTCAGAGTTTTTTTATCCTAACTATAATGTAGGCACGATTATAACCCATAATAGCATTGCCTTATCGTAAAAAACAAGAAAAAAAAAACTATTATTTTTAATGAAAGATAAGAAAAAGAGAACAAAAAGTAAAAAATAAAAGATTCTTTTGCTTTATTGGTAAGTGTTTAGTGCTCTAGAGCTCTTAATCTATTAAAGAGAGAGGGGTCAAGTGATTAAATTTGTGACCCCTAATCCAAAAAGGAGTCAAAAGAACCTTTTAATTAGAGTCATTAGAAGTGTTTTAAACTCAATTTAGTTTTCTGAAAAAAAGAATAAAAAAATGAAGAGTCGAAAAAAAAAAAAAATAAGATATAAAAATAGTAGTAGTATTGAAAAGATATATGTTTCTGGTGAGTTGAATAACTTACTATTTAGACTTAGATTTTAATTCATTAAATAAAAGAAAGTAAAAAAATAATAATAATAAAAAGAAAAAACTTAATAAAGTTTTTTTTTTTTGTAACCCTAGTGTTTCTTGGGTTGTTGGTTATGGGGGTAGCAACATCATAACAGCATGGATAATTGAAATATTAGATAGTTTATAAAAAAAATATATTGATGATTTTAAGTTCTCGATTCCCAAAAAAAAAATAAAAAAATAAAAAATTAAAACTTAACTTTTAATAATAAAAAGAATTGAAATTTCAGAGAAAATATATTCTTAAAAAATTTTTCAATTTAAGAAAGTTATTTAATTTTTTTTATAGATATTATTCTTCCAAGATATAAAACTCAACCCATTCACGTTGTGTTTTCATATTATATTTATATAAGTCTTTGCTATTATTTGATTAATACAATATCTACAAATATTAACAAAAACCAAATATTCTCAAGATCTCAAAAAAACAAAATTAAAATAATTATGTTTTTTCAAAATTTAATTTTAGAAAAGCAAATTCCAGGTTTTTTTGTATTCATTAGATATATTTAAATTTAAAAGTGTCATATCTTTTAAAAGCAATTCATTGTATTTGATAATATCATTTTAATATTATTCAATAATTTTATGTTAATTAAATTCAATTTTTTTTTTTTTTTTTTTTTCTTTTTTGCCTAACTTGGAATTGTTTTAGAAACCCATTTATATTTTATTAAATAATAAAACACTTTTTGATTTAATCTTACAAAAGTACCAATAATATTTTCTAGATTATTCTTTTGATTTTTCATTTATAAAAATATATCCGTATTTTAAAAGTATTAAACTCTCTTTATATTTATTTAAAAATTTTTTAAAATATTTACTCAAATTCAATTCAGAAATTTAACAAAATATATCAAAATAATAAAATCAAATATATATATATATATATATATATATATATATATATATATATATTACCTTTCTAATCTTTATAATTCACTATTTTATAAATTTTTAAAAATCCTTGAATTCATAATAATTATTCTTTTCAACGTACAAGATTAATTTTGTATTATTTATTTCAATTCCTAATCAACTTTAGTAAAATGTGTACTTATTTGGAATGGTGATATTTTTTGTTTAATAAAAATACTATTTGTTTTATCTCACATATTTGTCTTCTTGTGTCTATTTCAATGGTTTCTTGTTAGGAAATTCATGACATACATATAAACATATTACCCAGTTCATTTTTTATCTAATAAAATTAAAATTTAATTATTTCAAAAATGTTGAAAAAATTCAAAATTTAAATATTAAAACTCTGGTTTAATTTTCTTTTATTTTTTCATATATAGTGTAGGGGATGAATTTTGATTTCATATTTTCAATATATCTACATAAACTTTAAAAAAAGATTTTCTATAAATGCCGTCTTAATTACAATTCCAAGAATAAGAAAATATATATCTCTCCTTAAGGGATTATTATAATTGTATATTCTTCTAAAATTTAAGTATTTTGTAATTGAATGTAAATGATGTTTGTGTTCGACGTGGTTCAAATAGCTCTAAAAATCAATGATAAATCTTATTGCAGAATTAAAATATTTCATTTTTTATTAATAGTCACTATTGAAAATTTTCATATTGTCATTTTTTTTTTTAAATTCCTTATCCCAAAACAACGATTATAAAACTAAAATAATATTATTAGAGTTTCTTATAAGTCATATTTAGAACTTTCAAATCTAAATTTATTTTAAATTTTTATATTTCGAGATTTATTCAAGGAAAAATAATCATCAACATAAAAAACAAATTTTGTTTATTTTTTTTTTTCCATTTGATAAATCTAATTAAAATATCAATATATTTCCAATATTTGATAAAAAATTTGTCAAAATATTCTTGTAGGTTAATTATTTATTTATTTTCATTTTTTAAATATAAATATATATATATATAATTAATCAACCTTCTAAGAAAACTTTAAGAAATGTATATTCCAGATTTAAAATATGAATATTGGGGTTTCAATCTTTCAATTTGTCTTAAGACTTAGATTTTATTCTGAAATTGTTTATACTTTATCTAAAAACAAATAGCATTTTTTAATTTAGTAGATCAACAAAAAATTTTATGTTACAGATTTTTTTTTTTTTTTTTTTTTTTTTGATACATTTCAGTAAGGTTTCCAAAATGTATAAACACCCAATAACAGCACTTTTTGATCTTATATTTCTCCATAATAGAAGTTTATCCGTTAACTGTTTCAAAAAAAATTCAACTTTGTAATTATTTAATTTGATAAGATTCTAAAAAGTTTCAAGAAAACAGATGTTTTCTTGTTAATTATTAAAGTAGTCAAAATTATACACAAGTTATTCGGACATTTAAATTCTCCATCGGGAGTTTAAGTGTGCAATCATAAATTCCACATTAGTTAATCCACCCAAAAAATTTCAAACTTTTTTGATTGAAAAGTGATTTATTAATATTTATTTTCTTTTCTTTTATTTTGAAATATCAATCTATTGTAATCTCAGAAAGCCTAACAATAAAAAATGGTCAATTTTTTCTATAATTTCCATCTTTTCAACATTTAAACATAAAGGGCAAAATTTATTTAAGACATCATTTATTATGTAATAATATATCTCTCAGAAATTGGGAAATTTCCTGAATTGTACAATTATTGAGCTTGATGGATAATTTTAGAATTCTTGATTTTTTAAAGATATAATTTTGTTTTTTTATTATTATAAAATGGTTCTGGAACGTATCACCAAAGTTCGAAGAGTGCAGTCGAGTTTCTATGTTTTCTTGAATTTAAGAAATTAGAAGAAAATTTAAAAAAAAAAATTAATTTTTAAAATGAAAAAAAGAGCGGAAAAACTTTCCAGAATTCAGAAGAATCAAGAAAAATAAAAGATTTTACTCAATTCTATTAAATTCTATTAACGCTACTGGTGATTTTTTTTACCCTTGTTATATATATATATATATATATATATATATATATATGTTTTTTTTGTTTTTTTTTTGAAAATCTATAGATTTTCCATTCAAACTAAAAAAAAGATAAATGTACTTTTATTGGGGTTTACTTTTTTATTCTGAAAAATCCATTAATTTTACAAATTAACAGTTTCCCCAAGAAAATATAACTAGATTTCGAACCCTTGTATTTTCGTAATTCATTATATATATATATATATATATATTTAGGTTCGGTGAAATCTTTTGAATTCTAGTTGTTGTTATTGTTTGTAAGTGGATTGAATTTTGTTAATGTTTCATATTAAAGAAGAGAAAATTTTTTAATTTTTTTGAATTTAATTATTTTTTTGCTTTACCCAAATTGCCATATGTTCAATTATATATTCTGTTTTTAGAAAATTGTGTTCGCAAAGTTAAATTGAAAAATATCTTTTAAAAATAATTTTTATTATAGATCTCTTCTTCACCAATAATGGTTATTCTAAGTCAAGCTTTTTAAAAGGTGAAAAATTAAGAAATATTTGATTTTTTTGATAAATTCTATAATGATCCTGAAATCGAAAAAAAAATTTGTACAATAACACCTTTTTATTTATCCTCTAAAACTCATTTTTTTTTTAAATTTTCATATTGGTAAGATAAATCACCTAAGAAAATAGAAAATTCAAAGTTTACTAAAGAAGTATAGAAGGACTTCAAAACGAAAAAAAAAAACACACAATTATTTAAAACATCTACAAAACAAAAATTATTTCTAGAAAATTTCCAAATATAACTCTAAACTTTACAATTAAAAGAATAAAAGACAGTTTATTCCAAAAACTGGAATTCAGTAATCCTTCTTTCTAAATAAGATCAACTTTAAAGTATTATTTTGTTAATCGAATTTATCAGACATTTAAATTAGGGAGAACTTCGCTGATTAACATTCAAGAGCAACACAATTTAAATTGAGACTTTTCCACTTTAATATATGATCCCTTCAGCAAATATTTTGTATGAAAATAAATTTAACTTTGGAGGATCATTTTTTACACGATTTTATAAAGTTCAAAATACAACTGTTTTTATTAAACGTACACTTGTCCATAACACAAAAGATCAACAGGAAATTAATTCTTGAAATATTTTAGGAGTTGAAAATCTTCTACTTCTGCTTCGTAGAAATAATTATATAAAAATTTCATCTCAGTTATCTCAATCCAAAAATTCTTACTTTCAAGATTAAAAAATCTTTGAAGGCATTCTCACTTTCAAAAAATAGAGTTTTTTGAAGAACTTGTATAGGTTTAAGAACTTAATTAGATCACATTAAGGAATATTTTTTTCTAATTTTAATTTTTCATCTTTTACAAATAATACCGTTATAAAGGCGAACAAACAGAGAAATTATTTTTCACCAAATAACATACAATAGTTTTTGAAATATAAAGTTTGAGAACAAAAAAGTGTGTTCAGGAAAATTGATGTTTTTTCTTCAAAATTGTCCCTTTCATTTTTTTTTATTTTTATTCCGTTAAACTTATTATTATAATCTAATCGACAAAAAATGAGTGATCAAACAAATTTAGATTTCAAAATCGTTTTGCTGGGTGACTCTTCTGTTGGGAAATCTTCTCTGGTTCTTCGTTTATGTAAAAACAAGTTTAGTGAAAACTTAGAACCGACAATTGGTGGATCTTGCGTTATCCAAAATATAGAAATTGACGAAAGTGAAGTGAAACTTAAAATATGGGTATGCAGTTTTTTCTTGGTGTACAAAAATAAAATGATTGGGGTTCATTTTTTTCAACAAAAAAGAAAAAAGAAAAAAGAAAAAAAAAATTCCCAAACTTTTTGTCGAAAAAATAAGACAAATCTCTTTCAAAGCCTAATTGTTTTTTTGAAAACTTACTTTTATTTTTTAAATTATAGGACACAGCAGGTCAAGAAAGGTTCCACTCACTAACACCACTGTAAGACATTTTTTCATATTTTTTTTTTCAGAATTATGGGTTGCTTAATTTTTCAAAGTCTTTTCTGAATACACCCTTAAGAACCTATTTAGAAAAACAAAAAAACAAAAAAACAAAGAAAGAAATCCCAATTTTCAAAAAAAATCAATAATTGGGATCAAAATTGAATCTGTTGATTTTTAATTTAGAATCTTTAAATATTCTTTTTCCCTTCCTTTCCGAAAGAATAAAAATGACGATCTTCTGATCCGTTTTTTGAAATTACTAATTCAAAACAAAAACGTGTCCAAATATAAAAACAAAAACCAAAACAAAAACAAAATAAAACAAAACAAAAACAAAAACAAAAACAAAAACAAAAACAGATACTACAGAGGTGCGAAAGGAGCACTAATTATTTATGACATTACAAATTTTGGAAGCTTTGAACGAGCTAAGGATTGGATTTTTGAATTAAGAGAAAACGGTGAGCAAGATTCGAAGATTATTCTTGTCGGGAACAAAATAGATTTAGAAGCCAAGGCTGTTGTTAAGGATGTTACAGCACAGAAATTTGCAGACAAAAACGGCCTGAGTTTTTTTGAAACATCTGCCAAAACAGGTGAGGGTGTGAACCAAGTGTTTTTTGCTCTCGCACAAATGCTGTTAGGCAAAAATGACAATACTTTTGAAAAACAGAATTCACAAACAGAACATTCCACAAATTTTAATCAAGAAAATAATGACAATAGCCTTGTTTCTCAAAAGGTAAATCTCAAATCAAACAAAGCAAAAAAGAAGGGTGGTTGCTGTTAAACTCCTCTTTTTCTTAAATATGAATTGCCTTTTTGTTTTGGTTTGCTTTGTTTTTTGTATGATATTGAAATATTTTTTTTTAAAACCAAACAAAATATTCGTATTTTTTCCTTTTTATTTTTCTTTTTTCTTTTTTCTTTTTCTTTTTCTTTTTCTTTTCCTGGTTTTTAAAAATCTATATTGTTTAGTTTGAGTTGTAACATTGATTTTATATGAAGAAATGAAAAAATAATTGCCTTTTTTTTTTCTTTTTTTTTTTTTTTTTTTTTTTTCAATTTTTTTCTTTAAGGGATTGCGCACACCACAACACCCTCTAAAATTTAAATAGATGGTAGGAGATTCAAAACTAGATTGGTTCTCTTAATTTCTGATCCTCAAAAACATTTTTAAAAGAAAATAAATAAATAATTTTAATTTTTATATCTCTCATTGAAAAACCAGACGATCGTTTATGGTATACAATGTCAAAATTTTGCGAATTGAACTTTTTTTTTAAAGTTCATTATCAATAAATTTCTTTTATTGTCCTGTTGAACATTTAGGACATATATATATATATATATATATATATATATATATCATTTAAATGAAATTGTGATTAGAATCTGAGAAGTGCTTGTTGAGAAAACAAATAAATTAAAAACCTGAAAAGCTAATTTTTACCTTTTTTTGCAAAATATTTTTTAGTTGGTGAAAATTTATTTTTGATAATTCGAATTTTTTTTCAGGGGGTTGTTTCTACTATTTTTTTTTTTTTTGACCAATTTTTAAATTAGGATTCCTTTATAAGAAATATGTTTAATATTGAAAATAAACAGGATTTTTCAAATTTAAGTAATTGGCAAGTAATTTTCTCAATCTCTATTAAATTTAGTTACAAAAATTTAATAGAGATTAGTTCCAGAAGAAAATTTTGATTTTTGTGAGATTGTATTGATTTTAGTATAATTAAATTGTGAATGTTTTTGATTTATTGTGATAATAAACAAAAATATCTTGTTCAGAAATCAATTTAAAAATTATTTATTTTTCGTAATTATTTTGATAAATACTCTTATTTTCCAATTAATAAATGAAATTTTTTTTTTCAAGTTCTCAAATATTTGATAAATTATTTGATGTCAAAACAGAAACATCTTCAAAAATCCAATTAGTTAATAATATTTTTAGAATTTTTATTAAGCTTCCTTCTTGGACGTTCATATAAAAATGTGATGAGTTTAAATGAATTTTAACAATATTAAAAAAAATTGAGATTATCCAAATAATAACATTAAAAATTTGATTGTTATTTTTTTAAAAAAATAAAGCAGATTTAATACACATAAGTTTCGCTCAAAAATCAAAATAATTATAACCTAATCAAGGTTTTTTAATATATATTATTTTTCAAAAATTTTGACCCGATTTGCAATACTTAGAGGGATTTGTTTGCTTTAATTTATCACATATTCTTTTCAAAAAGATATTTTTCAAATTTTTTTGGATAAGAATCATTTTTTCTAATTTTGCAAATTTTAGTTTTGCTTTTTCGAATTTATGTTTTTCTTTTGTTTTTCTTTTTTTTTTTATTTTTTTTGATACTTTTTTTTTTGCCAAA